>CM070804.1:0-2498750 GCA_036325905.1 Lepus oiostolus
ATCTAGAAGTTATACTATAGGAAAGCATGCAACATCTTAATCACCAGAAATCCACCTCATGGTAATATCTAGAAAGTGTGAGTATTTTTCTAACTCAAGAAAAGTATGAGCATAGTGAAACAGGGGTAAAGTCACTATCCTCTAGATCTGGGGCAGACACACTTCAGAAACTTTGTATAGTATAAAGAACTATGAGAAAGTAGATAACAGCAACAAAGGAGTATAATGCTACTAAGGATGGTCACTGACTGAATTACTTTAAATTCAAAGCTTATATATTTTCTGAAATAAATAAGCCTGTCGTAAGATATATAAATGTACTATATAGGGTACTACAAAATGTACATGAAAAATGTAATAAAAAGAAAAGTGGGGTGCTTGGCACAGCAATTAAGGCTGACTTAGGATGCGTGCACCGCATATTGGAATACCTGGTTGAGTTCCTATTTTAGCTTCCTGAGAGGCATCAACTAATGGTTTAAGTATTTGGTCCCTGCCACTGATATGGGAAACCTGAATCAAGTTTCTAGATCCCTGCTTCAGCCTGGGCCAGTCCTGGCTGTTGTGGACATTTGCATGAAAAAACAATAAATGAGAGTTCTCTGTATCTTTGTCCCTATTTCACTGTTTTTTCAAATAAATAAATAAACAGTTTTAAAACTATTTCAATTAGGGGCCAGTGCTGTGGCATAGTAGGTTAAGCCTCCAACTGTGGCACCATCATCTCCTGTGGTCGCCCATTCAAGTCCTTGTTGCTCCACTTCTGATCCGGCTTTCTGCTGATGGCTTGCAGGAACAGTGGAGGATAGCCCAAGTGTTTGGGCCTCTGGACCTCTGTGGGAGACCCAGAGGAAGCTCCTGGCTCCTGCCCAGCTCCAGCTGTTGAGGCTATTTGAGGAGTGAACCAGTGAATGGAAAACATTTCTCTCTCTCTCTCTCTTCTCTCTCTCTCTCTCTCTCTCTCTCTCTCTCTCTCTCTCTCTCTCTCTCTCTGTTATTCTGCCTCTCAAATAAATAGACATCTTTCAAAAAAATAACCTATTTTATTTAAAGGTTTATTCATTTATTTATTTGAAAAGCAGACATGGGGGGATTAAAAAAAGAGCAAAAGACAGATCTTCCATTTGTTGGTTCATTCCTCAAATGACCACATCAGCCAAGTCTGGGCCAGACCAAATGCATGAACCAGGAACATCATCATTATTACCCATGTGAGTAGCAGGGGTTCAAGTATTGGGCCATCTTCTGCTGCCTTTCCAGGCACATTAGCAGGAAGCTGTATCAGAAGCAGAGCAGCTAAGACTCAAACCAGCACTCTGATATGGAATGCCAGTGTCAGAAACTGTGGCTTAACCCACTGCACCACAAATGCCAGTCCCTAAAGAATACTTAAGAAAGATAAGTATATTTTGGTGCAAAAGATTTTTTAAATCCACATGTAATTTTCATAATATTCATTTTCCATCAACTTTCTGAAGACCACTTGCATGTGGGGAATATGTCATGTTACGTCTGGACTTTGACAAAATGGAATTATTTGGGACAAATAGAAACAATAATGTCACAGTTTTGTTGTGGCATAGCAGGTAAAGCCACTGCCTGCAATGCCAGCATCCAATAAGAACACTGGTTAATACCCCAACTGCTCCACTTCCAAAACAGTTCCTTAGTGGAAAATGGCCCAACCCCTTGGGCACTTGCACCCAAGTAGGTGATCCAAAAGAAGCTCCTGACTCCTAGAAGTAGAATAGCCCAGCTCTGGCCATTGCAGCCATTTGGGGACTGAACCAGCAGATGGAAGATACCTCTCTCTCTCTCTCACTCTCTCTCTCTCTCTGCTTTTCAGATAAATAATTGTCTTTTTAAAGAATTTTTTTTAACTTTTATTTAATGAATATAAATTTCCAGTGTACACCTTATGGATTACAATGGCTTCCCCCTCCCATAACTTCCCTCCCACCCGCAACCCTCCCCTCTCCCGCTCCCTCTCCCCTTCCATTTGCATCAAGATTCATTTTCAATTCTCCTTATATACAGAAGATCAATTTAGTATAAAGATTTCAACAGTTTGCACCCACATAGAAACACAAAGTGAAACAAACTGTTTGAGTACTAGTTATAGCATTAAATCACAATGTACAGCACATTAAGGACAGAGATCCCACATGAGGAGCAAGTGCACAGTGGCTCTTGTTGTTGACCCAACAAATTGACACTCTAGTTTATGGCGCCAGTAACCATCCTAGGCTGTCGTCATGAGTTGCCAAGGCTATGGAAGCCTTCCAAGTTTGCCGACTCTGATCATATTTAGACAAGGTCATAAAAGACAGGGTGAGGATAGAAACCAATGATCCTAAGAGTGGCATTTACCAGGTTTGAACAATTATACAGCATTAAGTGGGGAAGAGGACCATCAGTACACACAGGTTGGGAGTAGAGCCATTGGTGGTAGAGTAGAGGTTATGATTACAAAGGAATGAGGCCCAAGTGTGATAGACAGGGTCTAGAACAAAGGGAAGAGTCATTATTAGAGGAGCTAAGAAAGGTGCTGTCTAAGCTACAATTAAGTTTTCTGATTGAGAGGCAAATAGAACCTGATAGAAGGGGCTTGATAATAATCTGGTGGGCTTTAGGCCTTGTAAGTTAAGAGGCCCAGGCCTATCTATCTCTTCACATGGGGTATATCCTAAGGGAGGTGTGAACCTCCTAGGGGAAGGCACTCTGTTGACTTTCATTACTTGGCTGGCCTGAGAGGAGAGCTGGCCAGGTAAAGGCAGGGGGCACCTCTAACAAGAAATTTACAGTTCTGCCTGCAATGTTGCTGACCCTACTTGACCATCCCCTAAGCTGCAGTGGTCACTTTGGAAGTTGGGCTGAGTGAAGGGCTTTTTCAGCTTAGAGCCAATAAGATCTGTGGCTCTGACCTGGGCATCCTTCGACTCCAGGGCAGGTCCATTTCCAGTGATCCAACTCTTGGCAGAGCTGCCAGCGCTCTTCACAAGCTGACTTCTGCTGAAGCCCAGGCTTACCACATTGAAAGCACTGCAGTGGATTGGCCTGTTGGATCTCCTTGAAGGCAGATCACTGTACAGATCAGCCATTAATAGGCCTGCCACCCATTGCTTCTGATGCCTAGCTTTCTTTTCTTCCTGGTTTGTGTTAATGCAGAACAGAGGATGCAAGTCAAGGGAGTGCCCGTGTCCCATCTCTAATCTTCTGCGGCCTGCACTACAAGTCTATAGTCACAGGCACGTTCTGTAGTAGTTTTTCTAAGGTAGACAATGCCCATGAGGAAAATTGTATTCTCACTTTAAAACTTTCTTTCCCTTTGGTCTGAAAGGGAGGTTTTTTCTACTTACTGTATACTTTGCTGATGGCGAAGTGAATCTAGCTATGAGATTATTAGTTAAGTTCTTATTTTGGCTATGCTATTACAGAAAAATGTTAGCCATCTCTTTTATAAGGTCTCAAGATTAAATTGTGTGTCCTACAGATTCCTTCATAATTGAATTAGTTTCCTACCTTGAGAAGAATAGAGAAATGAAAGAACAAGTTGGGCTTAGAATAGAGAAATGAGGGAGCAAGTCCTAGATCACTTGCTGACAATAGCAATATCACATGAATACTTAGCAAACAGTTTCAACCATTAGATAACAACTTAAGAAAACATTTACCAGAAGATCCAATGCCTTCTATAAATTTTAAGAATCATGTATTTGAAAACACCTCTTAAATATCTAACATGGTGCAGTTTGTTTAACCAGTAAACTTAAGCACAACCATATAAAATGTTTTTAGTTTCTTTCTACCAACAAGTATAAAACATATGATACATAGATTCAGGTCACACAAATTCAAATGTATCTTTGATTGATTTTAGCAGCTTAAATTTATGGACAATCTTATCTATAAGCCATTTAAAATAAAACTCTTAATAAAATTTCCCCATGTGGACATACAATATGTACACACATATAACATAGCATAATAGACCAATATAACAATTTTAATAATAGCTTTTAAAATCTTTAACTCTTTTTGTAGATTGCCAATTGATTTGAATTGCTTTTTGTTTTTAGTAACCTCAGTTAACCATACTTTCTCTCAGTTGGTACTGTTAATACATTATTGGCTTCATCTGTTTACAGAGCCATCCCAAAGTACTGAATACAATAGAAGTGGCTGGAAAAAGTCCATAGGAACCTATAGGAGGGCATCTAAACACAGAACCAACAATGCTTTAGTTTTATGAGCAGCAAATCATATATAACTGTGGATGACAAAAGACTTTAAGTCGACATCTTTAAAATTATAAACTCATCAACCAACAAGAGGCACTTGCTTACTTCACAGTATTTTTGAAAGCACTTGTAGGATTTTACAAGTATTTAACCCTTTATGCCTCTGGGGCTTTCTCATTAAGATAACTATCATGTGTAGTAACACAAGATCATTAGACTTTTTAATTCTCAATCATTTGTATTAATAGCATTTTCCATTATAGAAACTTAAAGTTTGGTACCACATCACATCTTGACAGTCCTTCTAATATAATCCAAATAGCCTGATTAGTTGGTGTCTCTATAAGGTGAGAGACATAGGTCCTTCGATTTTTCAGTTGGGCCCAAACTGGAAAAACCAAAGTCCAGGATTTACTGGAAATTTTAGAGTCCAGATTGTTTGAAACTTTGATTTTTTTGAATGCCTGTCAAGAATGCCAAGAAGGCTCAAAATCCAAAATATCTGGTTGAAATAAGATTCCTTAAAATCATGACATAACATAGACCAAATTTGATCATTGTTACAAGGTGATTATTCAAATCTTTGAAAAGAAGCACATATTTAAATAACCCATAGCTCTTAATAAAAATGCTGCTGTTTTTGAACAATTAGAATTTAACAGACATCAAGAGAACATAATAGATTACTTTAACACATTGCTTTAACAGAGCATCAGACTTTAATTCTATGTCAAAGAGAAATTGAGCTTCCTGTGATCTTTTGCTGTGAGGTTTCCTTCCTTTACCTTCTTTCATATTGGTGACCGTGTTTCTGTGTTTCTGTGTGTAACACTTCTTTAAGCATCTTTTGCAGGGCAGGACGAGTGGCAACAAATTCTTTCAGTTTCTGTTTGCTATGAAAAGTCTTAATTTCACCTTCATTCACAAATGAGAGCTTTGCAGGATATAATATTCTGGGATGGCAGTTTTTCTCTCTTAGTATCTGGTCTATGTCTGGCCAATCCCTTCTAGCTTGTAGGGTTTCTGATGAGAAGTCAGCTGTGAGTCTAATTGGAGATCCTCTAAGAGTAATCTGGAGTTTCTCTCTTGCAATTTTAGGATCTTTTCTTTATGTTTCACTGTGGTGAGTTTGATTACGATGTGTCGTGGTGAGGATCTCTTTTGGTCATGTTTATTAGGGGTTCTATGAGCTTCCTGTACTAAGATGCCTCTGTCCTTCTCCAAACCTGGGAAATTTTCTGCTAGTATCTCACTGAAAATGCCTTCTAATCCTTTCTCCCTCTCCATGCCTTCAGGAACTCCTAGAACCCGAATGTTAGGTTTTTTAATAGTATCCTGTAGATTCCCGACAATATTTTTTAGATTTCTAATTTCTTCTTCTTTTCTTTGGTTTGACTGTTTCCTTTCCTGTTCTCTGTCTTCTAAGTCTGATATTCTCTCTTCTGCTTCGCCCATTCTGTTTTTAAGGCTCTCTAATGTGTTTGTCATTTGATCTATTGAATTCTTCATTTCATTATGATTTCTTGTCACTATCACAGTTTCTTGTTCCACTAGTTGTTTCATTTCATTTTGATTCCTCCTTAATATTTCATTTTCACGAGAGAGATTTTCTATCTTGTCCTTTAAGGATTTCTGTAGTTCAAGAATTTGTTTTTGAGAACTTCTTAATGTTCTTATCAATTTTTTGAGATCCGCTTCTTGCATTTCTTCTTTCTCATCATCTTCATAATCTTGAATTGGGGTGTCTTTTTCATTTGGGGGCGTCATAGTGTCTTCCTTGTTCTTGTTACCTCAGTTTTTGCATTTGTTGTTTGGCATGTTGGAGATATTTGGTTTCTTCACTGTGGTGTTTTTTCTTGTTACACTATGGCTCTATATTAAGTGGACTGTCTGCTTTCGGTGGAGCCTTAGAGGCTTGAGATGAGTGTGGACTGAGAGCTGTGTTTGGTTCCTCAGGGTTGAGGGTGTGTCAAAGATGACACTCCCAGGTTAGGTGTGGTAAATCTCTCTTTCTTTTTTTGATTCCAAAGGGAAGTAATTCCGCACAGCTGAACGTAATTGGAGGTAGTTAGCAGGCAAATGATATACCCACAGGAGCCAGAGATCAGAAGCTCTTTCCCAAGGACCACACAGGGAATCTGTGCTGCCCTCAGTGTGGGCTCCAATTCTCCTGCAGTCTCCCACTGGGTTGTCAAGTTAGATGCTAATCTCCTGTCATTTCACCCCTCCCCCCAGAGTCAGGTTTTTCTGTTAGGCTCAGGGCCGGTGCAGACCTGAGGTCGCCCTGCTTATGACGTATGTCCAAAATGGCGCCTGCTCTTTGTCTTGCTCGCCTTTGAGAGCTGAGCGGAGAGAGAGAAACTTGTGTCCGTATTGGTCATTTTTTTTTCCTCTCTCTCTCTTCTAGTTAGCCTGGTGAACTTTTCCCCATGGAGTTTCAAGCCTCGTTCCCTCTAGTCTCCTCTTTCTGCTTTCCTGATGGTGTCTCGGGCTATTGATGTTCGGCTCACCTCGCGTTCCAGCGCTGGTGTGTTGAGTCTGCCGCTGGTGTCCCAAACTTGGGCTCCCACGCTCTCCACGCAGGTCCACTGTCAATCACTGGTTCTGGAAGAGTTTCCTCTGCTGTTTCTTCCCCTACTCTTCCTTGACCCTGCAGTATCTCCACTTTTATTAAAGTGTCTCTCCCCCGGACTAATAGTGTGCTACCTTCCTATTCCGGCATCTTGCCGCTCTCCTTTTTAAAGAAATTTTTAAAAAATTTATCTATGGCCATGTAATTCTAATGAGAATCCATATAATTCATAGTAGCAAAGATTATGAGTCTGTCATGGGTATCTATACATTCAACTACCTACCAATAATTTAGATCTAAAAGTACTATAAATCAACAAATCTGAGCCAGAAGATTTTGTTCTCTAGGAATACAGAGGGCCAGCAATCTACTGCAGTAAAAAGAAATAATATTTGAGGGAGATAATTCCTCCCTCACAATTGTCAAGACAAGTATAAGGTTTAGTACTCAATTTACTACAGTTTTAAGAGCAAGTATTGTAATAACAGGTTTTAATAAAACTTAATCAGCTAACATATATAGAACAGAAATATTTATTTTATGAGTTAGAAATTTTAGTGTCCAAAAACTGATTTTCTTTTACATTTAATATTTGTTATTAGTTAT
This sequence comes from Lepus oiostolus, assembly GCA_036325905.1. Taxonomy (NCBI): domain Eukaryota; kingdom Metazoa; phylum Chordata; class Mammalia; order Lagomorpha; family Leporidae; genus Lepus; species Lepus oiostolus. The sequence goes on from CM070804.1 coordinate 7,420, forward strand.
GCAAATTGTGATACAGCTTAGATACACTTTTTTTTTACTTTTGTGTCTGTGTATGTTCAAATATCAGTTAAACTATTAGTCAAGGGTAGGAATTTGGTGTTGTGATTAAGATGCTGCTAGGGATGATGGCATTCTGTATTGCAGTGCCTGGATTTGAGTGGTAGCTCCACTTCCAGTGCACAGACTTGGAGGCAGCACACACTTGGAAGCAGCAGGTGATGGCTCAACTACTTGGATTCCTGCCAACCATGTTGAAGACATGGACTGAGTTCCATGCCCCTGGCTTTAGCTTGGACCACTCCTCTGATTGCTGTGGGCCTTCCAATGGATGGAAGATTCTCTCTCTCTCTCTCTCTCTCTCTCTCTCTCTCTCTCTCTCTCTCTTTCTCTCTCTTTTTTTTGTGTGTGTGTGTTTCAAATAAATTTGGAAAAAGAAATAAATGTGAATATATACCTGTAAATGTATGTAAAAGTATTGCACTTGCAAACTGGTCCTACAGAAAGAATCTACATGGAATGATACTAAGACACGTTGGAGTCATTTCTTGACTCTTATATCCCTTTCAGCCATCTTTTTTAAAACTTTCTTTAAAATTACCTAAAGTAAATAGAATAGACAGTATTTCCACCTCGCTTCATATTTTAGATTATCTTGGAAGACAAATTCTTTAATTTTGCTTTGTTCTTTTCTGCAGTGATATATTTGTTTGCTAGTTCTAGGATGTCATTCTAATTCTAAAGAACTATCATTAATATGAAAGAATGAGAAAATATCTGATCACTTCTTCCCTAATCACAATCCCAATGTGAGTACTTCCCTACTCACAATCCTGACGTCCTATTGAAAATAGGACAATTTTGACTTTTTTTCTATAAAAAGTTAAAAACACATCACCTAGCATTATAGATAACCTAAATTAGATAGTCTGCCTGAGATAACTATTAAAGTACAACATTAAAAAAATTTTCCTTATTAAAATTTCCCTGCTCATAGAATATATTTCAGACAAAACATCATCTTCCTCTGGAATTTCACTACCTTATACATTATGTGAAAAAAATTATTAACATCAAAAATGCTATGTTTAAAAAACAACTTTTCAACATTTTTATTGATAACTTTTGAAAAGTCTCATGATACTATTTCAAGGGCATAATAGACCAGTTCATTTGGTTAAATAATTCTACATCATCAATTTGAAATAACACTGATATTGCTATAAAATCAAAAGACTGAAACTATGTTGGAATGATAAAACGCTTAAGCTGTATCTATATGAAGTTCCAAAAGTTAAATGCCATGAGGTAAAATATTGTTTTCAAGATGGATTAGAATATCCAAGGACCACTGGAATAATTGCAAAAGAAATATACATAATGGAAATATCAAAAAGAGAAAAAAAAGAATGAGCATAAAGCGTATTTGAAGTAATAATAGTTGGGATTTTTTCAAAATTAATAATAAACACCAATCTATAGAAACAGAAAACTAAAAGAACATTTAATGAAATAGATACCAGAGATATAATGTCTAAACTGGGAAAAAAATTCAAAAAAGCAAAGTCTTGTAGAAAACCAGGGGAGGGAGTGCCTACATGTGGAAAAATAGAATAAGAATTACATAATACCTCTATTCAGAAACTATTCAGGCAAGAAGAGGGTGAACTGAAATATTTTAACCGCTGAAAGAAAAAACCAACCAACCCAGAATTCTGCATCCAATGAACAACTCTTTATCTACAAATTTGACAAAAAAGATGAAAAAATTCCTTAGAAGGCACAGTATATCAAAACTGACATAAGGAAGAAACAGACTGGGTAGACCTATAGTTATTAAATCATTTTGAAGGCTAATAATCTTGCTTTTAAAAGTTCTAAGCATAAGGTAGATATTGTGGCAACAGCAGGTTAAGCTGCTTGGAATGCCCACAACTTTTATTGAAGTGCCAATTCATGTCTTGACTACTCAGCTTCTAATCTACCTTCCTCATATTGTGTTTGGGAGGCAGCAAACGATGGATGAAGCATTTGGGTCCCTGCCACCCAGGTGTGTGACCCACTTGAGTTCCCAGATCCTGTCTGTGACCTGACCCACCTCCACTCGTTGTGACGATTTGGAGAGTGAACCAGCAGATGGGAGATATTTCACTTTGTCTCTCTCTGCTATTCTGCCTCTCAAATACATACATACATACATGCATACATATTTTTAAAGAAAAGCTCTAAGCCCATTAGTTTCACTGATGAATTCTACCAAACATTTAATATAGAAATAATACCAATTTTCTACTCTCTGTTATAGAGAATAGGGTGAAGGAAATATTTTTAACTCATTCCATAAGACAAAAATAAGAGACATTAAAAAACAGGAAAATTATACATCAATGTTTCTACTATTTAATATGGATGCAAAACCCTAATAAAATATTATCAAATAAAATCCAACAATACACACATAAGAGGAATTATATCTAACCATGTGAGATTTATCCCAGTATGCAATCTGTTTAAGCATTGAAATTAATTAATGTAGTTCACCCTTTTAATAAAGAAAAAAAATCACATAATCATATCAACCGATGTGAAGAATGACTCTGACAAAATCCAAAACCCGCCAGCGCCACGGCTCAATAAGCTAATCCTCTGCCTGTGGCACTGGCACCCAGGTTCTAGTCCTGGTTGGGGCAACGGATTCTGTCCCGGTTGCTCCTCTTCCAGTCCAGCTCTCTGCTGTGGCCCGGGAGTGCAGTGGAGGATGGCCCAAGTCCTTGGGCCCTGTACCTGTATGGGAGACCAGGAAAAGCACTTGGCTCCTGGCTTCAGATCAGCACGGTGTGCCAGTCGCAGTGCACCAGCCGCAGCGGCCATTAGGGGGTGAACCAACGGCAAAGGAAGACCTTCTCTGTCTAGCTCTCTCTCACTGTCTAACTCTGCCTGTCCAAAAAAAAAAATCCAAAACCCATTTATGATAAAACTCCCAGGAAACAGTAATAGAGGGAACTTTCTCAACTTCATGAAGAACAATTATAGAAAACTAACAGCTGACAGCATACTTAATGCATAGAAACTAGAGGCTTTTTCCCTAAAATAGAGACTAAGGGAAGAATGTTCTGTCTCACTACTCCCATTCTACATTATACTGAAAAGCCTAACTAATGGAAAACACACAAGACAATGAAATACAAAACACACAGGTTGGAAAGAACAAAAATATAAACTATTTTTGATCCTCACAATTGTTTATATAGAAAATCCTAAAGAACTGACAAAAATACTAGAACTCATAAATGATTACCATTACGGTTGTGAAATGCAAGGTTATCACACAAATGCCCATTGCATTCCCAAAAGCCAGCAATGAACAATTGTAATTTGATTTTTTTTCTTGACAGGCAGAGTTAGACAGTGAGAGAGAAAGACAGAGAGAAAGGTCTTCCTTCCGTTGGTTCACCCCCCAAATGATCGCTATGGCCAGTGTGCTGTGCCAATCCAAAGCCAGGAGCCAGGGTGCTTCCTCCTGGTCTCCCATGTGGGAGGAGGGCCCAAGGACTTGGACCATCCTCCACTGCCTTCTCGGGCCACAGCAGAGAGTTGGACTGGAAGAGGAGCAACTGGGACTAGAACCCAGCGCCCATATGGGATACGGGTGCTGCAGGCAGAGGATTAGCCAAGTCAGCCACAGCGCCAGCCCCAGAAATATTTCATGTTAATAAAAGGAAGATTCAGTTAAGATGTCAGTTCCTACCAGTTTGATCAATATATTTCACACAATCCGAAAGAAAATCTCAGCAACTTATATTGCAGACATTGAAAAAAATTGTTCTGAAGTTTATACAGAAATGCATTAGATCCAGATTAGTCAACTCAATGATGAACAAGAACCAGGTCAGAGGATTCACACTAATTGACTTTAAGAATTGCTGTACAGCTACAATGATGAAGACAGCATGGCATTTTAGCAATAATTGAGAAACAGATCAATGGAACTAAACAACCCAGAAACAGAAACATGCCCACACAAATACCATCCACTGACCTTTGACAAAAGATCGAGTCAATAAGATATAGAAATAAAATCCTTTTTCACAAATGCTAGAGCAATGAAATATCCACAAAAAATCAAAAACATAAACAATGTTCTTATAAGTGTAAACCATAAATCTATAAAGTTCTATACAAATAGAAAATAATTTTAGACATCCTTGATTTTGGCAAGGAGCTTTTCGACAACACTGGAAGCATGATCCATGAAAGAACAAATTAGTCAGCGTGGCTTCATTAAAATGTAAAATTTCTGCTTTGTAAAAGATCCTAAAGAAAATAAAATGACAATAAACAGATTGAGAGAAAATACTTGGAAAAGATACATCTAGGGGCCTGTATTTCAACATTCCATATCTGGGTGCTGGCTGTTCACCTTCTCATCTAGGTCCTTGGAAAAGCAGTGGATGATGGGCTCTTGCTACCCACATGGGTGACCTGGATGGAAATCCAGGTTCCTGTTTGACCTGGCCCAACCCCACTCTTTAGGGTGATTTGGGAAATGAAACAGTGGGTGGAAGAGTTTCTTCTCTGCCTCTCCTTCTCTGTGACTCTGCTTTTCAAATGATAAGTAAATCTTTTAAAAAAAAAGGTTAAAATATATATCCAAAAAAGGAACTTTATTCAAAACACAGAAAGATATCTTAAAATTCAACAATAAGATTAATAACACATTAAACATGCGGGTGAAAAAATTGACATCTTGCCAAAGAAGATACATTTATGGCAAATAAAAATATGAAAAGCCGCATGCTATTGTGTGTTCTTACATAATTGCAAATTGTGAGACTTAGAGAGTGATCCCATCAGGTACCTATCAAAATGACCAAGATCCAAAACATGGGCAACATGAAATGCTGGTAAGGACGTGGAACAAGAGAGACGTTTATTGCTGGTGAGAATGAAAGTGATACACTTTGGAAAAAGACTTCATTGTAAATGTGTATGCATATTTTTAAAATAAGAATAATTCCCTACATCGTCTAAATATTATCACACTAGGGAAAAGACTAGTTCTAAAGCTCGTCATATTTCCTTAATTTTTAATGTCTGCTGCAGCTGCTTTTTCTCCACCGAGGATCCGATCGAGAACCACGCACTGCAGTTTCTTCTTGCGCCCATAACCTCTACAAATTCAAGAGAAACCTAAGTTCTAAATTTAAGAAAATTGTCGTTTTCGTCTTTTCAATCCGCTGGTCTTTCGAGCGCAGAGGTGCATGGGAATTGTAGTTTTCGATGTAACGGCCCGGCGCTCAGTACAGAGGACAACGCCGGCCCTCACTCTGCGCATGTGCAGACCGCGTACCTGCCCTTGAAAGGGACGTCTCCGCGTTTTGGGGTCCATGTGGGAGCGGAAGCTACATACTTTGGGTGAGGGCCCGGATTCCGGTTACGTGTGCCATGGGTAGCCGCGACAAATGGGTTTACGTGCTGGGGGCGGGAGCGGGAAGTCCGGAGAATCAGGCTTGCTCTTTCCTCCCCGAGTCGGGTTGAATCCTGGGCTGCGGCCGGGGTAGCAGGACTTCGGGAACAGGTGAGCAATGCAAGTACATACGTGGGTGGTGCACAGGGTATTACTAGTACTCGTGCTGTTATTCTGTGGGATAATAGTCCGAAAACAGTTTGGGACCCGCATTGGGTAGATGGAAGCTGCTGTCGTGAGACCCTTGAGCCCCTCGTGTGTTTTCCTTTACCCTTCACAATGACACTACTAGTCATAAACGTGCCATTTAAAAATAAAATGAAAATGTTGTGAGAGTGGATAACTCAGGATACAAACAAGGAGGTGAGAGAGATAGGGTGCAAGTAGCAGTAGGTTTTCCTGCTTGTCTCTTGCTGTTCCTAATGGTGTAGCTGCCTAAAACCTTTACAGCACTTAGAGTGACCTGGCCTTACACCTCAGCTGATTATGGACAGCCTCTCATCATGTGATAAATAAATAGTGGAATTGTTTGGGTCTCTACAGAGTCTCAGATTGAGCCTGTTGAACTCTCCTTGACTCTTCAGGCTGTGACTGGACGCCAGAGGACTGACAGTCTAGTTCTGTGCCGTCCAATAAAAAGTGCAAAAATCAAATGCAGTTTAGAGCATTTTAGTATCCACGGTAAAAAGGAAAAAAAAAAAAAACCAAAACTTATTTTACTTATGTATTTTATTTAACCGAGTACCTCCAAAATATTATCTTATGGCACACGGTGTTTCTATGTGGCTAATGGTTACAGTACTGGATCGCACCTCTTTAGTGAGTTCAAGAAGACTCAGATTTAGAGTGTTAGGTGGTTTCAAGGAATGCGAATTTATTTCTTGGCTTCAGGTTTCAGCCCCTCTAGAGTAAAGCAGCTCTTATAAAGCGGGAAAGAGAGAGTCCTGCAAGAACAGCCCTTCTGACAGAGACCTCTTCCAGGATCCAGAGCAGGAGGAGAAGGTCCTGATTTGCTCCAAGCAGAGGCAGTTCTTGATTCCCTGTGTAGTAGGAGTCAAACCTTGTTAGGTTGTCACATCCAGAAGCCATCACAGAGGGACTGTGGGTGCTGTGCAGTAACCTGCAGAGGCATGTAACCAAAGGTTGAGAGGACTGGGTGGCCGTCAAGCTATATAGACACTTCACTTGAGGACTAATGAGGGCGTGATTTCCAGGGAAGACAAAACAGCTGATAAAATCTTAAACAGCATCCAGTTTCTTTCATTCTCTCCACACAAGAATCTGAACTGCTCTCACACCATATCCATTAACACATGTGGCATTAGAGCTCTGCTAATGCTTTTTCCTGAACACAGAGTAACAAAATAATAGTAAAAAACTTTCTATCCTGGAAACCAATACTGGGCCTAAAATAAATGATTTTTGTAGTGTCACCCAGGGCAGAACCAGGGGCTAAGCACAGTGCTGGTCACCTACAAAGGTCTTTTGTTAGAAGTGACAACCAGTTTAGAACAAAAAGTTAAAAAATATATCCCTTACATAAAACATCCCATCTGTATTTCAGAGCTTTCTGTAGACGTCCTAACTCAGTGTGGAAAAATGGGTAAGACCTTGATTAACAAGCCAGCTTGCATAATTTTCTATTAGTTTCATTGAAGACAAAGGATCATCTCTTGTGTACCTAAACTTGTTCAGCCAGTTCTCTATTTTGTTTTTATGTGTTTGTCAGAAGAGAACAAACTGTTAGTGTATCACCAAAAAAACCAATATACTTAGTGTAAATGAAAGCTTAACCCCAAACAATCTTATCAGAGATGCTCATGTTCAAGCACTATTCCTTCTGCATGGTCCTTCCTGTCCCTTTTCAAGAGTCAAAGGAACATGCCCTCCTTTGAAAGTTGTTTTTGTATCTGAAGTGATGAGAGTTTTAGGCAGGTAAATATAGGATTTTAAGGACCAGTTATCTCATGATCCCTTTTCTCTTTCCTTCCTCCAGCTGAATCTTCACACTTATGTATATTCTTCTAGGGGAAAAAAATGAGCACATACCAGGTGAGTTCACCTTTTAATAACCAGTGTGTTTTACAGTAAATTTCATAAGAGTTTCTATGTCAGTATATTTACATGGACAAGTAGAATAGAAATGGACCAGACACATACATAGAAGATACTCTTATAGAAACACACAGGTGACTAGAAGAGCAAGGGTGGCATGCAAGTAGATGCAGGGTTTTATATCTGCATTACAAATTTTACCAAATCAAACTCCAAATTATTTCTGACATTTTTGATAGTCTTAGCAGAATGGCAGACTGGAAATGATATGGGAAAAAGTTAAAAGGTTTACATTGATGAGAAAGATAAAGCAAACCTCTTCCTCATGAGATATAATCATGAACACAAACATGTTTGTTGTTCTTCAAGTGGTTATTTAAATTAACAGGCTGAAATAACAGAATGTAACATCTACTTGTTCTTCATAGAAATAGAAAATGTAATGTTAAATGCAAACTTGCTCAGTACTGTTTTTCAAGAACTGAAACACAGTAATTAAATTAGATTTGTTTCCTACGAATCAACTGACTGTCCTGAAAATTACTCTCCATAAACATTTTTCTTTTTGACAGGCAGAGTGGACAGTGAGAGAGAGAGAGAGAGACAGAGAGAAAGGTCTCCCTTTGCCGTTGGTTCACCCTCCAATGGCCGCCGCAGCTGGCGCACTGCGGCCGGCGCAGCACGCTGATCCGATGGCATTAGCCAGGTGCTTCTCCTGGTCTCCCATGGGATGCAGGGCCCAAGGACTTGGGCCATCCTCCACTGCACTCCCTGGCCATAGCAGAGAGCTGGCCTGGAAGAAGGGCAACCGGGACAGAATCCAGCGCCCCGACCGGGACTAGAACCTGGTGTGCCGGCGCCGCTAGGCCGAGGATTAGCCTAGTGAGCCACGGTGCTGGCCATAAACATTTTGAGTACCCATGATACTCAGACTGTTCAGCAGATGATCTATAATTCTGGCTTTTTCAAATGTTCCCACAATTTTCATTCAACTTCAAATATCTCTGATGCCTTGGTGTCTTTTCACACTTGCCTAGAATCTCCAGTGACCCAAACTAGATTACAATCAAATCAAGTGAATGTTGTCTTGTCCTTTCTTTACTTGACTTTACCATAACACTAGCCTGTACTTCTCACTCTGCCCTTCTGGAAAGTTCTCTGAGAGTGACACTATCAGCCCTTATCTTCTTTTATTATTTCACTTAAATCATCCTGTTTTCATCCTTGGCCCTTTGTCTTCTTTACTTTGACTGATTTCATCCTCTCACTTTTTTTCTACAGCTTTATTGGGTTTCAATTCACCCATTTAAAGTATAAAGTTCAGTGATATTTTTTAGTATATTCACAAATATGGGCAAAAATCACCAGAGTCAAATCTAGAACATTTTTATTTCCTTAAAAAGAAACTATATACTTTAACTAACATTCCATTGTGTTGTAGCTCCAAGAAGTCAATAAACTCCTTTCTTTAGATTTGCTGAACCATTTCATTAGTTCTTGTAGGACAGTTTTCTGATTAATTGTCTATATTTTTCTTCATCTGAGAAGGTATTAATTTCTCTGTTCTTGCTGAATATAGAGGATTGTGGGCTAATAATCCTTTTCTTTCAGCACTTTGAATATGTCATCCCGCTGCCTTCTACTTTCTATGCTTTTTCATTAGAAACCATTTTTTTATTTTTATTTTTTTTAACTTTTATTTAATGAATAAAAATTTCCAGTGTACAGCTTATGGATTACAATGGCTTCCCCCTCCCATAACTTCCCTCCCACCCGCAACCCTCCCCTCTCCCTCTCCTTCTCCCCTTCCATTCACATCAAGATTCATTTTCAATTCTCTTTATATACAGAAGATCAATTTAGTATAAAGATTTCAACAGTTTGCACCCACATAGAAACACAAAGTGAAACATACTCTTTGAGTACTAGTTATAGCATTAAATCACAATGTACAGCACATTAAGGACAGAGATCCCACATGAGGAGCAAGTGCACAGTGGCTCTTGTTGTTGACCCAACAAATTGACACTCTAGTTTATGGCGCCAGTAACCACCCTAGGCTGTCGTCATGAGTTGCCAAGGCTATGGAAGCCTTCCAAGTTTGCCGACTCTGATCATATTTAGACAAGGTCATAAAAGACAGGGTGAGGATAGAAACCAATGATCCTAAGAGTGGCATTTACCAGGTTTGAACAATTATACAGCATTAAGTGGGGAAGAGGACCATCAGTACACACAGGTTGGGAGTAGAGCCATTGGTGGTAGAGTAGACGTTATGATTACAAAGGAATGAGGCCCAAGTGTGATAGACAGGGTCTAGAACAAAGGACAGAGTCATTATTAGAGGAGCTAAGAAAGGTGCTGTCTAAGCTACAATTAAGTTTTCTGATTGAGAGGCAAATAGAACCTGATAGAAGGGGCTTGATAATAATCTGGTGGGCTTTAGGCCTTGTAAGTTAAGAGGCCCAGGCCTATCTATCTCTTCACATGGGGTATATCCTAAGGGAGGTGTGAACCTCCTAGGGGAAGGCACTCTGTTGACTTTCATTACTTGGCTGGGCTAGGAGGAGAGCTGGCCAGGTAAAGGCAGGTGGCATCTCTAACAAGAAATTTACAGTTCTGCCTGCAATGTTGCTGACCCTACTTGACCATCCCCTCAGCTGCAGTGGTCACTTTGGAAGTTGGGCTGAGTGAAGGGCTTTTCAGCTTGGAGCCAATAAGATCTGTGGCTCTGACCTGGGCATCCTTCGACTCCAGGGCAGGTCCATTTCCAGTGATCCAACTCTTGGCAGAGCTGCCAGCGCTCTTCACAAGCTGACTTCTGCTGAAGCCCAGGCTTACCACATTGAAAGTCACTGCAGTGGATTGGCCTGTTGGATCTCCTTGAAGGCAGATCACTGTACAGATCAGCCATTAATAGGCCTGCCACCCATTGCTTCTGATGCCTAGCTTTCTTTTCCTCCTGTTTCTGTTAAAGCAGACCAGAGGATGCAAGTCAAGGGAGTGCCCGTGTCCCATCTCTAATCTTCTGTGGCCTGAACTACAAGTCTATAGTCACAGGCATGTTCTGTAGTAGTTTTTCTAAGGCAGACAATGCCCATGAGGAAAATTATATTCTCACTTAAAATTTTCTTTCCCTTTGGTCTGAAAGGGAGGTTTTTTCTACTTACTGTATACTTCGCTGATGGCGAAGTGAATCTAGCTATGAGATTATTAGTTAAGTTCTTATTTTGGCTATGCTATTACAGAAAAATGTTAGCCATCTCTTTTATAAGGTCTAAAGATTAAATTGTGCATCCTACAGATTCCTTCATAATAGAATTCGTTTCCTACCTTGAAGAGAATAGAGAAATGAAAGCACAAGTTGGGCTTAGAATAGAGAAAAGAGGGAGCAAGTCCTAGATCGCTTGCTGACAATAGCAATATGACATGAATACTTAACAAACAGTTAGAAACCATTTTTTAAAAATATGATGTCATTTCTCTCTTGCTGCTTTTAAGAGTATCTGTTTGCCTTTGACTTTTTAACACTTTATCATGTGCCTAATTGTAGTTATCTTAACTCCAAGATTATCCCACTAGAGATTTATTGAGCTTTGTGAGTATATAATCATGTTCATCAAATTTAGGAACTTCTTTTTTTTAATCTAAAGATTTTTTTAAAACTTTTATTTAGTACCTATAAATTTCCAAAGTACAGTTTATGGATTACAGTGGCTTCCCCCCTCCCCATAACTTCCCTCCCACTTGTACCCCTTCCATCTCCCGCTCCCTCTCCCATTCCATTTACATCAAGATTCATTTTCAATTATCTTTATATACAGAAGATCGATTTAGTATATATTAAGTAAAGATTTCATCAGTTTGCACCCACACAGAACATAAAGTGTAAAATACTATTTCAGTACTAGTTATAGCATTAATTCACATTGGACAAATAATTAAGGACAGAGATCCCACATGAGGAGTAAGTGCACAGTGACTCCTGTTGTTGACTTAACAATTTGACACTCTTGTTTATGGCGTCTGTAATCTCCCTAGGCTCTAGTCATGAGTTGCCAAAGCTATGGAAGCCTTTAGGGTTCACCGACTTCGATCATATTCAGACAAGGTCACAGTCAAAGTGGAAGTTCTCTCCTCCCTTCAGAGAAAGGTACCTCCTTCTTTCATGGCCCCGTTCTTTCTACTGGGATCTCACTCACAGAGATCTTTCATTTATGTCCTCTTTCTTTTTTTTTTTTTTTTGCAAGAGTTTCTTGACTTTCCATGCCTAAAATACTCTCATGGGCTCTTCAGCCAGATCCAAATGCCTTAAGGGCTGATTCTGAGGCCAGAGTGCTGTTTAGGACATCTGCCATTCTATGAGTCTGCTGTGTATCCCGCTTCCCATGTTGGATCATTCTCTCCCTTTTTAATTCTATCAGTTAGTATTAGCAGACACTAGTCATGTTTGTGTGATTCCTTTGACTCTTAGACCTATCAGTGTGATCAATTCTTAACCATTATTTGCCCACTGCCAGACCTTTTCTCACTCCCTCTCCGATGTGCTCATTATGCTATCCACAGTTCTTTTTTTTTTGACCCTTTTTTCCCAATCTGTTTCTCAGGCTGCATAATCTCACTGACTGTTTTATCTAGTTATTCATCCTTTTAGTACTCAAACCTGTTGACAGATTTTTTTGTTGTATGAGATTTTTTTGTTTCAGTTATTATCCTTTTCAACTCTAAATTTTCTGTTTAGTTCCTTTTTATAATTTCTGTCTGCTAATTGATACCTTTTATTGAATACTGATCTCATACTGTGCTTTATCCCTGACATATCATTTCCTCTAAGTCTTTGAGCAATATAAAAGAGCTGAATTAAAGTCCTTGTATAGTTAAGTCTATTGTCTGCTTCTTCAGAAGCAGTGTCTATTGATTACCCTTTCTTTTACTGCATGTAGGTTATAATTACTTATTTACTTTTAAAATAATTTTTGTTGCAAACTAGATATTTTAAATAAAATCATGTGGCTATAGTCACCATACTGTGCAACAGAATATCAGAACTTATTTATTCTTTTTAATTTTCTTAGATTTATTTTATTTATTTGAAAGACAGCAAGACAGAGAGAAGGAGAGACAGAGAGAAGAGATCTTCCTTCTGCTGGTTCACTCTCCAAATGGCTGCAATGCCCAGGTGGGCTAGATCAAGGCCAGGAGCCAAGAATTCTATCCAGGTCTCCCATGTGGGTGGCAGGGGCCCAAGTGCTTAGGCTATCCTCTTTCCCAGCTGTATTAGCAGGGAGCTGGATTGAAAATGAAGCAACCAGGACTCAAACTGTTACTCTTATATGGGATGCTGGCATCGCAGGTTGCGATGTAACCTGTTGTGCCACAATGCCTGACTTTATTTCCCTTTTCCAACTGTAACAGTATCCTCATTGACCAGAAAGGTTGTTGTTGAATAATTTTTAAAACTCACTCTGTAGAACCTATATTTCTTGTTATTTTTAGTAGCTGAAGTCTCTATAGAAATTTCCTGAAATGCTTGAACCAGTAAGTCTCCTAGTCTATGCTAGGGGGCTTTCTGCAAGTTGGGCATTCCTTCAGCAGTCATCCAGGCAATTTACTACTTTGCTGGCCTTGATTTCCTGCTTACTTCAAACCTTGAGGTCACCCAGAGGTGACAGCTTCAAGCTTTCTCACATCTTTCCTGAGCAAGCTGACAGCTCTGGGCGTTATGTTCAGTGCTGTTCATTTAGGTGGCCATCTACAGTCTCAGGAGTGTATCAGAACTATTCAGAACCTTTATGAATATCTCACTCCTCAGATTTTCCTTTTAGTTTTTTTTTTTGGACAGGCAGAGTGGATAGAGAGACAGAGAGAAAGGTCTTCCTTTTCGCCATTGGTTCACCCTCCAATGGCAGCTGCAGCCGGTGCATCGTGCTGATCCGAAGCCAGGAGCCAGGTGCTTTTCCTGGTCTCTCATGCGGATGCAGGGCCCAAGGACTTGGGCCATCCTCCACTGCCTTCCCGGGCCATAGCAGAGAACTGGCCTGGAAGAGGGGCAACTGGGATAGAATCCAGTGCCCCAACCAGGACTAGAACCCTGTGTGCCGGCACTGCAAGGCGGAGGATTAGCCTGTTAAGCCACGGCACCGGCCCCTTTTAGTTTTTGATGAGCTGTTTTTTGTTATCCACCACCTCAGGTTGCTGGTTGCTCAGTTAAACAATTACCTTTAAATGTTTTGAACAAATGCCTCTAAGGAATGGGCCTCTTCATACCAAGTGAGCTCTGATTAGTTCAAATAGTCTTATAGGTAAAGTCCTCCAAAAAACCATCATCCACGTCAGATAATGACAGTGTTCTGGGGCTAAAGCTTTGACAGAACCATAACCCAGTTGACTTATTTCACAGTGTGGTTTTTCAAAGCTACCATGCAGTTGGAGAGAGAGGGATGGGTATAGGACAAGTTAAAATGCCATTGAGGCACTTTGACCATTTTGAGTAGCTATTTTTCTGGTGTATATATGTTCCATAGATTGTACAGGCCTTTAGTTAGCTTCATGTGTTCTGAAAAAGTTGATTCTATAATTATTGTAAATTTTTCACTGATATGTGGGACAGAGAATTTTCTCAGAGACCTGAGCTTCTGCTTGCAAATTGCTGTGAAGCCTTAGGGTACAGCCCAGTTTGACCCCATGCTGGGTTTTGAGGCCAACCCAAGGGCTGGCTGTCTGCCCTCCTTTATGCTGCTGGTGCTTCTGGTAGTGATTGTTTTCCTGGCCTTTACTACTAGAGCACTTCTTCCTGACACATCTTGCTTCCAGAGAAGGAGACGGAGCCGCAGGGCCAGGTTCAGTGCACAGAGATGGCCCGCAGGCATCTGAAGAAGTATATCTGAATATCTCTTGCTCTTGGTGGGCAGGCATAAGAAACAGATGTACCAGAGGGGCCAAATTATGGTCACCTCACCAGCAACCTACTGGCTGGGAGGGTCTGGGGAAGAGATGCGAAGATGACAAGGTTAAACTACAGAACAGCATTTCATATCAGGTAGCAGACCTACATCATTTAAAGGGGTAACTTGTTGAGCTTAATCAGGAGTTTCTTCCACAAGAAGATCAGCTTCAGCACTACAGACAGAAAAGTACTTTCCTTGTGCAGTGGTTAGCATATGAGAATTTTCAGTGTGGACAGCAGGTCAAGGAATTAAGAGCATGATATGAAGAAAAATTAGCAGACCAATTTTTTCAACAAAATCAAGAGACTCACAAAGTTCAAGCAAATGATGGAGAATAATCAGGTGTGAATGATCATGTAGTAGCTAAAAATATTCCAAAAGTAGCTGAGAATGAAGAACCCCCAAGTTATACTACATATGGGAAAGAACAAATCAAAGAGGTGGTGATGTGGGATGGCTGGAATAGAAGAGAATGACCTAGTGATGATCTTCCCACTGCTTTAAAGAGGACTTCTATTTCAGTTTCTGAACATGGAACTCATCAAACAATTTCCCATCTTCCAAGTAGACAACCTCTGTCCACAAATTTGGTTGAAGATGCACAGGTGAACCACAATGCAAACCTTGGTACTCAAAACAGAACCCTTCTAACATTCTTCAGCATTTAACTAGAGGCCCAAACTTGGAGAGTGAACCCAGAATTCTAACAGCTGTACTAAACAGACTTCCAAGGATAAATTTGGTGTCTTCCATAAATTGAAGCAAAACGATGAAGAATGAGAGCTTCAGGTGGACTTTGCAAACTGTGAAAAGCAGCATTTCAATGATGTCCTTTAAATCCTAAGGAAAAGCTTAAAAAAACATAAAGTACTGTAAAATGAAATTTCTACTCCATCATTTTTACTTTTTTTAAATAAAGATCAGTTCTATGGGTTGTAAAGATACATTGAGATAGATTTAAGGAATATTTTAATGAATCAATATATCCATGCATATATGTGAACCTTTTCCTATTATATTCTCTAAGTAGACACTTTATTTGTTATGTTACAGTTGAGCCAAAACAGTTAATCTTTGCATTTAAAGCAAACTACTGTGTTCTTCACGTTTTATTGAGCCCAATAATTCTTTCCACAAGTAGACAAGCAAGGAAAAATTGTTGTACATTTTATGTTTCACATAGTTTAATCAGAGTGAGAACAGTTACTCAGTTGAAAACTTTTTATGTAGTAATGTATTGGTAGCCCAACAGATGTTCTATATCTATCCCTTATTTCATGATCTTCAAGGAGTTATACCTATAATAATTACATAAAAAAGGGGAAATGGAAAATAAACACTGGACAACATGTGTACAAAATTCCCTCCCTACTCCTGTTATTTTACATGAGTGCTAATGTGTTTTGGCAAATAAGTTTTCAGTTGGGGCCTGGTAAGACATGACAGTATTTATGAGTTATATCTTATATCTTACTTGGTTCTTGAACTTGTGGAATGCAGGATTCATATGCATTTTCAGTTTTTATTTTTTCCTCAAGTAACACCAGTACTGCTTCACTATGGCCATCACTAGCTAATTTTTTTATATTTTCATAGTTCAGACTGGTGAAGATATTTGTGATTGAAATGCCAGATCCTGAAAGGGGCTAAATCTACTTTGAAATGAATCTGCAATCAGGATTTCAAAGCTTTTCTGATCATTTTAGTGATCTTTTATGACTAGACTTTTTCAGAAGTACTACATAAAGAATTTTAGCATGTTTTTATAAATGCACAAATAAATGTAAGTACAGTGAGGTCCCCTACTATTTTATTAAAATAGCTTAAAATTTATAACAAAAATGAATCATTGTCATTAATATGTTAGTTAAGAACACATAAAGCTCATATTTGTTAGACTTACAAAATTATTTAAATGTATTTGCCTTTTATTTAACTCTATTTAATAAAATGTATAAGCTAGCTAATCCCTGTTCTCTGATTTAAATCATTTTAAAAATCTTATCTCACCTCCTAAAACAAAAAGTTTTAATCATAAATAGAAATTTAAGATTGTCAACCCTGTTTTTCAGAAGGATGACTGTTAATTGCACACAAACAACATGAAATGCATTTCCCCCTAGTACTAATATTTCAGTCAAAATTCAGACTAACAGTGGCTAAGAGATAAGTCATTCACTTGCTGAGGTGCTCCAATTCTTAAACTTCAGCTTCAAATTAATTAATGACCATGAAAAGATGCAATAATCTACTGTTTTTCCCACATTGTCAAACAATCCATGACTTTATCGTAATTAGAATCAGGCCATATTTAAGAAGTATTATGGTTCACAGAATTTTTTAAATGTAATTAAAGGGAAGTGACATACATCTTTTGGGCCTTAGTGTGAGGAGATGAATCTAAAAATACTCCTAGTTGTACTTCTTTCTATTTAATTTTGTAAAATCTGTACAAAAGAAAATCATGAAATTACCTTAGTTGCTTTGTCATAAAAACCATTTGGTTGTATGGTAGCTATTACATAGCAAAATTTCTTCAATTAACAACTAAGAATTTTTTTAAGTTTTATTTATTTATTTGAAAGGCAGAGTTACAGAGAGAATGGAAGAGACAGAGAGAGAGAGAGGTCTTCCATTTACTGGTTCACTCCCCAAATGGCCACAATGGCCAGAGCAAGGCTGAGCCAGGCTAAAGCTAGGAGCCAGGAGCTTCATCCTGCACTACCATTTGGCTGTCAAGGGCCCAAGTACGTGAGCCATCTTATGTTGCATTTCACAGACCATTAGCAAGGAGTTAGATTGGAGCTAGAGCTGCTGCCAGGGGGTTGAATTGGTGGCCATGTGGGTGCTGGTGTCACAGGTGGCAGCTTTACTACACTACAACACCAGCACCAGCAGCCTAGACATTTCATAACTGGAGAAATCCCAGACTAATTGATAATATTTTTGACCGTATTAACTATGTGAATCTTTTAAAAAATATTTGTTTATTTGAAAAGCAGAGTTAGAGATGGAGGAGGCAGAGAAAGATCTTCCATCTGTTCACTCCCCATTTGGCCACAACCACTGGGGCTGGGCCAGGCCAAAGCCAAGAGCTTCTTCTAGGTCTCCCATATGGGTGTCAGGGGCCTGGATCAGAAGTAGAGCAGCTGGGACACTTACTGGCACCCATATGGGATGCCAGTGTCACAGAGGATTGCTTAATCTCCTATGCAACAACAACTACCCTATGTGAATCAACATTCTACAATCTGTTTTAGACATACTGTTTTTATGTTTTACTTCTGCCTTAAGCTTTCAGGTTTTCTTGATGTATTTTTTGCCCTAATTTAGTGTTAAGTTGATGGAAATCATCTCTTGCTGGGTTCTGATAAATTAAAAATTGAAAAAAAGAGGCTATTTATCTCTTTATGAAAGACAGAATCTTCCATCCACTGGTTCATTCCTCAAATGGTTGCAACAGCCAGGAGCCAGGAACTCCATCCTGGTTGCCCACATGGATGGCAGGGACCCAAGTGCTTGAGCCATTGTCTTCTCTCTTCTAGGTGCATTAGCAGGAAGCTGGATCAGAAGCAGAATACCCAGCACTCAAACCTGAACTCTAGTATGGAGTGTAGGCATCCTAAGTAGCGGCTTAACCTGATGGACCACAACATCCACCCCTGAAGTCATCTGGAATCTTTTCCTTTTATCAGTTTCCAAGTCTACTAGTTTTCATAGAATTTTTCTTTAATTTGTGGCTTGTAATTTTTTCTTCCAGCGTCTTTAATATTCATGATTCCTTGAATGGTGTTTTGCTACTTTTCTTTTCTCAATCCCCTTGTGTTCAAGGAAGTTTCTGTCTCTAATAACTTCAATTTCCACCCAGATGGGCAATGATTCTCAAATTCTGTCCTCATCCTAGAGCTTCCTTCTGCATTCTGAAATAATGTTTCCTGGCAATTCTGCCTTATTTTCCAGAGAATCTTAATGTTTCCACATGAACAGATCTGTCTCACTAAAACTTTAAAAAAAAAAATGTAAAATGTCATCCTACTTTAAAACATATTTTATTTACTTAAAAGGCAGGGTGACAAAGAGAAAGGGAGAGACAAAGAGAGAAAGAGATCTTCCGTTCACTGGTTCACTCTCTCAAATGGCCGCTACAGCCAGGGATAGGCCAGGCTGAAGCCAGGAGCCTCAGACTGAGTCTCCCGTGTCGGTGGCAAGAGTCCAACCAAGTATGTGGGCCATCATCTAGTGCTTTTCCAGGCACATTAGTAGGGAGCTGGATTAGAAGCAGAACTAGGCCGGCACCGTGGCTTAACAGGCTAATCCTCCACCTTGCGGCACCGGCACACCAGGTTCTAGTCCCGGTTGGGGCGCCGGATTCTATCCCGGTTGCCCCTCTTCCAGGCCAGCTCTCTGCTATGGCCCGGGAAGGCCTTGGAGGATGGCCCAAGTCCTTGGACCCTGCACCCGCATGGGAGACCAGGAGAAGCACCTGGCTCCTGGCTTCAGATAAGCGAGATGCGCCGGCCTCAGCAGCCATTGGAGGGTGAACCAACGGTAAAGGAAGACCTTTCTCCCTCCCTCTCTCTCTCTCTCACTGTCTAACTCTGCCTGTCAAAAAAAAAAAGAGTACACAGGAAATGTGTAGTGATTTTTCAAAGATTTCTAATTCTAAATGTTTGAAATAAATTTGTTGTCATAGGGATTGGTGTCATTTGAGGATGTGAGTGTGGACTTCAGTCAGGAAGAATGGCATAAAATGAACCCTGCTCAGAAGACCCTGTACAGAGATTTCATGCTGGAGAGCTACAGCCATCTCGTCTCAGTAGGTAAGCAGACCTTATTAACTGTCTCCTTGTAGAATATATATCCTTTCTTTTTCTGTTAACTTTTTTAAAAAAATATTATTTATTTATTCGAAAGGTAAAATTAGAGAGAGGGAGAGGCAGAGGCAGAGAGCAAGAAGTCTTCCATCTGCTGATTCACTCCTAAAATGGCCACAAAGGCCAGGGCTGGGCCAGTGCAAAGCCAGGAGTCAAGATCTTTGTTCTAGCATCACACATGGGTGCAGGGGCCCAAGCACTTTTCCAGGCACATTAGCACAGAGCTGGATCAGAAGTGGAGCAGCCAGGACTAGTTCTAGTACCCATATGGGATGCCAGCACTTTAAGCGACAGCTTAACCTGCTATGCCACAATGTTGGCCCCAATATACATCCTTTTTAAAAATTATCATGACATATGGGCCCTTATAGAGATTAATATTGTACTGGCTTTGAATTAAGAGGTCTAAGGTTAAGAGACAAAAATGATGGTTTTATCCCATTGAAAACTTTGCCATGTTTTTGAATCTTCAGAATCCCAAAAGCCCATGAATCTCATCTATATATATTCTCAATTATTCTGTTTATAGGATATTGTGTTACCAAACCTGATGTGATATTCAAATTGGAACAAGGTGAAAAGCTGTGGTCCTTGGAGGACAAATTGCTAAACCAGCAGGAACCAGGTGAGTGAACACTGACAGAAAGAGATCTGGGGTTGTTTGACCTTAGAAGAACACTTTTGTTAGTTTATTTTTTTAATTATTGAAATAGTTATTGAAATATAATGCATGTATCATATAATTCCTTATTTAAAGTACAAAGTTCAGTGACTTGGCATATGCACAAATTTATACAAACATCACCACAGTCAATTTTCATCACTTCAGAAAGAAACCTGTATCTTTCAGTTATCACCCTTCTAACCCCTAGCCTCTCTGGTCCTAAGCAATTACTAATGTCCTTCTGTCTCTACATTTGCCTATTCTGGACATTTCATATAAATGGAATTATATAACATTTGATCATTTATTACTGGTTTCTTTGGCTTAGTTTACAAGATTGATATGTATCAGTACTTCATCCTTTTGTGGCCAGATAATATAACACTGTATGGACATACCACATTTTGTTTGCCTATTCATTAGTGATTTGCCTTTTGGCTGTTGTGAATAAAGCTGATATAAACATTCATTTACATGTTTCTATATGGATATATGTTTTTATTTTTCTTAAGTATATACTTAGGATGAAACTGCTGGGTGATACAGCACCTCTTTGTTTATATCTTTGAGGACCTAATTTTTCTGATTTATACACATCCTCACCATAGTAGGAGATTTTATTCTAACCATTCTTATGGATATGAAGTGGTCCCCTTGTGGTTTTGATTTATATTTCTGTTAGTCTGCTGGAGCTTTCGTAATAAAATACCATAAGCTGAGTGACTTAAACAACAGAAATGTATTTCTTACAGTTGTATAGGCTGAAATTCCAAGATTAAGGTGCCAGTAGGTTGATTTTCTCGGTCCATTGCATACGAATTCCACACCAGTTCACCGGATATGACAGGATGAAACCGGAAATATCCGGATTTGTTTTGTCTAACTCAATCCCAGATATTGCTACAGCTTCTGTGTTTGTGTTTTCTGGATATTATCCACGGACTTTATTATTTTGAATGTTTTTAGCAAAGAACATTTAATTTTGTACCATTGAAACACTAATTGGTTCATCATGGAGACACCAGCTCCAAACATTCCTATTTTCTACTGAGAAAGCTAGAGGAACCGCAGTAAACAAACATGATATTTCTGTTTGTATAGATGACATTTTATGCACTTGCCTAACGAAAAGACTTTGCTTTTCTCTAAAACCATATTTACTGTGATTTTCCCGGTTCATTGCATACAAATTCCACACCACTTTGTGAGGGTATGACTGGATGAAACCGGAAATATCCGGTTTTGTTTTGGCTAACTGAATCCCAGATATTGCTACAGCCTCTGTGTTTGTGTTTTCTAGATATTATTAATGGACTCTATTGTTTTGAATGTTTTTTATCGGGGAATATTTTATTTTGAGATTGGATACAGTAATTGGTTCCACATGGAGACACCAGCTCTACATATTCGTATTTTCTAGGTAGAAAGCTTGAGGAAATGCAAAAAACAAACATGATATTTCTGTTTGTATAGATGACATTTTATGCACTTGCCTAACGAAAAGCCTTTGCTTTTCTCCGAAACCATTTTTACTGTGATTTTCTCGGTCCACTGCATACGAATTCCACACCAGCTTGTCCGGATATGAGTGGATGAAACCGGAAATATCGGGCTATGTTTTGGCAAACTCAATCCCAGATATTGCTACAGACTCTCTGTTTGTGTTTTCCGGATATTATCCACGGACTTTATTGTTTTGAATGTTTTTTATCAGGGAACATTTAATTTTGTGGTAGGAAACACTAATTGGTTCCAAATGGAGAAACAAGCTCTACACATTCGTATTTTCTAGGGAGAAAGCTAGAGGAACTGCGACAAACAAACATGATATTTCTGTTTCTATCAATGACATTTTATGCACTTGCCTAACGAAAAGACTTTGCTTTTCTCCAAAACCATTCTTATTGTGATTTTCTCGGTCCATTGCATACGAATTCCACACCACTTTGTCCGGATATGACTGCTTGAAACCAGAAATATCCGGTTTAGCTTTGCCTAACTCAATCCGAAATATTGTGAAAGCCTCTGTGTTTGTGTTTTCTGGATATTATCGATGCACTGTATTGTTTTGAATGTTTTATCAGGGAATATTTAATTTTGTACCGTTGAAACACTAATTGGTTCATCATGGGGACTTCAGCTCCACACAATCATATTTTCTACGGAGAAAGCTACAGGAACTGCGGCAAACAAACATGATATTTCTGTTTGTATAGATGACATTTTATGCACTTGCCTAACGAAAAGACTTTGCTTTTCTCTAAAACCATTTTTACTCTGATTTTCTCGGTCCGTTGCATACGAATTCCACCCCACTTTGTCCGGATTAACTGGATGAAACTGGAAATATCCGGTTGTGTTTTGGCTAACGCAATCCCAGATACTTCTACAGCCTCTGTGTTTGTGTTTTCCGGACATTATCAACGGACTTTATTGTTTTGAATGTTTGTTATCAGGGAACATTTAATTTTGGGCTTGGATACAGTAATTGTTTCCATATGAAGACACTACTTCCACATATTCGTATTTTCTAGGGAAAAAGCTAGAGGAACTGCGGCAAACAAACAGGATATTTCTGTTTGTATCAATGACATTTTATGCACTTGCCTAATGAAAAAAACTTTGCTTTTCTCCAAAACAATTTTTAAAGTGATTTTCTCGGTCCATTGCATACGAATTCCACAGCAGTTTGTCCGGATATGACTGGATGTAACCGGAAATATCCGGTTTTGTTTTGGCTAACACAATCCCAGATATTGCTACAGACTCTGTGTTTGTGTTTTCTGGATATTATCAATTGACTTTCTTATTTTGAATGTTTTTATCAGGGAACATGTAATTTTCTGCTTGGAATCATTAATTGGTTCAATCTGGAGACACCAGTTCTATATATTTGTATTTTCTAGGGAGAAAGCTAGAGGAACTGCGGCAAACAAACATGATATTTCTGTTTGTATAGATGACATTTTATCTATTTGCTAATGAAAAGACTTTGCTTTTCTCCAAAACCATTTTTACTGTGATTTTCTCGGTCCATTGCATACGAATTCCACACCAGTTTACTGGATATGACTGGATGAAAATGGAAATATCCGGTTTTGTGTTGGCTAACTCAATCTCAGTTATTGCTACAACCTCTGTGTTTGTTTATTCCTGATATTATCCACGGACTTTATTGTTTTGAATGTTTTTTATCAGGGAATTTTTTATTTTGAGCTTGGATACAGTAATTGGTTCCACAGGGATACACGAGCTCTACATATTCGTATTTTCTAGGGAGAAAGCTATAGGAGCTGCGGCAAACAAACATGATGTATAGATGACATTCTATGCACTTGCCTAACGAAATGACTTTGCTTTTCTCCAAAACCATGTTTACTGTGATTTTCGCAGTGCGTTGCATAGGAATTCCATACCAGTGTGTCCGGATGTGACTGGATGAAACC
Organism: Lepus oiostolus; assembly: GCA_036325905.1. Classification (NCBI taxonomy): domain Eukaryota; kingdom Metazoa; phylum Chordata; class Mammalia; order Lagomorpha; family Leporidae; genus Lepus; species Lepus oiostolus. The sequence goes on from CM070804.1 coordinate 30,870, forward strand.
GGAAATATCGGGTTTTGTGTTGGCTAACTCAATCCCAGATATTGCTACAGCCTCTGTGTTTGTGTTTTCCGGATATTATCAACGGACTTTATTGTTTTGAATGTTTATTATCGAGGAACATTTAATTTTTAGCTTAGATACACTAATTGGTTCCACATGGAGACACCAGCTCTACACATTCGTATTTTCTAGGGAGAAAGCTAGAGGAACTGCGGCAAACAAACATGATATTTCTGTTTGTATAGATGACATTTTATACACTTGCCTAAAAAAAGACTTTGCTTTTCTCCAAAACCATTTTTTCTCTGATTTTCTCGGTCCATTGCATACTAATTCCACACCAGTTTGTCTGGATATGACTGATGAAACCGGAAAGATCCGGTTGTGTTTTGGCTAACTCAATCCCAGATATTGCTACAGCCTCTGTGTTTGTGTTTTCTACATATTATCGATGGACTTTATTGTTTTGAATGTTTTTATCTGGGAACATTTAATTTTGTGCTTGGAAACACTAATTGGTTCATCATGGGGTCACCAGCTCTACACATTCGTATTTTCTAGGGAGAAAGCTAGAGGAACTGCACAAACAAACATGATATTTCTGTTTGTATAGATGACACTTTATGCACTTGCCTAATGAAAAGACTTTGCTTTTCTCTAACACCACTTGTACTGTCATTTTCTCCGTCCATTACATACTTATTCCAAACCACTTTGTCCGGATATGACTGGATGCAACCAGAAATATCCGGTTGTGTTTTGGCCAACTCAGTCCGAAATATTGCTACAGCCTCTGCTTTTATGTTTCTGGATATTATCCATTGACTTTATTGTTTTGAATGTTTTTTATCAGGGAACATTTAATTTTGTGCTAGGAAACACTAATTGGTTAATCATGATAACAACAGCTCTACAGCTTCGTATTTTCTAGGGAGAAAGCTAGAGGAACTGCGGCAAACAAACATGATATTTCTGTTCATATCAATGACATTTTATGCACTTGCCTAACGAAAAGACTTTTCTTTTCTCTAAAACCATTTGTACTGTGATTTTCTCGGTCCATTTCATATGAAATCCATACCAGTTTGTCTGGATATGACTGGATGAAACTGGAAATATCCGGTTTTGTTTTGGCTAACTCAATCCCAGATATTGCTATAGCCTCTATGTTTGTGTTTTCCTGATATTATCAATGGACTTTATTGTTTTCAATGTTTTTTATCAGGGAAAATTTAATTTTGTGCTTGGAAACATTAATTGGTTCCACATGGAGACACAAGATCTACACATTGGTATTTTCTAGGGAGAAAGCTAGAGGAACAGCGGCAAACAAACATGATATTTCTGTTTGTATAGATGACATTTTATGCACTTGCCTAACGAAAAGACTTTGCTTTTCTCCCAAACCATTTTTACTGTGATTTTCTCGGTCCATTGCATACGAATTCCACACCAGTTTGTCCGGATATGACTGGATCAAACCGGAAATATCCGGTTTTGCGTTGGCTAACTCAATCCCAGATATTGCTACAGCCTCTGTGTTTGTGTATTCCTGATATTATCAACGGACTTTATGGTGTTGAATATTTTTTATCAGGGAACATTTAATTTTGTGCTGGGAAACACTAATTGGTTCATCATCTTGGGCCCCCAGCTCTACACATTCGTATTTTCTAGGGAGAAATCTAGAGGAACTGCGGCAAAGAAACATGATATTTCTGTTTGTATAGATGACATTTTATCTACTCGCCTAACGAAAAGACATTGCTTTTCTCCAAAAGTATTTTTACTCTGATATTCTCGGTCAATTGCATACGAATTCCACACCACTTTGTCTACATATGACTTGATGAAACCAGAAATATCCGGTTGTGTTTTGATAACTCAATCCGAAAAATTGCTACAGCCTCTGGGTTTATGTTTCTGGATATTATCCATGGATTTTATTGTTTTGAATATTTTTATCGGGGTACCATTTCATTTTGTACCATTGAAACACTACTTAGTTCATCATGGGAACACCTGCTCTACACATTCGTATTTTCTAGGGAGAAACCTAGAGGAACTACGGTAAACAAACATGATATTTCTGTTTGAATAGATGACATTTTATGCACTTGCCTAAATAAAATACTTTGCTTTTCTCCAAAACCATTTTTACTGTGATTTTCTCAGTCCGTTGCATAGAATTCCACACCAGTTTCCGGATACGACTGGATGAAACCAGAAATATCCGGTTGTGTTTTAGCTGACTCAATCTGAAATATTGTGAAAGCCTTTCTGTTTGTGTATTCCTGATATTATCCATGGACTGTATTGTTTTGAATGTTTTTTATTGGGGAACATTTAATTTTGAGTTTAGATACACTAATTGGTTCCACATGGAGACACTAGCTCTACATATTTGTATTTTCTAGGAGGAAGCTAGAGGAACTGCAGCAAACAAACATGATATTTCTGTTTGTATAGATGACATTTTATGCACTTGCCTAACGAAAAGACTTTGCTTTTCTCCAAAACCATTTTTACTGTGATTTTCTCGGTCCATTGCATACGAATTCCACACCAGTTTGTCCGGATATGACTGGATGAAACCGGAAATATCCGGTTTTGTGTTGGCTAACTCAATCCCAGATATTGCTACAGCCTCTGTGTTTGTGTTTTCCTGATATTATCAACGGACTTTATTGTTTTCAATGTTTTTTATCAGGGATCATTTTATTTTGTGCTTGCAAACCCTAATTGGTTACAAAAGGAAACAGCAGCTCTACACATTCGTATTTTCTAGGGAGAAAGCTAGAGGAACTGCGGCAAACAAACATGATATTTCTGTTTGTATAGATGACATTTTATGCACTTGCCTAACGAAAAGACTTGGCTTTTCCCAAAACCATTTTTACTGTGATTTTTGCAGTCTGTTGCATATGAATTCCATACCAGTTTGTCTGGATATGACTGGATGAAACCGGAAGTATCCGGTTTTGTGTTGGCTAACTCAATCCCAGATATTGCTACAGCCTCTGTTTTTGTGTTTTCCGGATATTATCAACGGACTTTATTGTTTTGAATATTTTTTATCGGGGAACATTTAATTTTGAGCTTACATAAACTAATTGGTTTCAGATAGAGACACCAGCTCTATATATTTGTATTTTCAAGGGAGAAAGCTAGAGGAACTGTGACAAACAAACATGATATTTCTGTTTGTATAGATGACGTTTTATACCCTTGCCTAAATAAAATACTATGCTTTTCGCCAAAACCAATTTTACTCTTATTTTCACGGTCCATTGCATATGAATTTGAAACCATTTTGTCCGGATATGACTGGATGAAACCAGAAATATCCGGTTGTGTTTTGGCTAAGTCAATGCGAAATATTGTGAAAGTTTCTGTATTTTTGTTTTCACGGATATTATCAATGGACTTTATTGTTTTGAATGTTTTTTTATCGGGGAACATTTAATTTTGTACCAGAGAAACATTAATTGGTTCGTCATGGGGACACCAGCTCTACATATTCGTATTTTCTAGGGAGAAAGCTAGAGGAACTGAGGCAAACAAACATGATATTTCTGTTTGTATAGATGGCATTTTATGCACTTGCTTAGCGAAAAGACTTTGCTTTTCTCCAAAACCAATTTTACTCTTATTTTCTCGGTCCATTGCATACGAACTCCACACCACTTTGTCCGGATATGACTGGATGAAACCAGAAATATCCAGTTTTGTTTTGGCTAACTCAATCCCAAATATTCCTACAGCCTCTGTGTTTGTGTATTCCTGATATTATCCATGGAATTGATTGTTTTGAATGTTTTTTATTAGGGAGCATTTAATTTTATGCTTTGAAAAACTAATTGGTTCCACAGGGATACACGAGCTCTACACATTCGTATTTTCTAGGGAGAAATCTAGAGGAACTGCGACAAACAAACTTGATCTTTCTGTTTGTATAAATGACATTTTATGCACTTGCCTAAAGAAAAGACTTTGCTTTTCTCCAAAAGCTTATGTACTGTGATTTTCTCGGTCCATTGCATACGAATTCCACACCAGTTTGACCGGGTATGACTGGATGAAACCAGAAATATCCGGTTGTGTTTTGGCTAACTCAATCGAAGATATTGCTACACCCTCTGTGTTTGTGTTTTCCTGATATTATCAACGGACTTTATTGTTTTGACTGTTTTTATCAGGGAACATTTAATTTTGTACCGTAGATACACTAATTGGTTCCACATGGAGACAGCAGCTCTACACATTTGTATTTTCTAGGGAGAAAGCTAGAGGAACTGCCTCAAAAAACATGATATTTCTGTTTGTATCGATGACATTTTAAGCACTTGGCTAACGAAAAGACTTTGGTTTTCTCCAAAACCATTTTTACTGTGATTTTCTCGTTCCATTGACTATGAACTCTACCCCATTTTTCCGGATATGACTGGAAGACACCAGAAATATCTGGTTGTGTTTTGACTTACTATATCCCAGATATTGCTACATCCTTAGTGTCTGTGTTTTCTGGATATTATCGATGGATTTTATTGTTTTGAATGTTATGATCGGGGAACATTTAATTTTGTGCTGGGAAACACTAATTGGTTCCACATGGAGACACCAGCTCTACACATTCGTATTTTCTAGGGAGAAATCTAGAGGAACTGCAGCAAACAAACATGAAATTTCTGTTTGTATAGATGACATTTTATGCAATGGCCAAAGGAAAAGGCTTTGCTTTTCTCCAAAACCATTTTGACTGTGATTTGCTCGGTCCATTACATACGAATTCCACACCACTTTTTCCGGATATGACTAGATGAAACCAGAAATATCCGGTTGTTTTTTGGCTAACTCAATCCCAGATATTGCTACAGCCTCTGTGTGTGTGTTTTCTGATTATTATCAATGGACTTTATTGTTTTGAATGTTTTTTTTTTATCAGGGAACATTTAATTTTAAACCCTAGAAACACAAATAGGTTCAACCTGAGGACACCAGCTCTACACATTCGTATTTTCTAGGGAGAAATCTAGAGGAACTGAGGCAAACAAACATGATATTTCTGTTTGTATAGATGACATTTTATGCACTTGCAAAACGAAAATATGTTGCTTTTCGCCAAAACCATTTTTACTGTGATTTTCTCAGACCATTGCATACGAATTCGACACCATTTTGTCCGGATATGACTGGATGCAACCAGAAATATCCGGGTTTGTGTTGGCTAAATCAATCTCAGATATAGCTACAGCATCTGTGTTTGTGTTTTCTGGATATTTTCCATGGACTTTATTGTTTTGAATGTTTTTTATCAGGGGACATTTTATTTTTTGCTTGGAAACACTAATTGGTTCCACATGGGGACTTCAGCTCCACACATTCGTATTTTCTAGGGAGAAAGCTAGAGGAGCAGTGGCAAACGGACATGATATTTCTGTTTGTATAGATGACATTTTATGCACTTGCCTAACAAAAAGACTTTGCTTTGCTTCAAAACCATTTTTAATGTGATTTTCTCAGTGCATTGCATACAAATTCCACACCAATTTCTCCGGATATGAGTGGATGAAACCAGAAATATCTGGTTGTGTTTTGGCTAACTCAATCCGAAATATTGTGAAAGGCTCTGTGCTTCTGTTCTGGATATTACCGATGGACTTTATTGTTTTGAATGTTTTTATCAGGGAACATTTAATTTTGTACCATTGAAACACTAATTGGTTCATCATGGGAACACCAGCTCTACACATTCATATTTTCTAGGGAGAAAACGAGAGGAACTGCGGCAAACAAACATGATATTTCTGTTTGTATAGATGACATTTTATCTACATGCCTAATGAAAAGACTTTGCTTTTCTCCAAAATCATTTTGACTGGGATTTTCTCAGTCCATTGCATGGAATTCCACCGAATTTTGTGCTTATATGACTAGATGAAACCAGAAATATCCGGTTGTGTTTTGGCTAACTCAATCCGAAATATTGCTACAGCCTTTGTGTTTGTGTATTCCTGATATTATCCATGGACTTTATTGTTTTGAGTATTTTTTATCAGGGAACATTTAATTTTGTGCTTGGAAACACTAATTGGTTCCACTTGAAGACCCCAGCTCTACACATTCGTATTTTCTAGGGAGAAAGCTAGAGGAACTGCGGCAAACAAACTTATTTCTGTTTGTATAGAAGATATTTTATGCACTTGCCTAATGAAAAGACTTTGCTTTTCTCCAAAACCATTTTTCCTGTTATTTTCTCGGTCCATTGCATACGAATTCCACACCAGTTTACCGGATATGACTCGATGAAACCGGAAATATCCGGTTTTGTTTTGGCTAACGCAATCCCAGATATTTCTACAGCCTGTGTGTTTGTGTTTATTGGATATTATGGACGTGCTTTATAGTTTTGAATGTTTTTATCAGGGAACATTTAATTTTGTACTGTAGACACACTAATTGTTTCCACGTGGAGACACCAGCTCTACACATTCGTATTTTCTAGGGAGATATCTGGAGAAACTGCGGCAAACAAATATGATATTTCTGTTTGTATAGATGAAATTTTTTGCACTTGTCTAAGAAAAAGACATTGTTGTTCTCTAAAATCATTTTACTGTGATTTTCTGGGTCCATCACATACGAATTCCACACCGCTTTGTCCAGATATGACTGGATGAAACCAGAAATATCCGGTTGTGCTTTGGCTTACTATATCCCAGATATTGCTACTGCCTCTGTGTTTGTGTTTTCAGAATATTATTGATGGAGTTTATTGTTTTCAATGGTTTTTATCAGGGAACTTTTAATTTTGTACCGTACAAACACTAATTGGTGCTACATGGAGATAGCAGCTCTACACATTCGTATTTTCTAGGGAGAAACCTAGAGGAACTGTGGCAAACAAACATGATATTTCTGTTTGGGTAGATGACATTTTATGCACTTGCCTAACGAAAAGACTTTGCTTTTCTCCAAAACTATTTTTACTGTGATTTTCTCCGTCCATTGCATACGAATTCCACCCCATTTTGTCCGGATATGACTGGATGACACCAGAAATATCCGGTTGTGTTATGGCTAACTCAATCCCAGATATTGCTACAGCCACTGTGTTTGTGTTTTCTGGATATTATCAACGGACTTTATGGTTTTGAATGTTTTTATCAGGGAACATTCAATTTTGTACCGTTGAAACACTAATTGGTTCCTCATGGAGACACAACCTCTACACATTCGTATTTTCTAGGGAGAAAGCTAGAGGAACTCGCGCAAACAAACATGATATTTCTGTTTGTATAGATGACATTTTTTGCGCTTGCCTAATGAAAAGTCTTTGCTTTTCTCCCAAAGGTATTTTACCGCGATTTTCTGGGTCCATTGCATACGAACTCCAACCCACTTTGTCCAGATATGCCTGGATGAAACCAGAAATATCTGGTTTTGTTTTGGCTAACTCAATCCCAGATATTGATACAGCCTCTGTGTTTGTGTTTTCTGGATATTATTAACGGACTTTATGGTTTTGAATGTTTTTTATCAGGGAACATTTAATTTTGTACCGTAGATACACTAATTGGTTCCATATGGAGACAGCAGCTCTACACACTCGTATTTTCTAGCGAGAAAGCTAGAGTAACTGCGGCAAACAAACATGACATTTCCGTTTGTATAGATGACATTTTATGCACTGGCCGAAGGAAAAGATTTTGCTTTTATCTAAAACCATTTTTACTGTGATTTTCTGGGTCCATTGCATACGAATTCCACCCCACTTTTTCCAGATATGACTGGATGCAACCAGAAATATCCGGTTGTGTTTTGGCTAACTCAATCCCAGATATTGCTACAGCCTCTGTGTGTGTGTTTTCTGATTATTATCAATGGACTTTATTGTTTTGAATGTTTTTTTTATCAGGGAACATTTAATTTTAAACCCTAGAAACACAAATAGGTTCAACCTGAGGACACCAGCTCTACACATTCATATTTTCTAGGGAGAAATCTAGAGGAACTGAGGCAAACAAACATGATATTTCTGTTTGTATAGATGACATTTTGTACACTTGCCTAAAGAAAAGACTTTGCTTTTCTCCAAAACCATTTTTACTGTGATTTTCTCAGTCCATAGCATACGAATTCCACCGCACTTTTTCTGGCTATGCCTGGATATAAACAGAAATATGCGGTTGTGTTTTGGCTAACTCAGATCCAGATATTGCTACAGCCTCTGTGTCTGTGTTTTCTGGATATTATCGATGGACTTTACTGTTTTGAATGTTTTTATCAGGAACCTTTTAATTTTGTACCGTAGAAACACTAATTGGTTCAACATGGAGACACCAGCTCTACACATTCTTATTTTCTAGGGAGAAAGCTAGAGGAACTGCGGCAAAGAAAGATGATATTTCTGTTTGTATAGATGACATTTTATGCACTTGCCTAACAAAAAGACTTTGCTTTTCTACAAAATCATTTTTACTGTGATTTTCTCGGACCATTTCACAGGAATTCCACACCACTTTGTCCGGATATTCCTGGATGAAAACAGAAATATCTGGTTGTGTTTTGGCTAACTCAATCCGAAATATTGTGAAAGCCTATGTGTTTGGGTTTTCTGGATATTATCGTTGGACTTTATTGTTTTGAGTGTTTTTATCAGGGAACATTTAATTTTGTACCGTAGAAACACTAATTGGTTCCTCATGGAGTCACCAGCTCTACACATTCTTATTTTCTAGGGAAAAAGCTAGAGGAACTGTGGCACACAAACATGATATTTCCGTTTGTATAGATGACATTTTATGCAATTGCCTAACGCAAAGACTTTGCTTTTCTCTAAAATCCTTTTTATTGTGATTTTCTCCGTCCATTGCATATGAATTCTACCCCACTTTGTCCGGAAATGACTGGATGGAACCGGAAATATCCGGTTTTGTTTTGGCTAACTCAATCCCAGATATTGCTACAGCCTCTGTGTTTGTGTATTCCTGATATTATCCACGGACTTTATTGTTTTGAATGTTTTTTATCAGGGAACATTCAATTTTGTACTTGGAAACACTAATTGGTTCCCCATGGAGGCACCAGTCTACACATTCGGATTTTCTAGTGAGAAAGATAGAGGAACTGCGGCCAACAAACATGATATTTGTGTTTGAATAGATGACACTTTATGCACTTGCCTAAGGAAAATACTTTGCTTTTCTCCAAAACCATTTTTACTGTGATTTTCTGGGTCCATTACATATGAATTCCACACCACTTTGTCCGGATATGACTGGATGAAAACAGAAAGATCCTATTGTGTTTTGACTAACTATATCCCAGATATTGCTACAGCCTCAGAGTTTTATTTTTTTTTTCTGGATATTATCCACGGGCTTTATAATTTTGAATGTTTTTATTTGGGAACATTTAATTTTGTACCGTAGAAACACTAATTTTCCATATGGAGACAGCAGCTCTACACACTCGTATTTTCTAGCGAGAAAGCTAGAGTAACTGCGGCAAACAAACATGACATTTCCGTTTGTATAGATGACATTTTATGCACTGGCCGAAGGAAAAGATTTTGCTTTTATCTAAAACCATTTTTACTGTGATTTTCTGGGTCCATTGCATACGAATTCCACCCCACTTTTTCCGGATATGACTGGATGCAACCAGAAATATCCGGTTGTGTTTTGGCTAACTCAATCCCAGATATTGCTACAGACTCTGTGTCTGTGTTTTCTGGATATTATCGATGGACTTTATTGTTTTGAAGGTTTTTTATTGGGGGACATTAAATTTTGTGCTTGGATACACTAATTGGTTCCACATGGAGACACCAACTCTATACATTTGTATTTTCTAGGGAGAAATCTAGAGGAACTGCTACAAACAAACATGATGTTTCTGTTTGTGTAGATCACATTGTATGCACTTGCCTAATGAAAAGACTTTCCTTTTCTCTAAAACCATTTTACTGTGATTTTCTGGGAAATTACATTCGAATTCCACCCCACTTTGTCCAGATATGATAGGATGAAACCAGAAATATCCGGTTGTGTTTTGGCTAACTCAATCGAAGATATTGCTACACCCTCTGTGTTTGTGTTTTCCTGATATTATCAACGGACTTTATTGTTTTGAATGTTTTTATCAGGGAACATTTAATTTTGTACCGTAGATACACTAATTGGTTCCACATGGAGACAGCAGCTCTACACATTTGTATTTTCTAGGGAGAAAGCTAGAGGAACTGCCTCAAAAAACATGATATTTCTGTTTGTATCGATGACATTTTAAGCACTTGGCTAACGAAAAGACTTTGGTTTTCTCCAAAACCATTTTTACTGTGATTTTCTCGTTCCATTGACTACGAACTCTACCCCATTTTTCAGGATATGACTGGAAGACACCAGAAATATCTGGTTGTGTTTTGACTTACTATATCCCAGATATTGCTACATCCTTAGTGTCTGTGTTTTCTGGATATTATCGATAGATTTTATTGTTTTGAATGTTATGATCGGGGAACATTTAATCTTGTGCTGGGAAACACTAATTGGTTCCACATGGAGACACCAGCTCTACACATTCGTATTTTCTAGGGAGAAATCTAGAGGAACTGCGGCAAACAAACATGAAATTTCTGTTTGTATAGATGACATTTTATGCACTGGCCGAAGGAAAATACTTTTCTTTTCTCCAAAACCATTTTGACTGTGATTTGCTCGGTCCATTACATACGAATTCCACACCACTTTTTCCGGATATGACTAGATGAAACCAGAAATATCCGGTTGTTTTTTGGCTAACTCAATCCCAGATATTGCTACAGCCTCTGTGTGTGTGTTTTCTGATTATTATCAATGGACTTTATTGTTTTGAATGTTTTTTTTATCAGGGAACATTTAATTTTAAATCCTAGAAACACAAATAGGTTCAACCTGAGGACACCAGCTCTACACATTCATATTTTCTAGGGAGAAATCTAGAGGAACTGAGGCAAACAAACATGATATTTCTGTTTGTATAGATGACATTTTGTACACTTGCCTAAAGAAAAGACTTTGCTTTTCTCCAAAACCATTTTTACTGTGATTTTCTCAGTCCATAGCATACGAATTCCACCGCACTTTTTCTGGCTATGCCTGGATATAAACAGAAATATGCGGTTGTGTTTTGGCTAACTCAGATCCAGATATTGCTACAGCCTCTGTGTCTGTGTTTTCTGGATATTATCGATGGACTTTACTGTTTTGAATGTTTTTATCAGGAACCTTTTAATTTTGTACCGTAGAAACACTAATTGGTTCAACATGGAGACACCAGCTCTACACATTCTTATTTTCTACGGAGAAAGCTAGAGGAACTGCGGCAAAGAAAGATGATATTTCTGTTTGTATAGATGACATTTTATGCACTTGCCTAACAAAAAGACTTTGCTTTTCTACAAAATCATTTTTACTGTGATTTTCTCGGACCATTTCACAGGAATTCCACACCACTTTGTCCGGATATTCCTGGATGAAAACAGAAATATCTGGTTGTGTTTTGGCTAACTCAATCCGAAATATTGTGAAAGCCTATGTGTTTGGGTTTTCTGGATATTATCGTTGGACTTTATTGTTTTGAGTGTTTTTATCAGGGAACATTTAATTTTGTACCGTAGAAACACTAATTGGTTCCTCATGGAGTCACCAGCTCTACACATTCTTATTTTCTAGGGAAAAAGCTAGAGGAACTGTGGCACACAAACATGATATTTCCGTTTGTATAGATGACATTTTATGCAATTGCCTAACGCAAAGACTTTGCTTTTCTCTAAAATCCTTTTTATTGTGATTTTCTCCGTCCATTGCATATGAATTCTACCCCACTTTGTCCGGAAATGACTGGATGGAACCGGAAATATCCGGTTTTGTTTTGGCTAACTCAATCCCAGATATTGCTACAGCCTCTGTGTTTGTGTATTCCTGATATTATCCACGGACTTTATTGTTTTGAATGTTTTTTATCAGGGAACATTCAATTTTGTACTTGGAAACACTAATTGGTTCCCCATGGAGGCACCAGTCTACACATTCGGATTTTCTAGTGAGAAAGATAGAGGAACTGCGGCCAACAAACATGATATTTGTGTTTGAATAGATGACACTTTATGCACTTGCCTAAGGAAAATACTTTGCTTTTCTCCAAAACCATTTTTACTGTGATTTTCTGGGTCCATTACATATGAATTCCACACCACTTTGTCCGGATATGACTGGATGAAAACAGAAAGATCCTATTGTGTTTTGACTAACTATATCCCAGATATTGCTACAGCCTCAGAGTTTTATTTTTTTTTTCTGGATATTATCCACGGGCTTTATAATTTTGAATGTTTTTATTTGGGAACATTTAATTTTGTACCGTAGAAACACTAATTTTCCATATGGAGACAGCAGCTCTACACACTCGTATTTTCTAGCGAGAAAGCTAGAGTAACTGCGGCAAACAAACATGACATTTCCGTTTGTATAGATGACATTTTATGCACTGGCCGAAGGAAAAGATTTTGCTTTTATCTAAAACCATTTTTACTGTGATTTTCTGGGTCCATTGCATACGAATTCCACCCCACTTTTTCCGGATATGACTGGATGCAACCAGAAATATCCGGTTGTGTTTTGGCTAACTCAATCCCAGATATTGCTACAGACTCTGTGTCTGTGTTTTCTGGATATTATCGATGGACTTTATTGTTTTGAAGGTTTTTTATTGGGGGACATTAAATTTTGTGCTTGGATACACTAATTGGTTCCACATGGAGACACCAACTCTATACATTTGTATTTTCTAGGGAGAAATCTAGAGGAACTGCTACAAACAAACATGATGTTTCTGTTTGTGTAGATCACATTGTATGCACTTGCCTAATGAAAAGACTTTCCTTTTCTCTAAAACCATTTTACTGTGATTTTCTGGGAAATTACATTCGAATTCCACCCCACTTTGTCCAGATATGATAGGATGAAACCAGAAATATCCGGTTGTGTTTTGGCTAACTCAATCGAAGATATTGCTACACCCTCTGTGTTTGTGTTTTCCTGATATTATCAACGGACTTTATTGTTTTGAATGTTTTTATCAGGGAACATTTAATTTTGTACCGTAGATACACTAATTGGTTCCACATGGAGACAGCAGCTGTACACATTTGTATTTTCTAGGGAGAAAGCTAGAGGAACTGCCTCAAAAAACATGATATTTCTGTTTGTATCGATGACATTTTAAGCACTTGGCTAACGAAAAGACTTTGGTTTTCTCCAAAACCATTTTTACTGTGATTTTCTCGTTCCATTGACTACGAACTCTACCCCATTTTTCAGGATATGACTGGAAGACACCAGAAATATCTGGTTGTGTTTTGACTTACTATATCCCAGATATTGCTACATCCTTAGTGTCTGTGTTTTCTGGATATTATCGATAGATTTTATTGTTTTGAATGTTATGATCGGGGAACATTTAATTTTGTGCTGGGAAACACTAATTGGTTCCACATGGAGACACCAGCTCTACACATTCGTATTTTCTAGGGAGAAATCTAGAGGAACTGCGGCAAACAAACATGAAATTTCTGTTTGTATAGATGACATTTTATGCACTGGCCGAAGGAAAATACTTTTCTTTTCTCCAAAACCATTTTGACTGTGATTTGCTCGGTCCATTACATACGAATTCCACACCACTTTTTCCGGATATGACTAGATGAAACCAGAAATATCCGGTTGTTTTTTGGCTAACTCAATCCCAGATATTGCTACAGCCTCTGTGTGTGTGTTTTCTGATTATTATCAATGGACTTTATTGTTTTGAATGTTTTTTTTTATCAGGGAACATTTAATTTTAAACCCTAGAAACACAAATAGGTTCAACCTGAGGACACCAGCTCTACACATTCATATTTTCTAGGGAGAAATCTAGAGGAACTGAGGCAAACAAACATGATATTTCTGTTTGTATAGATGACATTTTGTACACTTGCCTAAAGAAAAGACTTTGCTTTTCTCCAAAACCATTTTTACTGTGATTTTCTCGGTCCATAGCATACGAATTCCACCGCACTTTTTCTGGCTATGCCTGGATATAAACAGAAATATGCGGTTGTGTTTTGGCTAACTCAGATCCAGATATTGCTACAGCCTCTGTGTCTGTGTTTTCTGGATATTATCGATGGACTTTACTGTTTTGAATGTTTTTATCAGGAACCTTTTAATTTTGTACCGTAGAAACACTAATTGGTTCAACATGGAGACACCAGCTCTACACATTCTTATTTTCTAGGGAGAAAGCTAGAGGAACTGCGGCAAAGAAAGATGATATTTCTGTTTGTATAGATGACATTTTATGAACTTGCCTAACAAAAAGACTTTGCTTTTCTACAAAATCATTTTTACTGTGATTTTCTCGGACCATTTCACAGGAATTCCACACCACTTTGTCCGGATATTCCTGGATGAAAACAGAAATATCTGGTTGTGTTTTGGCTAACTCAATCCGAAATATTGTGAAAGCCTATGTGTTTGGGTTTTCTGGATATTATCGTTGGACTTTATTGTTTTGAGTGTTTTTATCAGGGAACATTTAATTTTGTACCGTAGAAACACTAATTGGTTCCTCATGGAGTCACCAGCTCTACACATTCTTATTTTCTAGGGAAAAAGCTAGAGGAACTGTGGCACACAAACATGATATTTCCGTTTGTATAGATGACATTTTATGCAATTGCCTAACGCAAAGACTTTGCTTTTCTCTAAAATCCTTTTTATTGTGATTTTCTCCGTCCATTGCATATGAATTCTACCCCACTTTGTCCGGAAATGACTGGATGGAACCGGAAATATCCGGTTTTGTTTTGGCTAACTCAATCCCAGATATTGCTACAGCCTCTGTGTTTGTGTATTCCTGATATTATCCACGGACTTTATTGTTTTGAATGTTTTTTATCAGGGAACATTCAATTTTGTACTTGGAAACACTAATTGGTTCCCCATGGAGGCACCAGTCTACACATTCGGATTTTCTAGTGAGAAAGATAGAGGAACTGCGGCCAACAAACATGATATTTGTGTTTGAATAGATGACACTTTATGCACTTGCCTAAGGAAAATACTTTGCTTTTCTCCAAAAGCATTTTTACTGTGATTTTCTGGGTCCATTACATATGAATTCCACACCACTTTGTCCGGATATGACTGGATGAAAACAGAAAGATCCTATTGTGTTTTGACTAACTATATCCCAGATATTGCTACAGCCTCAGAGTTTTATTTTTTTTTCTGGATATTATCCACGGGCTTTATAATTTTGAATGTTTTTATTTGGGAACATTTAATTTTGTACCGTAGAAACACTAATTTTCCACATGGAGACACCAGCTCTACATATTCATATTTTCTAGGGAGAAAGCTAGAGGAACTGCGGCAAACAAACATGATATTTCTGGTTGTATAGACGATATTTCATGCACTTGCCAAGGAATAGACTATATTTTTCCCAAAACAATTTTTCTTGTGATTTTCTCGGTCCATTGCATACGAATTCCACTCTACTTTGTCTGTATTGGAGTGAATGAAACCAGAAATATCCGGTTCTGCTTTGGCTAACTATAACCCACATATTGCTACAGCCTCAGTGTTTGTTTTATCTGGATATTATCAACGGACTTTATTGTTTTGAAAGTTTTTATCAGGGAACATTTAATTTTGTGCTGGGAATCACCAATTCGTTCCACATGGAGACCCCAGATCTACACATTCGTATTTTCTAGGGAGAAAGCTAGAGGAAATGCGGGAAAGTAACATGATATTTCTGTTTGTATAGATGACATTTTATGTACTTTCCTAATGAAAAGACTTTGCTTTTCTCCAAATCCATTTTTACTGTGATTTTCTCGGTCCATTACATATGAATTCCACACCACTTTGTCCGAATATGACTGGATGAAACCAGAAATGTCCAATTGTGTTTTCGCTAACTCAATCCCAGATATTGCTACAGCCTCTGTGTTTGTGTTTTCTGGATATTATCGATGGACTTTATTGTTTTGAATGTTTTTATCAGGCAACTTTTAATTTTGTACCCTAGAAACTCTAATTGGTTCAACATGGAGACCCCAGCTCTAAACATTCGTATTTTCTAGGGAGAAATCTAGAGGAATTGCGGCAAATACACATGATATTTCTGTTTGTATAGATGACATTTTATGCACTTGTCTAACAAAAAGATTTGCTTTTCTACAAAACCATTTTTACTGTGTTTTTCTCGGTCTAAGGCATATGAACTCGAAACCACTTTGTCCGGATATGCCTGGATCAAACCAGAAAGATCCAGTTGTTTTTGTTGCTAACACAATCCGAAATATTGTGAAAGCCTCTGTGTTTGTGTTTTCTGCATATTATGAAAGGACTTTATTGTTTTGAGTGTTTTTATCAGGGAACATTTAATTTTGTACCGTGGAAACACTAATTGGTTCCACATGGAGACACCAGCTCTACACATTCAAATTTTCTAGGGAGAATGCTAGAGGAACTGCGGCACACAAACATGATATTTCTGTTCATATAGATGACATTTTATGCAGTTGCCTAACGAAAACACTTTTCTTTTCTCTAAAACCATTTTTACTGTGATTTTCTCAACCCATTGCATATGAATTCCACATCACTTTGTCCGGATATGACTCGATGAAACGAGAAATATCTGGTTGTGTTTTGGCTAACTCCATCCCAGATATTGTGCAACCCTCTGTGCTTGTTTATTCTGGATATTATCCTCAGACTTTATTGTTTTGAATATTTTAATCAGCAAATATTTAATTTTGAACCATTGATACACTAATTGGTTCATCATGGGGACACCAGCTCTACACATTCGTATTTTCTAGGGAGAAAGCTAGAGGAACTGTGGCAGTAAAACAAGATATTACTGTTGATATACATGACATTTTATGCACTTGCCTAATGAAAAGACTTTGCTTTTCTCCAAAACCATTTTTACTGTGATTTTCTCAGTCCATTGCATACGAATTCCATACCAGTTTGTCCGGATATGACTGGATGAAACCAGAAATATCCGGTTGTTTTGGCTAACTCAATGCGGAATACTGTGAAAGTCTCTGTGTTTGTGTTTTGTGGATATTATTGATGGACTTTATTGTTTTGAATGTTTTTATCAGGGAACATTTAATTTTGTACCATTGAAACACTAATTGGTTCATCATAGGGACAGCAGCTCTACACATTCGTATTTTCTAGGGGGAAATCTAGAGGAACTGCAACAAAAAAGCATGATATTTCTGTTTGTATAGATGACGTTTTATGTACTTCCCTGACGAAAAGACTTTGCTTTTCTCTAAAACCATTTTTACTGTGATTTTCACGGTCCATTGCATACGAATTCCACACCACTTTATCTGGATATGACTGGCGAAACCAGAAATATCTGGTTCTGTTTTGGCTAACTCAATCCCAGATATTGCTACAGCCTCTGTGTTTGTGTTTTCTGGATTTTTTCGATGTGCTTTATTGTTTTGAATGTTTTTATCATGGAATATTTAATTTTGTACCGTTGAAACAGTAATTGGTTCATCATGGGGACACCAGCTGTACACATTGGTATTTTTAGGGAGAAAGCTAGAGGAACTGCGACAAACTAACATGATATTTCTGTTTGAATAGATGACATTTTATGCACTTGCCTTACGAAAAGACTTTGCTTTTCTCCAAAATCATTTTTACTGTGATTTTCTCGGTTGATTGTATACGGATTCCACACCAGTTTGTCCGGATATGACTGGATGAAACCAGAAATATGGGGAGCGGAGCCAATATGGCGGATAGTGAGGACGTGCGCCATGAGTCTGCGAAAATAAAGTTCATAAAAGTGGAATTACTGTAGCCTTAGGAGAACACTCAAGAAAAAAACTTCCGAGGAAACGCTTCCGGATCTAGTGGATGTGACACAGAGGATCTACCGAGTGCCCACTGCGTGGAAACCCAACCATGGGAACCGTGCCGCAGAGTCTCACCAGCTTGGGAACCAGAGGTAAGACAAAAGCCTCAGAAACTCTCCTCCTCCCACCTCCGCCTGCAGCTCTGCCGTGGCAGCGGTGGCGGCAGCAGTGGCGGCATCCTGAGTGCCTCTCTCCACGGTCCCAGTACCGGGGAGCACGCGCAGGCACTACAGCGGCGGCGGCGGCGGCAGCGGTGATTGTGTGGCCCGGCTGGCCCTAGGCAACAGCGCCTAGAGAGGAAGATCATGGGAGAAGCACCAGGTGGAGCCTTGGATCACCAGCTGAGACAAGGCCTCAGGAAAAGATTCAAGAAAAAAACTGCCGACGAAATGCTTCCAGATCTAGTGGATGTGACACAGAGGACCTACAAGGAGCCCACCGCGTGGAAAACCAACTGCGGGAAACAAGCTGCAAAATCTACTCAGCACAGGAACCAACGGGAGCCATTTGGAATTACTTCCCAACTGAGTCAAAAAAAAAGAGAGAGAGAGAGAGAGAGAGAGAGAGAGAGAGAGAGAGAGAGAGAGAGAGAGAGATCCAGCAAGGAGCAAGGAGAGTCACTTTTTGCAAAGCCTCAAACCTGAAGAATCAAGCAGAGCTCACTGGCCACACCCACCACAGCCTCTAAGGACACATCAAAGCAGACAGCCCACCTAGAGGCATAGTATAATGAGAAAAAAACACCACAGCAAAAAAAAAAAAAACATAAATTATCTCCAACATGCCAAACAACAAACGTAGAAGCAGAGTTAACAAGAGCAAGGAAGACACTATGATGCCTCCAAATGAACAAGACCCCCTAGTCCAAGATTATGAAGATGAAGAGATAGAGGAAATGCAAGAAGCGGATCTCAAAAAACTGATAAGAACATTAAGAAGTTCTCAAAAACAAATTCATGAACTACAGAAATCCTTAATGGACAAGATAGAAAATCTCTCTCGTGAAAATGAAATATTAAGGAGGAATCAAAATGAAATGAAACAACTAGTAGAATAGGAAACTGTGATAGTGACAAGAAACCATAATGAAATGAAGAACTCAATAGATCAAATGACAAACACATTAGAAAGCCTCAAAAAACAGAATGGGTGAAGCAGAAGAGAGAATATCGGAATTAGAAGACAGAGAACAGGAAAGGAAACAATCAAATCAAAGAAAAAAAGAAGAAATCAGAAATCTAAAAAATACTGTCAGGAATCTACAGGATACTCTTAAAAAACCCAACATTCGGGTTCTAGGAGTACCTGAAGGCATGGAGAGGGAGAAAGGATTAGAAGGCCTTTTTAGTGAGATACTAGCAGAAAATTTCCCAGGTTTGGAGAAGGACAGAGACATCCTAGTACAGGAAGCTCATAGAACCCCTAATAAACATGATCAAAAGAGATCCTCACCACGGCACGTCGTAATCAAATTCACCACAGTAAAACACAAAGAAAAGTTCCTAAAATGTGCAAGAGAGAAACACCAGATTACTCTCAGAGGATCTCCAATTAGACGCACAGCTGACTTCTCTTCAGAAACCCTACAAGCTAGGAGAGAATGGCGAGACATAGCCCAGGTGCTAAGAGAGAAAAACTGCCAGCCCAGAATATTATATCTTGCAAAGATCTCATTTATGGATGAAGGTGAAATAAAGACCTTTCACAGCAAACAGAAATTGAAAGAATTTGTCGCCACTCGTCCAGCCCTGCAAAAGATGCTTAAAGATGTGTTACATACAGAAACACAGAAACACAGTCACCAATATGAAAGAAGGTAAAGGTAGGAAACCTCACACCAAAAGATCACAGGAATCTCAAACCATATATTAGAAAGTATCTTTGACTAATGGCAGGGCAAAGTTACTCCTTCTCAATAGTCACATTGAATGTTAATGGCTTGAACTGTCCAGTTAAAAGACACCGATTGGCTGATTGGGTTAAGGAACAAAACCCATCCTTTTGCTGCTTACAAGAAACCCATCTATCCAACAATGATACATACAGGCTGAGAGTGAAAGGCTGGAAAAAGATATACCATGCCAACAGAAATGAAAAGAGAGCGGGCGTAGCCATCTTAATATTGGACAACATAAACTTTACCACAAAAACTGTTAGGAGAGACAAAGAGGGGCACTATATAATGATTAAGGGATCCATTCAACAGAAAGATATAACGATTATCAATGTATATGCACCTAATTACAGGGCACCAGCTTATTTAAAAGACTTGTTAAGGGACTTAAAGGGAGACTTAGACCCCAATACAATAATACTGGGGGACTTCAATACTCCACTCTCAGAGATAGACAGATCAACAGAACAGAAGATCAACAAGGAGACAGTAGATTTAAATGACACTAAAGCCCAAATGGATCTAACAGATATCTACAGAACATTTCATCCTACATCTAAGGACTTTACATTCTTCTCAGCAGTACATGGAACCTTCTCTAGGATTGACCACATACTAGGCCATAAAGCAAGTCTCAGCAAATTCAAAAGAATTAGAATCATACCATGCAGCTTCTCAGACCACAAAGGAATGAAATTGGAAATTGGCAACTCAGGAATCCCTAGAGCACGTGCAAACACATGGAGATTGAACAACATGCTCCTGAATGAACAATGGGTCATAGAAGAAATCAAAAGAGAAATCAAAAATTTTCTGGAAGTAAATGAGGATAAAAGCACAACATACCAAAACCTATGGGATACAACAAAAGCAGTGTTAAGAGGAAAGTTTATATCAATAAGTGCCTACATCAAGAAATTGGAAAGGCACCAAATAGATGAGCTTTCAAGTCATCTCAAGGATCTAGAAAATCTGCAGCAAACCAAACCCAAACCCAGTAGGAGAAGAGAAATAATTAAAATCAGAGAAGAAATCAACAGGATTGAATCCAAAAAAAATTACAAAAAATCAGCCAAACGAGGAGCTGGTTTTTTGAAAAAATAAACAAAATTGACACCCCTTTGGCACAACTAACTAAAAAAAGAAGAGAAAAGACCCAAATCAATAGGATCAGAGATGAAAAAGGAAACATAACAACAGACACCACAGAAATAAAAAGAATCATCAGAGATTACTACAAGGACTTGTATGCCAGCAAACAGGGAAATCTATCAGAAATGGACAGATTCTTGGACACATACAACCTACCTAAATTGAGCCAGGAAGACATAGAAAACCTAAACAGACCCATAACTGACACAGAAATTGAAACAGTAATAAAGGCCCTCCCAACAAAGAAAAGCCCAGGGCCAGATGGATTCACTGCTGAGTTCTACCAGACATTTAGAGAAGAACTAACTCCAATTCTCCTCAAACTATTCAGAACAATCGAAAAAGAGGGAATCCTCCCAAATTCTTTCTATGAAGCCAGCATCACCTTAATTCCTAAGCCGGAAAAAGATGCAGCATTGAAAGAGAATTACAGACCAATATCCCTGATGAACATAGATGCAAAAAACATCAATAAAATTCTGGCCAATAGAATGCAACAACACATCAGAAAGATCATCCACCCAGACCAAGTGGGATTTATCCCTGGTATGCAAGGATGGTTTAACATCCGCAAAACAATCAACGTAATACACTACATTAACAGGCTGCAGAAGAAAAACCATATGATTCTCTCAATAGACGCAGAGAAAGCATTTGATAAAATACAACACCCTTTCATGATGAAAACTCTAAGCAAACTGGGTATGGAAGGAACATTCCTCAATACAATCAAAGCAATATATGAAAAACCCACGGCCAACATCCTATTGAATGGGGAAAAGTTGGAAGCATTTCCACTGAAATCTGGTACCAGACAGGGATGCCCTCTCTCACCACTGCTGTTCAATATAGTTCTGGAAGTTTTGGCCAGAGCTATTAGGCAAGAAAAAGAAATTAAAGGGATACAAATCGGGAAGGACGAACTCAAACTATCCCTCTTTGCAGATGATATGATTCTTTATTTAGGGGACCCAAAGAACTCTACTAAGAGACTGCTGGAACTCATCGAAGAGTTTGGCAAAGTAGCAGGATATAAAATCAATGCACAAAAATCAACAGCCTTTGTATACACAGGCAATGCCACGGCTGAGGAAGAACTTCTAAAATCAATCCCATTCACAATAGCTACAAAAACAATCAAATACCTTGGAATCAACTTAACCAAAGACGTTAAAGATCTCTACGATGAAAACTACAAAACCTTACAGAAAGAAATAGAAGAGGATACCAAAAAATGGAGAAATCTTCCATGCTCATGGATTGGAAGAATCAATATCATCAAAATGTCTATTCTCCCAAAAGCAATTTATACATTCAATGCAATACCCATCAAGATCCTGAAGAACTTCTTCTCAGATCTGGAAAAAATGATGCTGAAATTCATATGGAGACACAGAAGACCTCGAATAGCCAAAGCAATCCTGTACAACAAAAACAAAGCCGGAGGCATCACAATACCCGATTTCAGGACATACTACAGGGCAGTTGTTATCAAAACAGCATGGTACTGGTACAGAAGCAGATGGATAGACCAATGGAACAGAATAGAAACACCAGAAATCAATCCAAACATCTACAGCCAACTTATATGTGACCAAAGATCCAAATCTAATCCCTGGAATAAGGACAGTCTATTCAATAAATGGTGCTGGGAAAATTGGATTTCCACGTGCAGAAGCTTGAAGCAAGACCCATACCTATCACCTTACACAAAAATTCACTCAACGTGGATTAAATACTTAAATCTACGACCCAAAACCATCAAATTATTAGAGAGCATTGGAGAAACCCTGCAAGATATAGGCACAGGCAAAGACTTCCTGGAAAATGCTCCAATAGCACAGGCAGTCAAAACCAAAATTAACATTTGGGATTGCATCAAATTGAGAAGTTTCTGTACTTCAAAAGAAACAGTCAGGAAAGGGAAGAGGCAACCAACAGAATGGGGAAAATATTCGCAAACTATACTACAGATAAAGGATTGATAACCAGAATCTACAAAGAAATCAAGAAAATCCACAACAACAAAACAGACAACCCACTGAAGAGATGGGCCAAGGACCTCAATAGACATTTTTCGAAAGAGGAAATCCAAATGGCCAACAGACACATGAAAAAATGTTCAAGATCACTAGCAATCAGAGAAATGCAAATCAAAACCACAATGAGGTTCCATCTCACCCCTGTGAGAATGGCTCATATTCAGAAATCTACCAACAACAGATGCTGGAGAGGATGTGGGGAAAAAGGGACACTAACCCACTGTTGGTGGGAATGCAAACTGGTTAAGCCACTATGGAAGTCTGTCTGGAGATTCCTCAGAAACCTGAACATAACCCTACCATACAACCCAGCCATCCCACTCCTTGGAATTTACCCAAAGGAAATTAATTTGGCAAATAAAAAAGCCATCTGCACATTAATGTTTATTGCAGCTCAATTCACAATAGCTAAGACCTGGATCCAACCCAAATGCCCATCAACAGCAGACTGGATAAAGAAATTATGGGACATGGACTCCATAGAATACTATACAGCAGTAAGAAACAACGAAACCCAGTCATTTGCAACAAGATGGAGCGATCTGGAAAACATCATGCTGAGTGAATTAAGCCAGTCCCAAAGAGAAAAATATCATTTGTTTTCCCTGATCGGTGACAACTGAGCGCCAAAGGGGAAACCTGTTAAGTGAAATGGACACTATAAGCAACAATGAACTGATCAGCTCCTGTCCTGACTTTAGATGTACAATGTAATACTTTATCCTTTTTAGTATTTGTTGTTGTTGTTGTTGTTGTTCTAGTACTATTGGTTCAACTCAGTAATTAACACACAATTATTCTTAGGTGTTTAAATTTTAACTGAAAAGTGATCCCTGTTAAATCTAAGAGTGGAAAAAGAGAGGGAGGAGATGAACAATTTGGAACATGCTCAATCGGACTGGCCGCAAATGGTGGAGTTAGAAATGTGCCAGGGGATTCCAACACAATCCCATCAAGATGGCATGTACCAACGCCATCGCACTAGTCCAAGTGATCAATTTCAGCTCACAATTGATAGCTCTGATAGGTCTAAGAGTCAAAGAGATCACACAAACAAGACAAGTATCTGCTAATACTAACTGATAGAATCAAAAAGGGAGAGAAAGATCCAACATGGGAAGCGGGATACACAGCAGACTCATAGAATGGCAGATGTCCTAAACAACACTCTGGCCTCAGAATCAGCCCTCAAGGCATTCGGATCTGGCGGAAGAGCCCATGAGAGTATAGCAGGCATGGAAAGCCAAGATATCATGGAAAAAAAAAAGACCTAAATGAATGATCTCTGGGAGTGAGATCCCAGTGGAAAGAACGGGGCCATCAAAGAAGGAGGTACCCTTCTCCGAAGGGAGGAGAGAACTTCCACTTTGACTATGACCCTATCGGAATAAGATCAAACTCAGCGAACTCTAAAGGCTTCCATAGCCCTGGCAACTCATGACTAGAGCCTAGGGAGATTACTGATGCCATGAACAGCAGTGTCAAATTGTTAAATCAGCAACAGGAGTCACTGTGTACTTACACCCCATGTGGGATCTGTCCCTAATGTGTCTTCTAAAGCGAAGTGATGCTATAACTAGTACTGAAACAGTATTTTTATACTTTGCATTTCTGTGTGGTCACAAACTGATGAGGTCTTTACTAATTATATACTGAATTGATCTTCTGTATATAAAGATAATTGGAAATGAAAAAAACAACCTGGTGTTAAAATGGAAATGGCATAGAAAATTAATTGATTTCAAAAAAAATTATGTAGGATCTCTGTCTTTAATGTGCTGTACATTGCTATTTAATGCTATAATTAGTAATCCAATGGTAGTTTTTTCACTTTATGTTGCTATATGGGCAAAATGTTGAAATCTTTATCTAATATATACTAAACTGATCTTCTGTATAAAAATTGAATTGAAAATGAATCTTTACATGAATGGAAGGGGAAAGGGAGCAGGAAAGGGGAGGGTTGCGGGCGGGAGGGAAATTATGAGAGGGGGGAAGCCATTGTAACCCATAAGCTATACTTTGGAAATTTATATTCATTAAATAAAAGTTTAATAACAGGCCGGCACCGTGGCTCAACAGGCTAATCCTCCGCCTTGCGGCGCCGGCACACTGGGTTCTAGTCCCCGTCGGGGCACCAATCCTGTCCCGGTTGCCCCTCTTCCAGGCCAGCTCTCTGCTGTGCCAGGGAGGGCAGTGGAGGATGGTCCAAGTGCTTGGGCCCTGCACCCCATGGGAGACCAGGATAAGCACCTGGCTCCTGCCACCGGAACAGCAAGGTGCGCCGGCCGCAGCGCGCTACCGCGGTGGCCATTGGAGGGTGAACCAATGGCAAAAGGAAGACCTTTATCTCTGTTCTCTCTCTCTCACTGTCCACTCTGCCTGTCAAAAAAAAAAGTTTAATAACAAAAAAAAGAAACCGGAAATATAAGGTTTTGTTTTGGCTAACTCAATCGCAGATATTGCTACAGCCTCTGTGTTTGTGTTTTCCGGATATTATCAGTGGACTTTATTGTTTTGAATGTTTTACTCAGGCAACATTTAATTTTGTACCGTGGAAACACTAATTGGTTCATCATGGGGACACCAGCTCTACACATTCGTATTTTGTAGGGAGAAAGCTAGAGGAAATGTGGCAAACAAACATGATATTTATGTTTGCATAGATGACATTTTATGCACTTGCAAAACAAAAATACGTTGCTTTTACCAAAACTATTTTTACTGTGATATTCTCGGTCAATTGCATATGAATTCCACAGCAGTTTGTCCGGATATGACTGGATGAAACTGGAAATATCCGGTTGTGTTTTGGCTAATTCAATCCGAAATATTGCAAAAGCCACTCTGTTTGTGTTTTCTGGATATTATCGATGGACTTTACCGTTTTGAATGTTTTTCTCAGGGAACATTTAATTTTATACCCTTGAAACACTAATAGGTTCATCATGAGGACACCAGCTGTACACATTCGTATTTTCTAGGAAAAAAGCGAGAGGTACTGCTGCAAACAAACATGATATTTATGTTGGTATAGATGACATTGCATGCACATGCCTAACAAAAAGACTTTGCTTTTCTCCAAAACCATTTTTACTGTCATTCTCTCTGTCCATTGCATATGAATTCCACACAACTTTGTCCGGATATGACTGGATGAAACCAGCAATATCGGGTTTTGTTTTGGCTAACTCAATGCGAAATATTGCTACAGCCTCTGTGTTTGTGTTTTCTGGATAATATCGATGGACTTTATTGTTTTGAATGATTTATCAGGGAGCGTTTAATTTTGTACCGTAGAAACACTAATTGGTTCATCATGGGTGCAGCAGCTCCAAACATTCTTATTTTCTAGGGAGAAATCTAGATGAACTGAGGCAAACAAACATGATATTTATCGTTGTATAGATGACATTTTATGCACTTGCCTAATGAAAAGACTGCTTTTCTCCAAAACCATTTCTACTGTGATTCTCTCTGTCCATTGCATACGAATTCCACACCACTTTGTCCAGATATGACTGGATGAAACGGGAAATATCCGGTTGTGTTTTGGCTAACTCAATCTGAAATATTGTGAAAGCCTCTGTGTTTGTGTTTTCTCGATATTAGTGATGGACTTTATTGTTTTGTATGTTTTCATCAGGGAAGATTTAATTTTGTACCGTTGAAACACTAATTGGTTCATCATGGGGACACCAGCTCTACACATTTGTATTTTCTAGGGAGAAACTTATAGGAACTGTGGCAATAAAACATGATATTACTGTTTGTATAGATGACATTTTATGCAGTTGCCTAATGAAAAGACTTTGCTTTTCTACAAAACCATTTTTACTCTGATATTCTCAGTCCATTGCATACGAATTCCACACAATTTTGTACAGATATGACTGGATGAATCCTGAAATATCCTGTTGTGTTTCAGCTGACTCAATCCGAAATATTATGAAAGCCTCTGTGTTTGTGTTTTCTGGATATTATCGATGGACTTTATTGTTTTGAATATTTTTATCAGGGAACATTTAATTTTGTACCGCTGAAACACTAATTGGTTCATCATGGGGACACCAGCTCTACACATTCGTATTTTCTAGGGAGAAAGCTAGAGGTACTGCAGCAAACAAACATGATATTTCTGTTTGTGTAGATGACATTTTATGCACTTGCCTAACGAAAAGACTTTGCTTTTCTCCAAAACCATTTTTGCTGTGATTTTCTCGGTCCATTGCATACGAATTCCACACCAGTTTATCCAGATATGACTTTGGCTAACTCAATCCCAGATATTGCTACAGACTCTGTGTTTGTGTTTTCCGGATAACATCAATGGACTTTATGGGTTTGAATGTTTTTTTCGGGGAATATTTTATTTTCAGCTTGATTCACTAATGCTTCCACATAGAGATACCAGCTCTACCTATTTGTATTTTCTAGGGAAATAGCTAGAGAAACTGTGGCAAACAAACATGATATTTCTGTTTGTATCGATGACATTTTGTGCACGTGGCTAACGAAAAGACTATGCTTTTCTCCAAAACCATTTTTACTCTGATTATCTCACCCCATTACATAGGAATTCCACACCACTTTTTCCTTATATGACTCCATGAACCCAGAAATATCCGGTTGTGTTTTGGCTGAACCAATCTGAAATATTGTGAAAGCTTCTGTGTTTGAGTTTTCTGGATATTATCGATGGACTTTATTGTTTTGAATGTTTTTATCAAGACACATTTATTTTTGTACCGTTGAAACACTAATTGGTTCATCATGGGGACACCAGCTCTACACATTCATATTTTCTAGGGAGAAAGCTGGAGGTACTGCGGCAAACAAACATGATATTTCTGTTTGTATCGATGACATTTTATGCCATTGCCTAACGAAATAACATTGCTTTTCTCCAAAACCATTTTTGCTGTGATTTTCTCGGTCCATTGCATACGAATTCCACACCAGTTTGTCCGGATATGACTGGATGAAACCGGACATATCCGGTTTTGTTTTGGCTAATTCAATCCCAGATAATGCTACAGCTTCTGTGTTTGTGTTTTCCGGATATTATCAACAGACTTTATTGTTTGAATGTTTTTCTCGGGGAACAGTTATTTTTGAGCTTAGATACACTAATTGGTTTCACATGGAGACACCAGCTCTACATATTTGTTTTTTCTAGGGAGAAATCTAGAGGAATTGCGGCAAACAAACATGATATTTTTGTTTGTATAGATGACATTTTATGCACTTGTGTAACGAAAAGACTTTGCTTTTCTCCAAATCCATTTTTACTCTGATTTTATCGTTCCATTGCATACAAATTCCAAAACACTTTGTGCGCATATGACTGGATGAAACCGGAAATATCCGGTTGTGTTTGGCTAACTCAATCCGAAATATTGTGAAAGCCTCTGTGTTTGTGTTTTCTGGATATTATCGATGGACTTTATTGTTTTGAATGTTTTTATCAGGGAACTTTTAATTTTGTACCGTTGAAACACTAATTGGTTCATCATGGGGGCACCAGCTCTACACATTCGTATTTTCTAGGGGGAAAGCTAGAGGAACTGCGGCAAACAAACTTGATATTTCTGTTTGCATAGATGACATTTTATGCACTTGCAAAACGAAAAGAATTTGGTTTTCTCCAAAACCATTTTTACTGTGATTTTCTCAGTCCATTGCATAAGAATTCCACACCTGTTTGTCCGGAATTAACTGGATGAACCCGGAAATATCCGGTTTTTTTTTTTTGGCTAACTCAATCCCAGATATTGCTACACCTCTGTGTTTGTGTATTCCTGATATTATCCACGGACGTTATTGTTTTGAATGTTTTCATCAGGGAACATTTAATTTTGCGCTTGGAAACACTAATTGGTTCCACATGGAGACACCAGCTCTACACATTCGTATTTTCTACGGAGAAAGCTAGAGGAACTTTTGCAAACAAACATGATATTTCTGTTTGCATTGATGACATTTTATGCATTTGCAAAACGAAAATACGATGCTTTTCTCCAAAACCATTTTTACTGTGATATTCTCGGTCCATTGCATACAAATTCCACAGCAGTTTGTCCGGATATGACTGGATGAAACCGGAAATATCCTTTTGTGTTTTCATTAACTCAATTCAAAATATTGCGAAAGCCACTCTGTTTGTGTTTTATGGATATTATCGATGGACTTTATTGTTTTGAATGTTTTTATCAGGGAACATTTAATTTTGTACCCTTGAAACACTAATAGGTTAATCATGGGGACAGCAGCCCAACATATTCGTTTTTTCCTGGTAGAAATCTAGAGGAACTGCGGCAAACAAACATGATATTTCTGTTTGTATAGATGGCATTTTATGCACTTTCCTAACGAATATACTTTGCTTTTCTCCAAAACCATTTTTGCTGTGATATTCTCGGTCCATTGCATACAAATTCCACAGCAGTTTGTCCAGATATGACTAGATGAAACCAGTACTATCCGGTTTTGTTTTGGCTAACTCAATCCGAAATATTGTGAATATTTCTGTGTTTGTGTTTTCTAGATATTATCGATGAACTTTATTGTTTTGAATGTTTTATCAGCAAACATTTAATTTTGTACCATTGAAGCACTAATTGGTTCATAATGGGGACACCAGCTCTACACATTGGTACTTTCTAGGGGGAAAGCTAGAGGAACTGCGGCAAACAAACATGATATTTCTTTTCGTATAGATGACATTTTATGCACTTGCCTAAGGAAAAGACTTTGCTTTTCTCCAAAACCATTTTACTGTGATTTTCTCAGTCCATTGCATACCAATTCCCCACCACTTTGTCCGGGTATGACTGGATGAAACTGAAAAACTATCCGGATTTTTTTTGGCTGACTCAATCCCAGTTAATGCTACAGCCTCTTTCTTTGTGTTTTCTGGATATTATCGATGGAATTTATTGTTTTGAATATTTTTGTCAGGGTCATTTATTTTGTACCGTTGAAACACTAATTGATTCACATGGGCACATCAGCTCCAAACAATCGTATTTTCTAGGGAGAAATCTAGAGGAACTGCGGCAAACAAACATGATATTCCTGTTTTTATAGATGATATTTTATGCACTTACCCAACGAAACTAATTTGCTTTTCTCAAAAACCATTTTTACTGTGATTTTCACAGTCTATTGCATACGAATTCGACAACAGTTTGTCCAGATATGGCTGGATGAAACCGGAAATATCCGGTTGTTTTTTGGCTAACTCAATCCCAGATATTGCTACAGCCTCTGTGTTTGTGTATTCCTGATATTATCCTACGGACTTTATTGTTTTGAAAGTTTTTTATCAGGGAACATTTAATTTTGTGCTTGGAATCACTAATTGGTTCCACATGGAGACACCAGCTGTACACATTCATATTTTCTAGGGAGAAAGCGAGAGGAACTGCGGGAAACAAACATGATATTTCTGTTTGAATAGATGACATTTTATGCACTTGCGTAACGAAAAGACTTTGCTTTTATCCAAAATCATTTTTACTGTGATATTCCTGGTCCATTGCATACGAATTCCCCACCACTTTGTCCGGATATGACTGGATGAAACTGAAAAACTATCCGGATTTGTTTTCGCTAACTCAATCCTAGCTATTTCTACAGCCTCTGTGTTTGTGTTTTGTGGATATTATCAACGGACTTTATTGTTTTGAATGTTTTTTATCGGGGAACATTTTATTTTGAGCTTGGATACAGTAATTAGTTCCACATGGAGACACCAGCTCTACACATTCGTATTTTCTAGGGAGAAAGCTAGAGGAACTGCGGCAAACAAACTTGATATTTTGGTTTGTATAGATGACATTTTATGCACTTGCCTAACGAAAAGACTTTGCTTTTCTCCAAAACCATTTTTACTGTGATTTTCTAGGTCCAGTGCATACGAATTCCAAACCACTTTGTCCGGATATGAGTGGATGAAACTGAAAAACTATACGGATTTGTTTTGGCTAACTCAATCCCACCTATGGGTACAGCCTCTGTGTTTGTGTTTTCTGGATATTATCAAGGGACTTTATTGTTTTGAAAGCTTTTTTTGGGGAATATTATATTTTGAGCTTGGATACAGTAATTGGTTCGACATGGAAACACCAGCTGTACATATTCGTATTTTCTAGGGAGAATGCTAGAGGAACTGCGGCAAAGAAACATGATATTTCTGTTTGTATAGATGACATTTTATGCACTTGCCTAACGAAAAGACTTTGCTTTTATCCAAAACCATTTTTAATGCAATTTTCTCGGTCCATTGCATATTAATTCCACACCAGTTTGTCCGGATATGACTGGATGAAACTGGAAATATCCGGGAATGTTTTGGCTAACTCAACCCCAGCTATTGCTACAGCCTCTGTGTTTTCTGGATATTATCAACGGACGTTATTGGTTTGAAAGTTTTTTATCGGGGAACATTTTATTTTGAGCTTGGATACAGTAATTGGTTCCACATGGAGACACCAGCTCTACACATTCGTATTTTCTAGGGAGAAAGCTAGAGGAACTGTGGCAAACAAACTTGATATTTTGGTTTGTATAGATGACATTTTATGCACTTGCATAACGAAAACCTTTGATCTTCTCCAGAACCATTTTTACTCTGATCTTCTCGGACCATTGCATACGAATTCCACACCAGTTTGTCCGGATATGACTGGATGAAAACGGAAATATCCAGTTTTGTTTTGGCTAACTCAATCCCAGATATTGCTACGGCCACTGTGTTTTTTTCTGTTTGTTTGTTTGTTTTGTTTTGTTTTGTTTTTGATATTATCGATGGACTTTTTTGTTTTGAATGTTTTTTATCAGGGAACATTTCATTTTGTGCTTGGAATCACTGATTGGTTCCACATGGAGATACCAGCGCAACACATTCGTATTTTCTAGGGACAAAGCCAGAGGAACAGCGACAAACAAACATGATATTTCTGTTTGTATCGATGACATTTTATGCACTTGCCTATCGAAAAGACTTTGCTTTACTCCAAAAACATTTATACTGTGATTTTCTCGGACCATTGCATATGAATTGCACTCCAGATTGTCGGGATATGACTGGACAAAACAGGAAATATCTGGTTATGTTTTGGCTAACTCAATCCCAGATATTGCTACAGCCTCTGTGTTTGTGTTTTCTGGATATTATCAACAGATTTATTGTTTTGAATGTTTGTTATCGGGGAACATTTAATTTTGGGCTTGGATACAGTAATTGGTTCCACATGGAAACACCAGCTCCACATATTCATATTTTATAGGGAGAAAGCTAGAGGAACCGTGGCAAAGAAACATGATATTTCTGTTTGTATAGATGACATTTTATGCACTTGCCTAGTGATAAGACTTTGCTTTTCTCCAAAACCACTTTTACTGTGATTTTCTTGGTCCAGTGCATACGAATTCCAGAGCAGTTTGTACGGATATGACTGGATGAAACCGGAAATATCTGGTTTTGTTTTGGTTAACTCAATCGCAGATATTGCTACAGCCTCTGTGTTTGTGTATTGCTGATATTACACACGGAATTTATGGTTTTGAATGTTTTTTATCAGGAAACATTTAATTTTGTGCTTGGAATCACTGATTGGTTCCACATGGAGACCCCAGCTCTACACATTCGTATTTTCTAGGGAGAAATCTAGAGGAACTGCGGCAAACAAACATTATATTTCTGTTTGTATAGATGATATTTTATGCACTTACCTAATGAAAAGACTTTGCTTTTCTCCATAATCATTTTTACTCTGATTTTCTAGGTCCGTTGCCTACAAGTTCCACACAACTTTGTCCGGCTATGACTGGATGAAACCAGAAGTATCCGGTTGTGTTTTGGCTAACTCAATCCCAGATATTGCTACAGCCTCTGTGTTCGTGTGTTCCTGATATTATCTACGGAATTTATTATTTTGAACGTTCGTTATCGGGGAACATTTAATTTTGGATTGGATACAGTAATTGGTTCCACCTGCAGACACCAGCTCTACATATTCGTATTTTGTAGGGAGAAAGCAAGAGGAACTGTGGCAAACAAACATGATATTTCTGTTTGTATAGATGACATTTTATGCACTTGCCTAACGAAAAGACTTTGCTTTTCTCCAAAAACATTGCTACTGTGATTTTTCTCCATCCATTGCATACGAATTCCACACCAGTTTGTCCAGATATGACTGGATGAAACCGGAAATATCCGGTTTTACTTTGGCTAACTCAATCCCAGCTATTTCTACAGCCTCTGTGTTTGTGTTTTCTGGATATTATCAACGGACTTTATGGTTTTGAATGTTTTTTTATCGGGGAGAATTTAATTTTGTGCTTGGAAACACTAATTAGTTCTACATGGAGACACCAGCTCTACACATTCGTATTTTCTAGGGAGAAAGCTAGAGGAACTGCGACAAACAAACATGCTATTTCTGTTTGTATAGATGACATTTTATGCACTTGCCTAACGAAAAGGCTTTGCTTTTCTCCAAAACCATTCTTACTGTGATTTTCTCAGCCCATTGCATACAAATTGCACACCAGTTTGTCCGGATATTACTGGATGAAACCAGAAATATCCGGTTGTGTTTTCGCTAACTCAATCAGAAATATTGTGATAGCTTCTGAGTTTGTGTTTTCTGGATATTATCGATGGCCTTTATTGTGTTGAATGTTTTTATCAGGGAACATTAAATTTTGTACCATTGAAACACTACTTGGTTCATCATGGGAACACCAGCACTACACGTTCATATTTTCTAGGGAGAAAGCTAGAGGAACTGCGGCAACAAACATGATATTTCTGTTTGAATCGATGACATTTTATGCACTTGCCTAACTAAAAGACTCTGCTTTTCTCCAAAACCATTTTTACTCTGTTTTTCTCAGTCCATTACATTCGAATTCCACACCATTTTTTCCGATATGACTGGATGAAAACAGAAATATCTGGTTGTGTTTTGGGTAACTCAATCAGAAATATTGTGAAAGCCTCTGTGTTTGTGTTTTCTGGACATTATCGATGGACTTTATTGTTTTAAATGTTTGTTATCGGGGAACATTTAATTTTGGGCTTGGATACAGTAATTGGTTCCACATGGAGACACCAGCTCTACACATTCGTATTTTCTAGGGAGAAAGCTAGAGGAACTGTGGCAAACAAACATGATATTTCTGTGTGTATCGATGACATTTTATGCACTTACCTAACGAAAATACGTTGCTTTTCTCCAAAACCATTTTTACTGTGATTTTTCTAGGTCCATTGCATACGAATTCCACACCACTTTGTCCGGATATGACTGGATGAAACCCAAAATATCGGGTTTTGTTTTGGCTAACTCAATCCCAGATATTGCTACAGCCTCTGTGCATTTGTTTTCCGGATATTATCAACGGACTTTATGGTTTTTTATGTTTTTTATGAGGGAACATTTAATTTTGTGTTTGGAAACACTAATTGGTTCCAAATGGAGACACCAGCTCTACACATTCGTATTTTCTAGGGAGAAAGCTAGAGGAACTCCGACAAACAAACATGATATTTCGGTTTGTATAGATGACATTATATGCACTTGCGTAACAGAAACACTTTGCTTTTCTCCAAAACAATTTTTACTGTGATTTTCTCAGCCCATTGCATACGAATTCCACAACACTTTGTCCGGATATGACTGGATGAAACCAGAAATATCCGGTTGGGTTTTGCCTAACTCAATCAGAAATATTGTGATAGCTTCTGGGTTTGTGTTTTCTGGATATTATCGATGGACTTTATTGTTTTGAGTGTTTTTTTTTAACTTTTATTTCATGAATATAAATTTCCAGTGTACAGTTTATGGATTACAATGGCTTCCCCCTCCCATAAATTCCCTCCCACCCACAACCCTCCCCTCTCCCGCTCCCTCTCCCGCTCCCTCTCCCCTTCCATTCACATCAAGATTCATTTTCAATTCTCTTTATATACATAAGATCAATTTAGTATAAAGATTTCAACAGTTTGCACCCACATAGAAACACAAAGTGAAACATACTGTTTGAGAACTAGTTATAGCATTAAATCACAATGTACAGCACATTATGGACAGAGATCCCACATGAGGAGCAAGTGCACAGTGACTCCTGTTGTTAACCCAACAAATTGACACTCTAGTTTATGGTGCCAGTAACCACCCTAGGGTGTCGTCATGTGTTGCCAAGGCTATGGAAGCCTTCCAAGTTTGCTGACTCTGATCATATTTAGACAAGGTCATAAAAGACAGGGTGAGGATAGTAACCAATGATCCTAAGAGAGGTATTAACCAGGTTTGAACAATTATACAGCATTAAGCGGGGAAGAGGACCATCAGTACACAGGTTGGGAGTAGAGCCATTGGTAGTAGAGTAGAGGTTATGATTACAAAGGAATGAGGCCCAAGTACGCTAGACAGGGTCTAGAACAAAGGACAGAGTCATTATTAAAGGAGCTAAGAAAGGTGCTGTCTAAGCTACAATTAAGTTTTCTGATTGAGAGGCAAGTAGAACCTGATAGAAGGGGCTTGATAATAATCTGGTGGGCTTTAGGCTTTGTAAGTTAAGAGGCCCAGACCTATCTATCTCTTCACTTGGGGTATATCCTAAGGGAGGTGTGAACCTCCTAGGGGAAGGCACTCTGTTGACTTTCATTACTTGGCTGGCCTGGGAGGAGAGCTGGCCAGGTAAAGGCAGGTGGCATCTCTAACAGGAAATTTACAGTTCTGCCTTCAATGTTGCTGACCCTACTTTTCTGTCCCCTCAGCTGCATTGGTCACTTTGGAAGTTGGGCTGAGTGAAGGGCTTTTCAGCTTAGAGCCAATAAGATATGTGGCTCTGACCTGGGCATCCTTCGACTCCAGGGCAGGTCCATTTCCAGTGATCCAACTCTTGGCAGAGCTGCCAGGGCTCTTCACAAGCTGATTTCTGCTGAAGCCCAGGCTTACCACCTTGAAAGCCATTGCAGTGGACTGGCCTGTTGGGTCTCCTTGAGGGCAGATCACTGTACAGATCAGCCATTTATATGCCTGCCACCCATTGCTTCTGATGCCTAGCTTTCTTTTCCTCCTGGTTTGTGTTAAAGCAGACCAGAGGATGCAAGTCAAGGGCGTGCCCAAGTCCCATCTCTAATCTTCGGTGGCCTGAACTACAAGTCTATAGTCACAGGCATGTTCTGTAGTAGTTTTTCTAAGGTAGACAATGCCCATGAGGAAAATTATATTCTCACTTTAAAACTTTCTTTCCCTTTGGTCTGAAAGGGAGGTTTTTTTTCTACTTACTGTATACTTCACTGATGGCGAAGTAAATCTAGCTATGAGATTATTATTTAAGTTCTTATTTTGGCTATGCAATTACAGAAAAATGTTAGCTATCTCTTTTCTAAGGTCTAAAGATTAAATTGTGCATCCTACAGATTCCTTCATAATAGAATTAGTTTCCTACCTTGAGAATAGAGAAATGAAAGCACAAGTTGGGCTTAGAATAGAGAAATGAGGGTGCAAGTCCTAGATCACTTGCTGACATTAGCAATATAACATGAATACTTAGCAAACAGTTTCAACCATTAGATAACAACTAAAGAAAACATTTACCATAAAGTCCAATGCCTTCTGTAAATTTTAAGAATCATGTATTTGAAAACACCTCTTAAATATCTAACATGGTGTAGTTTGTTTAACCAGTAAACTTAAGCACAATCATCTAAAATGTTTTTTGTTTCTTTCTACCAACAAGTTTAAAACATATGATACACAGATTCAGGTCACACAAATTCAAATGTATCTTTGATTGATTTTAGCAGCTTAAATTTATGGACAATCTTATCTATAAGCCATTTAAAATAAAACTCTTAATAAAATTTCCCCATGTGGACATACAATATGTACACACATATAACATAGCATAGTAGACCAATATAGCAATTTTAATAATAGCTTTTAAAATCTTTAACTCTTTTTGTAGATTTCCAATTGATTTGAATTGCTTTTTGTTTTTAGTAACCTCAGTTAACCATACTTTCTCTCAGTTGGTACTGTCAATACATTATTGGCTTCATCTGTTTACAGAGCCATCCCAAAGTACTGAATACAATAGAAGTGGCTGGAAAAAGTCCACAGGAACCTATAGGAGGACAGCTAAACACAGAACCAACAAGGCTTTAGTTTTATGAGCAGCAAATCATATATAACTGTGGATGACAAAAGACTTTAAGTCGCCAGGTTTAAAATTATAAACTCATCAACCAACAAGAGGCACTTGCTTACTTCACAGTATTTTTGAAAGCACCTGTAGGATTTTACAAGTATTTAACCCTTTAGGCCTCTGGGGCTTTCTCATTAAGATAACTATCATGTCTAGTAACACAAGATCATTAGACTTTTTAATTCTCAATCATTTGTATTAATAGCATTTTCCATTATAGAAACTTAAAGTTTGGTACCACATCACATCTTGACAGTACTTCTAAAATAATCCAAATAGCCTGATTAGTTGGTGTCTCTATAAGATGAGAGACATAGGTCCTTCGATTTTTTTCAGTTGGGCCCAAACTGGAAAAACCAAAGTCCAAGATTTACTGGAAATTTTAGAGTCCAGATTGTTTGGAACTTTCATTTTTTGAATGCCTGTCAAGAATGCCAAGAAGGCTCAAAATCCAAAATATCTGGTTGAAATAAGATTCCTTAAAATCATGACATAATATAGACCAAATTTGATCATTGTTACAAGGTGATTATTCAAATATTTGAAAAGAAGCACATATTTAAATAACCCATAGCTCTTAATAAAAACTCAGCTGTTTTTGAACAATTAGAATTTAACAGACATCAAGAGAACATAATAGATTACTATAACACATTGCTGTAACAGAGCATCAGAGTTTAATTCT
Source organism: Lepus oiostolus (assembly GCA_036325905.1). NCBI lineage: Eukaryota > Metazoa > Chordata > Mammalia > Lagomorpha > Leporidae > Lepus > Lepus oiostolus. Next base: position 68,867 of record CM070804.1, read on the forward strand.
ATGTCAAAGAGAAATTGAGCTTCCTGTGATCTTTTGCTGTGAGGTTTCCTTCCTTTACCTTCTTTCATATTGATGACCATGTTTCTGTGTTTCTGTGTGTAACACATCTTTGAGCATCTTTTGCAGGGCAGGACGAGTGGCGACAAATTCTTTCAGTTTCTGTTTGCTATGAAAAGTCTTAATTTCACCTTCATTCACAAATGAGAGCTTTGCAGGATATAATATTCTGGGCTGACAGGTTTTCTCTCTTAGTACCTGGGCTATGTCTCACCATTCCCTTCTAGCTTGTAGGGTTTCTGATGAGAAGTCTGCTGTGAGTCTAATTGGAGATCTTCTAAGAGTAATCTGACGTTTCTCTCTTGCACCTTTTAGAATCTTTTCTTTATGTTTCACTGTGGTGAGTTTGATTACAACATGTCGTGGTGAGGATCTCTTTTGGTCATGTTTATTAGGGGTTCTATAAGCTTCCTGTACTAAGATGCCTCTTTCCTTCTCCAAACCTGGGAAATTTTCTGCTAGTATCTCACTGAAAATGCCTTCTAATCCTTTCTCCTTCTCCATGCCTTCAGGAACTCCTAGAACCCGGATGTTGGGTTTTTTAATAGTATCCTGTAGATTCCCGACAATATTTTTTAGATTTCGAATTTCCTCTTCTTTTCTTTGGTTTCCCTGTTTCCTTTCCTATTCTCTGTCTTCTAAGTCTGATATTCTCTCTTCTGCTTCACCCATTCTGTTTTTAAGGCTCTCTAATGTGTTTGTCATTTGATCTATTGAATTCTTCATTTCATTATGATTTCTCATCACTATCACAGTCTTGTTCTACTAGTTGTTTCATTTCATTTTGATTCCTCCTTAATATTTCATTTTCACGAGAGAGATTTTCTATCTTGTCCATTAAGGATTTCTGTAGTTCAAGAATTTGGTTTTGAGAACTTCTTAATGTTCTTATCAATTTTTTGAGATCTGCTTCTTGCATTTCTTCTTTCTCATCATCTTCATAATCTTGAATTGGGGTGTCTTTTTCATTTGGGAGCGTCATAATGTCTTCCTTGTTCTTGTTACCTTGGTTTTTGCGTTTGTTGTTTGGCATGTTGGAGATATTTGGTTTCTTCACTGTGGTGTTTTTTCTTGTTACACTATGGCTCTATATTAAGTGGACTGTCTGCTTTCGGTGGAGCCTTAGAGGCTTGAAATGAGTGTGGCCTGAGAGCTGTGTTTGGTTCCTCAGGGTTGAGGGTGTGTCAAAGAGGACACTCCCAGTTAGGCGTGGTAAATCTCTCTTTCTTTCTTTCTTTCTTTTTTTTTGATTCAAAAGGGAAGTAATTCTGCACAGCTGAACGTAATTGGAGGTAGTTAGCAGGTGAATGATATACCCACAGGAGCCAGAGATCAGAAGCTCTTTCCCAAGAACCACACAGGGAATCTCTGCTGCCCTCAGTGTGGGCTCAACTCTCCTGCAGTCTCCCACTGGGTTGCCAAGCCAGATGCCAATCTCCTCTTATTTCACCCCTCCCCCCAGAGTCAGGCTTCTCTGCTAGGCTCAGGGCCGGCGCAGACCCGAGGTCGCCCTGCTGATGACGTATGTCCAAAATGGGGACTGCTCTTTGTCTTGTTAGCCTTTGAGGGGTGAGCGGAGAGAGAGAAACTCGTGTCCGTATGGGTCACCTTTTTTTTTTTTCCTCTCTCTCTTCTAGTTAGCCTGGTGAACTTTTCCCCACGGAGTTTCAAGCCTCATTCCCTCTAGTCTCCTCTTTCTGCTTGCCCTCTGGTGTCTCGGGCTATTAAGGTTCGGCTCACCTCGCGTTCCAGCGCTGGTGCGTTGATTCTGCCGCTGGTGTTCCGAACCTGTGCTCCCACGCTCTCCACGCAGGTCCACTGTGAATCACTAGTTCCGGAAGAGTTTCCTCTGCTGTTTCTTCCCCTACTCTTCCTTGACCCTGCAGTATCTCCACTGTTATTAACTTGTGTGTTTCCGAACTATCAATGTGCTCACTTTCTATTCCGCCATCTTGCCGCTCTCTCTGTTTTGAATGTTTTTATCAGGGAACATTTAATTTTGTACCGTAGAAACACTAATTGGTTCATCAGGGGGACACCAGCTCTACACATTCGTATTTTCTAGGGAGAAAGCTAGAAGAACTACGGCAAACAAACATGATATTTCTGTTTGTATCGATGACATTTTATGCACTTGCCTAATGAAAAGACTTTGCTTTTCTCCAAAACCATTTGTACTGTGATTTTCTCGGTCCATTGCATACAAATTCCACACCACTTTGTCCGGATATGACTGGATGAAACCGGAAATATGCGGTTTTGTTTTGGCTAACTCAATCCCAGATATTGCTGCAGGCTCTGTGTTTGTGTATTCCTGATATTATCGATGGACTTTATTGTTTTGAATGTTTTTTATGAGGGAAAATTTAATTTTTTGCTTGGAAACACTAACTGGTTCCACATGGAGACAGCAGCTCTATACATTCGTATTTTCTAGGGAGAATACTATACGAAGAGCGACAAACAAACATGATATTTCTATTTGTATAGATGACATTTTATGCACTTGAATAACTAAAAGACTTTGCTTTTCTCCAAAACCATTTCTACTGTGATTTCCTAGGTCCATTGCATATGAATTAAACACCACTTTGTCACGATAGGACTGGATGAAACCAGAAATATCCGGTTGTGTTTTGGCTAATCAATGCGACAAATTGTGAAAGTTTGTGTGTTTGTTTTTTCTGGATATTATCGATAGACTTTATTGTTTTGAATGATTTTGTCAGGGAACATTTAATTTTCTACCGTTGTAACACTAATTGGTTCATCATGGGGGCACCAGCTCTACACATTCGTATTTTCTAGGGGAAAAGCTAGAGGAACTGCGGCAAAGAAACATGATATTTCTGTTTGTATCAATGACATTTTATGCAGTTGCCTAACGAAAAGACTTTGCTTTTCTCCAAAACCATTTTTACTGTGATTTTCTCGGTCCATTGCATACGAGTTCCACACCAGTTTGTCTGGATATGACTGGATGAAGCCAGAAATATCGGGTTTTCTTTTCGCTAACTCAATCTCAGATATTGCCACAGCCTCTGTGTTTGTGCATTCCTCATATTATCCATGGACTTTATTGTTTTGAATGTTTTTTTCAGGGAACATCTAATTTTGTGCTTGGAATCACTAACTGGTTCCACATGGAGACACCGGCTCTATACATACATATTTTCTTGGGAGAAATCTAGAGGAACTGCGACAAACAAACATGATATTTCTGTTTGTATAGGTGACATTTTATGCATTTGCCTAACAAAAAGACTTTGCTTTTCTCCATAACCATTTTTACTGTGATTTCCTCGTTCCATTGCAAAGGAATTCTACACCAGTTTGTCCCGATATGACTGGATGAAACCAGAAATATCTGGTTGTGTTTTGGCTAACTCAGTCCGAAATATTGTGAAAGCCTCTGTGTTTGTGTTTTCTGGATATTATCAACAGACTTTATTGTTTTGAATGTTTGTTATCTGGCAACATTTAATTATGTACCATTGAAACACAAATTGGTTCAAAATGAGGGCACCAGCTCTACATATTCAAAATTTCTAGGGGGAAAGCTAGAGGAACTGCGGCAAACAAACATGATATATCTGTTTGTATAGACGACATTTTATGCACTTTCCTAACGAAAAGACTTTGCTTTTCTCAAAAATCATTTTTACGGTGATTTTCTCATTCCATATAGTACCAATTCCACACCAGTTTTTCCGGATATGACTGGATGAAACCAGAAATATCCGGTTGTGTTTTGCCTAACTCAATTCGAAATATTGTGAATGCCTCTGTGTTTGTGTTTTCTGGATATTATCAACGGACATTATTGTTTTGATTGTTTGTTACGGGCGACATTTAATTTTGGGCTTGGATACAGTAATTGGTTCCACATGAAGACACCAGCTCTACATATTCGTATTTTCTAAGTGAAAGCTAGAGGAACTGCGACAAACAAACATGATATTTCTGTTTGTATAGATGACATTTTATGCACTTGCCTAACGAAAAGACTTTGCTTTTCTCCAAAACCATTTTTACTGTGATTTTCTCGGTACATTGCAAACGAATTCCACACCAGTTTGTCCGCATATGACTTGATGAACCTGGAAATATGCGGTTTTGTTTTCGCTAACTCAATCTCAGATATGGCTGAAGACTCTGTGTTAAGGTATTCCTCATATTATCCATGGACTTTATTGTTTTGAATGTTTTTTATCCAGAAACATTTAATTTGGTGCTTGGAATCACTAATTTATTCCACATGGTGACACCAGCTCTACACATTCGTATTTTCTAGGGAGAAAGCTAGAGGAACTGCGGCTAACAAACATGATATTGCTGTTTTTATAGATGACATTTTATGTACTTTCCTAAAGAAAAGACTTTGCTTTTCTCCAAAACCATTTGTACTGTGATTTTCTTGGTCCATTGCATACGAATTCCACACCAGCTTGTCCGGATATGACTGGATGAAACCGGAAATATCCGGTTATGTTTTGGCTAATTCAATCCCAGATATTGCTGCAGTCTCTGTTTTTGTTTATTCCTGATATTATCCATGGACTTTATTGTTTTGAATGTTTTTTATCCGGGAACATTTAATTATGTGCTTGGAAACACTAAATGGTTCCACATGGAGACACCAGCTCTACACATTCGTATTTTCTAGGGAGAAAACAAGAGGAACTGCTACAAACAAACATGATATTTCTGTTTGTTTCGATGACATTTTATGCACTTGCCTAACAAAAAGAATTTCCTTTTCTCCAAAACAATTTTTACTGTGATTTCCTCAGTCCATTGCATATGAATTCCACACCAGTTTCTCCAGATAAAACTGGATGAAACCAGAAATATCTGGTTGTGTTTTGCCTATGTCAATCCGAAATATTATGAAAGCCTCTGTGTTTGTGTTTTCTGGATATTATCGATGGACTTTATTCTTTTGAATTTTTTATCAGGGAACATTTAATTTTGTCCCATTGAAACACTAATTGGTTCATCACTGGGACACCAGCTCTACACATTCGTGTTTTCTAGGGAGAAAACTAGAAGAACTACGGCAAACAAACCTGATATTTCTGTTTGTATAGATGACATTTTATGCACTTGCCTAACGAAAAGACTTTGCTTTTCTTCAAAACCATTTTTACTGTGATTTTTCGCAGTCCACTGCATTCAAATTCCACACAAGTTTGTCCGGATATGACTGGATGAAACCGGAAATATCCGGTTTTGTTTTGGCTAACTCAATCCCAGATATTGCTACAGCCTCTGTGTGTGTGTTTTCTGGATATTATCAATAAACTTAATTGTTTTGAATATTTTTTATCGGGGAACATTTTATTTTGAGGTTGAATACAGTAATTGGTTCCACACGAAGACACCAGCTCCACACATTCGTATTTTCTAGGGAGAAAGCTAGAGGAACTGCGACAAACAAACATGGTATTTCTGTTTGTATCGATGACATTTTATGCACTTGCCTAATGAAAAGACTTTGCTTTTCCCCAAAACCATTTTTACTGTGATTTTCTCGATCCATTGCATACGAATTCCACACCAGTTTGTCCGGATATGACTGGATTAAAACAGAAATATCCGGTTGTGCTTTCTAACTCAGTCGGAAATATTGTGAAAGCTTCTGTGTTTGTGCACTTGCCTAACAAAAAGACTTTGCCTTTCTCCAAAACCATTTTTACTCTGATTTTCTCAGCCCGTTGCATACAAATTCCACACCACTTTGTCTGGATATGACTTGATGAAACCGGAAATATCTGGTTTTGTTTTGGCTAACTCAATCGCAGATATTGCCACAGCCTCTGTGTTTGTGCTTATTGGATATTATAGACGTGCTTTATAGTTTTGAATGTTTTTATCAGGGAACATTTAATTTTGTGCTTGGAAACACTAATTGGTTCCACATGGAGACACCAGCTCTACACGTTCGTATTTTCTAGTGAGAAAGCTAGAGGAACGGTGGAAACAAACATGATATTTCTGTTTGTATAGATGACATTTTATGCACTTGCCTAATGAAAATACTTTGCTTTTCTCCAAAACCATTTTTACTGTGATTTTCTCGGTCCATTGCATACGAATTCCACACCACTTTGTCCGGATATTACTGGATGAAACCAGAAATATCCGGTTGTGTTTTGGTTAACTCAATCTGAAATTTTGTGAAAGCCTCTGTGTTTGTGTTTTCTGGATATTATCGATGGACTTTATTGTTTTGAATCTTTTTATCAGGGAACATTTAATTTTGTACCATAGAAACACTAATTGGTTCATCATGAGGGCTCCAGCTCTACACATTCTTATTTTCTAGGGACAATGCTAGAGGAACTGCGGTAAACAAACATGATATTTCTGTTTGTATAGATGAACTTTTATGCACTTGCCTAACGAAAAGACTGCTGTTCTCCAAAACCATTTTTACTCTGATTTTATCAGCCCAGTGCATACGAATTCCACACCAGTTTGTCCTGATTTGACTGGATGAAACCAGAAATATCCAGTTGTGTTTTGGTTAACTCAATCCCAGATATTGCTACAGCCTCTGTGTTTTCTGGATATTATCAACGGACTTTATTGTTTTGAATGTTTTTTACCAGGGAACATTTTATTTTGAGGTTGGATACAGTAATTGGTTCCACACGGAGACACCAGCTCCACACATTCATATTTTCTAGGTAGAAATCTAGAGGAACTGCGGCAAACAAACATGATATTTCTTTTTGTATCTATGACATTTTATGCACTTGCCCAATGACAAGACTTTGCTTTTCTCCAAAACCATTTTTACTGTGATTTTCTTGGTGCATTGCATACGAATTCCACACCAGTTTGTCAGGATATGCCTGATTGAAACCAGTCATATCCGGTTGCGTTGCGGCTAACACACTCCGAAATATTTTGAAAGACTCTGTGTTTGTGTTTTTGGATATTATTGATGGACTTTATTGTTTTGAATGTTTTTTATGAGGGAAAATTTAATTTTTTGCTTGGAAACACTAACTGGTTCCACATGGAGACAGCAGCTCTATACATTCGTATTTTCTAGGGAGAATACTATACGAAGAGCGACAAACAAACATGATATTTCTATTTGTATAGATGACATTTTATGCACTTGAATAACTAAAAGACTTTGCTTTTCTCCAAAACCATTTCTACTGTGATTTCCTAGGTCCATTGCATATGAATTAAACACCACTTTGTCACGATAGGACTGGATGAAACCAGAAATATCCGGTTGTGTTTTGGCTAATCAATGCGACAAATTGTGAAAGTTTGTGTGTTTGTTTTTTCTGGATATTATCGATAGACTTTATTGTTTTGAATGATTTTGTCAGGGAACATTTAATTTTCTACCGTTGTAACACTAATTGGTTCATCATGGGGGCACCAGCTCTACACATTCGTATTTTCTAGGGGAAAAGCTAGAGGAACTGCGGCAAAGAAACATGATATTTCTGTTTGTATCAATGACATTTTATGCAGTTGCCTAACGAAAAGACTTTGCTTTTCTCCAAAACCATTTTTACTGTGATTTTCTCGGTCCATTGCATACGAGTTCCACACCAGTTTGTCTGGATATGACTGGATGAAGCCAGAAATATCGGGTTTTCTTTTCGCTAACTCAATCTCAGATATTGCCACAGCCTCTGTGTTTGTGCATTCCTCATATTATCCATGGACTTTATTGTTTTGAATGTTTTTTTCAGGGAACATCTAATTTTGTGCTTGGAATCACTAACTGGTTCCACATGGAGACACCGGCTCTATACATACATATTTTCTTGGGAGAAATCTAGAGGAACTGCGACAAACAAACATGATATTTCTGTTTGTATAGGTGACATTTTATGCATTTGCCTAACAAAAAGACTTTGCTTTTCTCCATAACCATTTTTACTGTGATTTCCTCGTTCCATTGCAAAGGAATTCTACACCAGTTTGTCCCGATATGACTGGATGAAACCAGAAATATCTGGTTGTGTTTTGGCTAACTCAGTCCGAAATATTGTGAAAGCCTCTGTGTTTGTGTTTTCTGGATATTATCAACAGACTTTATTGTTTTGAATGTTTGTTATCGGGCAACATTTAATTATGTACCATTGAAACACAAATTGGTTCAAAATGAGGGCACCAGCTCTACATATTCAAAATTTCTAGGGGGAAAGCTAGAGGAACTGCGGCAAACAAACATGATATATCTGTTTGTATAGACGACATTTTATGCACTTTCCTAACGAAAAGACTTTGCTTTTCTCAAAAATCATTTTTACGGTGATTTTCTCATTCCATATAGTACCAATTCCACACCAGTTTTTCCGGATATGACTGGATGAAACCAGAAATATCCGGTTGTGTTTTGCCTAACTCAATTCGAAATATTGTGAATGCCTCTGTGTTTGTGTTTTCTGGATATTATCAACGGACATTATTGTTTTGATTGTTTGTTACGGGCGACATTTAATTTTGGGCTTGGATACAGTAATTGGTTCCACATGAAGACACCAGCTCTACATATTCGTATTTTCTAAGTGAAAGCTAGAGGAACTGCGACAAACAAACATGATATTTCTGTTTGTATAGATGACATTTTATGCACTTGCCTAACGAAAAGACTTTGCTTTTCTCCAAAACCATTTTTACTGTGATTTTCTCGGTACATTGCAAACGAATTCCACACCAGTTTGTCCGCATATGACTTGATGAACCTGGAAATATGCGGTTTTGTTTTCGCTAACTCAATCTCAGATATGGCTGAAGACTCTGTGTTAAGGTATTCCTCATATTATCCATGGACTTTATTGTTTTGAATGTTTTTTATCCAGAAACATTTAATTTGGTGCTTGGAATCACTAATTTATTCCACATGGTGACACCAGCTCTACACATTCGTATTTTCTAGGGAGAAAACAAGAGGAACTGCGGCTAACAAACATGATATTGCTGTTTTTATAGATGACATTTTATGTACTTTCCTAAAGAAAAGACTTTGCTTTTCTCCAAAACCATTTGTACTGTGATTTTCTTGGTCCATTGCATACGAATTCCACACCAGCTTGTCCGGATATGACTGGATGAAACCGGAAATATCCGGTTATGTTTTGGCTAATTCAATCCCAGATATTGCTGCAGTCTCTGTTTTTGTTTATTCCTGATATTATCCATGGACTTTATTGTTTTGAATGTTTTTTATCCGGGAACATTTAATTATGTGCTTGGAAACACTAAATGGTTCCACATGGAGACACCAGCTCTACACATTCGTATTTTCTAGGGAGAAAACAAGAGGAACTGCTACAAACAAACATGATATTTCTGTTTGTTTCGATGACATTTTATGCACTTGCCTAACAAAAAGAATTTCCTTTTCTCCAAAACAATTTTTACTGTGATTTCCTCAGTCCATTGCATATGAATTCCACACCAGTTTCTCCAGATAAAACTGGATGAAACCAGAAATATCTGGTTGTGTTTTGCCTATGTCAATCCGAAATATTATGAAAGCCTCTGTGTTTGTGTTTTCTGGATATTATCGATGGACTTTATTCTTTTGAATTTTTTATCAGGGAACATTTAATTTTGTCCCATTGAAACACTAATTGGTTCATCACTGGGACACCAGCTCTACACATTCGTGTTTTCTAGGGAGAAAACTAGAAGAACTACGGCAAACAAACCTGATATTTCTGTTTGTATAGATGACATTTTATGCACTTGCCTAACGAAAAGACTTTGCTTTTCTTCAAAACCATTTTTACTGTGATTTTTCGCAGTCCACTGCATTCAAATTCCACACAAGTTTGTCCGGATATGACTGGATGAAACCGGAAATATCCGGTTTTGTTTTGGCTAACTCAATCCCAGATATTGCTACAGCCTCTGTGTGTGTGTTTTCTGGATATTATCAATAAACTTAATTGTTTTGAATATTTTTTATCGGGGAACATTTTATTTTGAGGTTGAATACAGTAATTGGTTCCACACGAAGACACCAGCTCCACACATTCGTATTTTCTAGGGAGAAAGCTAGAGGAACTGCGACAAACAAACATGGTATTTCTGTTTGTATCGATGACATTTTATGCACTTGCCTAATGAAAAGACTTTGCTTTTCCCCAAAACCATTTTTACTGTGATTTTCTCGATCCATTGCATACGAATTCCACACCAGTTTGTCCGGATATGACTGGATTAAAACAGAAATATCCGGTTGTGCTTTCTAACTCAGTCGGAAATATTGTGAAAGCTTCTGTGTTTGTGCACTTGCCTAACAAAAAGACTTTGCCTTTCTCCAAAACCATTTTTACTCTGATTTTCTCAGCCCGTTGCATACAAATTCCACACCACTTTGTCTGGATATGACTTGATGAAACCGGAAATATCTGGTTTTGTTTTGGCTAACTCAATCGCAGATATTGCCACAGCCTCTGTGTTTGTGCTTATTGGATATTATAGACGTGCTTTATAGTTTTGAATGTTTTTATCAGGGAACATTTAATTTTGTGCTTGGAAACACTAATTGGTTCCACATGGAGACACCAGCTCTACACGTTCGTATTTTCTAGTGAGAAAGCTAGAGGAACGGTGGAAACAAACATGATATTTCTGTTTGTATAGATGACATTTTATGCACTTGCCTAATGAAAATACTTTGCTTTTCTCCAAAACCATTTTTACTGTGATTTTCTCGGTCCATTGCATACGAATTCCACACCACTTTGTCCGGATATTACTGGATGAAACCAGAAATATCCGGTTGTGTTTTGGTTAACTCAATCTGAAATTTTGTGAAAGCCTCTGTGTTTGTGTTTTCTGGATATTATCGATGGACTTTATTGTTTTGAATCTTTTTATCAGGGAACATTTAATTTTGTACCATAGAAACACTAATTGGTTCATCATGAGGGCTCCAGCTCTACACATTCTTATTTTCTAGGGACAATGCTAGAGGAACTGCGGTAAACAAACATGATATTTCTGTTTGTATAGATGAACTTTTATGCACTTGCCTAACGAAAAGACTGCTGTTCTCCAAAACCATTTTTACTCTGATTTTATCAGCCCAGTGCATACGAATTCCACACCAGTTTGTCCTGATTTGACTGGATGAAACCAGAAATATCCAGTTGTGTTTTGGTTAACTCAATCCCAGATATTGCTACAGCCTCTGTGTTTTCTGGATATTATCAACGGACTTTATTGTTTTGAATGTTTTTTATCGGGGAACATTTTATTTTGAGCTTGGATACAGTAATTGGTTCCACACGGAGACACCAGCTCCACACATTCATATTTTCTAGGTAGAAATCTAGAGGAACTGCGGCAAACAAACATGATATTTCTTTTTGTATCTATGACATTTTATGCACTTGCCCAATGACAAGACTTTGCTTTTCTCCAAAACCATTTTTACTGAAATTTCTCAGTCCATTTCATACGAATTCCACACCAGTTTGTCAGGATATGCCTGATTGAAACCAGTCATATCCGGTTGCGTTGCGGCTAACACACTCCGAAATATTTTGAAAGACTCTGTGTTTGTGTTTTTGGATATTATTGATGGACTTTATTGTTTTGAATGTTTTTTGTCGGGAATATTTAATTTTGAGCTTGGAAACACTAATTGGTTCCACATGGAGACACCAGGTTTACAAATTCGTATTTTCTAGGGAGAAAGCTAGATAAACTGCGACAAACAAACATGATATTTCTGTTTGTATAGATGACATTTTATGCACTTTCCTAACCAAAAGATTTTGCTTTTCTCCAAAATCATTTTTACTGTGATTTTCTCGGTCCATTGCATCCGAATTCCACACCACTTTGTCCGGATATGACTGGTGAAACCGGAAATATCGGTTTTGTTTTGGCTAACTCAATCCCAGCTATTGCTACAGCGTCTCTGTTTGTGTTTTCTGGATATTGTCAACGGACGTAATTGTTTTGAATGGTTTTTATTGGGGAACATTTTATTTTGAGCTTGGAAACACTAATTGGTTCCACATGGAGACACCAGGTCTACAAATTCGTATGTTCTAGGGAGAAAGCTAGAGGAACTGCGACAAACAAACATGATATTTCTGTTTGTATAGATGACATTTTATGCACTTGCCTAAAGAAAAGATTGCTTTTCTCCAAAAGCATATTTACTCTGATTTTCTTGTCCATTGCATATGAATTCTACACCAGTTTGTCCAGATATGACTGGATGAAACCAGAAATATCTGGTTGTGTTTTGGCTAACTCAATCCAAAATATCGTGAAAGATTATGTGTTAGGGTTTTCTGGATATTATCGATGGACGTTATTGTTTTGAATTCTTTTATATGGGAACATTTAATTTTGTACAGTTGAAACACTAATTGGTTCATCAAGGGAACACCAGCTATACACATTCACATTTTCTAGGAAGAAAGCTAGAGGAACTGGGACAAACAAACATGATATTTCTCTTTGTATAGATGATATTTTATGCACTTGCCTAACGAAAAGACTTTGCTTTTCTCCAAAACCATTTGTACAGTGATTTCCTCCGTCCATTGCATAGGAATTCCACACCACTTTGTTCAGATATGACTGGATGAAACCGGAAATATCCAGTCTTGTTTTGGCTAATTCAATCTGAGGTATTGCTACAGCCTCTGTATTTGTGTATTGCTAATATTATCTACGGACTTTATTGTTTTGAATGCCTTTTTATCAGGGAACATTAAATATTGTGCTTGGAATCACTAATTGGTTCCACATGGAGACAGCAGCTATACATATTCGTATTTTCTAGGGAGAAACCTAGAGGAACCGTGAGAAAAAAAACGTCATATTTCTGTTTGTATAGATGACATTTTATGCACTGGCCTAACGAAAAGAGTTTGCTTTTCTCCAAAACCATTTTTACTGTGATTTTTCTCGGTCCATTGCATACGAATTCCACACCAGTTTGTCCAGATATGACTGGATGAAACTGGAAATATCGGGTTTTGTTCTGGCTAACGCAATCCCAGTTATTGCTACAGCGTCTCTGTTTGTGTTTTCTGGATATTATCAATGGACTTTATTGTTTTGAATGTTTTTTATCAGGGAACATTTCATTTTGAGGTTGGATAAAGTAATTAGTTCCACACGGAGACACCAGGTCTACAAATTCATATTTTCTAGGGAGATAGCTAGAGAAACTGCGAGAAACAAACATGATATTTCTGTTTGTATCGATGACATTTTATGCACTTGCCTAATGAAAAGACTTTGCTTTTCTCCAAAACCAATTTTACTGTGATTTTCTCGGTGCATTGCATACAAATTCCACACCACTTTGTCCGGATATGACTGGATGAAACCGGAAATATCTGGTTTTGTTTTGGCTAAATCTCTCCGAAATATTTTTGAAAGCCTCTGTGTTTGTATTTTTTGCATATTATCGATGGACTTTCTTGTTTTGAATGTTTTTATCAGGGAACATTTAATTTTGTACCATTGATACACTAATTGGTTCATCATGGGAACACCAGCTCTACACATTCGTATTTTCTAGCGAGAAAGCTAGAGGAACTGCGGCAAACAAACATGATATTTCTGTTTGTATAGATGACATTTTATGCACTTGCCTAATGAAAAGATTTTGCTTTTCACCAAAACCATTTTTACTGTGATTTTCTCGGTCCACTGCATATGAATTCCACAACAGTTTGTCCGGGTATGACTGGATGAAACCCGAAATATCCGGTTTTGTTTTGGCTAACTCAATCCCAGATATTGCTACAAATTCTGTGTTTGTGTTTTCTGGATATTATTGATGGACTTTATTGTTTTGAATGTTTTTTGTCGGGAATATTTAATTTTGAGCTTGGAAACTATAATTGGTTCCACATGGAGACACCAGCTCTACATTTTCATATTTTCTAAGTAGAAAGCTAGAGGAACTGTGACAAACAAACATGATATTTCTGTTTGTGTCGATGACATTTTATGCACTTGCCTAACGAAAAGACTTTGCTTTTCTCCAAAACCATTTTTACTGAAATTTCTCAGTCCATTTCATACGAATTCCACACGAGTTTGTCCGGATATGAATGAATGAAAACAGAAATATACGGTTGTGTTTTGGCTAACTCAGTCCTAAATATTACTACAGCCTCTGGGTATATGTTTCTGGATATTATCCGTGGTCTTTATTGTTTTGAATGCTTTTATCAGGGAACATTTAATTTCATACCATTGAAACACAAATTGGTTCATCATGGGGACACCAGCTCCACACATTCGTATTTTCTAGGGAGAAAGCTAGAGGAACTGTGGCAAACAAACATGCTATGTCTGTTTCTACAGATGACATTTTATGCACTTGCCTAATGAAAAGACTTTGCTTTTCCCCAAAACCATTTTCACTGTGATTTTCTCGGTCCATTGCATACGAATTCCACACGAGTTTACCGGCTATGACTGGATGAAACCGGAAATATCTGGTTTTGTTTTGGCTAACTCACTCCGAAATATTTTGAAAGCCTCTGTGATTGTGTTTTTCGGATATTATCGATGGACTTTATTGTTTTGAATGTTTTTATCAGGGAACATTTAATTTTGTACCATTGATACACTAATTGGTTCATCATGGGAACACCAGCTCTACACATTTGTATTTTCTAGCGAGAAAGCTAGAGGAACTGTGGCAAAGAAACATGATAGTTCTGTTTGTATAGATGACATTTTATGCACTTGCCTAACGAAAAGATTTTGCTTTTCACCAAAACCATTCTTACTGTGATTTTCTCGATCCATTGCATACGAATTCCACAGCAGTTTGTCCGGATATGACTGGATGAAACCGGAAATATCCGGTTTTGTTTTGGCTAACTCAATCCCAGATAGTGCTACAACCTCTGTTTTTGTGTTTTCTGGATATTATTGATAGAGTTTATTGTTTTGGAAGTTTTTTGTCGGTATAATTTGTTTTGAGCTTGGAAAAAATAATTGGTTCCACATGGAGACACCAGCTCTACATATTAATATTTTCTAAGTAGTAAGATAGAGAAACTGTGAAAAACAAACGTGATATTTCTGTTTGTGTCGATGACATTTTATGCACTTTCCTACTGAAAAGACTTTGTTTTTCTCCAAAACCATTTTTACTGAAATTTCTCGGTCCATTTCATACGAATTCCACACGAGTTTGTCCGGATATGACTGAATGAAAACAGAAATATACGGTTGTGTTTTGGCTTACTCAGTCCTAAATATTGCTACAGCCTCTGGGTTTATGTTTCTGGATATTATCCGTGGTCTTTTTGTTTTGAATGTTTTTTATCAGGGAACATTTTATTTTGTACCACTGAAGAACTAATAGGTCCATCATGGGAACACCAGCTCTACACATTCGTATTTTCTAGGGAGAAGCTTGAGGAACCGCAGCAAACAAACATGATATTTCTGTTTGCATTGATGACGTTTTATGCACTTGCCTAACAAAAAGACTTTGTTTTCCTGCAAAACCATTTGTACTGTGATTTTCTCCGTCCATAGCATACGAATTCCACACCACTTTGTCCGGATATGACTGGATGAAAACAGAAATATCTGGTTGTGTTTTGGCTAACTTAATTCAAAATATTGTGAAAGCTTCTGTGTTTGTGTTTTCTGGATATTATCGATGGACTGTATTGTTTTGAATGCTTTTATCAGGGAACATTAAATTTCATACTGTTGAAACACAAATTGGTTCATCATGGGGACACCAGCTCCACACATTCGTATTTTCTAGGGAGAAATTTAGAGGAACTGCGGCAAACAAACATGATATTTCTGTTTGTATAGATGACATTTTATGCACTTGCCTAATGAAAAGACTTTGCTTTTCCCCAAAACCATTTTCACTGTGATTTCCTCGGTACATTGCATACGAATTCCACACGAGTTTACCGGATATGACTGAATGAAACCGGAAATATCCGGTTTTGTTGTGGCTAACTCAATCCCAGATATTACTACAGCCTCTGTGTTTGTGTTTTCTGGATATTATCAACAGACTTTATTGTTTTGAATGTTTTTATCAGGGAACATTTAATTTTGTGCTTGGAAACACTAGTTGGGTCCACATGGAGACACCGGCTCTACACATTCGTATTTTCCAGGGAGAAAGCTAGAGGAACTGCGGCAAACAAAAATAATATTTCTGTTTGTATTGATGACGTTTTATGCACTTGCCTATGGAAAAGACTTTGCTTTTCTCCAAAACCATTTTTAATGTGATTCTCTCAGTCCATTGCATACGAATTCCACAAAACTTTTTCCGGATATGACTGGATGAAACCGGAAATATCCGTATTTGTTGTGGCTAACTCAATCCCGATATTGCTACTGCCTCTGTGTTTCTGTATTCCTGATATTATCCACAGACTCAATTATTTTGAATGTTTTTTCTCGGGGGACATTTAATTTTGTGCTTGGAAACACTAATTGTTTCTACATGGAGACAGCAGCTATACACATTCGTATTTAATAGGGAGAAAGCTAGAGGAAATGCGGCAAACAAACATGATATTTCTGTTTGTATCGATGACATTTTATGCACTTGCCTAACGAAAAGACTTTGCTTTTCTCCAAAACCATTCTTACTGTGATTTTCTCTGTCCATTGCATACGAATTCCACACCAGTTTGTCCGGATATGACTGGTTGAAACCGGAAATAGTCGGTTTTGTTTTGGCTAACTCAATCAGGATATTGCTACAGCCTCTGTGTTTATGTTTCTTGATATTATCGATGGACTTTATTGTTTTGAATGTTTTTTATCGGGGAACATTTCGTTTTGAGCTTGGATACAGTAATTGGTTCCACATGGAGACAACAGCTCTACACATTCGTATTTTCTAGGCAGAATGCTAGAGTAACTGTGACAAACAAACATGATATTTCTGTTTTTATAGATGACATTTTGTCTACCTGCCTAATGAAAAGACTTTGCTTTTCTCCAAAAGCATTTGTACTATGATTTTCTCGGTCCATTGCATACGAATTCCACACCAATTTATCAAGATATGACTGGATGAAACCAGAAATATCCGGTTGTATTTTGGCTAACTCACTCCGAAATTTTGTGAAAGCCTCTGTGTTTGTGTTTTTCGAATATTATCAATGGAGTTTATTGTTTTGAATGTTTTTATCAGGGAACATTTAATTTCGTACCATTGAAACACTAATTGGTTCATCATGGGAACACCAGCTCTACACATTCGTATTTTCAAGGGAGAAAACTAGAGGAACTGCGGCAAACAAACATGGTATTTCTGTTTGTATCGATGATTTTGTATGCACTGGCCTAACGAAAAGCCTTTGGTTTTCTCCAAAACCATTTTTCCTGTGATTTTCACAGTCCATTGCATACGATTTACATACCAGTTTGTCCTGATATGACTGGATGAAACCGGAAATATCCGGTTTTATTTTGGCTAACTCAATCCCAGATATTGCTACAGCCTCTGTGTTTGTGTTTTCCAGATATTATCAACAGACTTTATTGTTTGAATGTTTTTTATCGGGGAACATTTAATTTTGAGCTTAGATACACTAATTGGTTCCACATGGAGACACCAGCTCCACACATTCGTATTTAATAGGGAGAAAGCTAGAGGAACTGCGGCATACAAACATGATATTTCTGTTTGTACAGATGACATTATATGCACTGGCCTAACAAAAAGATTTTGCTTTTCTCCCAATCCATTTTTACTGTGATTTTCTCAGTGCATTGCATCCGAATTCCACACCACTTTGTCCGGATATGACTGGATGAAACCGGAAATATCCGGTTTTGTTTTGGCTAACTCAATACCAGATATTGCTACAGCCTCTCTGTTTGTGTTTTGAGGATATTATCAATGGACTTTATTGTTTTGAATGTTTTATCAGGGAACATTTAATGCTTTACCATAGACACACTAATTCTACAAAATGGAGACACCAGCTCTACACTTTCGTATTTTCTAGAGAGAAATCAAAGGAAGTGCTGTAAACAAACATGATATTTCTGTTTGTATAGATGACATTTTATGCACTTGCCTAATGAAAAGACTTTGCTTTTCTCCAAAACAATTTTTGCTGTGATTTTCTCGGTTCATTGCATACAAATTTTGAAAACACCTGTTTGTCTGGATATGGATGGATGAAAACAGAAATATCCATTATGTTTTGGCTTACTATAATCCAGATATTGCTATATCCTCTGTGTTTGTGTTTTCTGGATATTATCGACGGACTTTATTGTTTTGAATATTTTTATCAGGGAACATTTAATTTTGTACCGTTGAAACACTGATTGGTTCAACATGGAGACACCAGCTCTAGACATTCGTGTTTTCTAGGGAGAATGCTAGAGGAACTGCAGCAAATAAACATGATATTACTGTTGGTATAGATGACGTCTTATGCACTTGCCTAACAAAAGACTTTCTTTTCTCCAAAACCATTTTTACTGTCATTTTCTCAGTCCATTGCACACGAATTTCACACCACTTTTTCCGGATATGACTAGATGAAATCAGAAATATCTGGTTGTGTTTTGGCTAACTCAATCCCAGATATTGCTAAAAGGCTCTGTGTTAATGTTTCTAGATATTATCGACAGACTTTATTTTTTTGAATATTTTTATCAGGGAACATTTAATTTTGTACCGTAGAAACAGTAATATGTTCAACATGGAGACACCAGCTCTACACATTCGTATCCTCTAGGGATAATCCTAGAGGAACTGCGGTAAAGAAACATGATATTTCTGTTTGTATTGATGACATTGTATACACTTGCCTAAAAAAAGACTTGCTTTTCTCCAAAACCGTCTTTACTGTTATTTTCTAGGTCCATTGCATACGAATTCCACACCAGTTTGTCCAGATATGACTGGATGAAACCATAAATATCCGGTTGGGTTTTTGCTAACTCTATCCCAGATATTGCTACAGCCTCTTTGTTTGTGTTTTCTGGATATTATCGACAGACTTTATTGTTTTGAATTTGTTTTCAGGGTACATTGAATTTTGTGCTGGGAAACACTAATTTGTTGCACATGGAGACACCAGCTCTACACATTCGTATTTTGTAGGGAGAAAGCTAGAGGAACTGGGGCAAACAAACATGATATTGCTGTATGTATACATGACATTTTATGCCCTTGCCTAGCGAAAAGTTTTTGCTTTTCTCAAAAACCATTTTTACTGTGATTTTTCTATACATTGTATACGAATTCCACACACTTGCCTAACGAAAAGACTTTGCTTTTCTCCAAAACCATTTTTACTGTGATTTTCTTAATCCTTGCATACGAATTCCACACCACTTTGTCTGGTTATGACTGGATGTAACCATACTATCCTGTTTTCTTTTGGCTAACTCAATCCCAGATATTGCTCCTGCCTCTGTGTTTGTGTTTTCCGGATATTATCAACAGACTTTATTGGTTTGAATGTTTTCTTTTAGGGAACATTTAATTTTGTCCTTGGAAACACTAATTGGTTCCATATGTAGACACCAGCTCTGCACATTCCTATGTTCTAGGGAGAAAGCTAGAGGAACCTCGGCAAACATACATGATATTTCTGTTTGTATAGATAACATTTTATGCACTTGCCTAAGGAAAAGACTTTGCTTTTCTGTAAAACCATTTTCACTGTGATGTTCTCAGTCCAGTGCATATGAATTCCACCAAACTTTGTCCGGATATGACTTTATGAAATCAGAAATATCCAGTTGTGTTTTGGCTAACTCAATCCCAGATATTGCTACAGCCTCTGTGTTTCCGTTTACTGGATATTATCAATGGACTGTATTGTTTTGAATGTTTTTTATCAGGGAACATTTAATTTTGTGCTGGGAAACACTAATTGGTTCCACATGGAGACAACAGCTCTACACATTCGTATTTTCTAGGCAGAAAGCTAGATGAACTGCGGCAAACAAAGATGATATATCTGTTTGCATGAATGACATTTTATGCACTTGCCTAAAGAAAAGACTTTGCTTTTCTCCGAAACCATTTTTATTGTGATTTTCTCGGTCCATTACATAGGAATTCCACACCATTTTGTCCGGATAGGCCTGGATGTAACCAGAAGTATCCGGTTGTGTTTTGGCTAATAGAATCCGAAATATTGTGAAAGCCTCTGCGTTTGTGTTTTATGGATATTATCGATGGACTTTATTGTTTGAAATTTTTTACCAGAGAACATTTAATTTTTACCGTAGAAACACTAATTAGTTCAACAGGGAGACACCAGCTTTACAACTTCTTATTTTCTAGATAGAAATTGAGAGGAACTGCGGCAAACAAACATGGCATTTCTGTTTGTATAGATGACACTTTATGCACTTGCCGAAGGAAAAGACTTTGCTTTTCTCCAAAACCATTTTTACTGTGATTTTTTCATTCCATTGCATAAGAATTCCACACCACTTTTTCCGGATATGCCTGGATGAAACCAGAAATATCCGGTTCTGTTTTGGCTAACTCAATCTGAAATATTGTGAAACCTGTGTGTTTGTGTTTTCTGGATATTATCAATGGACTTTATTGTTTTGAATGTTTATTATCAGGGAACATTTAATTTTGTGCTGGGAAACAGTAATTGGTTCCACATGGAGACACCAGGTGTACATATTTGTATTTTCTAGGGAGCAAGCTAGAGGAACTTCGGCAGACAAACATGATATGTCTGTTTGCATAGATGACATTTTATGCACTTGCCAAACGAAAAGATTTGCTTTCCTCCAAAACCATTTTTACTGTGAATTTCTCTTTCCATTACATATGAATTCCACACCACTTTGACGGGATATGCCTGTACGAAAGCAGAAGTATCCGGTTGTGTTTTGGCTAATTCAATCCCAGATATTGCTAGAGCCTCTGTGTTTGTTTTTTTCAGATATTATCAACGGAGCTTATTGTTTTCAATTTTTTATCAGTGAACATTTAATTTTCTGCTGGGAAACACTAATTGGTTCCACATGGAGACACCAGCTCTACACATTTGTATTTTCTAGGGAGAAAGCTAGAGGAACTGCAGCAAAGAAACCTGATATTTTTCTTTCTATAGATGACATTTTATGCACCTGCCTAAAGAAAAGACTTTGCTTTTTCCAAAACCATTCTTACTGTGATTTTCTCGGTCCATTGCATACGAATTCCACACCAATTTTAGGGATATGACTGTATGAAACCAAAAATATCCACTTTTGTTTTGGCTAACGCAATCCCAGATATTGCTAGAGCCACTGTGTATTTGTTTTCCGGATATTATCAATGGACTTTATTGTGTTGAATGTTTTTTATCAGGGAACATTTAATTTTGTGCTGGGAAACAATAGTTGGTTCCACTTGGAGAAATCAGCTCTACACATTCTTATATTCTAGCGAGAAAGCTAGAGGAACTGCGGCAAACAAACATGATATTTCTGTTTGTATAGATGACCTTTTAAGCATTTGCCTAAGAGAAAAACTTGCTTTACAGCAAAACCATTTTTACTGTAATTTTCTCGGTCCATTGCATGCGAATTCCACACCACTCTTTCCGGATATAACTGGATGAAACCAGAAAAATCTACTTGTGTTTTGGCTAATTCAATCCCAGATATTGCTACTGCCTCTGTGTTTGTTTTTTCTGGATATTATAAATGGGCATTATTGTTTTGAATTTTTTATCAGGGAACATTTAATTTTGTACCATAGAAACACTAATTGATTCCACATGGAGACACCAGCTATACATATTCATATTTTCTAGGGAGAAAGCTAGAGGAACTGCGGCAAACAAACATGATATTTCTGTTTGTTTAGATGACATTTCATGCACTTGCCTAAGGAAAAGACTTTGCTTTTCTCCAAAACCATTTTGACTGTGATTTTCTCGTTCCATTGCATATGAATTCCACCAAGCTTTGTCCAGATACGACTGGATGAAACCAGAAATATCCGGTTGTGTTTTGGCTAAATCAATCGAAATATTGTGAAAGCATTTGTGTTTGTGTTTTCAGGATATTATCTACGGACTTTATTGTTTTGAATGTTTTTTATCAGGGAACATTTAATTTTGTGGTTGGAAACACTAATTGGTTCCACAGGGAGACACCAGCTCTACACATTCGTATTCTCTAGGGAGAAAGCTAATTGAACTGCGGCAAACAAACATGATATTTTTGTTTGTATAGCTGATATTTAATGCACTTTCCTAATGAAAAGACTTTGCTTTTCTCCAAAATCATTTTTACGCTTATGTTCTCAGTCTATTGCATACGAATTCCAGACCACTTCGTCTGCATATGGCTGGATGAAACCAGAAATATCCGGTTGTGTTTTGCCTAATGCAATCCCATATATTGCTACAGCCTCTGTGTTTGTGTTTTCCGGATATTATCAATGGACTTTATTGTTTTGAATTTTTTATCAGGGAACATTTAATTTTGTGCTGGGAAACACTAATTGGATCCACATGGAGAAACCAGCTCTACACATTTGTTTTTTCCATGCAGAATGCTAGAGGAACTGCGCAAACATGATATTTCTGTTTGTACTATGACATTTTTACAATTGCCTAACAAAAAGTCTTTTCTTTTCTCCAAAACCATTTTTTCTGTGATTTTCTCAGTTCACTGCATATGAATTCCACCAAACTTTGTCCGGATATGAGTGGATGAAACCAGAAATATCCGGTTGTGTTTTGGCTAACTCAATCCAAAATATTGTGAAAGCCTCTGTGCTTGTGTTTTCTTGATATTATGGATGGACTATATTGTTTTGAATGTTTTTTATCAGGGAACATTTAATTTTGTACCGTTGAAACACTAATTGACTCATCAAGGGGACTCCAACTATAAACATTCGTATTTTCTAGGGAGAATACTATAGGAACTGCGGTGTACATACATGATATTTCTGTTTGTATCAATGATATTTTATGCACTTGCCTAACGAAAAGACTTTGCTTTTCTCCAAAACCATTTTTACTGTTGTTCTCTCAGATCATTGCATACGAATTCCACACCACTTTGTCCGGATATGACTGGATGAAACGAGAAATATCCGGTTGGGTTTTGGCTAACTCAATCCCAGATATTGCTACAGCCTCTGTGTTTGTGTTCATTGGATATTATAGTGTTGGACCTCTCAGTTGTAGAGATGCCCACTTGCTCGAGAGGACGCCCAAAAATCCAGACTCCAGACCAGTTGATGCAAAAGCATGAGGTATTTATTGTACGTTTGCGCAAACGGGCCCCCACCTAAGGCGGTGAGGAGCCCTGAGCGGCAGTTTCACACAGGTTATATAGAGGGATAATTAGCATACCGGAGAATGCTGAGGAGAGTGCTGAGGGAACCAGCTGAAGAGAATGCTGAGGAGAGTGCTGAGGGAACCAGCTGAAGAGAATGCTGAGGAGAGTACTGAGACTCTCCGAAGGGGGAGTGGCAGCTCTGCTCTGGGCATGCCTAGAGGTTCTCTAAAGGGGATAGACTTTTCCTTCCCAGAGAACGTGCCCGCTGGACCCTGGGGAACATCTAACCTCTTAAGAAGCCCCTGATATCTGCCCAGGCCTAGTTTCTTGTCCCTCTCCCCCATAAGGGTCCTTCATTCCCTCCTTTTCTTTTTGGAAAGATTTTAATCTTAAAATCTATTAGACCGGCCTGGGGAGAACCTGCCTCACTGGAGGGAGGAAACTCTGTTCTTACTGGACTGGGTTAGGTTCCACGTTAACAATTGCGGAGCATGGGGATTGGAAAAACAATGGGGAAAGGTAAGGAACATCATAAATATTAAACAGTTTTTTGAAAGTCTTAGCTTGAGTGGGTTCTGAGTGCGCTGGAGCTTCCATTTGGCTGGTCTATCCGGATCCTCGGGGCCCTGGGGAGGTGGTGCTTGCTTCACGTGTGAGGCGTGGACCCAAGCAGCGATTCCGTCGACCTTGAGAGCGGTGGAAGTTGTCAACAGCACAGTGAAGGGGCCTTTCCACCGGGGCTCTAGAGTCTTAGATTGGTGCCTTCGGACATACACAGCATCAAGGATGTGGAATGGTTGTCGTCCTGGGTTGGCAGGCTGCTGCAAGAGGTCTCCAGACCTGGTTCTGGATGATCTGGAGCGCTCTCAACCGGGCCTGTAACTTATCGGCAACGGAGTCACTGGCAAGGTCAAGCAAGCCTACTACTAATGGGGGCCCTCCATAAAGGATTTCGTATGGCGTCAGCCCGCAATGAGAGGGCGTGTTTCGGACCCGGAACAACACCATAGGGAGGAGTTAGACCCAGTCTTTAACACCAGTCTCCAACGCCAATTTGGTCAAGGTCTCTTTAATTATTCTGTTCATTCTTTCCACCTGTCCTGAACCCTGGGGTCTATAGGCACAGTGCAATTTCCAATTTATGCCTAATGCTTTGGCCACCAACTGACTTACCTGGGAGACAAACGCTGGGCCATTGTCGGACCCGATTACCTTAGGCAAGCCGAACCGGGGAAAGATCTCCTCTATGATCTTCTTGACGACCACCTGGGCGGTTTCCCGTTTTGTGGGGAATGCCTCAGTCCATCCGGAGAAGGTGTCTACAAAAACTAGAAGATACTTATTCCCATAACTGCCCGGCCTTATCTCAGTGAAATCAACCTCCCAGTTGATTCCTGGTCGGTCTCCTCTTACCCTAGCTCCCTCCGGGAGCTTGAGGTGTCTGGCATTTACCTTGGCACACGGAACACAGGATTCAGTCACCTGCTGGGCTAAAGAGTCAAGTAGTAAGACTGCCTATCTTCCTGTAAGGCTGCTTTTAGCTTTTTGTATCCCAAATGAGTCCATTGATGGAGGCTGGTAATTATTTCTTTAGCCAATTGGTATGGCAAGACTATTTTCTCTCCGAGCCTCCAAACCCTTATTTGTTCATCATACTCTGCACCGAGCCGCTGAATCGTATCTAAGTCTTGGTCCGAATAGAGGAAAGGTGGTTCCCTCGATACTTGGGTGGGCTCAATTGTCTTTAACGGGAGCACCTGTTGGCTCAGGGCTGCCGCCCTAGCGGCCTCGTCTGCCATCCTGTTTCCCCTTGCTACGGAGTCGTCTCCTCGTTGGTGCCCGGGGCAATGAATTGCTGAGGAGAATGCTGAGGAGAGTGGCAGCTCTGCTCAGTTTCAGCGGCAAGGAGGAGGTCATCCACATATTGCAGGAGGACCAGGTCCGGATGGTTGACTCGGAAGTCGGCCAAACCCAGGTGCAGAGCTTCGTCAAACAAGGTAGGCGAGTTTTTAAATCCTTGAGGCAACCTTGTCCAGGTGAGTTGTCCTGAAAACCCGGTCTCTGGGTCTTTCCACTCAAAAGCAAAGATGGATTGGCTCTGAGGGCTCAGTCTTAAACAAAAGAATGCACCTTTTAGATCTAACACAGTGTGCCATACGTGGGTCGGAGGCAAGGTACTTAGCAGATTGTAGGGGTTGGGCACCGTGGGATGCATATCCTCTGCTCTCCCGTTAACCTCCCGCAAGTCCTGTACCGGGCGGCAGTCACCCGTACCAGGCCTCTCTACTGGTAGTAGGGGGGGCGCTCCAAGGTGAACGACAAGGTTTTAAAATGCCTAGGTGTAACAGTCTCTGGGTATGTGGCCGGATACCTTCCTTAGCTTCCTTGCCCATCGGATATTGACGAACTGACACGGGAATGGCCGTGGGCTTCAGATCAAGGGAGGCCGGTTGACGGCCAGCCCTATTCCCGCAGTCTCTGCCCAGGCCTGAGGAAAATCTTGGAGCTTAAAGGCCCTTTTTCTGAAGTCAGTACCGAGTGCTGGGCTCCCGTGTCAATCAGGAAGGTTACCGGTCTGCCCCCCACTTCAAGGGTTATCCTGGGCTCGGGGGGGGGGGCTCCTGGCCCTGACTCACCTAGTCGTCTTCTTCCAGGGACAGGATTGGAACTGATCTCCTCTTTGGTCCCTGTGTTTTCTTCGGGCAGTCTTTGACCCAGTGTCCTCTTTCTTTACAATAGGCACATTGATCTCTTTCCACCCGAGGCTTTCGTTTGTCTCCCAAGTCCCTATTCTGTCCTGGTCTACTCCTTTCTGTATCCTGTATTACGGTGGCCAAAATTCTACTAAGCTCTCGATTACGTTTTTTGTCTCTTTTGTCTTCCCTTTCCTCCTGCTCCTTGCGGATCCTTTCCTCCTTCTCCTCTCGGGTCTCCCTTTTGTTGTAAATCTTTTCTGCCTCCTTTATTAAATCTTGTATAATACGGTAGGCTTCCATTAATCTTTCTAGGAAGCCTGCCGGCGTTTCCTCAGCCCCCTGCACTACTGCACGTACCTTGGCCAAATTGGTGGGGCGCTTTCCAGCCCCTCTGAGACCCGCAAGGAGAATCTGGCGATAAAGACGAAGTCGCTCCCTACCAGCAACGGTGGTGTAGTCCCAATCAGGACGGGTTGAGGGAAACGCCTCTTCGATTTCATTTAGCAGTAGGGTCGGTCGGCCATCTGCTCCAGGGACGTTTTTCCGTGCCTCAAGGTAGACACGCTGCTTTTCCTCAGTAGTGAGGAGGGTCTGCAGAAGCTGCTGACAATCATCCCAGGTGGGCTGATGAGTCAATAAAATTGACTCAATCAGCCCAGTCAGAGCCTGGGGGTCCTGAGAGAAAGAGGGGTTATGGGTTTTCCAATTATAAAGATCGGAAGCAGAAAATGGCCAGTACTGCATCTGGCCAGCCATCGAGCGAAGAGGAAAAGCCTGCGAATTCCAGACGCTTCCTGAGCCCCCTGCCTGCCCCTGACGGAGGCGCAGGCGGCTGGAGGGCGGGGGAGGCGCTGAGACTTCTTCCCCTGCCCTCGTGGAATCAAGGGGTGGTGCAGAAGGTTGCACATCCCGCTCTGGTTATTGTGGAAGTTCCTGCGGGGGAGCAGGCTGGCCGGGAAGATAGGGTGGGGAAGAGTCAAAGAGCAGAAAGTCCTGATCAGCCAGAAGAACCGGTGGCTTGTCAGGTTTTGGATCTCGAATCTCCTTCAGAGGGTATAGGGAGGAGGTTGGCACAACCGGGATAGGAGGAGGGGGTAACGGGGTCCGTATGGGCTCCGTCGGGAAGGAGAAGGGTTCTATCCAGGGAGGGGGATTACGTGAAAGATCCTCCCACGTAGTAATGTAGGGCACCTGATCAGGGTGTCCATTTGATCCTGGCTGAAAGACCCGTGCCTTAATCTGTAAAATAATATCGAGGTCAAAAGTGCCGCTCCTTGGCCAGCCGACCTCGAAGGCCGGCCACTCTGAGGAACAGAATTTTGCCCATTGTTTCCTTTTAACCTCCAATGAGAGGTGGCGCGCACGTTCTCGAACGTCCTTCCAGTGATCTAGAGTGAGACTTAAAGGGGTGGTTATTTGTTGACCCATGTGTGCAAGGATTTTAGCCCAAACAAAAACAGCCAATGCACAAACATATACAATAAGTAAGACAAACCCCATGGCTTGCGCTAATTTTGGGAGCGGCTACCTGACCAGCCCTCCCCGGGAAGGAGGGAGACTTGGTCTCCGACCCACCTCCAGACCACCCCGGGTGCGTCTTCCGGGGGAACAGACCGAGGGTTTCCCCTCTCATCCCGGAGCGTCCTCCGGGGCACGGGCCAGGGGTTGCTGGGCACGCCTGCCTCCCCCACTGGTCCCGAATGGACCAGGGGTTGCAGGGCACGCCTGCCTCCCCCACTGGTCCCACAGAGTCAGGTCAGATACTGGCCAGTCAGAATACTTCAGTCAGAACTCAAGACAAAAAACAACAGACAGACAATAAGCAAGACAAACCCCATGGCTTGCGCTAATTTTGGGAGCGGCTACCTGACCAGCCCTCCCCGGGAAGGAGGGAGACTTGGTCTCCGACCCACCTCCAGACCACCCCGGGTGCGTCTTCCGGGGGAACGGACCGAGGGTTTCCCCTCTCATCCCGGAGCGTCCTCCGGGGCACGGGCCAGGGGTTGCTGGGCACGCCTGCCTCCCCCACTGGTCCCGAACGGACCAGGGGTTGCAGGGCACGCCTGCCTCCCCCACTGGTCCCACAGAGTCAGGTCAGATACTGGCCAGTCAGAATACTTCAGTCAGAACTCAAGACAAAAAACAACAGACAGACAATAAGCAAGACAAACCCCATGGCTTGCGCTAATTTTGGGAGCGGCTACCTGACCAGCCCTCCCCGGGAAGGAGGGAGACTTGGTCTCCGACCCACCTCCAGACCACCCCGGGTGCGTCTTCCGGGGGAACGGACCGAGGGTTTCCCCTCTCATCCCGGAGCGTCCTCCGGGGCACGGGCCAGGGGTTGCTGGGCACGCCTGCCTCCCCCACTGGTCCCGAACGGACCAGGGGTTGCAGGGCACGCCTGCCTCCCCCACTGGTCCCACAGAGTCAGGTCAGATACTGGCCAGTCAGAATACTTCAGTCAGAACTCAAGACAAAAAACAACAGACAGACAATAAGCAAGACAAACCCCATGGCTTGCGCTAATTTTGGGAGCGGCTACCTGACCAGCCCTCCCCGGGAAGGAGGGAGACTTGGTCTCCGACCCACCTCCAGACCACCCCGGGTGCGTCTTCCGGGGGAACGGACCGAGGGTTTCCCCTCTCATCCCGGAGCGTCCTCCGGGGCACGGGCCAGGGGTTGCTGGGCACGCCTGCCTCCCCCACTGGTCCCGAACAGACCAGGGGTTGCAGGGCACGCCTGCCTCCCCCACTGGTCCCACAGAGTCAGGTCAGATACTGGACAGTCAGAATACTTCAGTCAGAATCCAGTCAGAATACTCAAGACGAAGACCAACAAACAGAAAACACTTAATTATACCTCCAACTGGTCCTGCAGAGAATGGGTCTGAGGGCGACCTCGAGCCCCACGTTGGGCGCCAAAATGTTGGACCTCTCAGTTGTAGAGATGCCCACTTGCTCGAGAGGACGCCCAAAAATCCAGACTCCAGACCAGTTGATGCAAAAGCATGAGGTATTTATTGTACGTTTGCGCAAACGGGCCCCCACCTAAGGCGGTGAGGAGCCCTGAGCGGCAGTTTCACACAGGTTATATAGAGGGATAATTAGCATACCGGAGAATGCTGAGGAGAGTGCTGAGGGAACCAGCTGAAGAGAATGCTGAGGAGAGTGCTGAGGGAACCAGCTGAAGAGAATGCTGAGGAGAGTACTGAGACTCTCCGAAGGGGGAGTGGCAGCTCTGCTCTGGGCATGCCTAGAGGTTCTCTAAAGGGGATAGACTTTTCCTTCCCAGAGAACGTGCCCGCTGGACCCTGGGGAACATCTAACCTCTTAAGAAGCCCCTGATATCTGCCCAGGCCTAGTTTCTTGTCCCTCTCCCCCATAAGGGTCCTTCAATAGACGTGCTTTATAGTTTTGAATATTTTTATCAGTGAACATTTAATTTTGTACCGTAGATACACTAATTGATTCCACATGGAGACACCAGCTATACATATTCATATTTTCTAGGGAGAAAGCTAGAGGAACTGCGGCAAACAAACATGATATTTCTGTTTGTATAGATGACATTTCATGCACTTGCCTAAGGAAAAGACTTTGCTTTTCTCCAAAACCATTTTGACTGTGATTTTCTCGTTCCATTGCATATGAATTCCACCAAGCTTTGTCCAGATACGACTGGATGAAACCAGAAATATCCGGTTGTGTTTTGGCTAAACCAATCGAAATATTGTGAAAGCATTTGTGTTTGTGTTTTCAGGATATTATCAACGGACTTTATTGTTTTGAATGATTTTTTCAGGGAACATTTAATTTTGTGGTTGGAAACACTAATTGGTTCCACAGGGAGACACCAGCTCTACACATTCGTATTCTCTAGGGAGAAAGCTTGAGGAACTGCAGCAAACAAACATGATATTTTTGTTTGTATAGCTGATATTTAATGCACTTTCCTAATGAAAAGACTTTGCTTTTCTCCAAAATCATTTTTACGCTTATGTTCTCAGTCTATTGCATACGAATTCCAGACCACTTCGTCTGCATATGGCTGGATGAAACCAGAAATATCCGGTTGTGTTTTGCCTAATGCAATCCCATATATTGCTGCAGCCTCTGTGTTTGTGTTTTCCGGATATTATCAATGGACTTTATTGTTTTGAATTTTTTTATCAGGGGACATTTAATTTTGTGCTGGGAAACACTAATTGGATCCACATGGAGAAACCAGCTCTACACATTTGTTTTTTCCATGCAGAATGCTAGAGGAACTGCTCAAACAAACATGATATTTCTGTTTGTACTATGACATTTTTACAATTGCCTAACAAAAAGTCTTTTCTTTTCTCCAAAACCATTTTTACTGTGATTTTCTCAGTTCACTGCATATGAATTCCACCAAACTTTGTCCGGATATGAGTGGATGAAACCAGAAATATCCGGTTGTGTTTTGGCTAACTCAATTCAAAATATTGTGAAAGCCTCTGTGCTTGTGTTTTCTCGATATTATGGATGGACTATATTGTTTTGAATGTTTTTTATCAGGGAACATTTAATTTTGTACCGTTGAAACACTAATTGACTCATCAAGGGGACTCCAACTATAAACATTCGTATTTTCTAGGGAGAATACTATAGGAACTGCGGTGTACATACATGATATTTCTGTTTGTATCAATGATATTTTATGCACTTGCCTAACGAAAAGACTTTGCTTTTCTCCAAAACCATTTTTACTGTTGTTCTCTCAGATCATTGCATACGAATTCCACACCACTTTGTCCGGATATGACTGGATGAAACGAGAAATATCCGGTTGGGTTTTGGCTAACTCAATCCCAGATATTGCTACAGCCTCTGTGTTTGTGTTTATTGGATATTATAGACGTGCTTTATAGTTTTGAATATTTTTATCAGGGAACATTTAATTTTGTACCGTAGATACACTAGTTGGTTCATCATGCGTACACCAGCTCTACACATTCGTATTTTCTAGGGAGAAAGCTAGAGGAACTGCGGCAAACAAACATGATATTTCTGTTTGTATAGATGACATTTTATGCACTTGCCTAAGGAAAAGACTTTGCTTTTCTCAAAAACCATTTTTACTGTGATTTTCTCCATCCATTACATACGAATTCCACACCACTTTGTCCAGATATGACTGGAAGGAACCAGAAATACCTGGTTGTGTTTTTCCTTACTATATCCCGGATATTGCTACAGCCTCAGTTTCTGAGTTTTCTTGATATTATCCATGGATTTTACTGTTTTGAATGTTTTTATCGGGGAATATTTAATTTTGTGCTGGGAAACACTAATTGGTTCCACATGGAGACACCAGCTCTACACATTCGTATTTTCTAGGGAGAAAGCTAGAGGAATGCGGCAAACAAACATGATATTTCTGTGTGTATAGATGACATTTTATGCACCTGCCTAAAGAAAAGACTTTGCTTTTCTCCAATACCATTTTTACTGTGATTTTCTCGGTACATTACAAACGATTTCCACAACACTTTGTCCGGATATGCCTGGATGAAACCAGAAATATCCCGCTGTGTTTTGGCTAACTCAATCCCAGATATTGCTACAGCCTCTGTGTTTGTGATTCCTGGACATTATCGATGGAATTTATTGTTTTGAATGTTTTTATCAGGGAACATTTAATTTTGTACCGTAGTAACACTGATTAATTCACCTTGGAGACACCAGCTCTACAATTTCTTATTTTCTAAGGAGAAAGCTAGAGGAACTGCGACAAACAAACATGATATTTCTGTTTGAATAGATGACATTTTAACGAAAAGACTTTACTATTCTCCAAACCATTTTTACTGTGATTTTCTCGGTCCATTGCACACGAATTCCACCCCACTTTGCCCGGATATTACTGGATGAAACCAGAAATATCCAGTTGTGTGTTGGCTAACTCAATCTGAAATATTGTGAAAGCCTCTGTGTTTGTGTTTTCACGATATTTACAGCAGACTTTATTGATTTGAATTTTTTTTCTGAGGGAACATTTAGTTTTGTGCTGGGAAACACTAGTTGACTCCACATTGTGACACCAGCTCTGCACATTCGTATTTTCTAGGGAGAAAGCTAGAGGAACTGCTGCAAACAAACATGATATTTCTGTTTGTATAGATGTCATTTTATGCACTTGCCTAATGAAAAGACTTTGCTTTTCTCCCAATCCATTTTTACTGTGATTTTCTCAGTCCATTGCATATGAATTCCACATCAGTTTGTCCGGATATGACTGGATGTAACTAGAAATATCCGGTTGTGTTTTGGCTAAGTCAATCCTAGATATTGCTACAGCCTGTGTGTTTGTGTTTTCTGGATATTATCAATGGACTTTATTGTTTTGAATTTTTTTTATCAGGGAACATTTAATTCTGTGCTGGGAAAAACTAGCTCACTCCACATGGAGACACCAGGTCTACACGTTGTTATTTTCTACGGAGAATGCTCTAGGAACTGTGGCAAACAAACATGATATTTCTGTTTGTATACCATAACCCTAACCCTAACCCTAACCCTAACCCTAACCCTAACCCTAACCCTAACCTATACATGACATATTATGCACTTGCCTAACGAAAAGTCTTTGCTTTTCTCCAGAACCATTTTTACTCTGATTTTCTCGGTCCGTTGCATACGAATTCCATAACACTTTGTCCGGATATGCCTGGATGAAACCAGAAATATCCGGTTGTGTTTTGGCTAACTCAATCCTAAATCTTGTGAAAGCCTCTGTGTTTGTGATTCCTGCATATTATCGATGGACTTTATTGTTTTCAATGTTTTCATCAGGGAACATTTAATTTTGCACCGTAGACGCACTAATTAATTCACCATGGAGAAACCAGCTCTACACATTCTTATTTTCTAAGGAGAAAGCTAGAGGAACTGCGGCAAACAAACATTATATTTCTGTTTGTATAGGTGATATTTTATGCACTTGCCTAACGAAAAGACTTTGCTTTTCTCCACAATCATTTTTACTCTGATTTTCTAGGTCCGTTGCATACAAGTTCCACACAACTTTGTCCGGCTATGACTGGATGAAACCAGAACTATCCGGTTGTGTTTTGGCTAACTCAATCCCAGAATTGCTACAGCCTCTGTGTTTGTGTTTTCTGGATATTATCAACGGACTTTATGGTTTTGAATATTTTTTTAACTTTTATTTAATGAATATAAATTTCCAGTGTACAGCTTATGGATTACAATGGCTTCCCCCTCCCATAACTTCACTCCCACCCGCAACCCTCCCCTCTCTCGCTCCCTCTCCCCTTCCATTTGCATCAAGATTCATTTTCAATTCTCTTTATATATAGAAGATCAATTTAGTATAAAGATTTCAACAGTTTGCACCCACATAGAAACACAAAGTGAAACATACTCTTTGAGTACTAGTTATAGCATTAAATCACAATGTACAGCACATTAAGGACAGAGATCCCACATGGGGAGCAAGTGCACAGTGGCTCCTGTTGTTGACCCAACAAATTGACACTCTAGTTTATGGCGCCAGTAACCACCCTAGGCTGTCGTCATGAGTTGCCAAGGCTATGGAAGCCTTCCAAGTTTGCCGACTCTGCTCATATTTAGACAAGGTCATAAAAGACAGAGTGAGGATAGTAACCAATGATCCTAAGAGTGGCATTTACCAGGTTTGAACAATTATACAGCATTAAGTGGGGAAGAGGACCATCAGTACACACAGGTTGGGAGTAGAGCCATTGGTGGTAGAGTAGAGGTTATGATTACAAAGGAATGCGGCCCAAGTGCACTAGACAGGGCCTAGAAAAAAGGACAGAGTCATTATTAGAGGAGCTAAGAAAGGTGCTGTCTAAGCTACAAGTAATTTTTCTGATTGAGAGGCAAATAGAACCTGATAGAAGGGGCTTGATAATAATCTGGTGGGCTTTAGGCCTTGTAAATTCAGAGGCCCAGACCTATCTATCTCTTCACATGGGGTATATCCTAAGGGAGGTGTGAACCTCCTAGGGGAAGGCACTCTGTTGACTTTCATTACTTGGCTGGCCTGGGGGGAGAGCTGGCCAGGTAAAGGCAGGGGGCATCTCTAACAAGAAATTTACAGTTCTGCCTGCAATGTTGCTGACCCTACTTGACCATCCCCTCAGCTGCAGTGGTCACTTTGGAAGTTGGGCTGAGTGAAGGGCTTTTCAGCTTAGAGCCAATAAGATCTGTGGCTCTGACCTGGGCATCCTTCGACTCCAGGGCAGGTCCATTTCCAGTGATCCAACTCTTGGCAGAGCTGCCAGGGCTCTTCACAAGCTGACTTCTGCTGAAGCCCAGGCTTACCACATTGAAAGCCACTGCAGTGGACTGGCCTGTTGGATCTCCTTGAGGGCAGATCACTGTACAGATCAGCCATTAATAGGCCTGCCACCCATTGCTTCTGATGCCGAGCTTTCTTTTCCTCCTGGTTTGTGTTAAAGCAGACCAGAGGATGCAAGTCAAGGGAGTGCCCAAGTCCCATCTCTAATCTTCGGTGGCCTGAACTACAAGTCTATAGTCACAGGCATGTTCTGTAGTAGTTTTTCTAAGGCAGACAATGCCCATGAGGACAATTATATTCTCACTTTAAAATTTTCTTTCCCTTTGGTCTGAAAGGGAGGTTTTTTCTACTTACTGTATACTTCGCTGATGGCGAAGTGAATCTAGCTATGAGATTATTAGTTAAGTTCTTATTTTGGCTATGCTATTGCAGAAAAATGTTAGCCATCTCTTTTATAAGGTCTAAAGATTAAATTGTGCATCCTACAGATTCCTTCATAATAGAATTAGTTTCCTACCTTGAAGAGAATAGAGAAATGAAAGAACAAGTTGGGCTTAGAATAGAGAAATGAGGGAGCAAGTCCTAGATCGCTTGCTGACAATAGCAATATTACATGGATACTTAGCAAACCTCTGTGTTTGTGTTTTCTGGATTTTATCAATGTGCATTATTGTTTTGAATGTTGTTATCAGGGAACATTTAATTTCGTACCGTTGAAACACTAATTGCTTGCATAGGGAGACACCAGTCTACACATTCGTATTTTCTAGGGAGAAACTAGAGGAACTGCGGCAAACAAACATGATATTTCTGTTTGTATAGATGACATTTTATGCACCTACCCTATGAAACGCTTTGCTTTTCTCCACAACAATTTTTACTGCGATTTTCTCACTCCATTACATCTGAATTCCACCAAACTTAGTCTGGATATGACAGGATGAAACCAGAAATATCCAGTTGTGTTGTGGCTTACTATATCCCAGATATTGCTACAGCCTCAGTGTCTGAGTTTTCTGGATATTATCAATGGACTTTATTGTTTTGAATATTTTTATCAGAGAACATTTAATTTTGGGCTGGGAAACACTGATTGGTTCCACATGGAGACACCAGCTCTACACATTCATATTTTCTAGGGATAAAGAGAGAGGAACTGCGGCAAACAAACATGATATTTCTGTTTGTATAGATGGCATTTTATGCACTTGCCTAACTAAAAGACTTTGCTTTTCTCCAAAACCAATTTTACCGTGATTTTCTCGGCCTATTGCACACGAATTCCACTCAACTTTGTCCGGATATGACTGGATGAAACCAGAAATATCCAGTTGTGTTTTGGCTAACTCCATCCAAGATATTGCTACAGACTCTGTGTTTGTGTTTTCTGGATATTATCAATGGACTTTATTGTTTTGAATTTTTTTTATCAGGGAACATTTAATTCTGTGCTGGGAAAAACTAGCTCACTCCACATGGAGACACCAGGTCTACACGTTGTTATTTTCTACGGAGAATGCTCTAGGAACTGTGGCAAACAAACATGATATTTCTGTTTGTATACCATACCCCTAACCCTAACCCTAACCCTAACCCTAACCCTAACCCTAACCCTAACCCTAACCCTAACCTATACATGACATATTATGCACTTGCCTAACGAAAAGTCTTTGCTTTTCTCCAGAACCATTTTTACTCTGATTTTCTCGGTCCGTTGCATACGAATTCCATAACACTTTGTCCGGATATGCCTGGATGAAACCAGAAATATCCGGTTGTGTTTTGGCTAACTCAATCCTAAATCTTGTGAAAGCCTCTGTGTTTGTGATTCCTGCATATTATCGATGGACTTTATTGTTTTCAATGTTTTCATCAGGGAACATTTAATTTTGCACCGTAGACGCACTAATTAATTCACCATGGAGAAACCAGCTCTACACATTCTTATTTTCTAAGGAGAAAGCTAGAGGAACTGCGGCAAACAAACATTATATTTCTGTTTGTATAGGTGATATTTTATGCACTTGCCTAACGAAAAGACTTTGCTTTTCTCCACAATCATTTTTACTCTGATTTTCTAGGTCCGTTGCATACAAGTTCCACACAACTTTGTCCGGCTATGACTGGATGAAACCAGAACTATCCGGTTGTGTTTTGGCTAACTCAATCCCAGAATTGCTACAGCCTCTGTGTTTGTGTTTTCTGGATATTATCAACGGACTTTATGGTTTTGAATATTTTTTTAACTTTTATTTAATGAATATAAATTTCCAGTGTACAGCTTATGGATTACAATGGCTTCCCCCTCCCATAACTTCACTCCCACCCGCAACCCTCCCCTCTCTCGCTCCCTCTCCCCTTCCATTTGCATCAAGATTCATTTTCAATTCTCTTTATATATAGAAGATCAATTTAGTATAAAGATTTCAACAGTTTGCACCCACATAGAAACACAAAGTGAAACATACTCTTTGAGTACTAGTTATAGCATTAAATCACAATGTACAGCACATTAAGGACAGAGATCCCACATGGGGAGCAAGTGCACAGTGGCTCCTGTTGTTGACCCAACAAATTGACACTCTAGTTTATGGCGCCAGTAACCACCCTAGGCTGTCGTCATGAGTTGCCAAGGCTATGGAAGCCTTCCAAGTTTGCCGACTCTGCTCATATTTAGACAAGGTCATAAAAGACAGAGTGAGGATAGTAACCAATGATCCTAAGAGTGGCATTTACCAGGTTTGAACAATTATACAGCATTAAGTGGGGAAGAGGACCATCAGTACACACAGGTTGGGAGTAGAGCCATTGGTGGTAGAGTAGAGGTTATGATTACAAAGGAATGCGGCCCAAGTGCACTAGACAGGGCCTAGAAAAAAGGACAGAGTCATTATTAGAGGAGCTAAGAAAGGTGCTGTCTAAGCTACAAGTAATTTTTCTGATTGAGAGGCAAATAGAACCTGATAGAAGGGGCTTGATAATAATCTGGTGGGCTTTAGGCCTTGTAAATTCAGAGGCCCAGACCTATCTATCTCTTCACATGGGGTATATCCTAAGGGAGGTGTGAACCTCCTAGGGGAAGGCACTCTGTTGACTTTCATTACTTGGCTGGCCTGGGGGGAGAGCTGGCCAGGTAAAGGCAGGGGGCATCTCTAACAAGAAATTTACAGTTCTGCCTGCAATGTTGCTGACCCTACTTGACCATCCCCTCAGCTGCAGTGGTCACTTTGGAAGTTGGGCTGAGTGAAGGGCTTTTCAGCTTAGAGCCAATAAGATCTGTGGCTCTGACCTGGGCATCCTTCGACTCCAGGGCAGGTCCATTTCCAGTGATCCAACTCTTGGCAGAGCTGCCAGGGCTCTTCACAAGCTGACTTCTGCTGAAGCCCAGGCTTACCACATTGAAAGCCACTGCAGTGGACTGGCCTGTTGGATCTCCTTGAGGGCAGATCACTGTACAGATCAGCCATTAATAGGCCTGCCACCCATTGCTTCTGATGCCGAGCTTTCTTTTCCTCCTGGTTTGTGTTAAAGCAGACCAGAGGATGCAAGTCAAGGGAGTGCCCAAGTCCCATCTCTAATCTTCGGTGGCCTGAACTACAAGTCTATAGTCACAGGCATGTTCTGTAGTAGTTTTTCTAAGGCAGACAATGCCCATGAGGACAATTATATTCTCACTTTAAAATTTTCTTTCCCTTTGGTCTGAAAGGGAGGTTTTTTCTACTTACTGTATACTTCGCTGATGGCGAAGTGAATCTAGCTATGAGATTATTAGTTAAGTTCTTATTTTGGCTATGCTATTGCAGAAAAATGTTAGCCATCTCTTTTATAAGGTCTAAAGATTAAATTGTGCATCCTACAGATTCCTTCATAATAGAATTAGTTTCCTACCTTGAAGAGAATAGAGAAATGAAAGAACAAGTTGGGCTTAGAATAGAGAAATGAGGGAGCAAGTCCTAGATCGCTTGCTGACAATAGCAATATTACATGGATACTTAGCAAACCTCTGTGTTTGTGTTTTCTGGATTTTATCAATGTGCATTATTGTTTTGAATGTTGTTATCAGGGAACATTTAATTTCGTACCGTTGAAACACTAATTGCTTGCATAGGGAGACACCAGTCTACACATTCGTATTTTCTAGGGAGAAACTAGAGGAACTGCGGCAAACAAACATGATATTTCTGTTTGTATAGATGACATTTTATGCACTTGCCTAACGAAAAGACTTTGCTTTTCTCCAAAACCATTTTTACTGTGATTTTCTCGGTGCATTACCTATGAATTCCACACCACTTTGTCCGGATATGGATTGAAGAAATCAGAAAAATCCGGTTTTGTTTTGGCTAACTCAATCCCATATATTGCTACAGCCTCAGAGTTTGTGTTTTCTGGATATTTTCGATGGACTTCATTGTTTTGAATGTTTTTATCAGGGAACATTTAATTTTGTACCGTAGAAACACAAATAGGTTTAACATGTGCACACCAGCTCTACACATTCCTGTATTCCAGGGAGAAATCTAGAGGAACTGCTCAAAGAAACATGATATCTCTGTTTGTATAGATGACATTTTATGCACTTGCCTAAGGAAAAGACTTTGCTTTTCTCAAAAACCATTTTTACTGTGATTTTCTCCATCCATTACATACGAATTCCACACCACTTTGTCCAGATATGACTGGAAGGAACCAGAAATACCTGGTTGTGTTTTTCCTTACTATATCCCGGATATTGCTACAGCCTCAGTTTCTGAGTTTTCTTGATATTATCCATGGATTTTACTGTTTTGAATGTTTTTATCGGGGAATATTTAATTTTGTGCTGGGAAACACTAATTGGTTCCACATGGAGACACCAGCTCTACACATTCGTATTTTCTAGGGAGAAAGCTAGAGGAATGCGGCAAACAAACATGATATTTCTGTGTGTATAGATGACATTTTATGCACCTGCCTAAAGAAAAGACTTTGCTTTTCTCCAATACCATTTTTACTGTGATTTTCTCGGTACATTACAAACGATTTCCACAACACTTTGTCCGGATATGCCTGGATGAAACCAGAAATATCCCGCTGTGTTTTGGCTAACTCAATCCCAGATATTGCTACAGCCTCTGTGTTTGTGATTCCTGGACATTATCGATGGAATTTATTGTTTTGAATGTTTTTATCAGGGAACATTTAATTTTGTACCGTAGTAACACTGATTAATTCACCTTGGAGACACCAGCTCTACAATTTCTTATTTTCTAAGGAGAAAGCTAGAGGAACTGCGACAAACAAACATGATATTTCTGTTTGAATAGATGACATTTTAACGAAAAGACTTTACTATTCTCCAAACCATTTTTACTGTGATTTTCTCGGTCCATTGCACACGAATTCCACCCCACTTTGCCCGGATATTACTGGATGAAACCAGAAATATCCAGTTGTGTGTTGGCTAACTCAATCTGAAATATTGTGAAAGCCTCTGTGTTTGTGTTTTCACGATATTTACAGCAGACTTTATTGATTTGAATTTTTTTTCTGAGGGAACATTTAGTTTTGTGCTGGGAAACACTAGTTGACTCCACATTGTGACACCAGCTCTGCACATTCGTATTTTCTAGGGAGAAAGCTAGAGGAACTGCTGCAAACAAACATGATATTTCTGTTTGTATAGATGTCATTTTATGCACTTGCCTAATGAAAAGACTTTGCTTTTCTCCCAATCCATTTTTACTGTGATTTTCTCAGTCCATTGCATATGAATTCCACATCAGTTTGTCCGGATATGACTGGATGTAACTAGAAATATCCGGTTGTGTTTTGGCTAAGTCAATCCTAGATATTGCTACAGCCTGTGTGTTTGTGTTTTCTGGATATTATCAATGGACTTTATTGTTTTGAATTTTTTTTATCAGGGAACATTTAATTCTGTGCTGGGAAAAACTAGCTCACTCCACATGGAGACACCAGGTCTACACGTTGTTATTTTCTACGGAGAATGCTCTAGGAACTGTGGCAAACAAACATGATATTTCTGTTTGTATACCATACCCCTAACCCTAACCCTAACCCTAACCCTAACCCTAACCCTAACCCTAACCCTAACCCTAACCTATACATGACATATTATGCACTTGCCTAACGAAAAGTCTTTGCTTTTCTCCAGAACCATTTTTACTCTGATTTTCTCGGTCCGTTGCATACGAATTCCATAACACTTTGTCCGGATATGCCTGGATGAAACCAGAAATATCCGGTTGTGTTTTGGCTAACTCAATCCTAAATCTTGTGAAAGCCTCTGTGTTTGTGATTCCTGCATATTATCGATGGACTTTATTGTTTTCAATGTTTTCATCAGGGAACATTTAATTTTGCACCGTAGACGCACTAATTAATTCACCATGGAGAAACCAGCTCTACACATTCTTATTTTCTAAGGAGAAAGCTAGAGGAACTGCGGCAAACAAACATTATATTTCTGTTTGTATAGGTGATATTTTATGCACTTGCCTAACGAAAAGACTTTGCTTTTCTCCACAATCATTTTTACTCTGATTTTCTAGGTCCGTTGCATACAAGTTCCACACAACTTTGTCCGGCTATGACTGGATGAAACCAGAACTATCCGGTTGTGTTTTGGCTAACTCAATCCCAGAATTGCTACAGCCTCTGTGTTTGTGTTTTCTGGATATTATCAACGGACTTTATGGTTTTGAATATTTTTTTAACTTTTATTTAATGAATATAAATTTCCAGTGTACAGCTTATGGATTACAATGGCTTCCCCCTCCCATAACTTCACTCCCACCCGCAACCCTCCCCTCTCTC
Organism: Lepus oiostolus; assembly: GCA_036325905.1. NCBI lineage: Eukaryota > Metazoa > Chordata > Mammalia > Lagomorpha > Leporidae > Lepus > Lepus oiostolus. Next base: position 110,014 of record CM070804.1, read on the forward strand.
GCTCCCTCTCCCCTTCCATTTGCATCAAGATTCATTTTCAATTCTCTTTATATATAGAAGATCAATTTAGTATAAAGATTTCAACAGTTTGCACCCACATAGAAACACAAAGTGAAACATACTCTTTGAGTACTAGTTATAGCATTAAATCACAATGTACAGCACATTAAGGACAGAGATCCCACATGGGGAGCAAGTGCACAGTGGCTCCTGTTGTTGACCCAACAAATTGACACTCTAGTTTATGGCGCCAGTAACCACCCTAGGCTGTCGTCATGAGTTGCCAAGGCTATGGAAGCCTTCCAAGTTTGCCGACTCTGCTCATATTTAGACAAGGTCATAAAAGACAGAGTGAGGATAGTAACCAATGATCCTAAGAGTGGCATTTACCAGGTTTGAACAATTATACAGCATTAAGTGGGGAAGAGGACCATCAGTACACACAGGTTGGGAGTAGAGCCATTGGTGGTAGAGTAGAGGTTATGATTACAAAGGAATGCGGCCCAAGTGCACTAGACAGGGCCTAGAAAAAAGGACAGAGTCATTATTAGAGGAGCTAAGAAAGGTGCTGTCTAAGCTACAAGTAATTTTTCTGATTGAGAGGCAAATAGAACCTGATAGAAGGGGCTTGATAATAATCTGGTGGGCTTTAGGCCTTGTAAATTCAGAGGCCCAGACCTATCTATCTCTTCACATGGGGTATATCCTAAGGGAGGTGTGAACCTCCTAGGGGAAGGCACTCTGTTGACTTTCATTACTTGGCTGGCCTGGGGGGAGAGCTGGCCAGGTAAAGGCAGGGGGCATCTCTAACAAGAAATTTACAGTTCTGCCTGCAATGTTGCTGACCCTACTTGACCATCCCCTCAGCTGCAGTGGTCACTTTGGAAGTTGGGCTGAGTGAAGGGCTTTTCAGCTTAGAGCCAATAAGATCTGTGGCTCTGACCTGGGCATCCTTCGACTCCAGGGCAGGTCCATTTCCAGTGATCCAACTCTTGGCAGAGCTGCCAGGGCTCTTCACAAGCTGACTTCTGCTGAAGCCCAGGCTTACCACATTGAAAGCCACTGCAGTGGACTGGCCTGTTGGATCTCCTTGAGGGCAGATCACTGTACAGATCAGCCATTAATAGGCCTGCCACCCATTGCTTCTGATGCCGAGCTTTCTTTTCCTCCTGGTTTGTGTTAAAGCAGACCAGAGGATGCAAGTCAAGGGAGTGCCCAAGTCCCATCTCTAATCTTCGGTGGCCTGAACTACAAGTCTATAGTCACAGGCATGTTCTGTAGTAGTTTTTCTAAGGCAGACAATGCCCATGAGGACAATTATATTCTCACTTTAAAATTTTCTTTCCCTTTGGTCTGAAAGGGAGGTTTTTTCTACTTACTGTATACTTCGCTGATGGCGAAGTGAATCTAGCTATGAGATTATTAGTTAAGTTCTTATTTTGGCTATGCTATTGCAGAAAAATGTTAGCCATCTCTTTTATAAGGTCTAAAGATTAAATTGTGCATCCTACAGATTCCTTCATAATAGAATTAGTTTCCTACCTTGAAGAGAATAGAGAAATGAAAGAACAAGTTGGGCTTAGAATAGAGAAATGAGGGAGCAAGTCCTAGATCGCTTGCTGACAATAGCAACATTACATGGATATTTAGCAAACCTCTGTGTTTGTGTTTTCTGGATTTTATCAATGTGCATTATTGTTTTGAATGTTGTTATCAGGGAACATTTAATTTCGTACCGTTGAAACACTAATTGCTTGCATAGGGAGACACCAGTCTACACATTCGTATTTTCTAGGGAGAAACTAGAGGAACTGCGGCAAACAAACATGATATTTCTGTTTGTATAGATGACATTTTATGCACCTACCCTATGAAACGCTTTGCTTTTCTCCACAACAATTTTTACTGCGATTTTCTCACTCCATTACATCTGAATTCCACCAAACTTAGTCTGGATATGACAGGATGAAACCAGAAATATCCAGTTGTGTTGTGGCTTACTATATCCCAGATATTGCTACAGCCTCAGTGTCTGAGTTTTCTGGATATTATCAATGGACTTTATTGTTTTGAATATTTTTATCAGAGAACATTTAATTTTGGGCTGGGAAACACTGATTGGTTCCACATGGAGACACCAGCTCTACACATTCATATTTTCTAGGGATAAAGAGAGAGGAACTGCGGCAAACAAACATGATATTTCTGTTTGTATAGATGGCATTTTATGCACTTGCCTAACGAAAAGACTTTGCTTTTCTCCAAAACCAATTTTACCGTGATTTTCTCGGCCTATTGCACACGAATTCCACTCAACTTTGTCCGGATATGACTGGATGAAACCAGAAATATCCAGTTGTGTTTTGGCTAACTCCATCCAAGATATTGCTACAGACTCTGTGTTTGTGTTTTCTGGATATTTTCGATGGACTTTATTGTTTTGAATGTTTTTTATCAGGGAACATTTAATTTTGTACCGCTGAAGCACTAATTGGTTCCACATGGAGAGACCAGCTCTACAAATTCGTATTTTCTAGGGAGAAATCTAGAGGAACTGTGGCAAACAAACATGATGTTTCTGTTTGCATAGATGACATTTTATGCACTTGCTTAACGAAAAGACTTTGGTTTTCTCCAAAAGCATTTTTACCGTGATTTTCTCAGTCCATTACCTATGCATTCCACACCATTTTGTCTGGATATGACAGGATGAAACCAAAAATATCCGGTTGTGTTTTGGCTAACTCAATGCCAGATATTGCTACAGCCTCTGTGTTTGTGTTTTCTGGATATTTTCGATGGATTTTATTGTTTGGAATGTTTTTATCAGGGAACATTTAATTTTGTACCGTAGAAACACAAATAGGTTCAACATGGGGACACCAGCTCTACATATTCCTGTATTCCAGGGGGAAATCTAGAGGAACTTCGGCAAACAAACATGATATGTCTGTTTCTATAGATGACATTTTATACACTTGTCTAAAGAAAAGACTTTGCTTTTCTCCACAACAATTTTCACTGCGATTTTCTCCGTCCATTACATACGAATTCCACACCACTTTGTCCGGATATGACTGGATGAAACCAAAAATATCTGGTTGTGTTTTTGCTTACTATATCCCCGGTATTGCTACAGCCTCAGTGTCTGTGTTTTCTAGATATTATCGATGGATTTTACTGTTTTGAATATTTTTATCGGGGAATATTTATTTTTGTGCTGTGAAACACTATTTGGTTCCACATGGAGACACCAGCTCTACACATTCGTATTTTCTAGGGAGAAAGCTAGAGGAACTGCGGCAAACAAACATGATATTTCTGTTTGTATAGATGACATTTTATGCACCTGCCTAAAGAAAAGACTTTGCTTTTCTCCAATACCATTTTTACTGTGATTTTCTCGGTACATTACAAACGATTTCCACAACACTTTGTCAGGATATGCCTGGATGAAACCAGAAATATCTGGTTGTGTTTTGTCTAACTCAACCCCAGATATTGCTACAGCCTCTGTGTTTGTGTTTTCTGGATTTTATCGATGTGCTTTATTGTTTGGAATGTTTTTATCAGGGAACATTTAATTTTGTACCGTAGAAACACTGATTAATTCACCTTGGAGACACCAGCTCTACAAATTCTTATTTTCTAAGGAGAAAGCTAGAGGAACTGCTGCAAACAAACATGATATTTCTGTTTGTATAGATGTCATTTTATGCACTTGCCTAATGAAAAGACTTTGCTTTTCTCCCAATCCATTTTTACTGTGATTTTCTCAGTCCATTGCATATGAATTCCACATCAGTTTGTCCGGATATGACTGGATGTAACTAGAAATATCCGGTTGTGTTTTGGCTAAGTCAATCCTAGATATTGCTACAGCCTGTGTGTTTGTGTTTTCTGGATATTATCAATGGACTTTATTGTTTTGAATTTTTTTTATCAGGGAACATTTAATTCTGTGCTGGGAAAAACTAGCTCACTCCACATGGAGACACCAGGTCTACACGTTGTTATTTTCTACGGAGAATGCTCTAGGAACTGTGGCAAACAAACATGATATTTCTGTTTGTATACCATACCCCTAACCCTAACCCTAACCCTAACCCTAACCCTAACCCTAACCCTAACCCTAACCCTAACCTATACATGACATATTATGCACTTGCCTAACGAAAAGTCTTTGCTTTTCTCCAGAACCATTTTTACTCTGATTTTCTCGGTCCGTTGCATACGAATTCCATAACACTTTGTCCGGATATGCCTGGATGAAACCAGAAATATCCGGTTGTGTTTTGGCTAACTCAATCCTAAATCTTGTGAAAGCCTCTGTGTTTGTGATTCCTGCATATTATCGATGGACTTTATTGTTTTCAATGTTTTCATCAGGGAACATTTAATTTTGCACCGTAGACGCACTAATTAATTCACCATGGAGAAACCAGCTCTACACATTCTTATTTTCTAAGGAGAAAGCTAGAGGAACTGCGGCAAACAAACATTATATTTCTGTTTGTATAGGTGATATTTTATGCACTTGCCTAACGAAAAGACTTTGCTTTTCTCCACAATCATTTTTACTCTGATTTTCTAGGTCCGTTGCATACAAGTTCCACACAACTTTGTCCGGCTATGACTGGATGAAACCAGAACTATCCGGTTGTGTTTTGGCTAACTCAATCCCAGAATTGCTACAGCCTCTGTGTTTGTGTTTTCTGGATATTATCAACGGACTTTATGGTTTTGAATATTTTTTTAACTTTTATTTAATGAATATAAATTTCCAGTGTACAGCTTATGGATTACAATGGCTTCCCCCTCCCATAACTTCACTCCCACCCGCAACCCTCCCCTCTCTCGCTCCCTCTCCCCTTCCATTTGCATCAAGATTCATTTTCAATTCTCTTTATATATAGAAGATCAATTTAGTATAAAGATTTCAACAGTTTGCACCCACATAGAAACACAAAGTGAAACATACTCTTTGAGTACTAGTTATAGCATTAAATCACAATGTACAGCACATTAAGGACAGAGATCCCACATGGGGAGCAAGTGCACAGTGGCTCCTGTTGTTGACCCAACAAATTGACACTCTAGTTTATGGCGCCAGTAACCACCCTAGGCTGTCGTCATGAGTTGCCAAGGCTATGGAAGCCTTCCAAGTTTGCCGACTCTGCTCATATTTAGACAAGGTCATAAAAGACAGAGTGAGGATAGTAACCAATGATCCTAAGAGTGGCATTTACCAGGTTTGAACAATTATACAGCATTAAGTGGGGAAGAGGACCATCAGTACACACAGGTTGGGAGTAGAGCCATTGGTGGTAGAGTAGAGGTTATGATTACAAAGGAATGCGGCCCAAGTGCACTAGACAGGGCCTAGAAAAAAGGACAGAGTCATTATTAGAGGAGCTAAGAAAGGTGCTGTCTAAGCTACAAGTAATTTTTCTGATTGAGAGGCAAATAGAACCTGATAGAAGGGGCTTGATAATAATCTGGTGGGCTTTAGGCCTTGTAAATTCAGAGGCCCAGACCTATCTATCTCTTCACATGGGGTATATCCTAAGGGAGGTGTGAACCTCCTAGGGGAAGGCACTCTGTTGACTTTCATTACTTGGCTGGCCTGGGGGGAGAGCTGGCCAGGTAAAGGCAGGGGGCATCTCTAACAAGAAATTTACAGTTCTGCCTGCAATGTTGCTGACCCTACTTGACCATCCCCTCAGCTGCAGTGGTCACTTTGGAAGTTGGGCTGAGTGAAGGGCTTTTCAGCTTAGAGCCAATAAGATCTGTGGCTCTGACCTGGGCATCCTTCGACTCCAGGGCAGGTCCATTTCCAGTGATCCAACTCTTGGCAGAGCTGCCAGGGCTCTTCACAAGCTGACTTCTGCTGAAGCCCAGGCTTACCACATTGAAAGCCACTGCAGTGGACTGGCCTGTTGGATCTCCTTGAGGGCAGATCACTGTACAGATCAGCCATTAATAGGCCTGCCACCCATTGCTTCTGATGCCGAGCTTTCTTTTCCTCCTGGTTTGTGTTAAAGCAGACCAGAGGATGCAAGTCAAGGGAGTGCCCAAGTCCCATCTCTAATCTTCGGTGGCCTGAACTACAAGTCTATAGTCACAGGCATGTTCTGTAGTAGTTTTTCTAAGGCAGACAATGCCCATGAGGACAATTATATTCTCACTTTAAAATTTTCTTTCCCTTTGGTCTGAAAGGGAGGTTTTTTCTACTTACTGTATACTTCGCTGATGGCGAAGTGAATCTAGCTATGAGATTATTAGTTAAGTTCTTATTTTGGCTATGCTATTGCAGAAAAATGTTAGCCATCTCTTTTATAAGGTCTAAAGATTAAATTGTGCATCCTACAGATTCCTTCATAATAGAATTAGTTTCCTACCTTGAAGAGAATAGAGAAATGAAAGAACAAGTTGGGCTTAGAATAGAGAAATGAGGGAGCAAGTCCTAGATCGCTTGCTGACAATAGCAACATTACATGGATATTTAGCAAACCTCTGTGTTTGTGTTTTCTGGATTTTATCAATGTGCATTATTGTTTTGAATGTTGTTATCAGGGAACATTTAATTTCGTACCGTTGAAACACTAATTGCTTGCATAGGGAGACACCAGTCTACACATTCGTATTTTCTAGGGAGAAACTAGAGGAACTGCGGCAAACAAACATGATATTTCTGTTTGTATAGATGACATTTTATGCACCTACCCTATGAAACGCTTTGCTTTTCTCCACAACAATTTTTACTGCGATTTTCTCACTCCATTACATCTGAATTCCACCAAACTTAGTCTGGATATGACAGGATGAAACCAGAAATATCCAGTTGTGTTGTGGCTTACTATATCCCAGATATTGCTACAGCCTCAGTGTCTGAGTTTTCTGGATATTATCAATGGACTTTATTGTTTTGAATATTTTTATCAGAGAACATTTAATTTTGGGCTGGGAAACACTGATTGGTTCCACATGGAGACACCAGCTCTACACATTCATATTTTCTAGGGATAAAGAGAGAGGAACTGCGGCAAACAAACATGATATTTCTGTTTGTATAGATGGCATTTTATGCACTTGCCTAACGAAAAGACTTTGCTTTTCTCCAAAACCAATTTTACCGTGATTTTCTCGGCCTATTGCACACGAATTCCACTCAACTTTGTCCGGATATGACTGGATGAAACCAGAAATATCCAGTTGTGTTTTGGCTAACTCCATCCAAGATATTGCTACAGACTCTGTGTTTGTGTTTTCTGGATATTTTCGATGGACTTTATTGTTTTGAATGTTTTTTATCAGGGAACATTTAATTTTGTACCGCTGAAGCACTAATTGGTTCCACATGGAGAGACCAGCTCTACAAATTCGTATTTTCTAGGGAGAAATCTAGAGGAACTGTGGCAAACAAACATGATGTTTCTGTTTGCATAGATGACATTTTATGCACTTGCTTAACGAAAAGACTTTGGTTTTCTCCAAAAGCATTTTTACCGTGATTTTCTCAGTCCATTACCTATGCATTCCACACCATTTTGTCTGGATATGACAGGATGAAACCAAAAATATCCGGTTGTGTTTTGGCTAACTCAATGCCAGATATTGCTACAGCCTCTGTGTTTGTGTTTTCTGGATATTTTCGATGGATTTTATTGTTTGGAATGTTTTTATCAGGGAACATTTAATTTTGTACCGTAGAAACACAAATAGGTTCAACATGGGGACACCAGCTCTACATATTCCTGTATTCCAGGGGGAAATCTAGAGGAACTTCGGCAAACAAACATGATATGTCTGTTTCTATAGATGACATTTTATACACTTGTCTAAAGAAAAGACTTTGCTTTTCTCCACAACAATTTTCACTGCGATTTTCTCCGTCCATTACATACGAATTCCACACCACTTTGTCCGGATATGACTGGATGAAACCAAAAATATCTGGTTGTGTTTTTGCTTACTATATCCCCGGTATTGCTACAGCCTCAGTGTCTGTGTTTTCTAGATATTATCGATGGATTTTACTGTTTTGAATATTTTTATCGGGGAATATTTATTTTTGTGCTGTGAAACACTATTTGGTTCCACATGGAGACACCAGCTCTACACATTCGTATTTTCTAGGGAGAAAGCTAGAGGAACTGCGGCAAACAAACATGATATTTCTGTTTGTATAGATGACATTTTATGCACCTGCCTAAAGAAAAGACTTTGCTTTTCTCCAATACCATTTTTACTGTGATTTTCTCGGTACATTACAAACGATTTCCACAACACTTTGTCAGGATATGCCTGGATGAAACCAGAAATATCTGGTTGTGTTTTGTCTAACTCAACCCCAGATATTGCTACAGCCTCTGTGTTTGTGTTTTCTGGATTTTATCGATGTGCTTTATTGTTTGGAATGTTTTTATCAGGGAACATTTAATTTTGTACCGTAGAAACACTGATTAATTCACCTTGGAGACACCAGCTCTACAAATTCTTATTTTCTAAGGAGAAAGCTAGAGGAACTGCGACAAACATGATATTTCTGTTTGAATAGATGATATTTTAACGAAAAGACTTTACTATTCTCCAAACCATTTTTACTGTGATTTTCTCGGTCCATTGCACACTGAAATGTTGTGAAACACCAATTTGTTCATCAGGGGGACTCTAGCTCTACACATTCATATATTCTAGGGAGAATACTATACGAACTGCGGTGAACAAACATGATATTTCTGTTTGGATCGATGACATTTTATGCACATGCCTAACGAAAAGACTTTGCTTTTCTCCAAAACCATGTATACTGTGACTTTGTCAGCCTATTGCATATGAATTCCAAACCACTTTGTCAGGATATGACTGGATTAAACCAGAAATATCCGGTTGTGTTTTGGCTAACTCAATCCGAAATATTGTGAAAGCCTCTGGGTTTGTGTTTTCTAGATATTATAGATGGACTATATTGCTTTGAATGTTTTTATTAGGGAACATTTAATTTTGTACCGTTGAAACACTAATTGGTTCATCAAGGGGACTACAGCTCTACACATTCGTATTTTCTAGGGAGAATACTATATGAACTGCGGTGAACAAACATGATATTTCTGTTTGTATAGATGACATTTTATGCACTTCCCTAATGAAAAGACTTTGCATTTCTCCAAAACCATTTTTACTGTGATTATCTCGGTCCATTGCATAGGAATTCCACACAATTTTACTGGATATGACTGGATGAAACCGGAAATATACAGCTTTGTTTTGGCTAACTCAATTCCAGATATTGCTGCAGCCTCTATGTTTGTGTATTCCTGATATTATTCGTGGACTTTACTGTTTTGAATTTTTTTCATCAGGGAATATTTAATTTTTGGTTGGATACACTAATTGGTTCATCATGGGGACACCAGCTCTACACATTCGTATTTTCTAGGGAGAAAGCTAGAGGAACTGTCACAAACAAACATGATATTTCTGTTTGTATAGATGACATTTTATGCACTTGGCTAACGAAAACACTTTGCTTTTTTCCAAAAGCATTTCTACTGTGATTTTCTCGGTTCGTTGCATACGAATTCCACACCAGTTTCTTCGGAAATGCCTGGATGTAACCAGAAATATCCGGTTGTGTTTTGGCTAACTCAATCTGAAATATTGTGAAAGCCTCTGTGTTTTTGTTTTCTGGATATTGTCGATGGACTTTATTGTTTTCAATGTTTTTATCAGGGAACATTTAGTTTTGTACCGTAGGAACACTAATTGTTTCATCATGGAAACCCCAGCTCTACAAATTCGTATTTTCTAGGGAGAAAGCTAGAGGAACTGTGGCAACAAACTTGATATTTCTGTTTGTATAGATGACATTTTATGCACTTGCCTAAAGAAAAGACTTTGCTTATCTCCACAACCATTTTTACTGTGATTTTCTCGGTCCATTGCATACAAATTCCACACCAGTTTGTCCGGATATGACTGGATGAATCCTGGAATATCGGGTTATGTTCTGGCTAACCCAATCCCAGATATTTCTACTGCTTCTGTGTCTGTGTTTTCTGGATATTATCGATGGACTTTATTGTTTTGAATGCTTGTCATTGGGGAACATTTAATTTTGGGCTTGGATACAGTAATTGGTTCCACATGAAGACACCAGCTCTACATATTCATATTTTCTAGGGAGAAAGCTAGAGGTACTGTGGCAAATAAACATGATATTCCTGTTTGTATCGATGACATTTTATGCACTTGCCTAACGAAAAGACTGCTTTTCTCCAAAACCATTCTTACTGTGATTAATTCGGTCCATTGCATACGAATTCCACACCAGTTTCTCAGGATAAGACTGGATGAAACCAGAAATATCTGGTTGTGTTTTGGAAAACTCAATCCGAAATATTGTGAAGACCTCTGTGTTTGTGTTTTCTGGATATGATCGATGGACTTTATTGTTTTCAATGTTTTTAATAGGGAAAATTAAATATTGTACCGTGGAAACACTAATTGGTTCATCATGGGGACTACAGCTCCACCATTCGTATATTCTAGGAATAAAGCTGGAGGAACTCCGACAAACAAACATGATATTTCTGTTTGTATCGATGACATTTTATGCAGTTGCCTAACGAAAAGACTTTGCTTTTCTCCAAAACCATTTTTACTGTGATTTTCTCGGTCCATTGCATACAAATTCCACACCAGTTTACCGGATATGACTGGATGAAACCGGAAATATCTGGTTTTATTTTGGCTAACTCTATCCCAGATATTGCTACAGCCTCAGTGTTTGTGTATTCCCGATATTATCAACAGACTTTATTGTTTTGAATGTTTTTATTGGGGGACATTTAATTTTGTGCTTGGAAACACTAATTGGTTCCACATGGCGACACCCGCTCTACACATTCGTATTTAATAGGGAGAAAGCTAGAGGAACTGCGGCAAACAAACATGATATTTCTGTTTGTATAGATGACATTTTATGCACTTGCCTAATGAAATGACTTTGCTTTTCTCCAAAACCATTTTTACTGTGATTTCCTCTGGCCATTGCATACGAATTCCACAGCAGTTGTCCGGATATGACTGGATGAAACTGGAAATATCGGTTTTGTTCTGGCTAAATCAATCCCAGTTATTGCTACAGCCTCTATGTTTATGTTTCTGGATATTATCCATGGACTTTATTGTTTTTAATGCTTTTTATTGGGGAATATTTAACTTTTAGCTTCAATACACTAATTGGTTCCACATTGAGACACCAGCTCTATATATTTGTATTTTTAGGGAGAGAACTAGAGGAAATGCGGCAAACAAACATGATATTACTGTTGACATTTTATGCACTTGCCTAATGAAAAGACTTTGCTTTTTTCCAAAACCATTTGTACTGAGATTTTCTCGGACCATTGCATACGAATGCCACACCAGTTTGTGCAGATATGACTGGATGAAACAAGAAATATCCGGTTGTGTTTTGGCTAACTCAATCCGAAATATTGTGAAAGCCTCTGTGTTTGTGTTTTCTAGATATTATCGATGGACTTTATTGTTTTGAATGTCTTTATCAGGGAACAATTAATTTTGTACTGTTGAAACACTAATTGGTTCATCATGGGGACACCAGCTCTACACATTCGTTTTTAATAGGGAGAAAGCTAGAGGAACTCCGGCAAACAAACATGATATTTCTGTTTGTATCGATGACATTTTACGCATTTGCCTAACGAAAAGACTTTGCTTTTCTCCAAAACCATTTTTACTGTGATTTTCTCGGTCCATTGCATACGAATTCCACACCACTTTTTCTAGATATGACTGGATGAAACCATAAATATCCGGTTGTGTTTTGCTATCTCAATCCGAAATATTGCTACAGCCTCTGGGATTATGTTTCTGGATATTATCGATGGACTTTATTGTTTTGAATGTTTTTATCAGGAAACATTTAATTTTGTACAGTTGAAACACTTATTCTTTCCACATGGAGACACCAGCTCTACACATTCTTATTTTCTACGGAGAAAGCTAGAGCAACTGCGGCAAACAAACATGATATTTCTGTTTGTATAGATGACATTTTATGCACTTGCCTAACCAAAATATCTTTGCTTTTCTAAAAACTATTTTCACTGTGATTTTCTCGGTCCATTGCATGCGAATTCCACACCAGTTTGTCCGGGTATTACTGGATGAAACCAGAAATATCCGGTTTCATTTTGGCTAACTCTATCCCAGATATTGCTACAGCCTCAGTGTTTGTGTATTCCCGATATTATCCATGGACTTTATTGTTTTGAATATTTTTTATCAGGGAACATTTAATTTGAGCTTAGATACACTAATTGGTTCCACATGGAGACACCAGCTCTACACATTCCTATTTTCTACGGAGAAACCTAGAGGAACTGCGGCAAACAAACATGATATTACTGTTTGTATCGATGACATTTTATGCACTTGCCTAATGAAAAGACTTTGCTTTTCTCCAAAACCCTTTTTAATGTGATTTTCTCGGTCCATTGCATACGAATTCTACACCTGTTTTTTCGGGTATGACTGGATATAACCAGAAATATCCGGTTGTGTATTGGCTATCAATCCGAAAGACTGTGAAAGCCTCTGTGTTTGTGTTTTCTGGATATTGTTAACAGACTTTATTGTTTTGAATGATTTTGTCAGGGAATATTAATTTTGTACCGTTGAAACACTAATTGGTTCATAATGTGAACACCAGCTCTGCACATTCGTATTTTCTAGGAAGAATGCTAGAGGAACTGCGACAAACAAACATGATATTTCTGCTTGTATCGATGATATTTTATGCACTTGCCTAACGAAAAAAAAATTTGCTTTTCTCCACAACCATTTTTAATCTGATTTTCTCTTCACATTGCATAGGAACTCCACAACACTTTTCGGATATGACTGGATGCAAACTGAAATATCCCGTTGTGTTTTGGCTAACTCAATCCGAAATATTGTGAAAGACTCCGTGTTAGTGTTTTCCAGATGGACGCATTGTTTTGAATGTTTTCATTAGGCAAAATTTAATTTTGTACCATTGAAACACTAATTGGTTCATCATGGGGACACCAGCTCCACACATTCGTATTTTCTAGGAGAAAACTGGAGGAACTTTGGCAAACAAACATGATATTTCTGTTTGTATAGATGATATTTTGTGCACTTGCCTAACGAAAAGACTTTGCTTTTTTCCAAAACCATTTTCAATGTGATTTTCTCAGTCCATTGCATACGAATTCCACACTACTTTGTCCGGATATGACTGGATGAAACCGGAAATATCCGGTATTGTTTTGGCTAACTCAATCCCAGATATTGCTACAGCATCTCTGTTTGTGTTTTCTGGATATAATCCACGGACTTTATTGTTTTGAATGTTTTTATTAGGGAACATTTAATTTTGTACCGTTGAAACACTAATTGGTTCCACATGGAGACACCAGCTCTACACATTCGTATTTTCTAGGGAGAAAGCTATAGGAACTGCGAGAAACAAACATGATATTTCTGTTTGTATCGATGACATTTTATGCAATTGCCTATCGAAAAGACTTTGCTTTTCTCCAAAACCATTTTTACTCTGATTTTCTCTTCACATTGCATAGGAACTCCACACCACTTTGTCCGGATATGACGGCATGAAACCGGAAATATCCGGTTTTCTTTTGGATAACTCAATCCCAGATATTGCTACTGCCTCTGTGTTTGTGTTTTCTGCATATTATTGATGAAGTTTATTGTTTTGAAATGTTTTTATCAGGGAACTTTTAATTTTGTACCATAGAAACATTAATTGATTCCACATGGAGACACAAGCTCTACACATTCGTATATTCTAGGGAGAAAGCTAGAGGAACTGTGGCAAACAAAGATGATATTTCTGTTTGTATAGATGACATTTTTTGCACTTCCCTAACGAAAAGATTTTGCTTTTCTGCAAAATCATTTTTACTTGATTTTCTCGGTCTATTGCATACGAATTCCACCTCATATTGTCTGGATATGACTGGATGAAACCAGAAATATCCGGTTGTGTTTTTACTTACTATATCCCGGGTATTGCTACAGCCTCAGTGTCTGTGTTTTCTAGATATTATCAATGGATTTTACTGTTTTGAATGTTTTTATCGGGGAATATTTAATATTCTGCTGGGAATCACTAATTGGTTCCACATGGAGACACCAGCTCTACACATTCTTATTTTCTAGGCAGAAATCGAGAGGAATTGTGGCAAACAAACATTATATTTCTGTTTGTATAGATGACATTTTATGCACTGGCCAAAGGAAAATTCTTTGCTTTTCACCAAAACCATTTTTACTGTGATTTTCCCGGTCCATTGCATACGAATTCCACACCACTCTGTCCGGATATGACTGGATGAAACCAGAAATATCCGGTTGTGTTGTGGCTTACTATATCCCAGATATTGCTACAGCCTCAGTGTCTGAGTTTTCTGGATATTATCAATCGACTTTATTGTATTGAATATTTTTATCGGGGAACATTTAATTTTGTGCTGGGAAACACTAATTGGTTCCATATGGAGACACCAGCTCTACACATTCGTATTTTCTAGGGATTAAGCGAGAGGAACTGCGGCAAACAAACATGATATTTCTGTTTGTATAGATGACATTTTATGCACTTGCCTAACGAAAAGACTTTGCTTTTCTCCAAAACCATTTTTACTGTGATTTTCTCGGTCTATTGTACATGAATTCCACCCCACTTAACCGGATATGACTGGATGAAGCCAGAAATATCCGGTTGTATCTTTGCTAACTCAATCCCACTTATTGCTACAGCCTCTGTGTTTGTGATTTCCGGATATTATCGATGGACTTTATTGATTTGAATATTTTTATCAGGGAACATTTAATTTTGTAGCGTAGAAACACTAAGTGTTTCCACATGGAGACAAAAGCTCTTCACATTCTTATTTTCTAGGGAGAAAGCTAGAGTAACTGCGACAAACAAGCATGATATTTCTGATTGTATAGATGACATTTTATGCACTTGCCTAACGAAAAGACTTTGCTTTTCTCCAAAACCATTTTTACTGTGATTTTCTCTTTCCATTACATACGAATTCCACACCACTTTGACCGGATATGACTGGATGAAACCAGAAATATCCGGTTGTATCTTTGCTAACTCAATCCCACTTATTGCTACAGCCTCTGTGTTTGTGATTTCCGGATATTATCGATGGACTTTATTGATTTGAATATTTTTATCAGGGAACATTTAATTTTGTAGCGTAGAAACACTAAGTGTTTCCACATGGAGACAAAAGCTCTTCACATTCTTATTTTCTAGGGAGAAAGCTAGAGTAACTGCGACAAACAAGCATGATATTTCTGTTTGTATAGATGACATTTTATGCACTTGCCTAACGAAAAGACTTTGCTTTTCTCCAAAACCATTTTTACTGTGATTTTCTCTTTCCATTACATACGAATTCCACACCACTTTTACCGGATATGCCTGGATGAAACCAGAAATATCCGGTTCTGTTTTGTCCAACTCAATCGCAGATATTGCTGCAGCCTCTGTGTTTCTATTTTCCTGATTTTATCCACGGACTTTATGGTTTTGAATGTTTTTTATCAGGGAGCATTTACTTTTGTGCTGGGAAACACTTATTGGTTCCACATGGAGATACCAGCTCTACACATTCGTATTTTCTAGGGAGAAAGCTAGAGGAACTGCGGTAAGCAAACATGATATTTCTGTTTGTATAGATGACATTTTATGCACTTGCCTAACGAAAAGACTGCTTTTCTCCAAATCCATTTTTACTGTGATTTTCTTGGTCCATTGATACGAATTCCAAACTACACTGTGTGTATATGACTGAATGAAACCAGAAATATCCGGTTCTCTTGTGGCTAACTATATCCCAGATATTGCTATAGCTTCTGTGTCTGTGTTTTCAGGAAGTATCGATTGACTTTATTGTTTTGAATGAATTTACAGGGAACATTTAATTTTGTACCATAGAAACACTAATTGGTTCCACATGAAGACACCAGCTCCACACATTCATATTTTTTATGAAGAAAGCTAGAGTTACTGCGGCAAACAAACAAGATATTTCTGTTTGTATAGATGACATTTTATGCACTGGCCGAAGGAAAAGACTTTGCTTTTCTCCCATACCATTTTTACTGTGATTTTCTTGGTCCATTGCCTACGAATTCTACCCCGCTTTGTCCGGATATGACTGGATGAAACCAGAAATATCCGGTTGTGTTTTGGCTAACTCAATCCCAGTTATTGCTACAGCCTCTGTGTTTGTGATTTCCGGAAATTATCGATGGACTTTATTGTTTTGAATGTTTTTATCAGGGAACATTTAATTTTGTACTGTAGAAACACTAATTGGTTCCTCATGAATACACCACCTCTACACATTCGTATTTTCTACGGAGAAAGCTAGAGCAACTGCGGCAAACAAACATGATATTTCTATTTGTATAGGTGACATTTTAAGCACTTGCCTAATGAAAAGACTTTGCTTTTCTCCAAAACCATTTTTACTGTGATTTTCTCGGTCCATTGCAAACGAATTCCACACCATTTTGTCCGGATATGACTGGATGAAACCAGAAATATCCTGTTGTGTTTTGGCTTACTAAATACCAGATATTGATACAGCTTCTGTGTTTGTGTTTTCTGGATATTATTGATGGACTTTATTGTTTTGAATGCTTTTATCAGGGAACATTTAATTTTGTACCATAGAAACACTAACTGGTTCCACATGGAGACACAAGTCTACACATTCGTATTTTCTAAGGAGAAACTAGAGGAACTGTGGCAAACAACTATAATATTTCTGTTTGTATAAATGACATTTTATGCACTTGCCTAACGAAAAGACTTTGCTTTTCTCCAAAACCATTTTACTGTGATTTTCTCGGTCCATTGCATAGGAATTCCACCACATTTTCTGCGGATATGACTGGATGATACCAGAAATTTCCGGTTCTCTTTTGGGTAACTATATCCCAGATATTGCTACAGACTCAGTGTTTGTTTTTTCTCGATATTATCAACGGACTTTATTGTTTTGAAAGTTCTTTATCGGGGAACCTTTAATTTTGTGCTTGGAATCACTAATTGGTTCCACATGGAGACACCATCTCTACACAATCATATTTTCTAGGGAGAAAGCTAGAGGAAATGCGGCAAAGAAACATTATATTTCTGTTTGTATAGATGATATTTTATGCACTTGCCAACAAAAAGACATTGCTTTTCCACAAAACCATTTTTACTGTGATTTTCTTGGTCCATTGCATACGAATTCCACACCAATTTGTCCGGATATGCCTGGTAGAAACCAGAAATATCCAGTTGTGTTTAGGCTAACTCAATCCCAGATATTGAGAAAGCCTCTGTGTTTGTGTTTTCTGGATATTATCGACGTGCTTTATTGTTTTGAATATTTTTATCCGGGAACATTTAATTTTATACCGTAGAAACACTAATAGGATCCATATGGAGACACAAGCTCTACACATTAGTATTTTCTAGGGACAAACCTAGAGGAACTGTAGCAAACAAATATGATATTTCTGTGTGTATTGGTGACATTTTATGCTCTTGCCTAGTGAAAAGACTTTGCTTTTCTCTAAAACCATTTTTACTCTGATTTTCTCGGTCCGTTGCATAGGAATTCCACACCCGTTTGTCCGGATATGACTGGATGAAACCAGAAATATCCCGTTGTGTTTTGGCTAACTCCATCCCAGATATTCTGAAAAACTCTGTGTTTATGTTTTCTGGGTATTATCGACGTGCTTTATTGTTTGGAATATTTTTATCAGGGAACATTTAATTTTGTACCGTAGAAACACTAATAGGATTCACATGGAGACACCAGCTCTACACATTAGTATTTTCTAGGGAGAAAGCTAGAGGAACTGCGGCAAACAAACATGATATATCTGTTTATATAGATGATATTTTTTGCACTTGTCTAAAGAAAAGACTTTGCTTTTCTCCAAAACCATTTTTGCTGTGATTTTCTCGATCCAAGGCATATGAACTCCACACCATTTTCTCCGGATATGACTGGATGAAACAAGAAATATCCTGTTGTGTTTTGGCTTACTAAATACCAGATATTGCTACAGCTTCTGTGTTTGTGTTTTCTGGATATTATCGATGGACTTTATTGTTTTGAATGCTTTTATCAGGGAACATTTAATTTTGTACCGTAGAAACACTAATTGGTTCCACATGGAGACACTAATCTACACATTCGTATTTTCTAAGGAGAAAGCTAGAGGAACTGTGGCAAACAAGTATCATATTTCTGTTTGTTTAGATGACATTTTATGCACTTGACTAACGAAAAGATTTTGCTTTTCTCCAAAACTATTTTACTGTGATTCTCTCAGTCCACTGCATATGAATTCCACACCACTTTGTGCAGATATGACTGGATGAAACCAGAAATATCCGGTTGTGTTTTGGCTAACTCAATCCAAATATGGTGAAATACTCTGTGTTTGTGTTTTCTGGATATTAACGATGGACTTTATTGTTTTGAATGATTTTATCAGGGAACACTTAATTTTGTACCGTTGAAACACTAATTGGTTCGTCATGGGGACACCAGCTCTACACATTCGTATTTTCTAGGGAGAAAGCTAGAGGAACTGCAGCAAACAAACATGATATTTCTGTTTGTATAGATGACATTTTACACACTTGTGTAATGAAATTGCGTTGCTTTTCTTCAAAACCATTTTTACTGTGATTTTCTCAGTCCATTGCTTACGAATTCCACACCACTTTGTCCGGATATGACTGGATGAAACCGGAAATATCCGGTTTTTTTTTTGCTTAACTCAATCCCAGATATTGCTACAGCCTCTGTGTTTGTGTTTTCCAGATATTATCAACCGACTTTATTGCTTTGAATGTTTTTTATCGGGGAACATTTAATTTTGAGCTTGGATACAGTAATTGGTTCCACATGCAGACATCAGCTGTATATATTCATATTTTCTATGTAGAAACTTCAGGAAATGCGGCAAACAATGATGATATTTCTGTTTGTATCGATGACTTTTTATGGACTTTCCTAAGGATAAGGCTTTGCTTTCCTCCAAAACCATTTTTACTGTTATTCTCGCAGTCCAATGCGTACCAATTCAACACCACTTTGTCCGGATATGACTGGATGAAACCAAAAATATCTGGTTGAGTTTTGGCTAACTCAATCCGAAATATTGTGAAAGTCTCTGTGTTTGTGTTTTCTAGATATTATCGATGGATTTTATTGTTTTGAATGTTTTTATTAGGTAACATTTAATTTTGTGCTTGGAATCACTAATTGGTTCATCATGGGAAC
Source organism: Lepus oiostolus (assembly GCA_036325905.1). Classification (NCBI taxonomy): domain Eukaryota; kingdom Metazoa; phylum Chordata; class Mammalia; order Lagomorpha; family Leporidae; genus Lepus; species Lepus oiostolus. The sequence goes on from CM070804.1 coordinate 129,420, forward strand.
ACCAGCTATACACATTCGTATTTTCTAGGGAGAAAGCTAGATGAACTGTGACAAACAAACATGATATTTCCATTTGTATAGGTGACATTTTATGCACTTACCTAATGAAAAAACTTTGCTTTTCTCCAAAACCATTTTAACTCTGATTTTCTTGGTTCATTGCATACGAATTCCACACCAGTGTGTCCGGTATGACTGGATGAAACCAGAAATATCCGGTTCTGTTTTGGCTAACTCAATCCCACATATTGCTACAACCTCTGTGTTTGTGTTTTCTGAATATTATCGATGGACTTTATTGTTTTGAATGTTTTTACCAGGGAATATTTAATTGTGTGCTTGGAAACACCAATTGGTTCCACAAGGAGACACCAGCTCTACACATTCCTATTTTCTAGGGAGAAAGCTAGACGAACTGTGACAAACAAACTTGCTCTTTCTGTTTGTATAGATGACATTTTATGCACTTGCCTAACAAAAAGACTTTGCTTTTCTCCAAAACCATTTTTACTGTGATTTTCTTGCTCCATTGCATACGAATTCCACAGTAGTTTGTACGGATATGACTTGATGAAACCGGAAATATCCGGTATTGTTTTGGCTAACTCAATCCCAGATATTGCTACAGCATCTCTGTTTGTGTTTTCTGGATATAATCAACGGACTTTATTGTTTTGAATGTTTTTATCAGAGAACATTTAATTTTGTGCTTGGAAACATTAAATAGTTCCACATGGAGACACCAGCTCTAAACATTCGTATTTTCTAGGCACAAAACTAGAGGAAATGCGGAAAACAAACATGATATTTCTGTTTCTATAGATGACATTTTATGCACTTTGCTAACGAAAAGACTTTGCTTTTCTCCAAAACCATTTTTACTGTGATTTTCTCGGTCCATTGTATACGAATTCCACACCAATTTACCGGATATGACTGGATGAAACTGGAAATATCCGGTTGTGTTTTGGCTAACTCAATCTCAGGTATTGCTACAACTTCTGATTTTGTGTTTTCTGGATATTATCCACGGACTTTATTGTTTTGAATGTTTTTTATCGGGCAACATTTTATTTCGAGCTTGGATACAGTAATTGGTTCCACATGGAGACACCACCTCTACACATTTGTATTTTCTAGGGAGAAAGCTAGATGAACTGCGACAAACAAACATGATATTTCTGTTTGTATAGGTGACATTTTATACACTTGCCTAACGAAAAGACTTTGCTTTTCTCCAAAACCATTTTTACTCTGATTTTCTCGGTCCGTTGCATAGGAATTCCACACCACTTTGTCCCGATATGACTGGATGAAACCAGAAATATCGGTTGTGTTTTGGCTAACTCAATCCGAAATATTGTGAAACCCTCTGTGTTTGTGTTTTCTGGGTATTATCGATGGATTTTATTGTTTTGAATGTTTTTATCAGAGAACATTTAATTTTGTACCGTAGAAACACTAATTGGTTCATCTAGGGGACACCAGCTCTACACATTCATATTTTCTAGGGAGAAATCTATAGGAACTGCGGCAAACAAACATGATATTTCTGTTTGTATAGATGATATTTTATGCACTTGCCTAAGGAAAAGACTTTGCTTTTCTCCAAAATCATTTTTACTGGGTTTTTCTCGGTCCATTGTGTATGAATTCCACAGCAGTTTGTCCGGATATGACTGGATGAAAACGGAAATATCCGGTTTCTTTTGGCTAACTCAATTCCTGATATTACTATAGCCTCTGTGTTTTTGTTTTCTGACTATTATCAACGGATTTTATTGTTTTGAATGTTTTTTATCGAAGAACATTTTATTTTGAGCTTGGATACAGTAATTGGTTCCACATGGAGACACCAGGTCTACACATTCTTATTTTCTAGGGAGAAAGGTAGAGGAACTGCGACAAACAAACATGATATTTCTGTTTCTATAGATGACATTTTATGCACTTGCCTAACGAAGAGACTGCTTTTCTCCAAAACCATTTTTACTCTGATTTTTTTGTCCATTGCATACGAATTCCACACCAGTTTGTCCGGCTATGACTGGATGAAAACAGAAATATACGGTTGTGTTTTGGCTAACTCAATCTGAAACAATGTGAAAGCCTCTGTGTTTGTGTTTTCTGGATATTATCGATGGACATTATTGTTTTGAATGTTTTTATCAGGGAACATTTAAATTTGTACAGCAAAAACACTAATTGGTTCATCATGGGGACACCAGCTCTACACATTCATATTTTCTAGGGAGAAAGCTGGAGGAACTGCGGCAAAAAAACATGATATTTCTGTTTGTATAGATGACATTTTATGCACTTGCCTAACAAAAAGACTTTGCTTTTCTCCAAAACCATTTTTACTCTGAAATTCTCGGTGCATTGCATACGAATTCCACACCAGTTTGTCCGGATATGACTGGATGAAACCGGAAATATCCGGTTGTTTTTTGGCTAAATCAATCGGAAATATTGTGAAAGCCTTTGGTTTGTGCACTTGCCTAACAAAAAGACTTTGCCTTTCTCCAAAACCATTTTTACTCTGATTTTCTCAGCCTGTTGCATACCAAATCCACACCACTTTGTCCAGTATGACTTGATCAAACCAGAAATATCCGGTTGTGTATTGGCTAACACAATCTGAAATATTGTGAAACCCTGTGTGTTTGTGTATTCCTGATATTATCTACGGACTTTATTGTTTTGAATGTTTTTTATCGGGGAACATTTAATTTTTTGCTTGGAAACACTAGTTGGTTCCACATGGAGACACCAGCTCTACACATTCGTATTTTCTAGGGAGAAAGCTAGAGTAACTGCGGCAAATAAACATGACATTTCTGTTTGTATAGTTGACATTTTATGCACTGGTCGAAGAAAAAGATTTTGCTTTTATCTAAAACCATTTTACTGTGATTTTCTCGGTCCATTGCATACGAATTCCACCCCTCTTTGTTCGGATATGACTGGATGCAACCAGAAATATCCGTTTGTGTTTTGGCTAACTCAATCCCATATATTGCTACAGCATCTGTGTTTGTGTTTTCTGGATATTATCGACGGACTTTATTGTTTGGAATGTTTTTATTAGAGAACATTTAATTTTGTGCTGGGAAACACTAATTGGTTCCACATGGCGACACCCGCTCTACACATTCGTATTTGGTAGGGAGAAAGCTAGAGGAACTGCGGCACACAAACATGATATTTCTGTTTGTATAGATGACATTTTATGCACTTGCCTAACGAAAAGACTTTGCTTTTCTCCAAAACAATTTTTGCTGTGATTTTCTCATACCATTACATACGAATTCCACACCACTTTCTCCGGATAAGACTGGATGAAACCAGAAATATCCGGTTTTGTTTTGGATAACATAATCCCAGATATTGCTACAGCCTCTGTGTTTCTGTTTTCTGGATATTATGGACGTGCTTTATAGTTTTGAATGTTTTTATCAGGGAACATTTAATTTTGTACCATAGAAACACTAATTGATTCAACAGGGAGACACCAGTCCACACATTCGTATTTTCTAGGGAGAAAGCTAGAGGAACTCTCGCAACACACATGATATTTCTGTTTGTATAGATGACATTTTATGCACTTGCCTAACGAAAAGACTTTGCTTTTCTCCAAAACCATTTTTACTGTGATTCTCTCAGTCCATTGCATACAAATTCTACACCACTTTGTCCAAATATGACTGGATGAAAACAGAAATATCCCGTTGTGTTTTGGCTAACTCAATCCCAGATATTGCTACATTCTCTGTGTTTGTGTTTTCCAGATATTATCAACGGACTTTATTGTTCTGAATGTTTTCATCAGGGAACATTTAAATTTGTACCATAGAAACAATAATTGGTTCCACATGAGACACCAGCTCTACACATTCGTATTTTCTAGGGAGAAAGCTAGAGGAACTGCGGCAAACAAACATGATATTTCTTTTTGTATAAATGACATTTTAAGCACTTGAATAAAAAAAAGACTTTGCTTTTCTACAAAACCATTTTTATGGTGATTGTCTCGGTCCATTACATACGAACTCCACCCACTTATTCCGGGTATGACTGGATGAAAACAGAAATGTCTGATTGTGTTTTGGCTAACTCAATCCCAGATATTGCTACAGCCTCTGTGTTTGTGTATTCCTGATATTATCCACAGACTTTATTGTTTTGAATGTTTTATATCAGGGAACATTCTATTTGGTACTTGGAAACAATAATTGGTTCCACATGGAGGCACCAGTCTACACATTCGTATTTTCTAGGGAGAAAGCTAGAGGAATTGCGGCCAACAAATATCATATTTCTGTTTGAATAGATGACATTTTATGCACTTGCCTAAGGAAAAGACTTTGCTTTTCTCCAAAACCATTTTTACTGTGATTTTCTGGGTCCATTGCATATGAATTCCACACCACTTTGTCCGCATATGACTGGATGAAAACAGAAACATCCTATTGTGTTTTGGCTAACTACATACCAGATATTGCTACAGCCTCAGAGTTTTTTTTTTATTTTCTGGATATTATCTGCGGACTTTATAGTTTTGAATGTTTTTATCAGGGAACATTTAATTTTGTACCGTAGAAACACTAATTGTCCACAGGGAGACACCAGCTCTACACATTTGTATTTTCTAGGGAGAAAGTTAGAGGAACTGCGGCAAACAAACATGATATTTCTGGTTGTATAGACGACATTTTATGCACTTGCCTAAGGAATAGACAATATTTTTCCCAAAACAATTTTTTTGTGATTTTCTTGGTCCATTGCATACGAATTCCACTCTACTTTGTCTGTATTTGACTGAATGAAACCAGAAATATCCGGTTCTCTTTTGGCGAACTATATCCCAGATATTGCTACAGCCTCAGTGTATGTTTTTTCTGGATATTATCAATGCTCTTTATTGTTTTGAATGTTTTTCAGGGAACATTTAATTTTGTGCTGGGAATCACAAATTCGTTCCACATGGAGACCCCAGCTCTACACATTCGTATTTTCTAGGGAGAAAGCTAGAGGAACTGTGGCAAACAAACATGCTATTTCTGTTTGTATAGATGACATTTTATGCACTTGCCTAACAAAAAGATTTTGCTTTTCTCCAAAACCATTTTTACTGTGATTTTCTCAGTCCATTAGATACGAATTCCACCCCACTTGGTCTGAATATGACTGGATGTAACCAGAAATGTCCGGTTGTGTTTTGGCTAACTCAATCCCAGATACTGCTACAGCCTCTGTGTTTGTGTTTTCTGGATATTATCGATGGACTTTATTGTTTTGAATATTTTTATAAGGGAACATTTAATTTTGTACCCTAGAAACGATAATTGGTTCAACATGGAGACCCCAGCTCTAAACATTCGTATTTTCTAGGGAGAAATCTAGAGGAACTGCGGCAAACACACATGATATTTCTGTTTGTATAGGTGACATTTTATGCACTTGTCTAAGAAAAAGATTTGCTTTTCACCAAAACCAATTTTACTGTGATTTTCTCAGTCTAAGGCATATGAACTCGAAACCACTTTGTCCGGATATGCCTGGATGAAACCAGAAAGATCCGGTTTTTTTTTTGCTAAAACTATCTGAAATATTGTGAAAGCCTCTGTGTTTGTGTTTTCTGCATATTATGAAAGGAGTTTATTGTTTTGAGAGTTTTTATCAGGGGACATTTAATTTTGGACCGTAGAAACACTAATTGGTTCCACATGGAGACACCAGCTCTACACATTCTTATTTTCTAGGGAGAAAGCTAGAGGAACTGGGGCAAACAAACATGATATTTCTGTTTGTATCGATGACATTTTATGCAATGGCCTAATGAAAAGACTTTGCTTTTCTCCAAAACAATATTTACTCTGATTTTCTCGGTCCATTGCATACGAATTCCATACCAGTTTGTCCTGATATGATTGATTGAAACCGGAAATATCCAGTGTTTTCTGGCTAACTCAATCCCAGATATAACTACAGCATCTGTGTTTGTGTTTTCCAGATATTATCAACAGATTATATTTTTTTGAATGTTTTATATCGGGGAACATTGTATTTTGAGCTTGGATACAGTAATTGGTTCCTCATGGAGACAGGAGCTCTACACATTCGTATTTTCTAGGGAGAAATCTAGAGGAACTGCGGCACACAAACTTGATATTTCTGTTTGTATGGATGACATTTTATGCACTTGCCTAACGAAAAGAGTTTGCTTTTCTCCAAAACCATTTTTACTGTGATTTCTCGGTCCATTGCATACGAATTCCATACCAGTTTGTCCTGATATGACTGGATTAAACCGGAAGTATCCGGTTGTGTTTTGGCTAACTCAATCCCAGATATTGCTACAGCCTCTGTGTTTGTGTTTTCTGGATATTATCAACGGACTTCATTGTTTTGAATGTTTTTATCACGGAACATTTAATTTTGAGCTTAGATACACTAATTGGTTCCACATGGAGACACCAGCTCTACACATTTGTGTTTTCTAGGGAGAAAGCTAGAGGAAATGCGATAAACAAACATGATATTTCTGTTTGTATCGATGACATTTTATGCACTTGCCAAACGAAAAGACTTTGCTTTTCTCCAAAACCATTCTTATTGTGATTTTCTCGGTCCATTCAATACGAATTCCACACCAGTTTACCGGATATGACTGGATGAAACCAGAAATATCCGGTTTTGTTTTTGCTAACTCAATCCTAGATATTGCTACAACATCTGTGTTTGTGTATTCCTGATATTATCCACGGACTTTATTGTTTTGAATATTTTTTATCGGGGAACATTTAATTTAATTTTGTGCTTGGAAACACTAATTGGTTACACATGGAGACACCAGCTCTATACATTCGTATTTTCTAGGAAGAAAGCTAGAGGAACTGTGGCAAACAAACATGATATTTCTGTTTGTATAGATGACATTTTATGCAATTGCCTAACGAAAAGACTTCTTTTCTCCAAAACCATTTTTACTCTGATTTTCTCAGTCCATTGCATACGGATTCCACACGACTTTGACCGGATATGACTGGATGAAACTGGAAATATCCGGTTGTGTTTTGGCTAACTCAATCCCAGTTACTACTACAGCCTCTATGTTTGTGTTTTCCGGATATTATCAACGGACTTTATTGTTTTGGATGTTTTTTATCGGGGAACATTTAATTTTGTGCTTGGATACAGTAATTGGTTCCACAAGGAGACACCAGCTCTACACATTCGTATTTTCTAGGGAGAAAGCTAGAGGAACTGTGGCAAACAAACATGATATTTCTGTTTGTATAGATGACATTTTATGCACTTGCCGAATGAGAAGACTTTGCTTATCTCCAAAACTCTTTTTACTGTGATTTAATTGGTCCATTGCATACGGACCCCACACTACTTTTTCCGGATATGACTAGATGAAACCAGAAATATCCCATTGTGTTTTGGCTAACTCAATCCCAGATATTGCTACAGCCTCTGTGTTTGTATTTTCCGGATTTTATCAACGGACTTTATGGTTTTGAATGTTTTTTATCAGAGAGCATTTAATTTTGTGCTGGGAAACACTTATTGGTTCCACATGGAGACACCAGCTATATACATTTGTATTTTCTAGGGAGAAAGCTAGAGGAAATGCGAAAAACAAACATGATATTTTTGTTTGTATTGATGACATTTTTTGCACTTGCCTAATGAAAAGACTTTGCTTTTCTCCAAAACCATTTTTACTGTGATTCTCTCAGTCCATTACATACGAATGCCACACCACTTTGTGCGGATATGACTGGATGAAACCAGAAATATCCGGTTGTGTTTTGGCTAACTCAATCCGAAATATGGTGAAATACTCTGTGTTTGTGTATTCTGGATATTATGAATGGACTCTATTATTTGGAATGTTTGTCATCAGGGAACATTTAATTTTGTGCTTGGATACAGTAATTGGTTCCAAATGGAGAAACCAGCTCTACGTATTCGTATTTTCTAGGGAGAAAGCTAGAAGAAGTTGGCAAAAAAACATGATATTTCTGTTTGTATACATGACATTTTATGCACTTGCCTAACGAAAAGACTTTGCTTTTCTTCAAAACCATTTTTACTGTGATTTTCTAATTCCATTGCATACGAATTCCACACCAGTTTGTCCGGATACGACTTGATGAAACCGGAACTATGCGGTATTTTTTTGGATTATTCAATCGCAGATATTGCTACAGCCTCTGTGTTTGTGTTTTCTGGATATTATCAACGGACTTTTTTGTTTTCAATGTTTTTTATCGGGGAACATTTTATTTAGAACTTGGATAAAGTCATTGATTCCACATGGAGACACCAGCTCTACATATTCATATTTTCTAGGTAGAAAGCTAGAGGGACTGCAACACACAAACATGATATTTCTGTTTGTATACATGACATTTTATGCACTAGCCTAACGAAAAGTGTTTGCTTTTCTCCAAAACCATTTTTACTGTGATTTTCTCGGTCCATTGCATACGAATTCCCCATCACTTTGTCCGGATATGACTGGATGAAACCAGAAATATCCGGTTGTGTTTTGGCTAACTCAATCCCAGATATTGCTACAGCCTCTGTGTTTGTGTATTCCGGATATTATGAACGGACTTTATTGTTTTGAATGTTTGTTATCAGGGAACATTTAATTTTGCTTGGAATCACTAATTGGTTCCACAAGGAGACAAGCTCTACACATTCGTATTTTCTAGGGAGAAAGCTAGAGGAGCAGCAGCAAACGGACATGATATTTCTGTTTGTATAGATGACATTTTATGCACTTGCCTAACAAAAAGACTTTGCTTTGCTTCAAAACCTTTTTAACTGTGATTTTCTCAGTCTATTGCATACAAATTCCACACCAATTTCTCCGTATATGACTGGATGAATCCAGAAATATCTGGTTGTGTTTTGGCTAACTCAATCCGAAATATTGTGAAAGGCTCTGTGCTTGTGTTCTGGATATTACCGATGGACTTTATTGTTTTGAATGTTTTTATCAGGGAACATTTAATTTTGTACCGTTGAAACACTAATTGCTTCATCATGGAGACACTAGCTTACAGATTCTTATTTTCTACGGAGAAAGCTAGAGGAACTGCGGCAAACAAAAATGATATTTGTGTTTGTATAGGTGACATTTTATGCAGTTGCCTAACGAAAAGACTTTGCTTTTCTCCAAAACCATTTTTACTGTGTTTTTCTCGGTCCATTGCATACGATTTCCACACCACTTGGTCCGGATATGACAGGATGTAACCAGAAATATCCGGTTGTGTTTAGGCTATCTCAATCCGAAATATTGTGAAAGCCTCTGTGTTTGTGTTTTCTGGATATTATCGATGGACTTTATTGTTTTGAATGTTTTTTATCAGGAAACATTTAATTTTGTACCATAGATACACTAATTGGTTTCACATGGATACACCAGCTGTACATATTCATATTTTCTAGGGAGAAACCTAGAGGCACTGCGGCAAACAAACATGATATTTCTGTTTGTATAGATGATATTTTATGCATTGCCTAAGAGAAATACTTGCTTTCCTCCAAAACCATTTGTACTGTGATTTTCTCGGTCCATTTCATACGAATTCCACACAAATTTGTAGGGATATTACAGTATGAAACCTAAAATATCCAGTTGTGTTTTGGCTAACTGAATCCCAGATATTGCTAGAGCCTCTGTGTATGTGTTTTCCGGATATTACCAATGGACTTTATTGTGTTGAATGTTTTTTTTATCAAGGAACATTTAATTTTGTGCTGGGAAACACTAGTTCGTGCCACTTGGAGAAACCTTCTCTACACATTCGTATATTCTAGGGAGAAAGCTAGAGGAACTGCAGTTAACAAACATGATATTTCTGTTTGTACAGATGACATTTTGAGCATTTGCCTAAGATACAAACTTGCTTTACAGCAAAACAATTTTTACTGTGATTTTCTCGGTCCATTGCATCCGAATTCCACACCAGTTTGTCCGGATATGCCTGGATGAAACCAGAAATATCCGGTTGTGTTTTGGCTAACTCAATCCAGATATTGCTAGAATCTCTGTGTTTCTGTTTTCTGAATATTATCTAAGGACTATATTGTTTTGAATTTTTTTTATCAGGGAACATTTAATTTGCCTAAGACAAATACTTGCTTTCCTCCAAAACCATTTTTACTGTGATTTTCTCGGTCCATTGCATACGAAGTCCACAGCACTTTGTCCAGATATGACTGGATGAAACCAGAAATATCCGGTTGTGTTTTGGCTAACTCAATCCGAAATATTGTGAAAGCCTCTGTGTTTGTGTTTTCGGGATATTATCGATGGACTTTATTGTTTTGAATGCTTTTATATGGGAACATTTAATTTTGCACTGTAGGAACACTAATTGGTTCCACATGGAGACACAATCTCTACACATTCGTATTTTCTGCATACGAATTCCACACCAGTTTGACCGGATATGACTGGATGAAACCGGAAATATCGGCTTTTGCTTTGGCTAACTCAATCCCAGATATTGTTGTAGCCTCTCTGTTTGTGTATTCCTGATATTATCCACGGACTTTATTGTTTTGAATGTTTTTTAACCGGGGAGCATTTAATTTTGTGCTTGGAAACACTAATTGGTTCCACATGGAGACACCAGCTCTACACATTCGTATTTTCTAGGGAGAAAGCTAGAGGAACTGCGACAAACAAATATGAGATTTCTGTTTGTATAGATGACATTTTATGCACTTGCCTAAAGAAAAGACTTTGCTTTTCTCCAAAATCATTTTCACTGTGATTTTCTCGATCTATTGCATAGGAATTGCAACCCACTTTGTGCGGATATGATTGGATGAAACCAGAAATATCCGGTTGTGTTTTGGCTAACTCCATCCCAGATATTGCTACAGCTTCTGTGTTTGTGTTTATTGGATATTATGGACGTGCTTTATAGTTTTGAATATTTTTATCAGGGAACATTTAATTTTCTACCGTAGATACACTAATTGGTTCCACATGGAGACACCAGCTGTACACATTCGTATTTTCTAGAGAGAAAGCTAGAGGAACTGCGGCAAACAAACATGATATTTCTGGTTGTTTAGACGACATTTTATGCACTTGCCTAAGGAAACACTAATTGGTTCCACATGGAGACACCAACTGTACACATTCGTATTTTCTAGGGAGAAAGCTAGAGGAACTGCGACAAACAAATATGAGATTTCTGTTTGTATAGATGACATTTTATGCACTTGCCTAAAGAAAAGACTTTGCTTTTCTCCAAAATCATTTTCATTGTGATTTTCTCGATCTATTGCATAGGAATTGCAACCCACTTTGTGCGGATATGATTGGATGAAACCAGAAATATCCGGTTGTGTTTTGGCTAACTATATCCCAGATATTGCTACAGACTCTGTGTTTGTTTTTTCAGGATATTATCAATGGACTTTATGGATTTGAATGTTTATTCATCAGGGAACATTCAATTTTGTGGTGGCAAACACTAATTATTTACACATGGAGACACCAGCTCTACACATTGCTATCCTCTAAGGAGAAAGCAAGAGGAACTGCGGCAAAAAAACATGACATTTCTGTATTTATAGATTATATTTTATACACTGGCCTAAGGAAAATACTATGCTTTTCTCCAAAACCATTTTTACTGTGATTTTCTTGATCCATTGCATATGAATTCCACACATCTTTGTCCGGATATGACTGGATGAAACCAGAAATATCCGGTTGTGTTTTGGCTAACTCAATCCGAAATATTGTGAAAGCCTCTGTGTTTGTGCTTTCTGGATATTATCGACCGACTTTATTGTTTTGAATGTTTTTATCAGGGAACGTTTAATTTTGTACATGGAAACACTAATTGGTTCATCAAGGGGACACCAGCTCTACACATTTGTATTTTCTAGGGAGAAAGCTAGAGGAACTGAGGCAAATAAACATGAAATTTCTGTTTCTATAGATGACATTTTATGCACTTGCCTAAAAAAAAGACTTTGCTTTTCTCTAAATCCATTTTACTGTGATTTTTCTGGGTCCATTACAAATGATTTGCACAACACTTTTTCCGGATATGACTGGATGAAAGCAGAACTATCCCCAGATATTGCTACAGCCTCTGTGTTTGTGTTTTCTGGATTTTATCGATGTGCTTTATTGTTTTGAATGTTTATTATCAGGAAACATTTAATTTTGTACCGTAGAAACACTAATTGGTTCAACAGGGAGACTCCAGTCTACACATTCTGTTTGTATATATTCTGTTTGTATATCTGTTTGTATAGATGAAATTTTATGCACTGTCCGAAGGAAAAGTCTTTTCTTTTCTCCAAAACCATTTTTAACATGATATTCTCGGTCCATTACATACTAATTCCACATCACTTTGTCCGGATATGACTGGATGAAACCTGAAATATCCGGTGGTTTTGTGGCTTACTATATCCCAGATATTGCTACAGCCTCATTGTCTGAGTTTTCTGGATATTATCAATGAACTTTATTGTTTTGTATATTTTTAGCAGTGAACATTTAATTTTGTGATGGGAAACACTACTTAGTTCCACATGGAGACACCAGCTCTATACATTCGTATTTTCTAGGGAGAAAGCTAGAGGAACTGCTGCAAACAAATATGATATTTCTGTTTGTATAGATGACATTTTATGCACCTATCTACTGAAAAGACTTTGCTTTTCTCCAAAACCATTTTTACTGTGATTTTCTCGGTCCATTAAATCCGAATTCCACCAAACTTTGTCTGGATATGACTGGATGAAACCAGAAATATCCCATTGTGTTTTGGCTAACTAAATCACAGATATTGCTACAGCCTCTGTGTTTGTGATTTTTGGATATTATCGATGGACTTTATGGTTTTGAATGTTTTTTATCAGGGAACATTTAATTTTGTGCTGGGAAGCACTAGTGGTTCCTCATGGAGACACCAGCTCTACATATTTGTATTTTCTAGGGAGAAAGCTAGAGGAACTGCGGCAAAGAAACATGATATTTCTGTTTGTATAGATGACATTTTATGCACTGGCCGAAGGAAAAGTCTTTGCTTTTCTCCAAAACCATTTTTACTGTGATTTTCTTGGTCCATTACATACGAATTCCACACCACATTGTCCGGGTATAACTGGATGAAACCAGAAATATCCGGTTGTGTTGCGGCTTACTATATCCCAGATATTGCTACAGTCTCAGTGTCTGTGTTTTCTGGATATTATCGATGGATTTTATTGTTTTGAATGTTTTATCAGTGAATATTTAATTTTGTGCTGGGAAACACTAATTGGTTCCACATGGAGACACCAACTGTACACATTCGTATTTTCTAGGGAGAAAGCTAGAGGAACTGCGACAAATATGAGATTTCTGTTTGTATAGATGACATTTTATGCACTTGCCTAAAGAAAAGACTTTGCTTTTCTCCAAAATCATTTTCACTGTGATTTTCTCGATCTATTGCATAGGAATTGCAACCCACTTTGTGCGTATATGATTGGATGAAACCAGAAATATCCGGTTGTGTTTTGGCTAACTCCATCCCAGATATTGCTACAGCTTCTGTGTTTGTGTTTATTGGATATTATGGACGTGCTTTATAGTTTTGAATATTTTTATCAGGGAACATTTAATTTTCTACCGTAGATACACTAATTGGTTCCACATGGAGACACCAGCTGTACACATTCGTATTTTCTAGAGAGAAAGCTAGAGGAACTGCGGCAAACAAACATGATATTTCTGGTTGTTTAGACGACATTTTATGCACTTTCCTAAGGAATAGACTATATTTGCCCCAAAACAATTTTTATTGTGTTTTTCTCTGTCCATTGCATACGAATTCCACACCACTTTTTCCGGATATGACTGGATGAAACAAGAAATATCCGGTTGTGTTTTGGCTTACTAAATACTAGATATTGCTACAGACTCTGTGTTTGTGTTTTCTGGATATTATTGAAGGACTTTATTGTTTTGAATGCTTTTATCACATTTAATTTTGTGCCGTAGAAACACTAATTGGTTCCACATGGAGACACCAGTGTACACATTCGTATTTTCTAGGGAGAAAGCTAGAGGAACTGCGGTAAACAAACATGGTATTTCTGTTTGCATAGATGACATTTTATGCACTTGCCTAAAGAAAAGACTTTGCTTTTCTCTAAAACCATTTTTATTGTGATTTTCTCGGTCCATTACATATGAAATCCACACCACTTTGTCTGGATATGACTGGAGGAAACCTGAAATATCCGGTTGTGTTTTGCCTTACTCAATCCCAGATATTGCTACAGACTCTGTGTTTGTGATTTCTGGATATTATCGACGTGCTTTATTGTTTTGAATATTTTTATCAGGGAACATTTAATTTTGTACCGTAGAAACACTAATAGGATCCACATGGAGACACCAGCTCTACACCTTCGTATTTTCTAGAGAGAAAGCTAGAGGAACTGCGGCAAACAAACATGATATTTCTGTTTGTATAGATGATATTTTATGCACTGCCCGAAGGAAAAGACTTTGCTTTTCTCCAAAACATTTTTACTGTGATTTTCTTGGTCCTTTGCATACGAATTCCACCAAACTTTGTCCAGATATGACTGGATGAAACCAGAAATATCTTTTTGTGTTTTGGCTAACTCAATCCCAGATATTGCTGCAGACTCTGTGTTTGTGTTTTCTGGATATTATCAACGGACTTTATGATTTTGAATCTTTTTTATCAGGGAAGATTTAATTTTGTGCTGGAAAACACTAATTGGTTCCACATGGAGACGCCAGCACTACACATTCGTATTTTCTAGGGAGAAAGCTAGGGGAAGTGCGGCAAACAAACATGATATTTCTGTTTGTATAGGTGACATTTTATGCAATTCCTGAAGGAAAAGTCTTTGTTTTTCTCCAAAGCCATTTTTACTGTGAATTTCTTGGTCCATTACATACGAAATCCACCCCATTTTTTCCGGATATGACTGGATGAAACCAGAAATATCCGGTTGTGTTGTGGCTTACTATATCCCAGCTATTGCTACAGCCTTAGTGTCTGTGTGTTCTGGATATTATCGATGGATTTTATTGTTTTGAATGTTTTTATCAGGGAACATTTAGTTTTGTACCGTAGAAACACTCATTGGTTCCACATGGAGACACCAGCTCTACACATTCGTATTTTCTAGGAAGAAAGCTAGAGGAACTGAGGCAAACAAATATGATATTTCTGTTTGTATAGATGATATTTTATGCACTTGCCTAACGAAAAGACTTTGCTTTTCTCCAAAATCATTTTTACTGTGATTTTTCTCGGTCCATTGCATAGGAATTCCATCCCATTTTGTGCAGATATGACTGGAAGAAACCAGAAATATCTGGTTGTGTCTTGGCTAAATCCACCCAAGATATTGCTACAGCCTCTGTGTTTGTGTTTATTGGATATTATTTACGTGCTTTATAGTTTTGAATATCTTTATCAGGGAACATTTAATTTTGTACGGTAGATACACTAATTGGTTCCACATGGAGATACCAGCTCTACACATTCGTATTTTCTAGGGAGAAAGCTAGAGGAACTGCGGCAAACAAACATGATATTTCTGTTTGTATAGACGAATTTTTATGTACTTGCCGAAGGAATAGACTATATTTTCCTCAAAACAATTTTTATTGTGTTTTTCTCGGTCAATTGCATACGAATTCCACACCAGTTTGTCCGGATATGACTGGATGAAACCTGAAATATCCGGTTCTCTTTTGGCTAACTATATCCCAGATATGGCTACAGCTTCTGTGTTTGTGTTTTCTGGATATTATCGATGGACTTTATTGTTTTGAATGATTTTATCAGGGAACATTTAATTTTGTGCCGTAGAAACATTAATTGGTTCCACATGGAGACACCAGCTCTACACATTCGTATTTTCTAGGGAGAAATCTATAGGAACTGAGGCAATCAAACATGATATTTCTATTTGTATAGATGACATTTTTTGCACTTGCCTAAAGAAAAGACTTTGCTTTTCTCCAAAACCATTTTTACTGTGATTTTCTCTGTCCAAGGCATATGAACTCCACACCATGCCACGCCTACAGCTGTGATACCCGCGTAGCAAGATGTTGCTGCGTTGGAGGTCTAAAGCTGCAGGGTTGAGGTCAGCGCTCTGTGGAGTGGAGCCTCAGGCGATTCCCGTGCAGTCCGCGGTTGTAATGACCCCCGACTCACATTATGGAAGCCAAGACTGTCCTTGCTGACTTTGGGGACACTGTGTCTCTGCTCTGTTGATGATCTCATTATGCATTATCTACCAGCTGTGTTTACACTTTACTGCTTGCTCTCACAATTATCAGAAACAAGAAAATCAAGAAAAAGAAGTTAACGTTTCCCATAAGATTATGGAGAAATTCAAACAATCTTTGCCCCTCTGTTTACTAAAGCTGTTTACGAGGGAGCTAGGAATGCAAGTCAAAACATATCATTAGGTTCCCATTATAGTGACAGAAAAATGTTAAGATTGCTCGGAAGTTATCTCCAAGTATCTAAAAGGGAAGCAAAACTTTGGGCAGTAATTCCCCTAAACAGTTCATAAAACAAAACTAAGCCAAAGGTCAATTCTCATCCTCAGTGAATTGTCTAAAAACAATGCCCCCACTATGTTCCTCATAAAACCACTCATATGACATCATTGTTTTAGCTCATTTTGTCAACCTTTGTAATAAAAGTTTTACATTTGCCTGTAGCATTGTCCCTTACTATATAAACCCAAGCCTTACTACAATAAATCGCAGCAACATACTCATAATGTGTGTGTCTGTCTGTCATTTCCCAGCCAATTCCTGATTCTCCTAAGAGCCTTCACCCCTCGTTCTCCCTCGGTCTGAGTCTCCGCGAGAGCCGGTCCGCGGCAACACCATTTTGTCCAGATATGACTGGATGAAACAAGAAATATCCGGTTGTGTTTTGGCTTACTAAATACCAGATATTGCTACAGCTTCTGTGTTTGTGTTTTCTGGATATTATCGAAGGACTTTATTGTTTTGAATGCTTTTATCAGGGAACATTTAATTTTGTACCGTAGAAACACTAATTGGTTCCACATAGAGACACCAGCTCTACACATTCGTATTTTCTAAGTAGAAAGCTAGAGGAACTGCGGCAAACAAACATCATATTTCTGTTTGTATAGATGACATTTTATGCACTTGCCTAAAGAAAAGACTTTGCTTTTCTCTAAAACCATTTTTACTGTGATTTTCTCGGTCCATTGCATAGGAATTCCAACCCACTTTGTGCGGATATGACTGGATTATACCAGAAATATCCGGAGGTGTTTTGGCTTGCTATATCCCAGATATTGCTACAGCCTCTGTGTTTGTGTTTATTGGATATTATGGACGTGCTTTATAGTTTTGAATATTTTTATCAGGGAACATTTAATTTTGTACCATAGATACACTAATTGGTTCGACATGCAGACACCAGCTCTACACATTCATATATTTTAGGGAGAAAGCTAGAGGAACTGCGGTAAACAAACATGCTATTTCTTTTGTATAGATGACATTTTATGCACTTGCCTAAGGAAAAGACTTTGCTTTTCTCTAAAACCATTTTTACTGTGATTTTCTCGGTCCATTGCATAAAAATTCTACCACATTTTGTCCGGATATGACTGGATGAAATCAGAAATATCCGGTTGTGTTTTGGGTAACTCAATCCCAGATATTGCTAATGCTTTTGTGTTTGTGCTGTCTGGATATTACCGACGTGCTTTCTTGTTTTGAATGTTTTTATCAGGGAATATTTAATTTTGTGTTGGGAAACACTAATTGGTTCCACATGGAGACACCAGTGTACACATTCGTATTTTCTAGGGAGAAAGCTAGAGGAACTGCGGCAAACAAACATGATATTTCTGTTTGTATAGATGACATTTTATGCACTTGCCTAAAGAAAAGACCTTGCTTTTCTCTAAAACCATTTTTACTGTCATTTTCTCGGTCCATTACATATGAAATCAACACCACATTGTCCGGATATGACTGGATGAAACCAGAAATATCCAGTTTTGTTTTGGCTAACTCAATCCCAGATATTGCTACAGCCTCTGTGTTTGTGATTTCTGGATATTATCGACGTGCTTTATTGTTTTCAATATTTTTTCAGGGAACATTTAATTTTGTACCGTAGAAACACTAATAGGATCCACATGGAGACAACAACTCTACACGTTCGTATTTTCTAGGGAGAATGCTAGAGGAACTGCGGCAAACAAACATGATATTTCTGTTGGTATAGATGACATTTTATGCACTGCCCGAAGGAAAAGACTTTGCTGTTCCCCAAAACCTTTTTTGCTGTGATTTTCTCGGTCCTTAGCATACGAATTCCACCAAACTTTGTCCGGATATGACTGGATGAAATCTGAAATATCCGGTTGTTTTTTGGCTAACTCAATCCCAGATATTGCTACAGAATCTGTGTTTGTGTTTTCTGGATATTATCAATGGACTTTATGGTTTTGAATCTTTTTTATCAGGGAAGATTTAATTTTGAGCTGGAAAACACTAATTGGTTCCACATGGAGACACCAACACTACACATTCGTATTTTCTAGGGAGAAAGCTAGGGGAACTGCGGCAAACAAACATGATATTTCTGTTTGTATAGGTGACAATTTATGCACTGCCCGAAGGAAAAGACTTTGCTTTTCTCCAAATCCATTTTTACTGTGATTTTCTCGGTCCATTACATACAAATTCTACCCCATTTTTTCCCGATATGACTGGATGTAACCAGAAATATCTGGTTGTGTTTTGCCTTACAATATCCCAGCTATTGCTACAGCCTTAGTGTCTGTGTTTTCTGGATATTATCGATGGATTTTATGGTTTTGAATGTTTTTATCGGGGAACATTTAATTTTGTGCTGGGAAACACTAATTGGTTCCACAGGGAGACACGAGCTCTACACATTCGTATTTTCTAGGGAGAAAGCTAGAGGAACTGCGGGAAACAAATATGATATTTCTGTTTGTATAGATGACATTTTATGCACTTGCGTAACGAAAAGACTTTGCTTTTCTCCAAAACCATTTTTACTGTGATTTTCTCGGTCCATTGCATAAGAATTCTACCCCATTTTGTGCGGATATTACTGGATGTAACCAGCAATATCCGGTTGTGTTATGGCTAACTCCATCCCAGATATTGCTACAGCCTCTGTGTTTGTGTTTATTGGATATTATGGACGTGCTTTATAGTTTTGGATATTTTTATCAGGGAACATTTATTTTGTACCGTAGATAAACTAATTGGTTCGACATGCAGACACCAGCTCTACACATTCGTATTTTCTAGGGAAAAAGCTAGAGGAACTGCGGTAAGCAAACATGATATTTCTTTTGTATAGATGACATTGTATGCACTTGCCTATGGAAAAGACTTTGCTTTTCTCTAAAATCATTCGTACTGGGGTTTTCTCGGTCCATTGCATATGAATACCACACTAGTTTCTCCGGATATGACGGGATTAAACCAGAAATATCCCTTTATATTTTGGCTAACTCAATCCCAGATATTGCTGCAGCCTATGTGTTTGTGTATTGCTGATATTATCGATGGACTTTATTGTTTTGAATGTTTTTTTATCAGGGAACATTTAATTTTGTGCTTGGAAACACTAATTGGTTCCACATGGAGAAACCAATCCCACACATTTGGATTTTTTGGGAGAAAGCTAGAGGAACCCTGGCAAACAAACATGATATTTCTGTTTGTATAGATGACATTTTATGCACTTGCCTAACGAAAAGACTTTGCTTTTCTCCAAAACCACTTTTACAGTGATTTTCTCGGTCCATTGCATACGAACTCCACACAACTTTGTCTGGATATGACTGGATGAAACCGGAAATATCCAGTTGTGTTTTGGCTTACGCAATCCCAGATATTGCTACAGCTTCTGTGTTTGTGTTTTCCAGATGTTATCGATGGACTTTATTGTTTTGAATGTTTTTTATTGGGGAATATTTTATTTTGAGCTTGGATACAGTAATTGGTTCCACATGGAGACACCAGATCTACATATTCGTATTTTCTATGTAGAAAGCTAGAGGAACTGCGACAAACAAAATGATATTTCTGTTTGTATAGATGACATTTTATGCACTTGCCTAACGAAAAGACTTTGCTTTTCTCCAAAACCATTTGTACTGTGATTTTCTCGGTCCATTGCTTACGAATTCCACACCAGTTTGTCCGGATATGACTGGATGAAACCAGAAATATTCGGTTTTGTTTTGCCTAACTAAATCCCACATATTGCTACAGCTCTGTGTTTGTGATTTCTGGATATTATCGATGGACTTCATGGTTTTGAATGTTTTTTATCAGGGAACATTTAATTTTGTACTGTTGGAGCACTAATTGGTTCCACATGGAGACACCAGCTCTACATATTCGTATTTTCTAGGGAGAAAGCTAGAGGAACTGCGGCAAACAAACATGATATTTCTGTTTGTATTGATGACATTTTATGCACTGGCCGAAGGAAAAGTCTTTGCTTTTCTCCAAAACCATTTTTACTGTGATTATCTCGGTCCATTACATACGAATTCCACACAACTTTATCCGGATATGACTGGAAGAAACCACAAATATCCGGTTGTGTTGTGGCTTACTATATCCCAGATATTGCTAGAGCCTCAGTGTCTGAGTTTTCTGGATATTATCAATGGCCTTTATTGATTTGAATATTTTTATCAGTGAACATTTAATTTTGTACCGTAGATACACTAATTGGTTTGACATGCAGACACCAGCTCTACACATTCGTATTTTCTAGGGAGAAAGCTAGAGGAACTGCGAAAAACAAACATGATATTTATGTTTGTATAGATGACATTTTATGCACTTGCCTAACGAAAAGACTTTGCTTTTCTCCAAAACCATTTTTACTGTGATTTTCTCGGTCCATTGCAAACGAATTCCACACCAGTTTGTCCGGATATGACTGGATGAAACCGGAAAAAGTCAGGTTTGTTTTGCCTAACACAATCCCAGATATTGCTACAGCCTCTGTGTTTGTTTATTCCTGATATTATCAATGGATGTTATTGTTTTGAATGTTTTTTATCAGGGAACATTTAATTTTGTGCTTGGAACCGCAATTGTCCGGTTGTGTTTTGGCTAACTCAATCAAAAATATTGTGATAGCTTCTGTGTTTGTGTTTTCTGGATATTATCGATGGACTTTATTGTTTTGAATATATTTATTAGGGAATAATTCATTTTTTACCGTATAAACATTAACTGATTCATCATTGAGGAAATTTAATTTTGTGCCTGGAATCATTAATTGGTTGCATATGAGGACACCAGTTCTACACATTAATATTTTCTAGGGTGATAGCTAGAGGAACTGCGGCAAACAAACATGATATTTCTGTTTGTATAGAAGACATTTTATGCACTTGCCTAACGAAAAGACTTTGCTTTTCTCCAAAACCATTTTTACTCTGTTTTTCTCGGTTCATTGCATACGAATTCCACACCAGTTTGTGCAGATATGACTGGAGGAAATCAGAAATATACAGTTGTGTTTTGGCTAACTCAATCCGAAATATTGTGAAAGACTCTGTGTTTTGTTTTCTGTATATTATCGATGTACTGTGTTGTTTTGAATGTTTTCATCAGGGAACATTTAATTTTGTACTGTTGAAGCACTAATTGGTTCGTCATGGGGACACCAGCTCTACACATTCGTATTTTCTAGGGAGAAAGCTAGAGGAACTGCAGCAAACAAACATGATATTTCTGTTTGTATAGATGACATTTTATGCACTTGCCTAACAAAAAGACTTTGCTTTTCACCAAAACCTTTTTTACTCTTTTTTTCTCAGTCCATTGCATATGAACTCCATACCAGTTTGTCCGAATATGACTGGAAGAAATCAGAAATACACGGTTGTGTTTTAGGTAACTGAATCCGAAATATTGTGAAAGCCTCTGTGTTTGTGTTTTCTGGATATTATCGATGGAGTTTATTGTTTTTAATGTTTTTATCAGGGAACATTTAATTTTGTACGGTAGAAACACTAATTGGTTCATCATGGGGACAGCAGCTCTTCACATTAGTATTTTCTAGGGAGAAAGCTAGAGGAACTGTGGCAAACAAACATGATATTTCTGTTTGTATATATGACATTATATCTACTTGCCTAACGAAAAGACTTTGCTTTTCTCCAAAACCCTTTTTACTGTGATTTTCTCTGTACATTGCATACGAATGCCACACCAGTTTGTCCGGATTTGACTTGATGAAACTGGAAATATCCGGTTGTGTTTTGGCTAACTCAATGTGAAATATTGTGAAAGCCTCTGTGTTTGTGTTTTCCAATTATTATTGATGGACTTTATTGTTTTGAATGTTTTTATCAGGGAACATTTAATTTTGTACTGTTGATACACTAATTGGTTCAACATGGGAACATCAGCTTTACATATTCGTATTTTCTAGGGAGAAAGCTAGAGGAACTGCGACAAACAAACATGATATTTCTGTTTGTATAGATGACATTTTATGCAATTGCAAAACGAAAAGACTTTGCTTTTCTTTGAAACCGTTTTTACTGTGATTTTCTCGGCCCATTGCATACGAATTCCACACTAGTTTGTCCGGATATGACTGGATGTAACTAGAAATATCCGGTTGTGTTTTGGCTAACTCAATCCCAGATATTGCTACAGCCTCTGTGTTTGTGTATTCCTGATATTATCGATGGACTTTATTGTTTTGAGTGTTTTTATCAGGGAACATTTATTTTTGTACCATTAATACACTAATTGGTTCCACATGGAGACACCAGCTCTACATATTCAAATTTTATAGGGAGAAATCTAGAGGAACTGCGACAAACAAACATGATATTTCTGTTTGTATATATGATATCATATTCACTTGCCTAACGAAAAGACTTTGATTTTCTCCAAAACCATCTTTACTGTGATTGTCTAAGTCCATTGCATACAAATTCCAAACCGCTTTATCCGGAAATAACTGGATGATACCAGAAATATCCGGTTCTGTTTTGGCTAACTCAGTGCGAAATATTGTGATAGTTTCTGTGTTTGTGTTTTCTGGATATTATCGATGGACTTTATTGTTTGGAATGTTTTTATCAGTGAACATTTAATTTTGTGCTTGGAATCACTAATTGGTTCCACATGGAGACACCAGCTCTACACATTCGTATTTTCTAGGGAGAAAGCTAGAGGAACTGCAACAAACACACATGACATTTCTGTTTGTATAGATGATATTTTATGCACTTGCCTAACGAAAAGACTTTGCTTTTCTCCAAAACCCGTTTTACTGTGATTTTCTCGGTCCATTGTTTACGAATTCCACACCAGTTTATCCGGATATGACTGGATGAAAACGGAAATATCTGTTTTTTTTTTTTTTTTTGGCTAACTCAATCCCAGATATTGCTACAGCCTCTGTGTATGTGTTTTCTGGATATTATCCAAGGAATTTATTGTTTTGAATGTTTATTATCAGGGAACATTTTATTTAATTTTATGCTTGGAAACACTAATTGGTTCCACATGGAGACACCAGCTACACACATTCGTATTTTCTACGGAGAAAGCTAGAGGAACTCCAACAAAAACACATGACATTTCTGTTTGTGTAGATGACATTTTATGCACTTGCCTAACGAAAAGACTTTGCTTTTCTCCAAAACCATTTTTACAGAGAATTTTTTCGGTCCATTGAATGCGAATTCCACACCAGTTTACCGGATATAACTGGATGAAACCGGAAATATCCGGTTGTGTTTTGGCTAACTCAATCCCAGATATTGCTACAGCCTCTGTCTTTGTGTTTTCCGGATATTATCGATGGACTTTGTTGTTTTGAATGTATTTTATCGGGGAACATTTAATTTTGTGCTTGGAAACACTAATTGGTTCATCATGGGTACACCAGCTCTACACATTCGTATTTTCAAGGGAGAAAGCTAGAATAACTACGGCAAACAAACATGAAATTTCTCTTTGTATAGATGACATTTTATGCACTTGCCTAATGAAAAGACTTTGCTTTTCTCCCAAACTATTTTTACTGCGATTTTCTCAGTCCATTGCATATGAATTCCACACCACATTGTTCGGATATGACTGGATGAAATCAGAAGTATTCGGTTTTTCGGCTAACTCAATCTGAAATATTGCTGCAGCCTCTGTTTTTGTGTTTCCTGGATATTATCGATGGATTTATTGTTTTGAATGTTTTTATCAGGTAACAATTAACATCTGCTTGGGTTTTGGCTAACTCAATCTGAAATATTGTGAAATCCGCTGTGTTTGTGTTTTCTGGATATTATCAATGGACTTTATTTTTTTGAATGTTTTTATCAGGGAAGATTTAATTTTGTACCGTTGAAACATTAATTAGTTCATCATGGGGACACCAGCTCTACACATTCGTATTTACTAGTGAGAAATTTGGAGGAACTGCGGCAAACAAACATGATATTTATGTTTTTATACATGACATTTTACGCACTTGCCAAACAAAAAGACATTGCTTTTCTCCAAAACCATTTTTACTCTGATTTTCTCGCTCCATTGCATATGAATTCCAAACCACTGTTTCCTGATATGTCTGGATGGAACCAGAAATATCCAGTTGTGTTTTGGCTAACTCAGTCCGAAATATTTGGAAAGCCTCTGCTTTTGTGTTTTCTGGATATTGTCGATGGACTTTATTGTTTTCAATGTATTTATCAGGGATCATTTAATTTTGTACCGTTGAAATATTAATTGGTTCATCATGGGGACAGCAGCTCTACACATGCGCATTTTCTAGGGAGAAAGCTAGAAAAATTACGGCAAACAAACATGATATTTCTGTTTGTATAGATGACAATTTATGCTCTTGCCTAATTAAAAGACTTTGCTTTTTTCCAAAACCATTTTTACTGTGATTTTCTCGGTCCATTGCATACGAGTTCCACACCAGATTGTCCGGATATGATTGGATGAAACTGGAAATATCCCGTTGTGTTTTGGCTAACTCAATCCGAAATATTGTGAAAGCCTCTGTGTTTGTGTTTTCTGGATATTATCGATCGATTTTATTGTTTTGAATATTTTTATTAGGGAACATTTAATTTTGTATCGTTGAAACACTAATTGGTTCATCATGGGTACACCAGCTCCACACATTCGTATTTCCTAGGGAGAAATCTAGAGCAACTGCGGCAAACAAACATGATATTTCTATTTGTATAAATGACTTTTTATGCACTTGCCTAAAGAAAAGACTGCTTTTCTCCAAAACCATTTTTACTCTGATTTTCTCAGTCCATTGCATACGAATTCCACACCACTTTGTCCGGATATACCTGGAGGAAAACAGAAATATCCGGTTCTGTTTTGGCTGACTCAATCCCAGATATTGCTACAGCCTCTGTGTTTGTGATTCCTGGACATTATCGATGGAATTTATTGTTTTGAATGTTTTTATCAGGCAACATTTAATTTTGTACCGTAGAAACACTGATTAATTCAACTTGGAGACACCAGCTCTACAAATTGTTATTTTCTAAGGAGAAAGCTAGACGAACTGCGACAAACAAATATGATATTTCTGTTTGTATAGATGATATTTTATGTACTTACCTAACGAAAAGACTTTGCTTTCCTCCAAAACCATTTTTACGGTGATTTTCTCGGAACATTGCGTATGAATTCCACACGACTTTGTCCGGTTATGACTGGATTAAACCAGAAATATCCAGATGAGTTTTGGCTAACTCAACCCCAGATATTGCTACAGTGTCTGTGTTTGTGTTTTCTGGATATTATCAACGGACTTTATTGTTTGAATATTTTTTTATCAGGGAACATTGAATTTTGTGCTGGGAAACTCTAGTTGATTCCACATGGAGTGAACGGCTCTACACATTCGTATATTCTAGGGTGAAAGCTAGAGGAACTGCTGCAAACAAACATGATATTTCTGTTTGAATATATGACATTTTAAGGAAAAGAGTTTACTTTTCTCCAAAACCATTTTTACTGTGATTTTCTCGATCCTTTGCATACGAATTCCACCCCACTTTGCCCGGATATTACTGGATGAAACCAGAAATATCCAGTTGTGTGTTGGCTAACTCAATCTGAAATATTGTGAAAGCCTGTTTGTTTGTGTTTTCAGGATATTATCAGCGGACTTTATTGATTTGAATTTTTTTTCTCAGGGAACATTTAATTTTGTGCTGGGAAACACTAGTTGACTCCACATTGTGACACCAGCTCTGCACATTTGTATTTTCTAGGGAGAAAGCTAGAGGAACTGCCGCAAAAAAACATGATATTTCTGTTTGTATAGATGACATTTTATGCACTTGCCTAATGAAAAAACTTTGCTTTTCTCCAAAACCATTTTTACTGTGATTTTCTCAGTCCATTGCATACGAATTCCACCCCATTTTGTGCAGATATGACTGGATGTAACCAGAACTGTCCGATTCTGTTTTGGCTAACTCAATTCCAGATATTGCTACAGCCTCTGTGTTTCCGTTTACCGGATATTATCAATGGACTGTATTGTTTTGAATATTTATTATCAGGGAACATTTAAATTTGTGCTGGGAAACACTAATTGGTTCCATAAGGAGACACCAGCTCTACACATTCGTATTTCCTAGGGAGCAAGCTAGAGGAACTTCGGCAGACAAACATGATATGTCTGTTTGCATAGATGACATTTTATACACTTGCCTAACGAAAAGATTTTCTTTCTTCCAAATCCATTTTTACTGTGAATTTCTCTTTCCATTACATATGAATTCCACACCACTCGACCTGATACGCCTGGACGAAACCGAAAGTATCCGGTTGTCTTTTGGCTAATTCAATCCCAGATATTGCTAGAGCCTCTGTGTTTGTGTTTTCTGGATATTATCAACAGACCTTATTGTTTTCAAATTTTTTATCAGTGAACATTTAATTTTGTGCTGGGAAACACTAATTGGTTCCACATGCAGACACCAGCTCTACATATTTTTATTTTCTAGGGAGAAAGCTAGAGGAACTGCAGCAAAGAAACATATTTTTCTTTCTATAGATGACTTTTTATGCACCTGCCTAAAGAAAAGACTTTGCTTTTTCCAAAACCATTCTTACTGTGATTTTCTCGGTCCATTGCATATGAATTCCACACCAATTTTAGGGATATGACTGTATGAAACCAAAAATATCCAGTTGTGTTTTGGCTAACTCAATCCCAGATATTGCTAGAGCCTCTGTGTATGTGTTTTCCGGATATTATCAATGGACTTTATTGTGTTGAATGTTTTTTATCAGGGAACATTTAATTTTGTGCTGGGAAACAATAGTTGGTTCCACTTGGAGAAATCAGGTCTACACATTCTTATATTCTAGCGAGAAACCTAGAGGAACTGTGGCAAACAAACATGATATTACTGTTTGTATAGATGACCTTTTAAGCATTTGCCTAAGAGAAAAACTTGCTTTACAGCAAAACCATGTTTACTGTGATTTTCTCGGTCCATTGCATACGAATTCCACACCACTTTGTCCGGATATGACTGGATGAAACCAGAAATATCTACTTGGGTTTTGGCTAATTCAATCCTAGATATTGCTACCGCTTCTGTGTTTGTTTTTTCTGGATCTTATAAACAGGCTTTATTGTTTTGAATTTTTTATCAGGGAACATTTAATTTTGTACCATAGAAACACTAATTGGTTCCACGAGGAGACACCAGCTATACATATTCATATTTTCTAGGGAGAAACCTAGAGTCACTGCGGCAAAGAAACATGATATTTCTGTTTGTATAACTGATATTTCATGCACTTTCCTAATGAAAAGACTTTGCTTTCTCCAACACCATTTTTACGGTGATTTTCTCCGTCCACTGCATACGAATTCCACCCCACTTTGTCTGGAAATGACTGGATGAAACCAGAAATATCCGGTTGAGTTTTGGCTAAATCAATCCGAAATATTGTGAAAGCCTCTGTGTTTGTGTTTTCTGGATATTATAGATGGATTTTACTGTTTTGAATGTTTTTTCTCAGGGAACATTTAATTTTATACCGCAAAAACACTAATTGGTTCCACATGGAGACACCAGCTCTACACATTCGTATTTTTTAGGGAGAAATCTAGAGGAACTGCAGCAAAGAAACATATTTTTCTTTCTATATATGACATTTTATTCACCTGCCTAAAGAAAAGACTTTGCTTTTTCCAAAATCATTCTTACTGTGATTTTCTCGGTCCATTGCATATGAATTCCACACCAATTTTAGGGATATGACTGTATGAAACCAAAAATATCCAGTTGTGTTTTGGCTAACTCAATCGCAGATATTGCTAGAGCCTCTATGTATGTGTTCTACGGATATTATCAGTGGACTTTATTGTGTTGAATTTTTTTGTCAGGGAACATTTAATTTTGTGCTGGGAAACAATAGTTGGTTCCACTTGGAGAAATCAGCTCTACACATTCTTATATTCTAGCGAGAAAGCTAGAGGAACTGCGGCAAACAAACATGATATTTCTGTTTGTATAGATGACTTTTTAAGCATTTTCCTAAGAGAAAAACTTGCTTTACAGCAAAACCATTTTTACTGTGATTTTCTTGGTCCATTGCATGCGAATTCCACACCACTTTGTACGGATATGACTGGATGAAACCAGAAATATCTACTTGGGTTTTGGCTAATTCAATCCTAGATATTGCTACCGCCTCTGTGTTTGTTTTTTCTGGATCTTATAAACGGGCTTTATTGTTTTGAATTTTTTATCAGGGAACATTTAATTTTGTGCCATAGAAACACTAATTAGATCCACGAGGAGACACCAGCTACACATATTCATATTTTCTAGGGAGAAACCTAGAGTCACTGCGGGAAAAAAACATGATATTTCTGTTTGTATAACTGATATTTCATGCACTTTCCTAATGAAAAGACTTTGCTTTTCTCCAAAACCATTTTTACTGTGATTTCTCGGTCCATTGCATACGAATTCCACACCACTTTGTACGGATATGACTGGATGAAACCCGAAATATCCGGTTGTGTTTTGGATAACTCGAACCCAATATATTTCGACAGCCTCTGTATTTGGTTTTCCAGATATTATCAATGGACCTTATTGTTTTCAATTTTTTATCACTGAACATTAAATTTTGTGCTGGGAAATACTAATTGGTTCCACATGGAGACACCAGCTCTACACTTTCGTATTTTCTAGTGAGAAAGCAAAGGGAACTGCTGCAAACAAACAGGATATATCTGTTTTTGTAGATGACATTTTATCCACTTGTCTAACGCAAAGAATTTGCTTTTCTCCATAACCATTTGTACTGTGATTTTCTCGGTCCATTGCATATGAATTCCACCCCACTTTGTCCAGATATGACTGGATGAAACCAGAAATATTCGGTTGTGTTTTGGTTAACTCAATCCCAGATATTTCTACAGCATCTATGTTTGTGTTTTCCGGATATTATAAACGGACTTTAATGTTTTGAATGTTTTTTATCAGGGAACATTTAATTTTGTGCTGGGAAACACTAGTTGAATCCACATGGAGACACCAGCTCTACACATTCGTGTTTTCTAGGGAGAAAGCTAGAGGAACTGCGGCGAACAGACATGATATTTCTGTTTGTATGTATGACATTTTCTGCACTTGCCTAACGAAAATCCTTTGCTTTTCTTCAAAACCAGTTCTACTGTGATTTTCTCGGTCCATTGCAAATGAATTCCACACAAGATTGTCCGGATATCTCTGGATGAAACCAGAAATATCCAGTTGAGTTTTGGCTAAATCAATCCGAAATATTGTGAAAGCCTCTGTGTTTGTGTTTTCTGGATATTATAGATGGATTTTACTGTTTTGAATGTTTTTTCTCAGGGAACATTTAATTTTATACCGCAGGAACACTAATTGGTTCCATATGGAGACACCAGCTCTACACATTCCTATTTTCTAGGGAGAAAGCTATAGGAACAGCGGCAAACAAACATGATATATCTGTTTGTACAGATGACATTTTATGCACTTGCCTAACGAAAAGACTTTGCTTTTCTCCAAAACCATTTTTAGTCTGATTTTCACGGTACATTGCAAATGAATACCACAACACTTTGTCCGGATATGACTGTATGAAAACAAAAATATCTGGTTGTGTTTTGGCTAACTCAATCCCAGATATTGTGATAGCCTCAGTGTTTGTGTTTTCTGGATATTATCGATGGACTTAATTGTTTTGAATGTTTTTATCAGGGAACATTTGATTTTCTGTTGGGAAATAGTTATTTGTTCCACATGAAGACACCAGCTCTACACATTCATATTTTCTAGGGAGAAAGCTAAAGGAACTGTGGCAAACAAGCATGACATTTCAATTTGGATAGATGACATTTTATGCACTTGCCTAATGCAAAGACTTTGCTTTTCTCCAAAACCATTTTTATTGTGATTTTCTCAATCCATTGCATACGAATTCCACACCACTTTGTCCAGATACACCTGGATGAAACCAGAAATATCTGGTTGTGTTTTGGCTAACTCCATCCCAGATATTGTGAAAGCCTCTGTGTTTGTGTTTTCTGGATATTATCGATGGGCTTTTTTTTTATCAGGGAACATTTAATTTTGTACCGTAGAAACACTAATAGGATCCACATGGAGACACCAGCTCTACACATTCGTGTTTTCTTGGGAGAAAGCTAGAGGAACTGCGGCAAACAAACAAGATATTTCTGTTTGAATAGGTGACATTTTATGCACTTGGCTAACGAAAAGACCTTTCTTTTCTCCAAAACCATTTTTACTGTGATTTTCTCGGTCCATTGCATACGACTTCTACACCACTTTGTCCGGATATGACTGGATGAAAGCAGAAATATCCAGTTGTGCTTCGGCTAACTCAATATCAGATATTGCTACAGCCTCTGTTTTTGTGTTTTCTGGATATTATCGATGGACTTTATGGCTTTAAATGATTTTATCAGGGAACATTTAATTTTATACCATAGAAACACTAATTGGTTCCACATGGAGACACGATGTCTACACATTTGTATTTTCTAGTGAGAAATCTAGAGGAATGTCGGCAAACAAACATCATATTTCTGTTTGTATCTATGACATTTTATGCACTTGCCTAACGAAAAGACTTTGCTTTTCATCAAAACCATTTTTACTGTGATTTTCTCGGTCCAATGTATATGAATTCAACCGCAGTTTGTCCGGATATCACTGGATGAAAACGGAAATATCCGGTTTTGTTTTGGCTAATTCAATCCCAGATATTTCTACAGCCTCTGTGTTTGTGTATTCCTGATGTTATCCATGGACTTTATTGTTTTCAATGTTTTTTATCAGGGAACATTTAATTTTGGGCTTGGAAACACTAATTGATTCTACATGGAGACACCAGCTCTACACATTCGTATTTTCTAGGGAAAAAGCTGGAGGAACTGAGGCAAACAAACATGATATTTCTGTTTGTATAAATGACATTTTATGCAATTGCCTAAAGAAAAGATTTTGCTTTTATCCAAAACCATTTTTAATGTGATTTTCACGATCCATTACATACGAATTCCACACCACTTTGTCAGGATATGACTGGATGAAACCCGAAATATCCGGTTGTGTTTTGGCTTACTATATCCCAGATATGCTACAGCCTCTGTGTTTGTGTTTACTGGATATTATCGATGGACTTATTGTTTTGAATGTTTTTTATCAGGGAACATTTAATGTTGTACCGTAGAAACACTAATTGGTTCATCATGGGGACACCAGCTCTACACATTCGTATTTTCTAGGGAGAAAGATAGAGGAAATGCGGCAAACAAACATGATATTTATGTTTGTATAGATGATATTTTAAGCACTTGCCAACGAAAAGACATTGCTTTTCTACAATACCATTTTTACTGTGATTTTCTCGGTCCATTGCATACGAATTCCACCAAACTTTGTCTGGAAATGACTGGATGAAACCAGAAATATCCGGTTGTGTTTTGGCTAACTCAATCTGAGATATTGTGAAGGCCTCTGTGTTTGTGCATTCTGGATATTATCGACGTGCTTTATTGTTTTGAATATTTTTATCAGGGAACATTTAATTTTCTACCGTAGAAACACTAAGAGGATCCACATGGAGACACCAGCTCTTCACATTCGTATTTTCCAGGGAGAAAGCTAGAGGAACTGCGGCAAACAAACATGATATTTCTGTTTGTATAGATGACATTTTAAGCAATTACCTAACGAAAAGACTTTGCTTTTCTCAAAAACCATTTTTACTGTGATTTTCTCGGTCCATTGCATACGAATTCCACACCACTTTGTCCAGATATGACTGGATGAAACCAGAAATATCCGGTTGTGTTTTCGCTAACTCAATCCCAGATATTGATACAGCCTCAGTGTTTGTGTTTTCCAGATATTATCAACGGACTTTATGGTTTTGAATGTTTTTTATCAGGGAACATTTAATTTTGTGCTGGGAAACACTAATTGGTTCCACATGGAGACACCAGCTCTACACATTCGTATTTTCTAGGGAGAAAGCTAGATGAACTGCGGCAAACAAACATGATATTTCTGGTTGTATAGACGACATTTTATGTACTTGCCTAAGGAATAGACTATATTTTCCCCAAAACAAATTTATTGTGATTTTCTCGGTCCATTGCATACGAATTCCACTCTACTTTGTCTGTATATGACTGAATGCAACCACAAATATCCGGTTCTCTTTTGGCTAACTATATCCCAGATATTGCTACAAACTTAGTGTTTGTATTTCTCGATATTATCGACGGACTTTATTATTTTGAATGTTTTTATCAGGAAACATTTAATTTTGTGCTGGGAAACACTTATTTGTTTTCATGGAGACACCAACTCCACACATTTGTATTTTCTAGGGAGAAAGCTAGAGGAACTGCGGCAAACGAACATGATATTTCTGTTTTTATAGATGACACTTTATGCACTTCCCTAAGAAAAAGACTTTGCTTTTCTCCAAAACCATTTTTAATGTTGACTCAGTCCATTACATACGAATTCCACACCACTTTGTCCGGATGTGACTGGATGAAACCGGAAATATCCGGTTGTGTTTTGGCTAACTCAAACCGAAATATGGTGAAATCCTCTGTGTTTGTGCTTTCTGGATATTATGAATGGACTTTATTGTTTTGAATGTTTTTTATCGTGGAACATTTAATTTTGTGCTTGGAAACACTAATTGGTTCTACATGGAGACACCAGCGCTACACATTCGTATTTTCTAGGGAGAAAGCTAGAGGAACTGCGACAAACAAACATGATATTTCTGTTTGTATAGATGACATTTTATGCACTTGCCTAAGGAGAAGACTTTGCTTTTCTCCAAAACCATTTTTACTGTGATTCTCTCAGTCCATTGCATGTGAATTCCACACCAGTTTACTGGATATGACTGGATGAAACCGAAGTAACCGGTTGTGTTTTGGCTAACTCAATCCGAAATATGGTGAAAGCCTCTGTGTTTCTGTTTTCCGGATATTATGAACGGACTTTATTGTTTGGAATGTTTGTTATCAGGGAACATTTAATTTTGGGCTTGGATACAGTAATTGGTTCCACATGGAGACACCAGCTCTACATATTCGTATTTTCTATGGTGAAAGCTATATGAACTATGGCAAACAAACATGATATTTCTGTTTTTATAGATGACTTTTTATGCACTTGCCTAATGAAAATACGTTGCTTTTCTCCAAAACCATTTTTACTGTGATTTTCTCGATCCATTGCATACGAATTCCACACCTTTTTGTCCGGATATGACTGGATGCAACCGGAAATATGCTGTATTGTTTTGGATTATTCAATCCCAGATATTGCTACAGCCTCTGTGTTTGTGTTTTCTGGATATTATCAATGGACTTTTTTGTTTTGGATGTTTTTTACCAGGGAATATTTTGTTTTGATCTTGGATACAGTAATTGGTTCTACATGGAGACACCAGCTCTACATATTCATATTTTCTAGGTAGAAAGTTAGAGGAACTGCGACAAAGAAACCTGATATTTCTGATTGTATAGATGGCATTTTATGCACTTGCCTAACGAAAATGCTCTGCTCTTCTCCAAAACCATTTTTACTGTGATTTTCTCAGTCCATTGCATACAAATTCCACACCACTTTCTCCGGATATGACTGGATGAAAACGGAAATATACAGTTGTGTTTTAGCTAACTCAATCTCAGTTATTGCTACAGCCTCTGTGTTTGTGTATTCCTGATATTATCCACGCACATTATCGTTTTGAATGTTTTTTTTTTTTTATGAGGGAACATTTAAATTTGTGCTTGGAAACACTAATTGGTTCCACATGGAGACACCAGCTATACACATTTGTTTTTTCTAGGGAGAAAGCTAGAGGAACTGCGACAAACAAACATGATATTTCTGTTTGTATCGATGACATTTTTTGCACTTGACTAAGGAAAAGACTTTGCTTTTCTCCAAAACATTATTTACTGTGAGTTTCTCGATTCATTGCATACGAATACTACACCACTTTGTCCGGATATGACTGGATGAAACCAGAAATATCCGGTTGTGTTTTGGCTAACTCAATCTGAAATATTGTGAAAGCCTCTGTGTTTGGGTTTTCTGGATATTATCGATGCACATTATTGTTATGAATGTTTTCTTCAGGGAACATTTAATTATATACTGCTGAAACAGTTATTGGTTCATCATGGGGACACCAGCTCCACACATTCGTATTTTCTAGGGAGAATGGTAGAGGAACTGCAAGAAACAAACATGATATTTCTGTGTATATTGATGACATTTTCTGCACTTGCCTAAGGAAAAGACTTTGCTTTTCTCCAAAACCATTTTTACTGTGATTTTCTTGGTTCATTGCATACGAATTCCACACCAGTTTGTCCGGATATGACTGGATGAAAACAGAAATATATGGTTGTGTTTTGGCTAACTCAATCCGAAACATTGTGAAAGCCTCTGTGTATGTGTTTTCTGGATATTATTGATGGACTGTATTGTTTTCAATGTTTTTATCAGGGAACATCTAATTTTGTACCGTTGAAACACTAATTGGTTCATCATGGGGACACCAGCTCTACACATTCGTATTTTCTAGGGAGAAAGCTGGAGGAACTGCGGCAAACAAACATGATATTTGTGTTTGTATAGGTGACATTTTATGGACTCGCCGAAGGAAAGGACTTTGCATTTCTCCAAAACCATTGTTACTCTGATTTTCTTGGTGCATTGCATACGAATTCCACAACAGTTTGTCGTATATGACTGGATGAAAACAGAAATATCCGGTTATGTTTTGGCTAACACAATCCCGGATATTGCTACAGCCCCTGTGTTTGTGTATTCCTGATATTAGATGGACTTTATTGTTTTGAATATTTTTTATCTGGGAACATTTGATTTTGTGCATGGAACCACTAATTTGTTCCACATGGAGACACCAGCTCTACACATTCTTATTTTCTATGGGGAAAGCTAGAGGAACTGCGACAAACAAACATGATATTTCTGTTTGTATTGATAACATTTTAAGCACTTGCCAAATGGAAATACTTTGCTTTTCTCCAAAACCATTCGTACTGCAATTTTCTTGGTTCATTGCATACAAATTCCACACCAGTTTGTCCAGATACGACTGGATGAAAACAGAAATATCCGGTTGTGTTTTGGCTAACTCAATCGGAAATATTGTGAAAGCCTCTGTGTTTGTGCACATGCCTAACAAAAAGACTTTGCCTTTTTCCAAAACCAATTTTACTGTGATTTTCTCAGCCCATTGCATACCAAATTCACACCACTTTGTCCAGTATGACTTCATGAAACCAGAAATATCCGGTTGTGTTTTGTCTAACTCAATTTGAAATATTGTGAAAGCCTCTGTGTTTGTGTATTCCTGATATTATCTACGGACTTTATTGTTTTGAATGTTTTTTTCGGGGGACATTAAATTTTTTGCTTGGGAACGCTAATTGGTTCCACATGGAGACACCAGCTCTACACAATCGTATTTTCTAGGGAGAAAGCTAGAGGAACTGCGGCAAACAAACATATTTCTGTTTGTATAGATGACATTTTATGCACTTGCCTAACGAAAAGACTTTGCTTTTCTCCAAAACCATTTTTAATGTGATTTTCTCGGTCCATTGCATACGAATTCCAAACCAGTTTGTCCGGATATGACTGGATGAAACCGGAACTATCCGGGTTTGTTTAGGCTAACTCAATCCCAGATATTGCTTCAGCCTCTGGTTTTATGTTTCTGGATATTATCCATGGAGGTTACTGTTTTGAAATTTTTTATCAGGGAACATTTAATTTTGTACCATTGAAACACTAATTGGTTCATCATGGGTACACCAGCTCTACACATTCGTATTTTTTAGGGAGAAAGCTAGAGGAACTGGCGCAAACAAACATGATATTTCTGTTTGTATAGATGACATTTTATGCACTTGCCTATCTAAAAACTTTGCTTTTCTACAAAATCATTTTTACTGTGATTTTTCTCGGTCCATTGCCTACGAATTCTACCCCAC
This sequence comes from Lepus oiostolus, assembly GCA_036325905.1. Classification (NCBI taxonomy): domain Eukaryota; kingdom Metazoa; phylum Chordata; class Mammalia; order Lagomorpha; family Leporidae; genus Lepus; species Lepus oiostolus. The sequence goes on from CM070804.1 coordinate 166,139, forward strand.
GTTGTCCGGATATGATTGGATGAAACCAGAAATATCCAGTTGTGTTTTGGCTAACTCCATCCCAGATATTGCTACAGCCTCTGTGTTTGTGTTTTTAGGATATTATCGATGGACTTATTGTTTTGAATGTTTGTATCAGGGAACATTTAATTTTGTACCTTAGATACACTAATTGGTTCCACATGGAGACATCAGCTCTACACATTCGTATTTTCTAGGGAGAAAGCTAGAGGAACTGTGGCAAACAAACATGATATTTCTGTTTGTATAGATGACATTTTATGCACTTGCATAACGAAAAGACTTTGCTTTTCTCAAAACCATTTTTACTGTGATTTTCTCGTTCCATTGCATAGGAATTCCACCCCATTTTGTGTATATAACTGGATGAAACCAGAAATATCCGGTTGTGTTTTGGCTAACTCCATCCCAGATATTGCTACAGCTTCTGTGTTTGTGTTTATTGGATATTATCAACGGACTTTATGGTTTTGAATGTTTTTATCAGGGAACATTTAATTTTGTACCGTAGATACACTAATTGGTTCCACATGGAGACACCAGCTCTAAACATTCGTATTTTCTAGGGAGAAAGCTAGAGGAACTGTGGCAAACAAACATGATATTTCTGTTTCTATAGATGAAATTTTATGCACTTGCCTAACGAAAAGACTTTGCTTTTCTCCAAAACCATTTTTACTGTGATTTTCTCGGTCCATTACCTATGAATTCCACACCACGTTGTCTGGATATGACTGGAAGAAACCAGAAATATCCGGTTGTGTTTTGGCTAACTCAATCCCATCTATTCTACAGCCTCTGTGTTTGTGTTTTCTGGATATTTTCGATGGACTTTATTGTTTTGAATGTTTTTATCAGGGAACATTTAATTTTGTACCATAGAAAAACTAATTGATTCCTCATGGAGACATCACCTCTACACATTCGTATTTTCTAGGGAGAAAGCTAGAGGAACTGGCACAAACAAGCATGATATTTCTGTTTGTATAGATGACATTTTTTGCACCTACCTACCGAAACGACTTTGCTTTTCTCCAAAACCATTTTTACTGTGATTTTCTCGTTCCATTACATCCGAATTCCACTATACTTGTCTGGATATGACTGGATGAAACCAGAAATATCTAGTTGTGTTTTGGCTAACTCAATCCCAGATATTGCTACAGCCTCTGTGTTTGTGATTTCTGGATATTATCAATGGACTTGATGGTTTTGAATGTTTTTTATCAGGGAACATTTAATTTTGTGCTGGGAAACAATAATTGGTTCCACGTGGAGACACCAGCTCTACATATTCGTATTTTCTAGGGAGAAAGCTAGAGGAACTGCGGCAAACAAACATGATATTTCTGTGTGTATAGATGACATTTTATGCAGTGGCCGAAGGAAAAGTCTTTGCTTTTCACCAAAACCATTTTTACGATGATTTTCTAGGTCCGTTACATACGAATTCCACACTACTTTCTACGGATATGACTGGAAGAAACCAGAAATATCCGATTGTGTTGTGGCTTACTATATCCCAGATGTTGCTACAGCCTCAGTGTCTGTGTTTTCTGGATATTATCAATGGACTTTAGTGTTTTGAATATTTTTATCAGGGAACATTTAATTTTGTGCTGGGAAACACTAATTGGTTCCACATGGAGACAAAAGCTCTTCACATTCGTATTTTCTAGGGAGAAAGCTAGAGGAACTGTGGCAAACAAACATGATATTTCTGTTTCTATAGATGATATCTTATGCACTTGCCTAACGAAAAGACTTTGCTTTTCTCCAAAACCATTTTTACTGTGATTATCTCCATCCATTGCATACGAATTCCACACCACTTTGTCCGGATATGACTGGATGAATCTAGAAATAAATGGTTGTGTTTTGGCTTACTATATCCGAGATATTGCTACAACCTCAGTGTTTGTGTTTTCTGGATATTATCAATGGATTTTATTGTTTTGAATGTTTATATCAGGGAACATTTAATTTTGTACCATAGAAACACTAATTGTATCCACATGGAGACACCAGTCTAAACATTCGTATTTTCTAGGGAGAAATCTAGAGGAACTGAGGCAACAAAAATGACATTTCTGTTTGTATAGATGACATTTTGTGCACTTGCCTAACGAAAAGACTTTGCTTTTCTCCAAAACCATTTTTACTGTGATTTTCTCTGTCCATAGCATACGAATTCCACCCCACTTTGTCTGGCTATGCCTGGATGTAAACAGAAATATCTGGTTGTGTTTTGGCTAACTCTAATCCAGATATTGCTACAGCCTCTGTGTTTGTGTTGTCTGGATATTATCGATGGACTTTATTGTTTTGAATGTTTTTATCATGGAACATTTAATTTTCTACCGTAGAAACACTAAGTGGTTCCACATGGAGACAAAAGCTCTTCACATTCGTATTTTCTAGAGAGAAAGCTAGAGGAACTGCGGCAAACAAACATGATATTTCTGTTTGTATAGATGATATTTTATGCACTTGCCTAACGAAAAGACTTTGTTTTTCTCCAAAATCATTTTGACTGTGATTTTCTCCGTCCATTGCATATGAATTCCACACCACTTTGTCTGGATATGCCTGGATGTAAATAGAAATATCCCGTTGTGTTTTGGCTAACTCAATCCCAGATATTGCTGCAGCCTCTGTGTTTGTGTTTTCCAGATATTATCAATGGACTTTATGGTTTTGAATATTTTTATCACGGAACATAATTTTGTACCGTAGAAACAGTAAGTGGTTCCACATGGAGACAAAAACTCTTCACATTCGTATATTCTAGGGCGAAAGCTAGAGGAACTGTGGCAAACAAACATGATATTTCTGTTTGTATAGATGACATTTTATGCACTTGCCTAACGAAAAGACTTTGCTTTTCTCCAAAACCATTTTTACTGTGATTTTCTCGGTCCATTGCACACGAATTCCACCCCACTTTGTCCGGATATGAGTGGATGAAACCAATAATATCCGGCTGTGTTTTGGCTAACTGCATCCCAGATATTGCTACAGCCTCTGTGTTTGTGTTTACAGGATATTATCCATGGACTTTATTGTTTTGAATGTTTTTATCAGGGAACATTTAATTTTGCACCGTAGAAATACTAATTGTTTCCATAGGGAGACACCAGCTCTACACATTCGTATTTTCTAGGAAGAAAGCTAGAGGAACTGAGGCAAACAAAAATGATATTTCTGTTTGTATCGATGACATTTTTTGCACCTACCTACCGAAACGACTTTGCTTTTCTCCAAAACCATTTTTACTGTGATTTTTTCGGTCCATTGCATACGAATATCACCACAGTATGTCCGGATATGACTGGATGAAACCAGAAATATCCGGTTGTATTTTGCCTAACTCAGTCCCAGTTATTGCTACAGCCTCTGTGTTTGTGTTTTCTGGATATTATCGATGGACTTATTGATTTGAATGTTTTTATCAGGGAACATTTAATTTTGTACCGTGGAAACACAAATTGGTACCACATGGAGACACCAGCTCTACACATTCGTATTTTCTAGGGAGAAATCTAGAGGACCTGAGGCAAACAGACATGATATTTCTGTTTGTATAAATGACATTTTATGCTCTTGCCTAACGAAAAGACTTTGCTTTTCTCCAAAATCATTTTTACTGTAATTTTCTCAGTCCATTACATACGAATTCCACAACATTTTATCTGGATATGACTGGATGAAACCAGAAATATCCGTTTTTGTTTTGGTGTGCTATATCCCAGATATTGGTACAGCCTCTGTTTTTGTGTTTTCTGGATATTATCGACGGACTTTATTGTTTTGAATGTTTTTATCAGGGAATATTTAATTTTGTACCATAGAAACAATAATTTGATCCACATGGAGACACCAGCTCTACACATTCGTATTTTCTACATAGAAACCTAGAGGAACTGCGGCAAACAAACATGATATTTCTGTTTGTATAGATGACATTTTATGCACTGCCCGAAGGAAAAGACTTTGCTTTTCTCCACAACCATTTGTACTGTCATTTTCTCGGCCCATTGCATACGAATTCCACACAACTTTGTGTACATATGACTGGATGAAACCAGAAATATCCGGTTGTGTTTTGGCTAACTCAATCCCAGATATTGTTACAGCCTCTGTGTTTGTGTTTTCTGGATATTATTAATGAGTTAATGGTTTTGAAATTTTTATCAGGGAACATTTAATTTTGTACCGCCGAAACACTTATTGGTTTCACATGGAGACACCAGCTCTACACATTCATATTTTCTATGGAGAAAGCTAGAGGAACTGCGGCAAACAAACATGATATTTCTGTTTGTATAGATGGCATTTTATGCACTTGCCTAACAAAAAAGACTTTGCTTTTCTCCAAAACCATTTTTACTGTGATTTTCTCGGTCCAAGGCATTTGAAGTCCACACCACGTTGTCCGGATATGCCTGGATGAAACCAGAAATATCCGGTTGTGTTTTGGCTAACTCCATCCCAGATATTGCTATAGCCTCTGTGTTTGTGTTTTCAGGATATTATCCATGGACTTTATTGTTTTGAATGCTTTTATCAGGGAACATTTAATTTTGCACCATAGAAATACTAATGGGTTCCATAGGGAGACACCAGCTCTACATATTCGTATTTCTAGGGAGAAAGCTAGAGGAACTGAGGCAAACAAAAATGATATTTCTGTTTGTATAGATGACATCTGTTGCACCTACCTACCGAAACTACTTTGCTTTTCTCCAAAACCATTTTTACTGTGATTTTCTCAGTCCATTACATCTGAACTCCACCAACCTTTCTCTGGATATGACTGGATGAAACCAGAAATATCCAGTTGTGTTTTGGCTAACTCAATCCCAGATATTGCTACAGCCTCTGTGTTTGTGATTTCTGGATATTATCAATGGACTTGATGGTTTTTAAAGTTTTTATCAGGGAACATTTAATTTTGTGCTGGGAAACACTAATTGGTTCCACATGGAGACACCAGCTCTACGTATTCGCATTTACTAGGGGGAAAGCTAGAGGAACTGCGGCAAACAAACATGATATTTCTGTGTGTATAGATGACATTTTATGCAGTGGCCGAAGGAAAAGTCTTTGCTTTTCACCAAAACCATTTTTACTGTGATTTTCTCGGTCAATTACATACGAATTCCACACCACTTTGTCCAGATATGACTGGATGAAACCAGAAATATGCGGTTGTTTTGTGGCTTACTATATCCCAGATATTGCTACAGCCTCAGTGTCTGTGTTTTCTGGATATTATCAATGGACTATATTGTTTTGAATATTTTTATTAGGGAACATTTAATTTTGTGCTGGGAAACACTAATTGGTTCCACATGGAGACACCAGCTCTACACATTCGTATTTCCTAGGGATTAAGCGAGAGGAACTGCGGCAAACAAACATGATATTTCTGTTTGTATAGAGGACATTTTATGCACTTGCCTAACGAAAAGACTTTGCTTTTCTACAAAACCATTTTTACTGTGATTTTCTCAGTCCATTACATCCGAATTCCACCAAACTTTGTTTGGATATGACTGGATGAAACCAGAAATATCCGGTTGTATTTTGCCTAACTCAGTCCCAGTTATTGCTACAGGCTCTGTGTTTGTGTTTTCTGGATATTATCGATGGACTTATTGATTTGAATGTTTTTATCAGGGAACATTTAATTTTGTACCGTGGAAACACAAATTGGTACCACATGGAGACACCAGCTCTACACATTCGTATTTTCTAGGGAGAAATCTAGAGGACCTGAGGCAAACAGACATGATATTTCTGTTTGTATAAATGACATTTTATGCTCTTGCCTAACGAAAAGACTTTGCTTTTCTCCAAAATCATTTTTACTGTAATTTTCTCGGTCCATTACATACGAATTCCACAACATTTTATCTGGATATGACTGGATGAAACCAGAAATATCCGTTTTTGTTTTGGTGTGCTATATCCCAGATATTGGTACAGCCTCTGTTTTTGTGTTTTCTGGATATTATCGACGGACTTTATTGTTTTGAATGTTTTTATCAGGGAATATTTAATTTTGTACCATAGAAACACTAATTTGATCCACATGGAGACACCAGCTCTACACATTCGTATTTTCTACATAGAAACCTAGAGGAACTGCGGCAAACAAACATGATATTTCTGTTTGTATAGATGACATTTTATGCACTGCCCGAAGGAAAAGACTTTGCTTTTCTCCACAACCATTTGTACTGTCATTTTCTCGGCCCATTGCATACGAATTCCACACAACTTTGTGTACATATGACTGGATGAAACCAGAAATATCCGGTTGTGTTTTGGCTAACTCAATCCCAGATATTGTTACAGCCTCTGTGTTTGTGTTTTCTGGATATTATTAATGAGTTAATGGTTTTGAAATTTTTATCAGGGAACATTTAATTTTGTACCTCCGAAACACTTATTGGTTTCACATGGAGACACCAGCTCTACACATTCATATTTTCTATGGAGAAAGCTAGAGGAACTGCGGCAAACAAACATGATATTTCTGTTTGTATAGATGGCATTTTATGCACTTGCCTAACAAAAAAAGACTTTGCTTTTCTCCAAAACCATTTTTACTGTGATTTTCTCGGTCCAAGGCATTTGAAGTCCACACCACGTTGTCCGGATATGCCTGGATGAAACCAGAAATATCCGGTTGTGTTTTGGCTAACTCCATCCCAGATATTGCTATAGCCACTGTGTTTGTGTTTTCAGGATATTATCCATGGACTTTATTGTTTTGAATGCTTTTATCAGGGAACATTTAATTTTGCACCATAGAAATACTAATGGGTTCCATAGGGAGACACCAGCTCTACATATTCGTATTTCTAGGGAGAAAGCTAGAGAAACTGAGGCAAACAAAAATGATATTTCTGTTTGTATAGATGACATCTGTTGAACCTACCTACCGAAACTACTTTGCTTTTCTCCAAAACCATTTTTACTGTGATTTTCTCGGTCCATTACATCTGAACTCCACCAACCTTTCTCTGGATATGACTGGATGAAACCAGAAATATCCAGTTGTGTTTTGGCTAACTCAATCCCAGATATTGCTACAGCCTCTGTGTTTGTGATTTCTGGATATTATCAATGGACTATATTGTTTTGAATATTTTTATTAGGGAACATTTAATTTTGTGCTGGGAAACACTAATTGGTTCCACATGGAGACACCAGCTCTACGTATTCGCATTTACTAGGGGGAAAGCTAGAGGAACTGCGGTAAACAAACATGATATTTCTGTGTGTATAGATGACATTTTATGCTCTGGCCGAAGGAAAAGTCTTTGCTTTTCACCAAAACCATTTTTACTGTGATTTTCTCGGTCAATTACATACGAATTCCACACCACTTTGTCCGGATATGACTGGATGAAACCAGAAATATGCGGTTGTTTTGTGGCTTACTATATCCCAGATATTGCTACAGCCTCAGTGTCTGTGTTTTCTGGATATTATCAATGGACTATATTGTTTTGAATATTTTTATTAGGGAACATTTAATTTTGTGCTGGGAAACACTAATTGGTTCCACATGGAGACACCAGCTCTACACATTCGTATTTCCTAGGGATTAAGCGAGAGGAACTGCGGCAAACAAACATGATATTTCTCTTTGTATCGATGACATTTTATGCACTTGCCTAACGAAAAGACTTTGCTTTTCTACAAAACCATTTTTACTGTGATTTTCTCAGTCCATTACATCCGAATTCCACCAAACTTTGTTTGGATATGACTAGATGAAACCAGAAATATCCGGATGTGATTTCGATAGCTCAATCCGAAATATTGTGAAAGCTTCTGTGTTTGTGATTTCTGGATATTATCAATGGACTTGATGGTTTTGAATGTTTTTATCAGGGAACATTTAATTTTGTGCTGGGAAACACTAATTGGTTCCACATGGAGACACCAGCTCTATATATTCGTATTTTCTAGGGAGAAAGCTAGAGAAACTGCGGCAAACAAAGATGATATTTCTGTGTGTATAGATGACATTTTATGCACTTGCATAAAGAAAAGACTTTGCTTTTCTACAAAACCATTTTTACTGTGATTTTCTCAGTGTAAGGCATATGAACTCGAAACCACTTTGTCCGGATATGCCTGGATGAAACTAGAAATATCCGGTTGTTTTTTTTTGCTAACACAATCCAAAATATTGTGAAACCTTTGTGTTTGTTTTTTCTGCATATTATGTAAGGACTTTATTGTTTTGAGTGTTTTTATCAGGGAACATTTAATTTTGTACCGTAGAAACACTAATTGGTTCCACATGGAGACACCAGCTCTACACATTTGAATTTTCTAGGGAGAAAGCTAGTGGAACTGTGGCACACAAACATGATATTTCTGTTTGTATAGATGACATTTTGTGCACTTGCCTAACGAAAAGACTTTGCTTTTCTCCAAAACCATTTTTACTGTGATTATCTCCGTCCACTGCATACGAATTCCATACCAGTTTGTCCAGATATGACTGGGAGAAACCGGAAATATCCGGTTTTGTTTTGGCTAATTCAATCCCAAATATTCCTACAGCCTCTGTGTTTGTGTTTTCTGGATATTATCAACGGACTTTATTGTTTCGAATGTTTTTATCAGGGAACATTTAATTTTGTACCGTAGAAACACTAATTGGTACCACATGGAGACACCAGCTCTACACATTCGTATTTTCTAGGGAGAAAGCTAGGGGAACTGCAGCAAACAAACATGATATTTCTGTTTGTATAGACGAAATTTAATGCACTTCCCTAAGGAATAGAGTATATTTTCCCCACAACAAATTTACTGCGATTTTCTGGGTCCATTGCATACGAATTCCACACTACTTTGTCTGTATATGACTGAATGAAACCAGAAATATCCGGTTCTCTTTTGGCTAACTATATCCCAGATATTGCTACAGCCTCAGTGTTTGGTTATTCTGGATATTATCCACGGAATGTATTGTTTTGAATGTTTTTATCAGGGAACATTAAATTTTGTTCTGGGAATCACAAATTTGTTCCACATGGAGACACCAGCTCTACACATTCTTATTTTCTAGGGAGAAAGCTAGAGGAACTGCGACAAACAAACATGATATTTCTTTTGGTATAAATGACATTTTAAGCATGTGCCTAAATAAAAGACTTTGCTTTTCTACAAAACCATTTTTTCGGTGATTTTCTCGGTCCATTACATTGAATTCCACACCACTTTGTCCGGATATGACTGGATGAAAACAGAAACATCATATTGTGTTTTGGCTATCTATATCCCAGATATTGCTACAGCCTCAGAGATTTGTTTTTTTTTTTTTCTGGATATTATCTACAAACTTTATAGTTTTGAATGTTTTTATCAGGGAACATATAATTCTGTACCATAGAAACACTAATTGTCCACATGGAGACACCAGCTCTACACATTCGTATTTTCTACGGAGAAAGCTAGTGGAACTGCGGCAAAGAAACATGATATTTCTGGTTGTATTGACGACATTTTATGCACTTGCCTAAGGAATAGACTATAATTTTCCCAAAACAATTTTTATTGTGATTTTCTCCGTCCATTGCATACGAATTCCACCCTACTTTGTCTGTATTTGACTGAATGAAACCAGAAATATCCGGTTCTCTTTTGGCTAACTATATCCCAGATATTGCTACAGCCTCTGTGTTTGTTTTTTCTGGATATTATCAACGGACTTTATTATTTTGAATGTTTTTTTCAGGGAACATTTATTTTTGTGCTTGGAGACACTAATTGGTTCCACATGGAGACACCAGCTCTACATATTCATATTTTCTAGGGAGAAACCTAGAGGAACTGCAACAAACAAAGTTGATATTTCTATTTGTATAGATGACTTTTTATGCACTTGCCTAAGGAAAAGACTTTGCTTTTATCCAAAATCATTTTTACTGTGATTCTCTCAATCCACTGCATTTGAATTCCACACAACTTTCTACGGATATGACTGGATGAAACCAGAAATACCCGGTTGTGTTTTGGGTAACTACTTCCAAATGTTGTGAAATACCCTGTGTTTGTGTTTTCTGGATATTATCAATGGACTTACGGTTTTGAAAGTTTTTATCAGGGAACACTTAATTTTGTACCGTTGAAACACTAATTGGTTCATCAAGGGGACACCAGCTCTACGCATTCGTATTTTCTAGGGAAAAAGCTAGAGGAACTGCGGCAAAAAACATGATATTTCTGTTTGTATAGATGACATTTTACACACTTGCGTAACGAAAATACGTTGCTTTTCTTCAAAACCATTTTTACTGTGATTTGCTCGGTCCATTGCATACGAATTCCACACCACATTGTCCGGATATGACTGGATGAAACCGGAAATATCCGGTTTTGTTTTGGTTAACTCAATCCCAGATACTGCTACAGCCTCTGTTTTTGTGTCTTCTGGATATTATCAACCGACTTTATTGCTTTGAATGTTTTTTATCGGGGAACATTTAATTTTGAGCTTTCATACAGTAATTGGTTCCACATAGAGACACCAGCTCTATATATTTATATTTTCTAGTGAGAAACATCAGGAAATGAGGCAAAAAAAAGATGATATTTCTGTTTGAATCGGTGACACTTTATGCACTTGCCTAAGGAAAAGACTTTGCTTTTCTCCAAAACCATTTTTACTGTGATTTGCTCGGTCCATTGCATACGAATTCCACACTAGTTTACTGAATATGACTGGATGAAACCAGAAATATCCTCTTTTGTTTTGGCTAACTCAATGCGAAATATTGCTACAGCCTCTTTGTTTATGTTTCTGGATATTATCCATGAACTTTATTGTTTTGAATGTTTTTATCAGGGAACATTTCATTTTCTACCGTTGAATCACTAATTGGTTCATCATGGGAACACCAGCTTTACACATTCGTATTTTCTATGGAGAAAGCTAGAGGAACTGCCGGAAACAAACATATTTCTGTTTGTATAGATGACATTTTATGCACTTGCATAACGAAAAGACTTTGCTTTTCTCTAAAACCATTTTTACTGTGTTTTTCTCTGTCCATTGCATATGAATTGCACACCAGTTTACCGGATATGACTGGAAGAAACCGGAAATATCCGGTTTTGTGTTGGCTTCTCAATCCCAGATATTGGTACTGCCTCTGTGTTTGTTTTTTCCGGATATTATCAACGGACTTTATTGTTTTGAATGTTTTTTATCAAGGAACATTTAATTTTTGCTTGGAAACACTAGTTGTTTCCACAAGGAGACACAAGCTCTACACATTCGTATTTTCTATGTAGAAAGCTAGAGGAACTGCGGCAAACAAACATGATGTTTCTGTTTGTATAGACGACATTTTATGCACTTGCCTAAGGAATAGACTATATTTTCCCCAAAACAATTTTTATTGTGATTTTCTCGGTGCATTGCATACGAATACCACACTACTTTTCTGTATATGACTGAATGAAACCCTAATATCCGGTTCTCTTTTGGCTACCTATATCCCAGATTTTGATACAGTCTCAGTGTTTGTTTTTTCTCGATATAATCAACGGACATTATTGTTTTGAATGTTTTTATCTGGCAATATTTAATTTTGTGCTGTGAATCACTAATTGGTTCCACATGGAGACACCAGCTCTACACATTCATATTTTCTAGGGAGAAAGCTAGAATAACTGTGGAAAACAAACACCATATTTCTCTTTGTATAAATGACATTTTATGCAGTTGCCTAACAAAAATACTTTGCTTTTCTCCAAAACCATTTTTACTGTGATTTTCTCGGTCTGTTACATACGAATTCCACACCAGTTTGTCCGGATATGACTGGATGAAACCACAAATATCCGGTTCTTTTTTGGCTAACTCAATCCCAGATAGTGGTACAGCCTCTGTGTTTGTGTTTTCTGGATATTATCGACGTGCTTTATTGATTTGAATATTTTTATCAGGGAACATTTAATTTTGTACCATAGAAACACTAATAGGATCCACATGGAGACACCAGCTCTACACATTCGTATTTTCTAGGGAGAAAGCTAGAGGAACTGCGGCAAACAAACATTATATTTCTGTTTGTATCGATGACATTTTATGCACTTGCCTAACGAAAAGACTTTGCTTTTCTCCAAAACCATTTTTACTGTGATTTTCTCGGTCCATTGCATACAAATTCCACACCAGTTTCTCTAGAAATGAGTGGAAAAAACCGGAAATGTCTGGTTTTGATTTGGCTAACTCATTCCCAGATATTGCTACAGCCTCTGAGTTTGTGTATTCCTCATATTATCCTACGGAATTTATTGTTTTGAATGTTTTTTATCACGGAATATTTAATTTTGTGCATGGAAACATTAATTGGTTCCACATGGAGACACCAGCTCTACACATTCGTATTTTTAGGGAGAAAGCTAGAGGAACTGTGGCAAACAAACATGATATTTCTGTTTGTATAGATGACATTTTAGAACTTGCCTAACGAAAAGACTTTGCTTTTCTCCAAAACCATTTTTACTGTGATTTTCTCAGTCCATTGCATATGAATTCTACACCAGTTTGTCCGGATATGAATGGATGAAAATAGAAATTCGAGTTTTGTTTTGGCTAACTCAATCTTAGATATTGCTACAGCCTCTGGGTTTTTTTTCTGGATATTATCAATGGACTTTATTTTTCTGAATGTTTTTTATCAAGAACATTTTATTTTCAGCTTGGATACAGCAATTAGTTCCACATGGAGACAAAAGCTCTTCACATTCGTATTTTCTAGGGAGAAAGCTAGAGGAACTGTAGCGAACAAACATGATATTTCTGTTTGTATAGATGACATTTTATGCAATACCCTAACGAAAAGACTTTGCTTTTCTCCAAAACCATTTTTACTGTGATTTTCTCGGTCCATTGCATACGAATTCCACACCACTTTGTCCGGATATGACTGGATGAAACCAGAAATATCCGGTTGTGTTTTAGCTAACTCAATCCGAAATATTGTGAAAGCCTCTGTGTTTGTGTTTTCTAGATATTATCGATGGACTGTATTTTTTTGAATGTTTTTATCAGGGAACATTTAATTTTCTGCTTAGAAACACTAATTCATTCCACATGGAGACACCAGCTGTACACATTCGTATTTTCTAGGCAGAAAGCTAGAGGAACTGCGGCAAACAAACATGATATTTCTGTTTGTATCGATGACATTTTATGCACTTGCCTGACGAAAAAACTTTGCTTTTCTACAAAAACATTTTTAGTGTGATTTTCTTGGTGCATTGCATACGAATTCCACACCAGTTTTTCCGGATATGACTAGATGAAACCGGAAATATCCGGTTTTGTTTTGGCTAACTCAATACCAGATATTGCTATAGCCTCTGTGTTTGAGTTTTCCAGATATTATCAACGGACTTTATTGTTTTGGATGTTTTTTATCGGGGGGGCATTTAATTTTGAGCTTAGATTCACAAATTGGTTCCACATGGAGACACCATCTCTACATATTTGTATTTTCTAGGGAACAAGCTAGAGGAACTGCGGCAAACAAACATGATGTTTCTGTTTGTATAGATGACATTTTATGCACTTGCCTAACGAAAAGACTTTGCTTTTCTCCAAAACCATTTTTACTGTGATTTTCTCGGTCTATTGCATACGAATTCCACACCAGTTTGTCCGGATATGACTGGAAGAAACCGGAAATATCCGGTTTTGTTTTGGCTAACTCAATACCAGATATTGCTACAGCCTCTGTGTTTGTGTATTCCTGATATTATCCACGGACGGTATTGTTTTGAATGTTTTTATCAGGGAACATTTAATTTTGTGCTTGGAATTACTGATTGCTTCCCCATGGAGACACCAGCTCTACACATTCGTATATTCTAGGGAGAAAGCTAGAGGAACTGCGGCAAACAAACATGATGTTTCTGTTTGTATAGATGACATTTTATGCACTTGCCTAACAAAAAGACTTTGATTTTCTCCAAAACCATTTTTACTGTGATTTTCTCGGCCCATTGCATACGAATTCCACACCAGTTTGTCCGGGTATGACTGGATGAAACCGGAAACATCCGGTTGTGTTTTGGCTAACTCAATCCAAAATATTGTGAAAGCCTCTGAGTTTGTGTTTTCTGGATATTATCGATGAACTGTATTGTTTTGAATGTTTTTATCAGGGAACATTTAATTTTGTACCTTTAAAACAGTGATTGGTTCATCATGGGGACACCAGCTCTACACATTTGTATTTTCTAGGGATAATGCTAGATGAACTGGGAGAAACAAACATGACATTTCTGTTTGTATAGATGACATTTTATGCACTTGCCTAAAAAAAAGACTTTGCTTTTCTCCAAAACCATTTGTACTGTGATTTTCTAGGTCCATTGCATAGGAATTCCACACCACTCTTCCGGATATGACTGGATGAAAACAGAAATATCCGATTGTTTTGGCTAACTCAATCTGAAATATTTTGAAAGCCTATGTGTTTGTGTTTTATGGATATTATCACAGGACTTTATTGTTTTGAAGGTTTTTTATTGGGGAACATTTATTTTTGTGCTTGGAAACACTAATTGTTTCTACATGGAGACACCAGCTCTACACATTCGTATTTTCTAGGGAGAAATCTAGATGAACTGCAAAAAAAAAAAAAAACCATGATATTTCTGGTTGTATAGATGACATTTTATGCACTTGCCTAATGAAAAGACTTTGCTTTTCTTCTAAACCATTTTTACTCTGATTTTCTTGGTCCATTGCATATGAATTCCACACCAGTTTGTCCGGATATGACTGGATGCAACCAGAAATATCCGGTTGTGTTTTGGCTAACTCAATCCCAGATATTGCTGCAGCCTCTGTGTTTGTGTTTCCTGGATATTATTGATGGACTTTATTGTTTTGAATGTTTTATCAGGGAACATTTAATTTTGTGCTTGGAAACATTAATTGGTTCCACATCGAGACACCAGCTCAAAACATGCGTATTTTCTAGGGAGAATGCTAGAGGAACTGCGGCAAACAAACATGATATTTCTGTTTGTATCGATGACATTTTATGCACTTGCCTAACGAAAAGACTTTGATTGTCTCCAAAACCATTTTTACTGTGATTTTCTCGGTCCATTGCATACAAATTCCAAACCACTTTGTCCGGATATGACTGGATGAAACCAGAAATATCCGGTTGAGTTTTGGCTAACTGAATCCGAAATATTGTGAAAGCCTCTCTGTTAGTGTTTTCTGAATATTATTTTTGGACTTTATTGATTTGAATATTTCTATCAGGGAACATTTCATTTTGTACCATTGTAACACTGATTGGTTCATCATGGGAACACCAGCTCTACACACTTTTATTTTCTAGGGAGAAAGCTAGAGGAACTGCGGCAAACAAACATGATATTTCTGTTTGTATAGATGACATTTTATGCACTTGCCTAACGAAAAGACTTTGCTTTTCTCCAAAACCATTTCTACTGTGATTTTTCGGTCCATTGCATACGAATTCCACATCAGTTTGTCCCGATATGACTGGATGAAACCGGAAATATCCGGTTTTGATTTGGCTAACTCAATCTCAAATATGCCTACAGACTCTGTGTTTGTGTATTCCTGGAATATTCCACGGAATTTATTGTTTTGAATGTTTTTTATCGGGGGACATTTAATTCTGTGCTTGGATACAGTAATTGGTTCCACATGGAGACACCAGCTCTACATGTTCGTATTTTCTAGGGAGAAAGCTAGAGGAACTGCGACAAACATGATATTTCTGTTTGCATAGATGACAGTTTATGCACTTGCCTAACGAAAAGACATTGTTTATATCCGAAACCATTTATACTGTGATTTTCTCGGTCCAAGGCATACGAATTCCAAAGGACTTTTTTCGGATATGCGTGGATGAAACCAGAAATATCCGGTTTTGTTTTGGCTAACTCATTCTGAAATATTGTGAAAGCCTCGGTGTTTGTGTTTTCTGGAAATTTCGATGGACTTTATTGTTTTGAATGTTTTTATCAGGAAACATTTAATTTTTTACCATAGAAACACTAATTGGTTCATCATGGGGACACCAGCTCTACACAGTTGTATTTTCTAGGGAGAAAGCTAGAGGAACTGCTGCAAACAAACATGATATTTCTGTTTGTATAGATGACATTTTATGCATTTGCCTAACAAAAAGACTTAGCTGTTCTCCAAAACCTTTTGTACTGTGATTTTGTTGGTCCATTGCATACGAATTCCACACCAGTTTGTCCGGATATGACTGGATGAAACCGGAAATATCCTGTTTTGTATTGGCTAACTGAATCCCAGATACTTCTACAGCCTCTGTGTTTGTGTTTCCGGATATCATCATGTACTTTATTGTTTTGAATGTTTTTATCAGTGAACATTTAATATTGTACTGTTGAAACACTTATTGGTTGATCATGGGAACACCAGCTCTACACATTCCTATTTTCTAGGGAGAATTCTAGAGGAACTGCGGCAAACAAACATGATATTACTGTTTGTATGAATGGCATTTTATGCACTTGCCTAATGAAAAGACTTTGCTTTTCTCCAAAACCATTTTTACTGTGATTTTCTCAGTCCATTGCACTCTGATAACTTACCAGTTTGTCCAGATGTGACAGGATTAAAACGGAAATATCCGGTTTTGTTTTGGCTAACTCAATCCCAGATATTGCTACAGCCTCTGTGTTTGTGTTTTCCAACTATTATCAATGAACTTTATTATTTTGAATATCTTCATCAGGGAAGATTTAATTTTGTGCTTCTAATCATTAATTTGTTCCGCATGGAGACACCAGCTCTACACATTCATATTTTCTAGGGAGAAAGCTAGAGGAACTGCGGCAAGCAAACATGATATTTGTGTATGTGTCGATGACATTATGTGCACTTGCCTAAGGAAAAGACTTTGCTTTTCTACAAAACCTTTTTTACTGTGATTTTCTCGGACCATTGCATATGAATTCCACACCCGTTTGTCCGGATATGACTGGATGAAACCAGAAATATCCGGTTTTCTTTAGAGCTAACTTAATCCGAAATATTGTGAAAGGCTCTGTGTTTGTGTTTTCTGGATATTATCGATGGACTTTATTGTTTGAATGTTTTTATCAGGGAATATTTAATTTTGTGCTGGGAAAAACTAATTGGTTCCACATGGAGACACCAGCTCTACAAATTCTTATTTTCTATGGAGAATCCTAGAGGAACTGCGACACACAAACATGATATTTCTGTTTGAATAGATGATATTTTATGCACTTGCCTAACGAAAAGACTTTGCTTTTCTCCAAAACCATTTTTACTGTGATTTTCTCGGTCCATTGCATACGAATTGCACACCAGCTTGTCCGGATATGACTGGATGAAACCGGAAATATCCAGTTTTGTTTTGGCTAACTAAATCGCAGGTATTACTACAGCCTCTGTGTTTGTGTTTTCCGACTATTATCAATGGACTTTATTGTTTTGAATGTTTGTTATCAGGGAACATTTAATTTTTGGGCTTGGATACAGTAATTGGTTCCACATGGAGACACCAGCTCTACACATTCGTATTTTCTAGGAAGAAAGCTAGAGGAACTGCGACAATCAAACCTGATATTTCTGTTTGTATATATGACATTTTATGCACTTGCCTAACGAAAAGACTTTGCTTTTCTCCAAAACCATTTTTACTGTGAATTTCTCGGTCCAGTGCATATGAATTCCAAACCTTCTCTGGATATGACTGGATGAAACCAGAAATATCTGGTTGTGTTTTGGCTAACTCAATCCGAAATATTGTGAAAGCCTCTGTGTTTGTGTATTCTGGATATTATCGATGGACTTTATTGTTTTGAATGTTTTATCAGAGAACATTTAATTTTGTGCTTGGAAACACTAATTGTTTCCACATGAAGACACCAGCTCTACATATTCGTATTTCCTAGGCAGAAAGCTAGAGGAACTGCGGCAAACAAACATGATATTTCTGTTTGTATAGATAACATTTTATGCACTTGCTTACTGAAAATATTTTGCTTTTCTCCAAAGCATTTTTACTAATATTTTCTCGGTCCATTGCATATGAATTCCAAACCAGTTTGTGCGCATATGACTGGATGAAACCGGAAATATTGGTTATGTTTTGGCTAATTCAATCCCAGATATTGCTGCAGCCTCTGTGTTTGTGTATTCCTGATATTATCCACGGACTGTATTGTTTTGAATGCTTTTTATCATGGGCCATTTAATTTTGTGCTTGGATACACTAATTGGTTCCACATGGAGACACCTTCTCTACATATTTGTATTTTCTAGGGAGAAAGCTAGAGGAACTGCGGCAACAAACATGATATTTCTGTTTGTGTAGATGACATTTTATGCACTTGCCTAAGGAAAAGACTTGGCTTTTCTCCAAAACCTATTTTACTGTGATATTCTCAGTCCATTGCATACGAATTCCACAACAGTTTTTCCGGATGTGACTGGATGAAACTGGAAATATCCGGTTTTGTTTTGGCTAACTCAATCCCAAATATTCCTACAGTCTCTGTGTTTGTGTTTTCTGGATGTTATCAACCGACTGTATTGTTTTGAATGTTTTTTATCAGGGAACATTTAATTTTGTGCTTGGAAACACTGATTGGTTCCACATGGAGGCACCAGCTCTACATATTCGTATTTTCTTGGTAGAAAGCGGAGGAACTGCGGCAAACAAACATGATATTTCTGTTTGTATAGATGACATTTTATGCATTTGGCTAACGAAAATACGTTGCTTTTCTCCAAAACCATTTGTACTGTGATTTTCTCGGTCCCTTGTATAAAAATTCCACACCAATTTGTCCGGATATGACTGGATGAAACCCTAAATATCCGGTTTTGTATTGGCTAACTCAATCCCAGATATTGTTACAGCCTCTGTGTTTGTGTTTTGTGGATATTATCAACGGACGTCATTGTTTTAATGTTTGTTATCGGGGAAAATTAAATTTTGGGCTTGGATACAGTAATTGGTTCCACATGGAGACACCAGCTCTACATATTCGTATTTTGTAGGGAGAAAGCTAGAGTAACGGCGGCAAACAAACATGATATTTCTGTTTGTATAGATGACATTATATGCATTTTCCTAACGAAAAGACTTTGCTTTTCTCCAAAACAATTTTTACTGCGGTTTTCTCGGTCCCTTGTATGAAAATTCCACACCAGTTTTTCCGGATATGCCTGGATGAAACCGGAACTATCCGGTTTTGTATTGGCTAACTCAATCCCACATATTACTACAGGCTCTGTGTTTGTGTATTCCCAATATTATCCACGGAGTTTATTGTTTTGAATGTTTTTATCATGGAACATTTATTTTTGTACCGTTGAAACACTTATTGGTTCATCATGGGAACACCAGCTCTAAACATTCCTATTTTCTAGGGAGAATTCTAGAGGAACTGCGACAAACAAACATGATATTTCTGTTTGTATGAATTATGCACTTGCCTAATGAAAAGACTTTGCTTTTCTCCAAAACCATTTTTACTGTGATTTTCTCAGTCCATTGCATTCTGATTCCTTACCAGTTTGTCCTGATGTGACAGGATTAAACCGGAAATTTCCGGATTTGTTTTGGCTAACTCAATCCCAGATATTGCTACAGCCTCTGTGTTTGTGTTTTCCGACTATTATCAACGGACTTCATTATTTTGAATGTCTTCATCACGGAACATTTAATTTTGTGCTTCTAATCATTAATTCGTTCCGCATGGAGATACCAGCTCTACACATTCGTATTTTCTAGGGAGAAAGCTAGAGGAACTGTGGCAAGCAAACATGATATTTGTGTTTGTGTCGATGACATTTTGTGCAATTGCCTAAGGAAAATACTTTGCTTTTCTAGAAAACCTTTTTTACTGTGATTTTCTCGGTCCATTGCATACGAATTCCACACCCGTTTTTCCAGATATGACTGGATGAAAGCAGAAATATCCGGTTTTCTTTTGGCTAACTCAATCCAAAATATTGTGAAAGCCTCTGTGTTTGTGTATTCTGGATATTATCGATGGGCTGTATTGTTTTGAATGTTTTATCAGGGAACATTTAATTTTGTACCGTTGAAAAACTAATTGGTTCATCATGGGGACTTCAGCTCCATACATTCATATTTTCTAGGGAGAAAGCTAGAGGAAATGCGGCAAAAAAACATGATATTTCTGTTTATATCAATGACATTTTATGCACTTGCCTAATGAAAAGACTTTGCTTTTCTCCAAAACCATTTTTACTGTGATTTTCTCGGTCGATTGCATACGAATTCCACACCACTTTGTCCGGATATGACTGGATGAAACCGGAAATATCCGGTTGTGTTTTGGCTAACGCAATCCCAGATACTGCTACAGCCTCTGTGTTTGTGTTTTCTGGATTTTATCGATGTGCTTTATTGTTTGGAATGTGTTTTCCGGACATTATCAATGGACTTTATTGTTTTGAATGTTTATATCAGGGAACATTTATTTTTTTTAAACTTTTATTTAATGAATATAAATTTCCGAAGTATAGCTTATGGGTTACAATGGCTTCCCCCCTCCCATAACTTCCCTCCCGCCCGCAACCCTCCCCTTTCCAGCTCCCTTTCCCCTTCCATTCATGTGAAGATTCATTTTCAATTCTCTTTGTATACAGAAGATCAGTTTAGTATATATTAGGTAAAGATTTCAACATTTTGCCCATATAGCAACATAAAGTGAAAAAAACTACCATTGGATTACTAATTATAGCATTAAATAGCAATGTACAGCACATTAAAGACAGAGATCCTACATAATTTTTTTTCAAATTAATTAATTTTCTATGCCATTTCCAATTTAACACCAGGTTTTTTTTTTTTCATTTCCAATTCTCTTTATATACAGAAGATCACTTCAGTATATAATTAGTAAAGACCTCATCAGTTTGTGCCTACACAGAAATGCAAAGTATAAAAATACTGTTTCAGTACTAGTTATAGCATCACTTGGCTTTAGACGACACATTAGGGACAGATCCCACATGGGGTGTAAGTACACAGTGACTCCTGTTGCTGATTTAACAATTTGACACTCCTGTTCATGGCGTCAGTAATCTCCCTAGGCTCTAGTCATGAGTTGCCAGGGCTATGGAAGCCTTTAGAGTTCGCTGAGTTTGATCTTATTCCGATAGGGTCATAGTCAAAGTGGAAGTTCTCTCCTCCCTTCGGAGAAGGGTACCTCCTTCTTTGATGGCCCCGTTCTTTCCACTGGGATCTCACTCCCAGAGATCATTCACTTAGGTCTTTTTTTTCCATGATATCTTGGCTTTCCATGCCTGCTATACTCTCATGGGCTCTTCCGCCAGATCCGAATGCCTTGAGGGCTGATTCTGAGGCCAGAGTGTTGTTTAGGACATCTGCCATCCTATGAGTCTGCTGTGTATCCCACTTCCCATGTTGGATCTTTCTCTCCCTTTTTGATTCTATCAGTTAGTATTAGCAGATACTTGTCTTGTTTGTGTGATCTCTTTGACTCTTAGACCTATCAGAGCTATCAATTGTGAGCTGAAATTGATCACTTGGACTAGTGCGATGGCATTGGTACATGCCATCTTGATGGGATTGTGTTGGAATCCCCTGGCACATTTCTAACTCCACCATTTGCGGCCAGTCCGATTGAGCATGTTCCAAATTGTTCATCTCCTCCCTCTCTTTTTCCACTCTTAGATTTAACAGGGATCACTTTTCAGTTAAAATTTAAACACCTAAGAATAATTGTGTGTTAATTACTGAGTTCAACCAATAGTACTAGAACAACAACAACAACAACAACAACAAATACTAAAAAGGATAAAGTATTACATTGTACATCTAAAGTCAGGACAGGAGCTGATCAGTTCATTGTTGCTTATAGTGTCCATTTCACTTAACAGGTTTCCCCTTTGGCGCTCAGTTGTCACCGATCAGGGAAAACAAATGATATTTTTCTCTTTGGGACTGGCTTAATTCACTCAGCATGATGTTTTCCAGATCGCTCCATCTTGTTGCAAATGACTGGGTTTCGTTGTTTCTTACTGCTGTATAGTATTCTATGGAGTCCATGTCCCATAATTTCTTTATCCAGTCTACTGTTGATGGGCATTTGGGTTGGTTCCAGGTCTTAGCTATTGTGAATTGAGCTGCAATAAACATTAATGTGCAGATGGCTTTTTTATTTGCCAAATTAATTTCCTTTGGGTAAATTCCAAGGAGTGGGATGGCTGGGTTGTATGGTAGGGTTATGTTCAGGTTTCTGAGGAATCTCCAGACAGACTTCCATAGTGGCTTAACCCGTTTGCATTCCCACCAACAGTGGGTTAGTGTCCCTTTTTCCCCACATCCTCTCCAGCATCTGTTGTTGGTAGATTTCTGAATGTGAGCCATTCTCACTGGGGTGAGATGGAACCTCATTGTGGTTTTGATTTGCATTTCTCTGATTGCTAGTGATCTTGAACATTTTTTCATGTGTCTGTTGGCCATTTGGATTTCCTCTTTCGAAAAATGTCTATTGAGGTCCTTGGCCCATCTCTTCAGTGGGTTGTTTGTTTTGTTGTTGTGGATTTTCTTGATTTCTTTGTAGATTCTGGTTATCAATCCTTTATCTGTAGTATAGTTTGCGAATATTTTTCCCCATTCTGTTGGTTGCCTCTTCACTTTCCTGACTGTTTCTTTTGAAGTACAGAAACTTCTCAATTTGATGCAATCCCAAATGTTAATTTTGGTTTTGACTGCCTGTGCTTTTGGAGTATTTTCCAGGAAGTCTTTGCCTGTGCCTATATCTTGCAGGGTTTCTCCAATGCTCTCTAATAATTTGATGGTTTTGGGTCGTAGATTTAAGTCTTTAATCCATGTTGAGTGAATTTTTGTGTAAGGTGATAGGTATGGGTCTTGCTTCAAGCTTCTGCACGTGGAAATCCAATTTTCCCAGCACCATTTATTGAATAGACTGTCCTTATTCCAGGGATTAGATTTGGATCTTTGGTCACATATAAGTTGGCTGTAGATGTTTGGATTGATTTCTGGTGTTTCTATTCTGTTCCATTGGTCTATCCATCTGCTTCTGTACCAGTACCATGCTGTTTTGATAACAACTGCCCTGTAGTATGTCCTGAAATCAGGTATTGTGATGCCTCCAGCTTTGTTTTTGTTGTACAGGATTGCTTTGGCTATTCGAGGTCTTCTGTGTCTCCATATGAATTTCAGCATCATTTTTTCCAGATCTGAGAAGAAGGTCTTCGGGATCTTGATGGGTATTGCATTGAATGTATAAATTGCTTTTGGGAGAATAGACATTTTGATGATATTGATTCTTCCAATCCATGAGCATGGAAGATTTCTCCATTTTTTGGTATCCTCTTCTATTTCTTTCTGTAAGGTTTTGTAGTTTTTATCGTAGAGATCTTTAACGTCTTTGGTTAAGTTGATTCCAAGGTATTTGATTGTTTTTGTAGCTATTGTGAATGGGATTGATTTTAGAAGTTCTTCCTCAGCCGTGGCATTGCCTGTGTATACAAAGGCTGTTGATTTTTGTGGATTGATTTTATATCCTGCTACTTTGCCAAACTCTTCGATGAGTTCCAGCAGTCTCTTAGTAGAGTTCTTTGGGTCCCCTAAATAAAGAATCATATCATCTGCAAAGAGGGATAGTTTGAGTTCGTCCTTCCCGATTTGTATCCCTTTAATTTCTTTTTCTTGCCTAATAGCTCTGGCCAAAACTTCCAGAACTGTATTGAATAGCAGTGGTGAGAGAGGGCATCCCTGTCTGGTACCACATTTCAGTGGAAATGCTTCCAACTTTTCCCCATTCAATAGGATGTTGGCCGTGGGTTTTTCATATATTGCTTTGATTGTATTAAGGAATGTTCCTTCCATACCCAGTTTGCTTAGAGTTTTCATCATGAAAGGGTGTTGTATTTTATCAAATGCTTTCTCTGCGTCTATTGAGAGAATCATATGGTTTTTCTTCTGCAGTCTGTTAATGTAGTGTATTACGTTGATTGTTTTGCGAATGTTGAACCATCCCTGCATACCGGGGATGAATCCCACTTGGTCTGGGTGGATGATCTTTCTGATGTGTTGTTGCATTCTATTGGCCAGAATTTTATTGAGTATTTTTGCATCTATGTTCATCAGGGATATTGGTCTGTAATTCTCTTTCAATGTTGCGTCTCTTTCTGGCTTAGGAATTAAGGTGATGCTGGCTTCATAGAAAGAATTTGGGAGGATTCCCTCTTTTTCGATTGCTCTGAATAGTTTGAGAAGAATTGGAGTTAGTTCTTCTCTAAATGTCTGGTAGAACTCAGCAGTGAAACCATCTGGCCCTGGGCTTTTCTTTGTTGGGATGGCCTTTATTACTGTTTCAATTTCTGTGTCAGTTATTGGTCTGTTTAGGTTTTCTATGTCTTCCTGGCTCAATTTAGGGAGGTTGTATGTGTCCAAGAATCTGTCCATTTCTGATAGATTTTCCTGTTTTCTGACATACAACTATTTATACTAATTTTTGATTATTCTTTTTATTTCTGTGGTGTCTGTTGTTACGTTTCCCATTTCATCTCTGATCCTATTGATTTGGGTCTTTTCTCTTCTTTTTTAGGTTGGGCCAAGGGGTTTTAATTTTGTTTATTTTTTCAAAAAACCAGCTCCTCGCTTGGCTGATTTTTTGTAATGTTTTTTTGGATTCAATCCTGTTGATTTCTTCTCTGATTTTAATTATTTCTCTTCTCCTACTGGGTTTGGGTTTGGTTTGCTGCAGATTTTCTAGATCCTTGAGATGACTTGAAAGCTCATCTATTTGGTGCCTTTCCAATTTCTTGATGTAGGCACCTATTGATATAAACTTTCCTCTTAACACTGCTTTTGTTGTATCCCATAGGTTTTGGTATGTTGTGCTGTTATCCTCATTTACTTCCAGAAAATTTTTGATTTCTCTTTTAATTTCTTCTATGACCCATTGTTCATTCAGGAACATGTTGTTCAATCTCCATGTGTTTGCACGTGCTCTAGGGATTCCTGAGTTGCCAATTTCCAATTTCATTCCTTTGTGGTCTGAGAAGCTGCATGGTATGATTCTAATTCTTTTGAATTTGCTGAGACTTGCTTTATGGCCTAGTATGTGGTCAATCCTAGAGAAGGTTCCATGTACTGCTGAGAAGAATGTAAAGTCCTTAGATGTAGGATGAAATGTTCTGTAGATATCTGTTAGATCCATTTGGGCTATAGTGTCATTTAAATCTACTGTCTCCTTGTTGATCTTCTGTTCTGTTGATCTGTCTATCTCTGAGAGTGGAGTATTGAAGTCCCCCAGTACTATTGTATTGGGGTCTAAGTCTCCCTTTAAGTCCCTTAACAAGTCTTTTAAATAAGCTGGTGCCCTGTAATTAGGTGCATATGCATTGATAATCGTTATATCTTCCTGTTGAATGGATCCCTTAATCATTATATAGTGCCCCTCTTTGTCTCTCCTAACAGTTTTTGTGGTAAAGTTTATGTTGTCTGATATTAAGATGGCTACGCCCCCTCTCTTTTCATTTCTGTTGGCGTGGTATATCTTTTTCCAGCCTTTCACTCTCAGCCTGTATGGATCATTGTTGGATAGATGGGTTTCTTGTAAGCAGCAAAAGGATGGGTTTTGCTCCTTAACCCAATCAGCCAATCGGTGTCTTTTAACTGGACAGTTTAAGCCATTAACATTCAATGTGACTATTGAGAAGGAGTAACTTTGCCCTGCCATTAGCCAAAGATACTTTCTAATATATGGTTTGAGATTCCTGTGATCTTTTGGTGTGAGGTTTCCTTCCTTTACCTTCTTTCATATTGGTGACCGTGTTTCTGTGTTTCTGTATGTAACACATCTTTAAGCATCTTTTGCATGGCTGGACGAGTGGCGACAAATTCTTTCAATGTCTGTTTGCTGTGAAAGGTCTTTATTTCACCTTCATTCATAAATGAGAGCTTTGCAGGATATAATATTCTGGGCTGGCAGTTTTTCTCTCTTAGCACCTGGGCTATGTCTCGCCATTCTCTCCTAGCTTGTAGGGTTTCTGAAGAGAAGTCAGCTGTGAGTCTAATTGGAGATCCTCTGAGAGTAATGTGGTGTTTCTCTCTTGCACATTTTAGGATCTTTTCTTTGTGTTTCACTGTGGTGAGTTTGATTACGACGTGTCATGGTGAGGATCTCTTTTGGTCATGTTTATTAGGGGTTCTATGAGCTTCCTGTATTAGGATGTCTCTGTCCTTCTCCAAACCTGGGAAATTTTCTGCTAGTATCTCACTAAAAAGGCCTTCTAATCCTTTCTCTCTCTCCATGCCTTCAGGTACTCCTAGAACTTGAATGTTGGGTTTTTTAATAGTATCCTGTAGATTCCTGACAGTATTTTTTAGATTTCTGATTTCTTCTTCTTTTCTTTGATTTGATTGTTTCCTTTCCTGTTCTCTGTCTTCTAAGTCTGATATTCTCTCTTCTGCTTCGCCCATTCTGTTTTTAAGACTCTCTGTTGTGTTTGTCATTTGATCTATTGAATTCTTCATTTCATTATGATTTCTCGTCACTATCACCATTTCTTGTTCCACTAGTTGTTTCATTTCATTTTGATTCCTCCTTAATATTTCACTTTCACGAGAGAGATTTTCTATCTTGTCCACTAAGGATTTATGTAGTTCAAGAATTTGTTTTTGAGAACTTCTTAATGTTCTTATCAATTTTTTGAGATCCGCTTCTTGCATTTCTTCAATCTCCTCATCTTCATAATCTTGAATTGGGGTGTCTTTTTCATTTGGGGGTGTCATAGTGTCTTCCTTGTTCTTGATGCCTCTGTTTTTGCGTTTGTTGTTTGGCATGTTGGAGATATTTGGTTTCTTCACTGTGGTGTTTTTTCTTGTTACACTATGGCTCTATATTAAGTGGACTGTCTGCTTTCAGTGGTGCCTTAGAGGCTTGAGATGAGTGTGGACTGAGAGCTTTATTTGGTTCCTCAGGGCTGAGGGTGTGTCAAAGATGACACTCCCAGGTTAGGTGTGGTAAATCTCTCTCTTTTGATTCAAAAGGGAAGTAATTCCGCACAGCTGAACGTAATTGGAGGTAGTTAGCAGGCAAATGATATACCCACAGGAGCCAGAGATTGGAAGCTCTTTCCCACGGACCACACAGGGAATATCTGCTGCCATCAGTGTGGGCTCCAATTCTCCTGCAATCTCTCACTGGGTTGCCAAGTTAGACGCTAATCTCCTGTTATTTCACCCCTCCCCCCCGAGTCAGGTTTTTCTGCTAGGCTCAGGGCTGGTGCAGACCTGAGGTCGCCCTGCTTATGACGTATGTCCAAAATGGCGCCTGCTCTGTCTTGCTCGCCTTTGAGAGGTGAGCGGAGAGAGAGAAACTCGTGTCCGTATGGGTCGCTTTTTTAAAATTTTTTTCCTCTCTCTCTTCTAGTTAGCCTGGTGAACTTTTCCCCACGAAGTTTCAAGCCTCGTTCCCTCTAGCCTCCTCTTTCCACTTGCCCTCTGGTCTCTCCGGGTATTGTGGTTCGGCTCACCTCACGTTCCAGCGCTGGTGCGTTGAGTCTGCTGCTGGTGTCCCGAACTTGGGCTCCCACGCTCTCCACGCAGGTACACTGTGAATCACTAGTTCCAGAAGAGTTTCCTATGCTGTTTCATCCCCTAATCTTCCTTGACCCTGCAGTATCTCCACTTATATTAACCTGTCTCTCTCTCCGGACTAATAGTGTGCTCCCTGCCTATTCCGCCATCTTGCCGCCAAACCGGGAACATTTAATTTTGTACCGTTGAAACACTTATTCGTTCATCATGGGGACACCAGCTGTACACATTCGTATTTTCTAGGGAGAATGCTAGAGGAACTGCGGCGAACAATCATGATATTTCTCTATCTATAGATGACATTTTATGCAGTTGCCTAACGAAAAGACTTTGCTTTTCTCCATAACCATTTGTACTGTGATTTTCTCGGTCCATTGCATACGAATTCCAAACAACTTTCTCTGGATACAACTGGATGAAACAAGAAATATCCGGTTTTCTTTTGGCTAACTCAATCCCAGATATTGCTACAGCCACTGTGTTTGTGTATTCCTGATATTCCCCACGGACTTTATTGTTTTGAATGTTTTTTTTTTTCAGGGAACATTTAATTTTGTGCTTCTAATCATTTATTGGTTCCACATGGAGACACCAGCTATAAACATTCGTATTTTCTAGGGAGAAAGCTAGAGGAACTGTGACAAACAAACATGATATTTGTGTTTGTGTCGATGACATTTTATGCACTTTCCTAACGAAAAGACTTTGCCTTTCTCCAAAACAATTTTTACTGTGATTTTCTCGGTCCAATGCATACGAACTCCACACAACTTTGTCCGGATATGACTAGATGAAAACAGAATTATCCTGTTGTGTTTTGGCTAACTGATCCGAAATATTGTGAAAGCCTCTGTGTTTGTATATTCTTGACATTATCCACGAAATCCATTGTTTGAATGTTTTTTTCAGGGAACATTTAATTTTGTACCGTTGAAACACTAATTGGTTCATCATGGAGACACCAGCTCCACATATTCGTATTTTCTAGGGAGAAAGCTAGAGGAACTGTGGCAAAAAAACATGATATTTCTGTTTATATTGATGACATTTTATGCACTTGCCTAATGAAAAGACTTTGCTTTTCTCCAAAACCATTTTTACTGTGATTTTCTCGGTCCATTGCATATGAATTCCACACCAGTTTGTCTGGATATGACTGGATGAAACCGGAAATATCCGGTTGTGTTTTGGCTAACGCAATCCCAGATACTGCTATAGCCTCTGTGTTTGTGTTTTCCGGACATTATCAATGGACTTTATTGTTTTGAATATTTATATCAGGGAACATTTAATTTTGTACCGTTGAAACACTTATTGGTTCATCATGGGGACACCAGCTGTACACATTCATATTTTCTAGGGAGAATGCTAGAGGAATTTCAGCGAACAATCATGATATTTCTCTTTGTATAGATGACATTTTATGCACTTGCCTAATGAAAAGACTTTGCTTTTCTCCAAAACCATTTGTACTCTGATTTTCTCGGTCAATTGCATACTGATTCCTTACCAGTTTCTCCAGATATGACTGGATGAAACCGGAAATATCCGGTTATGTTTTGGCTAACTCAATCCCAGATATTGCTACAGCCTCTGTGTTTGTGTATTCCTGATATTCCCCACGGACTTTATTGTTTTGAATGTTTTTTTTTCAGGGAACATTTAATTTTGTGCTTCTAATCATTAATTGGTTCCGCATGGAGACAACAGCTCTACACATTTGTGTTGTCTAGGGAGAAAGCTAGAGGAAATGCGGCAAACAAACATGATATTTCTGTTGGTATACATGACATTTTATGCACTTGGCAAATGAGAAGACTTTGCTTTTCTCGAAAACAATTTGTACTCTGATTTTTTTGTTCCATTGCATAAGAATTCCACACCAATTGTCTAGATATGGTGGAAGAAACCACAAATAACCCATTATGTTTTGGCTAACTCAATCCCAAATATTGCTACAGGCTCTCTGTATGTGTTTTCTGGATATTATCAATGGACTTTATTAATTTGAATTTTTTATCATGGAACATTTAATTTTGTGCTGGGAAACACTAGTTGATTCCGGATGATGAAAGCAGCTCTACACATACGTATTTTCTAGGGAGAAAGCTAGAGGAACTGTGGCAAACAAACATGACATTTCTGTTGGTATAAATGACATTTTATGAACTTGCCTAACAAACGATTTTGCTTTTCTCTAAAACCATTTTTACTATGATTTTCTCAGTCTATTGCATACGAATTCCACACCACTTTGTCTGGATATGACTGGATGAAACCGGAAATATCCGGTTGTGTTTTGGCTAAATCAATCCCAGATATTGTTACAGCCTCTGTGTTTTGGTTTTCCGGATATTATTGATGGACTTTATTGTTTTGAATGTTTTTTTTTTTTAATCAGGGAACATTTTCTTTTGTGCTGGGAAACACTAATTGGTTCCACATGGAGGCACCAGCTCTACACATTCGTATTTTCTAGGGAGAAACCTAGAGGAACTGCGGCAAACAAACATGATATTTCTGTTTGTATAGATGACATTTTGTGCACTTGCCTAAAGAAAAGACTTTTCTTTTCTCCAAAACCATTTTTACTGTGATTTTCTCGGTCCATTGCATATGAATTCCACACCACTTTGTTCGCATATGCCTGGATGAAAACAGAAATATCTGGTTGTGTTTTGGCTAACTCAATCCGAAATATTGTGAAAGCTTCTGTGTTTGTGTTTTCTGGATATTATGGATGGACTTTACTGTTTTAAATATTTTTATCAAGGAACAATTAATTTTGCACCATGTAAACACTAATTAGTTCCACATGGAGACACCATCTATACACATTATTATTTTCTAGGGAGAAAGCTAGAGGAACTGGCAAGCAAACATGATATTTCTGTTGGTATAGATGACATTTTATGCACTTGCCTAAAGAAAAGACGTTGTTTTTCTACGTTTTGATTTTCTCGGTCCATTGTATACGAATTCCACACCAGTTTTTCCGGATATGACTGGATGAAACCAGAAATATCCGGTTGTGTTTTGGCTAACCTAATCAGAAATATTGTGAAAGCCTCTGTGTTTGTGTTTTCTGGATATTAGCTATGGACTTTATTGTTTTGAATGTTTTTATCTGGGAACATTTAGTTTTGTACCGTAGAAACACTAATTGGTTCCACATGGAGACACCAGCTCTACACGTTCGTATTATCTAAGGAGAAAGCTAGAGTAACTCCGGCAAACAGACATGATATTTTGTTAGTTTTGATGACATTTTATGCACTTACCTAACGAAAAAACTTTGCTTTTCTCCAAAACAATTTTACTGTTATTTTCTTGGTACATTGCATACGGATTCCACACCACTTTGTCCAGATATGACTGGATGAAACCAGCAATATCAGGTTGTGTTTTGGCTAACTCAATCTGAAATATTGTGAAAGCCTCTGTGTTTGTGTTTTATGGATATTATCAATGGACTTTATTGTTTAGAAGATTTTATCAGGGAACATTTAATGTTGTACCATAGAAACACTAATTCTACAACATGGAGACACCAGCTCTACACTTTCGTATTTTCTAGGGAGAAAGCTAGAGGAACTGCGGCAAACAAACATGATATTTCTGTTTTATAGATGACATTTTATGCACTTGCCTAACAAAAAGACTTTGCTTTTCTCCAAAACCATTTTTACTCTGATTTTCTAGGTCCATTGATTACGAATTCCACACCACTTTGTCTGGATATGACTGGATGAAACCAGAACTATCCGGTTGTGTTTTGGCTAACTCAATCCCAGATATTGCTACAGCCTCTGTGTTTGTGTATTCCTGATATTCCCCACGGACTTTATTGTTTTGAATGTTTTTTTTTTTCAGGGAACATTTAATTTTGTGCTTCTAATCATTTATTGGTTTCACATGGAGACACCAGCTATAAACATTCGTATTTTCTAGGGAGAAAGCTAGAGGAACTGTGACAAACAAACATGATATTTGTGTTTGTGTCGATGACATTTTATGCACTTTCCTAACGAAAAGACTTTGCCTTTCTCCAAAACAATTTTTACTGTGATTTTCTCGGTCCAATGCATACGAACTCCACACAACTTTGTCCGGATATGACTAGATGAAAACAGAATTATCCTGTTGTGTTTTGGCTAACTGATCCGAAATATTGTGAAAGCCTCTGTGTTTGTATATTCTTGACATTATCCACGAAATCCATTGTTTGAATGTTTTTTTCAGGGAACATTTAATTTTGTACCGTTGAAACACTAATTGGTTCATCATGGAGACACCAGCTCCACATATTCGTATTTTCTAGGGAGAAAGCTAGAGGAACTGTGGCAAAAAAACATGATATTTCTGTTTATATTGATGACATTTTATGCACTTGCCTAATGAAAAGACTTTGCTTTTCTCCAAAACCATTTTTACTGTGATTTTCTCGGTCCATTGCATATGAATTCCACACCAGTTTGTCTGGATATGACTGGATGAAACCGGAAATATCCGGTTGTGTTTTGGCTAACGCAATCCCAGATACTGCTATAGCCTCTGTGTTTGTGTTTTCCGGACATTATCAATGGACTTTATTGTTTTGAATATTTATATCAGGGAACATTTAATTTTGTACCGTTGAAACACTTATTGGTTCATCATGGGGACACCAGCTGTACACATTCATATTTTCTAGGGAGAATGCTAGAGGAATTTCAGCGAACAATCATGATATTTCTCTTTGTATAGATGACATTTTATGCACTTGCCTAATGAAAAGACTTTGCTTTTCTCCAAAACCATTTGTACTCTGATTTTCTCGGTCAATTGCATACTGATTCCTTACCAGTTTCTCCAGATATGACTGGATGAAACCGGAAATATCCGGTTATGTTTTGGCTAACTCAATCCCAGATATTGCTACAGCCTCTGTGTTTGTGTATTCCTGATATTCCCCACGGACTTTATTGTTTTGAATGTTTTTTTTTCAGGGAACATTTAATTTTGTGCTTCTAATCATTAATTGGTTCCGCATGGAGACAACAGCTCTACACATTTGTGTTGTCTAGGGAGAAAGCTAGAGGAAATGCGGCAAACAAACATGATATTTCTGTTGGTATACATGACATTTTATGCACTTGGCAAATGAGAAGACTTTGCTTTTCTCGAAAACAATTTGTACTCTGATTTTTTTGTTCCATTGCATAAGAATTCCACACCAATTGTCTAGATATGGTGGAAGAAACCACAAATAACCCATTATGTTTTGGCTAACTCAATCCCAAATATTGCTACAGGCTCTCTGTATGTGTTTTCTGGATATTATCAATGGACTTTATTAATTTGAATTTTTTATCATGGAACATTTAATTTTGTGCTGGGAAACACTAGTTGATTCCGGATGATGAAAGCAGCTCTACACATACGTATTTTCTAGGGAGAAAGCTAGAGGAACTGTGGCAAACAAACATGACATTTCTGTTGGTATAAATGACATTTTATGAACTTGCCTAACAAACGATTTTGCTTTTCTCTAAAACCATTTTTACTATGATTTTCTCAGTCTATTGCATACGAATTCCACACCACTTTGTCTGGATATGACTGGATGAAACCGGAAATATCCGGTTGTGTTTTGGCTAAATCAATCCCAGATATTGTTACAGCCTCTGTGTTTTGGTTTTCCGGATATTATTGATGGACTTTATTGTTTTGAATGTTTTTTTTTTTTAATCAGGGAACATTTTCTTTTGTGCTGGGAAACACTAATTGGTTCCACATGGAGGCACCAGCTCTACACATTCGTATTTTCTAGGGAGAAACCTAGAGGAACTGCGGCAAACAAACATGATATTTCTGTTTGTATAGATGACATTTTGTGCACTTGCCTAAAGAAAAGACTTTTCTTTTCTCCAAAACCATTTTTACTGTGATTTTCTCGGTCCATTGCATATGAATTCCACACCACTTTGTTCGCATATGCCTGGATGAAAACAGAAATATCTGGTTGTGTTTTGGCTAACTCAATCCGAAATATTGTGAAAGCTTCTGTGTTTGTGTTTTCTGGATATTATGGATGGACTTTACTGTTTTAAATATTTTTATCAAGGAACAATTAATTTTGCACCATGTAAACACTAATTAGTTCCACATGGAGACACCATCTATACACATTATTATTTTCTAGGGAGAAAGCTAGAGGAACTGGCAAGCAAACATGATATTTCTGTTGGTATAGATGACATTTTATGCACTTGCCTAAAGAAAAGACGTTGTTTTTCTACGTTTTGATTTTCTCGGTCCATTGTATACGAATTCCACACCAGTTTTTCCGGATATGACTGGATGAAACCAGAAATATCCGGTTGTGTTTTGGCTAACCTAATCAGAAATATTGTGAAAGCCTCTGTGTTTGTGTTTTCTGGATATTAGCTATGGACTTTATTGTTTTGAATGTTTTTATCTGGGAACATTTAGTTTTGTACCGTAGAAACACTAATTGGTTCCACATGGAGACACCAGCTCTACACGTTCGTATTATCTAAGGAGAAAGCTAGAGTAACTCCGGCAAACAGACATGATATTTTGTTAGTTTTGATGACATTTTATGCACTTACCTAACGAAAAAACTTTGCTTTTCTCCAAAACAATTTTACTGTTATTTTCTTGGTACATTGCATACGGATTCCACACCACTTTGTCCAGATATGACTGGATGAAACCAGCAATATCAGGTTGTGTTTTGGCTAACTCAATCTGAAATATTGTGAAAGCCTCTGTGTTTGTGTTTTATGGATATTATCAATGGACTTTATTGTTTAGAAGATTTTATCAGGGAACATTTAATGTTGTACCATAGAAACACTAATTCTACAACATGGAGACACCAGCTCTACACTTTCGTATTTTCTAGGGAGAAAGCTAGAGGAACTGCGGCAAACAAACATGATATTTCTGTTTTATAGATGACATTTTATGCACTTGCCTAACAAAAAGACTTTGCTTTTCTCCAAAACCATTTTTACTCTGATTTTCTAGGTCCATTGATTACGAATTCCACACCACTTTGTCTGGATATGACTGGATGAAACCAGAACTATCCGGTTGTGTTTTGTCTAACTCAATCCCAGATATTGCTACAGCCTCTGTGTTTGTGTTTTCTGGATATTATCCACGGACTTTATTGTTTTGAATGTTTTTATCAGGGAACATTTAATTTTGTGCTGGGAAACACGAATTGGTTCCACAGGGAGACACCAGCTCTACTCATTCGTATTTCTAGGGAGGAAGCTAGAGGAACTGCGACAAACAAACATGATATTTCTGTTTGTATAGATGACATTTTATGCACTTGACTAACGAAAAGACTTTCTTCTCTCCAAAACAATTTTTACTGTGATTTTCTCGGTCCGTTGCATACGAATTCTACACCACTTTGTCCGGATATGCCTGGAGGAAAACGGAAATATCCCGTTGTCTTTTGGCAAACTCAATCCCAGATATTGCTACAGACTCTGTGTTT
The DNA here is from genome assembly GCA_036325905.1 of Lepus oiostolus. Taxonomy (NCBI): domain Eukaryota; kingdom Metazoa; phylum Chordata; class Mammalia; order Lagomorpha; family Leporidae; genus Lepus; species Lepus oiostolus. Next base: position 201,365 of record CM070804.1, read on the forward strand.
GTGATTCCTGGACATTATCGATGGACTTTATTATTTGAATATTTTTCTCAGGGAACATTCAATTTTGTATCGTAGAAACACAAATTAATTCACCATGGAGAAACGAGCTCTACAATTTCTTATTTTCTAAGAAGAAAGCTAGAGGAACTGCGGCAAACAAACATGATATTTCTGTTTTATAGATGACATTTTATGCACTTGCCTAACAAAAAGACTTTGCTTTTCTGCAGAACAATTTTTACTCTGATTTTCTCAGTCCATTGCATACGAAGTCCACACCAGTTTGTCCGGATATGCCTGGATGAAACCAGAAATATCCGGTTGTGTTTTGGCTTACTCAATCCTAAATATTGTGAAAGCCTCTGTGTTTGTGATTCCTGGATATTATCGAAGGACTTTATTGTTTTGAATGTTTTTTCAGGGAACATTTAATTTTGTACCGAAGAAGCACTAATTAATTCACCATGGAGAAAGCAGCTCTACACATTCTTATTTTCTAGGGAGAAAGCTAGAGGAACTGCGGCAAACAAACATGATATTGCTGTTTGTATAGATGATATTTTATGCACTTGGCTAACGAAAAGTCTCTGCTTTTCTCCAAAACCATTTTTACTCTGATATTCTAGGTCTGTTGCATCCCAATTCCACACCACTTTGTCCGGATATGACTGGATGAAACCAAAAGTATCCAGTTGTGTTTTGGCTAACTCAATCTGAGATATTGTGAAAGCCTCTGCGTTTGTGTTTACTGGATATTATCGATGGACTTTATTGTTTGAAATTTTTTACCGGACAACATTTAATTTTGTACCGTAGCAACACTGATTAGTTCAACAGGGAGACACCAGCTCTACACATTCGTATATTCTAGGGAGAAAGCTAGAGGAAGTGCTGCAAACAAACATGATATTTCTGTTTGTATAGATGACATTTTATGCAATTGCCGAAAGAAAAGACTTTGCTTTTCTCCAGAACAAATTTTACTGTGATTTTCTCGGTCCATTGCATACGAATTCCACACGTCTTTTTCCAGATATGACTGGATGAAACCAGAAATATCCAGTTGTGTTTTGGCTAACTCAATCCCAGATATTGATACAGCCTATGTGTTGGTGTTTTTCGGATATTATCAACGGACCGTATTGTTTTCATTTTTTTTTTATCAGGGAACATTTAATTTTGTGCTGGGGAAAACTAATTGGTTGCACATGGAGACACCAGCTCTACACATTTTTATTTTCTAAGGAGAAAGCTAGAGGAACTGCAGCAAAGAAACATGATATTTTTCTTTCTATAGAAGACATTTTATGCATCTGCCTAAAGAAAAGACTTTGATTTTTCCAAACCATTCTTACTGTGATTTTCTCGGTCCATTGCAAACGAATACCACACCAATTTGTAGGTATATGACAGTATGAAACCTAAAATATTCAGTTGTGTTTTGGCTAACTCAATCCCAGATATTGCTAGAGCCTCTGTGTATGTGTTTTCCGGATATTACCAATGGACTTTATTGTATTGAATGTTTTTTTTTTCAGGGAAATTTTAATTTTGTGCTGGGAAACAATAGTTGGTTCCACTTGGAGAAACCTGCTCTACACATTCGTATATTCTAGGCAGAAAGCTAGAGGAACTGCAGCAAACAAACATGATATTTCTGTTTGTACAGATCACATTTTAAGCATTTGCCTAAGATACAAACTTGCTTTACAGCAAAACAATTATTACTGTGATCTTCTCAGTCCATTGCATACGAATTCCACACCACTTTGTCTGGATATGACTGGATGAAACCAGAAATATCTACTTGTGTTTTGGCTAATTCAATCCCAGATATTGCTACCGCCTCTGTGTTTGATTTTTCTGGATATGATAAACGGGGTTTATTGTTTTGAATTTTTTATCAGGGAACATTAAATTTTGTACTGGGACACACTAATGGGTTCCCCAGGGAGACTCCAGCTCTACACATTTGTCTTTTCACGGGAGAAAGCTAGAGGAACTGCGGCAAACAAACATGATATTTTTGTTTGTATACATAACATTTAATGCACTTTCCTAACGAAAAGATTTTGCTTTTCTCCAAAACCATTTTTACTGTGATTTTCTCGGTCCATTGTATACAAATTCCACACAACTTTGTCTGGATATGACTGGATGAAACCAGAAGTATCCGGTTGTGTTTTGGCTAACACAATCCCAGATATTGCTACAGCATCTGTGTTTGTGTTTTCTGGATTTTATCGATGTGCTTTATTGTTTTGAATGTTTTTATCAGGGAACATTTAATTTTGTACCGTAGAAACACAAATTGGTTCCACATGGAGACACCAGCTCTACATATTCATATTTTCTAGGGAGAAAGCTAGAGGAATTGCGGCAAACAAACATGATATTTCTGTTTGTATCGATGACATTTTATGCACTTTCCTAACGAAAAGACTTTGCTTTTCCTCAAAACCATTTTTACTGTGATTTTTCTCAGTCCATTGCATAAGACTTCCACACCAGTTTGTCCGGATATGACTGGATGAATCCAGAAATATCCGGTTATGTTTTAGCTAACTCGTTCTGAAATATTGCTAGTAGCTCTGTGTTTCTGTTTTCTGGATATTATCGATGGACTATATTGTTTTGAATTTTTTATCAGGAAACATTTAATTTTGTACCATAGATACACTAATTGGTTTCACATGGATACACCAGCTGTACATATTCATATTTTCTAGGGAGAAACCTAGAGGCACTGCGGCAAACAAACATGATATTTCTGTTTGTATAGATGATATTTTATGCATTGCCTAAGAGAAATACTTGCTTTCCTCCAAAACCATTTTTACTGTGATTTTCTCGGTCCATTGCATACGAAGTCCACACCACTTTGTCCGGAAATGACTGGATGAAACCAGAAATATCCGGTTTTGTTTTGGCTAACTCAATCCTAAATATTGTGAAATCCTCTGTGTTTGTGTTTTCTGGATATTATCGGTGGACTTTATTGTTTTGAATGTTTTGATCAGGGAACATTTAATTTTGTACTGTAGGAACACTAATTGGTTCCACATGGAGACCCAATCTCAACACATTCGTATTTTCTAGGGAGAAAGCTAGAGGGACTGCGGCAAACAAACATGATATTTCTGTTTCTATAGCTGATATTTAATGCACTTTCCTAATGAAAAGACTTTGCTTTTCTCCAAAACCATTTTTACTCTTATGTTCTCAGACTACTTCATCCGAATTCCACACCACTTCGTATGGATATGACTGGATGAAACCAGAAATATCCGTTTTTTTTTTAGCTAACTCTATCCCAGATATTGCTACAGCCTCTGTGATTGTGTTTTCCGGATATTATCAGTGCACTTTATTATTCTGAATTTTTTTATCAGTAAACATTTAATTTTATACCATTGAAACACTAATTGGTTCAACATGGAGAAAACAGCTCTACACATGTTCGTATATTCTAGGAAGAAATCAAGGGGAACTGAGGCAAACAAACATGATATTTCTGTTTGTATAGATGATATTTTATGCACTTGCCTAACGAAAAAACTCTGCTTTTCTCCAAAACCATTTTTTTCTCTGATTTTCTAGGTCTGTTGATTACAAATTCCACACCACTTTGTCTGGAAATGACTGGATGAAACCAGAAATATCCGGTTGTGTCTTGTCTAACTCAATCCCAGATATTGCTACAGCCTCTGTGTTTGTGATTTCTGGATATTATCAATGGATTTTATTGTTTTGAATGTTTTTATTAGGGAACATTTAATTTTGTGCTGGGAAACACTAATTGATTCCACAGGGAGACACCAGTTCTACACATTCATATTTTCTAGGGAGAAAGCTACAGGAACTGCGGCAAACAAACATGATATTTCTGTTTGTATAGATGACATTTTATGCACTTGCCTAACCAAAACATTTTCTTTTCTCCAAAAGCATCTTTACTGTGATTTTCTCGGTCTATTGTATACGAATTCCATCTCACATTGTCCGGATATGACTGGATGAAAGCAGAAATATCCAGTTGTGTTTTGGCTAACTCAATCCCAGATATTGCTACAGCCTCTGTGTTTGTGTTTTCTGGATATTATCGACGGACTTTATGGTTTTGAATGTTTTTCATCAGTGAACATTTAATTTTGTGCTGGGAAACACTAATTGATTCCACATGGAGACACCAGCTCTACATATTCGTATTTTCTAAGGAGAAAGCTAGAGGAACTGTGGCAAACAAACATGATATTTCTGTCTGTATAGATGACATTTTATGCACTTGCCTAAAGAAAAGACTTTGCTTTTCTCCAAATTTTTACTGTGATTTTCTCTGTCCATTACATACGAATTCCACACCACATTGTCCGCATACGACTGGATGAAAGCAGAAATATCCAGTTGTGTTTTGGCTAACTCAATCCCAGATATTGCTACAGCCTCTGTGTTTATATTTTCTGGATATTATCGATGGACTTAATTGTTTTGAATGTTTTTATCAGGGAACATTTAATTTTGTACCATAGAAACAATAATTGGTTCCACATGGAGAAACTAGCTCTACACATTCGTATTTTCTAGGGAGAAACCTAGAGGAACTGTGACAAACAAACATGATATTTCTGTTTGTATAGATGACATTTTATACACTTGCCTAACGAAAAGACTTTGCTTTTCTCCAAAACCATTTTTACTGTGATTTTCTCTGTCCATTGCATACGAATTCCACACCACTTTGTCCAGATATGACTGGATGAAACCAGAAATATCCGGTTGTGTTTTGGCTAACTCCATCCCAGATATTGCTACAGCCCCTGTGTTTGTGTTTTCCGGATATTATCAACGCACTTTATGGTTTGGAATATTTTTTATCAGGGAACATTTAATATTGTGCTGGGAAACAGTAATTGGTTCCACATGGAGACACCAGCTCTACACATTCGTATTTTCTAGGGAGAAAGCTAGAAGTACTGTGGCGAACAAAAATGATATTTCTGTTTGTACTATGACATTTTATGCATTTGCCTAATGAAAAGACTTTGCTTTTCCTCAAAATCATTTTTACTGTGATTTTCTCGGTCCATTGCATACAAATTCCACACCAGTTTGTCCGGATATGCCTGGATGAAACCAGAAATATCCGGTTGTGTTTTTGCTAACAAAATCCAGATATTGCTGGAACCTCTGTGTTTCTGTTTTCTGGATATTATCGATGGACTATATGGTTTTGAATTTTTTATCAGGGAAAATTAATTTTGTACCATAGAAACAAGAACTGGTTCCACATGGAGATACCAGCTATACATATTCATATTTTCTAGGAAGAAACCTAGAGGCACTGTGGCAAACAAACATGATATTTCTGTTTGTATAGATGATATTTTATGCATTTGCCTAAGAGAAATTCTTGCTTTCCTCCAAAAATATTTTTACTGTGATTTTCTCGGTCCATTGCTTACGAAGTCCACACCAGTTTGTCCGGATTTCACTGGATGAAATCAGAAATATCCGGTTGTGTTTTGGCTAACGCAATCCCAGATATTGTGAAAGCCTCTGTGTTTGTGTTTTCTGGATATTATCGATGGACTTTATTGTTTTGAATGTTTTGATCAGGGAACATTTAATTTTGTACTGTAGGAACATTAATTGGTTCCACATGGAGACCCAATCTCTACACATTCCTATTTTCTAGGGAGAAAGCTAGAGGAACTGCGGAAAACAAACATGATATTTCTGTTTCTATGGATGACATTTTATGCACTTGCCAAACGAAAATACTTTGTTTTTCCCCAAAACCATTTGTACTGTGACTTTCTAGGTCCATTGCATGCGAATTCCACACCAGTTTGTCCGCATATGACTGGATGAAACCAGAGAAAGCCAGTTGTGTTTTGGCTAACTCAATCCCAGATATTGCTGCAGCCTCTGTGTTTGTGATTTCTGGATATTATCCATGGACTTTATTGTTTTGAATGTTTTTATCAGCAAACATTTCATTTTGTACCATTGAAACACTAATTGGTCCATCAAGGGAACACCAGCTCTACACATTCGTATTTTCTAGGGAGAAAGCAGGAGGAACTGCGGCAAACAAACATGATATTTCTGTTTGTATAGATGACATTTTATGCGATGGCTGAAGGAAAAGACTTTGCTTTTCTCCAACACCTTTCCTTTTTTACAGTGATTTTCTCGGTCCATTGCATACAAAATCCACCGCAGTTTGCCCAGATATGACTGGATGAAATCAGAAAAAGCCAGTTTTGTTTTGGCTAACTCAATCCCAGATATTGCTACAGCAACTGTGTTTTTGTTTTCCGGATATTATCCACAGACTTTATTGTTTTGAATGTTTTTTTATCAGGGAATATTTAATAACGTGTTGGGAAACAATATTTGGTTCCACATGGAGACACCAGCTCTACACATTTGTATCCTCTAAGGAGAAAGCAAGAGGAACTGTGGCAAACATGACATTTCTGTATTTATAGATGACATTTTATGCACTTGCCTAAGGAAAATACTATGCTTTTCTCCAAATCCATTTTTACTGTGATTTTCTCGATCCATTGCATATGAATTCCACACATCTTTTTCCGGATATGACTGGATGAAACCTCAAATATCTGGTTGTGTTTTGGCTAACTCAATCCCAGATATTACCACAGGCTCTGTGTTCCTCTTTTCCGGATATTATCAACAGGCTTTATGGATTTGAATGTTTTCTATCAGGGAACATTTAATTTTGTGCTTGAAACACTAACTGGTTCCACATGGAGACACTAGCTCTACACATTCATATTTTCCAGGGAGAAACCTAGAGGAACTGAGGCAAACAAACATTATATTTCTGTTTGTGTAGATGACATTTTATGCACTTGCCTAACGAAAAGACTTTGCTTTTCTCCAGAACCATTTTTACTGTGATTTTCTCGGTCCATTGCATACGAATTCCACACCACTTTGTCCGGATATGTGTGGATGAAACAAAACTATCAAGTTGTGTTTTTGCTAACTCTTTACGAAATATTGTGAAAGACTCTGTGTTTGTGATTTCTGGATATTATCGATGGACTTTATTGTTTTGAATGTTTTTATCAGGGAACATTTAATTTTGTACATGGAAACTCTAATTGGTTCATCAAGGGGACACCAGCTCTACACATTCGTATTTTCTAGGGAGAAAGCTAGAAGAACTGCGGCAAACAAACATGATATTTCTGTTTCTATACATGACTTCTTATGCACTTGCCTAACGAAAAGATTTTGCTTTTCTCCAAAACCATATTTACTGTGATTTTCTCGGTCTATTGCATAGGAATTCCACACTACTTTGTCCGGATATGACTGGATGAAACCAGAAATATCCGGTTGTGTTTTGGCTAACTCAATCCGAAATATTGTTCCAGCCTCTGTGTTTGTGATTTCTGGATATTATCGACCGACTTTATTGTTTTGAATGTTTTTGTCAGGGAATATTTAATTTTGTACCGTAGATACACTAATTGGTTCCACATGGAGACACCAGCTCTACACATTCGTATTTTCTAGGGAGAAAGCTAGAGGACCTGAGGCAAACAAACATGATATTTCTGTTCGTATAGATGACATTTTATGCACTTGCCTAAGGAAAATACTATGCTTTTCTCCAAATCCATTTTTACTGTGATTTTCTCGATCCATTGCATATGAATTCCACACATCTTTTTCCAGATATGACTGGATGAAACCTCAAATATCCGGTTGTGTTTTGGCTAACTCAATCCCAGATATTGCCACATGCTCTGTGTTCCTCTTTTCCGGATATTATCAACAGGCTTTATGGATTTGAATGTTTTCTATCAGGGAACATTTAATTTTGTGCTTGAAACACTAACTGGTTCCACATGGAGACACTAGCTCTACACATTCATATTTTCCAGGGAGAAACCTAGAGGAACTGTGGCAAACAAACATTATATTTCTGTTTGTGTAGATGACATTTTATGCACTTGCCTAACAAAAATACTTTGCTTTTCTCCAGAACCATTTTTACTGTGATTTTCTCGGACCATTGCATACGATTTCCAAACCACTTTGTCCAGATATGCGTGGATGAAACAAAACTATCAAGTTGTGTTTTTGCTAACTCTTTACGAAATATTGTGAAAGACTCTGTGTTTGTGATTTCTGGATATTATCGATGGACTTTATTTTTTTGAAAGTTTTTATCAGGGAACATTTAATTTTGTACATGGAAACTCTAATTGGTTCATCAAGGGGACACCAGCTCTACACATTCGTATTTTCTAGGGAGAAAGCTAGAAGAATTGCGGCAAACAAACATGATATTTCTGTTTCTACACATGACTTCTTATGCACTTGCCTAACGAAAAGATTTTGCTTTTCTCCAAAACCATATTTACTGTGATTTTCTCGGTCTATTGCATATGAATTCCACACCACTTTGTCCGGATATGACTGGATGAAACCAGAAATATCGGGTTATCATTTGGCTAACTCAATCCGAAATATTGTGAAAGCTTCTGTGTTTGTGATTTCTGGATATAATTGACCGACTTTATTGTTTTGAATGTTTTTGTCAGGGAATATTTAATTTTGTACCGTAGATACACTAATTGGTTCCACATGGGGACACCAGCTCTACACATTCGTATTTTCTAGGGAGAAAGCTAGAGGACCTGAGGCAAACAAACATGATATTTCTGGTTGTATAGAGGACATTTTATGCACTTGCCTAAGGAATAGACTATATTTTCCACAAAACAATTTTTATTGTATTTTTCTCGGTCCATTGCATATGAATTCCACAATTCTTTGTGTGTATATGACTGAATGAAACCAGAAATATCGGTTCTCTTTTGGCTAACTATATCCCAGATATTGCTACAGCCTCTGTGTTTGTGTTTTAAGGATATTATCGATGGACTTTATTGTTTTGAATGCTTTTATCAGGGAACATTTAATTTTGTACCGTAGAAACACTAATTGGTTCCACATGGAGACACCAGCTCTACACATTCGTATTTCCTAGGGAGAAACTAGAGGAACTGAGGCAAACAAACACGATATTTCTCTTTGTATACATGACATTTTATGCACTTGCCTAACAAAAAGACTTTGCTGTTCTCCAAAACCCTTTTTACTGTGATTTTCTAGGTCTATTGCACACGAATTCCACACCACTTTGTCCAGATATGACTGGATGAAACCAGAAATATCCGGTTGTGTTTTGGCTAACTCAATCCCAGATATTGCTACAGCCTCTGTGTTTGTGTTTTCTGGATTTTATCGATGTGCTTTATTGTTTTGAATGTTTTTATCAGGAAACATTTAATTCTGTACCGTAAAAACAATAATTAGTTCAACAGGGAGTCTCCAGTCTACAGATTCGTATTTTCTAGGGAGAAAGCTAGAGGAACTGCGGCAAACAAACATGATATTTCTGTTTGTATAGATGACATTTTATGCACTGCCCGAAGGAAAAGTCTTTGCTTTTCTCCAAAACCATTTTTACTATGATATTCTCGGTCCATTACATACGAATTCCACCGCACTTTGTCCGGATATGACTGGATGAAAACTGAAATATCCGGTGGTGTTGTGGCTTACTATATCCCAGATAATGCTACAGCATGAGTGTCTGAGCTTTCTGGATATTATCAATGGACTTTAATATTTTGAATATTTTTAGCAGTGAACATTTAATTTTGTGCTGGGAAACACTACTTAGTTGCACGTGGAGACACCAGCTCTACACATTCGTATTTTCTAGGGAGAAAGCTAGAGGAACTCGCGCAAACAAACATGATATTTCTGTTTGTATAGATGACATTTTATACACCTACCTACTGAAAAGACTTTGCTTTTCTCCAAAACCATTTTTACTGTGATTTTCTCGTTCCATTACATCCGAATTCCACCAAACTTTGTGTGGATATGACTGGATGAAACCAGAAATATGCGGTTTTGTTTTGGCTAACTAAATCCGATATATTGCTACAGCCTCTGTGTTTGTGATTTCTGGATATTATCGATGGACTTTATGGTTTTGAATGTTTTTTATCAGGGAACATTTTTTTTTTGTGCTGGGAAACACTAATTGGTTCCACATGGAGACACCAGCTCTACATATTCGTATTTTCTAAGGAGAAAGCTAGAAGAACTGTGGCAAACAAACATGATATTTCTGTTTGTATAGATGACATTTTATGCACTGGCCGAAGGAAAAGTCTTTGCTTTTCTCCAAAACCATTTTTACTGTGATTTTCTCCTTCCATTACATACGAATTTTACACCACTTTGTCCGGATATGACTGGATGAAAGCAGAAATATCTGGTTGTGTTGTGGCTTACTATATCCCAGATATTGCTACAGACTCAGTGTCTGAGTTTTCTGGATATTATCCATGGATTTTATTGTTTTTAATGTTTTTATCAGTGAATATTTAATTTTGTGCTGGGAAACACTAATTGGTTCCACATGGAGACACCAGCTGTACACATTCGTATTTTCTAGGGAGAAAGCTAGAGGAACTGCGGCAAACAAATATGATATTTCTGTTTGTATAGATGACATTTTATCCACTTGCCTAACGAAAAGACTTTGCTTTTCTCCAAACCCCTTTTTACTCTGATTTTCTGGTTCCATTGCATACGAATTCCAACCCATTTTGTGCAGATATGACTGGATCAAACAAGAAATATCCGGTTGAGTGTTTGCTAACTCCATCCCAGATATTGCTACATCCTCTGTGTTTGTGTTTATTCGATATTATGAATGTGCTTTATAGTTTTGAATATTTTTATCAGGGAACATTTAATTTTGTACCGTAGATACATTAATTGGTTCCACATGGAGACACCAGCTCTACACATTCGTATTTTCTAGGGAGAAAGCTAGAGGAACTGAGGCAAACAAACATGATATTAATAGTTGTATAGACGACATTTTATGCACTTGCCTAAGGAATAGACTATATTTTCCCCAAAACAATTTTTATTGTGTTTTTCGTGGTCCGTTGCATACAAATTCCACACCAATTTGTCCGGATATGACTGGATGAAATAAGAAATATCTGGTTGTTTTTTGGCTTACTCAATACCAGATATTGCTACAGCTTCTGTGTTTGTGTTTTCCAGATGTTATCGATGGACTTTATTGTTTTGAATGGTTTTTTTTGTTGGGGAACGTTTTATTTTGAGCTTGGATACAGTAATTTTTCCACATGGAGACACCAGCTCTACATATTTGTATTCTCTAGGTAGAAAGCTAGAGGAACTGCAACAAATAAAATGATATTTCTGTTTGTATAGATGGCATTTTATGCACTTCCCTAACAAAAATACTTTGCTTTTCTCCAAAACCATTTTTCCTGTTTTTCTCGGTCCGTTGCATACGAATTCCACACCAGTTTGTCCGGATATGACTGGATGAAACCAGAAATATCCAGTTGTGTTTTGGCTAACTCAATTCCAGATATTGCTACAGACTCTGTGTTTGTGTTTTCTGGATATTATCGATGGACTTTATTGTTTTGAATGTTTTAGTCAGGGAACATTTAATTCCGTACCATTGATACACTAATTGGCTCACATGGGAACACCAGCTCTACACATTCGTATATTCTAGGGAGAAAGCTAGAGGAACTGTGACAAACAAACACGAAATTTCTGTTTATATAGATGACATTAAATGCACTTGCCTAACGAAAAGACATTGCTTTTCTCCAAAACCATTTTTACTGTGATTTTCTTGGTCCATTGCATACTAATTCCACACCACTTTGTCCGGATATGACTGGATGAAACCAGAAATATCCGTTTGTGTTTTGGCTATCTCAATCAGAAATATTGCTACAGCCTCTGTGTTTGTGTTTTCTGGATATTATCGATGGACTTTATTGTTTTGAATGTTTTTATCAGGAAACATTTCATTTTCTACTGTAGAAACACTAATCAGTTCCACATGGAGACACCAGCTCTACACATTCGTATTTTCTAGGGACAAAGCTAGAAGAACTACGGCAAACAAACATGATATTTCTGTTTGTATAGATGACATTTTATGCGCTTGCCTAATGAAAAGACTCACTTTTCTCCAAAACCTTATGTACTGTGATTTTCTCGTTCCACTGCATACGAATTCCACACCAGTTGGTCAGGATATTACTGGATGAAACCAGAAATATCCAGTTGTGTTTGGCTAACTCAATGAGAAATATTGTAAAAGACTCTGTGTTTGTGTTTTCTGGGTATTATCGATGGACTTTATTGCTCTGAATGTTTTTATCAGGGAACATTTCATTTTGTACCTTAGAAAGACTAATTGGTTCATCATGGGGACACCAGCTCCACATATTCTTATATTCTATCGAGAAAGCTAGAGGAACTGTGGCAAAAAAAACATGATATTTCTGTTTGTATAGATGATATTTTATGCACTTGCTGAACGAAACGACTTTGCTTTACTCCAAAACCTTTTTTATTGTGATTTTCTTGGTCCATTGCATACGTATTCCACACCAGTTTGTGCGGATTTGACTGGATGAAATCAGAAATATCCAGTTGTGTTTTGGCTAACTCAATCCCAGATATTGCTACAGCCTCTGTGTTTGTGTATTCCTGATAATATCCCTGGACTTTATTGTTTTGAATGTTTTTTATCAGGGAACATTTAATTTTGCTTGGAATCACTAATTGGTTTCACAAGGAGACAAGCTCTACACATTCGTATTTTCTATGGAGAAAGCTAGAGGAACAGCGAAAAACAAACATGATATTTCTGTTTGTATAGATGACATTTTATGCACCTGCCTACTGAAACGACTTTGCTTTTCTCCAAAACCAATTTTACTGTGATTTTCTAGGTCCATTACATCGGAATTCCACCAAACTTTGCCTGGATATAACTGGATGAAACCAGAAATATCCGGTTTTGTTTTTGCTAACTACATCCCAGATATTGCTACAGCCTCTGTGTTTGTGTTTTCTGGATATTATCGTTGGACTTTATTGTTTTGAATGTTTTTATCAGGGAACATTTAATTTTGTACCGTTGAAACACTAATTGGTTCCACATGGAGAAACCAATTCCACACATTCGTATTTACTAGGGAGAAAGCTAGAGGAACTGTGGCAAACAACCATGATATTTCTGTTTGTACAGATGACATTTTATGCACTTGCCTAACAAAAAGACTTTGCTTTTCTCCAAAACCATTTTTAATGTGATTTTCTCGGTCGATTGCATACGAATTCCACACCAGTTTGTCCAGATATGACTGGAAGATACCAGAAATTTCCGATTGTGTTTTGGCTATCTCAATCAGAAATATTGCTACAGCCTCTGTGTTTGTGTTTTATGGATATTATCGATGGACTTTATTGTTTTGAATGTTTTAGTCAGGGAACATTTAATTTTGTACCATTGATACACTAATTGCTTCATCATGGGAACACCAGCTCTACACATTCGTATTTTCTAGGGAGAAAGCTAGAGGAACTCTGGCACACAAACATGATATTTCTGTTTGTATAGATGACATTTTATGCACTTGCCTAACGAAAAGACTTCGCTTTTCTCAAAAACCATTTTTCCTGTGATTTTCTCGGTCCATTGCATACGAATTCCACACCAGTTTGTCTGGATATGACTGGATGAAACCAATGATATCCGGTTGTGTTTTGGCTAACTCAATCCCAGATATTGCTACAGACACTGTTTTTTTGTATTCCTGATATTATCCACGGACTTTATTGTTTTCAAATGTTTTTTATCTGGGAACATTTAATTTTGAGCTTAGATACACTAATTGGTTCCACATGAAACACCAGCTCTACACATTCGGATTTTCTGGGGAGAAAGCCAGAGGAAATGCGGCAAACACACATGATATTTCTGTTTGCATTGATGACATTTTAAGCACTTGCCTAACGAAAAGACTTTGCTTTCCCCAAAACCATTTTTACTGTGATTTTCTCGTTCCATTGCATACGAATTCCAAACTGCTTGTTCCGGATATGACTGGATGAAACCAGAAATATCCGGTTGTTTTGGCTAACTCAATGCGGAATATTGTGAAAGTCTCTGTGTTTGTGTTTTGTGGATATTATCGATGGACTTTATTGTTTTGAATGTTTTTTTATCAGGGAATATTTAATTTTGTACCATAGAAACACTAATTGGTTCATCAGAGGGACACCAGCTCTACACATTCATATTTTCTAGGGGGAAATCTAGAGGAACTGCTACAAACAAGCTTGATATTTCTGTTTGTATAGATGACATTTTATGCACTTGCCTAACGAAAAGTCTTTGATTTTCTCCAAAACCATTTGTACTGTGATTTTCTCAGACCACTGCATACGAATTCCACACCCGTTTGTCCAGATATGACTGGATGAAACCGGAAATATCCGGTTGTGTTTTGGCTAACTCAATCCCAGATATTGCTACAACAACTGTGTTTTTTTTTTTTTGGGTATTATCGATGGACTTTTTTGTTCTGAATGTTTTTTATCAGGGAATATTTAATTTTGTGCTTGGAATCACTGATTGGTTCCACATGGAGACACCAGCGCTACACATTCATATTTTTTTAGGGAGAAAGCCAGAGGAACAGCGACAAACAAACATGATATTTCTGTTTGTATAGATGACATTTTATGCAATTGCCTAATGAAAAGACTTTGCTTTACTCCAAAAACATTTGTACTGTGATTTTCTCGGAACATTGCATACGAATTCCACACCAGTTTGTCCGGATATTACTGGACAAAACAGGAAATATCTGGTTATGTTTTGACTAACTCAATCCCAGATATTGCCAGAGCCTCTGTGTTTGTGTTTTCTGGATATTATCAACAGACTTTATTGTTTTGAATGTTTCTTATTGGGGAACATTTAATTTTGGGCTTGGACACAGTAATTGGTTCCACATGGAGACACCAGCTCTACATATTCGTATTTTGTAGGGAGAAACCTAGAGGAACTGCGGCAAACAAACATGATATTTCTGTTTGTATAGATGACATTTTATTCACTTGCCTAGTGATAAGACTTTGCTTTTCTCCAAAACCACTTTTACTGTGATTTTCTTGGTCCAGTGCATTCGAATTCCAGAGCAGTTTGTACGGATATGACTGGATGAAACCAGAAATATCTGGTTTTGTTTTGGCTAACTCAATCACAGATTGAGCTACAGCCTCTGTGTCTGTGTATTCCTGATATTACACACGGACTTTATGGTTTTGAATGTTTTTTATCAGGAAACATTTAATTTTGTGCATGGAATCACTGATTGGTTGCACATGGAGACACCAGCTCTACAAATTCGTATTTTCTAGGGAAAATGCTAGAAGAACTGCGGAAAAGATGCATGATATTTATGTTTGTATAGATGACATTTTATGCACTTGCCTAACGAAAAGACTTTGCTTTTCTCCAAAACCATTTTTACTCTGTTTTCCTCAGTCCAATATATATGAATTCCACACCAGTTTGTCCAGATATGACTGGATGAAAACAGAAATATCCGGTTGTGTTTTGGGTAACTCAATCAGAAATATTTTGAAAGCCTCTGTGTTTGTGTTTTCTGGATATCATCGATGGACTGTATTTTTTTGAATGTTTTTATCAGGGAACATTCAGTTTTGTATCGTAGAAACACTAATTGGTTCATCATGGGGACACCAGCTCTACACATTCATATTTTCTAAGGAGAAAGCTAGAGGAACTGCGACAAAAAAACATGATATTTCTGTTTGTATAGATGACATTTTATGCACTTGCCTCACGAAAGACTTTGCTTTTCTCCAAAACCATTTTTACTCTGATTTTCTCGGACCATTGCATACGAATTCCACACCAGTTTGTATGGATATGACTGGATCAAACCGGAAATATCCGGTTATGTTTTGGCTAACTCAATCCCAGATATTGCCACAGCCTCTCTGTTTGTGTTTTCTGGACATTATCAACGGACTTTATTGTTTTGAATATTTGTTATCGGGGAACATTTAATTTTGGGCTTGGATACTGTAATTGGTTCCACATGGAGACACCAGCTCTACACATTCGTATTTTCTAGGGAGAAAGCTAAAGGAACTGTGGCAAACGAACATGATATTTCTGTTTCTATAAATGACATTTTATGCACTTGCCTAACAGAAAGACGTTGCTTTTCTCCAAAACCATTTTTATTGTGATTTCCTAGGTCCATTGCATACGAATTCCACACCAGTTTGTCTGGATATGACTGGATGAAACCAGAAATATCCGCTTGTGTTTTTGCTAACTCACTCCGAGATATTGTGAAAGAATCTGTGTTTGTGTTTTCTGGATATTATCGATGGACTTTTTTGTTTTGAATGATTTTTTATCATGGAACATTTTATTTTTAGCTTGCATACAGTAATTGGTTCCACATGGAGACACCAGCTCTTCATATTCATATTTTCTAGGTAGAAAGCAAGTGGAACTGTGACAAACAAACATGATATTTCTGTTTGTATAGATGACATTTTATGCACTTGCCTAACGAAAAGTCTTTGCTTTTCTCCAAAACCATTTGTACTGTGATTTTCTCGGTCCATTGCATACGAATTCCACACCAGTTTGTCTGGATATGCCTGGAAGAAACCAGATATATCCTGTTGTGTTTTGGCTAACTCAATCCCAGATATTGCTACAGCCACTGTGTTTGTGTATTCCTGATATTATCAACGGACTTTATTATTTTGAATGTTCGTTATTGGGGAACATTTAATTTTGGGCTTGGAATCACTGATTGGTTCCACATGGATCACCAGCTCTACATGTTCGTATTTTGTAGAGAGAAAGCTAGAGGAACTGCGGCAAACATGATATTTCTGTTTGTATAGATGACATTTTATGCACTTGCCTAACGAAAAGACTTTGCTTTTCTCCAAAACCATTTTTACTGTGATTTTCTCGGTCCATTGCATACGAATTCCACACCAGTTTGTCCGGATATGACTGGATGAAACCGGAAATATCTGGTTTTATTTTGGCTAACTCAATCCCAGCAATTGCTACAGCCTCTTTGCTTGTGTTTTCCGGATATTATCAATGGACTTTATGGTTTTGAATGTTTTTTATGAGGGAATATTTAATTTTGTGCTTGGAAACACTAATTGGTTCAACATGGAGACACCAGCACTTCACATTCGTATTTTCTAGGGAGAAAGCTAGGGGAACTGCAACAAACAAACATGATATTTCGGTTTGTATAGATGACGTTATATGCACTTGCCTAACAGAAACACTTTGCTGTTCTCCAAAACCATTTTTACTGTGATTTTCTGGGTCCATTGCATACGAATTCCACAGCACTTTGTCTGGATATGACTGGATGAAACCAGAAATATCCGGTTGTGTTTTGCTAACTCCATCAGAAATATTGTGATAACTTCTGGGTTTGTGTTTTCTGGATATTATCGATGGACTTTATTGTTTTGAATGTTTTTTTTAACTTTTATTTAATGAATATAAATTTCCAGTGTACAGCTTATGGATTACAATGGCTTACCCCACCCATAACTTCCCTCCCACCCACAGCCCTCCCCTCTCCCGCTCCCTTTCCCCTTCCATTCACATCAAGATTCATTTGCAATTCTCTTTATATACAGAAGATCAATTTAGTTAAAGATTTCAACAGTTTGCACCCACATAGAAACACAAAGTGAAACATACTGTTTGAGAACTATTTATAGCATTAAATCAAAATATACAGCACATTATGGACAGAGATCCCACATGAGGAGCAAGTGCACAGTGACTCCTGTTGTTAACCCAACAAATTGACACTCTAGTTTATGGTGCCAGTAAGCACCCTATGGTGTCGTCATGTGTTGTCAAGGCTATGGAAGCCTTCTAAGTTTGCCAACTCTGATCATATTTAGACAAGGTCATAAAAGACAGGGTGAGGATAGTAACCAATGATCCTAAGAGAGGTATTAACCAGGTTTGAACCATTATACAGCATTAAGTGTGGAAGAGGACCATCAGTACACACAGGTTGGGAGTAGAGCCATTGGTAGTAGAGTAGAGGTTATGATTACAAAGGAATGAGTCCCAAGTACGCTAGACAGGGTCTAGAACAAAGGACAGAGTCATTATTAGAGGAGCTAAGAAAGGTGCTGTCTAAGCTACAATTAAGTTTTCTGATTGAGAGGCAAGTAGAACCTGATAGAAGGGGCTTGATAATAATCTGGTGGGCTTTAGGCTTTGTAAGTTAAGAGGCCCAGACCTATCTATCTCTTCACTTGGGGTATATCCTAAGGGAGGTGTGAACCTCCTAGGGGAAGGCACTCTGTTGACTTTCATTCCTTGGCTGGCCTGGGAGGAGAGCTGGCCAGGTAACGGCAGGTGGCATCTCTAACAGGAAATTTACAGTTCTGCCTTCAATGTTGCTGACCCTACTTGGCTGTCCCCTCAGCTGCATTGGTCACTTTGGAAGTTGGGCTGAGTGAAGGGCTTTTCAGCTTAGAGCCAATAAGATATGTGGCTCTGACCTGGGCATCCTTCGACTCCAGGGCAGGTCCATTTCCAGTGATCCAACTCTTGGCAGAGCTGCCAGGGCTCTTCACAAGCTGATTTCTGCTGAAGCCCAGGCTTACCACCTTGAAAGCCACTGCAGTGGACTGGCCTGTTGGGTCTCCTTGAGGGCAGATCACTGTACAGATCAGCCATTTATATGCCTGCCACCCATTGCTTCTGATGCCTAGCTTTCTTTTCCTCCTGGTTTGTGTTAAAGCAGACCAGAGGATGCAAGTCAAGGGCGTGCCCAAGTCCCATCTCTAATCTTCGGTGGCCTGAACTACAAGTCTATAGTCACTGGCATGTTCTGTAGTAGTTTTTCTAAGGTAGACAATGCCCATGAGGAAAATTATATTCTCACTTTAAAACTTTCTTTCCCTTTGGTCTGAAAGGGAGGTTTTTTTTCTACTTACTGTATACTTCACTGATGGCGAAGTAAATCTAGCTATGAGATTATTATTTAAGTTCTTATTTTGGCTATGTAATTACAGAAAAATGTTAGCTATCTCTTTTATAAGGTCTAAAGATTAAATAGTGCATCCTACAGATTCCTTCATAATAGAATTAGTTTCCTACCTTGAGAATAGAGAAATGAAAGAACAAGTTGGGCTTAGAATAGAGAAATGAGGGAGCAAGTCCTAGATCACTTGCTGACATTAGCAATATCACATGAATACTTTGCAAACAGTTTCAACCATTAGATAACAACTAAAGAAAACATTTACCATAAAGTCCAATGCCTTCTGTAAATTTTAAGAATCATGTATTTGAAAACACCTCTTAAATATCTAACATGGTGTAGTTTGTTTAACCAGTAAACTTAAGCACAATCATCTAAAATGTTTTTTGTTTCTTTCTACCAACAAGTTTAAAACATATGATACACAGATTCAGGTCACACAAATTCAAATGTATCTTTGATTGATTTTAGCAGCTTAAATTTATGGACAATCTTATCTATAAGTCATTTAAAATAAAACTCTTAATAAAATTTCCCCATGTGGACATACAATATGTACACACATATAACATAGCATAGTAGACCAATATAGCAATTTTAATAATAGCTTTTAAAATCTTTAACTCTTTTTGTAGATTTCCAATTGATTTGAATTGCTTTTTGTTTTTAGTAACCTCAGTTAACCATACTTTCTCTCAGTTGGTACTGTCAATACATTATTGGCTTCATCTGTTTACAGAGCCATCCCAAAGTACTGAATACAATAGAAGTGGCTGGAAAAAGTCCATAGGAACCTATAGGAGGACAGCTAAACACAGAACCAACAAGGCTTTAGTTTTATGAGCAGCAAATCATATGTAACTGTGGATGACAAAAGACTTTAAGTCGACATCTTTAAAATTATAAACTCATCAACCAACAAGAGGCACTTGCTTACTTCACAGTATTTTTGAAAGCACCTGTAGGATTTTACAAGTATTTAATCCTTTAGGCCTCTGGGGCTTTCTCATTAAGATAACTATCATGTCTAGTAACACAAGATCATTAGACTTTTTAATTCTCAATCATTTGTATTAATAGCATTTTCCATTATAGAAACTTAAAGTTTGGTACCACATCACATCTTGACAGTACTTCTAAAATAATCCAAATAGCCTGATTAGTTGGTGTCTCTATAAGATGAGAGACATAGGTCCTTCGATTTTTTTCAGTTGGGCCCAAACTGGAAAAACCAAAGTCCAAGATTTACTGGAAATTTTAGAGTCCAGATTGTTTGGAACTTTCATTTTTTGAATGCCTGTCAAGAATGCCAAGAAGGCTCAAAATCCAAAATATCTGGTTGAAATAAGATTCCTTAAAATCATGACGTAACATAGAACAAATTTGATCATTGTTACAAGGTGATTATTCAAATATTTGAAAAGAAGCACATATTTAAATAACCCATAGCTCTTAATAAAAACGCAGCTGTTTTTGAACAATTAGAATTTAACAGACATCAAGAGAACATAATAGATTACTATAACACATTGCTGTAACAGAGCATCAGAGTTTAATTCTATGTCAAAGAGA
This sequence comes from Lepus oiostolus, assembly GCA_036325905.1. Lineage (NCBI taxonomy): Eukaryota > Metazoa > Chordata > Mammalia > Lagomorpha > Leporidae > Lepus > Lepus oiostolus. Next base: position 221,962 of record CM070804.1, read on the forward strand.
AATTGAGCTTCCTGTGATCTTTTGCTGTGAGGTTTCCTTCCTTTACCTTCTTTCATATTGATGACCATGTTTCTGTGTTTCTGTGTGTAACACATCTTTAAGCATCTTTTGCAGGGCAGGACGAGTGGCGACAAATTCTTTCAGTTTCTGTTTGCTATGAAAAGTCTTAATTTCACCTTCATTCACAAATGAGAGCTTTGCAGGATATAATATTCTGGGCTGACAGTTTTTCTCTCTTAGTACCTGGGCTATGTCTCGCCATTCCCTTCTAGCTTGTAGGGTTTCTGATGAGAAGTCTGCTGTGAGTCTAATTGCAGATCCTCTAAGAGTAATCTGACGTTTCTCTCTTGCACCTTTTAGAATCTTTTCTTTATGATTTACTGTGGTGAGTTTGATTACAACATGTCGTGGTGAGGATCTCTTTTGATCATGTTTATTAAGGGTTCTATAAGCTTCCTGTACTAAGATGCCTCTTTCCTTCTCCAAACCTGGGAAATTTTCTGCTAGTATCTCACTGAAAATGCCTTCTAATCCTTTCTCCTTCTCCATGCCTTCAGGAACTCCTAGAACCCGGATGTTAGGTTTTTTAATAGTATCCTGTAGATTCCCGACAATATTTTTTTAGATTTCTAATTTCCTCTTCCTTTCTTTCGTTTGCCTGTTTCCTTTCCTGTTCTCTGTCTTCTAAGTCTGATATTCTCTCTTCTGCTTCCCCATTCTGTTTTTAAGGCTCTCTAATGTGTTTGTCATTTGATCTATTGAATTCTTCATTTCATTATGATTTCTCATCACTATCACAGTTTCTTGTTCTACTAGTTGTTTCATTTCATTTTGATTCCTCCTTAATATTTCATTTTCACGAGAGAGATTTTCTATCTTGTCCATTAAGGATTTATGTAGTTCAAGAATTTGTTTTTGAGAACTTCTTAATGTTCTTATCAGTTTTTTGAGATCTGCTTCTTGCATTTCTTCTATCTCATCATCTTCATAATCTTGAATTGGGGTGTCTTTTTCATTTGGGAGCGTCATAGTGTCTTCCTTGTTCTTGATACCTCTGTTTTTGCGTTTGTTGTTTGGCATGTTGGAGATATTTGGTTTCTTCACTGTGGTGTTTTTTCTTGTTACACTATGGCTCTATATTAAGTGGATTGTCTGCTTTCGGTGGAGCCTTAGAGGCTTGAAATGAGTGTGGCCTGAGAGCTATGTTCGGTTCCTCAGGGTTGAGGGTGTGTCAAAGAGGACACTCCCAGGTTAGGCGTGGTAAATCTCTCTTTCTTTCTTTCTTTCTTTTTTTTTTTGATTCAAAAGGGAAGTAATTCTGCACAGCTGAACGTAATTGGAGGTAGTTAGCAGGTGAATGATATACCCACAGGAACCAGAGATCAGAAGCTCTTTCCCAAGAACCACACAGGGAATCTGTGCTGCCCTCAGTGTGGGCTCAACTCTCCTGCAGTCTCCCACTGGGTTGCCAAGCCAGATGCCAATCTCCTGTTATTTCACCCCTCCCCCCAGAGTCAGGCTTCTCTGCTAGGCTCAGGGCAGGCACAGACCCGAGGTCGCCCTGCTGATGACGTATGTCCAAAATGGGGACTGCTCTTTGTCTTGTTAGCCTTTGAGGGGTGAGCGGAGAGAGAGAAATTCGTGTCCGTATTGGTCGCTTTTTTTTTTCCTCTCTCTCTTCTAGTTAGCCTGGTGAACTTTTCCCCCTGGAGTTTCAAGCCTCATTCCCTCTAGTCTCCTCTTTCTGCTTGCCCGCTGATGTCTCGGGCTATTAAGGTTCGGCTCAACTCGTGTTCCAGCGTTGGTGCGTTGATTCTGCTGCTGGTGTTCCGAACCTGGGCTCCCACACTCTCCATGCAGGTCCACTGTGAATCACTAGTTCCGGAAGAGTTTCCTCTGCTGTTTCTTCCCCTACTCTTCCTTGACCCTGCAGTATCTCCACTGTTATTAACTTGTGTGTTTCCGAACTATCAATGTGCTCACTTTCTATTCCGCCAACTTGCCGCTCTCTCTGTTTTGAATATTTTTATCAGGGAACATTTCATTTTCTACCGTAGAAACACTAATTGGTTCATCATGGGGACACCAGCTCTACACATTCGTATTTTCTAGGGATAAAGTTAGAGGAACTGCGACAAAAAAACATGATATTTCTGTTTGTATAGATGACATTTTATGCACTTGCCTAAGGAAAAGACTGCTTTTTTACAAAACCAGTTTTACTGTGATTTTTTCAGTCCACTGCATACTAATTCCACACCAGTTTGTCCGGATATGACTGGATGAAACTGAAAAACTATCCGGATTTGTTTTGGCTAACTCAATCCCAGATATTGCTACAGCCTCTGTGTTTGTCTATTCCTGATATTATCCACAGACTTATTGTTTTGAATGTTTTTTATCAGGGAACATTTAATTTTGTGCTTGGAGTCACTAATTGGTTCCACATGGAGACACCAGCGCTACACATTCATATTTTCTAGGGAGAAAGCTAGAGGAACTGTGGCAAACAAACATGATATTTCTGTTTGTATAGATGACTTTTTATGCACTTGCCTAAAGAAAAGACTTTGCTTTTTTCCAAAACCATTTGTACTGTGATTTTCTCAGTCCATTGCATACGAATTCCACACCATTTTATCCGGATATGACTGGATGAAACTGGAAATATCTGGTTTTGTTTTGGCTAACTCAATTTGACATATTGTGAAAGCCTCTGTGTTTGTGTTTTCTGTATAATATCGATGGAATTTATTGTTTTGAATATTTTTATCAGGGAATATTTAATTTTGTACCTTTGAAACACTAATTGCTTCATCATGGGGACACCAGCTCCACACATTCGTATTTTCTAGGGAGAAAGCTAGAGGATCTGCGGCAAACAAACATGATATTTCTGTTTGTATAGTTGACATTTTATGCACTTGCCTAACAAAAAGACTTTGCTTTTCTCCAAAACCATTTTTACTATGATTTTCTCAGTCCATTGCATACGAATTCCACACCAGTTTGTCCGGATATTACTGGATGAAAACAGAAATATCCGGTTGTGTTTTGGCTAACTCAATCCCAGATATTGCTACAGACTCTGAGTTTGTGTATTCCTGATATTATCCACGGAATTTATTGTTTTGAATGTTGTTTATCAGGGAACATTTAATTTTGTGCTTTGAATCACAAACTGGTTCCACATAGAGACACCAGCTCTACACATTCTTATTTTTTAGGGAGAAAGCTAGAGGATCGGTGGCAAACTAACATGGTATTTCTGTTTGTATAGATGACATTTTATGCACTTGCCTAACGAAAAGACTTTGCTTTTCTCCAAAACCATTTTTACTGTAATTTTCTCGGTCCATTGCATACGAATTCCACACCAGTTTTTCCGGATATGACTGGATGAAACCGGAAATATCCAGTTGTGTTTTGGCTAACTCAATCGCGGATTTTGCTACAGCCTCTGTGTTTGTGTTTTCCAGATATTATCAACAGACTTTATTGTTTTCAATGTTTTTTATCGGGGAAAATTGAATTTTAAGCTTAGATACTCTAATTGGTTCCACATTTAGACAACAGCTATAGATACTTGTATTTTCTAGAAAGAAAGGTAGAGAAACTGCGGCAAACAAACATGATATTTCTGTTTGTATAGATGACATTTTATGCACTTGCCTAACAAAAAGACATTGCTTTTCTCAAAATCATTTTTACTCTGATTTTCTCGGTCCATTGCATACGAATTCCAAACCACTTTTTCCTGATATTACTGGATGAAACCAGAAATATCCGGTTGTGTTTTGGAAACTCAATAGCAGATATTGCTACAGCCTCTGTGTGTGTGTTTCCTGAATATTATCAACGGACTTTCTTGTTTTGAATGTTTTTTATCGGGGAACATTTTATTTTGAACTTGGATGCAGTAATTGCTTCCACATGGAGACACCAGCTCTACACATTCGTATTTTTAGGGAGAAATCTAGAGGAACTGTGGCAAACAAACATGATATTTCTGTTTGTATAGATGCCATTTTATGCACTTGCCTAACGAAAGACATTGCTTTTCTCCAAAACCATTTGTACTGTGATTTTCTCGGTCCATTGCATACGAATTCCACACCACTTTGTCCGGATATTACTGGATGAAACTGAAAAACTATCCGGATTTTTTTTGGCTAACTCAATCCCAGATGTTGCTACAGACTCTGTGTTTGTGTATCCCTGATATTATCCACGGACTTTATTGTTTTGAATGTTTTTTATTGGGGAACATTTTATTTTGAGCTTGGATACAGTAATTGGTTCCACATGGAGACACCAGCTCTACACATACCAATTTTCTAGGGAGAAAGCTAGAGGGACTGCGGCAAACAAACATGATATTTCTGTTTGTATAGATGACATTTTATGCACTTGCCTAACGAAAAGACTTTGCTTTTCTCCAAAACCATTTTTACTGTCATTTTCTCGGTCCATTGCATAGGAATTCCACAAATATTTGTCAGGATATGACTGGATAAAAACAGAAATATCCGGTTGTGTTTTTGCTAACTGAATTCGAAATATTGTGAAAGACTCTGTGTTTGTGTTTTCTGGATATTATCGATGGACTTCATTGTTTTGAATGTTTTTATCAGGGAATATTTAATTTTGTACCTTTGAAACACTAATTGCTTCATCATGGGGACCATATCCACACATTCATATTTTGTAGGGAGAAATCTAGAGGAACTGCGGCAAACAAACATGATATTTCTGTTTTTATAGATGATATTTTATTCACTTGCCTAACGAAAAGACTTTGCTTTTCTCCAAAACCATTTTTACTGTGATTTTCTCTGTCCTTTGCATATGAATTCCACACCAGTTTGTCCAGATATGACTGGATGATACCGCAAATATCCGGTTGTGTTTTGGCTAACTCAATGCCAAAAATGTGAATGTTTCTGTGTTTGTGTTTTCTGGATATTATCGATGGACTTTATTATATTGAATGTTTTTATCAGGGAACATTTAATTTTGTACGGTAGAAAGACTAATTGGTTCATCATGGGGACACCAGCTCTACACATTCGTATTTTCTAGGGAAAATGCTAGAAGAACTGCGGAAAAGATGCATGATATTTATGTTTGTATAGATGACATTTTATGCACTTGCCTAACGAAAAGACTTTGCTTTTCTCCAAAACCATTTTTACTCTGTTTTCCTCAGTCCAATATATATGAATTCCACACCAGTTTGTCCAGATATGACTGGATGAAAACAGAAATATCCGGTTGTGTTTTGGGTAACTCAATCAGAAATATTTTGAAAGCCTCTGTGTTTGTGTTTTCTGGATATCATCGATGGACTGTATTTTTTTGAATGTTTTTATCAGGGAACATTCAGTTTTGTATCGTAGAAACACTAATTGGTTCATCATGGGGACACCAGCTCTACACATTCATATTTTCTAAGGAGAAAGCTAGAGGAACTGCGACAAAAAAACATGATATTTCTGTTTGTATAGATGACATTTTATGCACTTGCCTCACGAAAGACTTTGCTTTTCTCCAAAACCATTTTTACTCTGATTTTCTCGGACCATTGCATACGAATTCCACACCAGTTTGTATGGATATGACTGGATCAAACCGGAAATATCCGGTTATGTTTTGGCTAACTCAATCCCAGATATTGCCACAGCCTCTCTGTTTGTGTTTTCTGGACATTATCAACGGACTTTATTGTTTTGAATATTTGTTATCGGGGAACATTTAATTTTGGGCTTGGATACTGTAATTGGTTCCACATGGAGACACCAGCTCTACACATTCGTATTTTCTAGGGAGAAAGCTAAAGGAACTGTGGCAAACGAACATGATATTTCTGTTTCTATAAATGACATTTTATGCACTTGCCTAACAGAAAGACGTTGCTTTTCTCCAAAACCATTTTTATTGTGATTTCCTAGGTCCATTGCATACGAATTCCACACCAGTTTGTCTGGATATGACTGGATGAAACCAGAAATATCCGCTTGTGTTTTTGCTAACTCACTCCGAGATATTGTGAAAGAATCTGTGTTTGTGTTTTCTGGATATTATCGATGGACTTTTTTGTTTTGAATGATTTTTTATCATGGAACATTTTATTTTTAGCTTGCATACAGTAATTGGTTCCACATGGAGACACCAGCTCTTCATATTCATATTTTCTAGGTAGAAAGCAAGTGGAACTGTGACAAACAAACATGATATTTCTGTTTGTATCGATGACATTTTATGCACTTGCCTAACGAAAAGTCTTTGCTTTTCTCCAAAACCATTTGTACTGTGATTTTCTCGGTCCATTGCATACGAATTCCACACCAGTTTGTCTGGATATGCCTGGAAGAAACCAGATATATCCTGTTGTGTTTTGGCTAACTCAATCCCAGATATTGCTACAGCCACTGTGTTTGTGTATTCCTGATATTATCAACGGACTTTATTATTTTGAATGTTCGTTATTGGGGAACATTTAATTTTGGGCTTGGAATCACTGATTGGTTCCACATGGATCACCAGCTCTACATGTTCGTATTTTGTAGAGAGAAAGCTAGAGGAACTGCGGCAAACATGATATTTCTGTTTGTATAGATGACATTTTATGCACTTGCCTAACGAAAAGACTTTGCTTTTCTCCAAAACCATTTTTACTGTGATTTTCTCGGTCCATTGCATACGAATTCCACACCAGTTTGTCCGGATATGACTGGATGAAACCGGAAATATCTGGTTTTATTTTGGCTAACTCAATCCCAGCAATTGCTACAGCCTCTTTGCTTGTGTTTTCCGGATATTATCAATGGACTTTATGGTTTTGAATGTTTTTTATGAGGGAATATTTAATTTTGTGCTTGGAAACACTAATTGGTTCAACATGGAGACACCAGCACTTCACATTCGTATTTTCTAGGGAGAAAGCTAGGGGAACTGCAACAAACAAACATGATATTTCGGTTTGTATAGATGACGTTATATGCACTTGCCTAACAGAAACACTTTGCTGTTCTCCAAAACCATTTTTACTGTGATTTTCTGGGTCCATTGCATACGAATTCCACAGCACTTTGTCTGGATATGACTGGATGAAACCAGAAATATCCGGTTGTGTTTTGCTAACTCCATCAGAAATATTGTGATAACTTCTGGGTTTGTGTTTTCTGGATATTATCGATGGACTTTATTGTTTTGAATGTTTTTTTTAACTTTTATTTAATGAATATAAATTTCCAGTGTACAGCTTATGGATTACAATGGCTTACCCCACCCATAACTTCCCTCCCACCCACAGCCCTCCCCTCTCCCGCTCCCTTTCCCCTTCCATTCACATCAAGATTCATTTGCAATTCTCTTTATATACAGAAGATCAATTTAGTTAAAGATTTCAACAGTTTGCACCCACATAGAAACACAAAGTGAAACATACTGTTTGAGAACTATTTATAGCATTAAATCAAAATATACAGCACATTATGGACAGAGATCCCACATGAGGAGCAAGTGCACAGTGACTCCTGTTGTTAACCCAACAAATTGACACTCTAGTTTATGGTGCCAGTAAGCACCCTATGGTGTCGTCATGTGTTGTCAAGGCTATGGAAGCCTTCTAAGTTTGCCAACTCTGATCATATTTAGACAAGGTCATAAAAGACAGGGTGAGGATAGTAACCAATGATCCTAAGAGAGGTATTAACCAGGTTTGAACCATTATACAGCATTAAGTGTGGAAGAGGACCATCAGTACACACAGGTTGGGAGTAGAGCCATTGGTAGTAGAGTAGAGGTTATGATTACAAAGGAATGAGTCCCAAGTACGCTAGACAGGGTCTAGAACAAAGGACAGAGTCATTATTAGAGGAGCTAAGAAAGGTGCTGTCTAAGCTACAATTAAGTTTTCTGATTGAGAGGCAAGTAGAACCTGATAGAAGGGGCTTGATAATAATCTGGTGGGCTTTAGGCTTTGTAAGTTAAGAGGCCCAGACCTATCTATCTCTTCACTTGGGGTATATCCTAAGGGAGGTGTGAACCTCCTAGGGGAAGGCACTCTGTTGACTTTCATTCCTTGGCTGGCCTGGGAGGAGAGCTGGCCAGGTAACGGCAGGTGGCATCTCTAACAGGAAATTTACAGTTCTGCCTTCAATGTTGCTGACCCTACTTGGCTGTCCCCTCAGCTGCATTGGTCACTTTGGAAGTTGGGCTGAGTGAAGGGCTTTTCAGCTTAGAGCCAATAAGATATGTGGCTCTGACCTGGGCATCCTTCGACTCCAGGGCAGGTCCATTTCCAGTGATCCAACTCTTGGCAGAGCTGCCAGGGCTCTTCACAAGCTGATTTCTGCTGAAGCCCAGGCTTACCACCTTGAAAGCCACTGCAGTGGACTGGCCTGTTGGGTCTCCTTGAGGGCAGATCACTGTACAGATCAGCCATTTATATGCCTGCCACCCATTGCTTCTGATGCCTAGCTTTCTTTTCCTCCTGGTTTGTGTTAAAGCAGACCAGAGGATGCAAGTCAAGGGCGTGCCCAAGTCCCATCTCTAATCTTCGGTGGCCTGAACTACAAGTCTATAGTCACTGGCATGTTCTGTAGTAGTTTTTCTAAGGTAGACAATGCCCATGAGGAAAATTATATTCTCACTTTAAAACTTTCTTTCCCTTTGGTCTGAAAGGGAGGTTTTTTTTCTACTTACTGTATACTTCACTGATGGCGAAGTAAATCTAGCTATGAGATTATTATTTAAGTTCTTATTTTGGCTATGTAATTACAGAAAAATGTTAGCTATCTCTTTTATAAGGTCTAAAGATTAAATAGTGCATCCTACAGATTCCTTCATAATAGAATTAGTTTCCTACCTTGAGAATAGAGAAATGAAAGAACAAGTTGGGCTTAGAATAGAGAAATGAGGGAGCAAGTCCTAGATCACTTGCTGACATTAGCAATATCACATGAATACTTTGCAAACAGTTTCAACCATTAGATAACAACTAAAGAAAACATTTACCATAAAGTCCAATGCCTTCTGTAAATTTTAAGAATCATGTATTTGAAAACACCTCTTAAATATCTAACATGGTGTAGTTTGTTTAACCAGTAAACTTAAGCACAATCATCTAAAATGTTTTTTGTTTCTTTCTACCAACAAGTTTAAAACATATGATACACAGATTCAGGTCACACAAATTCAAATGTATCTTTGATTGATTTTAGCAGCTTAAATTTATGGACAATCTTATCTATAAGTCATTTAAAATAAAACTCTTAATAAAATTTCCCCATGTGGACATACAATATGTACACACATATAACATAGCATAGTAGACCAATATAGCAATTTTAATAATAGCTTTTAAAATCTTTAACTCTTTTTGTAGATTTCCAATTGATTTGAATTGCTTTTTGTTTTTAGTAACCTCAGTTAACCATACTTTCTCTCAGTTGGTACTGTCAATACATTATTGGCTTCATCTGTTTACAGAGCCATCCCAAAGTACTGAATACAATAGAAGTGGCTGGAAAAAGTCCATAGGAACCTATAGGAGGACAGCTAAACACAGAACCAACAAGGCTTTAGTTTTATGAGCAGCAAATCATATGTAACTGTGGATGACAAAAGACTTTAAGTCGACATCTTTAAAATTATAAACTCATCAACCAACAAGAGGCACTTGCTTACTTCACAGTATTTTTGAAAGCACCTGTAGGATTTTACAAGTATTTAATCCTTTAGGCCTCTGGGGCTTTCTCATTAAGATAACTATCATGTCTAGTAACACAAGATCATTAGACTTTTTAATTCTCAATCATTTGTATTAATAGCATTTTCCATTATAGAAACTTAAAGTTTGGTACCACATCACATCTTGACAGTACTTCTAAAATAATCCAAATAGCCTGATTAGTTGGTGTCTCTATAAGATGAGAGACATAGGTCCTTCGATTTTTTTCAGTTGGGCCCAAACTGGAAAAACCAAAGTCCAAGATTTACTGGAAATTTTAGAGTCCAGATTGTTTGGAACTTTCATTTTTTGAATGCCTGTCAAGAATGCCAAGAAGGCTCAAAATCCAAAATATCTGGTTGAAATAAGATTCCTTAAAATCATGACGTAACATAGAACAAATTTGATCATTGTTACAAGGTGATTATTCAAATATTTGAAAATAAGCACATATTTAAATAACCCATAGCTCTTAATAAAAATGCTGCTGTTTTTGAACAATTAGAATTTAACAGACATCAAGAGAACATAATAGATTACTATAACACATTGCTGTAACAGAGCATCAGAGTTTAATTCTATGTCAAAGAGAAATTGAGCTTCCTGTGATCTTTTGCTGTGAGGTTTCCTTCCTTTACCTTCTTTCATATTGATGACCATGTTTCTGTGTTTCTGTGTGTAACACATCTTTAAGCATCTTTTGCAGGGCAGGACGAGTGGCGACAAATTCTTTCAGTTTCTGTTTGCTATGAAAAGTCTTAATTTCACCTTCATTCACAAATGAGAGCTTTGCAGGATATAATATTCTGGGCTGACAGTTTTTCTCTCTTAGTACCTGGGCTATGTCTCGCCATTCCCTTCTAGCTTGTAGGGTTTCTGATGAGAAGTCTGCTGTGAGTCTAATTGCAGATCCTCTAAGAGTAATCTGACGTTTCTCTCTTGCACCTTTTAGAATCTTTTCTTTATGATTTACTGTGGTGAGTTTGATTACAACATGTCGTGGTGAGGATCTCTTTTGATCATGTTTATTAAGGGTTCTATAAGCTTCCTGTACTAAGATGCCTCTTTCCTTCTCCAAACCTGGGAAATTTTCTGCTAGTATCTCACTGAAAATGCCTTCTAATCCTTTCTCCTTCTCCATGCCTTCAGGAACTCCTAGAACCCGGATGTTAGGTTTTTTAATAGTATCCTGTAGATTCCCGACAATATTTTTTTAGATTTCTAATTTCCTCTTCCTTTCTTTCGTTTGCCTGTTTCCTTTCCTGTTCTCTGTCTTCTAAGTCTGATATTCTCTCTTCTGCTTCCCCATTCTGTTTTTAAGGCTCTCTAATGTGTTTGTCATTTGATCTATTGAATTCTTCATTTCATTATGATTTCTCATCACTATCACAGTTTCTTGTTCTACTAGTTGTTTCATTTCATTTTGATTCCTCCTTAATATTTCATTTTCACGAGAGAGATTTTCTATCTTGTCCATTAAGGATTTATGTAGTTCAAGAATTTGTTTTTGAGAACTTCTTAATGTTCTTATCAGTTTTTTGAGATCTGCTTCTTGCATTTCTTCTATCTCATCATCTTCATAATCTTGAATTGGGGTGTCTTTTTCATTTGGGAGCGTCATAGTGTCTTCCTTGTTCTTGATACCTCTGTTTTTGCGTTTGTTGTTTGGCATGTTGGAGATATTTGGTTTCTTCACTGTGGTGTTTTTTCTTGTTACACTATGGCTCTATATTAAGTGGATTGTCTGCTTTCGGTGGAGCCTTAGAGGCTTGAAATGAGTGTGGCCTGAGAGCTATGTTCGGTTCCTCAGGGTTGAGGGTGTGTCAAAGAGGACACTCCCAGGTTAGGCGTGGTAAATCTCTCTTTCTTTCTTTCTTTCTTTTTTTTTTGATTCAAAAGGGAAGTAATTCTGCACAGCTGAACGTAATTGGAGGTAGTTAGCAGGTGAATGATATACCCACAGGAACCAGAGATCAGAAGCTCTTTCCCAAGAACCACACAGGGAATCTGTGCTGCCCTCAGTGTGGGCTCAACTCTCCTGCAGTCTCCCACTGGGTTGCCAAGCCAGATGCCAATCTCCTGTTATTTCACCCCTCCCCCCAGAGTCAGGCTTCTCTGCTAGGCTCAGGGCAGGCACAGACCCGAGGTCGCCCTGCTGATGACGTATGTCCAAAATGGGGACTGCTCTTTGTCTTGTTAGCCTTTGAGGGGTGAGCGGAGAGAGAGAAATTCGTGTCCGTATTGGTCGCTTTTTTTTTTTCCTCTCTCTCTTCTAGTTAGCCTGGTGAACTTTTCCCCCTGGAGTTTCAAGCCTCATTCCCTCTAGTCTCCTCTTTCTGCTTGCCCGCTGATGTCTCGGGCTATTAAGGTTCGGCTCAACTCGTGTTCCAGCGTTGGTGCGTTGATTCTGCTGCTGGTGTTCCGAACCTGGGCTCCCACACTCTCCATGCAGGTCCACTGTGAATCACTAGTTCCGGAAGAGTTTCCTCTGCTGTTTCTTCCCCTACTCTTCCTTGACCCTGCAGTATCTCCACTGTTATTAACTTGTGTGTTTCCGAACTATCAATGTGCTCACTTTCTATTCCGCCAACTTGCCGCTCTCTCTGTTTTGAATATTTTTATCAGGGAACATTTCATTTTCTACCGTAGAAACACTAATTGGTTCATCATGGGGACACCAGCTCTACACATTCGTATTTTCTAGGGATAAAGTTAGAGGAACTGCGACAAAAAAACATGATATTTCTGTTTGTATAGATGACATTTTATGCACTTGCCTAAGGAAAAGACTGCTTTTTTACAAAACCAGTTTTACTGTGATTTTTTCAGTCCACTGCATACTAATTCCACACCAGTTTGTCCGGATATGACTGGATGAAACTGAAAAACTATCCGGATTTGTTTTGGCTAACTCAATCCCAGATATTGCTACAGCCTCTGTGTTTGTCTATTCCTGATATTATCCACAGACTTATTGTTTTGAATGTTTTTTATCAGGGAACATTTAATTTTGTGCTTGGAGTCACTAATTGGTTCCACATGGAGACACCAGCGCTACACATTCATATTTTCTAGGGAGAAAGCTAGAGGAACTGTGGCAAACAAACATGATATTTCTGTTTGTATAGATGACTTTTTATGCACTTGCCTAAAGAAAAGACTTTGCTTTTTTCCAAAACCATTTGTACTGTGATTTTCTCAGTCCATTGCATACGAATTCCACACCATTTTATCCGGATATGACTGGATGAAACTGGAAATATCTGGTTTTGTTTTGGCTAACTCAATTTGACATATTGTGAAAGCCTCTGTGTTTGTGTTTTCTGTATAATATCGATGGAATTTATTGTTTTGAATATTTTTATCAGGGAATATTTAATTTTGTACCTTTGAAACACTAATTGCTTCATCATGGGGACACCAGCTCCACACATTCGTATTTTCTAGGGAGAAAGCTAGAGGATCTGCGGCAAACAAACATGATATTTCTGTTTGTATAGTTGACATTTTATGCACTTGCCTAACAAAAAGACTTTGCTTTTCTCCAAAACCATTTTTACTATGATTTTCTCAGTCCATTGCATACGAATTCCACACCAGTTTGTCCGGATATTACTGGATGAAAACAGAAATATCCGGTTGTGTTTTGGCTAACTCAATCCCAGATATTGCTACAGACTCTGAGTTTGTGTATTCCTGATATTATCCACGGAATTTATTGTTTTGAATGTTGTTTATCAGGGAACATTTAATTTTGTGCTTTGAATCACAAACTGGTTCCACATAGAGACACCAGCTCTACACATTCTTATTTTTTAGGGAGAAAGCTAGAGGATCGGTGGCAAACTAACATGGTATTTCTGTTTGTATAGATGACATTTTATGCACTTGCCTAACGAAAAGACTTTGCTTTTCTCCAAAACCATTTTTACTGTAATTTTCTCGGTCCATTGCATACGAATTCCACACCAGTTTTTCCGGATATGACTGGATGAAACCGGAAATATCCAGTTGTGTTTTGGCTAACTCAATCGCGGATTTTGCTACAGCCTCTGTGTTTGTGTTTTCCAGATATTATCAACAGACTTTATGGTTTTCAATGTTTTTTATCGGGGAAAATTGAATTTTAAGCTTAGATACTCTAATTGGTTCCACATTTAGACAACAGCTATAGATACTTGTATTTTCTAGAAAGAAAGGTAGAGAAACTGCGGCAAACAAACATGATATTTCTGTTTGTATAGATGACATTTTATGCACTTGCCTAACAAAAAGACATTGCTTTTCTCAAAATCATTTTTACTCTGATTTTCTCGGTCCATTGCATACGAATTCCAAACCACTTTTTCCTGATATTACTGGATGAAACCAGAAATATCCGGTTGTGTTTTGGAAACTCAATAGCAGATATTGCTACAGCCTCTGTGTGTGTGTTTCCTGAATATTATCAACAGACTTTCTTGTTTTGAATGTTTTTTATCGGGGAACATTTTATTTTGAACTTGGATGCAGTAATTGCTTCCACATGGAGACACCAGCTCTACACATTCGTATTTTTAGGGAGAAATCTAGAGGAACTGTGGCAAACAAACATGATATTTCTGTTTGTATAGATGCCATTTTATGCACTTGCCTAACGAAAGACATTGCTTTTCTCCAAAACCATTTGTACTGTGATTTTCTCGGTCCATTGCATACGAATTCCACACCACTTTGTCCGGATATTACTGGATGAAACTGAAAAACTATCCGGATTTTTTTTGGCTAACTCAATCCCAGATGTTGCTACAGACTCTGTGTTTGTGTATCCCTGATATTATCCACGGACTTTATTGTTTTGAATGTTTTTTATTGGGGAACATTTTATTTTGAGCTTGGATACAGTAATTGGTTCCACATGGAGACACCAGCTCTACACATACCAATTTTCTAGGGAGAAAGCTAGAGGGACTGCGGCAAACAAACATGATATTTCTGTTTGTATAGATGACATTTTATGCACTTGCCTAACGAAAAGACTTTGCTTTTCTCCAAAACCATTTTTACTGTCATTTTCTCGGTCCATTGCATAGGAATTCCACAAATATTTGTCAGGATATGACTGGATAAAAACAGAAATATCCGGTTGTGTTTTTGCTAACTGAATTCGAAATATTGTGAAAGACTCTGTGTTTGTGTTTTCTGGATATTATCGATGGACTTCATTGTTTTGAATGTTTTTATCAGGGAATATTTAATTTTGTACCTTTGAAACACTAATTGCTTCATCATGGGGACCATATCCACACATTCATATTTTGTAGGGAGAAATCTAGAGGAACTGCGGCAAACAAACATGATATTTCTGTTTTTATAGATGATATTTTATTCACTTGCCTAACGAAAAGACTTTGCTTTTCTCCAAAACCATTTTTACTGTGATTTTCTCTGTCCTTTGCATATGAATTCCACACCAGTTTGTCCAGATATGACTGGATGATACCGCAAATATCCGGTTGTGTTTTGGCTAACTCAATGCCAAAAATGTGAATGTTTCTGTGTTTGTGTTTTCTGGATATTATCGATGGACTTTATTATATTGAATGTTTTTATCAGGGAACATTTAATTTTGTACGGTAGAAAGACTAATTGGTTCATCATGGGGACACCAGCTCTACACATTCGTATTTTCTAGGGAAAATGCTAGAAGAACTGCGGAAAAGATGCATGATATTTATGTTTGTATAGATGACATTTTATGCACTTGCCTAACGAAAAGACTTTGCTTTTCTCCAAAACCATTTTTACTATGATTTTCTCTCGGTCCATTGCATACGAATACCACACCAGTTTGTCCAGATTTGACTGATGAAACCGGAAATATCCGCTTGTGTTTTGGCTAACTCAATCTGAAACATTGTGAAAGACTCTGTGTTTCTGTTTTCTAGATATTATCGATGGACTTTATTGTTTTGAATGTTTTTATCAGGGAACATTTCATTTTGTACCTTAGAAAGACTAATTGGTTCATCATGGGGACACCAGCTCCACATATTCTTATATTCTATCTAGAAAGCTAGAGGAACTGTGGCAAAAAAACATGATATTTCTGTTTGTATAGATGATATTTTATGCACTTTCCTAACGAAAAGAGTTTGCTTTTCTCCAAAATCATTTGTACTGTGATTTTCTCGGTCCATTGCATACGAATTCCACACCAATTTGTCCGGATATTACTGGATGAAACAGTAAATATCCAGTTTTGTTTTGGCTAACTCAATCCCAGATATGGCTACAGCCTCTGTGTTTGTGTATTCCTGAATATTATCAACAGACTTTATTGTTTTCAATGTTTTTTATCAGGGAACATTTAATTTTGTGCTTGGAAACACTAATTGTGTCCACATGGAGACACCAGCTCTACACATTTGTATTTTTAGGGAGAAAGCTAGAGGAACTGCGGCAAACACACATGATATTTCGGTTAATTTCGATGAAATTTTATGCACTTGCCTAACGAAAAGGCTTTGCTTTTCTCCAAAACCATTTTTACTGTGATATTCTCGGTCCATTGCATATGAATTCCACACAAGTTTGTCCGGATATGACTGGTTGGAAACAGAAATATCCGGTTGTGTTTTGGCTAACCCAATTCGAAATATTGTGAAAGCCTCTGTGTTTGTGTTTTCTGGATATTATCAATGGACTTTATTGTTTTGAATATTTTTATCAAGGAACATTTTATTTTGTACCGTTGAAACACTAATTGGTTCTTCATGGGGACACCAGCTCCACATATTTGTATTTTCTAGGGAGAAATGTATACAAATTGCAGCAAACAAACATGATATTTCTGTTTTTATACATGATATTTTATGCACTTACCTAAGGAAAAGAATTTGCTTTTCTCAAAAAACATTTTTACTGTGTATTTCTCGGTCCATTGCATACGAATACCACACCAGTTTGTCCGGATATGACTGGATGAAACCAGAAATATCTGCTTTTATTTTGGCTAACTCAATCCGAGATATTGCTGCAGCCTCTGTGTTTGTGTATTCCTGATATTATCCAAGGAATTTATTGTTTTGAATGTTTTTCATTGGGGAACATTTTATTTTGAGCTTGGATACAGTAATTGGTTCCACATAGAGACACTAGCTCTGCACATTCATATATTCTAGGGAGAAAGCTAGAGGAACTGCGGCAAACAAACATAATATTTCTGTTTGTATCGATGACATTTTATGCACTTGCGTCACGAAAAGACTTTGCTTTTCTCCAAAACCATTTTGACTGTGATTTTCTAGGTCCATTGCATACTAATTCCACACCACTTTGTCCGGATATGATTGGATGAAACCAGAAATATCCCGTTTTGTTTAGGCTAACTCAATCCCAGATATTGCTAAAGCCTCTGTGTTTTTGTATTCCTGATTTTATACACGGACTTTATTGTTTTGAATGTTTTTATCAGGGAACATTTAATTTTGTACCGTTGAAACACTAATTGGTTCATCATGGGGACACCAGCTCCACACATTCGTATTTTCTAGGGAGAAAGCTAGAGGAACTGTGGCAAACAAACATGATATTTCTGTTTGTATAGATGACATTTTATGCACTTGCCTAATGAAAAGACTTTGCTTTTCTCCAAAACCATTTTTACTGTGATTTTCTTGGTCCATTGCATACGAATTCCACACCACTTTGTCCGGATATGACTGGATGAAACTCAAAAACTATCCGGATTTGTTTTGGATAACTCAATCCCAGCAATTGCTACAGCCTATGTGTTTACGTTTTCTGGATATTATCAACGGACTTTATTGTTTTGAATGTTTTTTATTGGGGAACATTTTATTTTGAGCTTGGATATGGTAATTAGTTCCACATGGAGACACCAGCTCTACACATTCGTATTTTCTAGGGAGAAAGCCAGAGGAACTGCGACAAACAAACATGATATTTCTGTTTGTATAGATGATATTTTATGCACTTGCCTAATGAAAAGACTTTGCATTTCTCCAAAACCATTTTTACTGTGATTTTCTCTTGGTCCAATGCATACGAATTCCACACCAGTTTGTCCAGATATGAATGCATGAAACCGGAAATATCCGGTTGTGTTTTGGCTAACTAAATCCGAGATATTGCTACAGCCTCTGTGTTTGTTTATTCCTGATATTATCCACGGACTTTATTTTTTGAAAATTTTTTATCGGGGAACATTTAATTTTGTGCTTGGAATCACTAATTTGTTCCACATGGAGACACCACCTCTACACATTCGTATTTTCTAGGGAGAAAGCTAGAGGAACTGCGGCAAACAAACATGATAATTCTGTTTGTATAGATGACATTTTATGCACTTGCCTAAGGAGAAGACTTTGCTTTTCTCCAAAACAATTTTTACTGTGATTTTCTCAGTGCATTGCATAGAAATTACACACCGCTTTCTCCGGATATGACCTTAATGAAAGTGAAAAAGTATCCGGATATGTTTTGGCTAACTGAATCCCAGCAATTGCTACAGCCTCTGTGTTTGCATTTTCTGGATATTATCAATGGACTTTATTGTTTTGAATGTTTTTTATCGGGGAACATTTCGTTTTGAGCTTGGATACAGTAATTGGTTCCACATGGAGACAACAGCTCTACACATTCGTATTTTCTAGGGAGAAAGCTAAAGGAACTGCGACAACCAAACATGATATTGCTGTTTATATAGATGACATTTTACGCACTTACCTAACGAAAAGACTGCTTTTCTCCAAAACCATTTTTACTCTGATTTTCTCAGTCCATTGCATACGAATTCCACACCAGTTTGTCTGGATATGATTGGATGAAACAGAAATATTCTGTTGAGTTTTGGCTAACTCAATCTGAAACATTGTGAAAGCCTGTGTGTTTGTGTTTTCTGGATATAATCAATGGACTGTATTGTTTTGAATGTTTTTATATGGCTACATTTAATTTTGCACCATAGAAACACTAATTGCACTTGCCTAACGAAAAGACTTTGCTTTTCTCCAAAACCATTTGTACTGTGATTTTCTCGGTCCATTGCATACGAAATCCACACCAGCTTGTCCGGATATGACTGGATGTAACTGGAAATATCCGGGTTTCTTTTGGCTAATTCAATCCCAGATATTGCTACAGCCTCCGTGTTTGTGTATTCCTGATATTATCAACGGAGTTTATTGTTTTGAATGTTTTTTATCAGGAAACGTTTTATTTTGAGCTTGGATACAGTAATTGGTTCACATGGAGACACCAGCTCTACACATTCATGTTTTCTAGGGAGAAAGCTAGAGGAACTGCTGCAAACAAACATGATATTTCTGTTTGTATAGATGACATTTTATGCACTTGCCTAACGAAAAGACTTTGCTTTTCTCCAAAACCATTTTTACTGTGATTTTCTCGGTCCATTGCATACGAATTCCACACCAGTTTGTCCGGATATGACTGGATGAAACTGAAAAACTATCCGGATTTGTTTTGGCTAACTCAATCCCAGCAATTGGTACAGCATCTGTGTTTGCATTTTCTGTATATTATCAACGGACTTTATTGTTTTTTTATTGTGGAACATTTTATTTGGGCTTGGATACAGTAACTGTTTCCACATGGAGACACCTGCTCTACAAATTCGTATTTTCTAGGGAGAAAGCTAGAGGAACTGCGACAAACAAACATGATATTTCAGTTTGTATAGATGACATTTTATGCACTTGCCTAACGAAAAGACTGCTTTTCTCCAAAACCATTTTTACTGTGATTTTCTCAGTCCATTGCATACGAATTCCACACCAGTTTGTCCGGATATGACTGGATGAAACCAGAATTATACAGTTGTGTTTTGGCTAACTCACTCCGAAATATTGTGAAAGACTCTGTGTTTGTGTTTTCTGGATATTATCGATGGAGTTTATTGTTTTGAATGTTTTTAGCAAGGAACATTTAATTAATTTTGTACCGTTGAAACACTAATTGGTTCATCATGGGGACACCAGCTCTACACATTCGCATTTTCTAGTGAGGTAGCTAGCGCAACTGCGGCAAACAAACATGATATTTCTGTTTGTTTAGATGACATTTTATGCACTTGCCTAACGAAAAGACTTTGCTTTTCTCCAAAACCATTTGTACTGTGATTTTCTCGTTCCATTGCATATGAATTCCACACCAGTTTTTCCGGATATGACTGGAAGAAACCGGAAATTTCCGGTTTTATTTTGTGTAACTCAATCCCAGATATTGCTACAGCCTCTGTGTTTGTGGTTTCTGGATATTATCCACGGACTTTATTGTTTTGAATTTTTTTATCAGGGAATATTTAATTTAATTTTATGATTGGAAACACTAATTGGTTCCACATGGAGACACCAGCTCTACACATTCGTATTTTCTAGGGAGAAAGCTAGAGGAACTGTGGCAAACAAACATGATATTTCTGTTTGTATAGATGACATTTTATGCACTTGCCTAACGAAAAGACTTTGCTTTTCTCCAAAACCATTTTTACTGTGATTTTCTCAGTCCATTGCATACGAATTCCACACCAATTTCTCCGGATATGACTGGATGAAACTGAAAAACTATCCGTATTTGTTTTGGCTAACTCAATCCCAGCAATTGCTACAGCCTCTGTGTTTGCCTTTTCTGGATATTATCGATGGACTTTATTGTTTTGAATGTTTTTTATCGGGTAACATTTTTTTTCTTTCTTTTTTTTATTAAACTTTTATTTAATGAATATAAATTTCCAAAGTATAGCCTATGGGTTACAATGGCTTCCCCCCTCCCATAACCTCCCTCCCACCTGCAACCCTCCCCCCTCCCGCTCCCTTGCCCCTTCCATTCATGTAAAGATTCATTTTCAATTCTCTTTATATACAGAAGATCAGTTTAGTATATAATAGGTAAAGATTTCAACATTTTGCCCATATAGCAACATAAAGTGAAAAAACTACCATTGGATTACTAATTATAGCATTAAATAGCAATGTACAGCACATTAAAGACAGAGATCCTACATATTTTTTTTTCAAATTAATTAATTTTCTATGCCATTTCCATTTTAACACCAGGTTGTTTTTTTTTTTTTCATTTCCAATTCTCTTTATATACAGAAGATCACTTCAGTATATAATTAGTAAAGACCTCATCAGTTTGTGCCCACACAGAAATGCAAAGTATAAAAATACTGTTTCAGTACTAGTTATAGCATCACTTGGCTTTAGACGACACATTAGGGACAGATCCCACATGGGGTGTAAGTACACAGTGACTCCTGTTGCTGATTTAACAATTTGACACTCCTGTTCATGGCGTCAGTAATCTCCCTAGGCTCTAGTCATGAGTTGCCAGGGCTATGGAAGCCTTTAGAGTTCGCTGACTTTGATCTTATTCCGATAGGGTCACAGCCAAAGTGGAAGTTCTCTCCTCCCTTCGGAGAAGGGTACCTCCTTCTTTGATGGCCCCGTTCTTTCCACTGGGATCTCACTCATAGAGACATTCATTTAGGTCTTTTTTTTCCATGATATCTTGGCTTTCCATGCCTGCTATACTCTCATGAGCTCTTCCGCCAGATCCAAATGCCTTGAGGGCTGATTCTGAGGCCAGAGTGTTGTTTAGGACATCTGCCATTCTATGAGTCTGCTGTGTATCCCACTTCCCATGTTGGATCTTTCTCTCCCTTTTTGATTCTATCAGTTAGTATTAGCAGATACTTGTCTTGTTTGTGTGATCTCTTTGACTCTTAGACCTATCAGAGCCATCGAATGTGAGCTGACCAATGGAACAGAATAGAAACACCAGAAATCAATCCAAACATCTACAGCCAACTTATATGTGACCAAAGATCCAAATCTAATCCCTGGAATAAGGACAGTCTATTCAATAAATGGTGCTGGGAAAATTGGATTTCCATGTGCAGAAGCTTGAAGTGAGACCCATACCTATCACCTTACACAAAAATTCACTCAACATGGATTAAAGACTTAAATCTACGACCCAAAACCATCAAATTATTAGAGAGCATTGGAGAAACCCTGGAAGATATAGGCACAGGCAAAGACTTCCTGGAAAATACTCCAAAAGCACAGGCAGTCAAAACAAAAATTAACATTTGGGATTGCATCAAATTGAGAAGTTTCTGTACTTCAAAAGAAACAGTCAGAAAAGTGAAGAGGCAACCAACAGAATGGGAAAAAATATTTGCAAACTATACTACAGATAAAGGATTGATAACCAGAATCTACAAAGAAATCAAGAAAATCCACAACAACAAAACAAACAACCCACTGAAGAGATGGGCCAAGGACCTCAATAGACATTTTTCGAAAGAGGAAATCCAAATGGCCAACAGACACATGAAAAAATGTTCAAGATCACTAGCAATCAGAGAAATGCAAATCAAAACCACAATGAGGTTCCATCTCACCCCAGTGAGAATGGCTCACATTCAGAAATCTACCAACAACAGATGCTGGAGAGGATGTGGGGAAAAAGGGACACTAACCCACTGTTGGTGGGAATGCAAACTGGTTAAGCCACTATGGAAGTCTGTCTGGAGATTCCTCAGAAACCTGAACATAACCCTACCATACAACCCAGCCATCCCACTCCTTGGAATTTACCCAAAGGAAATTAATTTGGCAAATAAAAAAGCCATCTGCACATTAATGTTTATTGCAGCTCAATTCACAATAGCTAAGACCTGGAACCAACCCAAATGCCCATCAACAGTAGACTGGATAAAGAAATTATGGGACATGGACTCCATAGAATACTATACAGCAGTAAGAAACAACGAAACCCAGTCATTTGCAACAAGATGGAGCGATCTGGAAAACATCATGCTGAGTGAATTAAGCCAGTCCCAAAGAGACAAATATCATTTGTTTTCCCTGATCGGTGACAACTGAGCGCCAAAGGGGAAACCTGTTAAGTGAAATGGACACTATAAGCAACAATGAACTGATCAGCTCCTGTCCTGACTTTAGATGTACAATGTAATACTTTATCCTTTTTAGTATTTGTTGTTGTTGTTGTTGTTCTAGTACTATTGGTTGAACTCAGTAATTAACACACAATTATTCTTAGGTGTTTAAATTTTAACTGAAAAGTGATCCCTGTTAAATCTAAGAGTGGAAAAAGAGAGGGAGGAGATGAACAATTTGGAACATGCTCAATCGGACAGGCCGCAAATGGTGGAGTTAGAAATCTGCCAGGGGATTCCAACACAATCCCAACAAGGTGGCATGTACCAATGCCATCTCACTAGTCCAAGTGATCAATATCGGGTAACATTTTATTTTCAGCTTGGATACAGTAATAGGTTCCACATGGAGACATCAGCTCTACACATTTGTATTTTCTAGGGAGAAAGCTAGAGGAACTGCGGCAAACAAACATGATATTTCTCTTTGGTTAGATGACATTTTATGCAGTTGCCTAATGAAAAGACTTTGCTTTTCTCCAAAACCATTTTTACTGTCATTTTCTCGGTCCATTGCATACGAATTCCACACCAGTTTGACCAGATATGAAAGGATGAAACCAGAAATATCCGGTTGTGTTTTGCCTTACTCAATCCCAGATATTGCTACAGCCTCTGTTTTTGTGTATTCCTGACATTATCCACGGACTTTATTGTTTTGAATGTTTTTATCAGGGAACATGTAATTTTGTGCTTGGAATCACTAATTGGTTCCACATGGAGACACCAGCTCTAAATATTCGTATTTTCTAGGGAGAAAGCTAGAGGAACTGCGGCAAACAAACATGACATTTCTGTTTGTATCGAGGATATTTTATGCACTTGCCTAACGAAAAGACTGCTTTTCTCCAAAACCATATGTACTGTGATTTTCTCAGTCCATTGCATACGAATTCCACACCAGTTTGTCCAGATATGACTGGATGAAACCGTAAATATCCGGTTGTGTTTTGGCTAGCTCAATCCGAAACATTGTGAAAGCCTCTGTGTTTGTGTTTTCTGGATATTATCGATGGATTGTATTGTTTTGAATGTTTTTATCAGGGAACATTTCATATTGTATTGTAGAAAGACTAATTGGTTCATCATGGGGACACCGGCTCTACACATTCGTGTTTTCTAGGGAGAAAGCTAGAGGAATTGCGGCAATCAAACATGATATTTCTGTTTGTACAGATGACATTTTATGCACTTGCCTAACAAAAATACTTTGCTTTTCTCAAAAACCATTTGTACTGTGATTTTCTCAGTCGATTGCATATGAATTCCACAACACTTCGTCCTAAAATGACTGGATGAATCCAGAAATATCCGGTTGTGTTTTGGCTAACTCAATCCCAAATATTTTGAAAGCCTCTGTGTTTTTGTTTTCTGGATATTATCGATGGAATGTATTGTTTTGAATGTTTTTATCAGGGAACATTTAATTTTGTACCGTTGAAACACTAATTGGTTCATCATGGGGACACCAGCTCCACACATTCTTATTTTCGTGGGAGAAAGCTAGAGGAACTGTGGCAAACAAACATGATATTTCTGTTTGTATAGATGACATTTTATGCACTTGCCTAACGAAAAGACTTTGCTTTTCTCCAAAACCATTTTTACTGTGATTTTCTCGGTCCATTGCATACGAATTCCACACCAGTTTGTCCGGAAATGACTGGATGAAAACAGTAATATCCGGTTTTGTTTTGGCTAACTCAATCCCAGATATTGCTACAGCCTCTATGTTTGTCTATTCCTGATATTATCCATGGACTTTATTGTATTGGATGTTTTTTATCAGGGAACATTTAATTTTGTGCTTGGAATCACTAATTGGTTGCACATGGAGACACCAGCTCTACACATTCGTATTTTCTAGGGAGAAATCTAGAGGAACTGCGGCAAACAAACATGATATTTCTGTTTGTATAGATGACATTTTATGCACTTGCCTAACGAAAAGACTTTGCTTTTCTCCAAAACCATCTTTACTGTGATTTTCTCGGTCCATTGCATACGAATTCCACACCAGTGTGTCCGGATACTTGATGAAACCGGAAATATCCGGTTGTGTTTTGGCTAACTCAATCCCAGATATTGCTACAGACTCTGTGTTTTTGTATTCCTGATATTATCCAAGGACTTTATTGTTTTGAATATTTTTTATTGGGGAACATTTAATTTTGTGGTTGGAATCACTAATTGGTTCTAAATGGAGACACCAGCTCTACACATTCGTATTTTCTAGGGCAAAATCTAGAGGAACTGCGGCAAACAAACATGATATTTCTGTTTGTATAGATGACATTTTATGCACTTACCTAACAAAAATATTTTGCTTTTCTCAAAAAACATTTTTACTGTGATTTTCTCTGTCCATTGCATATGAATTCCACACCAGTGTGTCCGGATATGACTGGATGAAACCAGAAATATACGGTTGTGTTTTGGCTAACTCAATCCAAAACATTGTGAAAGCCTCTGTGTTTGTGTTTTCTGGATATTATCAATGGATTGTATTGTTTTGAATGTTTTTATCAGGGAACATTTCATATTGTATTGTAGAAAGACTAATAGGTTCATCATGCAGACACCAGCTCTACACATTCGAATTTTCTAGGGAGAAAGCTAGAGGAACTGCGGCAATCAAACATGATATTTCTGTTTGTATAGATGACATTTTATGCACTTGCCTAACGAAAAGATTTTGCTTTTCTCCAAAACCATTTTTACTATGATTTTCACAGCAATGCATAAAAATTACACACCACTTTGTCCGGATATGACTGGATGAAACTGGAAATATCCGGTTTTGTTTTGGCTAACTCAATCCCAGCAATTGCTACATCATCTGTGTTTGTTTTTTCTGGATATTATCAACGGACTTTATTGTTTTGAATGTTTATTATCGGGGAACATTTTATTTTGAGCTTGGATACTGTAATTGGTTCCACATGGAAACACCAGCTCTACACATTTGTGTTTTCTAGGGAGAAAGCTAGAGGAAGTGCGACAAACAAACATGATATTTCTGTTTGTATAGATGACATTTTATGCACTTGCCTAACCAAAAGACTTTGCTTTTCTCCAAAACTATTTTTACTGTGATTTTCTCGGTCCATTGCATACGAATTCCACACCAGTGTGTCCGGATATGACTGGGTGAAACCAGAAATATCCGGTTGTGTTTTGGCTAACTCAGTCAGAAACACTGTGAATGCCTCTGTGTTTGTGTTTTCTGGATATTATCGATGGACTGTATTGTTTTGAATGTTTTTATCAGGGAACATTTCATATTGTATTGTAGAAACACTCATTGGTTCATCATGGGGACACCGGCTCTACACATTTCTATTTTCTAGGGAGAAAACTAGAGGAACTGCGGCAAACAAACCTGATATTTCTGTTTGTATCGATGACATTTTATGCACTTGCCTAATGAAAAGACTTTGCTTTTCTCCAAAACCAGTTGTACTGTGAATTTTTTCGGTCCATTGCATACAAATTCCACACCAGTTTGTCCGGATATGACTGGATGAAACCGGAAATATCCGGTTTTGTTTTGGCTAACTCAATCCCAGATATTGCTACAGCCTCTCTGTTTTTCTATTCCTGATATTATCTGTGGACTTTACTGTTTTGAATTTTTTTCATCAGGGAATATTTAATTTTTGCTTGGAAACACTAATTGGTTTATCATGGGGACACCAGCTCTACACATTCCTATTTTCTAGGGAGAAAGCGAGAGGAACTGCGGCAAACAAACATGATATTTCTGTTTGTATAGGTGACATTTTATGCAGTTGCATAACGAAAAGACAGTGCTTTTCTCCAAAACCATTTTTACTGTAATTTTCTCAGTGCATTGCATACGAATTCCACACCAGTTCACCGGATATGACTGGATGAAAGCGGAAATATCCGGTTTTGTTGTGGCTCACTCAATCCCAGATATTGTGAAAGCCTCTGTGTTTCTACATTCCTGATATTATCCATGGACTTTATTGTTTTGAATGTTTTTTATCAGGGAACATTTAATTTTGTGCTTGGAACCTCTAATTGGTTCCACATGGAGAAACCAGCTCTACACATTCGTATATTCTAGCGAGAAACCTAGAGGAACTGCGACAAACAAACATGGTATTTCTGTTTGTATCGATGACATTTTATGCACTTGCCTAACGAAAACACTTTGCTTTTCTCCAAAACAAATTTAACTGTTATTTTCTCGATTCATTGCACACGAATTCCACACCAGTTTGTCGAGATATGACAGGATGGAAACAGAAATATCCGGTTGTGTTTTGGCTAACTCAATCCGAAATATTGTGAAATCCTCTGTGTTTGTGCACTTGCTTAACGAAAAGACTTTGCCTTTCTCCAAAACCATTTTTACTCTGGTTTTCTCAGCCCGTTGCATACGCATTCCACACCAGTTTTTCCGGATATGACTGGATGAAACCAGAAATATCCGGTTGTGTTTTGGCTAACTCAATCAGAAATACTGTGATAGCTTCTGTGTTTGTGTTTTATGGATATTATCGATGGACTTTATTGTTTTGAATGTTTTTATCAGGGAATATTTCATTTTGTACCGTAGAAACACTAATTGGTTCATCATGGGGACACCAGCTCTATACATTCGTATTTTCTAGGTAGAAAGGTAGAGGAACTTCGGCCAACAAACATGATATTTCTGTTTGTATAGATGAAATTTTATGCAGTTGCCTAACGAAAATATGTTGCTTTTCTCCAGAACCATTTGTACTCTGATTTTCTCGGTCCATTGCATACGAATTTCAAACCAGTTCACCGGATATGACTGGATGAAACCAGAAATATCTGGATTTGTTTTGGCTAACTCAATCCCAGATATTGCTACAGCCTCTGTGTTTGTGTTTTCTAGATATTATCAACTGACTTTATTGTTTTGAATGTTTTTTATCGGGGAATATTTTATTTTGAGCTTGGATACAGTAATTGGTTCCAAATGGAGACACCAGCTCTACATATTCGTATTTTCTAAGTAGAAAGCTTGAGGAAATGCAAAAAACAAACATGATATTTCTGTTTGTATAGATGACATTTTATGCACTTGCCTAACGAAAAGCCTTTGTTTTTCTCCAAAACCAATTTTACTGTGATTTTCTCGGTCCATTGCATACGAATTCCGCACCAGCTTGTCCGGATATGAGTGGATGAAACCGGAAATATTGGGCTATGTTTTGGCTAACTCAATCCCAGATATTGCTGCAGACTCTCTGTTCGTGTTTTCTGGATATTATCCACAGACTTTATTGTTTTGAATGTTTTTTATCAGGGAACATTTAATTTTGTGGTTGGAAACACTAATTGGTTCCAAATGGAGAAACAAGCTCTACAAATCGTATTTTCTAGGGCGAAAGCTAGAGGAACTGCGGCAAACAAACATGATATTTCTGTTTCAATCGATGACATTTTATGCACTTGCCTAACGAAAAGACTTTGCTTTTCTCCAAAACCATTTGTACTGTGATTTCCTCGGTCCATTGCATACGAATTACACACCAGTTTGTCCGGATATGACTGGATGAAAACAGAAATATCCGGTTTTGTTTTGGCTAACTCAATTCCAAATATTGTGAAAGCCTCTGTGTTTGTGTTTTTTCGATATTATCCACGGACTTTATTGTTTTGAATGTTTTTATCAGGGAACATTTAATTTTGTACCGTTGAAACACTAATTGGTTCATCATGGGGACACCAGCTCCACACATTCATATTTTCTAGGGAGAAAGCTAGAGGAACTGAACAAACAAACATGATAGTTCTGTTGGCATAGATGACATTTTATGCACTTACCTAACGAAAAGTTTTGCTTTTCCCCAAAACCATTTTTACTGTGATTTTCTCGGTCCATTGCATACGAATTCCACACCAGTTTTCCGGATGTGACTGGATGAACCCGGAAATATCCGGTTGTGTTTTGGCTTAGTATATCCCAGATATTGCTACAGCCTCTGTGATTGTGTATTCCTGATATTATCCATGGACTTTATTGTTTTGAAATTTTTTTTATCAGGGAACATTTAATTTTGTGCTTGGAAACACTAATTTGTTCCACATGGAGACACCGGCTCTACACATTCGTATTTTCTAGGGAGAAAGCTAGAGGAACTGTGGCAAACAAACATGATATTTCTGTTTGTGTAGATGACATTTTATGCACTTGCCTAACGAAAACACTTTGCTTTTCTCCAAAACCATCTTTGCTCTTATTTTCTCGGTGCATTGCACATGAATTCCAAAGCGCTTTGTCCGGATATGACTTTATTAAACCAGAAATATCTGGGTTTTTTTTGGCTAACTCAATCCGAAATATTGTGAAAGTTTCTGTGTTTGTGTTTTCTGGATATTATCGATGGACTTTATTGTTTTGAATGTTTTTATCAGGGAACATTTAATTTTGTACCCTAGAAAAACTAGTTGGTTCATCATGGGGGCACCAGCTCTACACTTTCGTATTTTCTAGGGAGAAAGCTAGAGGAACTGCAACAAACAAACATGATATTTCTATTTGTATAGATGACATTTTATGCACTTGCCTAACGAAAAGACTTTGCTTTTCTCCAAAACCATTTGTACTGTGATTTTCTCGGTGCATTGCATGTGAATTCCACACCAGTTTGTCCGGATATGACTGGATGAAACCAGAATTATACAGTTGTGTTTTGGCTAACTCACTCCAAAATATTGTGAAAGACTCTGTGTTTGTGTTTTCTGGATATTATCGATGTAGTTTATTGTTTTGAATGTTTTTACCATGGAACATTTAATTTTGTACCGTTGAAACACTAATTGGTTCATCATGGGGACACCAGCTCTACACATTCGCATTTTTAGGGAGGTAGCTTGCGCAACTGTGGCAAACAAACATGATATTTCTGTTTGTATAGATGACATTTTATGCACTTGCCTAACGAAAAGACTTTGCTTTTCTCCAAAACCATTTGTACTGTGATTTTCTCGGTCCATTGCATACGAATCCCACACCAGTTTGTCCAGATATGACTGGAAGAAACCGGAAATTTCCGGTTTTATTTTGTGTAACTCAATCCCAGATATTGCTACAGCCTCTGTGTTTGTGGTTTCTGGATATTATCCACGGACTTTATTGTTTTGAATGTTTTTTATCAGGGAATATTTAATTTAATTTTATGATTGGAAACACTAATTGGTTCCACATGGAGACACCAGCTCTACACATTCGTATTTTCTAGGGAGAAAGCTAGAGGAACTGTGGCAAACAAACATGATATTTCTGTTTGTATAGATGACATTTTATGCACTTGCATAATGAAAAGACTTTGCTTTTCTCCAAAACCATTTTTACTGTGATTTTCTCGGTCCATTGCATACGAATTCCACACCACTTTGTCCGGATATGACTGGATGATACCAGAAATATCCGGTTGTGTTTTTGGCCTTCTTCCTGTGAGTGCCCTTTCATACAAAGAAATACATCTCCTACCTCTTTGTCTGCTGTTCTGTTCACATCTCACAGCACAGTCCCTATAAGGTGACACAGACCTGCATAAGCACTGCAACCAATAAACAAGTAAATAGTGCAGATTATGTCAGTTATAAGGAAAAGAAATATGAAAGACCAAAATTGCCATATTTATTTTCCTTACATTTTTACCACTAATAAATAATACAAGGTTATAAATATTCTATACTTTAGGTATCATATAGTACATGAGGAATTCCCATTATCTATTGTTCTTATATATCCAGTATGCACATATGGATCATTTCCTGAGCGTGCCACTCTGTTTCTTTCATCCAAACTGTCTTATCCTATCCAAAGCTCACTGGAATCTGTTGCTCATCTATAGCCTAGAGAAGACCCAGCATCTCATTCAAGGCCTCTTACTCCCACATGCACCCTAAATATCCCCAATCTGTCATCTTAATACAATAATCCTGGTGCAGCAGCAAAGATGTCACTTGGTATGCCTGCATCTGATGATAGAATGCCTGGGTTCAAATCCTGACTCAAATTCTGATACATATGGGAGGTTGGTCAACCATGTGGGATATCCCAATTAGTTCTTGGACCCTGGCTTTGGCCTGGCCCACCCCCAGCTCATCTTTGCATTTAGAAATTAAACCAAAAACTGGAGGACTTCTGTTTATCTGTTTCTCTGCTTTTCAGATAAATTTTAAAAAATGCATTTTAAAAGATAATGACTCCATTGCCATGGTAAAGTTTTGAGTATAATGACTATTTCATAATTTCTTTAAAAAAGCCTTTAAATTAACTGGTATATACTGAAAAACTGTATTTGTATGTGGTTAAAAATATCACCCACCTTATACCTCTGACTCCCTTCCTTGGCGGTAGATGAGCACTAATACTTTCTTGAATGTCTTTCCAGAAATATTCCATAAACTTATATGCATAAATGTGAATTCATCTTTTCTGGAAATTTTCAAATGAGAATATATTTTAGCCATGGTCATGATTTGCTCACTGATTCACCGGAAGGATTCACACAAGTCAACAAGTTGTACTCAAACCCAAGATTTATTACTACCAAGAGTACTGTGCAGGAACTGAGATAAAAGTATGTATAGTTAAAGACTGGAGAGGTCAGGCACAGGGCTCCAAGCCTTCCCTTGCTGTGAGAATGGCACAGACACATTCCCTAAGCCACAAAAAGCAGAGACACATCAGCAGCAACCTGAAGGAATCCACTCACACGTTAATAGTATAGAGTTCTTAATGGTGCTAATCACACATATTCACTTGCCCAACGAGGCTACAGACCAGAAAAAGGCACTAGGTACACATAACACACATTCATGTTGACTTTATATTGTTAAATTTTTATCTATTTGTTTTAATTTTATTTGAGAAAGAGAGATCTTCTATCAGCTGGCTAATTCCCCAAATGCCAGCAATAACAGAGCTTGGCCAGACTGAATCCAGGAGCCTGGAATTGGATCTGGGTGTCCCACAACAGTGTCACAGTCCCAAGTACTCAAGCTATCATTGGCTGCCTCTGAGGGTGCACATTAACAGGAAGCTGAATAGGAAGTAGAGTAAATAGGATTCAAATCAGGCTCTTTGGTATGGGATGTGGGCCTCCCAAGCAGCTACATAACTGCTGCACCAAATGTTTAGCCCATGTTGACTTTAAATAAAATAGCCTAGTTTACCTTGCCTTACTGCCTGGGCCATCCATAAGAACATGCTTTATCACTATCTGAGTGAACCTTCCAGGACTTTGGTTCTCACCACTTTGTCTGTGGGACTTCCCAAAAAAATAAGAAAGAACTGAGTAAAGCAAACTTTCCTCAAGTTCATAATATGCATCCTATAATGTATTTATCTTTTAACAATGTATCTTCAGGTCATCACTAAATATTTAGCTCATTTTTTTCATGGCTGCATGCTGTTCTTTGACATGGAAACACCACTATTTAATCAACTTCTTATTGATGGAAGATTAAACCCATGCTGTTTTCCTGCTATAAACATTAATAATAGTCAATATCCTCATTTGGATGTGAGTAAAGTCATAGGCATTACCCCTTAGGAAAGAGTGACTAGAATGTGTACCTAGAAAATCACTCCAGCCTTGTTGGAGACTGTCTCATTCCACTCTTAAAAGTTGTAATGTATTTAGCATGTTTGTATGGGTTTTTGCCAACTGCCCTTCTTGCATAATTTTGTTTTATTCCCACAACCAGTGTAAGTGACTGTTACCTCCTCCCAATACTGTAAGCTGGCAATTCCTGATTTGGAATTATTAGAAATCACAATTTCATCTACTAACCTGCAATAACATCTGCTTACACTGGTGTGGTTATGAATATGCTCTTGCCATCAGATTTTCATTATTATTATTTGAGAAGCGATGATAGAGATAGAGGGCAAGAGTGAGAGCACACACATGACAGAGAGTTCACATCCATTGGTTCAGTCCCCACATGCCCACAAGGCCAGGGCTGGGCTGGGGCCAAACACAGGAGTCAGGAATGCAATCCAGGAACCCCATGAGGGTGGCATAACCCTCATGAGACATATGTCATGAGACATAACCACTGCCTCCCAGGGTCTGCAATAGGAGGCTGCTGGAATCAAGAGCTAGAGCCTGGAATCATATGCAGGTACCCAAATGTGAGATGAGGTGACGTAACCAATAGACTAAATACTCATTTCCCTTGGTGTCATCTTTATTAGCAATGTCACATTGTGTAACATCTTCTATGTGACTCAGTTTCCTTAACTGTAAATCATGCATAACAATAGCTTAATAATGACGACATAAACTCTTCAAAAGTTTTTTCTGTGTATTAATCGAATATTAATATGCCATAACTAAATGTTAGTTTTACTGGTTTGCTTAGTATTTTATTTTAAATTTATAGAATAATTTTATTTTTGCTCAGGTTAAACAATGATATATCTGATTGATATGTGATTTATATATTATTTCTTTTTAAAAAAAATTTATTTATTTGAGAGGTAGAGTTACAGACAGCAAGAGGGAGAAACAGAGAGAAAGGTCTTCCGTCCATTGGTTCGCTCCCCAGTGGCCACAATGGTCGGAGCTGCACCTATCTAAAGCCAGGAGCCGGGAGCTTCCTCCCAGTCTCCCACATGTGTGCAGAGGCCCAACGACTTAGGCCATCTTCTAATGCTTTCTCGGGCCACAACAGAGAGCTGGGTTGGAAGAGGAGCAGCCGGGACTAGAGCTAGTGCCCATATGGGATGCTGGCACCGCAGGCAGAGGATTAACCTACTGCACAACAGTGCCAGCCTGTTTTATGTATTATTTCAAAACAAATAATTATAAAAATAAAATACTATCCATAGTACAAAAAGCATTATCCTAAATAGTGGAATACTATCAAATGTTTGGACAGTACCAATCTGATTAGTTAAGAAAAGATATCTTTCAATGATCTGCCCTTATTTTACGATACTTTCTTTAGGAAAAAACTGAATATCAATAAGATGAAATGTTGTTTTATTCTAAATATTAAAGTTGCTTTAAATGACTCATTTTTTATTTTATTTTATTCTAGGAATATATATATATATATATGTATGTATATATGTATATATATTCTGGGAATATTCTGGGAACCCTGGTTTTAGCAAAAACAGAATCCTTATTCTGTGAAGAACTTGTGCAGTAGAAAATTATTTGAAATTTCAAGTTGTTAGTGAATTTCGAGTAATAATCCCCAACCTGAAATCATTAGAGATATTGAAATTCTGATGAGTCTCTTTTAACATAAGCAGTAAATCCCTAATTATTGTAACAGAAAGCACAGGTTTGGGGAAAATTTATGATCCTCAAGGACATGACTAAATCTTAATTCTTAGGTACCTGGAAATTATCGATGATAGTAATTAGATGACAAAACTGGAACTTCACTACAGTAGAATGGTGGCTGCAGGGGAAAGGCTTCACAGACACTGGGGTACAACTGTCAGGAGCTGGACTTGCAAGGCCCATTCAACATCAGGGAGAGGTGGCAGCTCAGTGTGGCTCAAAGACAGTGAAGCAGTTCTGTACAATTCCAGAGAACTGAAAGACAATTAAAAGGTCAAAACTACACATGCCTATTCCACAGAAGGAATCGCCTTGTTGCTATCAGGAGGGCATCCAGAAATATAAGATTGAGAATGATTCACTCGATTAGCTTTATTCTGTTCTAAGTACCTAAGGGTGCAAGGAATTACACTATTCTGCCTTTATTTTGTATCAGGAAGACAGGAAATAGAGAAAAAAGACATGAGGAGAGAGAGGAAGAGGAATGCAGAGAGTCATTAACAGGAATGGCAGAGAAAACAGGAGATTTGGTGGTAGTTTGCCCAGCTCTCCCTGGTGTTCATAGACCTGTGCCTCCCTCCCTACTCCCAGCCTTGTGACCACAGTGGGAATTACTTTGATTTACCTGACTCCATGCACTGGTCAGAGTTGCGTGGTCAGTAGTATCTTTGTTAAACTGAGCCACACATCTCCTGTCTGCTCTCTACATCCCCTCTTTCTACACAGTCACAGGTTCTGAAGGGAGCACTTGAATGAGGATAGACAACTCAGAATTTTTTTATTCCACCAGAAAGTAAAAGTATCAAAGCTTTTGGTAGTAGAAATTATAAGACAAGTTTCAGATAATTGCAGTGAGCTTTGTGTTTGGTGAATCTCCTCTTGTCTTACCTTTTTATATATTCCAAAGTAGTCATATGAAGACTATTTTTCTCAATCTCTCTTACCAGTTGAGCTCAAGTCAGACTTGTCCAGGAAGATCTAAAGCACTACTGACCAGAAGAACTTTAAGAATGGAGCCTCATATCATGAGATACCTTCAGAAGAAGAGCCTGGCTCTCTCATTGTCAAATTGTAGTCCTTACTTTGTTCCCCACCAGGCAGATGTGGCGAGTAACCAGGAATGGATTCAAGTGTGGTGAACACCCTGAGCAGGCTAACACAGTGAGCCCTGGAAGAGTTTCAGAATATAATGAGGAAAAGGCATCAATCAAGTTGTATAGGGCTTTCATACAAATTGCTTCCTCAAAAATGCCCTTAGACCAAGACCCAGAGTGTTCCATATCCTGTGACTGAGAATGACTTGCTTCTCACCAACATCAGAGACCTGAGTCATGCAGCTTCTCCTCTACCTGGTACAGAGGCCTCTAAACAGGAGGCCTGGCTCAAGGCTGTGATCCCTGACTAGTGAGTGACAGCAGTACAGAGTTTGGGTCAAAATTGGATTCTACTAAGCAGCAGCTTCAAGAAGATTCTGCAGCAATTCATTTTATTTATTTTATTTTAAAATAAATTACTGATTCTTCATTTTCAACAAAACAAGAGAAAATAAACACAAGGAGAGAGTGTCAATTTCTAACAGCCACATCAGTACTTTTCAATCTCTTTAGGACAATAGAATGTCATTGTATCAGCAACAGGATTCAGCATTGTTCTAATACCACAGGTCCACACTTCCAACCTCATCTCCAAATTCTCTCATACCATCTAGACTTAATATTTCAGGAAGTTTCATAGGGCTACTCATAGAAAAATCACTATTTTATGAAATTAATCATTAATCTGATTATTGTTTTGATTTTAAACAATGCTCTCTTTTCCCAACTGTGTTTCCCCAAAGGAAAATTGCTAAGTGTACCAAATGTTTTCTTTCATATGAAATAATTATGTCACCTGAAATATATAAATCTAAGTCCTTTTTTAAAGAAAGCTTGTGTGTGTGTGTGTGTGTGTGAGAGAGAGAGAGAGAGAGAGAGAGAGAGAGAGGAGATGAAGAGAACTCCCATTGACTGGTTCACTCCCAAATACCCATGCCAGCCTTTTCCAGCTCTATTTTTCAGAAAATCATCACATTCTTTCATTTAGGAAAAACTATTTTCTTATATATCTTATGTTTTATACAAATGAATCAAGTACAGTTTTGTAAACAGTCACTCATCAAAAATAAATATTGGAGCAGAGTCAAGATGATTGCTGAATAAGAAGCTCTGATTACAACCTTCCTGAAGAGACATCAATTCAACAATTATAAATATACCAAGTCACTTTCTCAAGTGCTACAGAAGCCAGGTGAGATATCATAGTGTCTCACCTTAACATAATCATAAGAAATGTCACATTGAAGAAAGCAAGAAGGAAAGAGTTGCCTACATTACCCTTCCCTACACTTCAATGAGCACAATGAGAAGAGATACCTTCTACTTGGGAGAATGACAATGAACTGAATCCCAGTACTAGGCACTCTGTGAAAAGGGTTGGTTGGGATGAGCTCATCAGTCCCTGCCACCAGGTCTCACCTGCAGAGTGATTATTTGGTGCTTCCACATCAAAGCAGCCTTCACCATTCCTCCCCGAACCACCAACAAAAACAAAACTCTAGCCCTATGGAGAGGCAAAGAGAGAGCTTTGGACCATGCCTTGGAGCTCAAAGCAAAACAGACTATATGCCAAGATGATATAGCTGAAAGAACTCTGCTCACAAACTGAGCCTCCAGGCCTACCAGACATCAAGCTCTGGTGGATTGGACTCACATTGTTATGTGTGTGTTCCGAAGAGGGAGCTCCTTGGGATTTTATGAGGCCCAGGGATGGTGGAACTCATGTGTGACCAGGTTGGAGTCATCTGGGTGGTTAGCAGGCTGCCTCCCTCCTTCAACCTTGAGCACACAGACAAGGGACTAAGTCTTAGAAGTCTGTGCTGGGCTGGTAAAGCCAAATGTTGGACAGATCTTAATGGTTTCCATCACAAGAAAAGTGCCTGTGTATGGAGTCTCTGGACTTGCCTCAATATCAGGCAGAGATCTGTACTCTGAGGAAAGGTTGCATTGATATATAGCCCCACCAGCCTCTCACAGGCCCAGTGCATGCTCCTAAGATTGTACAGGGCCTGGTGACTAAAGCCTAGGTGTGATGCACCTAGCATCTCTGCCTAAGTAGCTGAAGGGCTAACTCTATCACACCTCTTACAATCATAGGCAGACAGCAAAGAATCACAAAGCTATTTGGGGACTTGGTGCCAGGCTGATAAAACCCACCATTAAGCAGATTTTAATGTCCCTTGTCCCTAGTCCAGTGCCTACAGACAGTCTTTGTACCTGCTTCAGTGCCCTGTTGTGGGGGAGGCTGAATCCGGAGAGGTCTAGAGGAAACTTCCTGAGCCTGCTTCAAATTTGAAAACCTGTCTTTAAGTTTCAAATCCCTGGTGGCAAACACCCCAGCCACAGGGCGCTTTTGTCTAAGGATCATTAAGGTGGTATAATAGTGGCTAAGACCTTTTTGCATCACATCACCCCACCCCTTGCCCGCATCCACTCATCCACTCTGTACCATCCCCTCTGTACCTCAGCTACATATACACCTCCCTTTTACAATAAAGTGAGACCCTGCTTCTACTGGACTCCACACCACGCCTGATTGTCCCCTGGGTTTGGGGAAGGCTGAGTGGCGGGTGGTGCACTTCCCCTCCTCGGTCAAGGCAAGCTGCGGGCAGCCTGCCTAATTCTCTGGCGGTGGCAAGGAACAGTCACCGCACCCTGTGGAGTTCCTTGAGCCAGGTTGAGCAGTCTTAGACTCCAGCCAGTATCACCAATGGCAATGAGCCCACTAAACAACAGATAGACCACAGTCCACCTCAGTAAAAGAACAGACTGCTTAGAATTTCTAGGACAGCCATAAATGAAGACAGATTACTAAAACGAATTCTTCAGTATGCAGATTATATCATATTCCAACAAATTTCAGGAACTTCCAGGAGCTATGGCTTCACCTAAAAAGCAAAATAAGGTGCCATGAGCCAATAATGCATAAATTGAAATTTCTAAATGCTCACATTAAGATTTCAAAATAGCTGTTTTTATGAAACTTAATGAAATTCAAGAGAATACAGAGGCTGGCGCCGCGGTTCAATAGGTTAATCCTCTGCCTGCAGTGCCAGCACACCAGGTTCTGGTCCCGGTCGGGTGCCGGATTCTGTCCCGGTTGCCCCTCTTCCAGGCCAGCTCTCTGCTATGGCCTGGGAGTGCAGTGGAGGATGGCCCAGGTCCTTGGGCCCTGCACCCACATGGGAAACCAGGAGGAAGCACCTGGCTCCTGGTTTCGGATCAGCACAGTGCGCCAGCCACAACACACAGGCCACGGCGGCCATTTGGTGGTAAACCAACGGAAAAAAGGAAGACCTTTCTGTCTGTCTCTCTCTCTCTCACTGTCCACTCTGCCTGTCAAAAATTCTTTTAAAATTTTTAAAAAATGGAGAGCGGCAAGATGGCAGAATAGGAAGGGAGCACACTGATAGTCTGGGGAGAGACAGTTTAATAAAAGTGGAGATACTGCAGGTTCAAGGAAGAGTAGAGGAAGAAACAGCAGAGGAACATCTTCTGGAACTAGAGATTCACAGTGGACCTGCGTGGAGAGCGTGGGAGCCCGCAGTTCAGGACACCAGCGGCAGACTCAACACACCAGTGCTGGAACGCGAGCTGAGCCAAACCTCAATAGCCCGAATAGCAGGGAAGAGGAAAGAGGAGACTAGAGGGAACGAGGCTTGAAACTCCGTGGGGAAAAGTTCACCAGGCTAACTAGAAGAGAGAGAGAAAAAGAAAAAAATAATGACCGATATGGACACGAGTTTCTCTCTCTCTGCTCACCTCTCAAAGGCGAGCAAGACAAAGAGTAGGCACCATTTTGGACATACGTCATAAGCAGGGCGACCTCAGGTCTGCACCGGCCCTGAGCCTAGCAGAAAAACCTGGCTCGGGGAGGGGGGTTTGAAATAACAGGAGATTAGGATCTAATGAATGTGTGTGGCTAATGAACTGAGACTGTGAAAAAAGAGACGGTGGGGGAGAGAACTCACGGAAGTCACGTGAGTGCTCTTCAGAGACGCTACAATTCGGTAACCTTGGCAACCCAGTGGGAGACTGCAGGAAAATTTGAGCCCACACTGAGGGCAGCACAGATTCCCTGTGTGGTCCTTGGGAAAGAGCTTCCGATCTCTGGCTCCTGTGGGTATATCATTCGCCTGCTAACGACCTCCAATTCCATTCAGCTGTGCAGAATTACTTCCCTTTTGAATCAAAAAAAAAAGAAAAAGAAAAAGAAAAAGAAAAAGAAAAAGAAAGAAAGAAAGAAAGAAAGAAAGAAAGAAAGAAAGAAAGAAAGAAAGAAAGAAAGAGATTTACCACGCCTAACCTGGGAGTGTCACCTTTGGCACACCCTCAACACTGAGGAACCAAACAGAGCTCTCAGGCCACACCTATCTCAATTCTCTAAGGCTCCATTGAAAGCAGACAGTCCACTTAATCTAGAGTCAATAGCATAAAAATAAAAAAAACACCACAGTGAAGAAACCAAAGAATATCTCCAATATGTCAAACCATCTGGGTAGTGGACCAGCAGATGGAAGACTCTCTCTCTCTCTCTCTCTCTCTCTCTCTCTCTGCCCCTGCCTCTGCCTCTCTGTAACTCTGCCATTCAAATAAATAAATATTTTTAAAAAGAAAAGAAAAATGCCTGTTCAAGTCCTTTGACCATTTCTTAACTGGATTGTTTGGTATGCTGTTGAGATTCTTGAGCTATTTATAGATTCTGGATATTAATTGTTTATTAGTTGCATAATTTGCAAATATTTTCTCCTAACAGTTGCCTCTTCACTTTGCTGCACTTCTTTTGAAGTGCAGAAGCTTCTCAACTTCATATATTCCCATTTGTCAATTTTGTCTTTGATTGCCTGTGCTTCTGGGGTCTTTTCCAAGAAGTCTTTTCCTATGTCAATGTCTTACAGAGTTTCCCCAATGTTCTCCTCTAGTAATTCAATGGTATCATGTCATAGCTTTAGATCCTTGATCCATTTTGAGTTGATTTTTGTATAAGGTGTAATGTCACGTTTCATACTTCTTGAAGAGACTGTCCTTTCTCCAGGGCTTT
Source organism: Lepus oiostolus (assembly GCA_036325905.1). Classification (NCBI taxonomy): domain Eukaryota; kingdom Metazoa; phylum Chordata; class Mammalia; order Lagomorpha; family Leporidae; genus Lepus; species Lepus oiostolus. Next base: position 262,148 of record CM070804.1, read on the forward strand.
ATTTTACCTCTTTGTGAAAGTTGGTTGTAGATGTGTGAATTAATTTCTGGACTTTCTATTCTGTTCCATTGTTCTACATGTTCATTTTAGCGCCAATATAAGGCTGTTTTGATTATAACTGCCCTGTAATATGTGTTGAAATCTGGTATTGTGATGCCTCCAGCTTCGTTTTTGTTGTATAAGATTGTGTTAGCTATTCGAGGTCTCTTGTATTTCCATATGAATTTTAGCATCATTTTTTCTAGATCTGAGAAGTAATTTACAAATTCAATGTGATTGCAGCATCAGTGGTTCTGCTTTGAAGGGTTCAGATTCTGAAAATATTTCGAAGGTACAATGAATAGTAAAAAAGTGCTTAGTTCCCCATAGACTTGTAAATAATGTGTGCTGTGAATCATTTTGGATTTTCTGACATTGTGACAAATAAAAAGGATATATTAATTCCAGTTTCCTCAGAATCCTCATATCATAAATGATAAGACTTCAACTTCATAATATTTAACGATCTTCTGTCATTTAAAAGACTCATGTAACAAATTTGTTAATTGAGGAACAAAACATTCATGTAGTCTCAGAACAATAGAAAAAGATATTTGGGTTATCAGGCTATTTTTATCTTTTCTTCTTCTTTTCCTCAAGTTTACAAATTATACTGAGACTTTTTCTAGAAAAAAAAAAAACTCTTACTAATTAAATTAGTCATCCTGCACCCTGTTATGGTGGAAAGAGAACCAAAATAATTAGCAGAAAACAGACATTCTGGTTTCAGCTTTGCAACTACCTAATTGTGTGTGACCTTGGGTAGGTGACTTCACCTTTTTGCCCTAGAAAGTAGGCATTTTCTTGCTCTATAAATAGACAATAAGTTTTGACCTTCCCTAAAATGTAGAGAATAATTTTTCTGTAGGTCAAGATGGATTCAGAAGGATCAAACTTACCTTCCCATGGTATACAGTTATAACATTAGACAAAATCTGGGAAATGTGTTTTAGGCTAAAGACTGTGATCTCTAAGAAAAGAGAAACAAGCAAGGCGAGCCCTACCCTGATTCATGCTTTCTGTCTCAAGGCAGTTTCCAAACTACCGCACAGCTTCTCTTTGTCATGACAGGATACACGTACTTTTTTCATGAAGAATGCTGAGATAATGTCCTAAAAATAATGCCATTCTAAATAAAACTTCCTTTAAGCTTGTATCTAAAGATTGGGAATCATGGTCATCATCCTGAGGAAGATCAGAGCTGAGGACAGAGTGGACAATGATTGTAGAAGTCAAAGACTTAGCAGTGAATCAGAATGAGCTAGTTCAGGAGGTGCAGGTGAGTCTGGCAGATATTGGCTCACTGCATGTTGGGAATGTTCTCTGCCTTCCCCTTGTATTGAGACAGAGACCCCAGGCTCAGTATCAGGAAGGAAGGCCATGTTCAATTGGGTTTGGGCCTGCTGCTGTGTGATAGGCACTCCTGAGCAAGGTCTGCTCCACCAAGCACTTCATCTGCTCTCTGCTCCTCCCAAATACCATTTGTCTTCTTCATCCCTTTTGTCTCATTCTCTCCAATTTCCCTGCTTACTCCTCCCCACCACACACACACACCAACATACGCTCTTTCTCACACACTCACTCATACACACACATGCATATGCACTTACACACTCATACATGCTCACACTCCCACTCTCATGGTCTCATACCTAATTCACTCATACATACTCTCACACACAACCCTCTCTTACTCTCACACATTCACACTCAAATACATATACTAACACACTCACTTACCATCACATAATCACACACACAATTTCACACACTCATACTCTTGCACACACTTATTCAAATTCCCAACATTTTAAAGGGATGGGGTCCTACAGGTGGTTGTGGGAGGGGTGTGAGCAGGAACTTCCAACTCGTCCCCTCTCCTCAGCATCTGATTTTAAAATATATAAAGTCAGGCAGAGGGAAGGCAAAGGTGAGAACAAATGTGGCTCTGTTTAGTCAGTATAGGCAGTTAAGAGCATATGCAGAACAGCTGAAAACATGTGCCTTCTTTGCCCCACCTGACAACCCCCTCACATGATTCAGTTAACTTTGAGATCTGATCCTGGCTAGGACTTTGTTTCTAGATGATTCAGTGTTGGACTATTGAATGTAGGGGCCAAGTCTCTTTTATCATATAAGAGAGTATTTAAAAAAACCCACACAAAATGGAATTAAAAGATGAGTTTATTCTGGTACAAACATTTGGAAATCCATATATCATGATCTTCATAACACATATTTTCATGAACTTGTTAAAGACTCCTTCATATGCAAAGATTTCAAACTTTTTTCAACCAAAAAATATTGATCTTTTATTTCCATGTCCAAGAGCTTTTTGAAGCACCCATACTGAGTAACTCAGAATGGTATTCCAAAGAGCTATTTTCACAAAACTTATAAATACTAGCCATTCAGTGAATTTGCAGTGGGATATTCATTCCTGTTTGGTCTCATTAGTACTATTGTTCTCTGATTGCCCCATCTTGGTCTAGTTGACTTTGGAGAAATGAATATGTTCATGTATTAAGGTAACTTCTTGATTTCAACAAGAAATAGTTACTCAATAAAGAAAAGAAGCACACATCACTTTGTATGCCTCATTAGTGAGGTTTGCTTGAAAATCTAGCTTAGACAAAAGAAAAGATTATTTCTTGCCTGACTTGCTGTAGGAATTTCAGAGCTAAATCAAAGGAACAGGGGCTGGCACTGTGGCGTAGTGGGTAAAGTGCCTGCAGTGCCCGCATCCCATATGGTCCCAACTGCTCCACTTCCGATCCAGATCTCTGCTATGGCCTGGGAAAGCAGTAGAAGATGACCCAAGTCCTTGGGCCCCTGCACCCATGCAGGAGACCTGGAAGAAGCCCCTGGCTCCTTGCTTCGGATTGGCGCAGCTCCAGGCCATTGTGGCAAACTGGATAGTGAACCAGCAGATAGAAGACCTCTCTCTCTCTCTCTCTCTCTCTCTCTCTCTCTCTCTCTCTCTCTTTCTCTGCCTCTCCTCTCTCTGTGTAACTCTGACTTTCAACTTTCAAATAAATAAATACAATCTTTAAAAAAATAATTCAAAGGAACATTTGTACAGGCCTGAGTTGTCTGTGCTTGATATTTGTAATCTTCAGATGATACAAAATCTTCCCACAGATCTGAATTTTCTTGCCATTCTTCGCATGGTATCCTCATTGACAGCCTTTGAGTCTTAGTTTACAAGACCCCACTACTACCTCAAGAATTTCTGGCCTTTTCTTTTGCTGTTTTTCCTTAAATTCCTTATCTCCATCTCTATGAAGTAGGCAGGCATATAGATTAAAATTGATTAGGTTTGTAAGCTGGAAGACCATGCCTTCACCATGTCCCTGTGTGACCTCATGCCCCTACCTGGCCATACCTGGGTGCCCACCAGCCAATCAGGTTAATTAACCACTCCCCTTTGGAAGTGGGTTAAAAGCCTGGGACACAGTGAGTCTGGTCCTTCTCTTCCCTGGCCTCTTGCCAGGAGAGGGCTTGCTGTAGCCCTGCGCCCCCAGGGCACGTGGCCTTCAGGCCACCCACCTTAGGCTTCCTGGCCTAGATGCTCCTCCACGTGGCTGGTTCCTGGTGCTCAATATGAACCCATATTTAACTCTCTCTCTCTCGCTTAAATAAAGCTCTCACTTTCCTATGCACTTTTTGCACTAAGTAAAAGCCTAAAATGTACCATGCTGCCTCGTTTATCTGTGCCAGTATTTAGAATTCTACTCTAAATATTAGGCAAGAACCATGTCAGGCTTATTAATATTGAGGATTTATTAATAAGCATATGATGGTATCATATGGCACCTCAAATTCTGGTAGCATATGTGGCACCCCAGATGGCGCTTCTGGAAAACCTTAAAGGGCCACATTTTGGTGTAGATTTTAGAGGGTCTTTCCCGATATCATCTAGAAGTTATACTATAGGAAAGCATGCAACATCTTAATCACCAGAAATCCACCTCATGGTAATATCTAGAAAGTGTGAGTATTTTTCTAACTCAAGAAAAGTATGAGCATAGTGAAACAGGGGTAAAGTCGCTATCCTCTAGATCTGGGGCAGACACACTTCAGAAACTTTGTATAGTATAAAGAACTATGAGAAAGTAGATAACAGCAACAAAGGAGTATAATGCTACTAAGGATGGTCACTGACTGAATTACTTTAAATTCAAAGCTTATATATTTTCTGAAATAAATAAGCCTGTCGTAAGATATATAAATGTACTATATAGGGTACTACAAAATGTACATGAAAAATGTAATAAAAAGAAAAGTGGGGTGCTTGGCACAGCAATTAAGGCTGACTTAGGATGCCTGCACCGCATATTGGAATACCTGGTTGAGTTCCTATTTTAGCTTCCTGAGAGGCATCAAGTAATGGTTTAAGTATTTGGTCCCTGCCACTGATATGGGAAACCTGAATCAAGTTTCTAGATCCCTGCTTCAGCCTGGGCCAGTCCTGGCTGTTGTGGACATTTGCATGAAAAAACAATAAATGAGAGTTCTCTGTATCTTTGTCCCTATTTCACTGTTTTTTCAAATAAATAAATAAACAGTTTTAAAACTATTTCAATTAGGGGCCAGTGCTGTGGCATAGTAGGTTAAGCCTCCAACTGTGGCACCATCATCTCCTGTGGTCGCCCATTCAAGTCCTTGTTGCTCCACTTCTGATCTGGCTTTCTGCTGATGGCTTGCAGGAACAGTGGAGGATAGCCCAAGTGTTTGGGCCTCTGGACCTCTGTGGGAGACCCAGAGGAAGCTCCTGGCTCCTGCCCAGCTCCAGCTGTTGAGGCTATTTGAGGAGTGAACCAGTGAATGGAAAACATTTCTCTCTCTCTCTCTTCTCTCTCTCTCTCTCTCTCTCTCTCTCTTATTCTGCCTCTCAAATAAATAGACATCTTTCAAAAAAATAACCTCTTTTATTTAAAGGTTTATTCATTTATTTATTTGAAAGGCAGACATGGGGGGATTAAAAAAAGAGCAAAAGACAGATCTTCCATTTGTTGGTTCATTCCTCAAATGACCACATCAGCCAAGTCTGGGCCAGACCAAATGCATGAACCAGGAACATCATCATTATTACCCATGTGAGTAGCAGGGGTTCAAGTATTGGGCCATCTTCTGCTGCCTTTCCAGGCACATTAGCAGGAAGCTGTATCAGAAGCAGAGCAGCTAAGACTCAAACCAGCACTCTGATATGGAATGCCAGTGTCAGAAACTGTGGCTTAACCCACTGCACCACAAATGCCAGTCCATAAAGAATACTTAAGAAAGATAAGTATATTTTGGTGCAAAAGATTTTTTTAATCCACATGTAATTTTCATAATATTCATTTTCCATCAACTTTCTGAAGACCACTTGCATGTGGGGAATATGTCATGTTAAGTCTGGACTTTGACAAAATGGAATTATTTGGGACAAATAGAAACAATAATGTCACAGTTTTGTTGTGGCATAGCAGGTAAAGCCACTGCCTGCAATGCCAGCATCCAATAAGAACACTGGTTAATACCCCAACTGCTCCACTTCCAATACAGTTCCTTAGTGGAAAATGGCCCAACTCCTTGGGCTCTTGCACCCAAGTAGGTGATCCAAAAGAAGCTCCTGACTCCTAGATTTCTAATTTCTTCTTCTTTTCTTTGGTTTGACTGTTTCCTTTCCTGTTCTCTGTCTTCTAAGTCTGATATTCTCTCTTCTGCTTTGCCCATTCTGTTTTTAAGGCTCTCTAATGTGTTTGTCATTTGATCTATTGAATTCTTCATTTCATTATGATTTCTCGTCACTATCACAGTTTCTTCTTCCACTAGTTGTTTCATTTCATTTTGATTCCTCCTTAATATTTCATTTTCACGAGAGAGATTTTCTATCTTGTCCATTAAGGATTTATGTAGTTCAAGAATTTGTTTTTTAGAACTTCTTAATGTTCTTATCAATTTTTTGAGATCCGCTTCTTGCATTTCTTCTTTCTCATCATCTTCATAATCTTGAATTGGGGTGTCTTTTTCATTTGGGGGCGTCATAGTGTCTTCCTTGTTCTTGTTACCTCAGTTTTTGCATTTGTTGTTTGGCATGTTGGAGATATTTGGTTTCTTCACTGAGGTGTTTTTTCTTGTTACACTATGGCTCTATATTAAGTGGACTGTCTGCTTTCGGTGGAGCCTTAGAGGCTTGAGATGAGTGTGGACTGAGAGCTGTGTTTGGGTCCTCAGGGTTGAGGGTGTGTCAAAGATGACACTCCCAGGTTAGGTGTGGTAAATCTCTCTTTCTTTTTTTGATTCCAAAGGGAAGTAATTCCACACAGCTGAACGTAATTGGAGGTAGTTAGCAGGCAAATGATATACCCACAGGAGCCAGAGATCGGAAGCTCTTTCCCAAGGACCACACAGGGAATCTGTGCTGCCCTCAGTGTGGGCTCCAATTCTCCTGCAGTCTCCCACTGGGTTGTCAAGTTAGATGCTAATCTCCTGTTATTTCACCCCTCCCCCCCGAGTCAGGTTTTTCTGTTAGGCTCAGGGCCGGTGCAGACCTGAGGTCGCCCTGCTTATGACGTATGTCCAAAATGGCGCCTGCTCTTTGTCTTGCTCACCTTTGAGAGCTGAGCGGAGAAAGAGAAACTTGTGTCCGTATTGGTCACTTTTTTTTTTCCTCTCTCTCTTCTAGTTAGCCTGGTGAACTTTTCCCCACGGAGTTTCAAGCCCCGTTCCCTCTAGTCTCCTCTTTCTGCTTTCCTGATGGTGTCTCGGGCTATTGATGTTCGGCTCACCTCGCGTTCCAGTGCTGGTGTGTTGAGTCTGCCGCTGGTATCCCAAACTTGGGCTCCCACGCTCTCCACGCAGGTCCACTGTCAATCACTGGTTCTGGAAGACTTTCCTCTGCTGTTTCTTCCCCTACTCTTCCTTGACCCTGCAGTATCTCCACTTTTATTAAAGTGTCTCTCCCCCGGACTAATAGTGTGCTACCTTCCTATTCTGGCATCTTGCCACTCTCCTTTTTAAAGAAATTTTTAAAAAATTTATCTATGGCCATGTAATTCTAATGAGAATCCATATAATTCATAGTAGCAAAGATTATGAGTCTGTCATGGGTATCTATACATTCAACTACCTACCAATAATTTAGATCTAAAAGTACTATAAATCAACAAATCTGAGCCAGAAGATTTTGTTCTCTAGGAATACAGAGGGCCAGCAATCTACTGCAGTAAAAAGAAATAATATTTGAGGGAGATAATTCCTCCCTCACAATTGTCAAGACAAGTATAAGGTTTAGTACTCAATTTACTACAGTTTTAAGAGCAAGTATTGTAATAACAGGTTTTAATAAAACATAAGCAGCTAACATATATAGAACAGAAATATTTATTTTATGAGTTAGAAATTTTAGTGTCCAAAAATTGATTTTCTTTTACATTTAATATTTGTTATTAGTTATGCAAATTGTGATACAGCTTAGACACACTTTTTTTTAATTTTGTGTCTGTGTATGTTCAAATATCAGTTAAACTATTAGTCAAGGGTAGGAATTTGGTGTTGTGATTAAGATGCTGCTAGGGATGATGGCATTCTGTATTGCAGTGCCTGGATTTGAGTGGTAGCTCCACTTCCAGCGCACAGACTTGGAGGCAGCACACACTTGGAAGCAGCAGGTGATGGCTCAACTACTTGGATTCCTGCCAACCATGTTGAAGACATGGACTGAGTTCCATGCCCCTGGCTTTAGCTTGGACTACTCCTCTGATTGCTGTGGGCCTTCCAATGGATGGAAGATTCTCTCTCTCTCTCTCTCTCTCTTTCTCTCTTTGTGTGTGTGTGTGTTTCAAATAAATTTGGAAAAAGAAATAAATGTGAATATATACCTGTAAATGTATGTAAAAGTATTGCACTTGCAAACTGGTCCTACAGAAAGAATCTACATGGAATGATACTAAGACACGTTGGAGTCATTTCTTGACTCTTATATCCCTTCCAGCCATCTTTTTTAAAACTTTCTTTAAAATTACCTAAAGTAAATAGAATAGACAGTATTTCCACCTCGCTTCATATTTTAGATTATCTTGGAAGACAAATTCTTTAATTTTGCTTTGTTCTTTTCTGCAGTGATATATTTGTTTGCTAGTTCTAGGATGTCATTCTAATTCTAAAGAACTATCATTAATATGAAAGAATGAGAAAATATCTGATCACTTCTTCCCTAATCACAATCCCAATGTGAGTACTTCCCTACTCACAATCCTGACGTCCTATTGAAAATAGGACAATTTTGCCTTTTTTTCTATAAAAAGTTAAAAACACATCACCTAGCATTATAGATAACCTAAATTAAATAGTCTGCCTGAGATAACTATTAAAGTACAACATTAAAAAAATTTTCCTTATTAAAATTTCCCTGCTCATAGAATATATTTCAGACAAAACATCATCTTCCTCTGGAATTTCACTACCTTATACATTATGTGAAAAAAAATTATTAACATCAAAAATGCTATGTTTAAAAAACAACTTTTCAACATTTTTATTGATAACTTTCGAAAAGTCTCATGATACTATTTCAAGGGCATAATAGACCAGTTCATTTGGTTAAATAATTCTACATCATCAATTTGAAATAACACTGATATTGCTATAAAATGAAAAGACTGAAACTATGTTGGAATGATAAAACGCTTAAGCTGTATCTATATGAAGTTCCAAAAGTTAAATGCCATGAGGTAAAATATTGTTTTCAAGATGGATTAGAATATCCAAGGACCACTGGAATAATTGCAAAAGAAATATACATAATGGAAATATCAAAAAGAGAAAAAAAAGAATGAGCATAAAAAGTATTTGAAGTATTAATAGTTGGGATTTTTTCAAAATTAATAATAAACACCAATCTATAGAAACAGAAAACTAAAAGAACATTTAATGAAATAGATACCAGAGATATAATGTCTAAACTGGGAAAAAAAATTCAAAAAATACAAAGTCTTGTAGAAAACCAGGGGAGGGAGTGCCTACATGTGGAAAAATAGAATAAGAATTACATAATACCTCTATTCAGAAACTATTCAGGCAAGAAGAGGGTGAACTGAAATATTTTAAACGCTGAAAGAAAAAACCAACCAACCCAGAATTCTGCAACCAATGATCAACTCTTTATCTACAAATTTGACAAAAAAGATGAAAAAATTCCTTAGAAGGCACAGTATATCAAAACTGACATAAGGAAGAAACAGACTGGGTAGACCTATAGTTATTAAATCATTTTGAAGGCTAATAATCTTGCTTTTAAAAGTTCTAAGCATAAGGTAGATATTGTGGCAACAGCAGGTTAAGCTGCTTGGAATGCCCACAACTTTTATTGAAGTGCCAGTTCATGTCTTGACTACTCAGCTTCTAATCTACCTTCCTCATATTGTGTTTGGGAGGCAGCAAACGATGGATGAAGCATTTGGGTCCCTGCCACCCAGGTGTGTGACCCACTTGAGTTCCCAGATCCTGTCTGTGACCTGACCCACCTCCACTCGTTGTGACGATTTGGAGAGTGAACCAGCAGATGGGAGATATTTCACTTTGTCTCTCTCTGCTATTCTGCCTCTCAAATACATACATACATACATGCATACATATTTTTAAAGAAAAGCTCTAAGCCCATTAGTTTCACTGATGAATTCTACCAAACATTTAATATAGAAATAATACCAATTTTCTACTCTCTGTTATATAGAATAGGGTGAAGGAAATATTTTTAACTCATTCCATAAGACAAAAATAAAAGACATTAAAAAACAGGAAAATTATACATCAATGTTTCTACTATTTAATATGGATGCAAAACCCTAATAAAATATTATCAAATAAAATCCAACAATACACACATAAGAGGAATTATATCTAACCATGTGAGATTTATCCCAGTATGCAATCTGTTTAAGCATTGAAATTAATTAATGTAGTTCACCCTTTTAATAAAGAAAAAAATCACATAATCATATCAACCGATGTGAAGAATGACTCTGACAAAATCCAAAACCCGCCAGTGCCACGGCTCAATAAGCTAATCCTCCACCTGTGGCACTGGCACCCGGGTTCTAGTCCTGGTTGGGGCACCGGATTCTGTCCCGGTTGCTCCTCTTCCAGTCCAGCTCTCTGCTGTGGCCCGGGAGTGCAGTGGAGGATGGCCCAAGTCCTTGGGCCCTGCACCTGTATGAGAGACCAGGAAAAGCACCTGGCTCCTGGCTTCAGATCAGCACGGTGTGCCAGTCGCAGTGCACCAGCCGCAGCGGCCATTAGGGGTGAACCAACGGCATAGGAAGACCTTCTCTGTCTAGCTCTCTCACTGTCTAACTCTGCCTGTCCAAAAAAAAAAAATCCAAAACCCATTTATGATAAAACTCCCAGGAAACAGTAATAGAGGGAACTTTCTCAACTTCATAAAGAACAATTATAGAAAACTAACAGCTGACAGCATACTCAATGCATAGAAACTAGAGGCTTTTTCCCTAAAATAGAGACTAAGGGAAGAATGTTCTGTCTCACTACTCCCATTCTACATTATACTGAAAAGCCTAACTAATGGAAAACACACAAGACAATGAAATACAAAACACACAGGTTGGAAAGAACAAAAATATAAACTATTTTTGATCCTCACAATTGTTTATATAGAAAATCCTAAAGAACTGACAAAAATACTAGAACTCATAAATGATTACCATTACGGTTGTGAAATGCAAGGTTATCACACAAATGCCCATTGCATTCCCAAAAACCAGCAATGAACAATTGTAATTTGATTTTTTTTCTTGACAGGCAGAGTTAGACAGTGAGAGAGAAAGACAGAGAGAAAGGTCTTCCTTCCGTTGGTTCACCCCCCAAATGATCGCTATGGCCAGTGTGCTGTGCCAATCCAAAGCCAGGAGCCAGGGTGCTTCCTCCTGGTCTCCCATGCGGGAGGAGGGCCCAAGGACTTGGACCATCCTCCACTGCCTTCTCGGGCCACAGCAGAGAGTTGGACTGGAAGAGGAGCAACTGGGACTAGAACCCAGCGCCCATATGGGATACGGGTGCTGCAGGCGGAGGATTAGCCAAGTGAGCCACAGCGCCAGCCCCAGAAATATTTCATGTTAATAAAAGGAAGATTCAGTTAAGATGTCAGTTCCTACCAGTTTGATCAATATATTTCACACAATCCGAAAGAAAATCTCAGCAACTTATATTGCAGACATTGAAAAAAAATTGTTCTGAAGTTTATACAGAAATGCATTAGATCCAGATTAGTCAACTCAATGATGAACAAGAACCAGGTCAGAGGATTCACACTAATTGACTTTAAGAATTGCTGTACAGCTACAATGATGAAGACAGCATGGCATTTTAGCAATAATTGAGAAACAGATCAATGGAACTAAACAACCCAGAAACAGAAACATGCCCACACAAATACCATCCACTGACCTTTGACAAAAGATCAAGTCAATAAGATATAGAAAAAAAAGCCTTTTTCACAAATGCTAGAGCAATGAAATATCCACAAAAATCAAAAACATAAACAATGTTCTTATAAGTGTAAACCATAAATCTATAAAGTTCTATACAAATAGAAAATAATTTTAGACATCCTTGATTTTGGCAAGGAGCTTTTCGACAACACTGGAAGCATGATCCATGAAAGAACAAATTAGTCAGCGTGGCTTCATTAAAATGTAAAATTTCTGCTTTGTAAAAGATCCTAAAGAAAATAAAATGACAATAAACAGATTGAGAGAAAATACTTGGAAAAGATACATCTAGGGGCCTGTATTTCAACATTCCATATCTGGGTGCTGGCTGTTCACCTTCTCATCTAGGTCCTTGGAAAAGCAGTGGATGATGGCCAAGGTACTTGGGCTCTTGCTACCCACATGGGTGACCTGGATGGAAATCCAGGTTCCTGTTTGACCTGGCCCAACCCCACTCTTTAGGGTGATTTGGGAAATGAAACAGTGGGTGGAAGAGTTTCTTCTCTGCCTCTCCTTCTCTGTGACTCTGCTTTTCAAATGATAAGTAAATCTTTAAAAAAAAAAAGTTAAAATATATATCCAAAAAAGGAACTTTATTCAAAACACAGAAAGATATCTTAAAATTCAACAATAAGAAGATTAATAACACATTAAACATGCGGGTGAAAAAATTGACATCTTGCCAAAGAAGATACATTTATGGCAAATAAAAATATGAAAAGCCGCATGCTATTGTGTGTTCTTACATAATTGCAAATTGTGAGACTTAGAGAGTGATCCCATCAGGTACCTATCAAAATGACCAAGATCCAAAACATGGGCAACATGAAATGCTGGTAAGGACGTGGAACAAGAGAGACGTTTATTGCTGGTGAGAATGAAAGTGATACACTTTGGAAAAAGACTTCATTGTAAATGTGTATGCATATTTTTAAAATAAGAATAATTCCCTACATCGTCTAAATATTATCACACTAGGGAAAAGACTAGTTCTAAAGCTCGTCATATTTCCTTAATTTTTAATGTCTGCTGCAGCTGCTTTTTCTCCACCGAGGATCCGATCGAGAACCACGCACTGCAGTTTCTTCTTGCGCCCATAACCTCTACAAATTCAAGAGAAACCTAAGTTCTAAATTTAAGAAAATTGTCGTTTTCGTCTTTTCAATCCGCTGGTCTTTCGAGCGCAGAGGTGCATGGGAATTGTAGTTTTCGATGTAACGGCCCGGCGCTCAGTACAGAGGACAACGCCGGCCCTCACTCTGCGCATGTGCAGACCGCGTACCTGCCCTTGAAAGGGACGTCTCTGCGTTTTGGGGTCCATGTGGGAGCGGAAGCTACACACTTTGGGTGAGGGCCCGGATTCCGGTTACGTGTGGCATGGGTAGCCGCGACAAATGGGTTTACGTGCTGGGGGCGGGAGCGGGAAGTCCGGAGAATCAGGCTTGCTCTTTCCTCCCCGAGTCGGGTTGAATCCTGGGCTGCGGCCGGGGTAGCAGGACTTCGGGAACAGGTGAGCAATGCAAGTACATACGTGGGTGGTGCACAGGGTATTACTAGTACTCGTGCTGTTATTCTGTGGGATAATAGTCCTCCGAAAACAGTTTGGGACCCGCATTGGGTAGATGGAAGCTGCTGTCGTGAGACCCTTGAGCCCCTCGTGTGTTTTCCTTTACCCTTCACAATGACACTACTAGTCATAAACGTGCCATTTAAAAATAAAATGAAAATGTTGTGAGAGTGGATAACTCAGGATACAAACAAGGAGGTGAGAGAGATAGGGTGCAAGTAGCAGTAGGTTTTCCTGCTTGTCTCTTGCTGTTCCTAATGGTGTAGCTGCCTAAAACCTTTACAGCACTTAGAGTGACCTGGCCTTACACCTCAGCTGATTGTGGACAGCCTCTCATCATGTGATAAATAAATAGTGGAATTGTTTGGGTCTCTACAGAGTCTCAGATTGAGCCTGTTGAACTCTCCTTGACTCTTCAGGCTGTGACTGGACGCCAGAGGACTGACAGTCTAGTTCTGTGCCGTCCAATAAAAAGTGCAAAAATCAAATGCAGTTTAGAGCATTTTAGTATCCACGGTAAAAAGGAAAAAAAAAACCCAAAACTTATTTTACTTATGTATTTTATTTAACCGAGTACCTCCAAAATATTATCTTATGGCACACGGTGTTTCTATGTGGCTAATGGTTACAGTACTGGATCGCACCTCTTTAGTGAGTTCAAGAAGACTCAGATTTAGAGTGTTAGGTGGTTTCAAGGAATGCGAATTTATTTCTTGGCTTCAGGTTTCAGCCCCTCTAGAGTAAAGCAGCTCTTATAAGGCGGGAAAGAGAGAGTCCTGCAAGAACAGCCCTTCTGACAGAGACCTCTTCCAGGATCCAGAGCAGGAGGAGCAGGTCCTGATTTGCTCCAAGCAGAGGCAGTTCTTGATTCTCTGTGTAGTAGGAGTCAAACCTTGTTAGGTTGTCACATCCAGAAGCCATCACAGAGGGACTGTGGGTGCTGCGGAGTAACCTGCAGAGGCATGTAACCAAAGGTTGAGAGGACTGGGTGGCCGTCAAGCTATATAGACACTTCACTTGAGGACTAATGAGGGCATGATTTCCAGGGAAGACAAAACAGCTGATAAAATCTTAAACAGCATCCAGTTTCTTTCATTCTCTCCACACAAGAATCTGAACTGCTCTCACACCATATCCATTAACACATGTGGCATTAGAGCTCTGCTAATGCTTTTTCCTGAACACAGAGTAACAAAATAATAGTAAAAAACTTTCTATCCTGGAAATCAATACTGGGCCTATAATGAATGATTTTTGTAGTGTCATACAGGGCAGAACCAGGGGCTAAGCACAGTGCTGGTCACCTACAAAGGTCTTTTGTTAGAAGTGACAACCAGTTTAGAACAAAAAGTTAAAAAATATATCCCTTACATAAAACATCCCATCTGTATTTCAGAGCTTTCTGTAGAAGTCCTAACTCAGTGTGTAAAAATGGGTAAGACCTTGATTAACAAGCCAGCTTGCATAATTTTCTATTAGTTTCATTGAAGACAAAGGATCATCTCTTGTGTACCTAAACTTGTTCAGCCAGTTCTCTATTTTGTTTTTATGTATTTGTCAGAAGAGAACAAACTGTTAGTGTATCACCAAAAAAACCAATATACTTAGTGTAAATGAAAGCTTAACCCCAAACAATCTTATCAGAGATGCTCATGTTCAAGCACTATTCCTTCTGCATGGTCCTCCCTGTCCCTTTTCAAGAGTCAAAGGAACATGCCCTCCTTTGAAAGTTGTTTTTGTATCTGCAGTGATGAGAGTTTTAGGCAGGTAAATATAGGATTATAAGGACCAGTTATCTCATGATCCCTTTTCTCTTTCCTTCCTCCAGCTGAATCTTCACACTTATGTATATTCTTCTAGGGGAAAAAAAATGAGCACATACCAGGTGAGTTCACCTTTTAATAACCAGTGTGTTTTACAGTAAATTTCATAAGAGTTTCTATGTCAGTATATTTACATGGACAAGTAGAATAGAAATGGACCAGACACATACATAGAAGATACTCTTATAGAAACACACAGGTGACTAGAAGAGCAAGGGTGGCATGCAAGTAGATGCAGGGTTTTATATCTGCATTACAAATTTTACCAAATCAAACTCCAAATTATTTCTGACATTTTTGATAGTCTTAGCAGAATGGCAGACTGGAAATGATATGGGAAAAAGTTAAAAGGTTTACATTGATGAGAAAGATAAAGCAAACCTCTTCCTCATGAGATATAATCATGAACACAAACATGTTTGTTGTTCTTCAAGTGGTTGTTTAAATTAACTTGCTGAAATAACAGAATGTAACATCTACTTGTTCTTCATAGAAATAGAAAATGTAATGTTAAATGCAAACTTGCTCAGTACTGTTTTTCAAGAACTGAAACACAGTAATTAAATTAGATTTGTTTCCTACGAATCAACTGACTGTCCTGAAAATTACTTTCCATAAACATTTTTCTTTTTGACAGGCAGAGTGGACAGTGAGAGAGAGAGAGACAGAGAGAAAGGTCTCCCTTTGCCGTTGGTTCACCCTCCAATGGCCGCCGCGGCTGGCGCACTGCGGCCGGCGCAGCACGCTGATCCGATGGCAGGAGCCAGGTGCTTCTCCTGGTCTCCCATGGGGTGCAGGGCCCAAGGACTTGGGCCATCCTCCACTGCACTCCCTGGCCATAGCAGAGAGCTGGCCTGGAAGAAGGGCAACCGGGACAGAATCCAGCGCCCCGACCGGGACTAGAACCTGGTGTGCCGGCGCCGCTAGGCCGAGGATTAGCCTAGTGAGCCGCGGTGCCGGCCATAAACATTTTGAGTACCCATGATACTCAGACTGTTCAGCAGATGATCTATAATTCTGGCTTTTTCAAATGTTCCCACAATTTTCATTCAACTTCAAATATCTCTGATGCCTTGGTGTCTTTTCACACTTGCCTAGAATCTCCAGTGACCCAAACTAGATTACAATCAAATCAAGTGAATGTTGTCTTGTCCTTTCTTTACTTGACTTTACCATAACACTAGCCCGTACTTCTCACTCTGCCCTTCTGGAAAGTTCTCTGAGAGTGACACTATCAGCCCTTATCTTCTTTTATTATTTCACTTAAATCATCCTGTTTTCATCCTTGGCCCTTTGTCTTCTTTACTTTGACTGATTTCATCCTCTCACTTTTTTTCTACAGCTTTATTGGGTTTCAATTCACCCATTTAAAGTATAAAGTTCAGTGGTATTTTTAGTATATTCACAAATATGGGCAAAAATCACCAGAGTCAAATCTAGAACATTTTTATTTCCTTAAAATGAAACTATATACTTTAACTAACATTCCATTGTGTTGTAGCTCCAAGAAGTCAATAAACTCCTTTCTTTAGATTTGCTGAACCATTTCATTAGTTCTTGTAGGACAGTTTTCTTGTGATTAATTGTCTATATTTTTCTTCATCTGAGAAGGTATTAATTTCTCTGTTCTTGCTGAATATAGAGGATTGTGGGCTAATAATCCTTTTCTTTCAGCACTTTGAATATGTCATCCCGCTGCCTTCTACTTTCTATGCTTTTTCATTAGAAACCATTTTTTTTATTTTTATTCTTTTTAACTTTTATTTAATGAATAAAAATTTCCAGTGTACAGCTTATGGATTACAATGGCTTCCCCCTCCCATAACTTCCCTCCCACCCGCAACCCTCCCCTCTCCCGCTCCTTCTCCCCTTCCATTCACATCAAGATTCATTTTCAATTCTCTTTATATACAGAAGATCAATTTAGTATAAAGATTTCAACAGTTTGCACCCACATAGAAACACAAAGTGAAACATACTGTTTGAGTACTAGTTATAGCATTAAATCACAATGTACAGCATATTAAGGACAGAAATCCCACATGAGGAGCAAGTGCACAGTGGCTCTTGTTGTTGACCCAACAAATTGACACTCTAGTTTATGGCGCCAGTAACCACCCTAGGCTGTCCTCATGAGTTGCCAAGGCTATGGAAGCCTTCCAAGTTTGCCGACTCTGATCATATTTAGACAAGGTCATAAAAGACAGTGTGAGGATAGTAACCAATGATCCTAAGAGTGGCATTTACCAGGTTTGAAAAATTATACAGCATTAAGTGGGGAAGAGGACCATCAGTACACACAGGTTGGGAGTAGAGCCATTGGTGGTAGAGTAGAGGTTATGATTACAAAGGAATGAGGCCCAAGTACGCTAGACAGGGTCTAGAACAAAGGACAGAGTCATTATTAGAGGAGCTAAGAAAGGTGCTGTCTAAGCTACAATTAAGTTTTCTGATTGAGAGGCAAATAGAACCTGATAGAAGGGGCTTGATAATAATCTGTTGGGCTTTAGGCCTTGTAAGTTAAAAGGCCCAGGCCTATCTATCTCTTCACATGGGGTATATCCTAAGGGAGGTGTGAACCTCCTAGGGGAAGGCACTCTGTTGACTTTCATTACTTGGCTGGGCTAGGAGGAGAGCTGGCCAGGTAAAGGCAGGTGGCATCTCTAGCAAGAAATTTACAGTTCTGCCTGCAATGTTGCTGACCCTACTTGACCATCCCCTCAGCTGCAGTGGTCACTTTGGAAGTTGGGCTGAGTGAAGGGCTTTTCAGCTTAGAGCCAATAAGATCTGTGGCTCTGACCTGGGCATTCTTCGACTCCAGGGCAGGTCCATTTCCAGTGATCCAACTCTTGGCAGAGCTGCCAGCGCTCTTCACAAGCTGACTTCTGCTGAAGCCCAGGCTTACCACATTGAAAGCACTGCAGTGGACTGGCCTGTTGGATCTCCTTGAAGGCAGATCACTGTACAGAACAGCCATTAATAGGCCTGCCACCCATTGCTTCTGATGCCTAGCTTTCTTTTCCTCCTGGTTTGTGTTAAAGCAGACCAGAGGATGCAAGTCAAGGGAGTGCCCGTGTCCCATCTCTAATCTTCTGTGGCCTGAACTACAAGTCTATAGTCACAGGCATGTTCTGTAGTAGTTTTTCTAAGGCAGACAATGCCCATGAGGAAAATTATATTCTCACTTTAAAATTTTCTTTCCCTTTGGTCTGAAAGGGAGGTTTTTTCTACTTACTGTATACTTTGCTGATGGCGAAGTGAATCTAGCTATGAGATTATTGGTTAAGTTCTTATTTTGGCTATGCTATTACAGAAAAATGTTAGCCATCTCTTTTATAAGGTCTAAAGATTAAATTGGGCATCCTACAGATTCCTTCATAATAGAATTAGTTTCCTACCTTGAAGAGAATAGAGAAATGAAAGCACAAGTTGGGCTTAGAATAGAGAAAAGAGGGAGCAAGTCCTAGATCGCTTGCTGAAAATAGCAATATGACATGAATACTTAGCAAACAGTTAGAAACCATTTTTTAAAAATATGATGTCATTTCTCTCTTGCTGCTTTTAAGAATATCTGTTTGCCTTTGACTTTTTAACACTTTATCATGTGCCTAATTGTAGTTATCTTAACTCCAAGATTATCCCACTAGAGATTTATTGAGCTTTGTGAGTATATAATCATGTTCATCAAATTTAGGAACTTCTTTTTTTTAATCTAAAGATTTTTTTAAAACTTTTATTTAGTACATATAAATTTCCAAAGTACAGTTTATGGATTACAATGACTTTCCCCCCTCCCCATAACTTCCCTCCCACTTGTACCCCTTCCATCTCCCGCTCCCTCTCCCATTCCATTTACATCAAGATTCATTTTCAATTATCTTTATATACAGAAGATCGATTTAGTATATATTAAGTAAAGATTTCATCAGTTTGCACCCACACAGAACATAAAGTGTAAAATACTATTTCAGTACTAGTTATAGCATTAATTCACATTGGACAAATAATTAAGGACAGAGATCCCACATGAGGAGTAAGTGCACAGTGACTCCTGTTGTTGACTTAACAATTTGGCACTCTTGTTTATGGCGTCTGTAATCTCCCTAGGCTCTAGTCATGAGTTGCCAAAGCTATGGAAGCCTTTAGGGTTCACCGACTTCGATCATATTCAGACAAGGTCACAGTCAAAGTGGAAGTTCTCTCCTCCCTTCAGAGAAAGGTACCTCCTTCTTTCATGGCCCCGTTCTTTCTACTGGGATCTCACTCACAGAGATCTTTCATTTATGTCCTCTTTCTTTTTTTTTGCCAGAGTTTCTTGACTTTCCATGCCTAAAATACTCTCATGGGCCCTTCAGCCAGATCCAAATGCCTTAAGGGCTGATTCTGAGGCCAGAGTGCTGTTTAGGACATCTGCCATTCTATGAGTCTGCTGTGTATCCCGCTTCCCATGTTGGATCATTCTCTCCCTTTTTAATTCTATCAGTTAGTATTAGCAGACACTAGTCATGTTTGTGTGATTCCTTTGACTCTTAGACCTATCAGTGTGATCAATTCTTAACCATTATTTGCCCACTGCCAGACCTTTTCTCACTCCCTCTCCGATGTGCTCATTATGCTATCCACAGTTCTTTTTTTTTTTTTGACCTTTTTTTCCCAATCTGTTTCTCAGGCTGCATAATCTCACTGACTGTTTTATCTAGTTATTCATTCTTTTAGTACTCAAACCTGTTGACAGATTTTTTTGTTGTATGAGATTTTTTTGTTTCAGTTATTATCCTTTTCAACTCTAAATTTTCTGTTTAGTTCCTTTTTATAATTTCTGTCTGCTAATTGATACCTTTTATTGAATGAAATACTGATCTCATACTGTGCTTTAGCCCTGACATATCATTTCCTCTAAGTCTTTGAGCAATATAAAAGAGCTGAATTAAAGTCCTTGTATAGTTAAGTCTATTGTCTGCTTCTTCAGAAGCAGTGTCTATTGATTACCCTTTCTTTTCCTGCATGTAGGTTATAATTACTTATTTACTTTTAAAATAATTTTTGTTGCAAACTAGATATTTTAAATAAAATCATGTGGCTATAGTCACCATACTGTGCAACAGAATATCAGAACTTATTTATTCTTTTTAATTTTCTTAGATTTATTTTATTTATTTGAAAGACAGCAAGACAGAGAGAAGGAGAGACAGAGAGAAGAGATCTTCCTTCTGCTGGTTCACTCTCCAAATGGCTGCAATGCCCAGGTGGGCTAGATCAAGGCCAGGAGCCAAGAATTCTATCCAGGTCTCCCATGTGGGTGGCAGGGGCCCAAGTGCTTAGGCTATCCTCTTTCCCAGCTGTATTAGCAGGGAGCTGGATTGAAAATGAAGCAACCAGGACTCAAACTGTTACTCTTATATGGGATGCTGGCATCGCAGGTTGCGATGTAACCTGTTGTGCCACAATGCCTGACTTTATTTCCCTTTTCCAACTGTAACAGTATCCTCATTGACCAGAAAGGTTGTTGTTGAATAATTTTTAAAACTCACTCTGTAGAACCTATATTTCTTGTTATTTTTAGTAGCTGAAGTCTCTATAGAAATTTCCTGAAATGCTTGAACCAGTAAGTCTCCTAGTCTATGCTAGGGGGCTTTCTGCAAGTTGGGCATTCCTTCAGCAGTCATCCAGGCAATTTACTACTTTGCTGGCCTTGATTTCCTGCTTACTTCAAACCTTGAGGTCACCCAGAGGTGACAGCTTCAAGCTTTCTCACATCTTTCCTGAGCAAGCTGACAGCTCTGGGCGTTATGTTCAGTGCTGTTCATTTAGGTGGCCATCTACAGTCTCAGGAGTGTATCAGAACTATTCAGAACCTTTATGAATATCTCACTCCTCAGATTTTCCTTTTAGTTTTTTTTTTTTTTTTGGACAGGCAGAGTGGATAGAGAGACAGAGAGAAAGGTCTTCCTTTTCGCCATTGGTTCACCCTCCAATGGCCGCTGCAGCCGGCGCATCGTGCTGATCCGAAGCCAGGAGCCAGGTGCTTTTCCTGGTCTCTCATGCGGATGCAGGGCCCAAGGACTTGGGCCATCCTCCACTGCCTTCCCGGGCCATAGCAGAGAACTGGCCTGGAAGAGGGGCAACTGGGATAGAATCCAGTGCCCCAACCGGGACTAGAACCCTGTGTGCCGGCGCTGCAAGGCGGAGGATTAGCCTGTTAAGCCACGGCACCGGCCCCTTTTAGTTTTTGATGAGCTGTTTTTTGTTATCCACCACCTCAGGTTGCTGGTTGCTCAGTTAAACAATTACCTTTAAATGTTTTGAACAAATGCCTCTAAGGAATGGGCCTCTTCATACCAAGTGAGCTCTGATTAGTTCAAATAGTCTTATAGGTAAAGTCCTCCAAAAAACCATCATCCACGTCAGATAATGACAGTGTTCTGGGGCTAAAGCTTTGACAGAACCATAACCCGGTTGACTTATTTCACAGTGTGGCTTTTCAAAGCTACCATGCAGTTGGAGAGAGAGGGATGGGTATAGGACAAGTTAAAATGCCATTGAGGCACTTTGACCATTTTGAGTAGCTATTTTTCTGGTGTATATATGTTCCATAGATTGTACAGGCCTTTAGTTAGCTTCATGTGTTCTGAAAAAGTTGATTCTATAATTATTGTAAATTTTTCACTGATATGTGGGACAGAGAATTTTCTCAGAGACCTGAGCTTCTGCTTGCAAATTGCTGTGAAGCCTTAGGGTACAGCCCAGTTTGACCCCATGCTGGGTTTTGAGGCCAACCCAAGGGCTGGCTGTCTGCCCTCCTTTATGCTGCTGGTGCTTCTGGTAGTGATTGTTTTCCTGGCCTTTACTACTAGAGCACTTCTTCCTGACACATCTTGCTTCCAGAGAAGGAGATGGAGCCGCAGGGCCAGGTTCAGTGCACAGAGATGGCCCGCAGGCATCTGAAGAAGTATATCTGAATATCTCTTGCTCTTGGTGGGCAGGCATAAGAAACAGATGTACCAGAGGGGCCAAATTATGGTCACCTCACCAGCAACCTACTGGCTGGGAGGGTCTGGGGAAGAGATGCGAAGATGACAAGGTTAAACTACAGAACAGCATTTCATATCAGGTAGCAGACCTACATCATTTAAAGGGGTAACTTGTTGAGCTTAATCAGGAGTTTCTTCCACAAGAAGATCAGCTTCAGCACTACAGACAGAAAAGTACTTTCCTTGTGCAGTGGTTAGCATATGAGAATTTTCAGTGTGGACAGCAGGTCAAGGAATTAAGAGCATGATATGAAGAAAAATTAGCAGACCAATTTTTTCAACAAAATCAAGAGACTCACAAAGTTCAAGCAAATGATGGAGAATAATCAGGTGTGAATGATCATGTAGTAGCTAAAAATATTCCAAAAGTAGCTGAGAATGAAGAACCCCCAAGTTATACTACATATGGGAAAGAACAAATCAAAGAGGTGGTGATGTGGGATGGCTAGAATAGAAGAGAATGACCTAGTGATGATCTTCCCACTGCTTTAAAGAGGACTTCTATTTCAGTTTCTGAACATGGAACTCATCAAACAATTTCCCATCTTCCAAGTAGACAACCTCTGTCCACAAATTTGGCTGAAGATGCACAGGTGAACCACAATGCAAACCTTGGTACTCAAAACAGAACCCTTCTAACATTCTTCAGCATTTAACTAGAGGCCCAAACTTGGAGAGTGAACCCAGAATTCTAACAGCTGTACTAAACAGACTTCCAAGGATAAATTTGGTGTCTTCCATAAATTGAAGCAAAACGATGAAGAATGAGAGCTTCAGGTGGACTTTGCAAACTGTGAAAAGCAGCATTTCAATGATGTCCTTTAAATCCTAAGGAAAAGCTTAAAAAAACATAAAGTACTGTAAAATGAAATTTCTACTCCATCATTTTTACTTTTTTTAAATAAAGATCAGTTCTATGGGTTGTAAAGATACATTGAGATAATGAATCAATATATCCATGTATATATGTGAACCTTTTCCTATTATATTCTCTAAGTAGACACTTTATTTGTTATGTTACGGTTGAGCCAAAACAGTTAATCTTTGCATTTAAAGCAAACTGCTGTGTTTTTCACATTTTATTGAGCCCAATAATTCTTTCCACAAGTAGACAAGCAAGGAAAAATTGTTGTACATTTTATGTTTCACATAGTTTAATCAGAGTGAGAACAGTTACTCAGTTGAAAACTTTTTATGTAGTAATGTATTGTTAGCCCAACAGATGTTCTATATCTATCCCTTATTTCATGATCTTCAAGGAGTTATACCTATAATAATTACATAAAAAAGGGGAAATGGAAAATAAACACTGGACAACATGTGTACAAAATTCCCTCCCTACTCCTGTTATTTTACATGAGTGCTAATGTGTTTTGGCAAATAAGTTTTCAGTTGGGGCCTGGTAAGACATGACAGTATTTATATCTTACTTGGTTCTTGAACTTGTGGAATGCAGGATTCATATGTATTTTCAGTTTTTGTTTTTTCCTCAAGTAACACCAGTACTGCTTCACTATGGCCATCACTAGCTAATTTTTTTATATTTTCATAGTTCAGACTGGTGAAGATATTTGTGATTGAAATGCCAGATCCTGAAAGGGGCTAAATCTACTTTGAAATGAATCTGCAATCAGGATTTCAAAGCTTTTCTGATCATTTTAGTGATCTTTTATGACTAGACTTTTTCAGAAGTACTACATAAAGAATTTTAGCATGTTTTTATAAATGCACAAATAAATGTAAGTACAGTGAGGTCCCCTACTATTTTATTAAAATAGCTTAAAATTTATAACAAAAATGAATCATTGTCATTAATATGTTAGTTAAGAACACATAAAGCTCATATTTGTTAGACTTACAAAATTATTTAAATGTATTTGCCTTTTATTTAACTCTATTTAATAAAATGTATAAGCTAGCTAATCCCTGTTCTCTGATTTAAATCATTTAAAAAATCTTATCCCACCTCCTAAAACAAAAAGTTTTAATCATAAATAGAAATTTAAGATTGTCAACCCTGTTTTTCAGAAGGATGACTGTTAATTGCACACAAACAACATGAAATGCATTTCCCCCTAGTACTAATATTTCAGTCAAAATTCAGACTAACAGTGGCTAAGAGATAAGTCATTCACTTGCTGAGGTGCTCCAATTCTTAAACTTCAGCTTCAAATTAATTAATGACCATGAAAAGATGCAATAATCTACTGTTTTTCCCACATTGTCAAACAATCCATGACTTTATCGTAATTAGAATCAGGCCATATTTAAGAAGTATTATGGTTCACAGAATTTTTTAAATGTAATTAAAGGGAAGTGACATACATCTTTTGGGCCTTAGTGTGAGGAGATGAATCTAAAAATACTCCTAGTTGTACTTCTTTCTATTTAATTTTGTAAAATCTGTACAAAAGAAAATCATGAAATTACCTTAGTTGCTTTGTCATAAAAACCATTTGGTTGTATGGTAGCTATTACATAGCAAAATTTCTTCAATTAACAACTAAGAATTTTTTTAAGTTTTATTTATTTATTTGAAAGGCAGAGTTACAGAGAGAATGGAAGAGACAGAGAGAGAGAGAGAGGTCTTCCTTTTACTGGTTCACTCCCCAAATGGCCACAATGGCCAGAGCAAGGCTGAGCCAGGCTAAAGCTAGGAGCCAGGAGCTTCATCCTGCACTACCATTTGGCTGTCAAGGGCCCAAGTACGTGAGCCATCTTATGTTGCATTTCATAGACCATTAGCAAGGAGTTAGATTGGAGCTAGAGCTGCTGCCAGGGGGTTGAATTGGTGGCCATGTGGGTGCTGGTGTCACAGGTGGCAGCTTTACTACACTACAACACCAGCACCAGCAGCCTAGACATTTCATAACTGGAGAAATCCCAGACTAATTGATAATATTTTTGACCGTATTAACTATGTGAATCTTTTAAAAAAATATTTGTTTATTTGAAAAGCAGAGTTAGAGATGGAGGAGGCAGAGAAAGATCTTCCATCTGTTCACTCCCCATTTGGCCACAACCACTGGGGCTGGGCCAGGCCAAAGCCAAGAGCTTCTTCTAGGTCTCCCATATGGGTGTCAGGGGCCTGGATCAGAAGTAGAGCAGCTGGGACACTTACTGGCACCCATATGGGATGCCAGTGTCACAGAGGATTGCTTAATCTCCTATGCAACAACAACTACCCTATGTGAATCAACATTCTACAATCTGTTTTAGACA
Source organism: Lepus oiostolus (assembly GCA_036325905.1). Taxonomy (NCBI): domain Eukaryota; kingdom Metazoa; phylum Chordata; class Mammalia; order Lagomorpha; family Leporidae; genus Lepus; species Lepus oiostolus. The sequence goes on from CM070804.1 coordinate 287,325, forward strand.
TACTGTTTTTATGTTTTACTTCTGCCTTAAGCTTTCAGGTTTTCTTGATGTATTTTTTGCCCTAATTTAGTGTTAAGTTGATGGAAATCATCTCTTGCTGGGTTCTGATAAATTAAAAATTGAAAAAAAGAGGCTATTTATCTCTTTATGAAAGACAGAATCTTCCATCCACTGGTTCATTCCTCAAATGGTTGCAACAGCCAGGAGCCAGGAACTCCATCCTGGTTGCCCACATGGATGGCAGGGACCCAAGTGCTTGAGCCATTGTCTTCTCTCTTCTAGGTGCATTAGCAGGAAGCTGGATCAGAAGCAGAATACCCAGCACTCAAACCTGAACTCTAGTATGGAGTGTAGGCATCCTAAGTAGCGGCTTAACCTGATGGACCACAACATCCACCCCTGAAGTCATCTGGAATCTTTTCCTTTTATCAGTTTCCAAGTCTACTAGTTTTCATAGAATTTTTCTTTAATTTGTGGCTTGTAATTTTTTCTTCCAGCGTCTTTAATATTCATGATTCCTTGAATGGTGTTTTGCTACTTTTCTTTTCTCAATCCCCTTGTGTTCAAGGAAGTTTCTGTCTCTAATAACTTCAATTTCCACCCAGATGGGCAATGATTCTTAAATTCTGTCCTCATCCTAGAGCTTCCTTCTGCATTCTGAAATAATGTTTCCTGGCAATTCTGCCTTATTTTCCAGAGAATCTTAATGTTTCCACATGAACAGATCTGTCTCACTAAAACTTTTTTAAAAAAAAATGTAAAATGTCATCCTACTTTAAAACATATTTTATTTACTTAAATGGCAGGGTGACAAAGAGAAAGGGAGAGACAAAGAGAGAAAGAGATCTTCCGTTCACTGGTTCACTCTCTCAAATGGCCGCTACAGCCAGGGATAGGCCAGGCTGAAGCCAGGAGCCTCAGACTGAGTCTCCCGTGTCGGTGGCAAGAGTCCAACCAAGTATGTGGGCCATCATCTAGTGCTTTTCCAGGCACATTAGTAGGGAGCTGGATTAGAAGCAGAACTAGGCCGGCACTGTGGCTTAACAGGCTAATCCTCCACCTTGCGGCACCGGCACACCAGGTTCTAGTCCTGGTTGGGGCGCCGGATTCTATCCCGGTTGCCCCTCTTCCAGGCCAGCTCTCTGCTATGGCCCGGGAAGGCCTTGGAGGATGGCCCAAGTCCTTGGACCCTGCACCCGCATGGGAGACCAGGAGAAGAACCTGGCTCCTGGCTTCGGATAAGCGAGATGCGCCGACCTCAGCAGCCATTGGAGGGTGAACCAACGGTAAAGGAAGACCTTTCTCCCTCCCTCTCTCTCTCTCTCACTGTCTAACTCTGCCTGTCAAAAAAAAAAAAAGAGTACACAGGAAAAGTAGTGATTTTTCAAAGATTTCTAATTCTAAATGTTTGAAATAAATTTGTTGTCACAGGGATTGGTGTCATTTGAGGATGTGAGTGTGGACTTCAGTCAGGAAGAATGGCATAAAATGAACCCTGCTCAGAAGACCCCGTACAGAGATTTCATGCTGGAGAGCTACAGCCATCTCGTCTCAGTAGGTAAGCAGACCTTATTACGTGTCTCCTTGTAGAATATATATCCTTTCTTTTTCTGTTAACTTTTTAAAAAAATATTATTTATTTATTCGAAAGGTAAAATTAGAAAGAGGGAGAGGCAGAGGCAGAGAGCAAGAAGTCTTCCATCTGCTGATTCACTCCTAAAATGCCACAAAGGCCAGGGCTGGGCCAGTGCAAAGCCAGGAGTCAAGATCTTTGTCCTAGCATCACACATGGGTGCAGGGGCCCAAGCACTTTTCCAGGCACATTAGCTGGATCAGAATTGGAGCAGCCAGGACTAGTTCTAGTACCCATATGGGATGCCAGCACTTTAAGCGACAGCTTAACCTGCTATGCCACAATGTTGGCCCCAATGTACATCCTTTTTAAAAATTATCATGACATATGGGCCCTTATAGAGATTAATATTGTACTGGCTTTGAATTAAGAGGTCTAAGGTTAAGAGACAAAAATGATGGTTTTATCCCATTGAAAACTTTGCCATGTTTTTGAATCTTCAGAATCCCAAAAGCCCATGAATCTCATCTATATATATTCTCAATTATTCTGTTTATAGGATATTGTGTTACCAAACCTGATGTGATATTCAAATTGGAACAAGGTGAAAAGCTGTGGTCCTTGGAGGACAAATTGCTAAACCAGCAGGAACCAGGTGAGTGAACACTGACAGAAAGAGATCTGGGGTTGTTTGACCTTAGAAGAACACTTTTGTTAGTTTATTTTTTTAATTATTGAAATAGTTATTGAAATATAATGCATGTATCATATAATTCCTTATTTAAAGTACAAAGTTCAGTGACTTGGCATATGCACAAATTTATACAAACATCACCACAGTCAATTTTCATCACTTCAGAAAGAAACCTGTATCTTTCAGTTATCACCCTTCTAACCCCTAGCCTCTCTGGTCCTAAGCAATTACTAATGTCCTTCTGTCTCTACATTTGCCTATTCTGGACATTTCATGTAAATGGAATTATATAACATTTGATCATTTATTACTGGTTCCTTTGGCTTAGTTTACAAGATTGATATGTATCAGTACTTCATCCATTTGTGGCCAGATAATATAACACTGTATGGACATACCACATTTTGTTTGCCTATTCATTAGTGATTTGCCTTTTGGCTGTTGTGAATAAAGCTGATATAAACATGCATTTACTTGTTTCTATATGGATATATGTTTTTATTTTTCTTAAGTATATACTTAGGATGAAACTGCTGGGTGATACAGCACCTCTTTGTTTATATCTTTGAGGACCTAATTTTTCTGATTTATACACATCCTCTCCATAGTAGGAGATTTTATTCTAACCATTCTTATGGATATGAAGTGGTCCCCTTGTGGTTTTGATTTATATTTCTGTTAGTCTGCTGGAGCTTTCATAATAAAATACCATAAGCTGAGTGACTTAAACAACAGAAATGTATTTCTTACAGTTGTATAGGCTGAAATTCCAAGATTAAGGTGCCAGTAGGTTGATTTTCTCGGTCCATTGCATACGAATTCCACACCAGTTCACCGGATATGACTGGATGAAACCGGAAATATCCGGATTTGTTTTGTCTAACTCAATCCCAAATATTGCTACAGCCTCTGTGTTTATGTTTTCCAGATATTATCCACGGACTTTATTGTTTTGAATGTTTTTAGCAAAGAATATTTAATTTTGTACCATTGAAACACTAATTGGTTCATCATGGAAACACCAGCTCCAAACATTCCTATTTTCTAGTGAGAAAGCTAGAGGAACTGCGGTAAACAAACATGATATTTCTGTTTGTATAGATGACATTTTATGCACTTGCCTAACGAAAAGACTTTGCTTTTCTCGAAAACAATTTTTACTGTGATTTTCCCGGGCCATTGCATACAAATTCCACACCACTTTGTCCAGGTATGACTGGATGAAACCGGAAATATCCGGTTTTGTTTTGGCTAACTGAATCCCAGATATTGCTAGAGCCTTTGTGTTTGTGTTTTCTAGATATTATTAACGGACTCTATTGTTTTGAATGCTTTTTATCGGGGAATATTTTATTTTGAGCTTGGATACAGTAATTGGTACCACATGGAGACACCAGCTCTATATATTCGTATTTTCTAGGTAGAAAGCTTGAGGAAATGCAAAAAACAAACATGATATTTCTGTTTGTATAGATGACATTTTATGCACTTGCCTAACGAAAAGACTTTGCTTTTCTCGAAAACCAATTTTACTGTGATTTTCCCGGTCCATTGCATACAAATTCCACACCACTTTGTCCAGGTATGACTTGATGAAACCGGAAATATCCGGTTTTGTTTTGGCTAAGTGAATCCCAGATATTGCTAGAGCCTCTGTGTTTGTGTTTTCTAGATATTATTAACAGACTCTATTGTTTTGAATGCTTTTTATCGGGGAATATTTTATTTTGAGCTTGGATACAGTAATTGGTTCCACTTGGAGACACCAGCTCTACATATTCGTATTTTCTAGGTAGAAAGCTTGAGGAAATGCAAAAAACAAACATGATATTTCTGCTTGTATAGATGACATTTTATGCACTTGCCTAACGAAAAGCCTTTGCTTTTCTCCGAAACCATTTTTACTGTGATTTTCTCGGTCCACTGCATACGAATTCCACACCAGCTAGTCCGGATATGACTGGATGAAACCGGAAATATCCGGTTGTGTTTTGTCTACCTCACTCCTAAATATTGTGAAAGCCTCTGTGTTTGTGTTTTTTGGATATTATTGATGGACTTTATTGTTTTGAATGTTTATATCAGGGAACATTTAATTTTGTACCATTGATACACTAATTGGTTCATAATGGGAACACCAGCTCTACACATTTGTATTTTCTAGCGACAATGATAGAGGAACTGCGGCAAACAATCATGATATTTCTGTTTGTATAGATGACATTTTATGCACTTGCCTAACGGAAAGACTATGCTTTTCTACAAAACCATTTTTACTGTGATTTTCTCGGTCCATTGCATACAAATGCCACACCACTTTGTCTGGATATGACTGGATGAAACCAGAAATATCCGGTTTTCTTTTGGCTAACTCAATCCCAGATATTGCTACAGCCTGTCTGTTTTTGTTTTCCGGATATTATCCACGGACTTTATTGTTTTGAATGTTTTTTATCTGGGAACATTTAATTTTGTGCTTGGAAACACTAATTGGTTCCACATGGAGACACCAGCTCTACACATTCGCATTTTCTAGGGAGAAAGCTAGACGAACTGCGACAAACATGATATTTCTGTTTGTATAGATTACTTTTTATGCACTTTCTTAAAGAAAAGACTTTGCTTTTCTCCAAAACCATTTGTACTGTGATTTTGTCAGTCCATGGCATATGAATTCCACACCAGTTTCTCTGGATATGACTGGATGAAACAAGAAATATCCGTTTTTTTTTTTTTTTGGCTAACTCAATTCAAAATATTGTGAAAGCCTCTGTGTTTGTGTTTTCTGGATATTATCGATGGACTTTATTGTTTTGAATGTTTTTATCAGGGAATATTTAATTTTGTACCGTTGATAAACTAATTGGTTCATCATGGGGACACCAGCTCCACACATTCATATTTTCTAGGGAGAAATCTAGAGGAACTGAACAAACAAACATGATAGTTCTGTTGGTATAGATGACATTTTATGCAGTTGCCTAACGTAAAGACTTTGCTTTTCTCCAAAACCATTTTTACTGTGATTTTCTCTCTCCATTGCATACGAATTCCACAGCAGTTTTTCCGGATATGACCGGTTGAAACCGGAAATATCCGGTTTTGTTTTGGCTAACTGAATCCCAGATATTGCTACAGCCTCTGTGTTTATGTTACCGGATATTATCAACGGACTTTATTGTTTTGAATATTTTTTTATCAGAAAACATTTAATTTTGAGCTTAGATACACTAAATGGTTCCACATGGAGACACCAGCTCTAAATATTTGTATTTTCTAGGAAGAAAGCTAGAGGAACTGCAGCAAACACACATGATATTTCTGTTTGTATAGATGACATTTTTTGCACTTGCCTAACAAAATGACTTTGCTTTTCTCCAAAACCATTTTTACTGTGATTTTCTTGGTCCATTGCATATGAATTCCACACCAGTTTGTCCGCATGTGACTGGATGAACCCGGAAATATCCGGTTGTGTTTTGGCTAACTCAATCCGAAATATTGCTACAGCCTCTGTGTTTGTGTATTCCTGATATTATACATAGAATTTATTATTTTGAATGATTTTATCAGGGAACATTTAATTTTGTACCCTAGAAACACTAATTGGTTCCACATGGGGACACCAGCTCTACACATTCGTATTTTCTAGGGAGAAGGCTAGAGGAACTGCGGCAAACAAACATGATATTTTTGTTTGTATAGATGACATTTTATGCACTTGCCTAAAGAAAAGACTTTGCTTTTCTCCTAAACCATTTTTACTGTGATTTTCTCGGTCCCTTGCATACAAATTCCACACCACTTTGTCCGGATATGACTGGATGAAAACAGAAATATCCGGTTGTGTTTTGGCGAACTCAATCCGAAACATTGTGAATGCCTCTGTGTTTGTGTTTTCTGGATATTATCGATGGAGTTTATTGTTTTGAATGTTTTTATCAGGGAACATTTAATTTCTTACCGGTGAAGAAGTAATTGGTTCATCATGGGAACACCAGCTCTACATATTTGCATTTTCTAGGGAGAAAGCTACAGGAACTGTGGCAAACAAACATGATATTTATGTTTGTTTAGATGACATTTTATGCAGTTGCCTAACGTAAAGACTTTGCTTTTCTCCAAAACCATTTTTACTGTGATTTCCTCGTTCCATTGCATACGAATTCCACAGCAGTTTTTCCGGATATGACCGGATGAAACCGGAAATATCTGGTTTTGTTTTGGCTAACTGAATCCCAGATATTGCTACAGCCTCTGTGTTTATGTTTACCGGATATTATCAACGGACTTTATTGTTTTGAATATTTTTTATCAGGAAACATTTAATTTTGAGCTTAGATACACTAAATGGTTCCACATGGAGACACCAGCTCTACATATTTGTATTTTCTAGGGAGAAAGCCAGAGGAACTGCAGCAAACACACATGATATTTCTGTTTGTATAGATGACATTTTTTGCACTTGCCTAACGAAAAGACTTTGCTTTTCTCCAAAACCATTTTTTACTGTGATTTTCTCATTCCATTGCATAGGAATTCCACACCAGTTTGTCCGGATATGACTGGATGAAAACAGAAGTATACTGTTGTGTTTTGGCTAACTCACTCCAAAATATTGTGAAGGCCTCTGTGTTTGTGTTTCCTGGATATTATCGATGGAGTTTATTGTTTTGAATGGTTTTTATCGGGGAACATTTAATTTTGTGCCATTGAAACACTAATTGGTTCATCATTGAGACACCAGCTCTACACATTCGTATTTTCTAGGGAGATAGCTAGCGCAACTGCGGCAAGCAAACATGATATTTCTGTTTGTATAGATGACATTTTATGCACTTGCCTAACGATAAGACTTTGCTTTTCCCAAAACAATTTGTACTGTGATTTTCCCGGTCCATTGCATACGAATTCTATACCACTTTGTCTGGATTTGACTGGAAGAAACCGGAAATATCCGGTTGTGTTTTGACTAACTCAATCCCAGATATTGCCACAGCCTCTGTGTTTGTGTTTTCCAGATATTATAAATGGACTTTATTGTTTTGAAAGTTTATCAGGGAATATTTAATGTAATTTTATGCTTGGAAACACTAATTGGTTCCACATGGAGACACCAGCTCTACACATTCGTATTTTCTAGCGAGAAAGTTAGAGAAGCTGCAGCAAACAAACATGATATTTCTGTTTGTTTAGATGACATTTTATGCACTTTCCTAACGTAAAGACTTTGCTTTTCTCCAAAACCATTTTTACTGTGATTTCCTCGTTCCATTGCATACGAATTCCACAGCAGTTTTTCCGGATATGACCGGATGAAACCGGAAATATCTGGTTTTGTTTTGGCTAACTGAATCCCAGATATTGCTACAGCCTCTGTGTTTATGTTTACTGGATATTATCAACGGACTTATTGTTTTGAATATTTTTTATCAGGAAACATTTAATTTTGAGCTTAGATACACTAAATGGTTCCACATGGAGACACCAGCTCTACATATTTGTATTTTCTAGGGAGAAAGCTAGAGGAACTGCAGCAAACACACATGATATTTCTGTTTGTATAGATGACATTTTTTGCACTTGCCTAACGAAAAGACTTTGCTTTTCTCCAAAACCATTTTTTACTCTGATTTTCTCGTTCCATTGCATACAAATTCCACACCAGTTTGTCCGGATATGACTGGATGAAAACAGAAGTATTCTGTTGTGTTTTGGCTAACTCACACCGAAATATTGTGAAAGCCTCTGTGATAGCGTTTTCTGGATATTATCGATGGAGTTTATTGTTTTGAATGTTTTTTATCGGGGAACATTTAATTTTGTGCCGTTGAAACACTAATTGGTTCATCATTGAGACACCAGCTCTACACATTCGTATTTTCTAGGGAGATAGCTAGCACAACTGCGGCAAACAAACATGATATTTCTGTTTGTTTAGATGACATTTTATGCACTTGCCTAACGAAAAGACTTTGCTTTTCTCCAAAACAAATTTTGCTGTGATTTTCTCGGTCCATTGTATGTGAATTCCACACCAGTTGGTCCGGATATGACTGGATGAAACCGGAAATGTCCCGTTTTTTTTTTTTTTTTTTGACTAACTCAATACCAGTTATTACTACAGCCTTTGTGTTTCTTTTTTCCGGATTTTATCGATGGAATTTATTGTTTTGAATGTTTTTAATCAGGGAACATTTAATTTTGTGCTTGGAAACACTAATTGCTTCCACATGGAGACACCAGCTCTACACATTCGTATTTTCTAGGGAGTAGCTAGAGGAACTGCAGGAAACACACATGATATTTCTGTTTGTATAGATGACATTTTATGCACTTGCCTAATGAAAAGACTTTGCTTTTCTCCAAAACCATTTTTACTGTGATTTTCTCAGTCCATTGCATACGAATTCCACACCACTTTGTCTGGATATGACTGGATGAAACCCGAAATACCCGGTTATGTTTTGGCTAACTCACTCCGAAATATTGTGAAAGCCTATGTGTTTGTTTTTTTTCTTATATTGTCGATGGACTTAATTGTTTTGAATGTTTTTATCAGGGAACATTTATTTTTGTACCCTAGATACACTAATTGGTTCATCATGGGGACACCAGCTCCGCCAAATCGTATTTTCTAGGGAGAAAGCTAGAGGAACTACGACAAACAAACATGATATTTCTGTTTGCATAGATGATATTTTATGCACTTGCCTAACGAAAGGACTTTTATTTTCTCCAAAACCATTTTTACTGTGAGTTTCCCAGTCCATTGCATACTAATTCCACACCAGTTTACCGGATATGACTGGATGAAACAGCAAATATCCGGTTGTGTTTTCGCTAACTCAATCCCAGATTGCTACAGCCTCTGTGTTTGTTTTTTCCAGATATTATCAACGGACATTATTGTTTTGAATGTTTTTTATGGGGGAACATTTAATTTTGAGCTTAGATACACTAATTGGTTCCACATGGAGACACCAGCTCTGCATATTTGTATTTTCTATGGAGAAAGCTAGACGAACTGCGACAAACATGATATTTCTGTTTGTATAGATTACTTTTTATGCACTTTCTTAAAGAAAAGACTTTGCTTTTCTCCAAAACCATTTGTACTGTGATTTTGTCAGTCCATGGCATATGAATTCCACACCAGTTTCTCTGGATATGACTGGATGAAACAAGAAATATCCGTTTTTTTTTTTTTTTGGCTAACTCAATTCAAAATATTGTGAAAGCCTCTGTGTTTGTGTTTTCTGGATATTATCGATGGACTTTATTGTTTTGAATGTTTTTATCAGGGAATATTTAATTTTGTACCGTTGATAAACTAATTGGTTCATCATGGGGACACCAGCTCCACACATTCATATTTTCTAGGGAGAAATCTAGAGGAACTGAACAAACAAACATGATAGTTCTGTTGGTATAGATGACATTTTATGCAGTTGCCTAACGTAAAGACTTTGCTTTTCTCCAAAACCATTTTTACTGTGATTTTCTCTCTCCATTGCATACGAATTCCACAGCAGTTTTTCCGGATATGACCGGTTGAAACCGGAAATATCCGGTTTTGTTTTGGCTAACTGAATCCCAGATATTGCTACAGCCTCTGTGTTTATGTTACCGGATATTATCAACGGACTTTATTGTTTTGAATATTTTTTTATCAGAAAACATTTAATTTTGAGCTTAGATACACTAAATGGTTCCACATGGAGACACCAGCTCTAAATATTTGTATTTTCTAGGAAGAAAGCTAGAGGAACTGCAGCAAACACACATGATATTTCTGTTTGTATAGATGACATTTTTTGCACTTGCCTAACAAAATGACTTTGCTTTTCTCCAAAACCATTTTTACTGTGATTTTCTTGGTCCATTGCATATGAATTCCACACCAGTTTGTCCGCATGTGACTGGATGAACCCGGAAATATCCGGTTGTGTTTTGGCTAACTCAATCCGAAATATTGCTACAGCCTCTGTGTTTGTGTATTCCTGATATTATACATAGAATTTATTATTTTGAATGATTTTATCAGGGAACATTTAATTTTGTACCCTAGAAACACTAATTGGTTCCACATGGGGACACCAGCTCTACACATTCGTATTTTCTAGGGAGAAGGCTAGAGGAACTGCGGCAAACAAACATGATATTTTTGTTTGTATAGATGACATTTTATGCACTTGCCTAAAGAAAAGACTTTGCTTTTCTCCTAAACCATTTTTACTGTGATTTTCTCGGTCCCTTGCATACAAATTCCACACCACTTTGTCCGGATATGACTGGATGAAAACAGAAATATCCGGTTGTGTTTTGGCGAACTCAATCCGAAACATTGTGAATGCCTCTGTGTTTGTGTTTTCTGGATATTATCGATGGAGTTTATTGTTTTGAATGTTTTTATCAGGGAACATTTAATTTCTTACCGGTGAAGAAGTAATTGGTTCATCATGGGAACACCAGCTCTACATATTTGCATTTTCTAGGGAGAAAGCTACAGGAACTGTGGCAAACAAACATGATATTTATGTTTGTTTAGATGACATTTTATGCAGTTGCCTAACGTAAAGACTTTGCTTTTCTCCAAAACCATTTTTACTGTGATTTCCTCGTTCCATTGCATACGAATTCCACAGCAGTTTTTCCGGATATGACCGGATGAAACCGGAAATATCTGGTTTTGTTTTGGCTAACTGAATCCCAGATATTGCTACAGCCTCTGTGTTTATGTTTACCGGATATTATCAACGGACTTTATTGTTTTGAATATTTTTTATCAGGAAACATTTAATTTTGAGCTTAGATACACTAAATGGTTCCACATGGAGACACCAGCTCTACATATTTGTATTTTCTAGGGAGAAAGCCAGAGGAACTGCAGCAAACACACATGATATTTCTGTTTGTATAGATGACATTTTTTGCACTTGCCTAACGAAAAGACTTTGCTTTTCTCCAAAACCATTTTTTACTGTGATTTTCTCATTCCATTGCATAGGAATTCCACACCAGTTTGTCCGGATATGACTGGATGAAAACAGAAGTATACTGTTGTGTTTTGGCTAACTCACTCCAAAATATTGTGAAGGCCTCTGTGTTTGTGTTTCCTGGATATTATCGATGGAGTTTATTGTTTTGAATGGTTTTTATCGGGGAACATTTAATTTTGTGCCATTGAAACACTAATTGGTTCATCATTGAGACACCAGCTCTACACATTCGTATTTTCTAGGGAGATAGCTAGCGCAACTGCGGCAAGCAAACATGATATTTCTGTTTGTATAGATGACATTTTATGCACTTGCCTAACGATAAGACTTTGCTTTTCCCAAAACAATTTGTACTGTGATTTTCCCGGTCCATTGCATACGAATTCTATACCACTTTGTCTGGATTTGACTGGAAGAAACCGGAAATATCCGGTTGTGTTTTGACTAACTCAATCCCAGATATTGCCACAGCCTCTGTGTTTGTGTTTTCCAGATATTATAAATGGACTTTATTGTTTTGAAAGTTTATCAGGGAATATTTAATGTAATTTTATGCTTGGAAACACTAATTGGTTCCACATGGAGACACCAGCTCTACACATTCGTATTTTCTAGCGAGAAAGTTAGAGAAGCTGCAGCAAACAAACATGATATTTCTGTTTGTTTAGATGACATTTTATGCACTTTCCTAACGTAAAGACTTTGCTTTTCTCCAAAACCATTTTTACTGTGATTTCCTCGTTCCATTGCATACGAATTCCACAGCAGTTTTTCCGGATATGACCGGATGAAACCGGAAATATCTGGTTTTGTTTTGGCTAACTGAATCCCAGATATTGCTACAGCCTCTGTGTTTATGTTTACCGGATATTATCAACGGACTTTATTGTTTTGAATATTTTTTATCAGGAAACATTTAATTTTGAGCTTAGATACACTAAATGGTTCCACATGGAGACACCAGCTCTACATATTTGTATTTTCTAGGGAGAAAGCTAGAGGAACTGCAGCAAACACACATGATATTTCTGTTTGTATAGATGACATTTTTTGCACTTGCCTAACGAAAAGACTTTGCTTTTGTCCAAAACCATTTTTTACTCTGATTTTCTCGTTCCATTGCATACAAATTCCACACCAGTTTGTCCGGATATGACTGGATGAAAACAGAAGTATTCTGTTGTGTTTTGGCTAACTCACACCGAAATATTGTGAAAGCCTCTGTGATAGCGTTTTCTGGATATTATCGATGGAGTTTATTGTTTTGAATGTTTTTTATCGGGGAACATTTAATTTTGTGCCGTTGAAACACTAATTGGTTCATCATTGAGACACCAGCTCTACACATTCGTATTTTCTAGGGAGATAGCTAGCACAACTGCGGCAAACAAACATGATATTTCTGTTTGTTTAGATGACATTTTATGCACTTGCCTAACGAAAAGACTTTGCTTTTCTCCAAAACAAATTTTGCTGTGATTTTCTCGGTCCATTGTATGTGAATTCCACACCAGTTGGTCCGGATATGACTGGATGAAACCGGAAATGTCCCGTTTTTTTTTTTTTTTGACTAACTCAATACCAGTTATTACTACAGCCTTTGTGTTTCTTTTTTCCGGATTTTATCGATGGAATTTATTGTTTTGAATGTTTTTAATCAGGGAACATTTAATTTTGTGCTTGGAAACACTAATTGCTTCCACATGGAGACACCAGCTCTACACATTCGTATTTTCTAGGGAGTAGCTAGAGGAACTGCAGGAAACACACATGATATTTCTGTTTGTATAGATGACATTTTATGCACTTGCCTAATGAAAAGACTTTGCTTTTCTCCAAAACCATTTTTACTGTGATTTTCTCAGTCCATTGCATACGAATTCCACACCACTTTGTCTGGATATGACTGGATGAAACCCGAAATACCCGGTTATGTTTTGGCTAACTCACTCCGAAATATTGTGAAAGCCTATGTGTTTGTTTTTTTCTTATATTGTCGATGGACTTAATTGTTTTGAATGTTTTTATCAGGGAACATTTATTTTTGTACCCTAGATACACTAATTGGTTCATCATGGGGACACCAGCTCCGCCAAATCGTATTTTCTAGGGAGAAAGCTAGAGGAACTACGACAAACAAACATGATATTTCTGTTTGCATAGATGATATTTTATGCACTTGCCTAACGAAAGGACTTTTATTTTCTCCAAAACCATTTTTACTGTGAGTTTCCCAGTCCATTGCATACTAATTCCACACCAGTTTACCGGATATGACTGGATGAAACAGCAAATATCCGGTTGTGTTTTCGCTAACTCAATCCCAGATTGCTACAGCCTCTGTGTTTGTTTTTTCCAGATATTATCAACGGACATTATTGTTTTGAATGTTTTTTATGGGGGAACATTTAATTTTGAGCTTAGATACACTAATTGGTTCCACATGGAGACACCAGCTCTGCATATTTGTATTTTCTATGGAGAAAGCTAGAGGAACTGCGACAAACAAACATGATATTTCTGTTTGTATAGATGACATTTTATGCACTTGCCTAAGGAAAACACTTTGCTTTTCTCCAAAACCATTTTACTGTGATTTTCTCGGTCTATTGCATACCAATTCCACACCAGTTTACCGGAAATGACTGGATGAAACCAGAAATATCCCGTTGTGTTTTCGCTACTCAATCCCAGATTGCTACAGCCTCTGTGTTTGTGTTTTCTTATATTATCGATGGACTTTATTGTTTTGAATATTTTTATCAGGGAACAAATTTTTTTTGTACTGTAGAAACCCTAATTGGCTCCACATGGGGACACCAGCTCTACACATTCGTATTTTCTAGGGAGAAAGCTAGAGGAACTGCGACAAACAAACATGATATTTCTGTTTGTATAGATGACTTTTTATGCATTTGCCTAAAGAAAAGACTTTGCTTTACTCCAAAACCATTTGTACTGTGATTTTCTCAGTCCATTGCATATGAATTCCACAGCAGTTTGTCCAGATATGACTGGATGTAACCGGAAATATCCGGTTTTGTTTTGGCTAACTCAATCCCAGATATTACTACAGCCTCTGTGTTTGTGTTTTCCGGAGATTATGAATGGACTGTATTGTTTTGAATGGTTTTTATCGGGGAACATTTAATTTTGATCTTACATACACTAATTGGTTCCACATGGAGACACCAGCTCTACATATTTGTATTTTCTAGGGAGAATGCTAGAGGAACTGCGAGAAACAAACATGATATTTCTGTTTGTATAGATGACATTTTACCTATTTGCCTAATGAAATGACTTTGCTTTTCTCCAAAACCATTTTCACTGTGATTTTCTCGGTCCATTGCATACGAATTCCACACCACTTTGTCCGGATATGACTGAATGAAACCGGAAATATCCGGTTTTGTTTTGGCTAACTGAACCCTAGATATTGCTACAGCCTCTCTGTTTGTGTTTTCCGGATATTATCAATGGAGTTTATTATTTTGAATCTTTTTTATCGGGGAACATTTAATTTTGAGCATAGATATACTAATTGGTTCCACATGGAGACACCAGCTCTACATATTTGTAATTTCTAGGGAGAAAGCTAGAGGAACTGTGGCAAACAAACATGATATTTCTGCTTGTATAGATGACATTTTATGCACTGCCCGAAGGAAAAGACTTTGCTTTTCTCCAAAACCTTTTTTACTGTGATTTTCTCGGTGCATTGCATACGAATTCCAAAGCGCTTTGTCCAGATATGACTGGATGAAACCGAAATACCCAGTTGTGTTTTGGCTAACTCACTCCGAAATATTGTGAAAGCCTCTGTGTTTGTGTTTCCTGGATATTATCGATGGAGTTTATTGTTTTGAATGTTTTTTTTATTGGGGAACATTTAATTTTTGCCGTTGAAACACTAATTTGTTCATCATGGAGACACCAGCTCTACACAATCGTATTTTCTAGGGAGATAGCTAGCGCAACTGCGGCAAACAAACATGATATTTCTGTTTGTATAGATGACATTTTATGCACTTGCATAATGAAAGAATTTGCTTTTCCCAAAACAATTTGTACTGTGATTTTCTCGGTCCATTGCATACGAATTCTATACCACTTTGTCTGGATTTGACTGGAAGAAACCGGAAATATCCGGTTGTGTTTTGGCTAACTCAATCCCAGATATTGCCACAGCCTCTGTGTTTGTGTTTTCCGGATATTATCAATGGACTTTATTGTTTTGAATATTTTTTATCAGGGAATATTTAATTTAATTTTATGCTTGGAAACAGTAATTGGTTCCACATGGAGACACCAGCTCTACACATTCATATTTTCTAGGGAGAAAGCTAGAGGAGCTGCAGCAAACAAACATGATATTTCTGTTTGTTTAGATTACATTTTATGCACTTGCCTAACGTAAAGACTTTGCTTTTCTCCAAAACCATTTTTACTGTGATTTCCTCATTCCATTGCATACGAATTCCACAGCAGTTTTTCCGGATATGACCGGATGAAACCGGAAATATCTGGTTTTGTTTTGGCTAACTGAATCCCAGATATTGCTACAGCCTCTGTGTTTATGTTTACCGGATATTATCAACGGACTTTATTGTTTTGAATATTTTTTATCAGGAAACATTTAATTTTGAGCTTAGATACACTAAATGGTTCCACATGGAGACACCAGCTCTACATATTTGTATTTTCTTTTTTTTTTAATTAAACTTTTATTTAATGAATATAAATTTCCAAAGTATAGCTTATGGGTTACAATGGCTTCTCCCCTCCCACAACCTCCCTCCCGCCCGCAACCCTCCCCCATCCCGCTCCCCCTCCCCTTCCATTCATGTAAAGATTCATTTTCAATTCTCTTTGTATACAGAAGATCAATTTAGTATATATTAGGTAAAGATTTCAACATTTTGCCCATATAGCAATATCACGTGAAAAAACTACCATTGGATTACTACTTATAGCATTAAATAGCAATGTACAGCACATTAAAGACAGAGATCCTACATAATTTTTTTTTTCAAAATAATTAATTTTCTATGCCATTTCCATTTTAACACCCGGTTGTTTTTTTTTTTTTTTTCATTTCCAATTCTCTTTATATACAGAAGATCACTTCAGTATATAATTAGCAAAGACCTCATCAGTCTGCGCCCACACAGAAACGCAAAGTATAAAAATACTGTTTCAGTACCAGTCATAGCATCACTTGGCTTTAGACGACACATTAGGGACAGATCCCGCATGGGGTGTAAGTACACAGTGACTCCTGTTGCTGACTTAACAATTTGACACTCCTGTTCATGGCGTCAGTAATCTCCCTAGGCTCTAGTCATGAGTTGCCAGGGCTATGGAAGCCTTTAGAGTTCGCTGACTTTGGTCTTATTCCGATAGGGTCATAGTCAAAGTGGAGACTGGATAAAGAAATTATGGGACATGTACTCCATAGAATACTATACAGCAGTAAGAAACAATGAAACCCAGTCATTTGCAACAAGATGGAGCAATCTGGAAAACATCATGCTGAGTGAATTAAGCCAGTCCCAAAGAGAAAAATATCATTTGTTTTCCCTGATCGATGACAACTGAGCGCCAAAGAGGAAACCTGTTAGGTGAAATGGACACTATAAGCAACAATGAACTGATCAGCTCCTGTCCTGACTTTAGATGTACAATGTAATACTTTATCCTTTTTAGTATTTGTTGTTGTTGTTGTTGTTCTAGTACTATTGGTTGAACTCAGTAATTAACACACAATTATTCTCAGGTGTTTAAATTTTAACTGAAAAGTGATCCCTGTTAAATCTAAGAGTGGAAAAAGAGAGGGAGGAGATGAACAATTTGGAACATGCTCAATCGGACTGGCCGCAAATGGTGGAGTTAGAAATGTGCAGGGGATTCCAACACAATTCCATCAAGATGGCATGTACCAATGCCATCCCACTAGTCCAAGTGATCAATTTCAGCTCACAATTGATAGCTCTGATAGGTCTAAGAGTCAAAGAGATCACACAAACAAGACAAGTATCTGCTAATACTAACTGATAGAATCAAAAAGGGAGAGAAAGATCCAACATGGGAAGTGGGATACACAGCAGACTCATAGGATGGCAGATGTCCTAAACAACACTCCGGCCTCAGAATCAGCCCTCAAGGCATTCAGATCTGGCTGAAGAGCCCATGAGAGTATAGCAGGCATGGAAAGCCAAGATATCATGGAAAAAAAAAAAGACCTAAATGAAGGATCTCTGTGAGTGAGATCCCAGTGGAAAGAACGGGGCCATATTTGTATTTTCTAGGGAGAAAGCTACAGGAACTGCAGCAAACACACATGATATTTCTGTTTGTATAGATGACATTTTTTGCACTTGCCTAAGGAAAAGACTTTGCTTTTCTCCAAAACCATTTTTTACTCTGATTTTCTCATTCCATTGCATACGAATTCCACACCAGTTTGTCCGGATATGACTGGATGAAAACAGAAGTATACTGTTGTGTTTTGGCTAACTCACTCCGAAATATTGTGAAAGCCTCTGTGTTTGTGTTTTCTGGATATTATCGATGGACTTTATTGTTTTGAATGTTTTTTATCGGGGAACATTTAATTTTGTGCCGTTGAAACACTAATTGGTTCATCATTGAGACACCAGCTCTACACATTCGTATTTTCTAGGGAGATAGCTAGCGCAACTGCGGCAAACAAACATGATATTTCTGTTTGTATAGATGACATTTTATGCACTTGCCTAACGAAAAGACTTTGCTTTTCTCCAAAACAAATTTTGCTGCGATTTTCTCGGTCCATTGTATGCGAATTCCACACCAGTTTGTCCGGATATGACTGGGTAGAGACCGGAAATGTCCCGTTTTTTTTTTTGACTAACTCAATCCCAGATATTGCTACAGCCTCTGTGTTTGTGTTTTCTGGATATTATCAACTTAATTTATTGTTTTGAATGTTTTTTTTTTATCGGGGAACATTTAATTTTGTACCGTAGAAACACTAATTGGTTCCACATGGAGACACCAGCTCTACATATTTGTATTTTCTAAGGAGAAAGCTAGAGGAACTGCGACAAACAAACATGATATTTCTGTTTGTTTAGATGACATTTTATCTACTTGCCTAATGAAAAGACTTTCCTTTTCTCCAAAACCATTTTTACTCTCATTTTCACGGTCCATTGCATACGAATTCCACACCACTTTGTCCGGAAATGACTGGATGAAAAAAGAAATATCCGCTGTTGTTTTTTGGCTAACTCAATCCCAGATATTGCTACAGCCTCTGTGTTTGTGTATTCCTGATATGATCCATGGACTTTATTGTTTTGAAAGTTTTTTATCAGGGAACATTTAATTTTATGCTTGAAACACTAATTGCTTCCACATGGAGACACCAGCTCCACACATTCGTATTTTCTAGGGAGAAAGCTAGAGGAACTGCGGCAAACACACTTGATATTTCTGTTTGTATAGAGGACATTTTATGCAGTTGCCTAACAAAAAGAGTTTGCTTTTCTCCAAAACCATTTTTACTGTGATTTTCTCGGTCCATTGCATACGAATTCCACACCACTTTGTGCGGATATGACTGGATCATACTAGAAATATCCGGTTTTGTTTGGCTCACTCAATTCCAGATATTGCTACAGCCTCTGTGTTTCTGTATTCCTGATATTATCCACGGACTTTATTGTTTTGAAAGTTTTTTATTGGGGAACATTTTATTTTGAGCTTGGATACAGTAACTGGTTCCACATGGAGACACCAGTCTACACATTCGTATTTTCTAGGGAGAAATCTAGAGTCACTGCGGCAAACAAACCTGATATTACTGTTTGTATAGATGACATTTTATGCACTTGCTAACGGAAAGACTTTGCTTTTCTCCAAAACCATTTTTACTGTGATTTTCTCGGTCTATTACATACGAATTCCAAACCACTGTGTCAGGATATGACTGGATGAAACCAGAAATATCCGGCTGTGTTTTGGTTAACTCATTCCGAATTATTGCTACAGCCTTTGGATTTATGTTTTTGGATATTATCCATGGACATTATTGTTTTGAATGTTTTTATCAGGGAACATTTAATTTTGTACCGTTGAAACATTAATTGGTTCATCATGCAGACACCAGCTGTACACATTCGTATTTTCTAGGGAGATAGCTAGAGGAACTGCGGCAAACAAACATGATATTTCTGTTTGTATAGATGACAGTTTAGGCACTTGCTTAATGAAAAGACTTTTCTTTTCTCCCCAAACATTTTTACGGTGATTTTCTCGGTCCATTGCATAGGAAATCCTCACCACTATATCTGGATATGACTGGATGAAACCGGAAATATCCGGTTTTTTTTGGCTAACTCAATCCGAAATATTGTGAAAGCCTCTGTGTTTGTGTTTTCTGGATATTATCGATGGACTTTATTGTTTTGAATGATTTTTTATCAGGGAACATTTAATTTTGTACCGTAGAAACACTAATTGGTTCATCATGGGAACACCAGCTCTACACATTCATATTTTCTAGGGAGAATGCTAGAGGAACTGCGGCAAACAAACATGATATTTCTGTTTGTATAGATGACATTTTATGCACTTGCCTAACGAAAAGACGTTGCTTTTCTCCAAAACCATTTGAACTGTGATTTTCTCGGTCCATTGCATACTGATTCCATACCAGTTTGTCTGGATATGACTGGATGAAACCGGAAATATCCGGTTGTGTTTTGGCTAACTCAATGCGAAATACTGCAAAAGTCTCTGTGTTTGTGTTTTTTGGATATTATCGATGGACTTTATTGTTTTGAGTATTTTTATCAGGGAACATTAAATTTTGTACCATAGAAAACTAATTGGTACCACATGTGGACACCATCTCTACACATTCCTATTTTCCAGGGAGAAAGTTAGAGGAACTGCGGCAAACATACATGAGATTTCTGTTTGTATAGATGACATTTCATGCACTTACCTGACAAAAAGACCTTGCTTTTCTCCAAATCCATTTTTACTGCGATTTTCTCAGACGATTGCATGATTTCCACAAAATTTTGTCCAGATTTGCCTGGATGAAACCGGAAATATCCGATTTTGTTTTGGCTAACTCAATTGGAAATATTGTGAAAGCCTTTGTGTTTGTGTATTCCTGATATTATTCAAGGACTTTATTGTTTTTCAATGTTTTTATCAGGGAAAATTTAATTTTGTGCTTGGAAACACTAATTGGTTCATCATGGGGACACCAGCTCTACACATTTGTATTTTCTAGGGAAAAAGCTAGAGGAACAGAGGCAAACAAACATGATATTTCTGTTTGTATAGATGACATTTTATACACTGCCCTAACGAAAAGACTTTGCTTTTCTCCAAAACTATTTTTACTGTGATTTTCTCGGTCCATTGCATAGGAATTAAAGACAGGTTTGTCCGGATATAACTGGATGAAACCGGAAAAATCTGGTTGTTTTTTGGCTAACTCAATCACAGATATTGCTAAAGCCTCTGTGTTTGTGTTTTTCGGATATTATCAACGGACTTTATTATTTTTTTCAAAGATTTTTATCTGGGAACATTTAATTTTTTGCTAGATACACTAATTGGATTCACATGGAGACACCAGCTCTACATATTCGTATTTTCTAGGGAGAAAGCTAGAGGAACTGCTGCAAACACACATGATATTTCGGTTAATTTCGATGAAATTTTATGCACTTGCCTAACGAAAAGACTTTGCTTTTCTCAAAAACCATTTTTACTGTGATTTTCTCAGTCCATTGCATACGAATTCCACACCACTTTTACCGGATATGACTGGATGAAACCAGAAATATCCGGTTGTGTTTTGGCTAACTCATTCCGAAATATTTTGAAAGCCTCTGTGTTTGTTTATTCTGTATATTATCCTCGGAATTTATTGTTTTGAATGTTTTTTTCTGGAAATATTTAATTTTGTACCGTTGAAACACTAATTGGTTCATCATGGGGACACCAGCTCTACACATTCGTATTTTCTAGGGAGAAAGCTAGAGGAACTGCAGTAAGCAAACATGATATTTCTCTTTGTATAGATGACATTTTATGCACTTGCCTAACGAAAAGACTTTGCTTTTCTCCAAAACCATTTTTACCGTGATTTTCTAAGTCCATTGCATACGAATTGCACACCAGTTTGTCCGGATATGACTGGATCAAACTGGAAATATCTGTTTTTTTTTGGCTAACCTAATCCGAAATATTGTGAAAGCCTCTGTGTTTGTGTTTTCTGGATATTATCTATGGAATTTTTTGTTTTGAATGTTTTTTTTAATCAGGGAACATTTAATTTTGTAATGGGAAACACTAATTTGTTCCACAAGGAGACACCAGCTCTACACGTTCCTATTTTCGAGGGAGGAAGCTAGAGGAACTGCGGCAAACAAATATGATATTTCACTTTGCATAGGTGACATTTTATGCACTTGCCTAATGAAAAGACTTTGCTTTTCTCCAGAACCATTTTTACTGTTATTTTCTTGCTCTATTGCTTATGAATTCCATACCAGTTTTTCCTGATATGACTGGATGAAACCAGAAATATCCGGTTTTGTTTTGGCAAACTCAATCCCAGATATTGCTACAGACTCTGTGTTTGTGTTTTTCGGATTTTATCAATGGACTTTCTTGTTTTGAATGTTTTTTATCAGGGAACATTTAATTTTGAGATTACATACACTAATTTGTTCCACATGGAGACACCAGCTCTACATATTCGTGTTTTCTAGGAAGAAAGTAGAGGAACTGTGAAAAACAAACATGATATTTCTGTTTGTATAGATGACATTTTATGCACTTGCCTAACGAAAAGATTTTGCTTTTCTCCAAAACCATTTTTACTGTGATTTTCTCGGTCCATTGCATATGAATTTCACACAACTTTGTTCGGATGTGACTGGATGAAACCAGAAATATCGGGTTGTGTTTTGGCTAACTCAATCCGAAATATTTTGAAAGCTTCTGTGTTTGTGTTTTCTGGATATTATCGATGGACTTTATTGTTTTGAATTTTTTTATCAGGGAACATTTATTTTTCTACCATAGAAACACTAATTGGTTCATCATGGGGGCACCAGCTCTACACATTCATATTTTCTAGGGAGAAAGCTAGAGGAACTGTGACAAACATGATATTTCTGTTAGTTTCAATGACATTATATGCACTTTCCTGTCAAAAAGACTTTGCTTTTCTCCAAAACAATTTTATTGTGATTTTCTCGGTCCATTGCATATGAATTCCACTCCAGTTTGTCCGGATATTACTGGATAAAACCGGAAATATTCGGTTGTGTGTTGGCTAACTCAATCCCAGATATTGCTACAGCCTCTGTGTTTGTGTTTTCCAGATATTATCAATGGAGTTTATTGTTTTGAATCTTTTTTATCGGGGAACATTGAATTTTGAGCTTAGATACTCTGATTGGTTCCACAGGGAGACACATGCTCTACATACTTGTATTCTCTATAAAGTAAGGTAGAGGAACAGTGGCAAACAAACATGATATTTCTGTTAGTTTCGATGACATTTTATGCACTTGCCTAACAAAAAGACTTTGCTTTTCTCCAAAACCATTTTTACTGTGATTTTCTCAGTCCATTGCATAGGAACTCCACACCACTTTGTCTGGATATGACTGGATGAAACCAGAAATATCCGGTTGGTTTTTGGCTAACTCAATCCGAAATATTGTGAAAGCCTCTGTGTTTGTGTTTTCCGGATATTATCGTTGTACTTTATTGTTTTGAATGTTTTTACTCAGGGAACATTTAATTTTGTGCTTGGAAACACTAATTGGTTCCACATGGAGACACCAGCTCTACACATTCGTATTTTCTAGGGAGAAAGCTAGAGTAACTGTGGCAAACAAACATGATATTTCTGTTTGTATAGATGACATTTTATGCACTTGCCTAATGAAAAGACTTTGCTTTTCTCCAAAACCATTTTTACTGTGATTTTCTCGGTCCATTGCATACGAATTCCACACCAGTTTGTCCGGATATGACTGGATTAAGGCAGAAATATGCTGTTGTGTTTTGGCTAACTCAATCCGAAATATTGTGAAAGCTGCTGTGTTTGTGTTTTCTGGATATTATCGATGGAGTTTATTGTTTTGAATGTTTTTATCAGGGAACATTTAATTTCGTACCGTTGAAACACTAATTGGTTCATCATGGGAACAACAGCTCTACACATTTGTATTTTCTAGGGAGAAAGCAAGAGGAACTGCGGCAAACAAGCATGATATTTCTGTTTGTATAGATGACATTTTATGCACTGGCCTAACGAAAAGACTAAGGTTTTCTCCAAAACCAATTTTGACTCTGATTTTCTAGGTCCATTGCATATGAAGTCCATACCAGTTTGTCCTGATATGATTGGATGAAACCAGAAATATCCGGTTTTGTTTTGGCTAACTCAATCCCAGCTATTGCTACAGCCTCTGTGTTTGTGTATTCCTCATATTATCCACGGACTTAATTGTTTTGAATGTTTTTTATCGGGGAATATTTAATTTTCTGATGGGAAACACTAATTGGATCCACATGGAGACACCAGCTCTACATATTTGTATTTTCTAGGGAGTAAGCTACAGTAACTGCGACAAACAAACATGATATTTCTGTTTTTATAGATGACATTTTATGCACTTGCAAACGAAAAGACTTTGCTTTTCTCCAAAACCATTTTTCCCGTGTTTTTCTCAGTCCATTGCATACGAATTCCACACCAGTTTACCGGATATGACTTGATGAAACTGGAAGTATCCGGTTTTGTTGTGGATTACTCAATCCCAGATATTGCTACAGGCTCTGTGTTTGTCTTTTCTGGATATTATCACCGAACTCTATTGTTTTGAATGTTTTTTATTGGGGAATATTTAGTTTTCTGCTTGGAAACACTAATTGCTTCCACATGGAGACACCAGCTCTAAACATTCGTGTTTTTTAGGGAGAAAGCTAGAGGAACTCTGGCAAACAAACATGATATTTCTGTTTGTATATATGACACGTTATGCACTTGCCTAACGAAAAGACCTTGCTTTTCTCCAAAACCATTTTTACTGTGATTTTCTCGGTGCATTTCATACGAATTCCACACAACTTTGTCTGGATATGACTGGATGAAACCAGAAATATCCGGTTTACTTTTGGCTTACTCAATCCCAGATATTGCTACAGCCTCTGTGTTAGTGTTTTCTGAATATTATCAACGGACTTTATTGTTTTGAATGTTTTTATCAGGGAACATTTAATTTTGTGCTGGTAATCAAAAAATTGTTCCACATGGAGACCCCAGCTCTACATATTTGTATTTTCTAGGGAGAAAGCTACAGTAACTGTGACAAACAAACATGATATTTCTGTTTGTATAGATGAAATTTTATGCACTTGCCTAACGAAAAGACTTTGCTTTTCTCCAAAACCATTTTTACCGTGATTTATTAAGTCCATTGCATACGAATTCCACACCAGTTTACCGCATATGACTGGATGACACCGGAAGTATCCGGTTTTGTTGTGGATTACTCAATCCCAGATATTGCAACAGCCTCTCTGTTTGTGTTTTCTGGATATTATCAACGGACTCTATTGTTTTGAATGTTTTTATCGGGGAATATTTGGTTTTCTGCTTGGAAGCACTAATTGCTTCCACATGGAGACACCAGCTCGACATATTTGTATTTTCTAGGCAGGAAGCTAGAGGAACTGTGACAAAGAAACATGATATTTCTGTTTGTATAGATGACATTTTATGCACTTGCCTAACAAAAAGACTTTACTTTTCTCCAAAACCATTTTTACTGTGATTTTCTAAGTCCATTGCATACGAATTGCACACCAGTTTGTCCGGATATGACTGGATGAAACTGGAAATATCTGGTTTTGTTTTGGCTAACCTAATCCGAAATATTGTGAAAGCCTCTGTGTTTGTGTTTTCTGGATATTATCTATGGAATTTTTTGTTTTGAATGTTTTTTTTAATCAGGGAACATTTAGTTTTGTAATGGGAAACACTAATTTGTTCCACAAGGAGACACCAGCTCTACACGTTCCTATTTTCGAGGGAGGAAGCTAGAGGAACTGCGGCAAACAAACATGATATTTCACTTTGCATAGGTGACATTTTATGCACTTGCCTAATGAAAAGACTTTGCTTTTCTCCAGAACCATTTTTACTGTTATTTTCTTGCTCTATTGCTTATGAATTCCATACCAGTTTGTCCTGATATGACTGGATGAAACCAGAAATATCCGGTTTTGTTTTGGCAAACTCAATCCCAGATATTGCTACAGACTCTGTGTTTGTGTTTTTCGGATTTTATCAATGGACTTTCTTGTTTTGAATGTTTTTTATCAGGGAACATTTAATTTTGAGATTACATACACTAATTTGTTCCACATGGAGACACCAGCTCTACATATTCGTGTTTTCTAGGAAGAAAGTAGAGGAACAGTGAAAAACAAACATGATATTTCTGTTTGTATAGATGACATTTTATGCACTTGCCTAACGAAAAGATTTTGCTTTTCTCCAAAACCATTTTTACTGTGATTTTCTCGGTCCATTGCATACGAATTTCACACAACTTTGTTCGGATGTGACTGGATGAAACCAGAAATATCGGGTTGTGTTTTGGCTAACTCAATCCGAAATATTTTGAAAGCCTCTGTGTTTGTGTTTTCTGGATATTATCGATGGACTTTACTGTTTTGAATTTTTTTATCAGGGAACATTTATTTTTCTACCATAGAAACACTAATTGGTTCATCATGGGGGCACCAGCTCTACACATTCAAATTTTCTAGGGAGAAAGCTAGAGGAACTGTGACAAACATGATATTTCTGTTAGTTTCAATGACATTATATGCACTTTCCTGTCAAAAAGACTTTGCTTTTCTCCAAAACAATTTTATTGTGATTTTCTCGGTCCATTGCATATGAATTCCACTCCAGTTTGTCCGGATATTACTGGATAAAACCGGAAATATTCGGTTGTGTGTTGGCTAACTCAATCCCAGATATTGCTACAGCCTCTGTGTTTGTGTTTTCCAGATATTATCAATGGAGTTTATTGTTTTGAATCTTTTTTATCGGGGAACATTGAATTTTGAGCTTAGATACTCTGATTGGTTCCACAGGGAGACACATGCTCTACATACTTGTATTTTCTATAAAGTAAGGTAGAGGAACAGTGACAAACAAACATATTTCTGTTAGTTTCGATGACATTTTATGCACTTGCCTAACAAAAAGACTTTGCTTTTCTCCAAAACCATTTTTACTGTGATTTTCTCAGTCCATTGCATAGGAACTCCACACCACTTTGTCTGGACATGACTGGATGAAACCAGAAATATCCGGTTGGTTTTTGGCTAACTCAATCCGAAATATTGTGAAAGCCTCTGTGTTTGTGTTTTCCGGATATTATCGTTGTACTTTATTGTTTTGAATGTTTTTACTCAGGGAACATTTAATTTTGTGCTTGGAAACACTAATTGGTTCCACATGGAGACACCAGCTCTACACATTCGTATTTTCTAGGGAGAAAGCTAGAGTAACTGTGGCAAACAAACATGATATTTCTGTTTGTATAGATGACATTTTATGCACTTGCCTAACGAAAAGACTTTGCTTTTCTCCAAAACCATTTTTACTGTGATTTTCTCGGTCCATTGCATACGAATTCCACACCAGTTTGTCCGGATATGACTGGATTAAGGCAGAAATATGCTGTTGTGTTTTGGCTAACTCAATCCGAAATATTGTGAAAGCTGCTGTGTTTGTGTTTTCTGGATATTATCGATGGAGTTTATTGTTTTGAATGTTTTTATCAGGGAACATTTAATTTCGTACCGTTGAAACACTAATTGGTTCATCATGGGAACAACAGCTCTACACATTTGTATTTTCTAGGGAGAAAGCAAGAGGAACTGCGGCAAACAAGCATGATATTTCTGTTTGTATAGATGACATTTTATGCACTGGCCTAACGAAAAGACTAAGGTTTTCTCCAAAACCAATTTTGACTCTGATTTTCTAGGTCCATTGCATATGAAGTCCATACCAGTTTGTCCTGATATGATTGGATGAAACCAGAAATATCCGGTTTTGTTTTGGCTAACTCAATCCCAGCTATTGCTACAGCCTCTGTGTTTGTGTATTCCTCATATTATCCACGGACTTAATTGTTTTGAATGTTTTTTATCGGGGAATATTTAATTTTCTGATGGGAAACACTAATTGGATCCACATGGAGACACCAGCTCTACATATTTGTATTTTCTAGGGAGTAAGCTACAGTAACTGCGACAAACAAACATGATATTTCTGTTTTTATAGATGACATTTTATGCACTTGCAAACGAAAAGACTTTGCTTTTCTCCAAAACCATTTTTCCCGTGTTTTTCTCAGTCCATTGCATACGAATTCCACACCAGTTTACCGGATATGACTTGATGAAACCGGAAGTATCCGGTTTTGTTGTGGATTACTCAATCCCAGATATTGCTACAGGCTCTGTGTTTGTCTTTTCTGGATATTATCACCGAACTCTATTGTTTTGAATGTTTTTTATTGGGGAATATTTAGTTTTCTGCTTGGAAACACTAATTGCTTCCACATGGAGACACCAGCTCTAAACATTCGTGTTTTTTAGGGAGAAAGCTAGAGGAACTCTGGCAAACAAACATGATATTTCTGTTTGTATATATGACACGTTATGCACTTGCCTAACGAAAAGACCTTGCTTTTCTCCAAAACCATTTTTACTGTGATTTTCTCGGTGCATTTCATACGAATTCCACACAACTTTGTCTGGATATGACTGGATGAAACCAGAAATATCCGGTTTACTTTTGGCTTACTCAATCCCAGATATTGCTACAGCCTCTGTGTTAGTGTTTTCTGAATATTATCAACGGACTTTATTGTTTTGAATGTTTTTATCAGGGAACATTTAATTTTGTGCTGGTAATCAAAAAATTGTTCCACATGGAGACCCCAGCTCTACATATTTGTATTTTCTAGGGAGAAAGCTACAGTAACTGTGACAAACAAACATGATATTTCTGTTTGTATAGATGAAATTTTATGCACTTGCCTAACGAAAAGACTTTGCTTTTCTCCAAAACCATTTTTACCGTGATTTATTAAGTCCATTGCATACGAATTCCACACCAGTTTACCGCATATGACTGGATGACACCGGAAGTATCCGGTTTTGTTGTGGATTACTCAATCCCAGATATTGCTACAGCCTCTCTGTTTGTGTTTTCTGGATATTATCAACGGACTCTATTGTTTTGAATGTTTTTATCGGGGAATATTTGGTTTTCTGCTTGGAAGCACTAATTGCTTCCACATGGAGACACCAGCTCGACATATTTGTATTTTCTAGGCAGGAAGCTAGAGGAACTGTGACAAAGAAACATGATATTTCTGTTTGTATAGATGACATTTTATGCACTTGCCTAACGAAAAGACTTTGCTTTTCTCCAAAACCATTTTTGCTGTGATTTTCTCGGTCCATTGCATACGAATTGCACACCATTTTGTCCGGATATGACTGGATGAACGCGGAAATATGCGGTTTTCTTTGGCTAACTCAATCCCAGATATTGCTACAGACTCTGTGTATATGTTTCTTGATATTATCCATGGACTTTATTGTTGTGAATGTTTTTTATCGGGGAATATTTAATTTTTAGCTTAGATACACTAATGGTTCCACATGGAGACACCCGCTCTACATATTTATATATTCAAGGGAGAAAGCTAGAGGAACTGCGACAAGGAAACATGATAGTTCACTTAGTTTCGATGACCTTTTTTGCACTTGCCTAACGAAAAGACTTTGCTTTTCTCCAAAACCATTTTTACTGTGATTTCCTCAGTCCATTGCATACGAATTCCACAGTTGTTTGTCCGGATATGACTGGATGCAAAGGGAAATACCGGTTTTGTTTGGGCTAATTCAATCCCAGATACTGCTACAGCCTCTGTGTTTTTGTATTCTGGATGTTATCAACGGACTTTATTGTTTTGGATATTTTTTATTGGGCAACATTTAATTTTGTGCTTGGAATCACTAATTGGTTCCACATGGAGACACCAGCTCTACACATTATTATTTTCTAGGGAGAAAGCTAGAGGAACTGCGGCAAACAAACATGATATTTCTGTTTGTATAGATGATATTTTATGCACTTGCCTAACGAAAAGACTTTGCTTTTCTCTAAAACCATTTTTACTCTGATTTTCTCGGTCCATAGCATACGAATTCCACCCCACTTTGTCCGGATTAACTGGATGACACCGGAAGTATCCGGTTTTGTTGTGGATTACTCAATCCCAGATACTACTACAGCCTCTGTGTTTGTTTTCCGGACATTATCAACGGACTTTATTGTTTTGAATGTTTGTTATCAGGGAACATTTAATTTTGGGCTTGGATACAGTAATTGTTTGCATATGAAGAAACCACTTCTACATATTCATATTTTCTATGGAAAAAGCTAGAGGAACTGTGGCAAACATACAGGATATTTCTTTTTGTATCGATGACATTTTATGCACTTGCCTAACGAAAAAAAACTTTGCTTTTCTCCAAAATAATTTTTACTGTGATTTTCTCGGTCCATTGCGTACGAATTCCACAGCAGTTTGTCCAGATGTGACTGGATGTAATAGGAAATATCCGGTTTTGTTTTGGCTAACTCAATCCCAGCTATTGCTACAGCCTCTGAGTTTGTGTTTTCTGGATATTATCAATTGACTTTATTATTTTGAATGTTTTTATCAGGGAACATGTAATTTTATGCTTGCAATCACTAATTGGTTCCATCTGGAGACACCAGCTCTACATATTTGTATTTTCTAGGGAGAAAGCTAGAGGAACTGCGGCAAACAAACATGATATTTCTGTTTGTATCGATGACATTTTATGCAGTTGCCTAACGAAAAGACATTGCTTTTCTCCAAAACGATTTTTACTGTGATTTTCTCGTTCCATTGCATATGATTTCCACACCACTTTGTCCGGATATGACTGGATGAAACCGGAAATATCCGGTTGTGTTTTGGCTAACTCAATATCAGATATTGCTACAGCCTCTGTGTTTGTGTGTTCCTGATATTAACAAAGGACTTTATTATTTTGAATGTTTTTTATCAGGGAACATTTAATTTTGTGCTTGGAATCACTAATTGGTTCCACATGGAGACACCAGCTCTACACATTCGTATTTTCTAGGGAGAAAGCTAGAGGAACTGCGACAAACAAACATGATATTTCTGTCTTTATCGATGACATTTTATGCACTTGCCTAACGAAAAGACTTTGCTTTTCTCCAAAACAATTTGTACTGTGATTTTCTCGGTCCATTGCATACGAATTCCACACAAGTTTGTCCAGATATGACTGGATGAAACCGGAAATATCTGGTTTTGTGTTGGCTAACTCAATCCCAGTTATTGCTACAGCCTCTCTTTTTGTGTTTTCCGGATATTATCAACGGACTTTATTGTTTTGAATGATATTTATTGGGGAACATTTAATTTTGAGCTTACATACACTAATTGGTTTCAGATAGAGACACCAGCTCTATATATTTGTATTTTCAAGGGAGAAAGCTAGAGGAACTGCGACAAACAAACATGATATTTCTGTTTGTATAGATGACGTTTTATACCCTTGCCTAAATAAAATACTTTGCTATTTTCCAAAACCAATTTTACTCTGATTTTCTCGGTCCATTGCATATGAATTCGAAACCATTTTGTCTGGATATGACTGGATGAAACCAGAAATATCCGGTTGTGTTTTGGTTAACTCAATGCGAAATATTGTTAAAGTTTCTGTATTTTTGTTTTCCCGGATATTATAGATGGACTTTATTGTTTTGAATCGTTTTTTTTTTTTTTCGGGGAACCATTAATATTGTTCCAGAGAAACATTAATTGGTTCGTGATGGGGACAGCAGCTCTACACATTCGTATTTTCTAGGGAGAAAGCTAGTGGAACTGCGGCAAACAAACATGATATTTCTGTTTGTATAGATGACATTTTATGCACTTGCCTAAAGAAAAGACTTTGCTTTTCTCCAAAACAATTTGTACTGTGATTTTCTCGGTCCATTACATACGAATTCTACACCACTTTGTCCGGGTATGACTGCATGGAACTGGAAATATCTGGTTTTGTTTTGGCTAACTCAATCCCAGATATTGCTGTAGCCTCTGTTTTTGTGTTTTCCAAATATTATCCATGGACGTTATTGTTTTGAATGTTTTATATCTGGGAATATTTAACTTTCTGCTTGGAAAAACTTATTGGTGCCACATGGAGACACCAGCTCTACACATTCCTATTTTCTAGGGAGAAAGCTCGAGGAACTGCGGCAAACAAACATGATATTTCTGTTTGTATAGATGACATTTTATGCACTTGCCTAACGAAAAGACTTTGCTTTTCTCCAAAACCATTTATACTGTGATTCTAAAGGCCAATTGCATACGAATTCCACACCTGTTTGTCCGGATATGAGCGGATGAAACCGGAAATAACCGGTTTTGTTTTGGATAACTCAATCCCAGATATTGCTTTCGCCTCTGTGTTTGTGTTTTCCGGATATTATCCACGGACTTTATTGTTTTGATAGTTTTTTATCAGGGAACATTTAATTTTGTGCTTCGAAACACTAATTGGTTCCACATGAAGAAACCTGCTCTACACATTCGTATTTTCTAGGGAGAAAGCTAGAGGAACTGTGACATACAAACATGATATTTCTGTTTGTATCAATGACATTTTATGCACGTGCCTAACGAAATGACTTTGCTTTTCTCCAAAACCATTTTTCCAGTTATTTTCTCGGGCCATTGTATACGAATTCCACACCAGTGTGTCCGTGTATGAATGGATGAAACCAGAAATATGCGATTGTGTTTTGGCTATCAATCCGAAAAATTGTGAAAGCCTCTGTGTTTGTTTTTTCTGGATATTATCGATGGACTTTATTGTTTTGAATGTTTTTATCAGGGAATATTTTATTTTTAGCTTGGATAATTTAATTCTTTCCCCATGGAGACACCAGCTCTACAGATTCGTATTTTCGAGGGAGAAAGGTTGAGTAACTTCGGCAAACAAACACGATATTTCTGTTTGTATAGATGACATTTTATGCAGTTGCCTAAAGAAAGACATTGCTGTTCTCCACAACCATTTTTCCTGTGATTTTCTCGGTCCACTGCATTCGAATTCCACACCAGTTTGTCCGGATATGACTGGATGAAACCGTAAATATCCGGTTTTGTTTTAGCTAACTCAATCCCAGATATTGCTACAGCCTCTGTGTTTGTGTTTTTCTGAGATTATCCACGGACTTTATTGTTTTGAATGTTTTTATCAGGGAACATTTAATTTTGTACCGTAGAAACACTAATTGGTTCCACATGGAGACACCAGCTCTTCACCGTCGTATTTTTAAGGAAGAAAGCTAGAGGAACTGCGGCAAACAAACATGATATTTATGTTTGTATAGATGACATTTTATGCACTTGCCTAATTAAAAGACTTTGCTTTTCTCCAAAACCATTTTTACTGTGATTTTCTCGGTCCCTTGCATACTAATTCCTCACCAGTTTGTCCGGATATGACTGGATGAAACCAGAACTATCCGGTTGCGTTTTGGCTAACTCAATCCGAAATATTGTGAAAGCCTCTGTGTGTTTTCTGGATATTATCTATGGACTGTATTGTTTAGAATGTTTTTATCAGGGAACATTTAATTTTGTACCATTGATACACTAATTGGTTCATCATGGGATCACCAGCTCTACACATTTGTATTTTCTAGGGAGAAAGCAAGAGGAACTGCGGCAAACAAGCATGATATTTCTGTTTGTATAGATGACATTAAATGCACTTGCCTAACGAAAAGACCTTGCTTTTCTCCAAAACCATTTTTACTGTGATTTTCTCAGCCCATTGCATACTAATTCCACACCAGTTTGTCCGGATTTGACTGGATGAAACTAGAGCTATCCGGTTGCGTTTTGGCTAACTCAATCTGAAATATTGTGAAAGCCTGAGTGTTTGTGCTCTTTGGATATTATTGATGGACTTTATTGTTTTGAATGTTTTTATCAAGGAACATTTCATTTTCTACAGTTGAAACACTAATTGGTTCATCATGGGGATACCAGTTCCACAAATTCGTATATTATTCAGAGAAAAATAGAGGAACTGCAGCAAACATACAGGATATTTCTGTTTGTATCAATGATATTTTATGCACTTACCTAATGAAAAGACATTGCTTTTCTTCAAAACCTTTTGGACTATTATTTTCTCGGTCCATTGCATACGAATTCCACACCAGTTTGTCCGTATATGACTGGATGAAAACAGAATTATACGGTAGTGTTTTGGCTAACTCATTCCGAAATATTGTGAAAGCCTCTGTGTTTCTGTTTCTGGATATTATCGATGGACTTTATTGTTTTGAATGTTTTTTTTTTTCGGGGAACATTTAATATTGTTCCAGAGAAACATTAATTGGTTCGTGATGGGGACAGCAGCTCTACACATTCGTATTTTCTAGGGAGAAAGCTAGAGGAACTGCGGCAAACAAACATGATATTTCTGTTTGTATAGATGATATTTTATGCACTTGCCTAACGAAAAGACTTTGCTTTTCTCTAAAACCATTTTTACTCTGATTTTCTCGGTCCATAGCATACGAATTCGACCCCACTTTGTCCGGATTAACTGGATGACACCGGAAGTATCCGGTTTTGTTGTGGATTACTCAATCCCAGATACTGCTACAGCCTCTGTGTTTGTGTTTTCTGGACATTATCAACGGACTTTATTGTTTTAAATGTTTGTTATCAGGGAACATTTAATTTTGGGCTTGGATACAGTAATTGTTTCCATATGAAGAAACCACTTCTACATATTCGTATTTTCTATGGAAAAAGCTAGAGGAACTGCGGCAAACAAACAGGATATTTCTTTTTGTATCGATGACATTTTATGCACTTACCTAATGAAAAAAACTTTGCTTTTCTCCAAAATAATTTTTACTGTGATTTTCTCGGTCCATTGCATACAAATTCCACAGCAGTTTGTCCAGATGTGACTGGATGTAACCGGAAATATCCGGTTTTGTTTTGGTTAACTCAATCCCAGATATTGCTACAGCCTCTGTGTTTGTGTTTTCTGGATATTATCAATTGACTTTATTATTTTGAATGTTTTTATCAGGGAACATGTAATTTTATGCTTGCAATCACTAATTGGTTCCATCTGGAGACACCAGCTCTACATATTTGTATTTTCTAGGGAGAAAGCTAGAGGAACTGCGGCAAACAAACATGATATTTCTGTTTGTATCGATGACATTTTATGCAGTTGCCTAACGAAAAGACATTGCTTTTCTCCAAAACGATTTTTACTGTGATTTTCTCGGTCCATTGCATACGATTTCCACACCACTTTGTCCGGATATGACTGGATGAAACCGGAAATATCCGGTTGTGTTTTGGCTAACTCAATATCAGATATTGCTACAGCCTCTGTGTTTGTGTGTTCCTGCTATTAACAAAGGACTTTATTATTTTGAATGTTTTTTATCAGGGAACATTTAATTTTGTGCTTGGAATCACTAATTGGTTCCACATGGAGACACCAGCTCTACACATTCGTATTTTCTAGGGAGAAAGCTAGAGGAACTGCGGCAAACAAACATGATATTTCTGTCTTTATCAATGACATTTTATGCACTTGCCTAACGAAAAGACTTTGCTTTTCTCCAAAACCATTTGTACTTGATTTTCTCGGTCCATTGCATACGAATTCCACACCAGCTTGTCCGGATATGACTGGATGAAACCGGAAATATCTGGTTTTGTGTTGGCTAACTCAATCCCAGTTATTGCTACAGCCTCTCTTTTTGTGTTTTCCGGATATTATCAACGGACTTTATTGTTTTGAATGTTATTTATTGGGGAACATTTAATTTTGAGCTTACATACACTAATTGGTTTCAGATAGAGACACCAGCTCTATATATTTGTATTTTCAAGGGAGAAAGCTAGAGGAACTGCGACAAACAAACATGATATTTCTGTTTGTATAGATGACGTTTTATACCCTTGCCTAATTAAAATACTTTGCTATTTTCCAAAACCAATTTTACTCTGATTTTCTCGGTCCATTGCATATGAATTCGAAACCATTTTGTCTGGATATGACTGGATGAAACCAGAAATATCCGGTTGTGTTTTGGCTAACTCAATGCGAAATATTGTTAAAGTTTCTGTATTTTTGTTTTCCCGGATATTATCGATGGACTTTATTGTTTTGAATGTTTTTTTTTTCGGGGAACATTTAATATTGTTCCAGAGAAACATTAATTGGTTCTGTAAGACCCCCGAAAGGTGCCTCACACTTCTACCGACCCCAGAAACACGAATTCCATTCCAATCGCTGCAAAGAACATGAGGAAGTTTATTACATCTGCGCAGATGGGCCAACTCTTAAGCACAACAACACCCTCGGGTGCAGTGCGAGAAGAGAGGCCCCGATCATCCACTGCTCAAAGTATTTAAGGCTAAAACCCACAACATTAGCATATCTCCACAGCATTACACAAAGGATCACAAGATAAACCGCAGCATGACAAATTCTCATAAGATGCATGACAAATTCTCATAAGATGCAGGGTTTTTCCAGGGTGAGGGGACAGAAGACCTTGAGCAAGCATAAACACGGGGTCATCATGACCAAAAACTTAACATAGCTCCTAAAATAATTATCACATGCTCAATTATCTCATAAACACATTAGCACAATCATCACATGTTACAAGGTCAGCTAAAATCTAGTTATCTTAAAAAAATGCATTTCGCAAGCCAAAGCATTTTGTACAGAAGCAAAACAATATGCAGTCAGCTCAGCAGCTCCATTTTAACCCTTTACTTCTCATTCCCTCCTCTTTTCATGTGCAAATTTTAATCTTAAAATTTTAAAGCATATTTGTATACACTTCTTCACTTTGGGCCTGCCTTTGGTTCTTTGATTTTAAACTTTGGTGTTGTAGGGTTAGCATTAAGGCGTGAGTAACAGACAGTCTATCGTTAACAAACTGAAGAAGCCTATTTATTATGCAGGGTCCAATGGTTAAAATTAAGAGTATTATTACTAGGGGCCCTGCGATAGAGGAAACTAGAGTTGTGAGCCAAGGGGATGAATTAAACCAGCCCTGAAACCAAGACTGTTCTGTCTTAAAATAGCTCTCTCGCTGTTTTAGTCTTTCCCGTAATTTTGCCATGTTATCTCTGACTACTCCAGTGTGGTTTACATAGAAACAACATTCTTCTTTTAAGGCTGCACAAAGTCCCCCCTCTTTTAGAAAAACTAAATCCAGTCCCCTTCTATTTTGCAACACTACCTCAGAAAGTGAGGTTAAGGATTTTTCCAAAGCACTAACAGATTCTTCTAGGGCTCGTAAATCTGAATGCATAGCTTCTTGTAGCAGGTGAAATTGATTTGTCTTATGTAACGCAGCAGCCCCGGTACCTATGCCTGCCCCAATACCCCCGACTGTGAGTCCTCCTAAGATAAGAGCTAGTGTTATGGAGACGGGTTCCCTACGGAACCGGAGATTTCCCTCATAGTGTTGGTAGATTTCTTCAGAGCTATGTAACGTGAACCGAGGCCATATTTCAATCAAGACACACCATTCATGAGTTAGTTGATTATGGGCTATTCCATGGACACAGGGGGTCAGGCCAGTATTACATGCCCAATATGACCCATCTGGCCCTGCTAAGTAATGGTCGCCTGGTTTAAGGGTCATGGTTTTGTTACAGAGGCCCTGGTATCGAGGGGGTACGGAACCCACACAGAGCCCTTGTCCTGTTACTTCAGTGAGAGTTAGCCGATGGGATGACAAATGAAGGCACTGGGGAGGGATAGTAGTATGGATAGTCCAGTTTCCAATGACAGCCACTCCCTCATAATAAGGGGGCGGTAGGGCAAGGCACATCCAGCAATCCTGGGTCCTATTGGGGTCAGAACTATTTAATGCCTGGTAGGCCCCATATATTAGGTTTAAGAGGCGACCACCCGTGCCCGGCCATGATGAAACCAGTCGTGGGGCAAGAGACGGATTAAGACTCACAGCTGCCCCTATCGTCCGGGAGGGTGAAGTGGACCTCGGCCACTGAGACGAATTAAGACTCACAGCCGCCCCTGTCGTCCGGGAGGGTGAAATGGGCCTCGGCCACTGATCTACCAGTCGAATTGTAAATTGGATCCCAGGGTCGCTGCCAGGGTCGCTGCCAGCAAGATAAAACCGTAAACCCCAAGTCCTTCCCCTTTTCCAGTCAGTGAGGTTGGCCTTTTTTCCTTCATCTGTGAAGGAAATATTAAGGGGCACAGAGCAGTTGGGATCTTTTCCAGGAATAAAATTACGGTGTACAGTAATCCAATCCCAACTAGAGGAGGGTTTCCAAGATGTGTGACCCGTGGTCGCACATTTCCAGGTTTTACAGTAAAAGGATTTTGGCCCCCCGCACCGCCGCCTTTCTTCCCTGGACCTACCATTCTTAGGGCACACATAAAACTCAACTTGTCGAAGAGGGCATCTAAATCTGGGATTCTTACACCCGGTCCATAGGGCTACTTGTTTATGAGACATGTTAGGGGTGTCTCGGGGTTTTAGTCCTGCAACCAAGTGACAGACATCAGGGTGTAATGAAGGCCACCACATCCCAGAAGGGGCCACGTGGGTAACAGACCACACGACCTTGTTAGTTCCAGATTTTACCTCCCATGTTAGTCTCCTTAAAACAGGTGGGCTGCCCATAATCGGGGTAAGAAAGATTAAAATTATTATAAATACTAAACAGTCTTTAAAGGTCTTATCTTGAGTGATTTTTGGGTGCGTTGTAGTTTTCATTTTGGTGTCGACTTGTCCTTGATTCTGTTTAGCTGCTTGATTCTGTTTAGCTGCTGCCCTCCTGATGTGTGACGCGTGAACCCAGGCGGTGATCCCGGCCACCTTTATTGCTGTTGGTGTGGTCAGTACTTCAGCGCGGTTCAGGAATCTTGATCAGATCTTTAGCTGCTTCCCTATAAACTCGTGAGTCAGCTATAAGGCACGGAAGCAAGTTAACAGGGTAGGGATGGTTGCAAAAGGGTGGCAGTATAAAAATGTAGTGTTATATAAATATGTAGCAGCAATCTGACCCAAGCTCTAATGCCAGTCTCCATCATTAATTACCCAACTATCTCCCCAGTACCTTAGCTACCGCTACCACCATCTGACTTACCCTATAAACACAATGTAACTTTCTATCCCCAACGCCTGTGCCACCGTCTGACTTACCCTGGAGACTAAGGCCAGCCCGGTGTCTGACCCCAGTACCTTTGGTAGTCCAAATCAGGGAAACGTAGGTGCAATTCTTTTTCCTGGTCGATAAAGCCTCTGTCCATTTTAAGTTTCCCGTGGGTAGTGGCGAAAGCGTGCCAGCTGTTCTGGTGCACTGCCACCCACTCCTTTTTCTTAGCTGCACGGAGTGCGTGGTTCATAGTGATCAGCTCTGCTTGCCGAGTAGAGTCCTCGGGGGGTTGAAGGTGGAAACCCAGACCACTGACCTTGTTCGGCCGCCTCCCGCTGTTATCTCCGTTGAACTCCGAACTCCGGGCGCTTGGGGGATACCGCGTGGGCCCATCCCGGACACCGCAGGAGGTGATGGAGCACTATCTACGGGAACTTGAGAAGGGCCCGCATCCCCAGCACTATTCAGACCACATGTGTCCCAGCGAAGGAGGGGCCGATGACGCCCGGTCTTACCACTCCGCTGCTGCCGTCTTCTCTCGCCGTCTTGCAGGGGCCGTTTTCGTTAGTTCAGTCTCGTGTGGCAGTCATACACCACTGGGTTCCTGTTGTTAGTCGGATCTTAGGCAGACTTGTCCTTTTGGGCACTTCTTTGTGCTTTTTGTTGGTCTCCTGGGTCCCTGTCTATCCTGATTCTCCCTTACTCTGCTTCCCTTTAACTGTGGTGGCCAGGATCCTAGTTAGTTCCACTTTCTTAGCCCATCTTAAACTTCCCCTTTTTTTTAACTAAATAACTTTAACCCCTTCAGCTAAACTCCTCAGGGGAGTCTGGCCGTAGAGTCTGAGTCTCCTACAAAGTTTCATTTAAATATAGTAAAATTAATGTTAGTAAAACAGGCCCTGCAAGTCCTGTCAGGGCTTATGATCCCAGTTATAAGGTGGAGAAGGGCGGCCAGTTAGAACGGGCCGGGGGTCCTCCCCTCTCCATTTCATCGGATTCTTCCTCCTCCATTTCTCTTCTGGTTTCCAAAAAGGGCACCGCGGGTCTCTTTGGGAAGCGGGGGATATAAGGTGTCCTCCTAAGGAGGCGAGGGGAATAAGGTGGTGGAATATCAAAAAGGTCTTCCTGCCTGCCTGGAGGAGTTGAGGGTTTTTCAGGTTTGAGGGTGTCCAATTCCTGTAATTGATCTGCAATTTCCGATACTATGGGTGTTGCGGGTAGGATTGGAGGGGGTTTGGGGCTCGACGCCACCCCCAGAGCAACTGCTGACAATCCAGAACTGGGATTTATCCTCAGGGCGGCGGTGGGCATAGCAGGATCGAGCTCTGCCACCGCCCTGTTAGAAAGGAGGAAAGGTTTTACCCAGTCTGGGGGGTTTTTCGCCAGATCCTCCCACACAAAGATGTAGGGCACTTGTTTCGGGCGCCCTTCTTTACCTCCCCTGCAGACCTGGCTCTTCACCTGTAAGATAATTTGAGAGTCAAAAGTCCCATCCCGTGGCCACCCGATGTTTAAGGCTGGCCACTCGGACGTACAAAAACTTGTCCAGTTCTTCTTCTGCACTCTTATAGACAAGTTTTGGGCCCGTTCCCGGACCTCTCTCCAATGACCTAGAGTAAGACTCAAAGGTGTAGTTAATTCCTGTCCCATGTTGGAGGGGAAAGGCAAGTAAGGTTAGTATATTAAAACACAGAAAACAACCACAAGACTCACAAAACAACCACAAGACTCCCAAAGACACTGCACACAACAATGGAACGAGACCTGCGCACCTTAATAAGACAAGACCTGCGCGCAACAAAACTGAAACCAAAACGGGAGTGGCTGCTGCCACCAGCTCTTCTCCCGGGGAAGAAAACCTTACTGAATCCTAACCAGAACTTCCGATGAGAGCGAAGCGGCTGCCACCCGCCACGCTCCCCAGGTAAGCTTAGTGATGGGAGCGAAGCGGCTGCCACCCACCAGGCCCCCCCAGAATACCGCCTCTGGAGCATCCACCAGGGCTGAGCCAGGGGCGCCGGGCACGTCTGCCCCTACCCACTATCGGCTCAATACAGATACAGGTCCTGCAGGCACAATTTCAGTAAAACATAAACCTCCGGTACGTCAAGCGCTCCGGGAAAAAATAAAAAAAATCAACAAAACACACAAAAATACTTAAAACAACAAAAGACTTACCTCCGATTGGAAAAATGGAGCGTGGGTCTGGGGTCTCGAATCCCGGACGAGCCCCCAAGATGTAAGACCCCCGAAAGGTGCCTCACACTTCTACCGACCCCAGAAACACGAATTCCATTCCAATCGCTGCAAAGAACATGAGGAAGTTTATTACATCTGCGCAGATGGGCCAACTCTTAAGCACAACAACACCCTCGGGTGCAGTGCGAGAAGAGAGGCCCCGATCATCCACTGCTCAAAGTATTTAAGGCTAAAACCCACAACATTAGCATATCTCCACAGCATTACACAAAGGATCACAAGATAAACCGCAGCATGACAAATTCTCATAAGATGCATGACAAATTCTCATAAGATGCAGGGTTTTTCCAGGGTGAGGGGACAGAAGACCTTGAGCAAGCATAAACACGGGGTCATCATGACCAAAAACTTAACATAGCTCCTAAAATAATTATCACATGCTCAATTATCTCATAAACACATTAGCACAATCATCACATGTTACAAGGTCAGCTAAAATCTAGTTATCTTAAAAAAATGCATTTCGCAAGCCAAAGCATTTTGTACAGAAGCAAAACAATATGCAGTCAGCTCAGCAGCTCCATTTTAACCCTTTACTTCTCATTCCCTCCTCTTTTCATGTGCAAATTTTAATCTTAAAATTTTAAAGCATATTTGTATACACTTCTTCACTTTGGGCCTGCCTTTGGTTCTTTGATTTTAAACTTTGGTGTTGTAGGGTTAGCATTAAGGCGTGAGTAACAGACAGTCTATCGTTAACAAACTGAAGAAGCCTATTTATTATGCAGGGTCCAATGGTTAAAATTAAGAGTATTATTACTAGGGGCCCTGCGATAGAGGAAACTAGAGTTGTGAGCCAAGGGGATGAATTAAACCAGCCCTGAAACCAAGACTGTTCTGTCTTAAAATAGCTCTCTCGCTGTTTTAGTCTTTCCCGTAATTTTGCCATGTTATCTCTGACTACTCCAGTGTGGTTTACATAGAAACAACATTCTTCTTTTAAGGCTGCACAAAGTCCCCCCTCTTTTAGAAAAACTAAATCCAGTCCCCTTCTATTTTGCAACACTACCTCAGAAAGTGAGGTTAAGGATTTTTCCAAAGCACTAACAGATTCTTCTAGGGCTCGTAAATCTGAATGCATAGCTTCTTGTAGCAGGTGAAATTGATTTGTCTTATGTAACGCAGCAGCCCCGGTACCTATGCCTGCCCCAATACCCCCGACTGTGAGTCCTCCTAAGATAAGAGCTAGTGTTATGGAGACGGGTTCCCTACGGAACCGGAGATTTCCCTCATAGTGTTGGTAGATTTCTTCAGAGCTATGTAACGTGAACCGAGGCCATATTTCAATCAAGACACACCATTCATGAGTTAGTTGATTATGGGCTATTCCATGGACACAGGGGGTCAGGCCAGTATTACATGCCCAATATGACCCATCTGGCCCTGCTAAGTAATGGTCGCCTGGTTTAAGGGTCATGGTTTTGTTACAGAGGCCCTGGTATCGAGGGGGTACGGAACCCACACAGAGCCCTTGTCCTGTTACTTCAGTGAGAGTTAGCCGATGGGATGACAAATGAAGGCACTGGGGAGGGATAGTAGTATGGATAGTCCAGTTTCCAATGACAGCCACTCCCTCATAATAAGGGGGCGGTAGGGCAAGGCACATCCAGCAATCCTGGGTCCTATTGGGGTCAGAACTATTTAATGCCTGGTAGGCCCCATATATTAGGTTTAAGAGGCGACCACCCGTGCCCGGCCATGATGAAACCAGTCGTGGGGCAAGAGACGGATTAAGACTCACAGCTGCCCCTATCGTCCGGGAGGGTGAAGTGGACCTCGGCCACTGAGACGAATTAAGACTCACAGCCGCCCCTGTCGTCCGGGAGGGTGAAATGGGCCTCGGCCACTGATCTACCAGTCGAATTGTAAATTGGATCCCAGGGTCGCTGCCAGGGTCGCTGCCAGCAAGATAAAACCGTAAACCCCAAGTCCTTCCCCTTTTCCAGTCAGTGAGGTTGGCCTTTTTTCCTTCATCTGTGAAGGAAATATTAAGGGGCACAGAGCAGTTGGGATCTTTTCCAGGAATAAAATTACGGTGTACAGTAATCCAATCCCAACTAGAGGAGGGTTTCCAAGATGTGTGACCCGTGGTCGCACATTTCCAGGTTTTACAGTAAAAGGATTTTGGCCCCCCGCACCGCCGCCTTTCTTCCCTGGACCTACCATTCTTAGGGCACACATAAAACTCAACTTGTCGAAGAGGGCATCTAAATCTGGGATTCTTACACCCGGTCCATAGGGCTACTTGTTTATGAGACATGTTAGGGGTGTCTCGGGGTTTTAGTCCTGCAACCAAGTGACAGACATCAGGGTGTAATGAAGGCCACCACATCCCAGAAGGGGCCACGTGGGTAACAGACCACACGACCTTGTTAGTTCCAGATTTTACCTCCCATGTTAGTCTCCTTAAAACAGGTGGGCTGCCCATAATCGGGGTAAGAAAGATTAAAATTATTATAAATACTAAACAGTCTTTAAAGGTCTTATCTTGAGTGATTTTTGGGTGCGTTGTAGTTTTCATTTTGGTGTCGACTTGTCCTTGATTCTGTTTAGCTGCTTGATTCTGTTTAGCTGCTGCCCTCCTGATGTGTGACGCGTGAACCCAGGCGGTGATCCCGGCCACCTTTATTGCTGTTGGTGTGGTCAGTACTTCAGCGCGGTTCAGGAATCTTGATCAGATCTTTAGCTGCTTCCCTATAAACTCGTGAGTCAGCTATAAGGCACGGAAGCAAGTTAACAGGGTAGGGATGGTTGCAAAAGGGTGGCAGTATAAAAATGTAGTGTTATATAAATATGTAGCAGCAATCTGACCCAAGCTCTAATGCCAGTCTCCATCATTAATTACCCAACTATCTCCCCAGTACCTTAG
The DNA here is from genome assembly GCA_036325905.1 of Lepus oiostolus. NCBI lineage: Eukaryota > Metazoa > Chordata > Mammalia > Lagomorpha > Leporidae > Lepus > Lepus oiostolus. The sequence continues at coordinate 331,135 of CM070804.1, forward strand.
CTACCGCTACCACCATCTGACTTACCCTATAAACACAATGTAACTTTCTATCCCCAACGCCTGTGCCACCGTCTGACTTACCCTGGAGACTAAGGCCAGCCCGGTGTCTGACCCCAGTACCTTTGGTAGTCCAAATCAGGGAAACGTAGGTGCAATTCTTTTTCCTGGTCGATAAAGCCTCTGTCCATTTTAAGTTTCCCGTGGGTAGTGGCGAAAGCGTGCCAGCTGTTCTGGTGCACTGCCACCCACTCCTTTTTCTTAGCTGCACGGAGTGCGTGGTTCATAGTGATCAGCTCTGCTTGCCGAGTAGAGTCCTCGGGGGGTTGAAGGTGGAAACCCAGACCACTGACCTTGTTCGGCCGCCTCCCGCTGTTATCTCCGTTGAACTCCGAACTCCGGGCGCTTGGGGGATACCGCGTGGGCCCATCCCGGACACCGCAGGAGGTGATGGAGCACTATCTACGGGAACTTGAGAAGGGCCCGCATCCCCAGCACTATTCAGACCACATGTGTCCCAGCGAAGGAGGGGCCGATGACGCCCGGTCTTACCACTCCGCTGCTGCCGTCTTCTCTCGCCGTCTTGCAGGGGCCGTTTTCGTTAGTTCAGTCTCGTGTGGCAGTCATACACCACTGAGTTCCTGTTGTTAGTCGGATCTTAGGCAGACTTGTCCTTTTGGGCACTTCTTTGTGCTTTTTGTTGGTCTCCTGGGTCCCTGTCTATCCTGATTCTCCCTTACTCTGCTTCCCTTTAACTGTGGTGGCCAGGATCCTAGTTAGTTCCACTTTCTTAGCCCATCTTAAACTTCCCCTTTTTTTTAACTAAATAACTTTAACCCCTTCAGCTAAACTCCTCAGGGGAGTCTGGCCGTAGAGTCTGAGTCTCCTACAAAGTTTCATTTAAATATAGTAAAATTAATGTTAGTAAAACAGGCCCTGCAAGTCCTGTCAGGGCTTATGATCCCAGTTATAAGGTGGAGAAGGGCGGCCAGTTAGAACGGGCCGGGGGTCCTCCCCTCTCCATTTCATCGGATTCTTCCTCCTCCATTTCTCTTCTGGTTTCCAAAAAGGGCACCGCGGGTCTCTTTGGGAAGCGGGGGATATAAGGTGTCCTCCTAAGGAGGCGAGGGGAATAAGGTGGTGGAATATCAAAAAGGTCTTCCTGCCTGCCTGGAGGAGTTGAGGGTTTTTCAGGTTTGAGGGTGTCCAATTCCTGTAATTGATCTGCAATTTCCGATACTATGGGTGTTGCGGGTAGGATTGGAGGGGGTTTGGGGCTCGACGCCACCCCCAGAGCAACTGCTGACAATCCAGAACTGGGATTTATCCTCAGGGCGGCGGTGGGCATAGCAGGATCGAGCTCTGCCACCGCCCTGTTAGAAAGGAGGAAAGGTTTTACCCAGTCTGGGGGGTTTTTCGCCAGATCCTCCCACACAAAGATGTAGGGCACTTGTTTCGGGCGCCCTTCTTTACCTCCCCTGCAGACCTGGCTCTTCACCTGTAAGATAATTTGAGAGTCAAAAGTCCCATCCCGTGGCCACCCGATGTTTAAGGCTGGCCACTCGGACGTACAAAAACTTGTCCAGTTCTTCTTCTGCACTCTTATAGACAAGTTTTGGGCCCGTTCCCGGACCTCTCTCCAATGACCTAGAGTAAGACTCAAAGGTGTAGTTAATTCCTGTCCCATGTTGGAGGGGAAAGGCAAGTAAGGTTAGTATATTAAAACACAGAAAACAACCACAAGACTCACAAAACAACCACAAGACTCCCAAAGACACTGCACACAACAATGGAACGAGACCTGCGCACCTTAATAAGACAAGACCTGCGCGCAACAAAACTGAAACCAAAACGGGAGTGGCTGCTGCCACCAGCTCTTCTCCCGGGGAAGAAAACCTTACTGAATCCTAACCAGAACTTCCGATGAGAGCGAAGCGGCTGCCACCCGCCACGCTCCCCAGGTAAGCTTAGTGATGGGAGCGAAGCGGCTGCCACCCACCAGGCCCCCCCAGAATACCGCCTCTGGAGCATCCACCAGGGCTGAGCCAGGGGCGCCGGGCACGTCTGCCCCTACCCACTATCGGCTCAATACAGATACAGGTCCTGCAGGCACAATTTCAGTAAAACATAAACCTCCGGTACGTCAAGCGCTCCGGGAAAAAATAAAAAAAATCAACAAAACACACAAAAATACTTAAAACAACAAAAGACTTACCTCCGATTGGAAAAATGGAGCGTGGGTCTGGGGTCTCGAATCCCGGACGAGCCCCCAAGATGTAAGACCCCCGAAAGGTGCCTCACACTTCTACCGACCCCAGAAACACGAATTCCATTCCAATCGCTGCAAAGAACATGAGGAAGTTTATTACATCTGCGCAGATGGGCCAACTCTTAAGCACAACAACACCCTCGGGTGCAGTGCGAGAAGAGAGGCCCCGATCATCAACTGCTCAAAGTATTTAAGGCTAAAACCCACAACATTAGCATATCTCCACAGCATTACACAAAGGATCACAAGATAAACCGCAGCATGACAAATTCTCATAAGATGCATGACAAATTCTCATAAGATGCAGGGTTTTTCCAGGGTGAGGGGACAGAAGACCTTGAGCAAGCATAAACATGGGGTCATCATGACCAAAAACTTAACATAGCTCCTAAAATAATTATCACATGCTCAATTATCTCATAAACGCATTAGCACAATCATCACATGTTACAAGGTCAGCTAAAATCTAGTTATCTTAAAAAAATGCAATTCGCAAGCAAAAGCATTTTGTACAGAAGCAAAACAATATGCAGTCAGCTCAGCAGCTCCATTTTAACCCTTTACTTCTCAGTTCATGATGGGGACAGCAGCTCTACACATTCGTATTTTCTAGGGAGAAAGCTAGAGGAACTGCGGCAAACAAACATGATATTTCTGTTTGTATAGATGACATTTTATGCACTTGCCTAAAGAAAAGACTTTGCTTTACTCCAAATCCATTTTTACTGTGATTTTCTCGGTCCATTACATACGAATTCTACACCACTTTGTCCGGGTATGACTGCATGGAACTGGAAATATCCGGTTTTGTTTTGGCTAACTCAATCCCAGATATTGCTGTAGCCTCTGTTTTTGTGTTTTCCAAATATTATCCATGGACGTTATTGTTTTGAATGTTTTATATCTGGGAATATTTAACTTTCTGCTTGGAAAAACTTATTGGTTCCACATGGAGACACCAGCACTACACATTCCTATTTTCTAGGGAGAAAGCTCGAGGAACTGCGGCAAACAAACATGATATTTCTGTTTGTATAGATGACATTTTATGCACTTGCCTAACGAAAAGACTTTGCTTTTCTCCAAAACCATTTATACTGTGATTCTAAAGGCCAATTGCATACGAATTCTACACCATTTTGTCTGGATATGACTGGATGAAACCGGAAATAACCGGTTTTGTTTTGGATAACTCAATCCCAGATATTGCTTTCGCCTCTGTGTTTGTGTTTTCCGGATATTATCCACGGACTTTATTGTTTTGATAGTTTTTTATCAGGGAACATTTAATTTTGTGCTTCGAAACACTAATTGGTTCCACATGAAGAAACCTGCTCTACACATTCGTATTTTCTAGGGAGAAAGCTAGAGGAACTGTGACATACAAACATGATATTTCTGTTTGTATCGATGACATTTTATGCACCTGCCTAACGAAAATACTTTGCTTTTCTCCAAAACCATTTTCCAGTTATTTTCTCGGGCCATTGTATACGAATTCCACACCAGTTGTCCGTATATGAATGGATGAAACCAGAATTATGCGGTTGTGTTTTGGCTATCAATCCGAAAAATTGTGAAGGCCTCTGTGTTTGTTTTTTCTGGATATTTTCGATGGACTTTATTGTTTTGAATGTTTTTATCAGGGAATATTTTATTTTTAGCTTGGATAATTTAATTCTTTCCCCATGGAGACACCAGCTCTACAGATTCGTATTTTCGAGGGAGAAAGGTTGAGTAACTTCGGCAAACAAACATGATATTTCTGTTTGTATAGATGACATTTTATGCAGTTGCCTAAAGAAAGACATTGCTGTTCTCCACAACCATTTTTCCTGTGATTTTCTCGGTCCACTGCATTCGAATTCCACACCAGTTTGTCCGGATATGACTGGATGAAACCGGAAATATCCGGTTTTGTTTTAGCTAACTCAATCCCAGATATTGCTACAGCCTCTGTGTTTGTGTTTTTCTGAGATTATCCACGGACTTTATTGTTTTGAATGTTTTTATCAGGGAACATTTAATTTTGTACCGTAGAAACACTAATTGGTTCCACATGGAGACACCAGCTCTACACCGTCGTATTTTTAAGGAAGAAAGCTAGAGGAACTGCGGCAAACAAACATGATATTTATGTTTGTATAGATGACATTTTATGCACTTGCCTAATGAAAAGACTTTGCTTTTCTCCAAAACCATTTTTACTGTGATTTTCTCGGTCCCTTGCATACTAATTCCTCACCAGTTTGTCCGGATATGACTGGATGAAACCAGAACTATCCGGTTGCGTTTTGGCTAACTCAATCTGAAATATTGTGAAAGCCTCTGTGTGTTTTCTGGATATTATCTATGGACTGTATTGTTTAGAATGTTTTTATCAGGGAACATTTAATTTTGTACCATTGATACACTAATTGGTTCATCATGGGAAAACCAGCTCTACACATTCGTATTTTCTCGATAGAAAGCTAGAGGAACTGCAACAAACAAAACAATATCTCTGTTTGTATAGATGACATTAAATGCACTTGCCTAATGAAAAGACCTTGCTTTTCTCCAAAACCATTTTTACTGTGATTTTCTCAGCCCATTGCATACTAATTCTACACCAGTTTGTCTGGATATGACTGGATGAAACCAGAACTATCCGGTTGCGTTTTGGCTAACTCAATCCGAAATATTCTGAAAGCCTGAGTGTTTGTGCTTTTTGGATATTATTGATGGACTTTATTGTTTTGAATGTTTTTATCAAGGAACATTTCATTTTTTACAGTTGAAACACTAATTGGTTCATCATGGCGACACCAGTTCCACAAATTCGTATATTATTCAGAGAAAAATAGAGGAACTGCAGCAAACATTCATGATATTTCTGTTTGTATCAATGACATTTTATGCACTTACCTAATGAAAAGACATTGCTTTCCTTCAAAACCTTTTGGACTATTATTTTCTCGGTCCATTGCATACGAATTCCACACCAGTTTGTCCGTATATGACTGGATGAAAACAGAAATATACGGTAGTGTTTTGGCTAACTCATTCCGAAATATTGTGAAAGCCTCTGTGTTTCTGTTTCTGGATATTATCGATGGACTTTATTGTTTTGAATGTTTTTATCACGGAACATTTAATTTTGTACCGTAGAAACACTAAGTGGTTACACATGAAGATACCTGCTCTGCACGTTCGTATTTTCTAGGGAGAAAGCTAGAGGAACTGCGGCAAACAAACATGATATTTCTGTTTGTATCGATGACATTTTATGCACTTGCCTAACGAAAAGACTTTGCTTTTCTCCAAAACCATTTTTACTGTGATTTTCTCAGTCCATTGCATACGAATTCGACACCACTTTGTCCGGATATGACTGGATGAAACCGGAAATATCCAGTTGTGTTTTGGCTAACTCAATCCCAGATATTGCTACAACTTCTGATTTTGTGTTTTCTGGATATTATTCACGGACTTTATTGTTTTGAATGTTTTTTATCGGGGAACATTTTATTTTGAGGTTGGATACAGTAATTGGTTCCACATGGAGACACCAGCTCTACACATTTTATTTTCTAGGGAGAAAGCTAGAGGAACTGCCTCAAACAAACATGTTATTTCTGTTTGTATAGGTGACATTTTATGCATTTGCCTAATGAAAAGACTTTGCTTTTCTCCAAAACCATTTTACTGTGATTTTCTCGGTCCATTGCTTATGAATTCCATACCAGTTTGTGCGGGTATGACTGGATGAAACGAGAAATATTCCGTTTTTTTTTTAGCTAACTCAATCCCAGATATTGCTACAGACTCTGTCTTTGTGTATTCCTGATATAATCCACGGACTTTATTGTTTTGTATTTTTTTTATCGGGAACATTTATGGTGTTTGGAAACACTAATTGGTTCATCATGGGAACACCAGCTCTACACATTTGTATTTTCTAGGGAGAATGCTAGAGGAACTGCGACAAACAAACATATTATTTCTGTTTGTATAGGTGACATTTTATGCACTTGCCTAATGAAAAAACATTGCTTTTCTCCAAAACCATTTTTAATCTGATTTTCTTGGTCCATTGCATACGAATTCCACTCCAATGTGTCCGGATATGACTGGATGAAACCAGAAATATCCGGTTGTGTTTTGGCTAACTCAATCCGAAATATTGTGAAAGCCTCTGTGCTTGTGTTCAGGATATTATCGATAGACTGTATTGTTTTGAATTTTTTCATCAGGGAACATTTAATTTTGTACCGTTGAATCACTAATTGGTTCATCATGGGGACTTCAGCTCCACACAATCATATTTTCTAGGGAGAAAACGAGAGGAACTGCAGCAAACAAACATGATATTTCGGCTTGTATAGATGACATTTTATGCACTTGCCTAACGAAAAGACTTTGCTTTTCTCCAAAACCAATTTTACTATGATTTTCTCGGTCCATTGCATACGAATTTCACACCACATTGTCCTGATATGACTGCATGAAAACAGAAATATCCGGTTGTGTGTTGGCTAACTGAATCCGAAATATTGTGAAAGCCTCTGTGTTTGTGTATTCCTGATGTTATAAATGGACTTTATTGTTTTGAATGTTTTTTATCAGGGGACATTAAATTTTGTGCTTGGATACACTAATTGGTTCCACATGGAGACACCAACTCTATACATTTGTATTTTCTAGGGAGAATGCTAGAGGAACTGTGGCAAACAAACATGATATTTCTGTTTGTATAGATGACATTTTATCTACATGCCTAATGAAAAGACTTTGCTTTTCTCCAAAATCATTTTGACTGGGATTTTCTCAGTCCATTGCATGGAATTCCACCGAATTTTGTGCGTATATGACTGGATGAAACCAGAAATATCCGGTTGTGTTTTGGCTAACTCAATCCGAAATATTGCTACAGCCTTTGTGTTTGTGTATTCCTGATATTATCCATGGACTTTATTGTTTTGAGTGTTTTTTATCAAGGAACATTTAATTTTGTGCTTGGAAACACTAGTTTGTTCCACTTGAAGACACCAGCTCTACACATTCGTATTTTTTAGGGAGAAAGCTAGAGAAACTGCGGCAATCAAACTTACTTCTGTTTGTATAGAAGATATTTTATGCACTTGCCTAATGAAAAAACTTTGCTTTTCTCCAAAAAACATTTTTCCTGTTATTTTCTTGGTCCATTGCATACGAATTCCACACCAGTTTACCGGATATGACTGGATGAAACCGGAAATATCCAGTTTTGTTTTGGCTAACTCAATCCCAGATATTGCTACAGCCTCTGTGTTTGTGTTTATTGGATATTATGGACGTGCTTTATAGTTTTGAATGTTTTTATCAGGGCACATTTAATTTTGTACCGTAGACACACTAATTGTTTCCACATGGAGACACCAGCTCTACACATTCCTATTTTCTAGGGAGAAATCTAGAGAAACAGCGGCAAACAAATATGATATTTCTGTTTGTATAGATGAAATTTTTTACACTTGTCTAACGAAAAGACTTTGCTGTTCATAAAATCATTTTTACTATGATTTTCTGGGTCCATCACATACGAATTCCACACCACTTTGTCCGGATATGACGGCATGAAACCAGAAATATCCGGTTGTGCTTTGGCTTGGTATATTCCAGATATTGCTACACCCTCTGTGTTTGTGTTTTCAGAATATTATTGATGGAATTTATTGATTTGAATAGTTTTTATCAGGGAACTTTTAATTTTGTACTGTAGAAACACTAATTGGTGCTACATGGAGATAGCAGCTCTACACATTCCTATTTTCTAGGGAGAAAGCTAGAGGAACTGCGGCAAACAAACTTGATATTTCTTTTGTATTGATGACATTTTATGCACTTGCCTAACGAAAAGACTTTGCTTTTCTCCAAAACTATTTTTACTGAGATTTTCTCCGTCCATTGCATACGAATTCCACCCCATTTTGTCCAGATATGACTGGATGACACCAGAAATATCCGGTTGTGTTATGGCTAACTCCATCCCAGATATTGCTACAGCCACTGTGTTTGTGTTTTCTGGATATTATCAACGGACTTTATGGTTTTGAATGTTTTTATCAGGGAACATTTAATTTTGTACCATTGAAACACTAATTGTTTCCACATGGAGACACCAGCACTACACATTCGTATTTTCTAGGGAGAAATCTAGAGAAACTGCTGCAAACAAAGATGATATTTCTGTTTGAATAGATGACATTTTATACACTTTCCTAAGGAAAAGACTTTGCTTTTCTCCAAAACAATTTTTCTTGTAATTTTCTTGGTCCATTGCATAAAAACCCACACCACTTTGTTCGGGAATGACTGAATGAAACCAGAAATATCCGGTTGTGTTTTGGCTAACTCAATCCCAGATATTGCTACAGCCTCTGTGTTTTTTGTTTTCTGGATATTATCGACGTGCTTTATTGTTTTGAATGTTTTTGTCAGGGAACATTTAATTTTGTACTGTAGAAACAGTAATTGGATCCACATGGAAACACCAGTCTACACATGCGTATTTTCTAGGGAGAAATCTAGAGAAACTGTGGCAACCACACATGATATTTCTGTTTGTATAGATGACATTTTATGAACTTGCCTAACAAAAAGACTTCGCTTTTATACAAAACCATTTTTACTGTGATTTTCTCGGTTCAAGGAATATGAACTCCACACCACTTTGTCTTGATATGCCTGGATGAAAGCAGAAATATCCGGGTGTTTTTTGGCTAACTCAATCCGAAATATTGTGAAAGCGTCTGTGTATGTGTTTTCTGCATATTATGAACGGACTTAATTTCCTTGAGTGTTTTTATCAGGGAACATTTAATTTTATTCTTGAAAACATTAATTGGTTCATCATGGGGACACTAGCTCTACACATTCGTATTTTCTAGGGAGAAAGCTAGAGGAACTGCTACAAACAACATGATATTCCTGTTTGTCTCGATGACATTTTATGTACTCGCCTAATGAAAAGAATTTGCTTTTCTCCAAAACCATTTTTACTCTGATTTTCTCACTCCATTTCATATGAATTCCACACCAGTTTGTCCAGATATGACTGATGAAACCGGAAATATCCGGTTTTGTTTTGGGTAACTCAATCCCAGATATTGCTACAGCCTCTGTGTTTGTGTATTCCTGATATTATCCAGGGACTTTATTGTTTTGAATGTTTTTCATCAGGGAAAGTTTAATTTTGTTCTTCGAAACACTAATTGGTTCCACATGGAGATACGAGTTCTATACACTCGTATTTTCTAGGGAGAAAGCAAGAGGAACTGCGAAAAACAAATATGATATTTCTGTTTGTATAGATGACATTTTAAGCACTTGCCTAACGAAAAGTCTTTGCTTTTCTCCAAAACCATTTGTACTGTGATTTTCTCGGTCCATTGCATAGGAATTCCACACCAGTTTGTCCAGATATGACTGGATGAAACCGGAAATATCCGGTTGTGTTTTGGCTAACTCCATCCCAGATATTGCTACAGCCTCTGTGTTTGTGTTTTCTGGATATTATCAATTGACTTTATTATTTTCAATGTTTTTTATCTGGGAACATTTAATTTTGTGCTTGGAAACACTAACTGGTTCCACAAGGAGACACCAGCTCTACACATTCGTATTTTCTAGGGAGAAAGCCAGAGGAACTGCGGCAAACAAACATGATATTTCTGTTTGTATAGATGACATTTTAAGCACTTGCTAACGAAAATACTTTGCTTTTCTCCAAAACCATTTTTACTCTGATTTTCTCGGTCCCTTGCATATGAATTCCACCCCACTTTTTCCGGATTTGACTGGATGAAACCAGAAATATCCGGTTGTGTTTTGGCTAACTCAATCCCAGATATTGCTACAGCCTCTGTGTTTGTGTTTTCTGGATATTATCGATGGACTTTATTGTTTTGAATGTTTTTATCAGTGGTCATTTAATTTTGTACCGTAGAAACACAAATTGGTTCCACATGGAGACACCAGCTGTACACATTCGTATTTTCTAGCGAGAAAGCTACAGGAACTGCAGAAAACAAACATGATATTTCTGTTTGTATAGACGACTTTTTGTGCACTTGCCTAACGAAAAGACTTTGCTTTTCTCCAAAACCCTTTGTACTGTGATTTTCTCGTTTCATTGCCTACTAATTCTACCCCATTTTGTCCGGATATGTCTGGATTAAACCAGAAATATCCCGTTGTGTTTTGGCTTACTATATCCCAGATATCGCTACAGCCTTAGTGTCTGTGTTTTCTAGATATTATCGATAGATTTTATTGTTTTGAATGTTTTTTTTACCGGGGAACATTTAATTTTGTGCTGGGAAACACTAAATGGTTCCACATGGAGATACCAGATCTACACTTTCGGATTTTCTAGGGCGAAAGCTAGAGGAACTGCAGCAAGCAAACATGATATTTCTGTTTGTATACATGACATTTTATGCACTTGCCTAACGAAAAGACTTTTCTTTTCTCCAAAACCATTTTTACTGTGATTTTCTCGGTCCATTGCATACGAATTCCACACCACTTTGTCCGGATATGACTGGATGAAACCAGAAATATCTGGTTTTGTTTTGGCTAACTCAATCCCAGATATTGCTACAGCCCCTGTGTTTGTGTTTTCTGGATATTATCAATGGACTTTATGGTTTTGAATTTTTTTTATCATGGAACATTAAATTTTGTGCTGGGAAACACTAATTGGTTCCACATGGAGACACCAGCTCTACACATTTTATTTTCTAGGGAGAAAGCTAGAGGAACTGCAGCAAACAAACTTCAGATTTCTGTTTGTATAGATGCCATTTTATGCAGTGGGCGAAGGAAAAGACTTTGCTTTTCTCCAAAACCATTTTTACTGTGATTTTCTCGGTCCATTACATACGAATTCCACACCACTTTGTACGGATATGACTGGATGAATCCAGAAATATCCAGTTGTTTTTTGGCTAACTCAATTCCAGATATTGCTGCAGCCTCTGTGTTTGTGTTTTCTGATTATGATTGATGGACTTTATTGTTTTGAATTTTTTATCGGGGAACATTTAATTTTGTGCTGGGAAACCCTAACTGGTTCCACATGGAGACACCAGCTCTACACATTCGTATTTTCTAGGGAGAAATCTAGAGGAGCTGCGGCAAACAAACATGATATTTCTGTTTGTATAGATTACATTTTATGCACTTGCCTAATGAAAAGACTTTTCTTTTCTCCAAAACCATTTTTGCTGTGATTTTCTCCGTCCATTGCATATGAATTCCACCCCACTCTGTCCAGATATGACTGGATGAAACCAAAAATATCCGGTTGTGTTTTGGCTATCTCCATCCCAGATATTGCTACTGCCTTAGTGTCTGTGTTTTCTGGATATTAACGATAGATTTTATTGTTTTGAATGTTTTTTATCTGGGAACATTTAATTTTGTGCTTGGAAACACTAACTGGTTCCACAAGGAGACAGCAGCTCTACACATTCGTATTTTCTAGGGAGACAGCCAGAGGAACTGCAGCAAACAAACATGATATTGCTGTTTGTATAGATGCCATTATATGCACTGGCCGAAGGAAAAGACTTTGCTTTTCTCCAAAACCATTTTTACTCTGATTTTCTCGGTCCATTACATACGAATTCCACACCACTTTGTCCGGATTTGACTGGATGAAACCAGAAATATCCGGTTGTGTTTTGGCTAACTCCATCCCAGATATTGCTACAGCCTCTGTGTTTGTGTTTTCTGATTATTATCGATGGACTTTATTGTTTTGAATGTTTTTATCAGGGAACATTTAATTTTGTTCCGTAAAAACACAAATTGGTTCCACATGGAGACACAAGCTCTACACATTCGTATTTTCTAGGGAAAAATCTAGAGGAACTGAGGCAAACAAACATGATATTTCTGTTTGTATAGATGACATTTTGTGCACTTGCCTAAAGAAAAGATTGTGCTTTTTTTCCAAAACCATTTTTCCTGTGATTTTCTCGTTCCTATTGCCTACAAATTCTACCCCATTTTGTCCGGATATGACTGGATGAAACCAGAAATATCTGGTTTTGTGTTGGCTTACTATATCCCAGATATTACTACAGCCTTAGTGTCTGTGGTTTCTGGATATTATCGATAGATTTTATTGTTTAGAATGTTTTCATCGGGGAACATTTAATTTTGTGCCGGGAAACACTAATTGGTTCATCATGGGGTCACCAGCTCTACAATTCCTATTTTCCCGGGAGAAAGCTAGAGGAACTGCGACAAACAAACATGATATTTCTGTTTGTATAGATGACATTTTATGCACTTGCCTAAAGAAAAGGCTTTGCTTTTCTCCAAAATCATTTTTTACTGTGATTTTCTCGGTCGATTGCATACAAATTCCACATCACTTTTTCCTGATATGACTCGATGAAATGAGAAATATCCCATTGTGTTTTGGCTAACTCCATCCCAGATATTGTGCAACCCTCTGTCTTTGTTTATTCTGGATATTATCCTCAGACTTTATTGTTTTGAATATTTTAATCAGGAAACATTTAATTTTGAACCGTTGATACACTAACTGGTTCATCATGGGGACACCAGGTCTACACATTTGTATTTTCTAGGGAGAAAGCTAGAGGAACTGTGGAAATAAAACAAGATATTACTGTTGGTATACATGACATTTTATGCACTTGCCTAACGAAAAGAGTTTGCTTTTCTCCAAAACCATTTTCACTGTGAATTTCTCGGTAAATTTCATCCGAGTTCCACACCAGTTTGTCTGGATATGACTGGATGAAACCGGAAATATCAGATTTTGATTTGGCTAACTCAATCCCAGATATTGTTACAGCCTCTGTGTTTGTGTTTTCCAGATATCATCAACGGACTTTATTGTTTTGAATGTTTTTTATCGGGGAACATTTAATTTTGGGCTTAGTACACTAATTGGTTCATCATGGGGACATTAGCTCTACACATTCACATTTTCTAGGGAAAAAGCTAGAGGAACTGTGGCAAACAAACATGAAATTTATGTTTCTATCGATGACATTTTATGCACTTGCCAACGAAAAGTCTTTGCTTTTCTCCAAAACCATTTTTACCGTGATTCTCTCTCTGCAATGCATAGGAATTCCACACCATTTTGTCCGGATATGACTGGATGAAACCAGAAATATCTGGTTTTGTTTTGGCTAACTCAATCCCAGATATTGCTACAGCCTTTGTTTTTGTGTTTTAATGATATTATCCACGTACTTTTTTGTTTTGAATGTTTTTTTATCAGGAAACATTTAATTTTGTGCTTGGAAACACTAATTGGTTCCACATGGAGACACCAGCTCTACACATTCGTATTTTCTAGGGAGAAAGCTAGAGGAACTGCGGTACACAAACATGATGTTTCTGTTTGTATAGATGACATTTTATGCACTTGCCTAACGAAAAGACTTTGCTTTTTTCCAAAACCATTTTTACTGTTATTTTCTCGGTCCATTGCATACGAATTCCACAACAGTTTGTCTGGATATGACTGGATGAATCCAATGATATCCAATTGTGTTTTGCCTAACTCAATCCCAGATATTGCTACAGACACTGTTTTTTTTGTATTCCTGATATTATCCACGGACTTTATTGTTTTGATTGTTTTTTATCGGGGGACATTTAATTTTGAGCTTAGATACACTAATTGGTTCCACATGAGACACCAGCTCTACCCATTCGTATTTTCTAGGGAGAAAGCCAGAGGAACTGCAGCAAACACACATGATATTTCTGTTTGTATCGATGACCTTTTAAGCACTTGCCTAACGAAAAGACTTTGCTTTGCCCCAAAACCATTTTTACTGTGATTTTCTCGTTCCATTGCATACGAATTCCAAACTGCTTTGTCCGGATATGACTGGATGAAACCAGAAATATCCGGTTGTTTTGGCTAACTCAATGCGGAATACTCTGAAAGTCTCTGTGTTTGTGTTTTGTGGATATTATCGATGGACTTTATTGTTTTGAATGTTTTTTATCAGGGAATATTTAATTTTGTACCATTGAAACACTAATTGGTTCATCATAGGGACACCAGCTCTACACATCTGTATTTTCTAGGGGGAAATCTAGAGGAACTGCTACAAACAAGCATGATATTTCTGTTTGTATAGATGACATTTTATGCACTTCCCTAACGAGAAGACTTTGCTTTTCTCTAAAACCATTTTTACTGTGATTTTCTCGGTCCATTGCATACAAATTCCACACCACTTTGTCCGGATATGACTGCATGAAAACAGAAATATCTGGTGTTGTTTTTTGGCTAACTCAATCCTAGATATTGCTACAGCCTCTGTGTTTGTGTTTTTTGGATATTATCAACGTACTTTATTGTTTTGAATGCTTTTATCACGGAACATTTAATTTTGTACCATTGAAACACTAATTGGTTCATCATGGGGACACCAGCTCTACACATTCGTATTTTCTAGGGAGAAATCTAGAGGAACTGCGACAAACTAACATGATATTTCTGTTTGTTTTGATGACATTTTATGCACTTGCCTAACGAAAAGACTTTGCTTTTTTTCCAAAACCATTTTTACTGTGATTTTCTCGGTCCATTACATATGAATTCCACACCACTTTGTACGGATATGACTGGATGAAACCAGAAATATCCGGTTATGTTTTGGCTAACTCAATCGCAGATATTGCTACAGACTCTGTTTTTCAGTTTTCCAGATATTATCCACTGACTTTATTGTTTTGAATGTTTTTTATCGGGGAAGATTGAATTTTGAGCTTTTATACACTAAGTGGTTCCACATGGAGACACCAGCTCTACATTTTTGTATTTTTAGGGAGAAATGTAGAGGAACTGTGGTGCACAAACATGATATTACTGTTTGTATAGATGACATTTTATGCAGTTGCCTAATGAAAAGAGTTTGCTTTTCTCCAAAACCATTTTTACTCTGATTTACTTGGTCGATTGTATATGGATTCCACACCAGTTTGTCCGGATATGACTGGATGAAACCGGAAATATGGGGGGTGAAGCCAAGATGGCGGATAATGAGGACGTGCGCCATTAGTCTGTGAAAATAAAGTTCATAAAAGTGGAATTACTGTAGCCTTAGGAAAAGACTCAAGGAAAAAAACTGCAGAGGAAACGCTTCTGGATCTAGTGGATGTGACACAGAGGATCTACCGAGAGCCCACTGCGTGGAAACCCAACCGTGGGAACCAAGCCACAGAGTCTTGCCAGCGCGGGAACCAGAGGTAAGACAAAAGCCTCAGAAACTCTCCTCCTCCCGCCGCTGCCTGCGGCTCTGCCGCGGCGGCGGTGGCGGCAGCAGTGGTGGCATCCCGAGTGCCTCTCTCCGCGGTCCCAGTCCCGGGGAGCGCGCGCACGCACTACAGTGGTGGCGGCAGCGGCGGCGGCTGCGTCCCGAGCTCCTCTCTCCGCAGTCCCAGTACCGGGGAGCGAGCGCAGGCACTACAGCAGCGGCGGCGGCGGTGGCGGCGGCGGCGATCGTGTGGCCTGGCTGGCCCTAGGCAACAGCGCCTATAGAGGAAGATCACGGGAGAAGCACCAGGTGGAGCCTTGGATCACCAGCTGAGACAAGGCCTCAGGAAAAGATTCAAGAAAAAAACTGCAGAAGAAACGCTTCCAGATCTATTGGATGTGACACAGAGGACCTACAAGGAGCCCACCGCATGGAAAACCAACTGCGGGAGACAAGCCACAAAATCTACCCAGCGCAGGAACCAACGGGAGCCATTCGGAATTACTTCCCAACTGAGTCAAAAAAAAAATAGAGAGAGAGAGAGAGAGAGAGAGAGAGAGAGAGAGAGAGAGATCCAGCAAGGAGCAAGGAGAGTCACTTTTTGCAAAGCCTCAAACCTGAAGAATCAAGCAGAGCTCACTGGCCACACCCACCACAGCCTCTAAGGATTCATCAAAGCAGACAGCCCACCTAGAAGCATAGTATAATGAGAAAAAAACACCACAGCAAAAAAAAAAACATAAATTATCTCCAACATGCCAAACAACAAATGTAGAAGCAGAGTTAACAAGAGCAAGGAAGACACTATGATGCCTCCAAATGAACAAGACCCCCCAGTCCAAGATTATGAAGATGAAGAGATAGAGGAAATGCAAGAAGCGAATCTCAAAAAACTGATAAGAACATTAAGAAGTTCTCAAAAACAAATTCTTGAACTACAGAAATCCTTAATGGCAAGATAGAAAATCTCTCTCGTGAAAGTGAAATATTAAGGAGGAATCAAAATGAAATGAAACAACTAGTAGAACATGAAACTGTGATAGTGACAAGAAACCATAATGAAATGAAGAACTCAATAGATCAAATGACAAACACATTAGAAAGCCTCAAAAAGAGAATGGGTGAAGCAGAAGAGAGAATATCGGAATTAGAAGACAGAGAACAGGAAAGGAAACAATCAAATCAAAGAAAAGAAGAAGAAATCAGAAATCTAAAAAATACTGTCAGGAATCTACAGGATACTCTTAAAAAACCCAACATTCGGGTTCTAGGAGTACCTGAAGGCATGGAGAGAGAGAAAGGATTAGAAGGCCTTTTTAGTGAGATACTAGCAGAAAATTTCCCAGGTTTGGAGAAAGACAGAGACATCCTAATACAGGAAGCTCATAGAACCCCTAATAAACATGACCAAAAGAGATCCTCACCACGGCACGTCGTAATCAAATTCACCACAGTAAAACACAAAGAAAAGATCCTAAAATGTACAAGAGAGAAACACCAGATTACTCTCAGAGGATCTCCAATTAGACTCACAGCTGACTTCTCTTCAGAAACCCTACAAGCTAGGAGAGAATGGCGAGACATAGCCCAGGTGCTAAGAGAGAAAAACTGCCAGCCCAGAATATTATATCCTGCAAAGATCTCATTTATGAATGAAGGTGAAATAAAGACCTTTCACAGCAAACAGAAATGAAAGAATTTGTCGCCACTCGTCCAGCCCTGCAAAAGATGCTTAAAGATGTGTTACATACAGAAACACAGAAACATGGTCACCAATATGAAAGAAGGTAAAGGTAGGAAACCTCACACCAAAAGATCACAGGAATCTCAAACCATATATTAGAAAGTATCTTTGACTAATGGCAGGGCAAAGTTACTCCTTCTCAATAGTCACATTGAATGTTAATGGCTTGAACTGTCCAGTTAAAAGACACCGATTGGCTGTTTGGGTTAAGGAACAAAACCCATCCTTTTGCTGCTTACAAGAAACACATCTATCCAACAATGATCCATACAGGCTGAGAGTGAAAGGCTGGAAAAAGATATACCATGCCAACAGAAATGAAAAGAGAGCGGGCGTAGCCATCTTAATATCGGACAACATAAACTTTACCACAAAAACTGTTAGGAGAGACAAAGAGGGGCACTATATAATGATTAAGGGATCCATTCAACAGAAAGATATAACGATTATCAATGTATATGCACCTAATTACAGGGCACCAGCTTATTTAAAAGACTTGTTAAGGGACTTAAAGGGAGACTTAGACCCCAATACAATAGTACTGGGGGACTTCAATACTCCACTCTCAGAGATAGACAGATCAACAGAACAGAAGATCAACAAGGAGACAGTAGATTTAAATGACACTATAGTCCAAATGGATCTAACAGATATCTACAGAACATTTCATCCTACATCTAAGGACTTTACATTCTCCTCAGCAGTACATGGAACCTTCTCCAGGATTGACCACATACTAGGCCATAAAGCAAGTCTCAGCAAATTCAAAAGAATTAGAATCATACCATGCAGCTTCTCAGACCACAAAGGAATGAAATTGGAAATTGGCAACTCAGGAATCCCTAGAGCACGTGCAAACACATGGAGATTGAACAACATGTTCCTGAATGAAAAATGGGTCATAGAAGAAATTAAAAGAGAAATCAAAAATTTTCTGGAAGTAAATGACGATAACAGCACAACATACCAAAACCTATGGGATACAACAAAAGCAGTGTTAAGAGGAAAGTTTATATCAATAAGTGCCTACATGAAGAAATTGGAAAGGCACCAAATAGATGAGCTTTCAAGTCATCTCAAGGATCTAGAAAATCTGCAGCAAACCAAACCCAAACCCAGTAGGAGAAGAGAAATAATTAAAATCAGAGAAGAAATCAACAGGATTGAATCCAAAAAAACATTACAAAAAATCAGCCAAACGAGGAGCTGGTTTTTTGAAAAAATAAACAAAATTGACACCCCATTGGCCCAACTAACTAAAAAAAGAAGAGAAAAGACCCAAATCAATAGGATCAGAGATGAAAAAGGAAACATAACAACAGACACCACAGAAATAAAAAGAATCATCAGAGATTACTACAAGGACTTGTATGCCAGCAAACAGGGAAATCTATCAGAAATGGACAGATTCTTGGACACATACAACCTCCCTAAATTGAGCCAGGAAGACATAGAAAACCTAAACAGACCCATAACTGACACAGAAACTGAAACAGTAATAAAGGCCCTCCCAACAAAGAAAAGCCCAGGACCAGATGGATTCACTGCTGAGTTCTACCAGACATTTAGAGAAGAACTAACTCCAATTCTTCTCAAACTATTCAGAACAATCGAAAAAGAGGGAATCCTCCCAAATTCTTTCTATGAAGCCAGCATCACCTTAATTCCTAAGCCGGAAAAAGATGCAGCATTGAAAGAGAATTACAGACCAATATCCCTGATGAACATAGATGCAAAAAACATCAATAAAATTCTGGCCAATAGAATGCAACAACACATCAGAAAGATCATCCACCCAGACCAAGTGGGATTTATCCCTGGTATGCAAGGATGGTTCAACGTCCGCAAGACAATCAACGTAATACACTACATTAACAGGCTGCAGAAGAAAAACCATATGATTCTCTCAATAGACGCAGAGAAAGCATTTGATAAAATACAACACCCTTTCATGATGAAAACTCTAAGCAAACTGGGTATGGAAGGAACATTCCTCAATACAATCAAAGCAATACATGAAAAACCCACGGCCAACATCCTATTGAATGGGGAAAAGTTGGAAGCATTTCCACTGAAATCTGGTACCAGACAGGGATGCCCTCTCTCACCACTGCTATTCAATATAGTTCTGGAAGTTTTGGCCAGAGCTATTAGGCAAGAAAAAGAAATTAAAGGGATACAAATCGGGAAGGACGAACTCAAACTATCCCTCTTTGCAGATGATATGATTCTTTATTTAGGGGACCCAAAGAACTCTACTAAGAGACTGCTGGAACTCATCTAAGAGTTTGGCAAAGTAGCAGGATATAAAATCAATGCACAAAAATCAACAGCCTTTGTATACACAGGCAATGCCACGGCTGAGGAAGAACTTCTAAAATCAATCCCATTCACAATAGCTACAAAAACAATCAAATACCTTGGAATCAACTTAACCAAAGACGTTAAAGATCTCTACGATGAAAACTACAAAACCTTACAGAAAGAAATAGAAGAGGATACCAAAAAATGGAGAAATCTTCCATGCTCATGGATTGGAAGAATCAATATCATCAAAATGTCTATTCTCCCAAAAGCAATTTATACATTCAATGCAATACCCATCAAGATCCCGAAGACCTTCTTCTCAGATCTGGAAAAAAATGATGCTGAAATTCATATGGAGACACAGAAGACCTCGAATAGCCAAAGCAATCCTGTACAACAAAAACAAAGCCGGAGGCATCACAATACCTGATTTCAGGACATACTACAGGGCAGTTGTTATCAAAACAGCATGGTACTGGTACAGAAGCAGATGGATAGACCAATGGAACAGAATAGAAGCACCAGAAATCAATCCAAACATCTACAGCCAACTTATATTTGACCAAAGATCCAAATCTAATCCCTGGAATAAGGACAGTCTATTCAATAAATGGTGCTGGGAAAATTGGATTTCCACGTGCAGAAGCTTGAAGCAAGACCCATACCTATCACCTTACACAAAAATTCACTCAACGTGGATTAAAGACTTAAATCTACGACCCGAAACCATCAAATTATTAGAGAGCATTAGAGAAACCCTGCAAGATATAGGCACAGGCAAAGACTTCCTGGAAAATACTCCAACAGCACAGGCAGTCAAAACCAAAATTAACATTTGGGATTGCATCAAATTGAGAAGTTTCTGTACTTCAAAAGAAACAGTCAGGAAAGTGAAGAGGCAACAAACAGAATGGGGAAAAATATTCGCAAACTATACTACAGATAAAGGATTGATAACCAGAATCTACAAAGAAATCAAGAAAATCCACAACAACAAAACAAACAACCCACTGAAGAGATGGGCCAAGGACCTCAATAGACATTTTTCGAAAGAGGAAATCCAAATGGCCAACAGACACATGAAAAAATGTTCAAGATCACTAGCAATCAGAGAAATGCAAATCAAAACCACAATGAGGTTCCATCTCACCCCGGTGAGAATGGCTCACATTCAGAAATCTACCAACAACAGATGCTGGAGAGGATGTGGGGAAAAAGGGACACTAACCCACTGTTGGTGGGAATGCAAACTGGTTAAGCCACTATGGAAGTCAGTCTGGAGATTCCTCAGAAACCTGAACATAACCCTACCATACAACCCAGCCATCCCACTCCTTGGAATTTACCCAAAGGAAATTAATTTGGCAAATAAAAAAGCCATCTGCACATTAATGTTTATTGCAGCTCAATTCACAATAGCTAAGACCTGGATCCAACCCAAATGCCCATCAACAGTAGACTGGATAAAGAAATTATGGGACATGGACTCCATAGAATACTATACAGCAGTAAGAAACAACGAAACCCAGTCATTTGCAACAAGATGGAGCAATCTGGAAAACATCATGCTGAGTGAATTAAGCCAGTCCCAAAGAGAAAAATATCATTTGTTTTCCCTGATCGGTGACAACTGAGCGCCAAAGGGGAAACCTGTTAAGTGAAATGGACACTATAAGCAACAATGAACTGATCAGCTCCTGTCCTGACTTTAGATGTACAATGTAATACTTTATCCTTTTTAGTATTTGTTGTTGTTGTTGTTGTTCTAGTACTATTGGTTGAACTCAGTAATTAATACACAATTATTCTTAGGTGTTTAAATTTTAACTGAAAAGTGATCCCTGTTAAATCTAAGAGTGGAAAAAGAGAGAGAGGAGATGAACAATTTGGAACATGCTCAATCGGACTGGCCGCAAATGGTGGAGTTAGAAATGTGCCAGGGGATTCCAACACAATCCCATCAAGATGGCATGTACCAATGCCATCGCACTAGTCCAAGTGATCAATTTCAGCTCACAATTGATAGCTCTGATAGGTCTAAGAGTCAAAGAGATCACACAAACAAGACAAGTATCTGCTAATACTAACTGATAGAATCAAAAAGGGAGAGAAAGATCCAACATGGGAAGCGGGATACACAGCAGACTCATAGAATGGCAGATGTCCTAAACAACACTCTGGCCTCAGAATCAGCCCTCAAGGCATTCGGATCTGGCGGAAGAGCCCATGAGAGTATAGCAGGCATGGAAAGCCAAGATATCATGGAAAAAAAGTCCTAAATGAATGATCTCTGGGAGTGAGATCCCAGTGGAAAGAACGGGGCCATCAAAGAAGGAGGTACCCTTCTCTGAAGGGAGGAGAGAACTTCCACTTTGACTATGACCCTATTGGAATAAGATCAAACTCAGCAAACTATAAAGGCTTCCATAGCCCTGGCAACTCATGACTAGAGCGTAGGGAGATTACTGATGACATGAACAGGAGTGTCAAATTGTTAAATCAGCAACAGGAGTCACTGTGTACTTACACCCCATGTGGGATCTGTCCCTAATGTGTCATCTAAAGCGAAGTGATGCTATAACTAGTACTGAAACAGTATTTTTATACTTTCCATTTCTGTGTGGTCACAAACTGATGAGGTCTTTACTAATTATATACTGAAGTGATCTTCTGTATATAAAGATAATTGGAAATGAAAAAAACAACCTGGTGTTAAAATGGAAATGGCATAGAAAATTAATTGATTTCAAAAAAAATTATGTAGGATCTCTGTCTTTAATGTGCTGTACATTGCTATTTAATGCTATAATTAGTAATCCAATGGTAGTTTTTTCACTTGATGTTGCTATATGGGCAAAATGTTGAAATCTTTATCTAATATATACTAAACTGATCTTCTGTATATAAAGAGAATTGAAAATGAATCTTTACATGAATGGAAGGGGAAAGGGAGCAGGAAAGGGGAGGGTTGCGGGTGGGAGGGAAGTTATGGGAGGGGGGAAGCCATTGTAACCCATAAGCTATACTTTGGAAATTTATATTCATTAAATAAAAGTTTAATAACAGGCCGGCACCGTGGCTCAACAGGCTAATCCTCCGCCTTGTGCTGCCGGCACACCGGGTTCTAGTCCCGGTCGGGGCACCAATCCTGTCCCGGTTGCCCCTCTTCCAGGCCAGCTCTCTGCTGTGGCCAGGGAGTGCAGTGGAGGATGGCCCAAGTGCTTGACCCTGCACCCCATGGGAGACCAGGATAAGCACCTGGCTCCTGCCACTGGAACAGCGCGGTGCGCCGGCCGCAGCGCGCTACAGCGGTGGCCAATGGAGGGTGAACCAACGGCAAAAGGAAGACCTTTCTCTCTGTCTCTCTCTCTCAATGTCCACTCTGCCTGTCAAAAAAAAAGTTTAATAACAAAAACAGAAACCGGAAATATACGGTTTTGTTTTGGCTAACTCAATCCCAGATATTGCTACAGCCTCTGTGTTTGTGTTTTCCGGATATTATCAATGGACTTTATTGTTTTGAATGTTTTTCTCAGGCAACATTTAATTTTGTACCGTTGAAACACTAATTGGTTCATCATGGGGACACCAGCTCTACAACATTCGTATTTTGTAGGGAGAAAGCTAGAGGAACTGCGACAAACAACATGATATTTATGTTTGCATAGATGACATTTTATGCACTTGCAAAACGAAAATACATTGCTTTTCTCCAAAACTATTTTTACTGAGATATTCTCGGTCCATTGCATACGAATTCCACAGCAGTTTGTCCGGATATGACTGGATGAAACTGGAAATATCCGGTTGTGTTTTGGCTAACTCAATCCGAAATATTGCGAAAGCCACTCTGTTTGTGTTTTCTGGATATTATCGATGGACTTTATCGTTTTGAATGTTTTTCTCAGGGAACATTTAATTTTGTACTCTTGAAACACTAATAGGTTCATCATGGGGACACCAGCTCTACACATTCATATTTTCTAGGAAGAAAGCAAGAGGTACTGCTGCAAACAAACATGATATTTATGTTTGTATAGATGACATTTTATGCACTTGCCTAACAAAAAGACTTTGCTTTTCTCCAAAACCATTTCTACTGTGATTCTCTCTGTCCATTGCATACGAATTCCACACAACTTTGTCCGGATATGACTGGATGAAACCAGAAATATCCGGTTTTGTTTTGGCTAACTCAATGCGAAATATTGCTACAGCCTCTGTGTTTGTGTTTTCTTGATAATATCGATGGACTTTATTGTTTTGAATGATTTATCAGGGAGCATTTAATTTTGTACCGTACAAACACTAATTGGTTCATCATGGGTGCACCAGCTCCAAACATTCGTATTTTCTAGGGAGAAATCTAGACGAACTGAGACAAACAAACATGATATTTATGGTTGTATAGATTACATTTTATGCACTTGCCTAAGGAAAAGACTTTGCTTTTCTCCAAAACCATTTTTACTCTGATTTTCTCACCCCATTGCATACGAATTCCACACCACTTTGTCCAGATATGACTGGATGAAACGGGAAATATCCGGTTGTGTTTTGGCTAACTCAATCTGAAATATTGTGAAAGCCTCTGTGTTTGTGTTTTCTGGATATTAGTGATGGACTTTATTGTTTTGGATGTTTTCATCAGGGAAGATTTAATTTTGTACCGTTGAAACACTAATTGGTTCATCATGGGGACACCAGCTCTACACATTTGTATTTTCTAGGGAGAAAGTTAGAGGAACTGCGGCAATAAAACATGATATTACTGTTTGTATAGATGACATTTTATGCAGTTGCCTAATGAAAAGACTTTGCTTTTCTCCAAAACCATTTTTACTCTGATTTTATCAGTCCATTGCATACGAATTCCACACAATTTTGTCCGGATATGACTGGATGAATCCTGAAATATCCTGTTGTGTTTCAGCTAACTCAATCCGAAATATTATGAAAGCATCTGTGTTTGTGTTTTCTGGATATTATCGATGGACTTTATTGTTTTGAATATTTTTATCATGGAACATTTAATTTTGTACCGTTGAAACACTAATTGGTTCATCATGGGGACACCAGCTCTACACATTCTTATTTTCTATGGAGAAAGCTAGAGATACTGCGGCAAACAAACATGATATTTCTGTTTGTATAGATGACATTTTATGCACTTGCCTAACAAAACACCTTTGCTTTTCTCCAAAACCATTTTTGCTGTGATTTTCTCGGTCCATTGCATACGAATTCCACACCACTTTGTCCAGATATGACTGGATGAAACCGGAAATATCCGGTTTTGTTTTGGCTAACTCAATCCCAGATATTGCTACAGACCCTTTGTTTGTGTTTTCCGGATATTATCAATGGACTTTATGGGTTTGAATGTTTTTTTGGGGGAACATTTTATTTTCAGCTTGATTCACTAATGGTTCCACATAGAGACACCAGCTCTACATATTTGTAGTTTCTAGGGAGATAGCTAGAGAAACTGTGGCAAACAAACATGATATTTCTGTTTGTATCGATGACATTTTGTGCACTTGGCTAACGAAAAGTGTTTGCTTTTCTCCAAAACCATTTTTACTCTGATTTTCTCACCCCATTGCATACGAATTCCACACCACTTTTTCCTTATATGATTCCATGAACCCAGAAATATCCGGTTGTGTTTTGGCTGACCCAATCTAAAATATTGTGAAAGATTCTGTGTTTGAGTTTTCTGGATATTATCAATGGACTTTATTGTTTTGAATGTTTTTATCAGGGAACTTTTAATTTTGTACCGTTGAAACACTAATTGGTTCATCATGGGGACACCAGCTCTACACATTCATATTCTCTAGGGAGAAAGCTAGAGGTACTGCGGCAAACAAACATGATATTTCTGTTTGTATCGATGACATTTTATGCACTTGCCTAACGAAATGACTTTGCTTTTCTCCAAAACCATTTTTACTGTGATTTTCTCGGTCCATTGCATACGAATTCCACACCAGTTTGTCCGGATATGACTGGATGAAACCGGACATATCCGGTTTTGTTTTGGCTAATTCAATCCCAGATATTGCTACAGACTCTGCATTTGGGTTTTCTGGATATTATCAACGAACTTTTATTGTTTTGAATGTTTTTATCGGGGAACAATTATTTGTGAGCTTAGATACACTAATTGGTTTCACATGGAGACACCAGCTCTACATATTTGTATTTTCTAGGGAGAAAGCTAGAGGAATTGCCGCAAACAAACATGATATTTTTGTTTGTATAGATGACATTTTATGCACTTGCCTAATGAAAAGACTTTCCTTTTCTCCAAATCCATTTTTACTCTGATTTTATAGTTCCATTGCATACAAATTCCAAACCACTTTGTGCGCATATGACTGGATGAAACCGGAAATATCCGGTTTTTTTTTGGCTAACTCAATCCGAAATATTGTGAAAGCCTCTGTGTTTGTGTTTTCTGGATATTATCGATGGACTTTATTGTTTTGAATGTTTTTATCAGGGAACATTATTTTTGTACCCTTGAAACACTAATAGGTTCATCATGGGGACACCAGCCCAACATACTCGTTTTTTCCTGGTAGAAATCTAGAGGAACTGCGGCAAACAAACATGATATTTCTGTTTGTATAGATGACATTTTATGCACTTGCCTAACGAAAATACTTTGCTTTTCTCCAAAACCATTTTTACTGTGATTTTCTCGGTCCATTGCATACGAATTCCACACCACTTTGTCCGGATATGACTGGATGAAACCAGAAACATCCGGTTGTGTTTTGGTTAACTCAATCTGAAATTTTGTGAAAGCCTCTGTGTTTCTGTTTTCTGGATATTATCGATGGACTTTATTGTTTTGAATCTTTTTATCAGGGAACATTTAATTTTGTCCCATTGATACACTAATTGGTTCATCATGAGGGCTCCAGCTCTACACATTCGTATTTTCTAGGGACAATGCTAGAGGAACTGCGGTAAACAAACATGATATTTCTGTTTGTATAGATGACATTTTATGCACTTGCCTAACGAAAAGACTGCTTTTCTCCAAAATCATTTTTACTCTGATTTTCTCAGCCCAGTGCATACGAATTCCACAACAGTTTGTCCTGATTTGACTGGATGAAACCAGGAATATCCAGTTGTGTTTTGGTTAACTCAATCCCAGATATTGCTACAGCCTCTGTGTTTTCTGGATGTTATCAACGGACTTTATTGTTTTGAATGTTTTTATCAGGGAACATTTTATTTTGAGGTTGGATACAGTAATTGGTTCCACACGGAGACACCAGCTCCACACATTCGTAATTTCTAGAGAGAAAGCTAGAGGAACTGCGGCAAACAAACATGATATTTCTGTTTGTATAGATGACATTTTATGCACTTGCCTAACGAAAAGACTTTGCTTTTCTCCAAAACCATTTTTACTGTGATTTTCTCGGTCCATTGCATACGAATTCCACACCAGTTTTCCGGATGTGAATGGATGAACTCAGGAATATCCGGTTGTGTTTTGGCTAACTCAATCCAAAATATTGCTACAGCCTCTGTGTTTGTGTATTCCTGATATTATCCATGGACTTTATCGTTTTGATTGTTTTTTATCAGGGAACATTTAATTTTGTGCTGGGAGACACTAATTGGTTCCACATAGAGACACCAGCTCTACACATTCGTATTTTCTAGGTAGAAAGCTAGAGGAACTGTGGCAAACAAACATGATATTTGCTATTCTCCAAAACCATCTTTACTCTTATTTTCTCATGCATTGCATATGAATTCCAAAGCGCTTTGTCCAGAAATGACTGGATTAAACCAGAAATATCCAGGTTTTTTTTGGCTAACTCAATCCGAAATATTGTGAAAATTTCTGTGTTTGTGTTTTCTGGATATTATCGATGGACTTTATTGCTTTGAATGTTTTTATCAGGGAACATTTAATTTTGTACCATAGAAACACTAATTGGTTCATCATGGGTACACCAGCTCCACACATTCGTATTTTCTAGGGAGAAAGCTACAGGAACTGCGACAAACAAACATGATATTTCTGTTTGTATAGATGAACTTTTATGCACTTGCCTAACGAAAAGACTTTGCTTTTCTCCAAAACCATTTTAATGTGATTTTCTCGATCCATTGCATACGAATTCCATACCAGTTTGTCCTGATATGACTGGATGAATCCGGAAATTCCGGTTTTGTTTTGGCAAACTCAATCCCAGATATTGCTACAGCCTCTGTGTTTGTGTTTTCCGGATATTATCAATGGACTTTATTGTTTTGGATATTGTTTATCAGGGAACATTTAAGTTTGTGCTTGGAATCACTAATTGCTTCCACATGGAGACACAAGCTCTACATATTTGTATTTTCTAGGGAGAAAGCTAGAGGAACTGTGGCAAACAAACATGATATTTCTGTTTGTATAGATGATATTTTATGCACTCCCCTAATGAAAAGACTTTGCTTTTCTCCAAAACCATTTTTACTGTTATTTTCTCGTCCATTGCTTATGAATTCCACACCATTTTGTCGAGATATGTCTGGATGAAACCACAAATATGTGGCTGTGTTTTGGCTAACTCAAACCGAAAAGTTGCTACAGCCTCTGTGTTTGAGTATTCCTGATATTATCCACGGACTTTATTGTTTTGAATTTTTTTATCAGGGAACATTTAATTTTGTGCTTCGAAACACTAATTGGTTCCACATGGAGAAACCAGTTCTACACATCCGTATTTTCTAGGGAGAAAGCTAGAGGAATTGTGGCAAACAAACATGATATTTTCTGTTTGTATGGATGATATTTTATGCACTTGCTGAAAGAAAAGATGTTGCTTTTCTCCAAAACCATTTTTACTGTGATTTTCTCGGTCCATTGCATACGAATTCGAAACCACTTTGTCCGGATATGACTGGATGAAACAAGAAATATCTGGTTAACTCAATCCAAAATATTGTGAAAGCCTCTGTGTTTTTATTTTCTGGATAGTATCAATGGACTTTATTGTTGTGAATGTTTGTTATCGGGGAACATTTAATTTTGTGCTTGGAAACACTAATTGGTTCATCATGAGGGATCCAGATCTACACATTCGTATTTTTTAGGGACAATTCTAGAGGAACTGCGGTAAACAAGCATGATATTTCTGTTTGTAAAGATGAACTTTTATGCCCTTACCTAACGAAAAGACTGCTTTTCTCCAAAACCATTTTTACTCTGATATTCTCAGCCCAGTGCTTACGAATTCCACACCAGTTTGTCCTGATTTGACTGGATGAAACCAGAAATATCCAGTTGTGTTTTGGTTAACTCAATCCCAGATATTGCTACAGCCTCTGTGTTTTCTGGATGTTATCAACGGACTTTATTGTTTTGAATGTTTTTTATCGGGGAACATTTTATTTTGAGGTTGGATACAGTAATTGGTTCCACACGGAGACACCAGCTCCACACATTCGTAATTTCTAGGGAGAAAGCTAGAGGAACTGCGACAAACAAACATGATATTTCTGTTTGTATCAATGACATTTTATGCACTTGCCTAATGAAAAGACTTTGCTTTTCGCCAAAACCATTTTTACTGTGATTTTCTCAGCCCAGTGCATATGAATTCCACACCAGTTTGTCCGGATATGACTGGATGAAAACAGAAATATCCGGTTGTGCTTTCCAACTCAGTCGGGAATATTTTGAAAGCCTCTGTGTTTGTGCACTTACCTAACAAAAAGACTTTGCCTTTCTCCAAAACCATTTTTACTCTGATTTTCTAAGCCCGTTGCATACGAATTCCACACCACTTTGTCCGGATATGACTTGATGAAACCGGAAATATCCGGTTTTGTTTTGGCTAACTCAATCGCAGATATTGCTACAGCCTCTGTGTTTGTGTATTCCTGATATTACCCACGTACTTTATTGTTTTGAATGTTTTTTATCAGGGAACATTTAATTTTGTGCTTGGAAACAATAATTGGTTCCACATGGAGGCACCAGCTCTACACGTTCGTATTTTCTAGGGAGAAAGCTAGAGGAACTGTGGCAAACAAACATGAAATTTCTGTTTGTATAGATGACATTTTATGCACTTGCCTAACGAAAATACTTTGCTTTTCTCCAAAACCATTTTTACTGTGATTTTCTCGGTCCATTGCATACGAATTCCACACCACTTTGTCCGGATATGACTGGATGAAACCAGAAATATCCGGTTGTGTTTTGGTTAACTCAATCTGAAATTTTGTGAAAGCCTCTGTGTTTCTGTTTTCTGGATATTATCGATGGACTTTATTGTTTTGAATCTTTTTATCAGGGAACATTTAATTTTGTCCCATTGAAACACTAATTGGTTCATCATGAGGGCTCCAGCTCTACACATTCGTATTTTCTAGGGACAATGCTAGAGGAACTGCGGTAAACAAACATGATATTTCTGTTTGTATAGATGAACTTTTATGCACTTGCCTAACGAAAAGACTGCTTTTCTCCAAGACCATTTTTACTGTGATTTTCTCAGCCCAGTGCATACGAATTCCACACCAGTTTGTCCTGATTTGACTGGATGAAACCAGGAATATCCAGTTGTGTTTTGGTTAACTCAATCCCAGATATTGCTACAGCCTCTGTGTTTTCTGGATGTTATCAACGGACTTTATTGTTTTGAATGTTTTTATCAGGGAACATTTTATTTTGAGGTTGGATACAGTAATTGGTTCCACACGGAGACACCAGCTCCACACATTCGTAATTTCTAGAGAGAAAGCTAGAGGAACTGCGGCAAACAAACATGATATTTCTGTTTGTATAGATGACATTTTATGCACTTGCCTAACGAAAAGACTTTGCTTTTCTCCAAAACCATTTTTACTGTGATTTTCTCGGTCCATTGCATACGAATTCCACACCAGTTTTCCGGATGTGAATGGATGAACTCAGGAATATCCGGTTGTGTTTTGGCTAACTCAATCCAAAATATTGCTACAGCCTCTGTGTTTGTGTATTCCTGATATTATCCATGGACTTTATCGTTTTGATTGTTTTTTATCAGGGAACATTTAATTTTGTGCTGGGAGACACTAATTGGTTCCACATAGAGACACCAGCTCTACACATTCGTATTTTCTAGGTAGAAAGCTAGAGGAACTGTGGCAAACAAACATGATATTTGCTATTCTCCAAAACCATCTTTACTCTTATTTTCTCATGCATTGCATATGAATTCCAAAGCGCTTTGTCCAGAAATGACTGGATTAAACCAGAAATATCCAGGTTTTTTTTGGCTAACTCAATCCGAAATATTGTGAAAATTTCTGTGTTTGTGTTTTCTGGATATTATCGATGGACTTTATTGCTTTGAATGTTTTTATCAGGGAACATTTAATTTTGTACCATAGAAACACTAATTGGTTCATCATGGGTACACCAGCTCCACACATTCGTATTTTCTAGGGAGAAAGCTACAGGAACTGCGACAAACAAACATGATATTTCTGTTTGTATAGATGAACTTTTATGCACTTGCCTAACGAAAAGACTTTGCTTTTCTCCAAAACCATTTTAATGTGATTTTCTCGATCCATTGCATACGAATTCCATACCAGTTTGTCCTGATATGACTGGATGAATCCGGAAATTCCGGTTTTGTTTTGGCAAACTCAATCCCAGATATTGCTACAGCCTCTGTGTTTGTGTTTTCCGGATATTATCAATGGACTTTATTGTTTTGGATATTGTTTATCAGGGAACATTTAAGTTTGTGCTTGGAATCACTAATTGCTTCCACATGGAGACACAAGCTCTACATATTTGTATTTTCTAGGGAGAAAGCTAGAGGAACTGTGGCAAACAAACATGAT
The DNA here is from genome assembly GCA_036325905.1 of Lepus oiostolus. Classification (NCBI taxonomy): domain Eukaryota; kingdom Metazoa; phylum Chordata; class Mammalia; order Lagomorpha; family Leporidae; genus Lepus; species Lepus oiostolus. The sequence continues at coordinate 362,606 of CM070804.1, forward strand.
ATTTCTGTTTGTATAGATGATATTTTATGCACTCGCCTAATGAAAAGACTTTGCTTTTCTCCAAAACCATTTTTACTGTTATTTTCTCGTCCATTGCTTATGAATTCCACACCATTTTGTCGAGATATGTCTGGATGAAACCACAAATATGTGGCTGTGTTTTGGCTAACTCAAACCGAAAAGTTGCTACAGCCTCTGTGTTTGAGTATTCCTGATATTATCCACGGACTTTATTGTTTTGAATTTTTTTATCAGGGAACATTTAATTTTGTGCTTCGAAACACTAATTGGTTCCACATGGAGAAACCAGTTCTACACATCCGTATTTTCTAGGGAGAAAGCTAGAGGAATTGTGGCAAACAAACATGATATTTTCTGTTTGTATGGATGATATTTTATGCACTTGCTGAAAGAAAAGATGTTGCTTTTCTCCAAAACCATTTTTACTGTGATTTTCTCGGTCCATTGCATACGAATTCGAAACCACTTTGTCCGGATATGACTGGATGAAACAAGAAATATCTGGTTAACTCAATCCAAAATATTGTGAAAGCCTCTGTGTTTTTATTTTCTGGATAGTATCAATGGACTTTATTGTTGTGAATGTTTGTTATCGGGGAACATTTAATTTTGTGCTTGGAAACACTAATTGGTTCATCATGAGGGATCCAGCTCTACACATTCGTATTTTTTAGGGACAATTCTAGAGGAACTGCGGTAAACAAGCATGATATTTCTGTTTGTAAAGATGAACTTTTATGCCCTTACCTAACGAAAAGACTGCTTTTCTCCAAAACCATTTTTACTCTGATATTCTCAGCCCAGTGCTTACGAATTCCACACCAGTTTGTCCTGATTTGACTGGATGAAACCAGAAATATCCAGTTGTGTTTTGGTTAACTCAATCCCAGATATTGCTACAGCCTCTGTGTTTTCTGGATGTTATCAACGGACTTTATTGTTTTGAATGTTTTTTATCGGGGAACATTTTATTTTGAGGTTGGATACAGTAATTGGTTCCACACGGAGACACCAGCTCCACACATTCGTAATTTCTAGGGAGAAAGCTAGAGGAACTGCGACAAACAAACATGATATTTCTGTTTGTATCAATGACATTTTATGCACTTGCCTAATGAAAAGACTTTGCTTTTCGCCAAAACCATTTTTACTGTGATTTTCTCAGCCCAGTGCATATGAATTCCACACCAGTTTGTCCGGATATGACTGGATGAAAACAGAAATATCCGGTTGTGCTTTCCAACTCAGTCGGAAATATTTTGAAAGCCTCTGTGTTTGTGCACTTACCTAACAAAAAGACTTTGCCTTTCTCCAAAACCATTTTTACTCTGATTTTCTAAGCCCGTTGCATACGAATTCCACACCACTTTGTCCGGATATGACTTGATGAAACCGGAAATATCCGGTTTTGTTTTGGCTAACTCAATCGCAGATATTGCTACAGCCTCTGTGTTTGTGTATTCCTGATATTACCCACGTACTTTATTGTTTTGAATGTTTTTTATCAGGGAACATTTAATTTTGTGCTTGGAAACAATAATTGGTTCCACATGGAGGCACCAGCTCTACACGTTCGTATTTTCTAGGGAGAAAGCTAGAGGAACTTTGGCAAACAAACATGAAATTTCTGTTTGTATAGATGACATTTTATGCACTTGCCTAACGAAAATACTTTGCTTTTCTCCAAAACCATTTTTACTGTGATTTTCTCGGTCCATTGCATACGAATTCCACACCACTTTGTCCGGATATGACTGGATGAAACCAGAAATATCCGGTTGTGTTTTGGTTAACTCAATCTGAAATTTTGTGAAAGCCTCTGTGTTTCTGTTTTCTGGATATTATCGATGGACTTTATTGTTTTGAATCTTTTTATCAGGGAACATTTAATTTTGTCCCATTGAAACACTAATTGGTTCATCATGAGGGCTCCAGCTCTACACATTCGTATTTTCTAGGGACAATGCTAGAGGAACTGCGGTAAACAAACATGATATTTCTGTTTGTATAGATGAACTTTTATGCACTTGCCTAACGAAAAGACTGCTTTTCTCCAAGACCATTTTTACTGTGATTTTCTCAGCCCAGTGCATACGAATTCCACACCAGTTTGTCCTGATTTGACTGGATGAAACCAGGAATATCCAGTTGTGTTTTGGTTAACTCAATCCCAGGTATTGCTACAGCCTCTGTGTTTTCTGGATATTATCAACGGACTTTATTGTTTTGAATGTTTTTTATCAGGGAACATTTTATTTTGAGGTTGGATACAGTAATTGTTTCCACACGGAGACACCAGCTCCACACATTCGTAATTTCTAGGGAGAAAGCTAGAGGAACTGCGACAAACAAACATGATATTTCTGTTTGTATAGATGACATTTTATGCACTTGCCTAACGAAAATACTTTGCTTTTCTCCAAAACCATTTTTACTGTGATTTTCTCGGTCCATTGCATACGAATTCCACACCACTTTGTCCGGATATGACTGGATGAAACCAGAAACATCCGGTTGTGTTTTGGTTAACTCAATCTGAAATTTTGTGAAAGCCTCTGTGTTTCTGTTTTCTGGATATTATCGATGGACTTTATTGTTTTGAATCTTTTTATCAGGGAACATTTAATTTTGTCCCATTGAAACACTAATTGGTTCATCATAAGGGCTCCAGCTCTACACATTCGTATTTTCTAGGGACAATGCTAGAGGAACTGCGGTAAACAAACATGATATTTCTGTTTGTATAGATGAACTTTTATGCACTTGCCTAACGAAAAGACTGCTTTTCTCCAAAACCATTTTTACTCTGATTTTCTCAGCCCAGTGCATACAAATTCTATACCAGTTTGTCCTGATTTGACTGGATGAAACCAGAAATATCCAGTTGTGTTTTGGTTAACTCAATCCCAGATATTGCTACAACCTCTGTGTTTGTGTTTTGTGGATATTATTGATGGACTTTATTGTTGTGAATATTTTTTGTCGGGAATATTTTATTTTGAGCTTGGAAACAATAATTGTTTCCACATGGAGACACCAGCTCTACATATTCATATTTTCTAAGTAGAAACCTAGAGGAACTGTGACAAACAAACATGATATTTCTCTTTGTGTCGATGACATTTTATGCACTTGCCTAACGAAGACTTTGCTTTTCTCCAAAACCATTTTTACTGAAATTTCTCCGTCCATTTCATATGAATTCCACACGAGTTTGTCCGGATATGACTGGATGAAAACAGAAATATCCGGTTGTGCTTTCTAACTCAGTCGGAAATATTGTGAAAGCCTCTGTGTTTGTGCACTTGCCTAACAAAAAGACTTTGCCTTTCTCCAAAACCATTTTTACTCTGATTTTCTAAGCCCGTTGCATACGAATTCCACACCACTTTGTCCGGATATGACTTGATGAAACCGGAAATATCCGGTTTTGTTTTGGCTAACTCAATCGCAGATATTGCTACAGCCTCTGTGTTTGTGTATTCCTGATATTACCCACGTACTTTATTGTTTTGAATGTTTTTTATCAGGGAACATTTAATTTTGTGCTTGGAAACAATAATTGGTTCCACATGGAGACACCAGCTCTACACATTCGTATTTTCTAGGGAGAAAGCTAGAGGAACTGTGGCAAACAAACATGATATTTCTGTTTGTATAGATGACATTTTATGCACTTGCCTAACGAAAATACTTTGCTTTTCTCCAAAACCATTTTTACTGTGATTTTCTCGGTCCATTGCATACGAATTCCACACCACTTTGTCCGGATATGACTGGATGAAACTGAAAGAATTAGGCAGGTTAGGTTCAAGATGGAGTTGCTTGAGCTAACTGCATATTGTTCTGCTTCGTGCAAATTGGCTGGGCTTGCAACAATTTTTGCAAAAAATGAAAATGCTTTCATAAGATAGCTGAACTTTAGCTGAACTTGCAGTATGTAATCGTTTTTGTAACCGTTTTAGGAACTATAAAGGCAGAAGTTAACAAAAAATTGTACCCAACCTATGTCCTGTTACAACACCACAAGTTATTACACACTACATTGACCCCTGCCCTTGCTTGCTCAAGTTAAAATTGAAAACCACAAGGCACGTACAGCATGTAACTTCTTCCCTTTTTACCCTGGAAACCCCCTTTTACCCTGTAATCCTTTAGGTTACCAAATGAAATTGTAACACGGTGGAAATATGCTAATGTTGTGGTTTTAAGCCTTAAATACTCTGTGAAATTGATGATCGGGGCCGCTCTCTCTGCACGTCACTAGAGTGTGCTGTTGAGACGGCCCATTTGCAAATGCAATAAACTTCCTCTTGCTCTTGCAGCGATTGGAGTGGAGTCTGTGTTTCTGGGGGTCCGGATTGTGGGACACCTGCTTAAGGGGTCTTACATTTCTTGGGGGCTCGTCCGGGATTCAGACCCCCCCAGATTCACCCTCCATCTCCCAATCGGAGGTAAGTCTTCCCCGTTCCGTGTATTTTTGTGTGTCTATTTTCCCCGGGCACCTGGCGTACGGGTATTTGTGTTTGCGGGTGCCAAGCGCCGAAAGAGTGGAGAGCCAGTAGTAGGAAGGGACAGACGTGTCCAGGACCCCTGGCTCAAGCCCTGGAGGACGCTCCAGCAGTGTTCTGGGAGAGGCTGGCAAGACCGCTCTCCCACCTGGTTGGGAAGAAGGAAAGGACTTCGTCTTCCTCCTTCCCCGGGAGAGGGCTGGCTAGGCAGCCGCTCCCATCGGAAGTTTTGGTTTCAGTTTTGTCTCGGTCCGTTGTCGCGTGCAGTGTCTTTGTGAGTCTTGTAATTGTCTTTTGTGTTATAATATACTTTCCTTTCTTTTTCAACATGGGACAGGGATTGACTACACCTCTAAGCCTCACTTTAGATCATTGGAAAGAGGTCCGGGAGCGGGCCCAAAACTTGTCTGTGAGAGTGCAGAAGTAGAACTGGACAGGTTTTTGTACGTCCGAGTGGCCAGCCTTCAATATCGGGTGGCCACGGGATGGGACTTTTGACTCTCGTATTATCTTACAGGTGAAGAGCCAGGTCTGTAAGGAAGGAAAAGAAGGGCACCCGGATCAAGTGCCTTACATCTTTGTGTGGGAGGACCTGGCGCAATACCCCCCGAAATGGGTGAAACCCTTTCTCCCGGCCGACCGAATCGTGGCAGGGCCGGGTGCCACACCTGCCCTGCCTCCGTCCGTAACACCCCTAAAACCACAACCCGCGGATCAGGGCAGGCCCCCGTCAGTTGACATCTTTGTGTGGGAGGACCCGGCGCAAAACCCGTTGGTTGGCCCTGCCTCGACCCTTTACCCATTGAAGGAGTTAGACTCCCTCAAGACAAAAAAACCCTCGGTCCTCCCGGGCGGGCAGGAGGATCTTTTGCTTTTTGACACCCCACTGCCTTACGCACCCCTCCCGAGAGAGCCTACGGCACCTTCCCTGGATTCTACGCAGGGAGAAAGGGAGGAGGACCCCCCGGCTCGTTCAACCCCCATGAGTGCCAGGCTGCGCTTGCGTCGGGGAGGGGGGAGTGAGGGCGGCCAGTGGGAGGCTCAGGCTTTCCCACTTCGCTCAGTGGGGGATCAGATGCAATACTGGCCGTTCTCAGCCTCAGATTTGTACAATTGGAAAACCCATAACCCGCCTTTTTCTCAAGACCCACAGGCTTTGACAGGATTAATTGAATCTATTCTTTTAACCCACCAACCGACTTGGGATGACTGCCAGCAGCTCCTGCAGGCTCTCCTGACCACGGAGGAGAGACAGCGAGTTCTCACGGAGGCTCAGAAAAATGTTCCAGGGGACAACGGTCAACCTACCCAACTGCCAAACGAGATTGATGCAGCATTCCCGTTGACCAGACCAGATTGGGATTTTAGTACGGCAGCTGGTAGGGAACGACTTCGTCTCTATCACCAGATTCTCCTGATAGGTCTCAGAGGGGCAGGGAGACGCCCCACCAATTTGGCTAAGGTACGTGCCATAACCCAGGGTAATGAAGATACCCCGGCGGGGTTTCTGGAAAGATTAATGGACGGATACCGGATGTATACCCCGTTTGACCCCCAGGCTCCTGACCGGCAGTCGGATGTAATAATGTCTTTCATTGGCCAATCAGCCCCAGACATCCGAACGCGGCTGCAGAGACTGGAGGGCCTACAGGGTTATACATTGCAGGACTTCCTGAAAGAAGCAGAGAGAATCTTTAATAAGAGAGAAACTAGAGAGGAAAAAGAGGAAAGAATGCAAAAAGAACAGGATCAGAGAGACAAAAAGAAAAATAGGGAACTAGCTAAAATCTTGGTCACCGCAGTAAGCAAATCAAACAGACAAGATAGGCCAGGTTACGGTAGAGGTCAGACAAGGAAATACCCGGGAGACAATAAATCGCAGCTAGATCGAGACCAGTGCGTGTACTGCAAGGAGAAAGGACACTGGTGCAGAGACTGTCCAAATAAAAATGCCACCAGAAGAAAAAAGGAGACAGACATTCCGGTCCTTCCCCTGGGGGAGGACGATGACTAGGGGGGTCAGGGCCAGGAGCCTCCCCCTGAGCCCCGGGTAACCTTGAGAGTGGGAGGCAGGCCGGTCACGTTCATGGTGGATACCGGAGCTCAGCACTCTGTCTTAAACAAAAATATTGGCCCCCTTAGCTCAAAAACTTCTTGTGTCCAGGGAGCGACTGGGAGAAAAATGTACCGATGGACCACAGAACGCCAGGTAGACCTAGCCACTGGCCGAGTCACCCACTCATTTCTTCTAGTACCAGACTGCCCATACCCCTTACTAGGAAGAGACTTGCTATCCAAAGTGGGAGCCCAGATCCACTTCCAGGAGGAAGGGGCCTCAGTAACAGACTCTAGGGGGCGCCTTCTACAAGTATTGACTCTGCAATTAGAAGATGAACACCGTCTATACGACAAAAAGGGAATAGGAACTCCACTAGCCCCTGAGTGGATAAAAAAGTTTCCGGGTTCTTGGGCAGAGACCGGAGGAATAGGATTAGCAATTCAGCAGCCACCTATAATAATAAATGTAAAGCCTACAGCTGAACCAATATCTGTACGGCAGTATCCTATGACCAAGGAAGCAAAGGATGGAATTCGGCCCCACATTAAGAGACTGTTGGACTTGGGAATATTAAAGCCTTGCCAATCCCCTTGGAACACACCCTTACTGCCGGTACGAAAACCAGGCACCAATGATTTCCGACCTGTGCAGGACTTATGCGAGGTAAATCGTCGGGTTGAAGACATTCACCCGACCGTGCCAAATCCGTACAACTTGCCAAGTACCTTGCCCCCATCGCACACTTGGTATACGGTGCTAGATTTGAAAGATGCTTTCTTTTGTCTGAGGTTGAGCCCCCAGAGCCAACCCTTGTTTGCCTTCGAATGGAAGGACCCAGAGACTGGATTTTCAGGGCAATTGACTTGGACCAGACTCCCACAAGGATTTAAAAATTCGCCCACACTATTTGATGAGGCCTTACATCATGACTTGGCAAGCTTCAGGGTGAGTAACCCTCAATGGACTCTCTTACAGTATGTGGATGACTTACTCCTGGCAGCAGAAACCGAAGCAGACTGTAAACAAGGTACGGAATCCCTGCTCCAAAGGCTGGGTGAGCTGGGATATCGCGCCTCTGCTAAAAAGGCCCAAATATGTGCCCGACAGGTAGTCTACCTGGGTTATAAATTAAAAGGGGGTAGGAGGTGGCTAACGGAGGGGCGCAAACAGGCGGTGGCACTTATACCCCCACCCAAAAACCCACGCCAGTTGAGGGAATTTCTGGGGAGTGCCGGCTTCTGCCGCCTGTGGATTCCTGGGTTTGCGGAAATTGCGGCCTCCCTATATCCCCTCACGAAGATCAATTCCCCTTACATCTGGGGAGAAGAACAGCAATTGGCCTTCGATAGACTAAAAAAGGCCCTCTTGGAAGCCCCCGCACTGAGCCTGCCTGACCCCAACAAGCCTTTTACCCTATATATAGACGAAAGAGGGGGGATTGCAAAGGGGGTCCTGACCCAAAAATTAGGGCCTTGGAAGAGGCCGGTGGCCTATTTCTCAAAGAAATTGGACAGTGTCGCCTCTGGGTGGCCCCCGTGTCTCCACATGATAGTGGCAGTGGCCACGATTGTAAAAGACTCTGACAAACTGACTCTGGGACAGCCACTGACCGTAGTGACGTCTCATGCCATCGAGACGGTCATACGTCAGCCACCTGATTGATGGCTATCAAATGCCAGAGTTACCCACTACCAGGCGATGTTACTCAACCCCGAGCGCATCCGGTTTGGAATGACGGCCTCTCTCAACCCCGCCACTCTGCTGCCGGAACCAGGAGACCAAACGCAGGTCAGCCACAATTGCCAACAGGTGCTGGCTGAAGTCCATGGGGCCCGTGAGGACTTGACAGATCAGCCCCTGCCAGATGCAGAATACACCTGGTATACAGATGGCAGCAGCTTCCTCCATCAAGGTGAGAGGAGGGCAGGGGCGGCGGTGGTCGACGGGAAGGCTGTTGTTTGGGCCTCTGCCTTACCACCAGGCACTTCAGCACAGAAAGCTGAATTGGTAGCTCTGACTCAGGCCTTAAAACAGGCAGAAGGGAAGAGGGTAAACATTTATACGGACAGTCGATACGCCTTCGCTACTGCGCATGTGCATGGTGAAATATATAAAAGAAGGGGACTGCTGACTTCAGGAGGCAGAGAAATCAAAAATAAACAGGAAATCCTAGACCTCCTACAGGCCCTCTTCTTGCCGAAAAAGGTGAGCATCATACATTGCCCAGGCCACCAAAAAGGAGAGGACCCGGTGGCACAGGGTAACCGGATGGCGGATGAGGTGGCCAGAACTAGCGCCCTGGGTAGCTACGTGTTAAATATTGATGCGCAAGACCCCCCCAGCCGGGAGCCAGGATGGACTTATACAGAGCAGGATGTAGCAGCCATACAAAGGCTAGGGGGAACCTACGACGAGATCACTAAAAACTGGAAAATACAGGACAAAATCGTGCTGCCCACAAAAGAAACTAGAAGATTAGTGCAAGATCTACACAGATGGACACACTTAGGGTATAAGAAACTAAAAGCCTTGCTGGATAGGGAGGAGATTTCTCATTTTTTATTGGGGCTAAATACAGCAGTAAAACAAACCATAGAAGCCTGCATCCCATGCGCCAAGGTAAATCCCAGATGTTCTAAAATACCTGAAGGAGTCCGGATACAGGGAGCTAGGCCTGGAGTTAATTGGGAGGTAGATTTCACCGAGGTCCGCCCAAGCAAATATGGAATTAAGTACCTTCTAGTGTTCGTAGACACCTTTTCCGGTTGGCCTGAAGCATTTCCAGTAAAGAAGGAGACGGCACAAGTCGTGGTTAAGAAACTATTAGAAGAAATCTTCCCGCGGTTTGGCCTACCTAAGGTATTGGGGTCGGACAACGGGCCCGCCTTCGTCTCCCGGGTAAGTCAGTTGGTGACCAAAGTGCTGGGGATTGATTGGAAATTACATTGTGCGTACAGGCCCCAGAGTTCAGGCCAGGTAGAACGTATGAACAGGACAATTAAGGAGACCTTGACTAAATTAATAATGGAGACTGGCACTAGAGACTGGGTCGAACTGCTGCCGATGGCTTTGTTTAGGGCTCGTAACACACCTTCTGTATGTGGATTAACACCCTATGAAATATTGTATGGAGGTCCTCCACCCACGGCAGATTTGTTGGGACCCAGTATTGATTCTTTTGCAACATCTCCTACTTTGCAGACCCGCTTCCGTGCCTTGCAGCTGATCCACAAGCATATAGGGAAGCAGTTGGCTGCCGCATACCAGTCCAAGTGCCCCTTCGCTCCCGCACTCGTTCCAGATTGGGGACGTTGTCTACGTCCGCAGGCACCAGACTAAGATGCTTGAGCCACGCTGGAAGGGACCCTACACAGTACTGCTGACCACGCCAACAGCGATAAAGGTAGACGGAATCACCGCCTGGATACACGTGTCACACATCAAGAGGGCGGCAGCTAAACAGAATCAAGAGACCGATAGCCCTGCCGACGAGCCGACACTGGAATGGAGACTACAACGCACTCAAAACCCACTCAAGATAAGAATCTTAAAGACTGTTTAGTACTACTTTTAATTTTCCTTACCCCTATTATGGGCAGCCCGCATGTCCCAAAGAGGCTCACGTGGGAGGTGAAAGCTGCCACCTTCCCCCTCAATGATGTCGTATGGTCCGTTACCCGCGTGGCCCCTTCTGGGACATGGTGGCCTTCATTACACCCTGATGTGTGTAAGTTGGTAGCAGGGATAGACACCTGGGATATACCGGACTGGAGCCCAGCCGAACTCCCCAAGGAAGGAGTCCCCGCCAGCACCGCTAGAGGGCGGATCTCCATGGTCTACGGTGCCGCGTTCGCCCCTGGTGCATTGGTCCATGGCCCCGCGTGGCTTGGGTGCAGGTACGAGACAAAAAGATGCCAGTTACAACAACAAGAGTTTTACGTGTGCCCTAAGGATGGCAGGTCTACAAAAGAAAGGTGGCAGTGCGGGGGGCCAGAATCTTTTTACTGTAAAGCCTGGGGGTGTGAGACCACGGGTCACGCATATTGGAAACCCTCCTCTAGTTGGGATTGGATTACTGTGCACCGTAATTTCACCCCGGGAACAGGGCCCAACTGCTCTATGCCCCTAAACATTTCCTTCACAGAGAAAGGGAAAAAGGCCAACATTGCTGACTGGAAAAGGGGAAGGACTTGGGGCTTAAGGTTTTATGTTTCTGACTACGATCCTGGGTTCCTATTTAAAATCCAACTTAAAGAGGAAGCTCTTCCCCAGTCTGGAGGTCCCAGTGTATTGGGGAGGTGGGAGGATCAGAGGCCAAGGCCTGCGTTGTCAGGACAAAGGCCCGTATCTAGAGTCATAACCCCAACACCCCAGCAAAGGCCCGTGTCTAGAGCCACAACTACAGGATCCCAGGGCCGACCCTCGACCTTTACACCTTCCCTGACGACAGAGGCGTCTGGGAGTCCTAATTTGACTAATTCGTCTCCTACTGTATGGCTGGATACATCCTTGATAATACTATTTTTAATTTTAACCTTTGGATCTTGTATAATACATGGGCTTTATCAGTATACTATCACCCATGCCATGGTCCTGACCCAGCAGGACCAAAGTGTAGAAACAGAAAGCATAGAAGAAACATTTTAGGATACAGCTATTCCTTAAATTTTAAGATTAAAATTTGCCAAGAAAAAGAGGAGGGAGTGAAAGAATTAGGCAGGTTAGGTTCAAGATGGAGTTGCTTGAGCTAACTGCATATTGTTCTGCTTCGTGCAAATTGGCTGGGCTTGCAACAATTTTTGCAAAAAATGAAAATGCTTTCATAAGATAGCTGAACTTTAGCTGAACTTGCAGTATGTAATCGTTTTTGTAACCGTTTTAGGAACTATAAAGGCAGAAGTTAACAAAAAATTGTACCCAACCTATGTCCTGTTACAACACCACAAGTTATTACACACTACATTGACCCCTGCCCTTGCTTGCTCAAGTTAAAATTGAAAACCACAAGGCACGTACAGCATGTAACTTCTTCCCTTTTTACCCTGGAAACCCCCTTTTACCCTGTAATCCTTTAGGTTACCAAATGAAATTGTAACACGGTGGAAATATGCTAATGTTGTGGTTTTAAGCCTTAAATACTCTGTGAAATTGATGATCGGGGCCGCTCTCTCTGCACGTCACTAGAGTGTGCTGTTGAGACGGCCCATTTGCAAATGCAATAAACTTCCTCTTGCTCTTGCAGTGATTGGAGTGGAGTCTGTGTTTCTGGGGGTCCGGATTGTGGGACACCTGCTTAAGGGGTCTTACAAAACCAGAAATATCCGGTTGTGTTTTGGTTAACTCAATCTGAAATTTTGTGAAAACCTCTGTGTTTGTGTTTTCTGGATATTATCGATGGACTTTATTGTTTTGAATCTTTTTATCAGGGAACATTTAATTTTGTACCATTGAAACACTAATTGGTTTCATCAGGGCTCCAGCTCTACACATTTGTATTTTCTAGGGACAATGCTAGAGGAACTGCGGTAAACAAACATGATATTTCTGTTTGTATAGATGAACTTTTATGCACTTGCCTAACGAAAAGACTGCTTTTCTCCAAAACCATTTTTACTCTGATTTTCTCAGCCCAGTGCATACAAATTCGACACCAGTTTGTCCTGATTTGACTGGATGAAACCAGGAATATCCAGTTGTGTTTTGGTTAACTCAATCCCAGATATTGCTACAGCCTCTGTGTTTTCTGGATATTATCAACGGACTTTATTGTTTTGAATGTTTTTTATCAGGGAACATTTTATTTTGAGGTTGGATACAGTAATTGGTTCCACACGGAGACACCAGCTCCACACATTCGTAATTTCTAGGGAGAAAGCTAGAGGAACTGCGACAAACAAACATGATATTTCTGTTTGTATCGATGACATTCTATGCACTTGCCTAATGAAAAGACTTTGCTTTTCTCCAAAACCATTTTTACTGTGATTTTCTTGGTCCATTGCATACGAATTCCACACCAGTTTGTCCAGATATGACTGGATAAAAACACAAATATCCGGTTGTGTTTTGGCAAACTGAATCCAAAATATTGCTACAGCCTCTGTGTTTGTGTTTTCCGGATATTATGGATGGACTTTATTGTTTTGAATGTTTTTTATTGAGGAACATTTAATTTTGAGAATAGATACACTAATTGGTTCCACATGAGGACACCAGCTCTACATATTTGTATTTTCTTGGGAGAAAGCTAGAGGAACTGTGACAAAAAAACATGATATTTCTGTTTGTATAGATGACATTTTATGCACTTGCCTAAAGAAAAGACTTTGCTTTTCTCCAAAACCATTTTTACTGTGATTTTCTCGGTCCATTGCATACGAATTCCGCACCACTTTGTTCGGATATGACTGGATGAAACGAGAAACATCCCGTTGTGTTTTGGCTAACTCACTCCAAAATATTTTGAAAGACTCTGTGTTTGTGTTTTCTGGATATTATCGATGGACTTTATTGTTTTGAATATTTTTATCAGGGAACATTTATTTTTCTACTGTAGAAACACTAATTGGTTCCACTGTATTGTTTTGAATGTTTTTATCAGGGAACATTTATTTTTGTACTGTAGAAAAACTAATTGGTTCATCTTGGGGACACCAGCTCTACACATTCATATTTTCTAGAGAGAAAACTAGAGGAACTGTGGCAAACAAACATGATTTTCTGTTTGTATAGATGACAGTTTATGCACTGGCCTAACGAAAAGATTTTGCTTTTCTCCAAAACCATTTTTACTGTGATTTTCTCGGTCCATTGCATACGAATTCCACACTAGTTTTCCGGATGGGACTGGATGAACTCAGGAATATCCGGTTGTGTTTTGGCTAACTCAATCCAAAATATTGCTACAGCCTCTGTGTTTGTGTATTCCTGATATTATCCATGGACTTTATCGTTTTGATTGTTTTTTTATCAGGGAACATTTAATTTTGTGCTGGGAAACACTAATTGGTTCCACATAGAGACAGCAGCTCTACACATTCGTATTTTCTAGGTAGAAAGCTAGAGGAACTGTGGCAAACAAACATGATATTTGCTATTCTCCAAAACCATCTTTACTCTTATTTTCTCATGCATTGCATATGAATTCCAAAGCGCTTTGTCCAGAAATGACTAGATTAAACAGAAATATCCAGGTTTTTTTTGGCTAACTCAATCCGAAATATTGTGAAAATTTCTGTGTTTGTGTTTTCTGGATATTATCGATGGACTTTATTGCTTTGAATGTTTGTTATCGGGGAACATTTAATTTTGTGCTTGGAAACACTAATTGGTTCATCATGAGGGATCCAGCTCTACACATTCGTATATTTTAGTGACAATTCTAGAGGAACTGCGGTAAACAAGCATGATATTTCTGTTTGTATAGATGATATTTTATGCACTTGCCTAATGAAAAGACTTTGCTTTTCTCCAAAACCATTTTTACTGTTATTTTCTCGGTCCATTGCTTACGAATTCCACACCATTTTGTCGAGATATTTCTGGATGAAACCACAAATATGTGGTTGTGTTTTGGCTAACTCAAACCGAAAAATTGCTACAGCCTCTGTGTTTGTGTATTCCTGATATTATCCACGGACTTTATTGTTTTGAATTTTTTTATCAGGGAACATTTAATTTTGTGCTTCGAAACACTAATTGGTTCCACATGGAGAAACCAGTTCTACACATCCGTATTTTCGAGGGAGAAAGCTAGAGGAATTGTGGGAAACAAACATGATATTTCTGTTTGTATAGATGATATTTTATGCACTTGCTGAAAGAAAAGATGTTGCTTTTCTCCAAAACCATTTTTACTGTGATTTTCTCGGTCCATTGCATACGAATTCGAAACCACTTTGTCCGGATATGACTGGATGAAACAAGAAATATCCGGTTGTGTTTTGGTTAACTCAATCCGAAATATTGAGAAAGCCTCTGTGTTTTTATTTTCTGGATAGTATCAATGAACTTTATTGTTGTGAATGTTTGTTATCGGGGAACATTTAATTTTGTGCTTGGAAACACTAATTGGTTCATCATGAGGGATCCAGCTCTACACATTCGTATTTTTTAGGGACAATTCTAGAGGAACTGCGGTAAACAAGCATGATATTTCTGTTTGTAAAGATGAACTTTTATGCACTTACCTAACGAAAAGACTGCTTTTCTCCAAAACCACTTTTACTCTGATTTTCTCAGCCCAGAGCTTACGAATTCCACACCAGTTTGTCCTGATTTGACTGGATGAAACCAGGAATATCCAGTTGTGTTTTGGTTAACTCAATCCCAGATATTGCTACAGCCTCTGTGTTTTCTGGATGTTATCAACGGACTTTATTGTTTTGAATGTTTTTTATCGGGGAACATTTTATTTTGAGGTTGGATACAGTAATTGGTTCCACACGGAGACACCAGCTCCACACATTCGTAATTTCTAGGGAGAAAGCTAGAGGAACTGCGACAAACAAACATGATATTTCTGTTTGTATCAATGACATTTTATGCACTTGCCTAATGAAAAGACTTTGCTTTTCTCCAAAACCATTTTTACTGTGATTTTCTCGGTCCATTGCATACGAATTCCACACAGTTTGTCCGGATATGACTGGATTAAAATTGAAATATCCGGTTGTGCTTTCTAACTAAGTCGGAAATATTGTGAAAGCCTCTGTGTTTTTGCACTTGCCTAACAAAAAGACTTTGCCTTTCTCCAAAACCATTTTTACTCTGATTTTCTCAGCCCGTTGCATACGAATTCCACACCACTTTGTCCGGATATGACTTGATGAATCCAGAAATATCCAGTTTTGTTTTGGCTAACTCAATCGCAGATATTGCTACAGCCTCTGTGTTTGTGTATTCCTGATATTCCCCACGTACTTTATTGTTTTGAATGTTTTTTATCAGGGAACATTTAATTTTGTGCTTGGAAACAATAATTGGTTCCACATGGAGACACCAGCTCTACACGTTCGTATTTTCTAGGGAGAAAGCTAGAGGAACTGTGGCAAACAAACATGATATTTCTGTTTGTATAGATGACATTTTATGCACTTGCCTAACGAAAATACTTTGCTTTTCTCCAAAACCATTTTTACTGTTATTTTCTCGGTCCATTGCATACGAATTCCACACCACTTTGTCCGGATATGACTGGATGAAACCAGAAATATCCGGTTGTGTTTTGGCATACTATATCCGAGATATTGCTCTACCCTCTGTGTTTGTGTTTTTTGGATATTATCGATGGACTTTATTGTTTTGAATCTTTTTATCAGGGAACATTTAATTTTGTCCCATTGAAACACTAATTGGTTCATCATGAGGGCTCCAGCTCTACACATTCGTATTTTCTAGGGACAATGCTAGAGGAACTGCGGTAAACAAACATGATATTTCTGTTTGTATAGATGAACTTTTATGCACTTACCTAACGAAAAGACTGCTTTTCTCCAAAACCATTTTTACTATGATTTTCTCAGCCCAGTGCATACAAATTCCACACCAGTTTGTCCTGATTTGACTGGATGAAACCAGAAATATCCAGTTGTGTTTTGGTTAACTCAATCCCAGATATTGCTACAACCTCTGTGTTTGTGTTTTGTGGATATTATTGATGAACTTTATTGTTTTGAATATTTTTTGTCGGGAATATTTTATTTTGAGCTTGGAAACCATAATTGGTTCCACATGGAGACACCAGCTCTACATATTCATATTTTCTAAGTAGAAACCTAGAGGAACTGTGACAAACAAACATGATATTTCTGTTTGTGTCGATGACATTTTATGCACTTGCCTAACGAAAATACTTTGCTTTTCTCCAAAACCATTTTTACTGAAATTTTTCGGTCCATTTCATACGAATTCCACACGAGTTTGTCCGGATATGACTGAATGAAAACAGAAATATACGGTTGTGTTTTGGCTAACTCAGTCCTAAATATTGCTACAGTCCCTGGGTTTATGTTTCTGCATATTATCCGTGGTCTTTATTTTTTTTTGAATGTTTTTTATCAGGGAACATTTTATTTTGTACCGTTGAAGAACTAATAGGTTCATCATGGGAAGACCAGCTCTACACTTTCGTATTTTCTAGGGAGAAGCTAGAGGAACCGCAGCAAACAAACATGATATTTCTGTTTGCATCGATGACGTTTTATGCACTTGCCTAACAAAAAGACTTTGTTTTGCTGCAAAACCATTTGTACTGTGATTTTCTCGGTCCATATCATACGAATTCCACACCACTTTGTCCGGATATGACTGGATGAAACCAGAAATATCCGGTTTTTTTTTGGCTAACTGAATCCGAAATATTGTGAAAGCCTCTGTGATTGTGTTTTCTGGATATTATCGATGGACTTTATTGTTTTGAATGCTTTTATCAGGGAACATTTAATTTCATACCATTGAAACACAGATTGGTTCATCATGGGGACACCAGCTCCACACATTCGTATTTTCTAGGGAGAAAGCTAGAGGAACTGTGGCAAACAAACATGATATTTCTGTTTGTATAGATGACATTTTATGCACTTGCCTAATGAAAAGACTTTGCTTTTCCCCAAAACCATTTTCACTGTGATTTTCTCCGTCCTTTGCACACGAATTCCACACAAGTTTACCGGATATGACTGGATGAAACCGGAAATATCCGGTTTTGTTTTGGCTAACTCATTCTGAAATATTTTGAAAGCCTCTGTTATTGGGTTTTTTGGATATTATCAATGGACTTTATTGTTTTGAATGTTTTTATCAGGGAACATTTAATTTTGTACCATTGATACACTAATTGGTTCATCATGGGAACACCAGCTCTACACATTCGTAATTTCTAGGGACAATGCTAGAGGAACTGCGGCAAACAAACATGATATTTCTGTTTGTATAGATCACATTTTATGCACTTGCCTAACGAAAAGATTTTGCTTTTCACCAAAACCATTCTTACTGTGACTTTCTTGTTCCATTGCATACGAATTCCACAGCAGTTTGTCCGGATATGCCTGGATGAAACAGGAAATATCCGGTTTTGTTTTGGCTAACTCAATCCCAGATATTTCTACAACCTCTGTGTTTGTGTTTTGTGGATATTATTGATAGACTTTATTGTTTTGAATGTTTTTTGTCGGGAATAATTTATTTTGAGCTTGGAAAAAATAATTGGTTGCACATGGAGACACCAGCTCTACATATTCATATTTTCTAAATAGAAAGGTAGAGGAACTGCGGCAAACAAACATGATATTTCTGTTTGTGTCGATGACATTTTATGCACTTGCCTAACGAAAAGACTTTGCTTTTCTCCAAAACCATTTTTACTGAAATTTCTCGGTCCATTTCATACGAATTCCACATGAGTTTGTCCGGATATGACTGAATGAAAACAGAAATATACAGTTGTGTTTTGGCTTACTCAGTCCTAAATATTGAAACAGCCTCTGGGTTTATGTTTCTGCATATTATCCGTGGTCTTTTTGTTTTGAATGCTTTTTATCAGGGAACATTTTATTTTGTACCGTTGACGAACTAATAGGTTCATCATGGGAAGACCAGCTCTACACATTCGTATTTTCTAGGGAGAAGCTAGAGGAACCGCAGCAAACAAACATGATATTTCTGTTTGCATCGATGACGTTTTATGCACTTGCCTAACAAAAAGACTTTGTTTTTTGCAAAACCATTTGTACTATGATTTTCTCGGTCCATAGCATACGAATTCCACACCAGTTTGTCCGGATATGACTGGATGAAACCAGAAATATCTGGGTTTTTTTTGGCTAATTCAATCCGAAATATTGTGAAACCTCTGTGTTTGTGTTTTCAGGATATTATCGATGGACTGTATTGTTTTGAATGCTTTTGTCAGGGAACATTTAATTTCATATCGTTGAAACACAAATTGGTTCATCATGGGGACACCAGCTCCACACATTCGTATTTCTAGGGAGAAAGCTACAGGAACTGTGGCAAACAAACATGATATTTCTGTTTGTATAGATGACATTTTATGCACTTGCCTAATGAAAAGACTTTGCTTTTCCCCAAAACCATTTTCACTGTGATTTTCTCGGTCCATTGCATACGAATTCCACACGAGTTTACTGGATATGATTGAATGAAACCGGAAATATACGGTTTTGTTGTGGCTAACTCAATCCTAGATATTGCTACAGACTCTGTGTTTGTGTTTTCTGGATATTATCAACAAACTTTATTGTTTTGAATTTTTTTTATCAGGGAACATTTAATTTTGTGCTTGGAAACACTAGTTGGGTCCACATGGAGACACCAGCTCTACACATTCGTATTTTCCAGGGAGAAAGCTAGAGGAACTGCAGCAAACAAACATAATATTTCTGTTTGTGTTGATGACGTTTTATGCACTTGCCTATGGAAAAGACTTTGCTTTTCTTCAAAACCATTTTTAATGTGATTCTCTCAGTCCATTGCATACGAATTCCACAAAACTTTTTCCGGATATGTCTGGATGAAACCGGAAATATCCCTTTTTGTTGTGGCTAACTCAATCCCAGGTATTGCTACTGCCTCTGTGTTTGTGTATTCCTGATATTATCCACAGACTTAATTGTTTTGAATGTTTTTTCTTGGGGGACATTTAATTTTGTGCTTGGAAACACTAATTGGTTCCACATGGAGACAGCAGCTATGCACATTCATGTATTTAATAGGGAGAAAGCTAGAGGAACTTCGGCAAACAAACATGATATTTCTGTTTGTGTCGATGACATTTTATGCACTTGCCTAATGAAAAGACTTTTCTTTTCTCCAAAACCATTATTACTGTGATTTTCTCTGTCCATTGCATACGAATTCCACAGCAGTTTCTCCGGATATGACTGGATGAAACCGGAAATATCCGGTTTTGTTTTGTCTAACTCAATCAGGATATTGCTACAGCCTCTGTGTTTATGTTTCTTGATATTATCCATGGACTTTATTGTTTTCAATGTTTTTTTATCGGGGAACATTTAATTGTGAGCTTAGATACACTAATTCGTTCCACATGGAGACACCAGCTCTACACATTCATATTTTCTAGGCAGAAAGCTAGAGTAACTGTGACAAACAAACATGATATTTCTGTTTTTATAGATGACATTTTGTCTACCTGCCTAATGAAAAGACTTTGCTTTTCTCCAAAAGCATTTGTACTATGATTTTCTCGGTCCATTGCATACGAATTCCACACCAGTTTATCAAGATATGACTGGATGGAACCAGAAATATCCGGTTGTATTTTGGCTAACTCACTCCAAAATATTGTGAAAGCCTCTGTGTTTGTTTTTTTCGAATACTATCGATGGAGTTTATTGTTTTGAATGTTTTTATCAGGGAACATTTAATTTCGTACCATTGAAATACTAATTGGTTCTTCATGGGAACACCAGCTCTACACATTTGTATTTAATAGGGAGAAAGCTAGAGGAACTGCGGCAAACAAACATGATATTTCTGTTTGTATTGATGATTTTGTATGCACTGGCCTAACGAAAAGCCTTTGGTTTTCTCCAAAACCATTTTTACTGTGATTTTCACGGTCCATTGCATACGATTTACATACCAGTTTGTCCTGATATGACTGGATGAAACTAGAAATATCCGGTTGTGTTTTAGCTAACTCAATCCCAGATATTGATAAAGCCTCTGTGTTTGTGTTTTCCAGATATTATCAACAGACTTTATTGTTTGAATGTTTTTTATCGGGGAACATTTAATTTTGAGCTTAGATACACTAATTGGTTCCACATGGAGACACCAGCTCTACACATTCGTATTTTCTAGGGAGAAAGCTAGAGGAACTGCGGCAAACAAACATGATATTTCTGTTTGTATAGATGACATTATATGCACTGGCCTAACAAAAAGACTTTGCTTTTCTTCCAATCCATTTTTACTGTGATTTATTCAGTGCATTGCATCCGAATTCCACAACACTTTGTCCGGATATGACTGGATGAAACCGGAAATATCCGGTTTTGTTTCGGCAAATCAATACCAGATATTGCTACAGCCTCTCTGTTTGTGTTTTTTGGATATTATCAATGGACTTTATTGTTTTGAATGTTTTATCAGGGAACATTTAATGCTTTACCCTAGAAACACTAATTCTACAAAATGGAGACACCAGCTCAACACTTTCGTATTTTCTAAGGAGAAAGCTAGAGGAACTGCAACAAACAAACATGATATTTTTGTTTGTATAGATGACATTTTATGCACTTGCTGAAGGAAAAGACTTTGCTTTTCTCCAAATGCATTTTTACTGTGATTTCCTCAGTTAATTGCATACGAATTACACACCACTTTGTCCGGATATGCCTGGATGAAACAGATATATCCGGTTGTGTTTTGGCTAAGTCAATCTGAAATATTGTGAAAGACTCTGTGTTTGTGATTCCTGGATATTATCGATGGACTGTATTGTTTTGAATTTTTTTATCAGGGAACATTTAATTCTGTGCTGGGAAACACTAGCTCACTCCACATGGAGACACCAGGTATACACATTGTTATTTTCTACGGAGAATGCTCTAGGAACTGTGGCAAACAAACATGATATTTCTGTTTGTATACCATACCCCTAACCCTAACCCTAACCCTAACCCTAACCCTAACCCTAACCTATACATGACATATTATGCATTTGCCTAACGAAAAGACTTTGCTTTTCTCCAGAACCATTTTTACTCTGATTTTCTCACTCCGTTGCAAATGAATTCCATAACACTTTGTCCGGATATGCCTGGATGAAACCAGAAATATCCAGTTGTGTTTTGGCTAACTGAATCCGAAATATTGTGAAACTCTCTGTGTTTGTTTTTTTCTGCATATTATGAACAGACTTTATAGTTTTGAGAGTTTTTATCAGGGAACATTTAATTTTGTACCGTAGAAACACTAATTGGTTCGACATGGAGACAGCAGCTCTACACATTTGTATTTTCTAGGGAGAAAGCTAGAGGAACTGTGGCAAACAAACATGATATTTCTGTTTGTATAGATGAAATTTTAAGCACTTGCCTAACAAAAATATTTTGCTTTTCTCCAAATCCATTTTTAGTGTGATTTTCTCCATCCATTGCATACGAATTCCACACCACTTTGACCGGATATGACTGGATGAAACCAGAAATATCTGGTTGTTTTGGCTTACTATATCCCAGATATTGCTACAGCCTCAGTGTCTGTGTTTTCTGGATATTATCAACGTATTTTATTGTTTTCAATGTTTTTATCAGGGTGCATTTAATTTTGTACCGTAGAAACACTAATTGGATCCATATGGAGACACGAGTCTACACATTCGTATGTTCTAGGGAAAAAGCTAGAGGAGCTTTGGCAGACAAACATGATATGTCTGTTTGCATAGATGACATTTTATGCACTTGCCTAACGAAAAGACTTTGCTTTTCTTCAAATCCATTTTTACTATGATTTTCTCGGTCCATTGCATATGAATTACACACTGCTTTGTCCAGATATGACTGGAGGAAACCAGAAATATCCGGTTCTGTTTTGGGTAACTCAATCCCAGATATTACTACTGCCTCTGTGTTTGTGTTTTCCGGATATTATCAACGGACTTTATGGGTTTGAATGATTTTTATCAGGAAAAATTTAATTTTCTTCTGGGAAACACTAGTTGACTCCACATGGAGACACCAGCTCTACACATTCGTATTTTCTAGGGAGAAATCTAGAGGAATTGAGGCAAACAAACATGATATTTCTGTTTGTACACATGACATTTTATGCACTTGCCTAACGAAAAGACTTTGCTCTTCTCCAGAAGCATTTTTAATCAGATTTTCTCGTCCATTGAATACGAATTCCACCCCACTTTGTCCGGATAGGCCTAGATGAAACCAGATATATCCAGTTACGTTTTGGTTAACTCAAACCCAGATATTGCTACAGCCTCAGTGTTTTTGTTTTCTGGATATTATTGATGGACTTTATCGTTTTGAAAGTTTTTATTAGGCAACATTTAATTTTGTACCATAGAAATACCAATTAGTTCCACATGGAGACAGCAGCTCTACACATTCATATTTTCCAGTGAGAAAGCTAGAGGAACTGCCGCAAACAAACAGGATATATCGGTTTGTGTACATGACATTTTATGCACTGTCCGAAGGAAAAGACTTTGCTTTTCTCCCAAACCATTTTTACTGTGAATTTCTCCGTTCATTGCGTACGAATTCCACCCCACTTTGTCCGGATATGACTGGATGAATCCAGAAATATCCGGTTGTGTTTTCGCTAACTCAATCCCAGATATCGCTACAGACTCTGTATTTCTGTTTACTGGATATTATCAACGGACTGTATTGTTTTGAATGTTTTTTATCAGGGAACATTTAATTTTGTGCTGTGAAACACTAGTTGACACCACATGGAGACACCAGCTCTACACATTCTTATTTTCTAGGATGAAATCTAGAGGAACTATGGCAAACAAACATAATATTTCTGTTTCTATAGGTGACATTTTATGCACTTGTCTAACGAAAAGACTTTGCTTTTCTCAAAACTATTTTTACTCTGATTTTCTCAGTCCATTGCATACGTATTCCACCCCACATTGTCCGGATATGACTGGATGAAACCAGATGTATCCGGTTGTGTTTTCGCTAACTCAATCCCAGATATTGATAAAGCCTCTGTGTTTGTGTTTTCTGGATATTATCGATGGACTTTATTGTTTTGAATCTTTTTATCAGGGAACATTTAATTTTGTGCTGCAAACACTAGTTGACTCCACATGGAGACACGAGCTCTACACATTCGTATGTTCTAGGGAGAAAGCTAAAGGAACTGCTGCAAACAAACATGATATTTCTGTTTGTATACATTATATTTTATGCACTTGCCTAACGAAAAGACTTTGCATTTCTCCAAATACATTTTTACTGTGGTTTTCTCGGTCCTTGCATACGAATTCCACACCACTTTGTCCGGATATGACTGGATGAAACCAGAAATATCCTGTTTTCTTTTGGCTAACTCAATCCCAGATATTGCTCCTGCCACTGTGTTTGTGTTTTCGGATATTATCAACAGACTTTATTGTTTTGAATGTTTTCTTTCAGGGAACATTAAATTTTGTACCATTGAAACACTAATTGGTTCCATATGTAGACACCAGCTCTACACATTCGTATGTTCTAGGGAGAAAACTAGAGGAACTGCGGCAAACAAACATGATATTTCTGTTTGTATAGATAACATTTTATGCACTTGCCTAAGGAAAAGACTTTGCTTTTCTCCAAAACCATTTTCACTGTGATTTTCTCGGTCCAGTGCATATGCATTCCACCAAACTTTGTCCGGATATGACTTTATGAAATCAGAAATATCCAGTTGTGTTTTGGCTAACTCAATCCCAGATATTGCTACAGCCTCTGTGTTTCCGTTTACTGGATATTATCAACGGACTTTATTGTTTTGAATGTTTTTTATCAGGGAACATTTAATTTTGTGCTGGGAAACACTAATTGGTTCCACATGGAGACAACAGCTCTACACATTCGTATTTTCTAGGGAGAAAGCTAGATGAACTGCGGCAAACAAAGATGATATATCTGTTTGCATGAATGACATTTTATGCACTTGCCTAAAGAAAAGACTTTGCTTTTCTCCGAAACCATTTTTACTGTGATTTTCTCATTCCATTGCATATGAATTCCACCCCACTTTGTCCGGATATGCCTGGATGAAACCAGAAATATCCGGTTCTGTTTTGGCTAACTCAATCCGAAATATTGTGAAACCTGTGTGTTTGTGTTTTCTGAATATTATCAACGGACTGTATTGTTTTGAATGTTTATTATCAGGGAACATTTAATTTTGTGCTGGGAAACAGTAATTGGTTCCACATGGAGATACCAGCTGTACATATTTGTATATTCTAGGGAGCAAGCTAGAGGAACTTCGGCAGACAAACATGATATGTCTGTTTGCATAGATGACATTTTATGCACTTGCCAAATGAAAAGATTTGCTTTCCTCCAAAACAATTTTTACTGTGAATTTCTCTTTCCATTACATATGAATTCCACACCACTTTGAGGGGATACGCCTGGACGAAACCAGAAGTATCCGGTTGTGTTTTGCCTAATTCAATCCCAGATATTGCTAGAGCCTCTGTGTTTGTTTTTTCAGATATTATCAACGGAGATTATTGTTTTCAATTTTTTATCAGTGAACATTTAATTTTGTTCTGGGGAACACTAATTGGTTCCACATGGAGACACCAGCTCTACACATTTGTATTTTCTAGGGAGAAAGCTAGAGGTGCTGAGGCAAACAAACATGATATTTCCGTTTGTATAGATGACATTTTATGCACCTACCCTATGAAACGCCTTTGCTTTTCTCCAAAACCATTTTTACTGTGATTTTCTCATTGCATTGCATACGAATTCCACCCCACTTTGTCCGTATATGCCTGGATGAAACCAGAAATATCCTGTTCTGTTTTGGCTAACTCAATCCGAAATATTGTGAAACCTGTGTGTTTGTGTTTTCTGGATATTATCAATGGACTTTATTGTTTTGAATGTTTATTATCAGGGAACATTTAATTTTGTGTTGGGAAACAGTAATTGGTTCCACATGGAGACACCAACTGTACATATTTGTGTTTTCTAGGGAGCAAGCTAGAGGAACTTCGGCAGACAAACATGATATGTCTGTTTGCATAGATGACATTTTATGCACTTGCCAAACGAAAAGATTTGCTTTCCTCCAAAACCATTTTTACTGTGAATTTCTCTTTCCATTACATATGAATTCCACACCACTTTGACTTGATACGCTTGGACGAAACCAGAAGTATCCGGTTGTGTTTTGGCTAATTCAATCCCAGATATTGCTAGAGCCTCTGTGTTTGTCTTTTTCGGATATTATCAACAGAGCTTATTGTTTTCAATTTTTTATCAGTGAACATTTAATTTTCTTTTGGGAAACACTAATTGGTTCCACAAAGAGACACCAGCTCTACACATTTGTATTTTCTAGGGATAAAGCTAGAGGAACTGCAGCAAAGAAACATGATATTTTTCTTTCTATAGATGACATTTTATGCACCTGCCTAAAGAAAAGACTTTGCTTTTTCCAAAACCATTCTTACTGTGATTTTCTCGGTCCATTGCATACGAATTCCACACCAATTTTAGGGATATGACTGTATGAAACCAAAAATATCCACTTTTGTTTTGGCTAACTCAATTCCAGATATTGCTGGAGCCTCTGTGTATGTGTTTTCCAGATATTATCAATGGACTTTATTGTGTTGAATGTTTTTTATCAGGGAACATTTAATTTTGTGCTGGGAAACAATAGTTGGTTCCACTTGGAGAAATCAGCTCTACACATTCTTATATTCTAGCAAGAATGCTAGAGGAACTGCGGCAAACAAACATGATATTTCTGTTTGTATAGATGACCTTTTAAGCATTTGCCTAAGAGAAAAACTTGCTTTATAGCAAAACCATTTTACTGTGATTTTCTCGGTCCATTGCATGCGAATTCCACACCACTTTGTCCGGATATGACTGGATGAAACCAGAAAAACTTACTTGTGTTTTGGCTAATTCAATCCCAGATATTGCTACCGCCTCTGTGTTTGTTTTTTCTAGATATTATAAATGGGCATTATTGTTTTGAATTTTTTATCAGGGAACATTTAATTTTGTACCATAGAAACACTAGTTGGTTCCACAAGGAGACACCAGCTATACATATTCATATTTTCTAGGGAGAAACCTAGAGTCACTGCGGCAAACAAACATGATATTTCTGTTTGTATAGATGACATTTTATGCACTTGCCTAAGGAAAAGACTTTGCTTTCCTCCAAAACCATTTTGACTGTGATTTTCTCGTTCCATTGCATATGAATTCCAACAAGCTTTGTCTGGATATGACTGGATGAAACAGAAATATACGGTTGTGTTTTGGCTAAATTAATCGCACAATTGTGAAAGCATTTGTGTTTGTGTTTTCAGGATATTATCAACGGACTTTATTGTTTTGAATGATTTTTCAGCGAACATTTAATTTAGTGCTGGGAAACACTAATTGTTTCCACATGGAGACACCAGCTCTACACATTCGTATTTTCTAGTTAGAAAGCTTGAGGAACTGCGGCAAACAAACATGATATTTTTGTTTGTATAGCTGATATTTAATGCACTTTCCTCATGAAAAGACTTTGCTTTTCTCCAAAATCATTTTTACTCTTATGTTCTCAGTCTATTGCATACGAATTCCAGACCACTTCGTCTGCATATGGCTGGATGAAACCAGAAATATCCGGTTGTGTTTTGCCTAACGCAATCCCATATATTGCTACAGCCTCTGTGTTTGTGTTTTCCGGATATTATCAATGGACTTTATTGTTTTGAAATTTTTATCAGGGAACATTAATTTTGTGCTGGGAAACACTAATTGGATCCACATGGAGAAACCAGCTCTACACATTTGTTTTTTCCAGGCAGAAAGCTAGAGGAACTTCTGCAAACAAATATGATATTTCTGTTTGTACTATGACATTTTTGCAATTGCCTAACAAAAAGTCTTTTCTTTTCTCCAAAACCATTTTTACTGTGATTTTCTCAGTTCATTGCATATGAATTCCACCTAACTTTGTCCGGATATGAGTGGATGAAACCAGAAATATCCGGTTGTGTTTTGGCTAACTCAATCCAAAATATTGTGAAAGTCTCTGTGCTTGTGTTTTCTGGATATTATCGATGGACTGTATTGTTTTGAATGTTTTTTATCAGGGAACATTTAATTTTGTACCGTTGAAACACTAATTGACTCATCAAGGGGACTCCAACTATAAACATTCGTATTTTCTAGGGAGAATACTATAGGAACTGTGGCAAACAAACATGATATTTCTGTTTGTATAGATGACATTTTATGCACTTGCCTAACGAAAAGACTGCTTTTCTCCAAAACCATTTTTACTGTGATTTTCTAGGTGCATTACCTATGAATTCCACACCACTTTGTCCGGATATGGATTGAAGAAACCAGAAATATCCGGTTTTGTTTTGGCTAACATAATCCCATATATTGCTACAGCCTCTGTGTTTGTGTTTTCTGGATATTTTCGATGGACTTCATTGTTTTGAATGTTTTTATCAGGGAACATTTAATTTTGTACCGTAGAAACACAAATAGGTTTAACATGTGCACACCAGCTCTACACATTCCTGTATTCCAGGGAGAAATCTAGAGGAACTGCGGCAAACAAACATGATATCTCTGTTTGTATAGATGACCTTTTATGCACTTGCCTAAGGAAAAGACTTTGCTTTTCTCCAAAACAATTTTTACTGTGATTTTCTCCATCCATTACATACGAATTCCACACCACTTTGTCCGGATATGACTGGAAGAAACCAGAAATATCTGGTTGTGTTTTTCCTTACTATATCCCGGGTATTGCTACAGCCTCAGTGTCTGTGATTTCTGGATATTATCCATGGATTTTACTGTTTTGAATGTTTTTATCAGGGAATTTTTAATCTTGTGCTGGGAAACACTAATTGGTTCCACATGGAGACACCAGCTCTACACATTCGTATTTTCTAGGGAGAAAGCTAGAGGAACTGCGGCAAACAAACATGATATTTCTGTGTGTATAGATGACATTTTATGCACCTGCCTAAAGAAAAGACTTTGCTTTTCTCCAATACCATTTTTACTGTGATTTTCTCGGTACATTACAAACGATTTCCACAACACTTTGTCCCGATATGCCTGGATGAAACCAGAAATATCCGGCTGTGTTTTGGCTAACTCAATCCCAGATATTGCTACAGTCTCTGGGTTTGTGTTTTCTGGATTTTATCAATGTGCATTATTGTTTTGAATGTTGTTATCAGGGAACATTTAATTTCGTACCGTTGAAACACTAATTGCTTCAATAGGGAGACACCAGTCTACACATTCGTATTTTCTAGGGAGAAAGCTAGTGGAACTGCGGCAAACAAACATGATATTTCTGTTTGTATAGATGACATTTTATGCACCTACCCTATGAAACGCCTTTGCCTTTCTCCAAAACCGTTTTTACTGTGATTTTCTCTCTCCATTACATCCATATTCCACCAAACTTAGTCTGGATATGACAGGATGAAACCAGAAATATCCGGTTTTGTTGTGGCTTACTATATCCCAGATATTGTTACAGCCTCAGTGTCTGAGTTTTCTGGATATTATCAATTGACTTTATTGTTTTGAATATTTTTATCAGAGAACATTTAATTTTGGGCTGGGAAACACTGATTGGTTCCACATGGAGACACCAGCTCTACACATTCGTATTTTCTAGGGATAAAGCGTGAGGAACTGTGGCAAACAAACATGATATTTCTGTTTGTATAGATGGCATTTTATGCACTTGCCTAACGAAAAGACTTTGCTTTTCTCCAAAACCAATTTTACCGTGATTTTCTCGGCCTATTGCACACGAATTCCACCCCACTTTCTCCGGATATGACTGGATGAAACCAGAAATATCTGGTTGTGTTTTGCTTACTATATACTGGGTATTGCTACAGCCTCAGTGTCTGTGTTTTCTGGATATTATCGATGGATTTTACTGTTTTGAATGTTTTTATCGGGGAATATTTAATTTTGTGCTGGGAAACACTATTTGGTTCCACATGGAGACACCAGCTCTACACATTCGTATTTTCTAGGGAGAAAGCTAGAGGAACTGCGACAAACAAACATGATATTTCTGTTTGTATAGATGACATTTAATGCACCTGCCTAAAGAAAAGACTTTGGTTTTCTCCAATACCATTTTTACTGTGATTTTCTCGGTACAATACAAACGATTTCCACACCACTTTGTCAGGATATGCCTGGATGAAACCAGAAATATCCGGTTGTGTTTTGGCTAACTGAATCCCAGATATTGCTACAGCCTCTGTGTTTGTGTTTTCTGGATTTTATCAATGTGCTTTATTGTTTGGAATGTTTTTATCTGAGAATATTTAATTTTGTACCGTAGAAACACTAATTGGTTCCATAGGGAGACACCAGTCTACACATTCGTATTTTCCAGGGAGAAAGGTATAGGAACTGCGGCAAACAAACATGATATCTCTGTGTGTATACATGACATTTTATGCACTAGCCGAAGGAAAAATCTTTGCTTTTCACCAAAACCATTTTTACTGTGATTTTCTTGGTCCATTACCTATGAATTCCGCACCACTTTGTCCGGATATGACTGGATGAAACCAGAAATATCTGGTTGTGTTGTGGTTTACTATATCCCAGATATTGCTACAGCCTCAATGTCTGAGTTTTCTGGATATTATCAATGGACTTTATTGTTTTGAATATTTTTATCAGGGAACATTTAATTTTGTACCGCTGAAACACTAATTGGTTCCACATGGAGACACCAGCTCTACACATTCGTATTTTCTAGGGATTAAGCGATAGGATCTGCGGCAAACAAACATGATATTTCTGTTTGTATAGATGACATTTTATGCACTTGCCTAACGAAAAGACATTGCTTTTCTCCAATACCATTTTTACTGTGATTTTCTCGGTCTGTTGCACATGAATTCCACCCCACTTAACCGGATATGACTGGATGAAACAAGAACATGATATTTCTGGTTATAGACGACATTTTATGTACTTGCCTAAGGAATAGACTATATTTTTCCCAAAGCAATTTTTATTGTGATTTTCTCGGTCCATTGCATACGAATTCCACTCTACTTTGTCTGTATTTGACTTAATGAAACCAGAAATATCCGGTTCTCTTTTGGCTAACTATATCCCAGATATTGCTACAGCCTCAGTGTTTGTTTCTTCTGGATATTATAAACGGACTTTATTGTTTTGAATGTTTTTATTAGGGAACATTTAATTTTGTTCTGGGAATCACAAATTCGTTCCACATGGAGACCCCAGCTCTACACATTTGTATTTTCTATGGAGAAAGCTAGAGGCAATGTGGGAAAGAAATATGATATTTCTGTTTCTATAAATGTCATTTTATGTACTTTCCGAACGAAAAGACTTTGCTTTTCTCGAAAACCATTTCTAGTATGATTTTCTCGGTCCTTTGCATACAATTCCACACAAGTTTTTCTGGATATGACTGGATGAAACCAGAAATATCCGGTTGTGTTTTGGCTAACTCAATCAAAAATATTGTGAAAGCCTCTGTATTTGTGTATTCCTGATACTATCCATGGACTTTATTCTTTTGAATGTTTTTTATTTGGGAACATTTAATTTTGTGCTTGGAAACACTAATTGGTTCCACATGGAGACACCAGCTCTACACATTCGTATTTTCTAGGGAGAAAGCTAGAGGAACTGCGGCAAACAAACATGATATTTCCGTTTGTATACATGACATTTTTTGCACTTCCCTAACGAAAACACTTTGCTTTTCTCTAAAACCATTTTTACTGTGATTTTCTGGGTCCATTGCATACGAATTCCATCCCACTTTGTCTGGATATTACTGGATGAAACCAGAAATATCCGGTTGTGTTTTAGCTAACTCAATCCCAGATATTGCTCCTGCCACTGTTTTTGTTTTTCAGGATATTATCGATGGACTTTATTGTTTTGAATGTTTTTATCAGGGAACATTTAATTTTGAACAGTAGATACACTAATTGGTTCCACATGGAGACACCAGCTCTACACATTCGTATTTTCTAGGGAGAAAGCTAGAGGAACTGCGGCAAACAAACATTATATTTCTGTTTGTATAGATGACATTTTATGCACCTGCCAAAAGAAAAGACTTTGCTTTTCTCCAATACCATTTTTACTGTGATTTTCTCGGTACATTAAAAACGATTTCCACACCACTTTGTCCGGATATGACTGGATGAAACCACAAATATCCGGTTGTGTTTTGGCTAACTGAATCCCAGATATTGCTACAACCTCTGTGTTTGTGTTTTCTGCATATTTTCGATATGCTTTATTGTTTTGAATGTTTTTATCAGGGAATATTTAATTTTGTTTTGTAGAAACCCTGATTGGTTCCATAGGGAGACACCAGCTCTATATATTCATATTTTCTAGGGAGAAAGCTAGAGGCACTGCGGCAAACAAACATGATATTTCTGTTTGTATAGATGACATTTTTTGCACCTACCTACCGAAACGACTTTGCTTTTCTCCAAAACCAATTTTACTGTGATTTTCTCGGTCCATTACATCCGAATTCCAGCAAACTTTGTCTGGATATGTCAGGATGAAACCAGAAATATCCGGTTTTGTTTTGGCTAACTCAATCCCAGATATTGCTACAGCCTCTGTCTTTGCTTTTCTCCAAAATCATTTTTACTGTGATATTCTCTGTACATTGCATACGAAATCCACACCATGTTGTCCCATATGACTGGATGAAACTGGAAATATCCGGTTGTGTTTTGGCTAATTCAATCCGAAATATTGTGAAAGCCTTGTGTTTAGGTTTTCTGGATGTTATCGATGGACTTTATTGTTTTTAATGTTTTTATCAGGGAACATTTAATTTTGTACCATTGAAACACTAATTGGTTCATCATGGGAACACCAGCTCTACATATTCGTATTTTCTAGGGAGAAAGATGAGGAACTACGACAAACAAACATGATGTTTCTGTTTGTATAGATGACATTTTATGCACTTGCCTAACGAAATGACTTTGCTTTTCTCCAAAACCATTTTTACTGTGATTTTCTCTGTGCATTGCATGCGAATTCCACACCACTTTTTCCGGATATGACTGGATGAAACCGAAAATATCCGGTTTTGTTTTGGCTAACTCAATCCCAGATATTGCTACAGACTCTGTGTTTGTGTATTCCTGATATTATCCATTCACTTTATTGTTTTGAATGTTTTTTATCAGGGAACGTTTCATTTTGTGCTTGGAAACACTAATTTCTTCCACATGGAGACACCAGTTCTACACTTTCATATTTTCTAGGGAGAAAGCTAGAGGAACTGTGAAAAGAAACGTGATATTTCTGTTTGTATACATGAAATTTTATGCACTTGCCTAACAAAAAGACTTTGCTTTTCTCCAAAACCATTTGTACTGTGATTTTCTCGGCCCATTGCATATGAATTCCAGAGCAGTTTGTCCGGATATGACTGGATGAAACCAGAAATATCCTGTTGTGTTTTGGCTAACTCCATCCGAAATATTTTAAAAGCCTCTGGGTTTGTGTTTTCTAGATATTATAAATGGACTTTATTGCTTTGAATGTTTTTATTAGGAAACATTTAATTTTGTACCGTTGAAACAGTAATTGGTTCATCAAGGGGACTCCAGCTCTACACATTCTTATTTTCTAGGGAGATAGCTAGAGGAACTGCGGCGAACAAACATGATATTTCTGTTTGTATTGATGACATTTTATGCACTGGCCTAACGAAAAGACTTTGCTTTTCTCCAAAACCTTTTTTACTGTGATTTTCTCGGACCGTTGCATAGGAATTCCATACCAGATTGTCCGGATATG
Organism: Lepus oiostolus; assembly: GCA_036325905.1. NCBI lineage: Eukaryota > Metazoa > Chordata > Mammalia > Lagomorpha > Leporidae > Lepus > Lepus oiostolus. Next base: position 395,797 of record CM070804.1, read on the forward strand.
ACTGGATGAATCCGGAATTTTCTAGTTTTGTTTTGGCTAATTCAATCCCAGATATTGCTGCAGCCTCTGTGTTTGTATATTCCTGATATTAACCATTGACTTTTTTGTTTTGAAAGTTTTTTATCAGGGAACATTTAATTTTGTGCTTGGAAACACTAATTGGTTCCACATGGGGACACCAGCTCTACACATTCATATTTTCTAGGGAGAAAGCTAGAGGAACTGCGACAAACAAACATGATATTTCTGTTTGTATAGATTACATTTTATGCACTTGCCTAACGAAATGACTTTGCTTTTCTCCAAAATCATTTGTACTGTGATATTCTCATTCCATTACATATGAATTCCACACCACTTTGTCTAGATATGACTGAATGAAACCGGAAATATCCGTTTGTGTTTTGGCTAACTCAATTCCAGATATTGCTACAGACTCTGTGTTTGTTTTCCGGATATTATCAACGGATTTTATTGTTTTGAATATTTTTTATCGGAGAACATTTTATTTTGAGCTTGGATATGGTAATTGGTTCCACATGGAGACTCCACTTCTACATATTCGTATTTTCTAGGGAGAAAGCTAGAGGAGCTGCACCAACAAATATGATATTTCTTTTTGTACAGATGACAGTTTATGCACTTGCCTAATGAAAAGTCTTTGCTTTTCTACAAAACCATTTGTACTGTGATTTTCTCTCAGTCCATTGCATACGAATTCCACACCAGCTTGTCGAGATATGAATGGATGAAACCAGAAATATCCGATTGTGTTTTGGCTAACTCAATCCGAATATTGTGAAGGCCTCTGTGTTTTTGTTTTTTGGATATTATCGATGGACTTTATTGTTTTGAATGTTTTTTATCAGGGAACATTTAATTTTGGGCTTGGAAACACTAATTGGTTCTACATGGAGACAGTAGCTCTACACATTCGTATTTTCTAGGTAGAAAGCTAGAGGAACTGCGACAAACAAACATGATATTTCTGTTTGTATCGATGATATTTTATGCACTTGCCTAACGAAAAGACTTTGCTTTTCTCCAAAACCATTTTTACTGTGAATTTGTCAGCCTATTGCATACGAATTCCACACCACTTTGTCAGGATATGACTGGATGAAACCAGAAATATCCGGTTGTGTTTTGGTTAAGTGAATCCGAAATATTGTGAAAGCCTCTGGGTTTGTATTTTCTGGATATTATCGAAGGACTTTATTATTTTGAATGTTTTTATCAGGGAACATTTAATTTTGTACCACTGAAACACCAATTGGTTAATCAGGGGGACTCCAGCTCTACACATTCATATTTTCTAGGGAGAATACTATACGAACTGCGGCGAACAACATGATATTTCTGTTTGTATCGATCATATTTTATGCACTTGCCTAACGAAAAGACTTTGCTTTTCTCCAAAACCACATTGCATGCGAATTCCACAGCAGTTTGTCCGGATATGACTGGATGAAACCAGAAATACCCGGTTGTGTTTTGGCTAACTCAATCTGAAATATTGTGAAAGACTCTGTGTTTGTGTTTTCTGGATATTATCGATGGACTTTATTGTTTTGAATGTTTTTTATCAGGGAGCATTTAATTTTGTACCGCTGAAACACCAACTGGTTCATCATGGAGACAGTAGCTCTACACATTCATATTTTCTAGGGAGAATACTATACGAACTGCGGCGAACAAACATGATATTTCTGTGTGTATACATGACAATTTATGCACTTGACTAACGAAAAGACTTTGCTTTTCTCCAAAACCATTTTTACTGTGATTTTGTCAGCCTATTGCATACGAATTCCACACCACTTTGTCAGGATATACTGGATGAAACCAGAAATATCCGGTTGTGTTTTGGCAAACTCAATCCCAGATATTGCTGCAGCCTCTGCGTTTGTGTTTTCTGGATATTATCGATGGACTTTATTGTTTTCAATGTTTTTTTATCGGGGAACATTTAATTTTTTGCTTGGAAACACTAATTGGTTCTACATGGAGACACCAGCTCTACACATTCGTATTGTCTAGGTAGAAAGCTAGAGGAACTGCGACAAACAGACATGGTAATTCTGTTTGTATAGATTACATTTTATGCAATTGTCTAAGGAAAAGACTTTCCTTTTTTCCAAAACCATTTTTACTGTGATTCTCTCAGTCCACTGCATGCGAATTCCACCCCACTTTGTCCGGATATGACTGGATGAAACCAGGAATATCCGGTTTTGTTTTGGCTAACTCAATCCCAGATATTGCTACAGCCTCTGTGTTTTTGTTTTCTGGATATTATCAACATACTTTAGTGTTTTGAATGTTTTTTATCGGGGAACATTTTATTTTGAACTTGGATACAGTAATTGGTTCCCCATGGAGACAGCAGCTCTACATATTTGTATTTTCTAGGGAGAAACGACAGGAAATGCGTCAAACAAACATGATATTTATGTTTGTATCGATGAAATTTTATGCACTTGCCTAACGAAAAGACTTTGCTTTTCTCGAAAACCATTTTAACTGTGATTTTCTCGGTCCATTGCATATGAATTCCCCACAAGTTTGTCCGGATATGCCTGGATGAAACCGGAAATATCCGGTTTTGTTGTGGCCAACTCAATCCCAGATATTGCTACAGTCTCTGAGTTTGTGTATTCCTGATATTATCCAAGGACTTTATTGTTTTGAATTTTTTTTATCGGGTTACATTTTATTTTGATCTTGGATACAGTAATTGTTTCCACATGAAGCAACCACTTCTACATATTCGTATTTTCTAGGGAGAAAGCTAGAGGAACTGCGGCAAACAAACATGATATTTCTGTTTGTATAGATGACATTTTATGCAGTTGCCTAACGAAAAGACTTTGCTTTTCTCCAAAACCATTTTTACTGTGATTCTATCAGTCCAGATATGAACGTTTGAAACCAGAAATAGCCGGTTGTGTTTTGGCTAACTCAATCCGAAATATTGTGAAAGCCTCCTTGTTTGTGTTTTCTGGATATTATCCATGGACTTTATTGTTTTGAATGTTTTTATCAGGGAACATTTAATTTTCTACCATTGAAACACTAATTGGTTTATCAAGGGGACTCCAACTCTACACATTTGTATTTTCTAGGGAGAATACTATACGAACTCAGGCGAACAAACATGATATTTCTGTTTGTATAGATGACATTTTATGCACTTGCAAAACGAAAACATGTTGCTTTTCTCCAAAACCATTTTTCCTGTGATTCTCTCAGTCCATTGCATACGAATTCCATACCATTTGTGGGGATATGACTGGATGAAACCAGAAATATCCGGTTTTGTTTTGGTTAACTGAATCCCAGATATTGCTACAGCCTCTGTGTTTGTGTTTTCTGGATATTATCAACGGACTTTTTTGATTTGAATGTTTTTTATCAGGGAACATTTTATTTTCAGCCTGGATACAGTAATTGGTTCCACAGGGAGACACCAGCTCTACAAATTCGTATTTTCTAGGTAGAAAGCAAGAGGAACTGCGACAAACAAACATTATATTTCTGTTTGTATCGATGATATTTTTTGCACTTGCCTAATGAGAAGACTTTGCTTTTCTCCAAAACCATTTTTAATGTGATTTTCTCGGTTCCTTGCATACGAATTCCAAACCAGTTTCTTCGGATATGACTGGATGAAAACCGAAATATCTAGTTGTGTTTTGGCTAACTTTATCCGAAATATTGTGAAATTCTCTGTGTTTGTGTTTTCTGGATATTATCGATGGACTTTATTGTTTTGAATGTTTTCTTATCAGGGAACATTTAATTTTGTGCTTGGAATCACTGATTGGTTCCACATGGAGACACCAGCTCTACACATTCGTATTTTCTAGGGAGAAAGCTAGAAGAACTGTGGCAAACAAACATGATATTTCTGTTTGTATCGAAGACATTGTATGAACTTGCCTAACGAAAAGACTTTGCTGTTCTCCAAAACCATTTTTACTGTTATTTTCTCAGTCCATTGCATACGAATTCCACACCAGTTTGTCCGGATATGACTGGATGAAACCGGAAATATCCGGTTTTCTTTTGACTAACTTTATCCGAAATATTGTGAAAGACTCTGTGTTTGTGTTTTCTGGATATTATCAACGGACTTTTTTGTTTTGAATGTTTTTTATCAGGGAACATTTTATTTTCAGCCTGGATACAGTAATTGGTTCCACATGGAGAAACCAGCTCTACACATTCGTATTTTCTAGGTAGAAAGCAAGAGGAACTGCGAAAAACAAACATTATATTTCTGTTTGTATCGATGATATTTTATGCACTTGCCTAACGAGAAGACTTTGCTTTTCTCCAAAACCATTTTTAATGTGATTTTCTCGGTTCCTTGCATACGAATTCCAAACCAGTTTCTTCGGATATGACTGGATGAAAACCGAAATATCTAGTTGTGTTTTGGCTAACTTTATCCGAAATATTGTGAAATCCTCTGTGTTTGTGTTTTCTGGATATTATCGATGGACTTTATTGTTTTGAATTTTTTTTATCAGGGAACATTTAATTTTGTGCTTGGAATCACTGATTGGTTCCACATGGAGACTCCAGCTCTACGCATTCGTATTTTCTAGGGAGAAAGCTAGAGGAACTGTGGCAAACAAACATGATATTTCTGTTTGTATAGATGACATTTTATGCACTTGCCTAACGAAAAGACTGCTTTTCTCCAAAACCATTTTTACTGTGATTTTCTCGGTCCATTGCATACGAATTCCACACCACTTTGTCCGAATATGACTGGATGAAACAACAAATATCTGGTTGTGTTTTGGCTAACTCAATCCCAGATATTGCTACAGCCTCTGTGTTTGTGTTTTCTGGATATTATCGATGGACTTTATTGTTTGAATGCTTTTATCAGGGAACATTTAATTTTGTTCTTGGAAACACTAATTTGTTCAAGATGGAGACACCAACTCTACACATTCTTATATTCTAGGGACAATTTTAGAGGAACTGTGGCAATCAAACATGATATTTCTGTTTGTATAGATGACATTTTATGCACTTGCCTAACCAAAAGACTTTGCTTTTCTCCAATACCCTTTCTCCTGTGATTTCTTGGTCCATTGCATACGAATTCCACACCACTTTGTCTGGATATGACTGAATGTAACTAGAAATATCCGGTTTTGTTTTGGATAACTCAATCCCAGATATTGCTACACCCTCTGTGTTTGTGTTTTCTGGATATTTTCCATGGACTTTGTTGTTTTGAATGTTTTTATCAAGGAACATTTAATTTTGTACCTTTGAAACAATAATTGGTTCATCAAGGGGACACCAGCTCTACACATTCGTATTTTCTAAGGAGAAAGCTAGAGGAACTTCAGCAAACAAACATGATATTTCTGTTTGTATAGATGATATTTTATGCACTTGCCTAAAGAAAAGACTTTGCTTTTCTCCAACACCCTTTGTACTGTGATTTCTTGGTCCATTGCATACGAATTCCACAACACTCTGTCCAGATATGACTGGAAGAAACCAGATATATCCGGTTGTGTTTTGTCTAACTCAATCTGAAAGATTGTGAAAGCCCCTGTCTTTGTGTTTTCTGGATATTATGGATGGACTTTATTGTTTTGAATATTTTTATCAGGGAAGATTTAATTTTGTACCGCTGAAACACTATTTGGTTCATCATGGGGACTCCAGCTCTACATATTCGTATTTTCTAGGGAGAATACTATACGAACTGCGGCAAACAAACATGATATTTCTGTTTGTATAGATGACATTTTATGCACTTGCCTAACGAATAGACTGCTTTTATCCAAAACCATTTTTGCTGTGACTTTCTCGGTCCATTGCATATGCATTGGAGAGCAGTTTGTCCGGATATGACTGGATGAATCAGCAAATATCTGGTTGTGTTTTTGCTAACTCAATCCGAAATTTGGTGAAAGCCTCTGTGTTTGTGTTTTCTGGATATTATGGATGGACTTTATTGCTGTGAATATTTTTATTAGGGAACATTTAATTTTGTACCGTTGAAACACTAATTGGTTCATCAAGGGGACTCCAGCTCTACACATTCGTATTTTCTAGGGGGAATTCTATACGAACTCCGTCGAACAAACATGATATTTCTGTTTGTATAGATGACATTTTATGCACTTGCCTAAGGATCAGACTTTGCTTTTCTCCAAAACCATTTTCCTGTGATTCTCTCAGTCCATTGCATACGAATTCCATACCACTTTGTGTGGATATGACTGGATGAAACCGGAAATATCCGGTTTTCTTGTGCTTAACTCAATCCGAAATATTGCTACAGCCTCTGTGTTTGTGTTTTCTGGATATTATCGATGGACTTTATTGTTTTGAATGTTTTTATCAGGGAACATTTAATTTTGTACCGTTGAAACACTTATTGTTTCATCATCGGAACACCAGCTTTACACATTGTATTTTCTAGGTAGAAAGCTAGAGGAACTGCGACAAACAAAATGATATTTCTGTTTGTATAGATGACATATTATGCACTTGCCTCACGAAAAGACTTTGCTTTTCTCCAAAACCATTATCACTGTGATTTTCTCTGTCCGTTGCCTACGAATTCCACACCAGTTTATCCGGATATGACTGGATGAAACCAGAAATATCCGTTTTTTTTTTTTTGGCTAACTTAATCGCAGATATTCCTACAGCCTCTGTCTTTGTGTATTCCTGGTATTATCCAGACACTTTATGATTTTGAATGTGTTTTTATCAGGGAACATTTAATTTTGTGCTTCTAATCATTAATTGGTTCGACATGGAGACACCAGCTCTACACATTCGTATTATCTAGGGAAAAGCTATAGTAACTGCAGAAAACAAACATGATATTTCTATTTGTATCGATGACATTTTATGCACTTGCCTAATGGAAATACTTTGCTTTTCTGCAAAACCATTTTTACCCTGGATGAAACTAGAAATATCCGGTTTTGTTTTGGCTATCTCAATCCCAGATATTCCTACAGCCTCTGTGTTTGTGTTTTCTGGATATTATCAACGGACTTTATTGTTTTGGATGTTTTTCATCAGGGAACATTTATTTTTGTGTTTTTAAACACTATTTTGTTCCTCATGGAGACACCCGCTCTACACATTTTGTGCTTGGAAACACTAATTGGTTCTACATGTAGACACCAGCTCTACACTTTCGTATTTTCTAGGTAGAAAGCTAGAGGAACTGCGGCAAACAAACAAGGTATTTATGTTTGTATAGAGGAACTACGACAAACAAACATGATATTTCTGTTTGTATAGATGACATTTCATACACTTGCCTAACGAAAAGACTTTGCTTTTCTCCAATACATTTCTTATAGTGATTTTCTCGGTCCATTGCATACGAATTCCACACCAGTTTTACAGGATATGACTGGATGAAACCATAAATATCCGGTTGTGTTTTGGCTAACGCAATCTCAAATATTGTGAAAGCCTCTGTGTTAGTGTTTTCTGGATATTATCCACGGGATTTATTGTTTTGAATGTTTTTATCAGGGAACATTTATTTTTGTACGCTAAAAACACTAATTGATTCATCATGGGGACACCAGCTCTACACATTTGTATTTTCTAGGGAGAAAGCTAGAGGAGCTGCGACAAACAAACATGATATTTCTATTTGTATAGGCGACATTTTATGCAATTGCTTAACGAAAAGACTTTGCTTTTCTCCAAAACCATTTGTACTGTGATTTTCTTGGTCCATTGCATACGAATTCCACAGTAGTTTGTCCGGATATGACTGGATGTAACCGGAAATATCCGGTTTTATTTTGGCTAACTCAATCCCAGATATTGCTACAGCCTCTGTGTTTGTGTATTCCTGATATTATCCACGGACTTTATTGTTTTGAATGTTTTTTAACAGGGAACATTTTATTTTGAGCTTGGATACAGTAATTGGTTCCACATGAATACACGAGGTCTACATATTCGTATTTACTAGGGATAAAGCTAGAGGATCTGAGGCAAACAAACATAATATTTCTGTTTGTATAGATGACATTTTATGCACTTGCCTAACGAAAAGACTTTGCTTTTCTCCAAAACCATTTTTACTGTGATTTTCTCGGTCCATTGCATGCGAATTCCACACCACTTTCTCCAGATATGAGTAGATGAAACCAGAAATATCCGCTTGTGTTTTGGCTAACTCAATCCGAAATATTGTGAAAGCCTCTGTGTTTGTGTTTTCTGGATATGATCCATGGACTTTATTGTTTTGAATGTTTTTATCAGGGAACATTTCATTTTGTACCGTTGAAACACTAATTGGTTCATCATGGGTACACCAGCTCCACACATTCGTATTTTCTAGGGAGAAAGCTATAGGAACTGCGGCAAACAAACATGATATTTCTGTTTGTATAGATGACATTTTATTCACTTGCCTAATGAAAAGACTTTGCATTTCTTCAAAACCTTTTGTACTGTGATTTTGTCATTCCATTGCATACAAATTCCACACCACTTTGTCCGGATATTACTGCATGAATCCAGAAATAACTTGTTGAGTTTTGGCTAACTCAATCCGAAATATTGCGAAAACCTCTGTGTTTGTGTTTTCTGGATATTATCAATAGACGATATTGTTTTGAATATTTTTATCTCGGATCATTTAATTTTGTACCATTGAAACACTAATTTGTTCATCATGGGAACACCAGCTCTACACATTCTTATTTTCTAGGGAGAATGCTAGAGGAACTGTGGCAAACAAACATGATATTTCTTTTTGTATAGATGATATTTTATGCACTTGTCTAACAAAAAGACTTTGCTTTTCTCGAAAACAATTTTTACTGTGATTTTCTCGGTTCATTGCATACGAGTTCCACAACAGTTTATCCAGGTAAGTCTGGATGAAACCAGAAATATCTGGTTTTGTTTTGGCTAACTCAATCCCAGATTTTGCTACAGACTCTGTGTTTGTGTATTCCTGATATTATCCACAGACTTTATTGTTTTGAATGTTTTTTATTGCGGAATATTTTATTTTGTGCTTGGAACCTCTAATTGGTTCCACATGGAGACACCAGCTCTACACATTAATATTTTCTAGGGAGAAAGCTAGAGGAACTGTGGCAAACAATCATGATATTTTTGTTTGTGTCGATGACATTTTATGCACTTGCCTAACGAAAAGACTTTGCTTTTCTCCAAAACCATTTTTACTGTGATTTTCTCAGTCAATTGCATACGAATTCCTCACCAGTTTGTCCGGATATGACTGGATGGAAACAGAAATATCCGGTTTTGTTTTGGCTAACTCAATCCCAGATATTACTACAGACTCTGGGTTTGTTTTCTCTGGATATTATCAATGGACTTTATTGTTTTGAATGTTTTTTATCGCGAACATTTTATTTTGAGCTTGGATACAGAAATAGGTTCCACATGGAGACACCAGCTCTACATATTTCTAATTTCTAGAGAGCCAGCTAGAGGTACTGAAGCAAACAAACATGATATTTCTGTTTGTATAGATGACATTTTATGCACTTGCCTGACGAAAATATATTGCTTTTCTCCAAAACCATTTTTACTTTGATTATCGATCCATTGCATACGAATTCCACAACAGTTTTTCAGGATTTGACTGGATGAAACCAGAAATATCCGGTTGTGTTTTGGCTAACTCAATCCGAAATATTGGGAAAGCCGCTGTGTTTGTTTTTTCTGGATATTATCCATGGACAGTATTTTTTGAATGTTTTTATCAGGGAACATTTAATTTTGAACCATTGAAACAATGATTGGTTCATCATGGGTACACCAGCTCTACACATTCATATTTTCTAGGGAGAAAGCTAGAGGAACTGCGACAAACAAACATGATATTTCTGTTTGTATAGATGACATTTTATGCACTTGCCTAACGAAAAGACTTTGCTTTTCTACAAAACCATTTTTACTGTGATTTTCTTGGTCCATTGCATATGAATTCCACACCAGTTTGTCCAGATATGACTGGATGAAACCGGAAATATCCGGTTTTGTTTTGGCTAACCAAATCCGAGATACTGCTACAGCCTCTGTGTTTGTGTATTCCTCATATTATCCACAGACTTTATTTTTTTGAAATTTGTTATTGCGGAACATTTTATTTTGAGCTTGGATACAGTAATTGGTTCCACATAAAGAAACCAGCTCTACACATTTGTATTTTCAAGGGAGAAAGCTAGAGGAACTTCGGCAAACAAACATGATATTTCTGTTTTTATAAAGGAAATTTTATGCACTTGCCTGACGAAAAGACTTTGCTTTTCTCCAAAACCATTTGTACTGTGATTTTCTCCATCCATTGCATACGAATTCCAAAATACTTTGTGCAGATATGACTGGAAGAAACCGGAAATATCCGGTTGTGTTTTTGCTAACTCTATCCAAAATATTGCTACAGCCTCTGGGTTTATGTTTCTGGATATTATCCATAGACTTTATTGTTTTGAATGTTTTTATTAGGGAACATTTTGTTTTGTACCATTGAAACTCTAACTGGTTCATCATGGAGACACCAGCTCTACATATTCGTATTTTCTAGGGAGATAGCTAGAAGAACTGCAGCAAACAAACATGATATTTCTGTTTGTATCGATGATATTTTATGCACTTGCCTAACGAAAAGACTTTGCTTTTCTCCAAAACCATTTTTACTCTGATTTTCTAGGTCCATTGCATACACATTCCAAACCAGTTTGACAGGATATGACTGGATGAAACTAGAAATATCCGTTTGTGTTTTGGCTAACTCATTCTGAGTTATTGCTACAGCCTCTGGTTTTATGTTTCTGGATATTATCCATGGACTTTATTGTTTTGAAAGTTTTTTATCGGGGAATATTTAATTTTGAGCTTGGAAACACTAATTGGTTCCACATGGAGACACCAGCTCTACACTTTCATATTTTCTAGGAAGAAAGCTAGAGGAACTGCGGCAAACAAACATGCTATTTCTGTTTGTATAGATGACATTTTATGCACTTGCCTAACGAAAAGACTTTGCTTTTCTCCAAAACCAATTGTACTGTGATTTTCTCGGTCCATTGCATACGAATTCCACACCACTTTGTCCGGATATGACTGGATGAAACCGGAAATATCCGGTTTTGTATTGGCTAACTCAATCCCAGATACTGTTGTAGCCTCTGTGTTTGTGTATACCTGATATTATGCAAGGATTTTATTGTTTTGGATGTTTTTTCTCAGGGAATATTTAATTTTGTGCTTGGAAACACTAATTGGTTCATCATGGGTACACAAGCTCTACATGTTCGTATTTTCTAGGGAGAAAGCTAGAGTAACTGTGGCAAACAAACATGATATTTCTGTTTGTATAGATGACATTTTATGCACTTGCCTAATGAAAAGACTTTGCTTTTCCCCAAAACCATTTTCACTGTGATTTTCTCGGTCCATTGCATACGAATTCCACACGAGTTTGTCCAGATATGACTGGATGAAAACAGAAATATCCGTTTGTGCTTTGGCTAACTAAATCCGAAATATTGTGAAAGCCTCGGTGCTTGTGTTTTCTGGATATAAACGAGGGACTGTATTGTTTTGAAAGTTTTTATCAGGGAACATTTAATTTTGTACCGTTGAAACACTAATTGCTTCATCATGGGGACACTAGCTCTACACATTCTTATTTTCTAGGGAGAAAGCTAAAGGAACTGCGGCAAACAAACATGATATTTGTGTTTGTATAGATGACATTTTATGCAGTGCCTAACGAAAAGACTTTGCTTTTCTCCAAAACCATTTTTACTGTGATTTTCTCGGTCCATTGCATACAAATTCCACACCACTTTGTCCAAATATGACTGGATGAAACCAGTAATATCCGGTTTTTTTTGACTAAGTCAATCCCCGAATTTTCTGTAGCCTCTTTGTTTGTGTTTTCCGGATATTATCAATGGATTTCATGGTTTTGAAAGTTTTTTATCGGGGAACTTTTTATTTTGAGCTTGGAAACAGTAACTGGTTCAACATGGAGCCACCAGCTCTACATATTTGTATTTTCTAGGGAGAAAGCTAGAGGAACTGCGGCAAACAAACATGATATTTCTGTGTGTATAGATGACATTTTATGCACTTGCCTAACGAAAATACTTTGCTTTTTTCCAAAACCATTTGTACTGTGATTTTCTCGGTCCATTGCATGCGAATTCCACACCAGTTTGTCTGGATATGACTGGATGAAACCAGGAATATCTACTTGTGTTTTGGCTCATTCAATCCCAGATATTGCTACCGCCTCTGTGTTTGTTTTTTCTAGATATTATAAACGGGCTTTATTGTTTTGAATTTTTTATCAGGGAACATTTAATTTTGTACCATAGAAACATTAATTGGTTCCACAAGGAGACAGCAGCTATACATATTCATATTTTCTAGGGAGAAACCTAGAATCACTGCGGCAAACAAACATGATATTTCTGTTTGTATAGATGTCATTTTATGCACTTGCCTAAGAGAAATACTTGCTTTCCTCCAAAACCATTTGTACTGTGATTTTCTCAGTCCATTGCATACGAATTCCACACCAGTTTGTCCGGATATCACTGGATGAAACCAGAAATATCCGGTTGTGTTTTGGCTAACTCAATTCTAAATATTGTGAAAGCCTCTGTATTTGTGTTTTCTGGATATTATCGATGGGCTTTATTGTTTTGAATGTTTTTATCAGGGAACATTTAATTTTGTGCTGGGAAACACTAATTAGTTCCACAGGGAGACACCAGCTCTACACATTCGTATTTTCTAGGTAGAAAGCTAGAGGAACTGCGGCAAACAAACATGGTATTTCTGTTTGTATCGATGATATTTTATGCACTTGCCTAACGAAAAGACTTTGCTTTTCTCCAAAACCATTTTTACTCTGATTTTCTAGGTCCACTGCATACACATTCCAAACCAGTTTGACAGGATATGACTGGATGAAACTAGAAATATCCGTTTGTGTTTTGGCTAACTCATTCTGAGTTATTGCTACAGCCTCTGGGTTTATGTTTCTGGATATTATCCATGGACTTTATTGTTTTGAAAGTTTTTTATCGGGGAATATTTAATTTTGAGCTTGGAAACACTAATTGGTTCCACATGGAGACACCAGCTCTACACTTTCATATTTTCTAGGAAGAAAGCTAGAGGAACTGCGGCAAACAAACATGCTATTTCTGTTTGTATAGATGACATTTTATGCACTTGCCTAACGAAAAGACTTTGCTTTTCTCCAAAACCAATTGTACTGTGATTTTCTCGGTCCATTGCATACGAATTCCACACCACTTTGTCAGGATATGACTGGATGAAACCGGAAATATCCGGTTTTGTATTGGCTAACTCAATCCCAGATACTGTTGTAGCCTCTGTGTTTGTGTATACCTGATATTATGCAAGGATTTTATTGTTTTGGATGTTTTTTATCAGGGAATATTTAATTTTGTGCTTGGAAACACTAATTGGTTCATCATGGGTACACAAGCTCTACATATTTGTATTTTCTAGGGAGAAAACTAGAGTAACTGTGGAAAACAAACATGATATTTGTGTTTGTGTCGATGACATTTTATGCACTTGCCTAACGAAAAGACGTTGCTCTTCTCCAAAACCCTTTTTACTGTGATTATCTCGGTCCATTGCATACGAATTCCACAACACTTTGTCCAGATATGACTGGATGAAACAGAAATATCGGATTGTGTTATGCCTAACTCAATGCGAAATATTGTGAAAGCCTCTGTGTTTGTGTATTCCTGATATTATCAACGGTCTTTTTTGTTTTGGATGTTTTTTATCGGGGAATATTTAATTTTGTACCATTGAAACACTAATTGGTTCATCATGGAGACACCAGCTCTAGACATTCGTATCTCTAGGGAGAAAGTTATAGGAACTGCGACAAACAAACATGATGTTTCTGTTTGTATAGATGACATTTTATGCACATGCCTAACAAAAAGATTTTGCTTTTCTCCAAAACAATTTTTACTGTGATTTTCTCGGTCCATTGCATATGAATTTCACACCAGGTTATCCGGATATGACTTGATGAAAACAGAGATATCCGGTTGTGTTTTGGCTAACTCAATCTGAAATATTGTGAAAGCCTCTGTGTTTGTGTTTTCTGGATATTATTGATAGACTGTCTTGTTTTGAATGTTTTTATCAGGGAACATTTAATTTGTACCGTTGAAACAGTAATTGGTTTATCATGTGGACACCAGCTCTACTTATTCGTATTTTCTAGGGAGAAAGCTAGAGAAACTGCGGCAAACAAACATGACATTTCTGTTTGTATAGATGACATTTTATGCACTTGCCTAACGAAAATACTTTGCTTTTTTCCAAAACCATTTGTACTGTGATTTTCTTGGTCCATTGCATACGAATTCCACACCAGTTTGTCTGGATATGACTGGATGCAACCGGAAATATCCGTTTTTTTTTTTTTTTTTTTTGGCTAACTCAATCCCAGATATTGCTACAGCCTCTGTGTTTGTGTTTCTGGATATTATCAATGGACTTTATTGTTTTGGATGCTTTTTATCAGGCAATATTTAATTTTGTGCTTGGAAACACTAACTGGTTAATCATGGGGACACAGGCTCTACATATTCGTATTTTCTAGGGAGAAAGCTAGAGGAACTGCGGCAAACAAACATGATATTTCTGTTTGTATAGATGACATTTTATGCACTTGCCTAACGAAAAGACTCTGCTTTTCTCCAAAACCAATTGTACTGTGATTTTCTCGGTCCATTGCATACGAATTCCACACCAGTTTGTCCGGATATGTCTGGATGAAACCAGACATATCCGGTTGTGTTTTGGCTAACTCAATCCGAAATATTGTGAAAGCCACTGTGTTTTTGTGTTTTCTGGATATTATCAACAGACTTTATCGTTTTGAATGTTTTTTATCAGGGAACATTTAATTTAGTCTTGGAAACTCTAATTGGTTCCACATGGAGACACCAGCTCTACACATTCATATTTTCTAGGGAGAAAGCTTGAGGAACTGCGGCAAACCAACATGATATTTCTATTTGTACTAAGACATTTTATGCACTTGCCTAACGAAAAGAGTTTCCTTTTCCTCAAAACCATTTTTACTGTGATTTTCTCGGTCCATTGCATATGAATTCCCCCCCACTTTGTCTGGATATGCCTGGATGAAACCAGAAATATCCGCTTGTGTTTTGGCTAACGAATACAGATATTGCTAGAACCTCTGTGTTTCTGTTTTCTTGATATTATCGATGTTCTATATTGTCTTGAATTTTTTTTATCAGGGAACATTTAATTTTGTACCATAGAAACACTAATTGGTTCGACAAGGAGACGCCAGCTATACATATTCATATATTCTAGGGAGAAACCCAGAGGCACTGTGGCAAACAAACATGATATTTCTGTTTGTATAGATGATACTTTATTCATTTGCCTAAGAGAAATACTTGCTTTCTTCCAAAACCATTTTTACTGTGATTTTCTCGGTCCATTGCATACGAAGTCCACAGCAGTTTGAAACCAGAAATATCCGGTTGTGTTTTGGATAACTCAATCGAAATATTGTGAAAGCCTTTGTGTTTATGTTTTCAGGATATTATCAACGGACTTTATTGTTTTGAATGTTTTTTATCAGGGAACATTTAATTTTGTACTGTAGGAACACTAATTAGTTCCACATGGAGACACAATCTCTACACATTCGTATTTTCTAGGGAGAAAGCTAGAGGAACTGCGGCAAAAAACATGATATTTTTGTTTGTATAGTTGATATTTAATGCAATTTCCAAATGAAAAGACTTTGCTTTTCTCCAAAACCATTTTTACTCTTATGTTCTCAGACTATTGCATATGAATTCCACACCAATTCGTCTGGATATGACTGGATGAAACCAGAAATATCCGGTTTTGTTTTGGCTCTCTCCATCCCAGATATTGCTACAGACTCTGTGTTTGTGTTTTCTGGATATTATCAATGGACTTTATGGTTTTGAATGTTTTTTATCAGGGAACATTTAATTTTGTGCTGCAAACACTAGTTGACTCCACATGGAGAAACAAGCTCTACACATTCGTATTTTCTATGGAGAACGCTAGAGGAACTGCTGCAAACAAATATGATATACCTGTTTGTATAGATGACATTTTATGCACTTGCCTAAGGAAAAGACTTTGCTTTTCTCCAAAACCATTTTGACTGGGATTTTCTCGGTCCATTGCATATGAATTCCACCAAACTTTGTCCAGATATGACTGGATGAAATTAGAAATATCCGGTTGTGTTTTGGCTAACTCAATCCCAGATATTGCTACAGCCTCTGTGTTTCCGTTTACCGGATATTATCGATGAATTTTACTGTTTTGAATGTTTTTATCAGGGAATATTTAATTTTGTGCTGGGAAACACTAATTGGTTCCACATGGAGACACCAGCTCTACACATTCATATTTTCTAGGGAGAAAGCGAGAGGAACTACGGCAAAAAAACATGATATTTCTGTTTGTATAGATGACATTTTATGCACTTGCCTAACGAAAAGACTTTGCTTTTGTCCAAAACCGTATTTACTGTGATTTTCTCGGTCCATTGCATACGAATTCCACCCTACGTTGTTCAGATATGACGGGATGAAACCAGAAATATCCGGTTGTGTTTTGGCTAACTCAATCCCAGATATTGCTACAGCCTCTGAGTTTGTGTTTTCTAAATATTATCGACGGACTTTATTGTTTGGAATGTTTTTATCAGGGAACATTTAAGTTTGTACTGTAGGAATACTAATTGGTTCCACAGGGAGACACCAGCTCTACACATTCGTATTTTCTAGGGAGAAAGCTTGAGGAACTGCGGCAAACAAACATGATATTTCTGTTTGCATAGATGACATTTTATCCACTTGCCTAATGAAAAGACTTTGCTTTTCTCCAAAACCATTTGTACTGTGAATTTCTCTTTCCAATCATATGAATTCCACACCACTTTGACTTGGTACGCTTGGACGAAACCAGAAGTATCCGGTTGCTTTTTTGCTAATTCAGTCCCAGATATTGCTAGAGCCTCTGTGTTTGTGTTTTTCGGATATTATCAACGGACCTTATTGTTTTCAATTTTTTTAAGAGTGAACATTTAATTTTGTGCTGGGAAACACTAATGGGTTCCACATGGAGACACCAGCTCTACACATTTTTATTTTCTAGGGAGAAAGCTAGAGGAACTGCAGCAAAGAAACCTGATATTTTTCTTTCTATAGATGACATTTTATGCACCTGCCTAAAGAAAAGACTTTGCTTTTTCCAAAGCCATTCTTACTGTGATTTTCTCGGTCCATTGCATATGAATTCCACACCAATTTTAGGGATATGACTGTATGAAACCAAAAATATCCAGTTGTGTTTTGGCTAACTCAATCCCAGATATTGCTAGAGCCTCTGTGTTTGTGTTTTCTGGATATTATCAATGGACTTTATTATGTTGAATGTTTTTTATCAGGGAACATTTAATTTTGTGCTGGGAAACAATAGTTGGTTCCACTTGGAGAAATCAGCTCTACACATTCTTATATTCTAGAGAGAAAGCTAGAGGAACTGGGGCAAACAAACATGATATATCTGTTTGTATAGATGAACTTTTTAGCATTTGCCTAAGAGAAAAACTTGCTTTACAGCAAAACCATTTTTACTATGATTTTCTCGGTCCATTGCATGCGAATTCCACACCACTTTGTCCGAATATGACTGGATGAAACCAGGAATATCTACTTGTGTTTTGGCTAATTCAATCCCAGATATTGCTACCGCCTCTGTGTTTGTTTTTTCTAGATATTATAAATGGGCTTTATTGTTTTGAATTTTTCATCAGGGAACATTTAATTTTGTACCATAGAAACACTAATTGGTTCCACAAGGAGACAGCAGCTATACATATTCATATTTTCTAGGGAGAAACCTAGAATCACTGCGGTAAACAAACATGATATTTCTGTTTGTATAGATGTCATTTTATGCACTTGCCTAAGAGAAATACTTGCTTTCCTCCAAAACCATTTGTACTGTGATTTTCTCAGTCCATTGCATACGAATTCCACACCAGTTTGTCCGGATATCACTGGATGAAACCAGAAATATCCGGTTGTGTTTTGGATAACTCAATTCTAAATATTGTGAAAGCCTCTGTATTTGTGTTTTCTGGATATTATCGATGGACTTTGTTGTTTTGAATGTTTTTATCAGGGAACATTTAATTTTATGCTGGGAAACACTAATTAGTTCCACAGGGAGACACCAGCTCTACACATTCGTATTTTCTAGGGAGAAAGCTAGAGGAACTGCGGCAAACAAACATGATATTTCTGTTTGCATAGATGACATTTTATGCACTTGCCTAACGAAAAGACTTTGCTTTTGTCCAAAACCGTATTTACTGTGATTTTCTCGGTCCATTGCATACGTATTCCAGAGCAGTTTGTCTGGATATGACTGGATGAAACCAGAAATATCCGGTTGTGTTTTGGCTAACTCAATCCGTTATATAGTGAAAGCCTTTGTGTTTGTGTTTTCAGGATATTATCAACGGACTTTATTGTTTTGAATGTTTTTTTCAGGGAACTTTTAATTTTGTGCTGGGAAACACTAATTGGTTCCACAGGGAGACACCAGCTCTACACATTCGTATTTTCTAGGGAGAAAGCTTGAGGAACTGTGGCAAAAAAACATGATATTTTTGTTTGTATAGCTGATATTTAATGCACTTTCCTAATGAAAAGACTTTGCTTTTCTCCAAAACCATTTTTACTCTTATGTTCTCAGACTATTGCATATGAATTCCACACCAATTCGTCTGGATATGACTGGATGAAACCAGAAATATCCGGTTTTGTTTTGGCTAACTCCATCCCAGATATTGCTACAGCCTCTGTGTTTGTGATTTCTGGATATTATCAATGGACTTTATGGTTTTGAATGTTTTTTATCAGGGAACATTTAATTTTGTGCTGCAAACACTAGTTGACTCCACATGGAGAAACAAGCTCTACACATTCTTATCTCTAGGGAGAAAGCGAGAGGAACTGCTGCAAACAAATATGATATACTGTTTGTATAGATGACATTTTATGCACTTGCCTAACGAAAAGACTTTGCTTTTCTCCAAAACCATTTTGACTGGGATTTTCTCGGTCCATTGCATATGAATTCCACCAAACTTTGTCCAGATATGACTGGATGAAATTAGAAATATCCGGTTGTGTTTTGGCTAACTCAATCCCAGATATTGCTACAGCCTCTGTGTTTCCGTTTACCGGATATTATCGATGAATTTTACTGTTTTGAATGTTTTTATCAGGGAATATTTAATTTTGTGCTGGGAAACACTAATTGGTTCCACATGGAGAAACAAGCTCTACACATTCGTATTTTCTAGGGAGTAAGCGAGAGGAACTACCGCAAAAAAACATGATATTTCTGTTTGTATAGATGACATTTTATGCACTTACCTAACGAAAAGACTTTGCTTTTCTCCAAAACCATTTTGACTGGGATTTTCTCTGTCTATTGCACATTAATTCCACCCCACTTTGTTCGGATATGACTGGATGAAACCAGAAATATCCGGTTGTGTTTTGGCTAACTCAATCCCAGATATTGCTACAGCCTCTGTGGTTGTGCTTTCTAAATATTATCGACGGACTTTATTGTTTTGAATGTTTTTATCAGGGAACATTTAATTTTGGACTGTAGGAATACTAATTGGTTCCACAGGGAGACACAATCTCTACACATTCATATTTTCTAGGGAGAAAGCTAGAGGAACTGCGGCAAACAAACATGATATTTCTGTTTGCATAGATGTCATTTTATGCACTTGCCTAACGAAAAGACTTTGCTTTTGTCCAAAACCGTATTTACTGTGATTTTCTCGGTCCATTGCTTATGCATTCCATATCAGTTTCTCCGGATATGACTGGATGAAACCAGAAATATCCGGTTGTGTTTTGGCTAACTCAATCCGTTATATAGTGAAAGCCTTTGTGTTTGTGTTTTCAGGATATTATCAACGGACTTTATTGTTTTGAATGTTTTTTGTCAGGGAACATTTAATTTTGTGCTGGGAAACACTAATTGGTTCCACAGGGAGACACCAGCTCTACACATTCGTATTTTCTAGGGAGAAAGCTTGAGGAACTGCGGCAAACAAACTTGATATTTTTTTTTGTATAGCTGATATTTAATACACTTTCCTAATGAAAAGACTTTGCTTTTCTCCAAAACCATTTTTACTGTGAATTTCTCTTTCCAATACATATGAATTCCACACCACTTTGACTTGGTACGCTTGGACGAAACCAGAAGTATCCGGTTGCTTTTTTGCTAATTCAGTCCCAGATATTGCTAGAGCCTCTGTGTTTGTGTTTTTCGGATATTATCAACGGACCTTATTGTTTTCAATTTTTTTAAGAGTGAACATTTAATTTTGTGCTGGGAAACACTAATGGGTTCCACATGGAGACACCAGCTCTACACATTTTTATTTTCTAGGGAGAAAGCTAGAGGAACTGCAGCAAAGAAACCTGATATTTTTCTTTCTATAGATGACATTTTATGCACCTGCCTAAAGAAAAGACTTTGCTTGTTCCAAAACCATTCTTACTGTGATTTTCTCGGTCCATTGCATATGAATTCCACACCAATTTTAGGGATATGACTGTATGAAACCAAAAATATCCAGTTGTGTTTTGGCTAACTCAATCCCAGATATTGCTAGAGCCTCTGTGTTTGTGTTTTCCGGATATTATCGATGGACTTTATTATGTTGAATGTTTTTTATCAGGGAACATTTAATTTTGTGCTGGGAAACAATAGTTGGTTCCACTTGGAGAAATCAGCTTACACATTCTTATATTCTAGCGAGAAAGCTAGAGGAACTGGGGCAAACAAACATGATATTTCTGTTTGTATAGATGACCTTTTTAGCATTTGCCTAAGAGAAAAACTTGCTTTACAGCAAAACCATTTTTACTGTGATTTTCTCGGTCCATTGCATGCGAATTCCACACCACTTTGTCCGGATATGACTGGATGAAACCAGGAATATCTACTTGTGTTTTGGCTCATTCAATCCCAGATATTGCTACCGCCTCTGTGTTTGTTTTTTCTAGATATTATAAATGGGCTTTATTGTTTTGAATTTTTTTATCAGGGAACATTTAATTTTGTACCATAGAAACACTGATTGGTTCCACAAGGAGACAGCAGCTATACATATTCATATTTTCTAGGGAGAAACCAGGAGTCACTGCAGCAAACAAACATGATATTTCTGTTTCTATAGATGACATTTTATGCACTTGCCTAAGAGAAATACTTGCTTTCCTCCAAAACCATTTGTACTGTGATTTTCTCAGTCCATTGCATACGAATTCCACACCAGTTTGTCCGGATATCACTGGATGAAACCAGAAATATCCGGTTGTTTTTGGCTAACTCAATCCTAAATATTGTGAAATCCTCTGGATTTGTGTTTTCTAAATATTATCGATGGACTTGTTTTGAATGTTTTTATCAGGGAACATTTAATTTTGTACTGTATGAACACTAATTAGTTCCACATGGAGACACAATCTCTACACATTCGTATTTTCTAGGGAGAAAGCTAGAGGAACTGCGGCAAACAAACATGATATTTCTGTTTGCATAGATGACATTTTATGCACTTGCCTAACAAAAAGACTTTGCTTTTGTCCAAAACCGTATTTACTGTGATTTTTTCGATCCATTGCATACGAATTCCAGAACAGTTTGTCTGGATATGACTGGATGAAACCAGAAATATCCGGTTGTGTTTTGGCTAACTCAATCCGTTATATAGTGAAAGCCTTTGTGTTTGTGTTTTCAGGATATTATCAACGGACTTTATTGTTTTGAATGTTTTTTGTCAGGGAACATTTAATTTTGTGCTGGGAAACACTAATTGGTTCCACAGGGAGACACCAGCTCTACACATTCATATTTTCTAGGGAGAAAGCTTGAGGAACTGTGGCAAAAAACATGATATTTTTGTTTGTATAGCTGGTATTTAATGCAATTTCCAAATGAAAAGACTTTGCTTTTCTCCAAAACCATTTTTACTCTTATGTTCTCAGACTATTGCATATGAATTCCACACCAATTCGTCTGGATATGACTGGATGAAACCAGAAATATCCGGTTTTGTTTTGGCTCTCTCCATCCCAGATATTGCTACAGACTCTGTGTTTGTGTTTTCTGGATATTATCAATGGACTTTATGGTTTTGAATGTTTTTTATCAGGGAACATTTAATTTTGTGCTGCAAACACTAGTTGACTCCACATGGAGAAACAAGCTCTACACATTCGTATTTTCTATGGAGAATGCTAGAGGAACTGCTGCAAACAAATATGATATACCTGTTTGTATAGATGACATTTTATGCACTTGCCTAAGGAAAAGACTTTGCTTTTCTCCAAAACCATTTTGACTGGGATTTTCTCGGTCCATTGCATATGAATTCCACCAAACTTTGTCCAGATATGACTGGATGAAATTAGAAATATCCGGTTGTGTTTTGGCTAACTCAATCCCAGATATTGCTACAGCCTCTGTGTTTCCGTTTACCGGATATTATCGATGAATTTTACTGTTTTGAATGTTTTTATCAGGGAATATTTAATTTTGTGCTGGGAAACACTAATTGGTTCCACATGGAGACACCAGCTCTACACATTCATATTTTCTAGGGAGAAAGCGAGAGGAACTACGGCAAAAAAACATGATATTTCTGTTTGTATAGATGACATTTTATGCACTTGCCTAACGAAAAGACTTTGCTTTTGTCCAAAACCGTATTTACTGTGATTTTCTCGGTCCATTGCATACGAATTCCACCCTACGTTGTTCAGATATGACGGGATGAAACCAGAAATATCCGGTTGTGTTTTGGCTAACTCAATCCCAGATATTGCTACAGCCTCTGAGTTTGTGTTTTCTAAATATTATCGACGGACTTTATTGTTTTGAATGTTTTTATCAGGGAACATTTAAGTTTGTACTGTAGGAATACTAATTGGTTCCACAGGGAGACACCAGCTCTACACATTCGTATTTTCTAGGGAGAAAGCTTGAGGAACTGCGGCAAACAAACATGATATTTCTGTTTGCATAGATGACATTTTATCCACTTGCCTAATGAAAAGACTTTGCTTTTCTCCAAAACCATTTGTACTGTGAATTTCTCTTTCCAATCATATGAATTCCACACCACTTTGACTTGGTACGCTTGGACGAAACCAGAAGTATCCGGTTGCTTTTTTGCTAATTCAGTCCCAGATATTGCTAGAGCCTCTGTGTTTGTGTTTTTCGGATATTATCAACGGACCTTATTGTTTTCAATTTTTTTAAGAGTGAACATTTAATTTTGTGCTGGGAAACACTAATGGGTTCCACATGGAGACACCAGCTCTACACATTTTTATTTTCTAGGGAGAAAGCTAGAGGAACTGCAGCAAAGAAACCTGATATTTTTCTTTCTATAGATGACATTTTATGCACCTGCCTAAAGAAAAGACTTTGCTTTTTCCAAAACCATTCTTACTGTGATTTTCTCGGTCCATTGCATATGAATTCCACACCAATTTTAGGGATATGACTGTATGAAACCAAAAATATCCAGTTGTGTTTTGGCTAACTCAATCCCAGATATTGCTAGAGCCTCTGTGTTTGTGTTTTCTGGATATTATCAATGGACTTTATTATGTTGAATGTTTTTTATCAGGGAACATTTAATTTTGTGCTGGGAAACAATAGTTGGTTCCACTTGGAGAAATCAGCTCTACACATTCTTATATTCTAGCGAGAAAGCTAGAGGAACTGGGGCAAACAAACATGATATATCTGTTTGTATAGATGAACTTTTTAGCATTTGCCTAAGAGAAAAACTTGCTTTACAGCAAAACCATTTTTACTATGATTTTCTCGGTCCATTGCATGCGAATTCCACACCACTTTGTCCGAATATGACTGGATGAAACCAGGAATATCTACTTGTGTTTTGGCTCATTCAATCCCAGATATTGCTACCGCCTCTGTGTTTGTTTTTTCTAGATATTATAAATGGGCTTTATTGTTTTGAATTTTTCATCAGGGAACATTTAATTTTGTACCATAGAAACACTAATTGGTTCCACAAGGAGACAGCAGCTATACATATTCATATTTTCTAGGGAGAAACCTAGAATCACTGCGGTAAACAAACATGATATTTCTGTTTGTATAGATGTCATTTTATGCACTTGCCTAAGAGAAATACTTGCTTTCCTCCAAAACCATTTGTACTGTGATTTTCTCAGTCCATTGCATACGAATTCCACACCAGTTTGTCCGGATATCACTGGATGAAACCAGAAATATCCGGTTGTGTTTTGGATAACTCAATTCTAAATATTGTGAAAGCCTCTGTATTTGTGTTTTCTGGATATTATCGATGGACTTTATTGTTTTGAATGTTTTTATCAGGGAACATTTAATTTTGTGCTGGGAAACACTAATTAGTTCCACAGGGAGACACCAGCTCTACACATTCGTATTTTCTAGGGAGAAAGCTAGAGGAACTGCGGCAAACAAACATGATATTTCTGTTTGCATAGATGACATTTTATGCACTTGCCTAACGAAAAGACTTTGCTTTTGTCCAAAACCGTATTTACTGTGATTTTCTCGGTCCATTGCATACGTATTCCAGAGCAGTTTGTCCGGATATGACTGGATGAAACCAGAAATATCCGGTTGTGTTTTGGCTAACTCAATCCATTATATAGTGAAAGCCTTTGTGTTTGTGTTTTCAGGATATTATCAACGGACTTTATTGTTTTGAATGTTTTTTTCAGGGAACATTTAATTTTGTGCTGGGAAACACTAATTGGTTCCACAGGGAGACACCAGCTCTACACATTCGTATTTTCTAGGGAGAAAGCTTGAGGAACTGTGGCAAAAAAACATGATATTTTTGTTTGTATAGCTGATATTTAATGCACTTTCCTAATGAAAAGACTTTGCTTTTCTCCAAAACCATTTTTACTCTTATGTTCTCAGACTATTGCATATGAATTCCACACCAATTCGTCTGGATATGACTGGATGAAACCAGAAATATCCGGTTTTGTTTTGGCTAACTCCATCCCAGATATTGCTACAGCCTCTGTGTTTGTGATTTCTGGATATTATCAATGGACTTTATGGTTTTGAATGTTTTTTATCAGGGAACATTTAATTTTGTGCTGCAAACACTAGTTGACTCCACATGGAGAAACAAGCTCTACACATTCTTATCTCTAGGGAGAAAGCGAGAGGAACTGCTGCAAACAAATATGATATACTGTTTGTATAGATGACATTTTATGCACTTGCCTAACGAAAAGACTTTGCTTTTCTCCAAAACCATTTTGCCTGGGATTTTCTCGGTCCATTGCATATGAATTCCACCAAACTTTGTCCAGATATGACTGGATGAAATTAGAAATATCCGGTTGTGTTTTGGCTAACTCAATCCCAGATATTGCTACAGCCTCTGTGTTTCCGTTTACCGGATATTATCGATGAATTTTACTGTTTTGAATGTTTTTATCAGGGAATATTTAATTTTGTGCTGGGAAACACTAATTGGTTCCACATGGAGAAACAAGCTCTACACATTCGTATTTTCTAGGGAGTAAGCGAGAGGAACTACCGCAAAAAAACATGATATTTCTGTTTGTATAGATGACATTTTATGCACTTACCTAACGAAAAGACTTTGCTTTTCTCCAAAACCATTTTGACTGGGATTTTCTCTGTCTATTGCACATTAATTCCACCCCACTTTGTTCGGATATGACTGGATGAAACCAGAAATATCCGGTTGTGTTTTGGCTAACTCAATCCCAGATATTGCTACAGCCTCTGTGGTTGTGCTTTCTAAATATTATCGACGGACTTTATTGTTTTGAATGTTTTTATCAGGGAACATTTAATTTTGGACTGTAGGAATACTAATTGGTTCCACAGGGAGACACAATCTCTACACATTCGTATTTTCTAGGGAGAAAGCTAGAGGAACTGCGGCAAACAAACATGATATTTCTGTTTGCATAGATGACATTTTATGCACTTGCCTAACGAAAAGACTTTGCTTTTGTCCAAAACCGTATTTACTGTGATTTTCTCGGTCCATTGCTTATGCATTCCATATCAGTTTCTCCGGATATGACTGGATGAAACCAGAAATATCCGGTTGTGTTTTGGCTAACTCAATCCGTTATATAGTGAAAGCCTTTGTGTTTGTGTTTTCAGGATATTATCAACGGACTTTATTGTTTTGAATGTTTTTTGTCAGGGAACATTTAATTTTGTGCTGGGAAACACTAATTGGTTCCACAGGGAGACACCAGCTCTACACATTCCTATTTTCTAGGGAGAAAGCTTGAGGAACTGCGGCAAACAAACTTGATATTTTTTTTTGTATAGCTGATATTTAATACACTTTCCTAATGAAAAGACTTTGCTTTTCTCCAAAACCATTTTTACTGTGAATTTCTCTTTCCAATACATATGAATTCCACACCACTTTGACTTGGTACGCTTGGACGAAACCAGAAGTATCCGGTTGCTTTTTTGCTAATTCAATCCCAGATATTGCTAGAGCCTCTGTGTTTGTGTTTTTCGGATATTATCAACGGACCTTATTGTTTTCAATTTTTTTATCAGTGAACATTTAATTTTGTGCTGGGAAACACTAATGGGTTCCACATGGAGACACCAGCTCTACACATTTTTATTTTCTAGGGAGAAAGCTAGAGGAACTGCAGCAAAGAAACCTGATATTTTTCTTTCTATAGATGACATTTTATGCACCTGCCTAAAGAAAAGACTTTGATTGTTCCAAAACCATTCTTACTGTGATTTTCTCGGTCCATTGCATATGAATTCCACACCAATTTTAGGGATATGACTGTATGAAACCAAAAATATCCAGTTGTGTTTTGGCTAACTCAATCCCAGATATTGCTAGAGCCTCTGTGTTTGTGTTTTCCGGATATTATCGATGGACTTTATTATGTTGAATGTTTTTTATCAGGGAACATTTAATTTTGTGCTGGGAAACAATAGTTGGTTCCACTTGGAGAAATCAGCTTACACATTCTTATATTCTAGCGAGAAAGCTAGAGGAACTGGGGCAAACAAACATGATATTTCTGTTTGTATAGACGACCTTTTTAGCATTTGCCTAAGAGAAAAACTTGCTTTACAGCAAAACCATTTTTACTGTGATTTTCTCGGTCCATTGCATGCGAATTCCACACCACATTGTCCGGATATGACTGGATGAAACCAGGAATATCTACTTGTGTTTTGGCTCATTCAATCCCAGATATTGCTACCGCCTCTGTGTTTGTTTTTTCTAGATATTATAAATGGGCTTTATTGTTTTGAATTTTTTTATCAGGGAACATTTAATTTTGTACCATAGAAACACTGATTGGTTCCACAAGGAGACAGCAGCTATACATATTCATATTTTCTAGGGAGAAACCTAGAGTCACTGCAGCAAACAAACATGATATTTCTGTTTCTATAGATGACATTTTATGCACTTGCCTAAGAGAAATACTTGCTTTCCTCCAAAACCATTTGTACTGTGATTTTCTCAGTCCATTGCATACGAATTCCACACCAGTTTGTCCGGATATCACTGGATGAAACCAGAAATATCCGGTTGTTTTTTGGCTAACTCAATCCTAAATATTGTGAAATCCTCTGGATTTGTGTTTTCTAAATATTATCGATGGACTTGTTTTGAATGTTTTTATCAGGGAACATTTAATTTTGTACTGTATGAACACTAATTAGTTCCACATGGAGACACAATCTCTACACATTCGTATTTTCTAGGGAGAAAGCTAGAGGAACTGCGGAAAACAAACATGATATTTCTGTTTGCATAGATGACATTTTATGCACTTGCCTAACAAAAAGACTTTGCTTTTGTCCAAAACCGTATTTACTGTGATTTTTTCGATCCATTGCATACGAATTCCAGAACAGTTTGTCTGGATATGACTGGATGAAACCAGAAATATCCGGTTGTGTTTTGGCTAACTCAATCCGTTATATAGTGAAAGCCTTTGTGTTTGTGTTTTCAGGATATTATCAACGGACTTTATTGTTTTGAATGTTTTTTGTCAGGGAACATTTAATTTTGTGCTGGGAAACACTAATTGGTTCCACAGGGAGACACCAGCTCTACACATTCATATTTTCTAGGGAGAAAGCTTGAGGAACTGTGGCAAAAAACATGATATTTTTGTTTGTATAGCTGGTATTTAATGCAATTTCCAAATGAAAAGACTTTGCTTTTCTCCAAAACCATTTTTACTCTTATGTTCTCAGACTATTGCATATGAATTCCACACCAATTCGTCTGGATATGACTGGATGAAACCAGAAATATCCGGTTTTGTTTTGGCTCTCTCCATCCCAGATATTGCTACAGACTCTGTGTTTGTGTTTTCTGGATATTATCAATGGACTTTATGGTTTTGAATGTTTTTTATCAGGGAACATTTAATTTTGTGCTGCAAACACTAGTTGACTCCACATGGAGAAACAAGCTCTACACATTCGTATTTTCTATGGAGAATGCTAGAGGAACTGCTGCAAACAAATATGATATACCTGTTTGTATAGATGACATTTTATGCACTTGCCTAAGGAAAAGACTTTGCTTTTCTCCAAAACCATTTTGACTGGGATTTTCTCGGTCCATTGCATATGAATTCCACCAAACTTTGTCCAGATATGACTGGATGAAATTAGAAATATCCGGTTGTGTTTTGGCTAACTCAATCCCAGATATTGCTACAGCCTCTGTGTTTCCGTTTACCGGATATTATCGATGAATTTTACTGTTTTGAATGTTTTTATCAGGGAATATTTAATTTTGTGCTGGGAAACACTAATTGGTTCCACATGGAGACACCAGCTCTACACATTCATATTTTCTAGGGAGAAAGCGAGAGGAACTACGGCAAAAAAACATGATATTTCTGTTTGTATAGATGACATTTTATGCACTTGCCTAACGAAAAGACTTTGCTTTTGTCCAAAACCGTATTTACTGTGATTTTCTCGGTCCATTGCATACGAATTCCACCCTACGTTGTTCAGATATGACGGGATGAAACCAGAAATATCCGGTTGTGTTTTGGCTAACTCAATCCCAGATATTGCTACAGCCTCTGAGTTTGTGTTTTCTAAATATTATCGACGGACTTTATTGTTTTGAATGTTTTTATCAGGGAACATTTAAGTTTGTACTGTAGGAATACTAATTGGTTCCACAGGGAGACACCAGCTCTACACATTCGTATTTTCTAGGGAGAAAGCTTGAGGAACTGCGGCAAACAAACATGATATTTCTGTTTGCATAGATGACATTTTATCCACTTGCCTAATGAAAAGACTTTGCTTTTCTCCAAAACCATTTGTACTGTGAATTTCTCTTTCCAATCATATGAATTCCACACCACTTTGACTTGGTACACTTGGACGAAACCAGAAGTATCCGGTTGCTTTTTTGCTAATTCAGTCCCAGATATTGCTAGAGCCTCTGTGTTTGTGTTTTTCGGATATTATCAACGGACCTTATTGTTTTCAATTTTTTTAAGAGTGAACATTTAATTTTGTGCTGGGAAACACTAATGGGTTCCACATGGAGACACCAGCTCTACACATTTTTATTTTCTAGGGAGAAAGCTAGAGGAACTGCAGCAAAGAAACCTGATATTTTTCTTTCTATAGATGACATTTTATGCACCTGCCTAAAGAAAAGACTTTGCTTTTTCCAAAACCATTCTTACTGTGATTTTCTCGGTCCATTGCATATGAATTCCACACCAATTTTAGGGATATGACTGTATGAAACCAAAAATATCCAGTTGTGTTTTGGCTAACTCAATCCCAGATATTGCTAGAGCCTCTGTGTTTGTGTTTTCTGGATATTATCAATGGACTTTATTATGTTGAATGTTTTTTATCAGGGAACATTTAATTTTGTGCTGGGAAACAATAGTTGGTTCCACTTGGAGAAATCAGCTCTACACATTCTTATATTCTAGCGAGAAAGCTAGAGGAACTGGGGCAAACAAACATGATATATCTGTTTGTATAGATGAACTTTTTAGCATTTGCCTAAGAGAAAAACTTGCTTTACAGCAAAACCATTTTTACTATGATTTTCTCGGTCCATTGCATGCGAATTCCACACCACTTTGTCCGAATATGACTGGATGAAACCAGGAATATCTACTTGTGTTTTGGCTCATTCAATCCCAGATATTGCTACCGCCTCTGTGTTTGTTTTTTCTAGATATTATAAATGGGCTTTATTGTTTTGAATTTTTCATCAGGGAACATTTAATTTTGTACCATAGAAACACTAATTGGTTCCACAAGGAGACAGCAGCTATACATATTCATATTTTCTAGGGAGAAACCTAGAATCACTGCGGTAAACAAACATGATATTTCTGTTTGTATAGATGTCATTTTATGCACTTGCCTAAGAGAAATACTTGCTTTCCTCCAAAACCATTTGTACTGTGATTTTCTCAGTCCATTGCATACGAATTCCACACCAGTTTGTCCGGATATCACTGGATGAAACCAGAAATATCCGGTTGTGTTTTGGATAACTCAATTCTAAATATTGTGAAAGCCTCTGTATTTGTGTTTTCTGGATATTATCGATGGACTTTATTGTTTTGAATGTTTTTATCAGGGAACATTTAATTTTGTGCTGGGAAACACTAATTAGTTCCACAGGGAGACACCAGCTCTACACATTCGTATTTTCTAGGGAGAAAGCTAGAGGAACTGCGGCAAACAAACATGATATTTCTGTTTGCATAGATGACATTTTATGCACTTGCCTAACGAAAAGACTTTGCTTTTGTCCAAAACCGTATTTACTGTGATTTTCTCGGTCCATTGCATACGTATTCCAGAGCAGTTTGTCCGGATATGACTGGATGAAACCAGAAATATCCGGTTGTGTTTTGGCTAACTCAATCCGTTATATAGTGAAAGCCTTTGTGTTTGTGTTTTCAGGATATTATCAACGGACTTTATTGTTTTGAATGTTTTTTGTCAGGGAACATTTAATTTTGTGCTGGGAAACACTAATTGGTTCCACAGGGAGACACCAGCTCTACACATTCGTATTTTCTAGGGAGAAAGCTTGAGGAACTGTGGCAAAAAAACATGATATTTTTGTTTGTATAGCTGATATTTAATGCACTTTCCTAATGAAAAGACTTTGCTTTTCTCCAAAACCATTTTTACTCTTATGTTCTCAGACTATTGCATATGAATTCCACACCAATTCGTCTGGATATGACTGGATGAAACCAGAAATATCCGGTTTTGTTTTGGCTAACTCCATCCCAGATATTGCTACAGCCTCTGTGTTTGTGATTTCTGGATATTATCAATGGACTTTATGGTTTTGAATGTTTTTTATCAGGGAACATTTAATTTTGTGCTGCAAACACTAGTTGACTCCACATGGAGAAACAAGCTCTACACATTCTTATCTCTAGGGAGAAAGCGAGAGGAACTGCTGCAAACAAATATGATATACTGTTTGTATAGATGACATTTTATGCACTTGCCTAACGAAAAGACTTTGCTTTTCTCCAAAACCATTTTGACTGGGATTTTCTCGGTCCATTGCATATGAATTCCACCAAACTTTGTCCAGATATGACTGGATGAAATTAGAAATATCCGGTTGTGTTTTGGCTAACTCAATCCCAGATATTGCTACAGCCTCTGTGTTTCCGTTTACCGGATATTATCGATGAATTTTACTGTTTTGAATGTTTTTATCAGGGAATATTTAATTTTGTGCTGGGAAACACTAATTGGTTCCACATGGAGAAACAAGCTCTACACATTCGTATTTTCTAGGGAGTAAGCGAGAGGAACTACCGCAAAAAAACATGATATTTCTGTTTGTATAGATGACATTTTATGCACTTACCTAACGAAAAGACTTTGCTTTTCTCCAAAACCATTTTGACTGGGATTTTCTCTGTCTATTGCACATTAATTCCACCCCACTTTGTTCGGATATGACTGGATGAAACCAGAAATATCCGGTTGTGTTTTGGCTAACTCAATCCCAGATATTGCTACAGCCTCTGTGGTTGTGCTTTCTAAATATTATCGACGGACTTTATTGTTTTGAATGTTTTTATCAGGGAACATTTAATTTTGGACTGTAGGAATACTAATTGGTTCCACAGGGAGACACAATCTCTACACATTCGTATTTTCTAGGGAGAAAGCTAGAGGAACTGCGGCAAACAAACATGATATTTCTGTTTGCATAGATGACATTTTATGCACTTGCCTAACGAAAAGACTTTGCTTTTGTCCAAAACCGTATTTACTGTGATTTTCTCGGTCCATTGCTTATGCATTCCATATCAGTTTCTCCGGATATGACTGGATGAAACCAGAAATATCCGGTTGTGTTTTGGCTAACTCAATCCGTTATATAGTGAAAGCCTTTGTGTTTGTGTTTTCAGGATATTATCAACGGACTTTATTGTTTTGAATGTTTTTTGTCAGGGAACATTTAATTTTGTGCTGGGAAACACTAATTGGTTCCACAGGGAGACACCAGCTCTACACATTCCTATTTTCTAGGGAGAAAGCTTGAGGAACTGCGGCAAACAAACTTGATATTTTTTTTTTGTATAGCTGATATTTAATACACTTTCCTAATGAAAAGACTTTGCTTTTCTCCAAAACCATTTTTACTGTGAATTTCTCTTTCCAATACATATGAATTCCACACCACTTTGACTTGGTACGCTTGGACGAAACCAGAAGTATCCGGTTGCTTTTTTGCTAATTCAATCCCAGATATTGCTAGAGCCTCTGTGTTTGTGTTTTTCGGATATTATCAACGGACCTTATTGTTTTCAATTTTTTTATCAGTGAACATTTAATTTTGTGCTGGGAAACACTAATGGGTTCCACATGGAGACACCAGCTCTACACATTTTTATTTTCTAGGGAGAAAGCTAGAGGAACTGCAGCAAAGAAACCTGATATTTTTCTTTCTATAGATGACATTTTATGCACCTGCCTAAAGAAAAGACTTTGCTTGTTCCAAAACCATTCTTACTGTGATTTTCTCGGTCCATTGCATATGAATTCCACACCAATTTTAGGGATATGACTGTATGAAACCAAAAATATCCAGTTGTGTTTTGGCTAACTCAATCCCAGATATTGCTAGAGCCTCTGTGTTTGTGTTTTCCGGATATTATCGATGGACTTTATTATGTTGAATGTTTTTTATCAGGGAACATTTAATTTTGTGCTGGGAAACAATAGTTGGTTCCACTTGGAGAAATCAGCTTACACATTCTTATATTCTAGCGAGAAAGCTAGAGGAACTGGGGCAAACAAACATGATATTTCTGTTTGTATAGATGACCTTTTTAGCATTTGCCTAAGAGAAAAACTTGCTTTACAGCAAAACCATTTTTACTGTGATTTTCTCGGTCCATTGCATGCGAATTCCACACCACTTTGTCCGGATATGACTGGATGAAACCAGGAATATCTACTTGTGTTTTGGCTCATTCAATCCCAGATATTGCTACCGCCTCTGTGTTTGTTTTTTCTAGATATTATAAATGGGCTTTATTGTTTTGAATTTTTTTATCAGGGAACATTTAATTTTGTACCATAGAAACACTGATTGGTTCCACAAGGAGACAGCAGCTATACATATTCATATTTTCTAGGGAGAAACCTAGAGTCACTGCAGCAAACAAACATGATATTTCTGTTTCTATAGATGACATTTTATGCACTTGCCTAAGAGAAATACTTGCTTTCCTCCAAAACCATTTGTACTGTGATTTTCTCAGTCCATTGCATACGAATTCCACACCAGTTTGTCCGGATATCACTGGATGAAACCAGAAATATCCGGTTGTTTTTTGGCTAACTCAATCCTAAATATTGTGAAATCCTCTGGATTTGTGTTTTCTAAATATTATCGATGGACTTGTTTTGAATGTTTTTATCAGGGAACATTTAATTTTGTACTGTATGAACACTAATTAGTTCCACATGGAGACACAATCTCTACACATTCGTATTTTCTAGGGAGAAAGCTAGAGGAACTGCGGCAAACAAACATGATATTTCTGTTTGCATAGATGACATTTTATGCACTTGCCTAACAAAAAGACTTTGCTTTTGTCCAAAACCGTATTTACTGTGATTTTCTCGATCCATTGCATACGAATTCCAGAACAGTTTGTCTGGATATGACTGGATGAAACCAGAAATATCCGGTTTTGTTTTGGCTAACTCAATCCGTTATATAGTGAAAGCCTTTGTGTTTGTGTTTTCAGGATATTATCAACGGACTTTATTGTTTTGAATGTTTTTTGTCAGGGAACATTTAATTTTGTGCTGGGAAACACTAATTGGTTCCACAGTGAGACACCAGCTCTACACATTCATATTTTCTAGGGAGAAAGCTTGAGGAACTGTGGCAAAAAACATGATATTTTTGTTTGTATAGCTGGTATTTAATGCAATTTCCAAATGAAAAGACTTTGCTATTCTCCAAAACCATTTTTACTCTTATGTTCTCAGACTATTGCATATGAATTCCACACCAATTCGTCTGGATATGACTGGATGAAACCAGAAATATCCGGTTTTGTTTTGGCTAACTCCATCCCAGATATTGGTACAGCCTCTGTGTTTGTGTTTTCTGGATATTATCAATGGACTTTATGGTTTTGAATATTTTTTATCAGGGAACATTTAATTTTGTGCTGCAAACACTAGTTGACTCCACATGGAGAAACAAGCTCTACACATTCGTATTTTCTAGGAAGAAAGCTAGAGGAACTGCTGCAAACAAATATGATATACCTGTTTGTACAGATGACATTTTATGTACTTGCCTAATGAAAAGACTTTGCTTTTCTCCAAAACCATTTTGACTGGGATTTTCTCGGTCCATTGCATATGAATTCCACCAAACTTTGTCCAGATATGACTGGATGAAATTAGAAATATCCGGTTGTGTTTTGGCTAACTCAATCCCAGATATTGCTACAGCCTCTGTGTTTCCGTTTACCGGATATTATCGATGAATTTTACTGTTTTGAATGTTTTTATCAGGGAATATTTAATTTTGTGCTGAGAAACACTAATTGGTTCCACATGGAGAAACAAGCTCTACACATTCGTATTTTCTGGGGAGAAAGCGAGATGAACTATGGCAAAAAAACATGATATTTCTGTTTGTATAGATGACATTTTATGTACTTGCCTAACGAAAAGACTTTGCTTTTCTCCAAAACCGTATTTACTGTGATTTTCTCTGTCTATTGCATACAAATTCCACCCCACTTTGTTCGGATATGACTGGATGAAACCAGAAATATCCGGTTGTGTTTTGGCTAACTCAATCCTAGATATTACTACAGCCTCTGTGTTTGTGTTTTCTAAATATTATCGACGGACTTTATTGTTTTGAATGTTTTTATCAGGGAACATTTAATTTTGGACTGTAGGAATACTAATTGGTTCCACATGGAGACACAATCTCTACACATTCGTATTTTCTAGGGAGAAAGCTAGAGGAACTGCGGCAAACAAACATGATATTTCTGTTTGCATAGATGACTTTTTATGCACTTGCCTAACGAAAAGACTTTGCTTTCCTCCAAAACCGTATT
The DNA here is from genome assembly GCA_036325905.1 of Lepus oiostolus. NCBI lineage: Eukaryota > Metazoa > Chordata > Mammalia > Lagomorpha > Leporidae > Lepus > Lepus oiostolus. Next base: position 431,694 of record CM070804.1, read on the forward strand.
TACTGTGATTTTCTCGGTCCATTGCATACGCATTCCATATCAGTTTCTCAGGATATGACTGGATGAAACCAGAAATATCCGGTTGTGTTTTGGCTAACTCAATCCGTTATATAGTGAAAGCCTTTGTGTTTGTGTTTTCAGGATATTATCAATGGATTTTATTGATTTGAATGTTTTTGTCAGGGAACATTTAATTTTGTACTGCAGGAATACTAATTGGTTCCACAGGGAGACACCAGCTCTACACATTCCTATTTTCTAGGGAGAAAGCTTGAGGAATTGCGGCAAACAAACTTGATATTTTTTTTTTTTGTATAGATGACATTTTATCCACTTGCCTAATGAAAAGACTTTGCTTTTCTCCAAAACCATTTTTACTGTGAATTTCTCTTTCCAATACATATGAATTCCACACCACTTTGACTTGGTACGCTTGGACGAAACCAGAAGTATCCGGTTGCTTTTTTGCTAATTCAATCCCAGATATTGCTAGAGCCTCTGTGTTTGTGTTTTTCGGATATTATCAACGGACCTTATTGTTTTCAATTTTTTTATCAGTGAACATTTAATTTTGTGCTGGGAAACACTAATGGGTTCCACATGGAGACACCAGCTCTACACATTTTTATTTTCTAGGGAGAAAGCTAGAGGAACTGCAGCAAAGAAACCTGATATTTTTCTTTCTATAGATGACATTTTATGCACCTGCCTAAAGAAAAGACTTTGCTTGTTCCAAAACCATTCTTACTGTGATTTTCTCGGTCCATTGCATATGAATTCCACACCAATTTTAGGGATATGACTGTATGAAACCAAAAATATCCAGTTGTGTTTTGGCTAACTCAATCCCAGATATTGCTAGAGCCTCTGTGTTTGTGTTTTCCGCATATTATCGATGGACTTTATTATGTTGAATGTTTTTTATCAGGAAACATTTAATTTTGTGCTGGGAAACAATAGTTGGTTCCACTTGGAGAAATCAGCTTACACATTCTTATATTCTAGCGAGAAAGCTAGAGGAACTGGGGCAAACAAACATGATATTTCTGTTTGTATAGACGACCTTTTTAGCATTTGCCTAAGAGAAAAACTTGCTTTACAGCAAAACCATTTTTACTGTGATTTTCTCGGTCCATTGCATGCGAATTCCACACCACTTTGTCCGGATATGACTGGATGAAACCAGGAATATCTACTTGTGTTTTGGCTCATTCAATCCCAGATATTGCTACCGCCTCTGTGTTTGTTTTTTCTAGATATTATAAATGGGCTTTATTGTTTTGAATTTTTTTATCAGGGAACATTTAATTTTGTACCATAGAAACACTGATTGGTTCCACAAGGAGACAGCAGCTATACATATTCATATTTTCTAGGGAGAAACCTAGAGTCACTGCAGCAAACAAACATGATATTTCTGTTTCTATAGATGACATTTTATGCACTTGCCTAAGAGAAATACTTGCTTTCCTCCAAAACCATTTGTACTGTGATTTTCTCAGTCCATTGCATACGAATTCCACACCAGTTTGTCCGGATATCACTGGATGAAACCAGAAATATCCGGTTGTTTTTTGGCTAACTCAATCCTAAATATTGTGAAATCCTCTGGATTTGTGTTTTCTAAATATTATCGATGGACTTGTTTTGAATGTTTTTATCAGGGAACATTTAATTTTGTACTGTATGAACACTAATTAGTTCCACATGGAGACACAATCTCTACACATTCGTATTTTCTAGGGAGAAAGCTAGAGGAACTGCGGCAAACAAACATGATATTTCTGTTTGCATAGATGACATTTTATGCACTTGCATAACAAAAAGACTTTGCTTTTGTCCAAAACCGTATTTACTGTGATTTTCTCGATCCATTGCATACGAATTCCAGAACAGTTTGTCTGGATATGACTGGATGAAACCAGAAATATCCGGTTGTGTTTTGGCTAACTCAATCCGTTATATAGTGAAAGCCTTTGTGTTTGTGTTTTCAGGATATTATCAACGGACTTTATTGTTTTGAATGTTTTTTGTCAGGGAACATTTAATTTTGTGCTGGGAAACACTAATTGGTTCCACAGGGAGACACCAGCTCTACGCATTCATATTTTCTAGGGAGAAAGCTTGAGGAACTGTGGCAAAAAACATGATATTTTTGTTTGTATAGCTGGTATTTAATGCAATTTCCAAATGAAAAGACTTTGCTTTTCTCCAAAACCATTTTTACTCTTATGTTCTCAGACTATTGCATATGAATTCCACACCAATTCGTCTGGATATGACTGGATGAAACCAGAAATATCCGGTTTTGTTTTGGCTAACTCCATCCCAGATATTGCTACAGCCTCTGTGTTTGTGTTTTCTGGATAATATCAATGGACTTTATGGTTTTGAATGTTTTTTATCAGGGAACATTTAATTTTGTGCTGCAAACACTAGTTGACTCCACATGGAGAAACAAGCTCTACACATTCGTATTTCTAGGAAGAAAGCTAGAGGAACTGCTGCAAACAAATATGATATACCTGTTTGTATAGATGACATTTTATGTACTTGCCTAATGAAAAGACTTTGCTTTTCTCCAAAACCATTTTGACTGGGATTTTCTCGGTCCATTGCATATGAATTCCACCAAACTTTGTCCAGATATGACTGGATGAAATTAGAAATATCCGGTTGTGTTTTGGCTAACTCAATCCCAGATATTGCTACAGCCTATGTGTTTCCGTTTACCAGGTATTATCGATGAATTTTACTGTTTTGAATGTTTTTATCAGGGAACATTTAATTTTGTGCTGCAAACACTAGTTGACTCCACATGGAGAAACAAGCTCTACACATTCGTATTTTCTAGGGAGAAAGCTAGAGGAACTGCTGCAAACAAATATGATATACCTGTTTGTATAAATGACATTTTATGCACTTACCTAACGAAAAGACTTTGCTTTTCTCCAAAACCATTTTTACTGTGATTTTCTCTGTCTATTGCACACGAATTCCACCCCACTTTGTTCGGATATGACTGGATGAAACCAGAAATATCCGGTTGTGTTTTGGCTAACTCAATCCCAGATATTGCTACAGCCTCTCTGTTTGTGTTTTCTAAATATTATCGACGAACTTTATTGTTTTGAATGTTTTTATCAGGGAACATTTAATTTTGGACTGTAGGAATACTAATTGGTTCCACATGGAGACACAATCTCTACACATTCGTATTTTCTAGGGAGAAAGCTAGAGGAACTGCGGCAAACAAACATGATATTTCTGTTTGCATAGATGACATTTTATGCACTAGCCTAACAAAAAGATTTGCTTTCCTCCAAAACCGTATTTACTGTGATTTTCTCGGTCCATTGCATACGCATTCCAGAGCAGTTTGTCCAGATATGACTGGATTAAACCAGAAATATCCCGTTGTGTTTTGGCTAACTCAATCCGTTATATAGTGAAAGCCTTTGTGTTTGTGTTTTCAGGATATTATCAACGGACTTTATTGTTTTGAATGTTTTTTGTCAGGGAACATTTAATTTTGTGCTGGGAAACACTAATTGTTTCCATAGGGAGACACCAGCTCTACACATTTTATTTTCTAGGGAGAAAGCTTGAGGAACTGCGGCAAACATGTTATATCTGTATCTATAGATGACATTTTATGCCCTTGCCTAAAGGAAAAACATTGCTTTTCTCCAAAACCATTTTTATTGTGATTTTCTCGGTGTGTTGCATACAAATTCCACATCAATTAGTTGGGATTCGCCTGGATGAAACCAGAAGTATCGGTTGTGTTTTGGCTAATTCAATCTGAAATATTGTGAAAGCCTCTGCGTTTGTGTTTTATGGATACTATCGATGGACTTTATTGTTTGAAATTTTTTACCAGAGAACATTTAATTTTTACTGTAGAAACACTAATCAGTTCAACAGGGTGACACCAGCTTTACACATTCGTATTTTTTTTTTAGTTTTTCTTATTTTTTTAAACGTTTATTCAATGAATATAAATTTCCAGTGTACGGCTTATGGATTACAATGGCTTCCCCCTCCCATAACTTCCCTCCCACCCGCAACCCACCCCTCTCCCACTCCCTCTCCCCTTCCATTTGCATCAAGATTCATTTTCAATTCTCTTTATATACAGAAGATCAATTTAGTATAAAGATTTCAACAGTTTGCACCCACATAGAAACACAAAGTGAAACATACTGTTTGAGTACTAGTTATAGCATTAAATCAAAATGTACAGCACATTAAGGACAGAGATCCCACATGAGGAGCAAGTGCACAGTGGCTCCTGTTGTTGACCCAACAAATTGACACTCTAGTTTATGGCGCCATTAACCATCCTAGGCTGTCGTCATGAGTTGCCAAGGCTATGGAAGCCTTCCAAGTTTACTGACTCTGCTCATATTTAGACAAGGTCATAAAAGACAGAGTGAGGATAGTAACCAATGATCCTAAGAGTGGCATTTACCAGGTTTGAACAATTATACAGCATTAAGTGGGGAAGAGGACCATCAGTACACACAGGTTGGGAGTAGAGCCATTGGTGGTAGAGTAGAGGTTATGATTACAAAGGAATGAGGCCCAAGTGCACTAGACAGGGTCTAGAACAAAGGACAGAGTCATTATTAGAGGAGCTAAGAAAGGTGCTGTCTAAGCTACAAGTAATTTTTCTGATTGAGAGGCAAATAGAACCTGATAGAAGGGGCTTGATAATAATCTGTTGGGCTTTAGGCCTTGTAAGTTAAGAGCCCCAGACCTATCTATCTCTTCACATGGGGTACATACTAAGGGAGGTGTGAACCTCCTTGGGGAAGGCACTCTGTTGACTTTTATTACTTGGCTGGCCTGGGAGGAGAGCTGGCCAGGTAAAGGCAGGGGGCATCTCTAACAAGAAATTTACAGTTCTGCCTGCAATGTTGCTGACCCTACTTGACCATCCCCTCAGCTGCAGTGGTCACTTTGGAAGTTGGGCTGAGTGAAGGGCTTTTCAGCTTAGAGCCAATAAGATCTGTGGCTCTGACCTGGGCATCCTTCGACTCCAGGGCAGGTCCATTTCCAGTGATCCAACTCTTGGCAGAGCTGCCAGGGCTCTTCACAAGCTGACTTCTGCTGAAGCCCATGCTTACCACATTGAAAGCCACTGCAGTGGACTGGCCTGTTGGGTCTCCTTGAGGGCAGATCACTGTACAGATCAGCCATTAATAGTCTTGCCACCCATTGCTTCTGATGCCGAGCTTTCTTTTCCTCCTGGTTTGTGTTAAAGCAGACCAGAGGATGCAAGTCAAGGGAGTGCCCGTGTCCCATCTCTAATCTTCGGTGGCCTGAACTACAAGTCTATAGTCACAGGCATGTTCTGTAGTAGTTTTTCTAAGGTAGACAATGCCCTTGAGGAAAATTATATTCTCACTTTAAAACTATCTTTCCCTTTGGTCTGAAAGGGAGGTTTTTTTCTACTTACTGTATACTTCGCTGATGGCGAAGTAAATCTAGCTATGAGATTATTATTTAAGTTCTTATTTTGGCTATGCTATTACAGAAAAATGTTAGCCATCTCTTTTATAAGGACTAAAGATTAAATTGTGTGTCCTACAGATTCCTTTATAATAGAATTAGTTTCCTACCTTGAAGAGAATAGAGAAATGAAAGAACAAGTTGGGCTTAGAATAGAGAAATGAGGGAGCAAGTCCTAGATCGCTTGCTGACAATAGCAATATTACATGAATACTTAGCAAACCGTTTCAACCATTAGATAACAACTTAAGAAAACATTTACCAGAAGGTCCAATGCCTTCTATAAATTTTAAGTATCATGTATTTGAAAACACCTCTTAAATATCTAACATGGTGTGGTTTGTTTAGCCAGTAAACTTAAGCACAACCATCTAAAATGTTTTTAGTTTCTTTCTACCAACACGTTTAAAACATGATACACAGATTCAGGTCACACAAATTAAAATATATCTTTGATTGATTTTAGCAGCTGAAATTTATGGACAATCATATCTATAAGCCATTTAAAATAAAACTCTTAATAAAATTTCCCCATGTGGACATACAATATGTACACACATATAACATAGCATAATAGACCAATATAGCAATTTTAATAATAGCTTTTAAAATCTTTAACTCTTTTTGTAGATTGCCAATTGATTTGAATTGCTTTTTCTTTTTAGTAACCTCAGTTAACCATACTTTCTCTCAGTTGGTACTGTTAATACATTATTGGCTTCATCTGTTTACAGAGCCATCCCAAAGTACTGAATACAATAAAAGTGGCTGGAAAAAGTCCATAGGAACCTATAGGAGGACAGCTAAACACAGAACCAACAACACTTTAGTTTTATGAGCAGCACATCATATATAACTATGGATGACAAAAGACTTTAAGTCGCCAGGTTTAAAATTATAAACTCATCAACCAACAAGAGGCACTTGCTTACTTCACAGTATTTTTGAAAGCACCTGTAGGATTTTACAATTATTTAACCATTTAGGCCTCTGGGGCTTTCTCATTAAGATAACTATCATGTCTAGTAACACAAGATCATTAGACTTTTTAATTCTCAATCATTTGTATTAATAGCATTTTCCATTATAGAAACTTAAAGTCTGGTACCACATCACATCTTGACAGTCCTTCTAATATAATCCAAATAGACTGATTAGTTGGTGTCTCTATAAGATGAGAGACATAGGTCCTTCGATTTTTTCAGTTGGGCCCAAACTGGAAAAACCAAAGCCCAGGATTTACTGGAAATTTTGGAGACCAGATTGTTTGAAACTTTGATTTTTTGAATGCCTGTCAAGAATGCCAAGAAGGCTCAAAATCCAAAATACCTGGTTGAAATAAGATTCCTTAAAATCATGACATAACATAGAACAAATTTGATCATTGTTACAAGGTGATTATTCAAATCTTTGAAAATAAGCACATATTTAAATAACCCATAGCTCTTAATAAAAATTCAGCTGTTTTTGAACAATTAGAATTTAACGGACATCAAGAGATCATAATAGATTACTTTAACACATTGCTTTAACAGAGCATCAGAGTTTAATTCTATGTCAAATAGAAATTGCTAGAGGAACTGCGGTAAAGAAACATGGCATTTCTGTTTGTATAGATGACACTTTATGCACTTGCCGAAGGAAAAGACTTTGCTTTTCTCCAAAACCATTTTTACTGTGATTTTCTCAGTCCATTGCATACGAATTCCACCCAACTTTGTCCGGATATCCCTGGATGAAACCATAAATATTCGGTTGTGTTTGGCTAACTCAATCCGAAATATTGTGAAACCTCTGTGTTTGTGTATTCTGGATATTATCAATGGACTTTATTGTTTTGAATGTTTATTATCAGGGAACATTTAATTTTGTGCTGGGAAACAGTAATTGGTTCCACATGGAGACACCAGCTGTACATAAATTTATTTTCTAGGGAGCATGCTATAGGAACTTCGGCAGACAAACATGATATGTCTGTTTGCATAGAGGACATTTTATGCACTTGCCTAATGAAAAGATTTGCTTTCCTCCAATACCATTTTTACTGTGATTTTCTCTTTCCATTGCATATGAATTCCACACCACTTTGACCAGATACGCCTGGACGAAACCAGAAGTATCCAGTTGTGTTTTGGCTAATTTAATCCCAGATATTGCTACAGCCTCTGTGTTTGTGTTTTTCGAATATTATCAATGGACTTTATTGTGTTGAATGTTTTTTATCAGGGAACATTTAATTTTGTGCTGGGAAACAATAGTTGGTTCCACTTGGAGAAATCAGCTCTACACTTTCTTATATTCTAGAGAGAAAACTAGAGGAACTGCGGCAAAAAAAGATGATATTTCTGTTTGTACAGATGACCTTTTAAGCATTTGCCTAAGAGAAAACTTGCTTTACAGCAAAACCATTTTTACTGTGATTTTCTCGGTCCATTGCATGCAAATTCCACACCACTTTGTCCGGATATGAATGGATGAAACCAGGAATATCCGGTTGTGTTTTCGCTAACTCAATCTGTTATATTGTGAAAGCCTTTGTGTTTGTGTTTTCAGGATATTATCAATGGACTTTATTGTTTTGAATGTTTTTTATCAGGGAACATTTAATTTTGTGCTGGGAAACACTAGTTGGTTCCACATGGAGACACCAGCTCTACACATTCATATTTTCTAGGGAGAAAGCTAGAGGAACTGCGGGAAACAAACATGATATTTCTGTTTGCATAGATGACATTTTATGAGTTTGCCTAAGAGAAATACTTGCTTTAATCCAAAACAATTTTGACTGTGATTTTCTCGTTCCATTGCATACGAATTCCACACCAATTTGTCCGGATATGACTGGATGAAACCAGAAGTATACGGTTGTGTTTTGGATAACTCAATCACAGATATTGCGACAGACTCTGTGTTTGTGTTTTCCGGATATTATCAATGGACCTTATTGTTTTCAATTTTTTATCACTGAACATTAAATTTTGTGCTGGGAAACAAAAATTGGTTCAACATGGAGACACCAGCTCTACACATTCGTATTTTCTAGTGAGAAAGCTAGAGGAACTGCCGCAAACAAACAGGATATATCTGTTTTTGTAGATGTCATTTTATCCACTTTTCTAACGCAAAGACTTTGTTTTTCTCCAAAACCATTTTTACTGTGATTTTCTCGGCCCATTGCATATGAATTCCACACCACTTTGTCCAGATATGACTGGATGAAACCAGAAATATCTGGTTGTGTTTTGGCTAACTCAATCCCAGATATTGCTACAGTCTCTCTGTTTGTGTTTTCCGGATATTATCAATGGACTTTATTGTTTTGAATGTTGTTTATCAGGGAACATTTAATTTAGTGCTAGGAAACACTATTGAATCCACATGGAGACAACAGCTCTACACATACGTATTTTCTAGGGAGAAAGCTAGAGGAACTGCGGCGAAGAGACATGATATTTCTGTTTGTATGTATGGCATTTTATGCACTTGCCTAACGAAAAGCCTTTGCTTTTCTCCAAAACCAGTTCTACTGTGATTTTCTTGGTCCATTGAAAATGAATTCCACACAAGATTGTCCGGATATGACTGGATGAAACCAGAAATATCCAGTTGAGTTTTGGCTAAATGAATCCGAAATATTGTGAAAGCCTCTGTGTTTGTCTTTTCTGGATATTATAGATGGATATTACTGTTTTGAATGTTTTTTCTCATGGAACATTTAATTTTGTACCATAGAAACACTAATTGGTTCCACATGGAGACACCAGCTCTACACATTCGTATTTTCTAGGGAGAAAGCTAGAGGAACTGTGGCAAACAAACGTGATATTTCTGTTTGTATAGTTGACATTTAATGCACTTGCCTAATGAAAAGACTTTGCTTTTCTCCAAAACCATTTTTACTGTGATTTTCTCAGTCCATTGCATACGAATTCCACACCACGTTGTCCGGATATGAGTGGAAGAAACCAGAAATATCCGGTTGTGTTGTGGCTTACTATATCCCAGATATTGCTACAGCCTCAGTGTCTGAGTTTTCTGGATATTATCAATGGCCTTTATTGTTTTGAATATTTTTATCAGGGAACATTAAATTTTGTGCTGGGAATCACTAATTGGTTCCACATGGAGACAACAGCTCTACACATTTGTCTTTTCAAGGGAGAATGCTAGAAGAACTGCTGCAAACAAACATGATATTTATGTTTGTATAGATGACATTTTGTGCACTTGCCTAACGAAAAGACTTTCCTTTTCAACAAAACCATTTGTACTGTGATTTTCTCGGTGCATTGCATACGAATTCCACACCACTTTTTCTACATAAGACTGGGTGAAACCAGAAATATCCACTTGTGTTTTGGGTCACTCAATCCCAGATATTGCGACAGCTTCTGTGTTTGTGTTTTCCGGACATTATCAATGGACTTTATTGTTTTGAATCTTTTTATCAGGGAACATTTAATTTTGTGCGTAGGAACACTAGTTGACTCCAGATTGAGACACCATCTCTACACATTCGTGTTTTCTAGCGAGAAAGCTAGAGGAACTGTGGCAAACAAACATGATATTTCTGTTTGTACAGATGACATTTTATGCACTTGCCTTATGAAAAGACTTTGCTTTTCTCCAAAACCATTTTTACTCTGATTTTCTCGGTCCATTGCATATGAATTCCACCCCACTTTGTCCGGATACGACTGGATGAAACCAGAAATATCCGCTTCTGTTTTGGCTAACTCAATCTCAGATATTGCTACAGCCTCAGTGTCTGTGTTTTCTGGATATTATCAATGGACTTCATTGTTTTGAATTTTTTTATCAGGGAACATTTAATTTTGTACCGTAGAAACACTAATTGGATCCATATGGAAACACCAGTCTACACATTCGTATGTTCTAGTGAGAAAGCTAGAGGAACTGCGGCAAACAAACATGATATTTCTGTTTGTATAGATGACATTTTATGCACTTGCCTAAAGAAAAGACTTTGCTTTTCTCCAAAACCATTTTTACTGTCATTTTCTCGGTCCATTGCATACGAATTCCACACCAGTTCACTGGATATGACTGTAGGAAACCGGAAATATCCGGTTTTGTTTTGGCTAACTCAGTCCCAGTTATTGCTACAGCCTCTGGGTTTGTGTTTTCAGGATATTATCGACGGACTTTATTGTTTTGAATGTTTTTATCAGGGAATATTTAATTTTATACCATAGAAACAGTAATTGGTTCCACATGGAGACACCAGCTCTACACATGGGTATATTAGAGGGAGAAATCTAGAGGAAGTGAGGCAAACAAACATGATATTTCTGTTTGAATAAATGACATTTTTGCACTTGAATAAAGAAAAGAATTTGCTTTTCTCCAAAACCATTTTTACTGTGATTTTCTCGGTCCAATGGATAGGAATTCCAACACATTTTGTGCGGATATGACTAGATGAAACCCGAAATATCCGATTGTGTTTGGCTAACTCAATCATAGATATTGCTGCAGCCTCTGTGTTTGTGTTTTCTGGATATTATCTATGGACTTTATTATTTTGAATGTTTTTATCACGGAACATTTAATTTTGTGCTGGAAAACACTAATTGGTTCCACATGGAGACACCAGCTCTACACATTTGTATTTTCTAGGGAGAAAGCTCGAGGAACTGCAGCAAACAAACGTGATATTTCTGTTTGTATAGATGACAGTTTATGCACTTGCATAAAGAAAAGACTTTGCTTTTCTACAAAACCATTTTTACTGTGATTTTCTCCGTCCATTGCATACGAATTCCACACCATTTTGTCCAGATATGACTGTATGAAACCAGAAATATCCGGTTGTGTTTTGGCTAACTCATCCCAGATATTGCAACAGCCTCTGTGTTTGTGTTTTCTGGATATTATCGACGTGCTTTATTGTTTTGAATATTTTTATCAGGGAACATTTAATTTTGTACCATAGAAACACTAATTATTTCATCATGGGGACACCAGCTCTACACATTGTTATTTTCTAGGGAGAAAGCTAGAGGAACTGCGACAAACAAACATGATATTTCTGTTTATATAGATGACATTTTAGGCACTTTGCTAACGAAAAGACTTTTCTTTTCTCCAAATCCATTTTTTGTGTGATTTTCTCCGTCCATTGCATATGAATTCCACACCACTTTTTCCCGATATGACTGGATGAAACCAGAAATATCCAGTTGTGCTTCGGCTAACTCAATCTCAGATATTGCTACAGCCTCTGTGTTTGTGTTTTCTGGATATTATCGATGGACTTTATTGCTTTGAATGATTTTATCAGGGAACATTTAATTTTGTACCGTAGAAACACTAATTGGTTCCACATGGAGACACCAGCTCTACACATTCGTATTTTCTATGGAGAAATCTAGAGGAACTGAGGCAAACAAACATGATATTTCTGTTTGTATAGATGACATTTTTTGCACTTGCATAAAGAAAAGACTTTGCTTTTCTCCAAAACCATTTTTACTGTGATTTTCTCGGTCCAATGGATAGGAATTCCAACACATTTTGTGCAGATATGACTGGATGATACCAGAAATATCCGGTTGTGTTTTGGCTTCCTATATCCCAGATATTGCTACAGCCTCTGTGTTTGCGTTTTTTGGATATTATCGACGTGCTTTATTGTTTTGAATGTTTTTATCAGGGAATATTTAATTTTGTGCTGGGAAACACTAATTGGTTCCACATGGAGACACAATCTCTACACATTCGTATTTTCTAGGGAGAAAGCTAGAGGAACTGCGGCAAACAAACATGATATTTCTGTTTGTATAGATGACATTTTATGCACTTGCCTAAGGAAAAGACTTTTCTTTTCTCCAAATCCATTTTAGTGTGATTTTCCCCGTCCATTGCATACGAATTCCACACCAGTTTTTCCCGATATGACTGGATGAAACCAGAAATATCCGGCTGTGTTTTGGCTAACTCAATCCGAAATATTGTGAAACCCTCTTTGTTTGTTTTTTCTGCATATTATGAATGGACTTTATTGTTTTGAGGGTTTTTATCAGGGAACATTTAATTTTGTACCATAGAAACACTAATTGGTTCCACATGGAGACACCAGCTCTACACATTCGTATTTTCTAGGGAGAAAGCTAGAGGAACTGCGGCAAACAAACATGATATTTCTGTTTGTATAGATGACATTTTAAGCACTTGGCTAACGAAAAGACTTTGCTTTTCTCCATATCCATTTTTAGTGTGATTTTCTCCGTCCATTGCATACGAATTCTACACCAGTTTCTCGGGATATGAATGGAAGAAACCGGAAATATCCGGTTTTGTTTTGGCTAACTCAATCCCAGACATTGCTACAGCCGCTATGTTTGTGTTTTCAGGATATTATCGATGGACTTTATTTTTTTGAACATTTTTTATCAGGGAACATTTAATTTTGTACCATAGAAACACTATTTGGTTCAACATGCAGACACCAGCTCTACACATTCGTATTTTCTAGGGAGAAAGCTAGAGGAACTGAGGCAAACAAACATGATATTTCTGTTTGTATAGATGACATTTTATGCACTTGCCTAAAGAAAAGACTTTGCTTTTCTCCAAAACCATTTTTACTCTGATTTTCTCCGTCCATTGCATACGAATTCCACACCAGTTTGTCCGGATATGACTGGATGAAACCAGAAATAAATGGTTGTGTTTTGGCTTACTATATCCCAGATATTGCTTCAGCCTCAGTGTCTGTGTTTTCTGGATATTATCAATGGATTTTATTGTTTTGAATGTTTTTATCATGAAACATTTAATTTTGCACCGTATAAACACTAATTGGATCCATATGGAAACTCCAGTCTACACATTCGTATGTTCTAGGGAGAAAGCTAGAGGAACTGCGGCAAACAAACATGATATTTCCGTTTGTATAGATGACATTTTATGCACTTGCCTAAAGAAAAGCCTTTGCTTTTCTCCAAAACCATTTTTACTGTTATTATCTTGGTCCATTACATACGAATTCCACACCACTTTGTCCGGTTATGACTGGATGAAACCAGAAATAAATGGTTGTGTTTTGGCTTACTATATCCGAGATATTGCTGCAGCCTCTGTATTTGTGTTTTCTGGATATTATCAACTGTCTTTATTGTTTTGAATGTTTTTTATCGGGGAACATGTTATTTTGAACTTGGATACAGTAATTGATTCCACATGGAGACACCAGCTCTACATATTCATATTTTCTAGGGAGAAACGACAGGAAATGCGGCAAACAAACATGATATTTCTGTTTGTATAGATGACATTTTATGCACTTGCCTCACGAAAAGATTTTGCTTTTCTCCAAAACCATTTTAACTGTGATTTTCTCGGTCCATTGCATACGAATTCCACACCACTTGGTCCGGATATGACTGGATGAAACCGGAAATATCCGGTTTTGTTTTGGCTAACTCAATCCCAGATATAGCTACAGCCTCTGTGTTTGTGTTTTCTGGATATTATCGATGGACTTTATTGTTTTGAATGTTTTTATCAAGGAACATTAATTTTGTACCGTTGAAAGACTAATTGGTTCATCATGGGGACAACAGTTCCACAACTTCGTATATTCTTCAGAGAAAGTTAGCGGAACTGCAGCAAACATACATGATATTTCTGTTTGTATCGATGACATTTTATGCACTTGCCTAACGAAAACAATTTGCTTTTATTCAAAACCTTTTGCACTATTATTTTCTCAGTCCATTGCATGCAAATTCCACACCAGTTTTTCCAGATATGACTGGATGAAAACAGATATATACGGTTGTGTTTTGGTTAACTCATTCCGAAATATTGTGAAAGCCTATGTGTGTGTGTTTTCTTGATATTATGGATGGACTTTACTGTTTTGAATGCTTTTATCAGGGAGCATTTAATTTTTTGCTTGGAAACACTAATTGTTTCCACATGGAGACATCAGCTCTACACATTCGTATTTTCTAGGGAGAAAGCTAGAGGAACTGCGGCAAACAAACATGATATTTCTGTTTGTATAGATGACATTTTATGCACTTGCCTAACGAAAAGACTTTGCTTTTCTCCAAAACCATTTTTACTGTGATTTTCTCGGTCCATTGCATACGAATTCCACACCAGTTTGTCCGGATATGACGGGATGAAACCAGAAATATCCGGTTGTGTTTTGGCTATCAATCCGAAATATTGTGAAAGACTTTGTGTTTGTGTTTTCTGGATATTATCGATGGACTTTATTGTTTTGAATGTTTTTATCAGGGAACATTTAATTTTGTACCGTTGAAACACTAATTGGTACATCATGGGGACACCAGTCCACACTTTCGTATTTTCTAGGGAGAATACTAAACGAACTGCAGCAAACAAAATGATATTTCTGTTTGTATAGATGACATTTTATGCACTTGCCTAATGAAAAGACTTTGCTTTTCTCCAAAACCATTTGTACTGTGATTTTCTCGGTCCATTGCATATGAATGCCACACCAGTTTGTCCGGATATGACTGGATGAAACCGGAAATATCCGGTTGTGTTTTGGCTAACTCAATCCCAGATATTGCTACAGACTCTGTGTTTGTGTTTTCTGGATATTATCCACGGACTTTATTGTTTTGAATGTTTTTTTGTCAGGGAACATTTAATGTTGTGCTTGGAAACACTAATTGGTTCCACATGGAGACACCAGCTCTATACATTCGTATTTCCTAGGGAGAAAGCTAGAGGAACTGCGGCAAACAAACATGATATTTCTGTTTGTATCAATGACGTTTTATGCACTTGCCTAACGAAAAGACTGCTTTTCTCCAAAACCATTTTTACTCTTATTTTCTCTTCACATTGCATCAGAATTCCACACCACTTTGTCCGGATATGACTGGATGAACCCCAAATATCCGGTTTTGTTTTGGTTAACTCAATCAGAAACATTGTGAAAGACTCTGTGTTTGTGTTTTCAGGATATTATCGATGGACTTTATTGTTTTGAATGTTTTTATCAAGGAACATTAATTTTGTACCGTTGAAAGACTAATTGGTTCATCATGGGGACAACAGTTCCACAACTTCGTATATTCTTCAGAGAAAGTTAGCGGAACTGCAGCAAACATACATGATATTTCTGTTTGTATCGATGACATTTTATGCACTTGCCTAACGAAAACAATTTGCTTTTCTTCAAAACCTTTTGCACTATTATTTTCTCGGTCCATTGCATGCAAATTCCACACCAGTTTTTCCAGATATGACTGGATGAAAACAGATATATACGGTTGTGTTTTGGTTAACTCATTCCGAAATATTGTGAAAGCCTCTGTGTGTGTGTTTTCTTGATATTATGGATGGACTTTACTGTTTTGAATGCTTTTATCAGGGAGCATTTAATTTTTTGCTTGGAAACACTAATTGTTTCCACATGGAGACATCAGCTCTACACATTCGTATTTTCTAGGGAGAAAGCTATAGGAACTGCGACAAACAAACATGATATTTCTGTTTGTATAGATGACATTTTATGCACTTGCCTAACGAAAAGACTTTGCTTTTCTCCAAAACCATTTTTACTGTGATTTTCTTGGTCCATTGCATACGAATTCCACACCAGTTTGTCCGGATATGACGGGATGAAACCAGAAATATCCGGTTGTGTTTTGGCTATCAATCCGAAATATTGTGAAAGACTTTGTGTTTGTGTTTTCTGGATATTATCGATGGACTTTATTGTTTTGAATGTTTTTATCAGGGAACATTTAATTTTGTACCGTTGAAACACTAATTGGTACATCATGGGGACTCCAGTCCACACTTTCGTATTTTCTAGGGAGAATACTAAACGAACTGCAGCAAACAAAATGATATTTCTGTTTGTATAGATGACATTTTATGCACTTGCCTAATGAAAAGACTTTGCTTTTCTCCAAAACCATTTGTACTGTGATTTTCTCGGTCCATTGCATATGAATGCCACACCAGTTTGTCCGGATATGACTGGATGAAACCGGAAATATCCGGTTGTGTTTTGGCTAACTCAATCCCAGATATTGCTACAGACTCTGTGTTTGTGTTTTCTGGATATTATCCACGGACTTTATTGTTTTGAATGTTTTTTTGTCAGGGAACATTTAATGTTGTGCTTGGAAACACTAATTGGTTCCACATGGAGACACCAGCTCTATACATTCGTATTTCCTAGGGAGAAAGCTAGAGGAACTGCGGCAAACAAACATGATATTTCTGTTTGTATCAATGACGTTTTATGCACTTGCCTAATGAAAAGACTGCTTTTCTCCAAAACCATTTTTACTCTTATTTTCTCTTCACATTGCATCAGAATTCCACACCACTTTGTCCGGATATGACTGGATGAACCCCAAATATCCGGTTTTGTTTTGGTTAACTCAATCAGAAACATTGTGAAAGACTCTGTGTTTGTGTTTTCAGGATATTATCGATGGACTTTATTTTTTTGAATGTTTTTATCTGGCAACATTTATTTTTTTACCGTTGAAACACTAATTGGTTCATCATGGGGACACCAGATCTACACATTCGTATATTCTAGGGAGAAAACTAGAGGAACTGCGGCAAACAAACATGATATTTCGGTTTGTATAGATGACATTTTATGCACATGCCTAACGAAAAGACTTTGCTTTTCCCCAAAAACAATTTTACTGTGATTTTCTCGATCCATTGCATACTAATTCCACACCAGTTTGTCCGGATATGACTGGATGAAACCAGAAATATCCGGTTGTGTTTTGGCTAACTCAATCCCAGATATTTCTACAGCCTCTGTGTTTGTGATTTCTGGATATTATCAATGGACTTGATGGTTTGAATGTTTTTTATCAGGGAACATTTAATTTTGTGCTGGGAAACACTAGTTGGTTACACATGGAGACACCAGCTCTACATATTCGTATTTACTAGGGAGAAAGCTAGAGGAACTGCGGCAAACAAACATGATATTTCTGTTTGTATAGATGACATTTTATGCACTGGCCAAAGGAAAAGTCTTTGCTTTTCACCAAAACCATTTTTACTGTGATTTTCTCGGTCCATTGCATACGAATTCCACCCCACTTTTTGCGGATATGACTGGATGAAACCAGAAATATCCGGTTGTGTTGGGCTTACTATATCCCAGATATTGCTACAGCCTCAGTGTCTGAGTTTTCTGGATATTATCAATGGACTTTATTGTTTTGAATATTTTTATCAGGGAACATTAAATTTTGTGCTGGGAATCACTAATTGGTTCCACATGGAGACAACAGCTCTACACATTCGTATTTTCTAGGGTTTAAGCGAGAGGAACTGCAGCAAACAAACATGATATTTTTGTTTGTATAGATGACTTTTTATGCACTTGCCTAACGAAAAGACTTTGCTTTTCTCCAAAACCATTTTTACTGTGATTTTCTCGGTCTATTGCACACGAATTCTATCCCTCTTAACCGGATATGACTGGATGAAACCAGAAATATCCGGTTGTGTTTTTGCTTACTATATCCCGGGTATTGCTACAGCCTCAGTGTCTGTGTTTTCTGGATATTATCGATGGATTTTACTGTTCTGAATGTTTTTATCGGGGAATATTTAATTTTGTGCTGGGAAACACTAATTGGTTCCACATGGAGACACAATCTCTAAACATTCGTATTTTCTAGGGAGAAAGCTAGAGGAACTGAGGCAAACAAACATGATATTTTTGTTTGTATAGATGACATTTTATGCACCTACCCTCCGAAACGCCTTTGCTTTTCTCCAAAACCATTTTTACTGTGATTTTCTCGGTCCATTACATCTGAATTCCACGAAACTTTATCTGGATATGACAGGATGTAACCAGAAATATCTGGTTGTGTTGTGGCTTACTATATCCCAGATATTGTTACAGCCTCAGTGTCTGAGTTTTCTGGATATTATCAATTGATTTATTGTTTTGAATATTTTTATCAGAGAACATTTAATTTTGGGCTGGGAAATACTGATTGGTTCCACATGGAGACACCAGCTCTACACATTCGTATTTTCTAGGGATTAAGCGAGAGGAACGGGGGCAAACAAACATGATATTTCTGTTTGTACAGATGACATTTTATGCACTTGCCTAACGAAAAGACTTTGCTTTTATCCAGAACCATTTTTACTGTGATTTTCTCGGCCTATTGCACACGAATTCCACCCCACTTTGTCCGGATATGACTGGATGAAACTAGAAATATCCGGTTGTGTTTTGGCTAACTCATCCCAGATATTGCAACAGCCTCTGTGTTTGTGTTTTCTGGATATTATCGACGTGCTTTATTGTTTTGAATATTTTTATCAGGGAACATTTAATTTTGTACCATAGAAACACTAATTAGTTCATCATGGGGACACCAGCTCTACACATTGTTATTTTCTAGGGAGAAAGCTAGAGGAACTGCGACAAACAAACATGATATTTCTGTTTGTATAGATGACATTTTAGGCACTTTGCTAACGAAAAGACTTTTCTTTTCTCCAAATCCATTTTTTGTGTGATTTTCTCCGTCCATTGCATACGAATTCCACACCACTTTTTCCCGATATGACTGGATGAAACCAGAAATATCCAGTTGTGCTTCGGCTAACTCAATCTCAGATATTGCTACAGCCTCTGTGTTTGTGTTTTCTGGATATTATCGATTTACTTTATAGCTTTGAATGATTTTATCAGGGAACATTTAATTTTGTACCGTAGAAACACTAATTGGTTCCACATGGAGACACCAGCTCTACACATTCGTATTTTCTACGGAGAAATCTAGAGGAACTGAGGCAAACAAACATGATATTTCTGTTTGTATAGATGACATTTTTTGCACTTGCATAAAGAAAAGACTTTGCTTTTCTCCAAAACCATTTTTACTGTGATTTTCTCGGTCCAATGGATAGGAATTCCAACACATTTTGTGCAGATATGACTGGATGATACCAGAAATATCCGGTTGTGTTTTGGCTTCCTATATCCCAGATATTGCTACAGCCTCTGTGTTTGCGTTTTTTGGATATTATCGACGTGCTTTATTGTTTTGAATGTTTTTATCAGGGAATATTTAAATTGGTGTTGGGAAACACTAATTGGTCCCACATGGAGACTCCAGCTCTACACATTCGTATTTTCTAGGGAGAAAGCTAGAGGAACTGCGGCAAACAAACATGATATTTCTGTTTGTATAGATGACATTTTATGCACTTGCCTAACGAAAAGACTTTTCTTTTCTCCAAATCCATTTTAGTGTGATTTTCCCCGTCCATTGCATACGAATTCCACACCACTTTTTCCCGATATGACTGGATGAAACCAGAAATATCTGGCTGTGTTTTGGCTAACTCAATCCGAAATATTGTGAAACCATCTTTGTTTGTTTTTTCTGCATATTATGAATGGACTTTATTGTTTTGAGGGTTTTTATCAGGGAACATTTAATTTTGTACCGTAGAAACACTATTTGGTTCAACATGCAGACACCAGCTCTACACATTCGTATATTCTAGGGAGAAATCTAGAGGAACTGAGGCAAACAAACATGATATTTCTGTTTGTATAGATGACATTTTATGCACTTGCCTAAAGAAAAGACTTTGCTTTTCTCCATATCCATTTTTAGTGTGATTTTCTCCGTCCATTGCATACGAATTCCACACCAGTTTGTCCGGATATGACTGGATGAAACCAGAAATAAATGGTTGTGTTTTGGCTTACTATATCCCAGATATTGCTTCAGCCTCAGTGTCTGTGTTTTCTGGATATTATCAATGGATTTTATTGTTTTGAATGTTTTTATCATGAAACATTTAATTTTGCACCGTAGAAACACTAATTGGATCCATATGGAAACACCAGTCTACACATTCGTATGTTCTAGGGAGAAAGCTAGAGGAACTGCGGCAAACAAACATGATATTTCTGTTTGTATAGATGACATTTTATGCACTTGCCTAACGAAAAGACTTTGCTTTTCTCCATATCCATTTTTAGTGTGATTTTCTCTGTCCATTGCATACGAATTCTACAGCAGTTTCTCGGGATATGAATGGATGAAACCGGAAATATCCGGTTTTGTTTTGGCTAACTCAATCCCAGACATTGCTACAGCCACTATGTTTGTGTTTTCAGGATATTATCGATGGACTTTATTTTTTTGAATATTTTTTATCAGGGAACATTTAATTTTGTACCATAGAAACACTATTTGGTTCAACATGCAGACACCAGCTCTACACATTCGTATATTCTAGGGAGAAATCTAGAGGAACTGAGGCAAACAAACATGATATTTCTGTTTGTATAGATGACATTTTATGCACTTGCCTAAAGAAAAGACTTTGCTTTTCTCCATATCCATTTTTAGTGTGATTTTCTCCGTCCATTGCATACGAATTCCACACCAGTTTGTCCGGATATGACTGGATGAAACCAGAAATAAATGGTTGTGTTTTGGCTTACTATATCCCAGATATTGCTTCAGCCTCAGTGTCTGTGTTTTCTGGATATTATCAATGGATTTTATTGTTTTGAATGTTTTTATCATGAAACATTTAATTTTGCACCGTATAAACACTAATTGGATCCATATGGAAACACCAGTCTACACATTCGTATGTTCTAGGGAGAAAGCTAGAGGAACTGCGGCAAACAAACATGATATTTCTGTTTGTATAGATGACATTTTATGCACTTGCCTAAAGAAAAGCCTTTGCTTTTCTCCAAAACCATTTTTACTGTTATTATCTTGGTCCATTACATACGAATTCCACACCACTTTGTCCGGTTATGACTGGATGAAACCAGAAATAAATGGTTGTGTTTTGGCTTACTATATCCGAGATATTGCTGCAGCCTCTGTATTTGTGTTTTCTGGATATTATCAACTGTCTTTATTGTTTTGAATGTTTTTTATCGGGGAACATGTTATTTTGAACTTGGATACAGTAATTGATTCCACATGGAGACACCAGCTCTACATATTCATATTTTCTAGGGAGAAACGACAGGAAATGCGGCAAACAAACATGATATTTCTGTTTGTATAGATGACATTTTATGCACTTGCCTCACGAAAAGATTTTGCTTTTCTCCAAAACCATTTTAACTGTGATTTTCTCGGTCCATTGCATACGAATTCCACACCACTTGGTCCGGATATGACTGGATGAAACCGGAAATATCCGGTTTTGTTTTGGCTAACTCAATCCCAGATATAGCTACAGCCTCTGTGTTTGTGTTTTCTGGATATTATCGATGGACTTTATTGTTTTGAATGTTTTTATCAAGGAACATTAATTTTGTACCGTTGAAACACTAATTGGTTCATCATGGGGACAACAGTTCCACAACTTCGTATATTCTTCAGAGAAAGTTAGCGGAACTGCAGCAAACATACATGATATTTCTGTTTGTATCGATGACATTTTATGCACTTGCCTAACGAAAACAATTTGCTTTTCTTCAAAACCTTTTGCACTATTATTTTCTCGGTCCATTGCATGCAAATTCCACACCAGTTTTTCCAGATATGACTGGATGAAAACAGATATATACGGTTGTGTTTTGGTTAACTCATTCCGAAATATTGTGAAAGCCTCTGTGTGTGTGTTTTCTTGATATTATGGATGGACTTTACTGTTTTGAATGCTTTTATCAGGGAGCATTTAATTTTTTGCTTGGAAACACTAATTGTTTCCACATGGAGACATCAGCTCTACACATTCGTATTTTCTAGGGAGAAAGCTAGAGGAACTGCAGCAAACAAACATGATATTTCTGTTTGTATAGATGACATTTTATGCACTTGCCTAACGAAAAGACTTTGCTTTTCTCCAAAACCATTTTTACTGTGATTTTCTCGGTCCATTGCATACGAATTCCACACCAGTTTGTCCGGATATGACGGGATGAAACCAGAAATATCCGGTTGTGTTTTGGCTATCAATCCGAAATATTGTGAAAGACTTTGTGTTTGTGTTTTCTGGATATTATCGATGGACTTTATTGTTTTGAATGTTTTTATCAGGGAACATTTAATTTTGTACCGTTGAAACACTAATTGGTACATCATGGGGACACCAGTCCACACTTTTGTATTTTCTAGGGAGAATACTAAACGAACTGCAGCAAACAAAATGATATTTCTGTTTGTATAGATGACATTTTATGCACTTGCCTAATGAAAAGACTTTGCTTTTCTCCAAAACCATTTGTACTGTGATTTTCTCGGTCCATTGCATATGAATGCCACACCAGTTTGTCCGGATATGACTGGATGAAACCGGAAATATCCGGTTGTGTTTTGGCTAACTCAATCCCAGATATTGCTACAGACTCTGTGTTTGTGTTTTCTGGATATTATCCACGGACTTTATTGTTTTGAATGTTTTTTTGTCAGGGAACATTTAATGTTGTGCTTGGAAACACTAATTGGTTCCACATGGAGACACCAGCTCTATACATTCGTATTTCCTAGGGAGAAAGCTAGAGGAACTGCGGCAAACAAACATGATATTTCTGTTTGTATCAATGACGTTTTATGCACTTGCCTAACGAAAAGAATGCTTTTCTTCAAAACCATTTTTACTCTTATTTTCTCTTCACATTGCATCGGAATTCCACACCACTTTGTCCGGATATGACTCGATGAACCCCAAATATCCGGTTTTGTTTTGGTTAACTCAATCCGAAACATTGTGAAAGACTCTGTGTTTGTGTTTTCAGGATATTATCGATGGACTTTATTTTTTTGAATGTTTTTATATGGCAACATTTATTTTTTTACCGTTGAAACACTAATTGGTTCATCATGGGGACACCAGATCTACACATTCGTATATTCTAGGGAGAAAACTAGAGGAACTGCGGCAAACAAACATGATATTTCGGTTTGTATAGATGACATTTTATGCACTTGCCTAACGAAAAGACTTTGCTTTTCCCCAAAAACAATTTTACTGTGATTTTCTCGATCCATTGCATACTAATTCCACACCAGTTTGTCCGGATATGACTGGATGAAACCAGAAATATCCGGTTGTGTTTTGGCTAACTCAATCCCAGATATTTCTACAGCCTCTGTGTTTGTGATTTCTGGATATTATCAATGGACTTGATGGTTTGAATGTTTTTTATCAGGGAACATTTAATTTTGTGCTGGGAAACACTAGTTGGTTACACATGGAGACACCAGCTCTACATATTCGTATTTACTAGGGAGAAAGCTAGAGGAACTGCGGCAAACAAACATGATATTTCTGTTTGTATAGATGACATTTTATGCACTGGCCAAAGGAAAAGTCTTTGCTTTTCACCAAAACCATTTTTACTGTGATTTTCTCGGTCCATTGCATACGAATTCCACCCCACTTTTTGCGGATATGACTGGATGAAACCAGAAATATCCGGTTGTGTTGGGCTTACTATATCCCAGATATTGCTACAGCCTCAGTGTCTGAGTTTTCTGGATATTATCAATGGACTTTATTGTTTTGAATATTTTTATCAGGGAACATTAAATTTTGTGCTGGGAATCACTAATTGGTTCCACATGGAGACAACAGCTCTACACATTCGTATATTCTAGGGATTAAGCGAGAGGAACGGGGGCAAACAAACATGATATTTTTGTTTGTATAGATGACTTTTTATGCACTTGCCTAACGAAAAGACTTTGCTTTTCTCCAAAACCATTTTTACTGTGATTTTCTCGGTCTATTGCACACGAATTCTATCCCTCTTAACCGGATATGACTGGATGAAACCAGAAATATCCGGTTGTGTTTTTGCTTACTATATCCCGGGTATTGCTACAGCCTCAGTGTCTGTGTTTTCTGGATATTATCGATGGATTTTACTGTTCTGAATGTTTTTATCGGGGAATATTTAATTTTGTGCTGGGAAACACTAATTGGTTCCACATGGAGACACAATCTCTACACATTCGTATTTTCTAGGGAGAAAGCTAGAGGAACTGAGGCAAACAAACATGATATTTTTGTTTGTATAGATGACATTTTATGCACCTACCCTCCGAAACGCCTTTGCTTTTCTCCAAAACCATTTTTACTGTGATTTTCTCGGTCCATTACATCTGAATTCCACGAAACTTTATCTGGATATGACAGGATGTAACCAGAAATATCTGGTTGTGTTGTGGCTTACTATATCCCAGATATTGTTACAGCCTCAGTGTCTGAGTTTTCTGGATATTATCAATGGACTTTATTTTTTTGAATATTTTTATCAGAGAACATTTAATTTTGGGCTGGGAAACACTGATTGGTTCCACATGGAGACACCAGCTCTACACATTCGTATTTTCTAGGGATTAAGCGAGAGGAACGGGGGCAAACAAACATGATATTTCTGTTTGTACAGATGACATTTTATGCACTTGCCTAACGAAAAGACTTTGCTTTTATCCAGAACCATTTTTACTGTGATTTTCTCGGCCTATTGCACACGAATTCCACCCCACTTTGTCCGGATATGACTGGATGAAACTAGAAATAACCGGTTGTGTTTTGGCTAACTCATCCCAGATATTGCAACAGCCTCTGTGTTTGTGTTTTCTGGATATTATCGACGTGCTTTATTGTTTTGAATATTTTTATCAGGGAACATTTAATTTTGTACCATAGAAACACTAATTAGTTCATCATGGGGACACCAGCTCTACACATTGTTATTTTCTAGGGAGAAAGCTAGAGGAACTGCGACAAACAAACATGATATTTCTGTTTGTATAGATGACATTTTAGGCACTTTGCTAACGAAAAGACTTTTCTTTTCTCCAAATCCATTTTTTGTGTGATTTTCTCCGTCCATTGCATACGAATTCCACACCACTTTTTCCCGATATGACTGGATGAAACCAGAAATATCCAGTTGTGCTTCGGCTAACTCAATCTCAGATATTGCTACAGCCTCTGTGTTTGTGTTTTCTGGATATTATCGATGGACTTTATAGCTTTGAATGATTTTATCAGGGAACATTTAATTTTGTGCCGTAGAAACACTAATTGGTTCCACATGGAGACACCAGCTCTACACATTCGTATTTTCTACGGAGAAATCTAGAGGAACTGAGGCAAACAAACATGATATTTCTGTTTGTATAGATGACATTTTTTGCACTTGCATAAAGAAAAGACTTTGCTTTTCTCCAAAACCATTTTTACTGTGATTTTCTCGGTCCAATGGATAGGAATTCCAACACATTTTGTGCAGATATGACTGGATGATACCAGAAATATCCGGTTGTGTTTTGGCTTCCTATATCCCAGATATTGCTACAGCCTCTGTGTTTGCGTTTTTTGGATATATCGACGTGCTTTATTGTTTTGAATGTTTTTATCAGGGAATATTTAATTTGGTGTTGGGAAACACTAATTGGTTCCACATGGAGACTCCAGCTCTACACATTCGTATTTTCTAGGGAGAAAGCTAGAGTAACTGCGGCAAACAAACATGATATTTCTGTTTGTATAGATGACATTTTATGCACTTGCCTAACGAAAAGACTTTTCTTTTCTCCAAATCCATTTTAGTGTGATTTTCCCCGTCCATTGCATACGAATTCCACACCACTTTTTCCCAATATGACTGGATGAAACCAGAAATATCCGGCTGTGTTTTGGCTAACTCAATCCGAAATATTGTGAAACCATCTTTGTTTGTTTTTTCTGCATATTATGAATGGACTTTATTGTTTTGAGGGTTTTTATCAGGGAACATTTAATTTTGTACCGTAGAAACACTATTTGGTTCAACATGCAGACACCAGCTCTACACATTCGTATATTCTAGGGAGAAATCTAGAGGAACTGAGGCAAACAAACATGATATTTCTGTTTGTATAGATGACATTTTATGCACTTGCCTAAAGAAAAGACTTTGCTTTTCTCCATATCCATTTTTAGTGTGATTTTCTCCGTCCATTGCATACGAATTCCACACCAGTTTGTCCGGATATGACTGGATGAAACCAGAAATAAATGGTTGTGTTTTGGCTTACTATATCCCAGATATTGCTTCAGCCTCAGTGTCTGTGTTTTCTGGATATTATCAATGGATTTTATTGTTTTGAATGTTTTTATCATGAAACATTTAATTTTGCACCGTATAAACACTAATTGGATCCATATGGAAACACCAGTCTACACATTCGTATGTTCTAGGGAGAAAGCTAGAGGAACTGCGGCAAACAAACATGATATTTCTGTTTGTATAGATGACATTTTATGCACTTGCCTAAAGAAAAGCCTTTGCTTTTCTCCAAAACCATTTTTACTGTTATTATCTTGGTCCATTACATACGAATTCCACACCACTTTGTCCGGTTATGACTGGATGAAACCAGAAATAAATGGTTGTGTTTTGGCTTACTATATCCGAGATATTGCTGCAGCCTCTGTATTTGTGTTTTCTGGATATTATCAACTGTCTTTATTGTTTTGAATGTTTTTTATCGGGGAACATGTTATTTTGAACTTGGATACAGTAATTGATTCCACATGGAGACACCAGCTCTACATATTCATATTTTCTAGGGAGAAACGACAGGAAATGCGGCAAACAAACATGATATTTCTGTTTGTATAGATGACATTTTATGCACTTGCCTCACGAAAAGATTTTGCTTTTCTCCAAAACCATTTTAACTGTGATTTTCTCGGTCCATTGCATACGAATTCCACACCACTTGGTCCGGATATGACTGGATGAAACCGGAAATATCCGGTTTTGTTTTGGCTAACTCAATCCCAGATATAGCTACAGCCTCTGTGTTTGTGTTTTCTGGATATTATCGATGGACTTTATTGTTTTGAATGTTTTTATCAAGGAACATTAATTTTGTACCGTTGAAACACTAATTGGTTCATCATGGGGACAACAGTTCCACAACTTCGTATATTCTTCAGAGAAAGTTAGCGGAACTGCAGCAAACATACATGATATTTCTGTTTGTATCGATGACATTTTATGCACTTGCCTAACGAAAACAATTTGCTTTTCTTCAAAACCTTTTGCACTATTATTTTCTCGGTCCATTGCATGCAAATTCCACACCAGTTTTTCCAGATATGACTGGATGAAAACAGATATATACGGTTGTGTTTTGGTTAACTCATTCCGAAATATTGTGAAAGCCTCTGTGTGTGTGTTTTCTTGATATTATGGATGGACTTTACTGTTTTGAATGCTTTTATCAGGGAGCATTTAATTTTTTGCTTGGAAACACTAATTGTTTCCACATGGAGACATCAGCTCTACACATTCGTATTTTCTAGGGAGAAAGCTAGAGGAACTGCAGCAAACAAACATGATATTTCTGTTTGTATAGATGACATTTTATGCACTTGCCTAACGAAAAGACTTTGCTTTTCTCCAAAACCATTTTTACTGTGATTTTCTCGGTCCATTGCATACGAATTCCACACCAGTTTGTCCGGATATGACGGGATGAAACCAGAAATATCCGGTTGTGTTTTGGCTATCAATCCGAAATATTGTGAAAGACTTTGTGTTTGTGTTTTCTGGATATTATCGATGGACTTTATTGTTTTGAATGTTTTTATCAGGGAACATTTAATTTTGTACCATTGAAACACTAATTGGTACATCATGGGGACACCAGTCCACACTTTCGTATTTTCTAGGGAGAATACTAAACGAACTGCAGCAAACAAAATGATATTTCTCTTTGTATAGATGACATTTTATGCACTTGCCTAATGAAAAGACTTTGCTTTTCTCCAAAACCATTTGTACTGTGATTTTCTCGGTCCATTGCATATGAATGCCACACCAGTTTGTCCGGATATGACTGGATGAAACCGGAAATATCCGGTTGTGTTTTGGCTAACTCAATCCCAGATATTGCTACAGACTCTGTGTTTGTGTTTTCTGGATATTATCCACGGACTTTATTGTTTTGAATGTTTTTTTGTCAGGGAACATTTAATGTTGTGCTTGGAAACACTAATTGGTTCCACATGGAGACACCAGCTCTATACATTCGTATTTCCTAGGGAGAAAGCTAGAGGAACTGCGGCAAACAAACATGATATTTCTGTTTGTATCAATGACGTTTTATGCACTTGCCTAACGAAAAGAATGCTTTTCTTCAAAACCATTTTTACTCTTATTTTCTCTTCACATTGCATCGGAATTCCACACCACTTTGTCCGGATATGACTCGATGAACCCCAAATATCCGGTTTTGTTTTGGTTAACTCAATCCGAAACATTGTGAAAGACTCTGTGTTTGTGTTTTCAGGATATTATCGATGGACTTTATTTTTTTGAATGTTTTTATATGGCAACATTTATTTTTTTACCGTTGAAACACTAATTGGTTCATCATGGGGACACCAGATCTACACATTCGTATATTCTAGGGAGAAAACTAGAGGAACTGCGGCAAACAAACATGATATTTCGGTTTGTATAGATGACATTTTATGCACTTGCCTAACGAAAAGACTTTGCTTTTCCCCAAAAACAATTTTACTGTGATTTTCTCGATCCATTGCATACTAATTCCACACCAGTTTGTCCGGATATGACTGGATGAAACCAGAAATATCCGGTTGTGTTTTGGCTAACTCAATCCCAGATATTTCTACAGCCTCTGTGTTTGTGATTTCTGGATATTATCAATGGACTTGATGGTTTGAATGTTTTTTATCAGGGAACATTTAATTTTGTGCTGGGAAACACTAGTTGGTTACACATGGAGACACCAGCTCTACATATTCGTATTTACTAGGGAGAAAGCTAGAGGAACTGCGGCAAACAAACATGATATTTCTGTTTGTATAGATGACATTTTATGCACTGGCCAAAGGAAAAGTCTTTGCTTTTCACCAAAACCATTTTTACTGTGATTTTCTCGGTCCATTGCATACGAATTCCACCCCACTTTT
The DNA here is from genome assembly GCA_036325905.1 of Lepus oiostolus. Taxonomy (NCBI): domain Eukaryota; kingdom Metazoa; phylum Chordata; class Mammalia; order Lagomorpha; family Leporidae; genus Lepus; species Lepus oiostolus. Next base: position 461,175 of record CM070804.1, read on the forward strand.
TGCGGATATGACTGGATGAAACCAGAAATATCCGGTTGTGTTGGGCTTACTATATCCCAGATATTGCTACAGCCTCAGTGTCTGAGTTTTCTGGATATTATCAATGGACTTTATTGTTTTGAATATTTTTATCAGGGAACATTAAATTTTGTGCTGGGAATCACTAATTGGTTCCACATGGAGACAACAGCTCTACACATTCGTATATTCTAGGGATTAAGCGAGAGGAACGGGGGCAAACAAACATGATATTTCTGTTTGTACAGATGACATTTTATGCACTTGCCTAACGAAAAGACTTTGCTTTTATCCAGAACCATTTTTACTGTGATTTTCTCGGCCTATTGCACACGAATTCCACCCCACTTTGTCCGGATATGACTGGATGAAACCAGAAATATCCGGTTGTGTTTTGGCTAACTCATCCCAGATATTGCAACAGCCTCTGTGTTTGTGTTTTCTGGATATTATCGACGTGCTTTATTGTTTTGAATATTTTTATCAGGGAACATTTAATTTTGTACCATAGAAACACTAATTAGTTCATCATGGGGACACCAGCTCTACACATTGTTATTTTCTAGGGAGAAAGCTAGAGGAACTGCGACAAACAAACATGATATTTCTGTTTGTATAGATGACATTTTAGGCACTTTGCTAATGAAAAGACTTTTCTTTTCTCCAAATCCATTTTTTGTGTGATTTTCTCCGTCCATTGCATACGAATTCCACACCACTTTTTCCCGATATGACTGGATGAAACCAGAAATATCCAGTTGTGCTTCGGCTAACTCAATCTCAGATATTGCTACAGCCTCTGTGTTTGTGTTTTCTGGATATTATCGATGGACTTTATTGCTTTGAATGATTTTATCAGGGAATATTTAATTTTGTACCGTAGAAACACTAATTGGTTCCACATGGAGACACCAGCTCTACACAGTCGTATTTTCTACGGAGAAATCTAGAGGAACTGAGGCAAACAAACATGATATTTCTGTTTGTATAGATGACATTTTTTGCACTTGCATAAAGAAAAGACTTTGCTTTTCTCCAAAACCATTTTTACTGTGATTTTCTCGGTCCAATGGATAGGAATTCCAACACATTTTGTGCAGATATGACTGGATGATACCAGAAATATCCGGTTGTGTTTTGGCTTCCTATATCCCAGATATTGCTACAGCCTCTGTGTTTAGGTTTTTTGGATATTATCGACGTGCTTTATTGTTTTGAATGTTTTTATCAGGGAATATTTAATTTTGTGCTGGGAAACACTAATTGGTTCCACATGGAGACACAATCTCTACACATTCGTATTTTCTAGGGAGAAAGCTAGAGGAACTGCGGCAAACAAACATGATATTTCTGTTTGTATAGATGACATTTTATGCACTTGCCTAACGAAAAGACTTTGCTTTTCCCCAAAAACAATTTTACTGTGATTTTCCCCGTCCATTGCATACTAATTCCACACCAGTTTGTCCGGATATGACTGGATGAAACCAGAAATATCCGGTTGTGTTTTGGCTAACTCAATCCCAGATATTTCTACAGCCTCTGTGTTTGTGATTTCTGGATATTATCAATGGACTTGATGGTTTGAATGTTTTTTATCAGGGAACATTTAATTTTGTGCTGGGAAACACTAGTTGGTTACACATGGAGACACCAGCTCTACATATTCGTATTTACTAGGGAGAAAGCTAGAGGAACTGCGGCAAACAAACATGATATTTCTGTTTGTATAGATGACATTTTATGCACTGGCCAAAGGAAAAGTCTTTGCTTTTCACCAAAACCATTTTTACTGTGATTTTCTCGGTCCATTGCATACGAATTCCACCCCACTTTTTGCGGATATGACTGGATGAAACCAGAAATATCCGGTTGTGTTGGGCTTACTATATCCCAGATATTGCTACAGCCTCAGTGTCTGAGTTTTCTGGATATTATCAATGGACTTTATTGTTTTGAATATTTTTATCAGGGAACATTAAATTTTGTGCTGGGAATCACTAATTGGTTCCACATGGAGACAACAGCTCTACACATTCGTATATTCTAGGGATTAAGCGAGAGGAACGGGGGCAAACAAACATGATATTTCTGTTTGTACAGATGACATTTTATGCACTTGCCTAACGAAAAGACTTTGCTTTTATCCAGAACCATTTTTACTGTGATTTTCTCGGCCTATTGCACACGAATTCCACCCCACTTTGTCCGGATATGACTGGATGAAACCAGAAATATCCGGTTGTGTTTTGGCTAACTCATCCCAGATATTGCAACAGCCTCTGTGTTTGTGTTTTCTGGATATTATCGACGTGCTTTATTGTTTTGAATATTTTTATCAGGGAACATTTAATTTTGTACCATAGAAACACTAATTAGTTCATCATGGGGACACCAGCTCTACACATTGTTATTTTCTAGGGAGAAAGCTAGAGGAACTGCGACAAACAAACATGATATTTCTGTTTGTATAGATGACATTTTAGGCACTTTGCTAACGAAAAGACTTTTCTTTTCTCCAAATCCATTTTTTGTGTGATTTTCTCCGTCCATTGCATACGAATTCCACACCACTTTTTCCCGATATGACTGGATGAAACCAGAAATATCCAGTTGTGCTTCGGCTAACTCAATCTCAGATATTGCTACAGCCTCTGTGTTTGTGTTTTCTGGATATTATCGATGGACTTTATTGCTTTGAATGATTTTATCAGGGAATATTTAATTTTGTACCGTAGAAACACTAATTGGTTCCACATGGAGACACCAGCTCTACACAGTCGTATTTTCTACGGAGAAATCTAGAGGAACTGAGGCAAACAAACATGATATTTCTGTTTGTATAGATGACATTTTTTGCACTTGCATAAAGAAAAGACTTTGCTTTTCTCCAAAACCATTTTTACTGTGATTTTCTCGGTCCAATGGATAGGAATTCCAACACATTTTGTGCAGATATGACTGGATGATACCAGAAATATCCGGTTGTGTTTTGGCTTCCTATATCCCAGATATTGCTACAGCCTCTGTGTTTGCTTTTTTTGGATATTATCGACGTGCTTTATTGTTTTGAATGTTTTTATCAGGGAATATTTAATTTTGTGCTGGGAAACACTAATTGGTTCCACATGGAGACACAATCTCTACACATTCGTATTTTCTAGGGAGAAAGCTAGAGGAACTGCGGCAAACAAACATGATATTTCTGTTTGTATAGATGACATTTTATGCACTTGCCTAACGAAAAGACTTTTCTTTTCTCCAAATCCATTTTAGTGTGATTTTCCCCGTCCATTGCATACGAATTCCACACCACTTTTTCCCGATATGACTGGATGAAACCAGAAATATCCGGCTGTGTTTTGGCTAACTCAATCCGAAATATTGTGAAACCCTCTTTTTTTGTTTTTTCTGCATATTATGAATGGACTTTATTGTTTTGAGGGTTTTTATCAGGGAACATTTAATTTTGTACCGTAGAAACACTATTTGGTTCAACATGCAGACACCAGCTCTACACATTCGTATATTCTAGGGAGAAATCTAGAGGAACTGAGGCAAACAAACATGATATTTCTGTTTGTATAGATGACATTTTATGCACTTGCCTAAAGAAAAGACTTTGCTTTTCTCCATATCCATTTTTAGTGTGATTTTCTCCGTCCATTGTATACGAATTCCACACCAGTTTGTCCGGATATGACTGGATGAAACCAGAAATAAATGGTTGTGTTTTGGCTTACTATATCCCAGATATTGCTTCAGCCTCAGTGTCTGTGTTTTCTGGATATTATCAATGGATTTTATTGTTTTGAATGTTTTTATCATGAAACATTTAATTTTGCACCGTATAAACACTAATTGGATCCATATGGAAACACCAGTCTACACATTCGTATGTTCTAGGGAGAAAGCTAGAGGAACTGCGGCAAACAAACATGATATTTCTGTTTGTATAGATGACATTTTAAGCACTTGGCTAACGAAAAGACTTTGCTTTTCTCCATATCCATTTTTAGTGTGATTTTCTCCGTCCATTGCATACGAATTCTACACCAGTTTCTCCGGATATGAATGGATGAAACCGGAAATATCCGGTTTTGTTTTGGCTAACTCAATCCCAGACATTGCTACAGCCGCTATGTTTGTGTTTTCAGGATATTATCGATGGACTTTATTTTTTTGAATATTTTTTATCAGGGAACATTTAATTTTGTACCGTAGAAACACTATTTGGTTCAACATGCAGACACCAGCTCTACACATTCGTATATTCTAGGGAGAAATCTAGAGGAACTGAGGCAAACAAACATGATATTTCTGTTTGTATAGATGACATTTTATGCACTTGCCTAAAGAACAGACTTTGCTTTTCTCCATATCCATTTTTAGTGTGATTTTCTCCGTCCATTGCATACGAATTCCACACCAGTTTGTCCGGATATGACTGGATGAAACCAGAAATAAATGGTTGTGTTTTGGCTTACTATATCCCAGATATTGCTTCAGCCTCAGTGTCTGTGTTTTCTGGATATTATCAATGGATTTTATTGTTTTGAATATTTTTATCATGAAACATTTAATTTTGCACCGTATAAACACTAATTGGATCCATATGGAAACTCCAGTCTACACATTCGTATGTTCTAGGGAGAAAGCTAGAGGAACTGCGGCAAACAAACATGATATTTCCGTTTGTATAGATGACATTTTATGCACTTGCCTAAAGAAAAGCCTTTGCTTTTCTCCAAAACCATTTTTACTGTTATTATCTTGGTCCATTACATACGAATTCCACACCACTTTGTCCGGTTATGACTGGATGAAACCAGAAATAAATGGTTGTGTTTTGGCTTACTATATCCGAGATATTGCTGCAGCCTCTGTATTTGTGTTTTCTGGATATTATCAACTGTCTTTATTGTTTTGAATGTTTTTTATCCGGGAACATGTTATTTTGAACTTGGATACAGTAATTGATTCCACATGGAGACACCAGCTCTACATATTCATATTTTCTAGGGAGAAACGACAGGAAATGCGGCAAACAAACATGATATTTCTGTTTGTATAGATGACATTTTATGCACTTGCCTCACGAAAAGATTTTGCTTTTCTCCAAAACCATTTTAACTGTGATTTTCTCGGTCCATTGCATACGAATTCCACACCACTTGGTCCGGATATGACTGGATGAAACCGGAAATATCCGGTTTTGTTTTGGCTAACTCAATCCCAGATATAGCTACAGCCTCTGTGTTTGTGTTTTCTGGATATTATCGATGGACTTTATTGTTTTGAATGTTTTTATCAAGGAACATTAATTTTGTACCGTTGAAAGACTAATTGGTTCATCATGGGGACAACAGTTCCACAACTTCGTATATTCTTCAGAGAAAGTTAGCAGAACTGCAGCAAACATACATGATATTTCTGTTTGTATCGATGACATTTTATGCACTTGCCTAACGAAAACAATTTGCTTTTATTCAAAACCTTTTGCACTATTATTTTCTCGGTCCATTGCATGCAAATTCCACACCAGTTTTTCCAGATATGACTGGATGAAAACAGATATATACGGTTGTGTTTTGGTTAACTCATTCCGAAATATTGTGAAAGCCTCTGTGTTTGTGTTTTCTTGATATTATGGATGGACTTTACTGTTTTGAATGCTTTTATCAGGGAGCATTTAATTTTTTGCTTGGAAACACTAATTGTTTCCACATGGAGACATCAGCTCTACACATTCGTATTTTCTAGGGAGAAAGCTAGAGGAACTGCGGCAAACAAACATGATATTTCTGTTTGTATAGATGACATTTTATGCACTTGCCTAACGAAAAGACTTTGCTTTTCTCCAAAACCATTTTTACTGTGATTTTCTCGGTCCATTGCATACGAATTCCACACCAGTTTGTCCGGATATGACGGGATGAAACCAGAAATATCCGGTTGTGTTTTGGCTATCAATCCGAAATATTGTGAAAGACTTTGTGTTTGTGTTTTCTGGATATTATCGATGGACTTTATTGTTTTGAATGTTTTTATCAGGGAACATTTAATTTTGTACCGTTGAAACACTAATTGGTACATCATGGGGACACCAGTCCACACTTTCGTATTTTCTAGGGAGAATACTAAACGAACTGCAGCAAACAAAATGATATTTCTGTTTGTATAGATGACATTTTATGCACTTGCCTAATGAAAAGACTTTGCTTTTCTCCAAAACCATTTGTACTGTGATTTTCTCGGTCCATTGCATATGAATGCCACACCAGTTTGTCCGGATATGACTGGATGAAACCGGAAATATCCGGTTGTGTTTTGGCTAACTCAATCCCAGATATTGCTACAGACTCTGTGTTTGTGTTTTCTGGATATTATCCACGGACTTTATTGTTTTGAATGTTTTTTTGTCAGGGAACATTTAATGTTGTGCTTGGAAACACTAATTGGTTCCACATGGAGACACAAGCTCTATACATTCGTATTTCCTAGGGAGAAACCTAGAGGAACTGCGACAAACAAACATGATATTTCTGTTTGTATCAATGACGTTTTATGCACTTGCCTAACGAAAAGACTGCTTTTCTCCAAAACCATTTTTACTCTTATTTTCTCTTCACATTGCATAGGAATTCCACACCACTTTGTCTGGATATGACTGGATGAACCCCAAATATCCGGTTTTGTTTTGGTTAACTCAATCCGAAACATTGTGAAAGACTCTGTGTTTGTGTTTTCAGGATATTATCGATGGACTTTATTTTTTTGAATGCTTTTATATGGCAACATTTATTTTTTTACCGTTGAAACACTAATTGGTTCATCATGGGGACACCAGATCTACACATTCGTATATTCTAGGGAGAATACTAGAGGAACTGTGGCAAACAAACATGATATTTCGGTTTGTATAGATGACATTTTATGCACTTGCCTAACGAAAAGACTTTGCTTTTCCCCAAAAACAATTTTACTGTGATTTTCTCGGTCCATTGCATACTAATTCCACACCAGTTTGTCCGGATATGACTGGATGAAACCAGAAATATCCGGTTGTGTTTTGGCTAACTCAATCCCAGATATTTCTACAGCCTCTGTGTTTGTGATTTCTGGATATTATCAATGGACTTGATGGTTTGAATGTTTTTTATCAGGGAACATTTAATTTTGTGCTGGGAAACACTAATTGGTTACACATGGAGACACCAGCTCTACATATTCGTATTTACTAGGGAGAAAGCTAGAGGAACTGCGGCAAACAAACATGATATTTCTGTGTGTATAGATGACATTTTATGCACTGGCCAAAGGAAAAGTCTTTGCTTTTCACCAAAACCATTTTTACTGTGATTTTCTCGGTCCATTGCATACGAATTCCACCCCACTTTTTGCGGATATGACTGGATGAAACCAGAAATATCCGGTTGTGTTGGGCTTACTATATCCCAGATATTGCTACAGCCTCAGTGTCTGAGTTTTCTGGATATTATCAATGGACTTTATTGTTTTGAATATTTTTATCAGGGAACATTAAATTTTGTGCTGGGAATCACTAATTGGTTCCACATGGAGACAACAGCTCTACACATTCGTATTTTCTAGGGTTTAAGCGAGAGGAACTGCAGCAAACAAACATGATATTTTTGTTTGTATAGATGACTTTTTATGCACTTGCCTAACGAAAAGACTTTGCTTTTCTCCAAAACTATTTTTACTGTGATTTTCTCGGTCTATTGCACACGAATTCTATCCCTCTTAACCGGATATGACTGGATGAAACCGGAAATATCCGGTTGTGTTTTTGCTTACTATATCCCGGGTATTGCTACAGCCTCAGTGTCTGTGTTTTCTGGATATTATCGATGGATTTTACTGTTCTGAATGTTTTTATCGGGGAATATTTAATTTTGTGCTGGGAAACACTAATTGGTTCCACATGGAGACACAATCTCTACACATTCGTATTTTCTAGGGAGAAAGCTAGAGGAACTGCAGCAAACAAACATGATATTTTTGTTTGTATAGATGACATTTTATGCACCTACCCTCTGAAACGCCTTTGCTTTTCTCCAAAACCATTTTTACTGTGATTTTCTTGGTCCATTACATCTGAATTCCACGAAACTTTATCTGGATATGACAGGATGTAACCAGAAATATCTGGTTGTGTTGTGGCTTACTATATCCCAGATATTGTTACAGCCTCAGTGTCTGAGTTTTCTGGATATTATCAATTGATTTATTGTTTTGAATATTTTTATCAGAGAACATTTAATTTTGGGCTGGGAAACACTGATTGGTTCCACATGGAGACACCAGCTCTACACATTCGTATTTTCTAGGGATTAAGCGAGAGGAACGGGGGCAAACAAACATGATATTTCTGTTTGTACAGATGACATTTTATGCACTTGCCTAACGAAAAGACTTTGCTTTTATCCAGAACCATTTTTACTGTGATTTTCTCGGCCTATTGCACACGAATTCCACCCCACTTTGTCCGGATATGACTGGATGAAACCAGAAATATCCGGTTGTGTTTTGGCTAACTCATCCCAGATATTGCAACAGCCTCTGTGTTTGTGTTTTCTGGATATTATCGACGTGCTTTATTGTTTTGAATATTTTTATCAGGGAACATTTAATTTTGTACCATAGAAACACTAATTAGTTCATCATGGGGACACCAGCTCTACACATTGTTATTTTCTAGGGAGAAAGCTAGAGGAACTGCGACAAACAAACATGATATTTCTGTTTGTATAGATGACATTTTAGGCACTTTGCTAACGAAAAGACTTTTCTTTTCTCCAAATCCATTTTTTGTGTGATTTTCTCCGTCCATTGCATACGAATTCCACACCACTTTTTCCCGATATGACTGGATGAAACCAGAAATATCCAGTTGTGCTTCGGCTAACTCAATCTCAGATATTGCTACAGCCTCTGTGTTTGTGTTTTCTGGATATTATCGATGGACTTTATTGCTTTGAATGATTTTATCAGGGAATATTTAATTTTGTACCGTAGAAACACTAATTGGTTCCACATGGAGACACCAGCTCTACACAGTCGTATTTTCTACGGAGAAATCTAGAGGAACTGAGGCAAACAAACATGATATTTCTGTTTGTATAGATGACATTTTTTGCACTTGCATAAAGAAAAGACTTTGCTTTTCTCCAAAACCATTTTTACTGTGATTTTCTCGGTCCAATGGATAGGAATTCCAACACATTTTGTGCAGATATGACTGGATGATACCAGAAATATCCGGTTGTGTTTTGGCTTCCTATATCCCAGATATTGCTACAGCCTCTGTGTTTAGGTTTTTTGGATATTATCGACGTGCTTTATTGTTTTGAATGTTTTTATCAGGGAGAAAGTTAGAGGAACTTTTGTAAACAAACATGATATTTCTGTGTGTATAGATGACATTTTATGCACTGGCTTAAGGAAAAGACTTTGCTTTTCTCCAAAACCATTTTTACTGTGATTAACTCATTCCATTGCATATGAATTCCACCACACTTTTTCCAGATATGTCTGGATAAAACCAGAAATATCCGGTTGTATTTTTGCTAACTCAATCCCACTTATTGCTACAGCCTCTGTGTTTGTGTTTTCTGGATATTATCGATGGACTTTATTGATTTGAATATTTTTATCAGGGAACATTTAATTTTGTAGCGTAGAAACACTAAGTGGTTCCACATGGAGACAAAAGCTCTTCACATTCGTATTTTCTAGGGAGAAAGCTAGAGGAACTGAGGCAAACAAACATGATATTTCTGTTTGTATAGATGACATTTTGTGCACTTTCCTAACGAAAAGACTTTGCTTTTCTCCAAAACCATTTTTACTGTGATTTTTCTCTTTCCATTACATACGAATTCCTCACCACTTTGACCGGATATGCCTGGATGAAACCAGAAATATCCGGTTCTGTTTTGTCTAACTCAAACTCAGATATTGCTGCAGCCTCTGTGTTTGTATTTTCCGGATTTTATCAACGGACTTTATGGTTTTGAATGTTTTTTATCAGGGAGCATTTAATTTTGTGCTTAGATACACTAACTGGTTCCACATGGAGACACCAGCTCTACACATTCGTATTTTCTAGGGAGAAAGCTAGAGGAGCTGCGGTAAACAAACATGACATTTCTGTTTGTATAGATGACATTTTATGCACTTGCCTAACGAAAAGACTGCTTTTCTCCAAATCCATTTTTACTGTGATTTTCTCGGTCCATTGCATAGGAATTCCAAACTACTTTGTCTGTATATGACTGAATGAAACCAGAAATATCCGGTTCTCTTTTGGCTAACTATATCCCAGATATTGCTATAGCTTCTGTGTCTGTGTTTTCAGGAAGTATCGATTGACTTTATTGTTTTGAATGAATTTATCAGGGAACATTTAATTTTGTACCATAGAAACACTAATTGGTTCCACATGAAGACACCAGCTCTACACATTCATATTTTCTAGGAAGAAAGCTAGAGTTACTGCAGCAAACAAACAAGATATTTCTGTTTGTATAGATGACATTTTATGCACTGGCCGAAGGAAAAGACTTTGCTTTTCTCCAAAACCATTTTACTGTGATTTTCTGGGTCCATTGCATAGGAATTCCATCACATTTTCTGCGGATATGACTGGATGATACCAGAAATTTCCGTTTCTCTTTTGGGTAACTATATCCCAGATATTGCTACAGACTCAGTGTTTGTTTTTTCTTGATATTATCAACGGACTTTATTGTTTTGAAAGTTCTTTATCGGGGAACCTTTAATTTTGTGCTTGGAATCAATAATTGGTTCCACATGGAGACACCAGCTTTACACAATCATATTTTCTAGGGAAAAAGCTAGAGGAAATGCGGCAAAGAAACATTATATTTCTGTTTGTATAGATGATATTTTATGCACTTGCCAACAAAAAGACATTGCTTTTCCACATAACCATTTTTACTGTGATTTTCTCGGTCCATTGCATACGAATTCCACACCAATTTGTCCGGATATGACTGGATGAAACCAGAATTATCCAGTTGTGTTTAGGCTAACTCAATCCCAGATATTGAGAAAGCCTCTGTGTTTGTATTTTCTGGATATTATTGACGTGCTTTATTGTTTTGAATATTTTTATCAGGGAACTTTTAATTTTGTACCGTAGAAACACTAACTGGTTCCACATGGAGACACCAGCTCTACACATTAGTATTTTCTAGGGAGAAAGCTAGAGGAACTGCAGCAAACAAATATGATATTTCTGTTTGTATAGGTGATATTTTATGCACTTGCCTAGTGAAAAGACTTTGCTTTTCTCTAAAACCATTTTTACTCTGATTTTCTCGGTCCGTTGCATAGGAATTCCACACCCCTTTGTCTGGATATGATTGGATGAAACCTGAAATATCCGGTTGTGTTTTGGCTAACTCCATCCCAGATATTGTGAAAACCTCTGTGTTTGTGTTTTCTGGATATTATCGACGTGCTTTATTGTTTTGAATATTTTTATTAGGGAACATTTAATTTTGTAACGTAGAAACACTAATAGGATTCACATGGAGACACCAGCTCTACACATTCGCATTTTCTAGGGAGAAAGCTAGAGGAACTGCAGCAAACAAACATGATATATCTGTTTATATAGATGATATTTTTTGCACTTGTCTTAATAAAGGACTTTGCTTTTCTCCAAAACCATTTTTACTGTGATTTTCTCGGTCCAAGGCATTTGAACTCCACACCATTTTCTCCGGTTATGACTGGATGAAACAAGAAATATCCTGTTGTGTTTTGGCTTACTAAATACCAGATATTGCTACAGCTTCTGTGTTTGTGTTTTTTGGATATTATCGACGTGCTTTATTGTTTTGAATGTTTTTATCAGGGAATATTTAATTTTGTGTTGGGAAACACTAATTGGTTCATCATGGGGGCACTAGCTCTACACATTCGTATTTTCTAAGGAGAAAGCTAGAGGAACTGCGGCAAACAAACATGATATTTCTGTTTGTATAGATTACATTTTATGCACTGCCCGAAGGAAAAGACTTTGCTTTTCTCCAAAATCATTTTTACTGTGATTTTTTCGGTCCTTTGCATACGAATTCCACCAAACTTTGTCTGGATATGACTGGATGAAACCTGAAATATCCAGTTGTGTTTTGGCTAACTCAATCCCAGATATTGCTACAGTCTCTGTGTTTGTGTTTTCTGGATATTATCAACGGACTTTATTGTTTTGGATGTTTTTTATCAGGGAAGATTTAATTTTGTGCTGAAAACACTAATTGGTTCCATATGGAGACACCAGCACTACACATTCGTAAATTTCTAGGGAGAATGCTAGGGGATCTGCGACAAACAAACATGATATTTCTATTTGTATAGATGACATTTTATGCAATGCATGAAGGAAAAGACTTTGCTGTTCTTCAAAACCATTTTTACTGTGATTTTCTCGGTCCATTACATACGAATTCCACACCATTTTTTCCGGATATGACTGGATGAAACCAGAAATATCTGATTGTGTTTTGGCTTACTATATCCCAGATATTGCCTCAGCCTTAGTGTCTGTGTTTTCTGGATATTATCAATGGATTTTATTGTTTAATGTTTTTATCGGGGAACATTTAATTTTGTGCTGGGAAACACTAATTGGTTCCACATGGAGACACCAGCTCTACACATTCGTATTTTCTAGGGAGAAAGCTAGATGATCTGCGGCAAACAAATATGATATTTCTGTTTGTATAGATGATATTTTATGCACTTGCCTAACGAAAAGACTTTGCTTTTCTCCAAAATCATTTTTACTGTGATTTTCTCGGTCCATTGCATATGAATTCCACCACATTTTGTCCGGATATGAGTGGATGAAACCAGAAATATGCGGTTGTGTTTTGGCTAACTCGATCAGAAATATTGTGATAGCTTCTGTGTTTGTGTTTTCTGGATATTATCGATGGACTTTTTGTTTTGAATGTTTTTTATTTGGGAACATTTAATTTTGTGCTTGGAAACACTAATTGGTTCCACATGGAGACACCAGCTCTACACATTCGTATTTTCTAGGGAAAAAGCTAGAGGAACTGCGACAAACATGATATTTCTGTTTGTATAGATGACATTTTATGCACTTGCCTAACGAAAAGACTGCTTTTCTCCAAAACCATTTTTACTCTGTATTTCTCGGTCCTTGCATATGAATTCCACACCAGTTTGTCCGGATATGTTTGGATGAAACCGGAAAAATCGGGTTTCTTTTGGCTAACTCAATCCCAGACATTTCTACAGCCTCTGTGTTTGTGTATTCCTCATATTACCCACGGACTTTATTGTTTTGAATGTTTTTTATCTTGGAACATTTAATTTTGTACCGTTGAAACACTAATTGGTTCCACATGGAGAAACCAATTCCACACATTCGTATTTACTAGGGAGAAAGCTAGAGGAACTGCGGCAAACAAACTTGATATTTCTGTTTGTATAGATGACATTTTATGCACTTGCCTAACGAAAAGACTTTGCTTTCCTCCAAAACCATTTTTACTGTGATTTTCTCGGTCCGTTGCATACGAATTCCATACCAGTTTGTCCGGATATGACTGGATGAAACCGGAAATATCCAGTTGTGTTTTGGCTAACTCAATCCCAGATATTGCTGCAGACTCTGTGTTTGTGTTTTCTGGATATTATCCATGGACTTTATTGTTTTGAATATTTTAGTCAGGGAACATTTAATTTTGTACCATCGATACACTAATTGGTTCATCATGGGAAGACCAGCTCTACACATTCGTATTTCTAGGTAGAAAGCTAGAGGAACTAAGGCAAACAAACATGATATTTCTGTTTGTATAGATAACATTTAATGCAGTTGCTTAATGAAAAGACTTTGCTTTTCTCCAAAATCATTTTAAGGTGATTTTCTCAGTGCATTGCATACGAATTCTACACTGTTTTGTCCAGATATGAATGGATGAAACTGGAAATATCCGGTTTTGTTTTGGCTAACTCAATCACAGATATTGCTACAGCCTCACTGTTTGTGCACTTGCCTAACAAAAAGACTTTGCTTTTCTCCAAAAACATTTTTACTGTGATTTTCTCGTTCAATTTCATACGAATTCCACACCAGTTTGTCCGGATATGACTGGATGAAACCACAAATATCCAGTTTTGTTTTGGCTAACTCAATCCCAGATATTGCTACAGACTCTCTGTTTGTGATTTCTGGATATTGTCAACGGACTTTAGTATTTTGAATGTTTTTTATCAGGGAACATTTAATTTAGTGCTTCTAATCATTAATTGGTTCCGCATGGAGACACCAGCTATACACATTAGAGGAACTGTGGCAAACAAACATGATATTTCTGTTTGTATAGATGACATTTTATGCACTGGCCGAAGGAAAAGTCTTTGCTTTTCTCCAAAACCATTTTTACTGTGATTTTCTCGTTCCATTACATATGAATTCTACACCACTTTGTCTGGATATGACTGGATGAAACCAGAAATATCTGGTTGTGTTGTGGCTTACTATATCCCAGATAATGCTACAGACTCAGTGTCTGAGTTTTCTGGATATTATTGATGGATTTTATTGTTTTGAATGTTTTTATCAGTGAATATTTAATTTTGTGCTGGGAAACACTAATTGGTTCCACATGGAGACAACAGCTGTACACATTCGTATTTTCTAGGGAGAAAGCTAGAGAAACTGCGGCAAACAAATATGATATTTCTGTTTGTATACATGACATTTTATGCACTTGCCTAACGAAAAGATTTTGCTTTTCTCCAAACCCCTTTATACTCTGATTTTCTGGTTCCATTGCATACGAATTCCAACACATTTTGTGCAGATATGACTGGATCATACCAGAAATATCTGGTTGAGTTTTTGCTAACTCCATCCCAGATATTGCTACATCCTCTGTGTTTGTGTTTTTTGGATATTATGGACGTGCTTTATAGTTTTGAATATTTTTATCAGGGAACATTTAATTTTGGACCGTAGATACATTAATTGGTTCCATATGGAGACACCAGCTCTGCACATTCGTATTTTCTAGGAAGAAATCTAGAGGAACTGAGGCAAACATACATGATATTTCTATTTGTATAGATGACATTTTTTCACTTTCCAAAAGAAAATACTTTGCTTTTCTCAAAAAACATTTTTACTGTGATTTTCTCGGTCCAAAGCATATGAACTCCACACCATTTTGTCCGGATATGACTGGATGAAACAAGAAATATCCGGTTGTGTTTTGGCTTGCTAAATTCCAGATATTGTTACAGCTTCTGTGTTTGTGTTTTCTGGATATTATCGAAGGACTTTATTGTTTTGAATGCTTTTATCAGGTATCATTTAATTTTGTACCGTAGAAACACTAATTGTTTCCACATGGAGACACCAGCTCTACACATTCTTATTTTCTAAGTAGAAAGCTAGAGGAACTGTGGCAAACAAACATCATATTTCTGTTTGTACAGATGACATTTTATGCACTTGCCTAAAGAAAAGGTTTTGCTTTTCCCCAAAATCATTTGTACTGTGGTTTTCTCATTCCATTGCATAAGAATACCACACTAGTTTCTCCGGATATGACGGGATTAAACCAGAAATATCCGGTTGTGTTTTGGCTAACTCAATCCCAGATATTTCGACAGCCTCTGTGTTTGTGTATTGCTGATATTATCGATGGACTTTATTGTTTTGAATGTTTTTATCAGGAAACATTTAATTTTGGACTGTTGAAACACTAACTGGTTCCACATGGAGAAACAAATTCCACACATTCGTATTTTCTGGGAGAAAGCTAGAGGAACTGCGGTAAAGAAACATCATATTTCTGTTTGTATAGATGACATTTTATGCACTTTCCTAACAAAAAGACATTGCTTTTCTTCAAAACCACTTTTACTGTGATTTTCTCAGTCCGTTGCATACGAACTCCACACAACTTTGTCTGGATATGACTGGATGAAACCGGAAATATCCAGTTGTTTTTTGGCTTACTCAATCCCAGATAATGCTACAGCTTCTGTTTTTGTGTTTTCCAGATGTTGTCAATGGACTTTATTGTTTTGAATGTTTTTTTTTGTTGGGGAACATTTTATTTTGAGCTTGGATACAGTAATTGGTTCCAAATGGAGACACCAGCTCTACATATTCGTATTGTCTAGGTAGAAAGCTAGAGGAACTGCGACAAATAAAATGATATTTCTATTTGTATAGATGACATGTTATGCACTTGCCTAACGAAAAGACTTTGCTTTTCTCCAAAACCATTTTTCCTGTGATTTTCTCGGTCCGTTGCATACGAATTCCACACCAGTTTGTCCGGAAATGACTGGATGATACCGCAAATATCCAGTTGTGTTTTGGCTAACTCAATTCCAGATATTACTACAGACTCTGTGTTTGTGTTTTCTGGATATTATCGATGGAATTTATTGTTTTGAATGTTTTAGTCAGGGAACATTTAATTCTGTACCATTGATATACTAATTGGCTCACATGGGAACACCAGCTCTACACATTCGTATCTTCTAGGGAGAAAGCTAGAGGAACTGTGACAAACAAACATGAAATTTCTGTTTGTATAGATGACATTAAATGCACTTGCCTAACCAAAAGACTTTGCTTTTCTCCAAAACCATATTTACTCTGATTTTCTCAGCCCATTGCATACTAATTCCACACCAGTTTGTCCGGATATAACTGGATTAAACCAGAAATATCCGGTTGTGTTTTGGCTAACTCAATCAGAAATATTGCTACAGCCTCTGTGTTAGTGTTTTCTGGATATTATCGATGGACTTTATTGTTTTGAATGTTTTTATCAGGGAACATTTCATTTTGTACCGTAGAAACACTAATCGGTTCCACATGGAGACACCAGCTCTACACATTCGTATTTTCTAGGGAGAAAGCTAGAAGTACTACGGCAAACAAACATGATATTTCCTTTTGTTTAGATGACATTTTATGCACTTGCCTAATGAAAAGACTTTGCTTTTCTCCAAAACCATTTTCACTGTGATTTTCTCAGTGCATTACATACGAATTCCACATAGTGTGTCCGGATATAACTGGATGAAACCAGAAATATCCGGTTTTGTTTTGCCTAACTCAATCCGAAATATTGTGAAAGCCTCTGTGTTTGTGTTTTCTGGATATTATCGACGGACTTTATTGTTTTGAATGTTTTTATCAGGGAACATTTCATTTTGAACTGTAGAAACACTAATAGGTTCATCATGGGGACACCAGCTCTACACACTCCTATTTTGTAAGGAGAGGAACTGCGGCAAACAAACATGATATTTCTGTTTGTATCGATGACATTTTATGCACTTGCTGAATGAAAAGACTTTGCTTTACTCCAAAACCTTTTTTTATTTTGATTTTCTCGGTCCATGGCATACGTATTCCACACCAGTTTGTCCGGATTTGACTGGATGAAATCAGAAATATCCGGTTGTGTTTTGGCTAACTCAATCCCAGATATTGCTGCAGCCTATGTGTTTGTGTATTCCTGATATTATCCATGGACTTTATTGTTCTGAATGTTTTTTGTCAGGGAACATTTAATTTTGCTTGGAATCACTAATTGGTTCCACAAGGAGACAAGCTCTACACATTCGTATTTTCTAGGGAGAAAGCTAGAGGAACTGCAAAAAACAAACATGATATTTCTGTTTGTATAGATGACATTTTATGCACCTACCTACTGAAACGACTTTGCTTTTCTCCAAAACCATTTTTACTGTGATTTTCTAGGTCCATTACATCCGAATTCCACCAAACTTTGTCTGGATATGACTGGATGAAACCAGAAATATCCGGTTTTGTTTTTGCTAACTAAATCCCAGATATTGCTACAGCCTCTGTGTTTGTGATTTCTGGATGTTATCGATGGACTTGATGGTTTTGAATGTTTTTTATCAGGGAGCGTTTAATTTTGTGCTGGTAAAAACTAATTGGTTCCACATGGAGACACCAGCTCTACATATTCGTATTTTCTAGGGAGAAAGCTAGAGGAACTGCGGCAAACAAACATGATATTTCTGTAGTATAGACGACATTTTATGCACTTGCCTAATTAAAAGTCTTTGCTTTTCTCCAAAACCATTTTTACTGTGATTTTCTCGGTGCATTGCATTCGAATTCCACCACACTTTGTCCGGATATGAGTGGAAGAAACCAGAAATATCCGGTTGTGTTGTGGCTTACTATATCCCAGATATTGCTACAGCCTCAGTGTCTGAGTTTTCTGGATATTATCAATGGCCTTTATTGTTTTGAATCTTTTTATCAGTGAACATTTAATTTTGTGCTGGGAAACACTACGTGGTTCCACATGGAGACACCAGCTCTACACATACGTATATTCTAGGTAGAAATCTAGAGGAAATTTGACAAACAAATATGATATTTCTGTTTGTATCAATGACATTTTATGCACTTGGCTAAAGAAAAGACTTTGCTTTTCTCCAAAACCTTTATTACTGTGATTTTCTCGGTCCGTTGCATACGAATTCCACACCAGTTTGTCCGGATATGACTGGATGAAACTGGAAATATCCAGTTTTGTTTTGGCTAACTCAATTCCAGATATTGCTACAGACTCTGTGTTTGTGTTTTCTGGATATTATCGATGGACTTTATTGTTTTGAATGTTTTAGTTTGGGAACATTTAATTCTGTACCATTGATACACTAATTGGCTCACATGGGAACACCCGCTCTACACATTCATATTTTCTAGGGAGAAAGCTAGAGGAACTGTGGCAAACAAACATGATATTTCTGTTTGCATAGATGACATTTTATGCACTGCCCGAAGGAAAAGACTTTGCTTTTCTCCAAAACCATTTTTACTGTGATTTTCTCGGTCCTTTGCATACGAATTCCAGCAAACTTTGTCCGGATATGACTGGATGAAACCTGAAATATCCGGTTGTGTTTTGTTAACTCAATCCCAGATATTGCTACAGCCGTAGTGTCTGTGTTTTCTGGATATTATCGATGGATTTTATTGTTTAATGTTTTTGTCGAGGAACATTTCATTTTGTGCTTGGAAACGCTAATTGGTTCCACATGGAAACACCAGCTGTACACATTCGTATTTTCTAGGCAGAAAGCTAGAGGAACTGCGGCAAACAAATATGATATTTCTATTTGTATATAGGACATTTTATGCACTTGCCTAATGAAAAGACTTTGCTTTTCTCCAAAATCATTTTTACTGTGATTTTCTCGGTCCATTGCATAGGAATTCCAACACATTTTGTACGGATACAACTGGATGAAACCAGAAATATCTGGTTGTGTTTTGGCTAACTCCTTGCCAGATATTGCTACAGCCTCTGTGTTTGTGTTTATTGGATATTATGGACGTGCTTTATAGTTTTGAATATTTTTATCAGGGAACATTTAATTTTGTACCCTAGATACACTAATTGGTTCGCCATGTAGACACCAGCACTATACATTCGTATTTCCTAGAAGAAAGCTAGAGGAACTGCGGTAAACAAACATGATATTTCTTTTGTATACATGACATTTTATGCACTTCTCTAAGGAAAAGACGGCTTTTCTCTAAAACCATTTTTACTGTGATTTTCTCGGTCCATTGCATACGAATTTCACCACATTTTGTCCGGATATGACTGGATGAAACCAGAAATATCCGGTTGTGTTTTGGCTAACTCAATCAGAAATATTGTGATAGCTTCTGTGTTTGTGTTTTCTGGATACTATCGATGGAGTTTTTGTTTTGAATGTTTTTTATCTGGGAACATATAATTTTGTACCGTAGATACACTAGTTGGTTCCACATGAAGACACCAGATCTACACATTCGTATTTTCTCGGGAAAAAGCTATAGGAACTGCGACAAACAAACATGATATTTCTGTTTGTATAGATGACATTTTATGCACTTGCCTAACGAAAAGACTGCTTTTCTCCAAAACCATTTTTACTCTGTTTTTCTCGGTCCATTGCATACGAATTCCACACCAGTTTGTCCGGATATGACTGGATGAAACCGGAAAAATCGGTTTTATTTTGGCTAACTCAATCCCAGATATTTCTACAGCCTCTGTGTTTGTGTATTCCTCATATTACCCACGGGCTTTATTGTTTTGAATGTTTTTTATCTTGGAACATTTAATTTTGTGCTTGGAAACACTAATTGGATCCACATGGAGACACAAGCTCTACACATTCGTATTTTCTAGGGAGAAATCTAGTGGAACTGCGACAAAGAAACACGATATTTCTGTTTGTATAGATGACATTTCATGCACTTGCCTAACAAAAAGGCTTTGCTTCTCTCCAAAACCATTTTAATGTGATTTTCTCGGTTCATTGCATACGATACCACACCAGTTTGTCCGGATATGACTGGAAGAACACGGAAATATCCGGTTGTGTTTTAGCTAACTTAATCTAAATATTGTGAAAGCCTCTGTGTTTGTGTTTTCCGGATATAATCGATGGACTTTATTGTTTTGAATGTTTTTATCAGGGAACATTTAATTTTGTACCGTTGAAACACTAATTGGTTCCACATGGAGAAAACAATTCCACACATTCGTATTTACTAGGGAGAAAGCTAGAGGAACTGAAGCAAACAACCATGATATTTCTGTTTGTATAGATGACATTTTATGCACTTGCCTAATGAAAAGACTTTGCTTTCCTCCAAAACCATTTTTAATGTGACTTTCTCGGTCCATTGCATACGAATTCCACACCAGTTTGTCCGGATATGACTGGATGAACCCGGAGATATCCGATTGTGTTTTGGCTAACTCAATCCCAGATATTGCTACAGACTCTGTGTTTGTGTTTTATGTTATTATCGATGGACTATATTGTTTTTAATGTTTTAGTCAGGGAACATTTAATTTTGTGCTGGGAAACACTAATTGGTTCATCATGGGAACACCAGCTCTACACATTTGTAATTTCTAGGGAGAAAGCTAGAGGAACTGTGACAAACAAACATGATATTTCTGTTTGTATAGATGACATTTTATGCACTTGCCTAAAGAAACGACTTTGCTTTTCTCCAAAATCATTTTTACTGTGATTTTCTCATTCCGTTGCATACGAATTCCACACCAGTTTGTCCGAATATGACTGGATGAAACCGGAAATATCCAGCTGTGTTTTGGCTAACTCAATCGCAGATATTTCTACAGACTCTGTGTTTGTGTTTTCTGGATATTATCGATTGACTTTATTGTTTTGAATGTTTTAGTCAAGGAACATTTAATTCTGTACCATTGATACACTAATTGGTTCATCATGGGAACACCAGCTCTACACATTCGTATTTTCTAGGGAGAAAGCTAGAGGAACTGTGACAAACAAACGTGATATTTCTGTTTGTATAGATGACATTAAATGCACTTGCCTAATGAAAAGACTTTGCTTTTCTCCAAAACCATTTTACTCTGATTTTCTCATCCCATTGCATAGTAATTCCACACCACTTTGTCCGGATTTGACTGGATGAAACCAGAAATATCCGGTTGTGTTTTGGCTAACTCAATCAGAAATATTGATATAGCTTCTGTGTTTGTGTTTTCTGGATATTATCAATGGCCTTTATTGTTTTGAATATTTTTATCAGGGAACATTTCATTTTGTACCGTAGAAACACTACTTGGTTCCACATGGAGACTCCAGCTCTACACATTCCTATTTTCTAGGGAAGAATTACAGCAAACAAACATGATATTTCTTTTTTTATAGATGACATTTTATTCACTTGCCTAATGAAAAGACTTTGCTTTTCTCCAAAACCATTTTTACTGTGATTTTCTTGGTCCATTACATATGAATTCCACACCAGTTTGTCGGGATATGACTGGATGATACCAGAAATATCCTGTTGTTTTTTGCCTAGCTCAATCAGAAATACTCGAAAGATACTGTGTTTGTTTTTTCTGGGTATTATGAACGCACTTTATTGTTTTGAATGTTTTTATCAGGGAACATTTAATTTTGTACCGTTGAAACACTAATTGGTTCATCATGGGGGCACAAGCTCTACACATTCGTATTTTCTAGGGAGAATCTAGAGGAACTGCGGCAAACAAACATGATATTTCTGTTTGCATAGATGACATTTTATGCACTTGCCTAACGAAAAGACTTTGCTTTTCTCCAAAACAATTTGTACTGTGATTTTCTCGGTCCATTGCATACAAATTCCACACCAGTTTGTCCGGATATGAATGGATGAAAACGGAAATGTCTGGATGTGTTTTGGCTAACTTAATCGCAGATATTGCTACAGCCTCTGTGTTTGTGTATTCCTGATATTATCCATGGACTTTATTGTTTTCAAAATTTTTTATCGGGGAACAATTATTTTTGTGCTTGGAATCACTAATTGGTTCCACATGGAGACACCAGCTCTACACATTCGAATTTCCAAGGGAGAAAGCTAGAGGAACTGCGGCAAACAAACATGATATTTCTGTTTGTATAGATTACATTTTATGCACTTGCCTAACGAAAAGACTTTGCTTTTCTCCAAAACCATTTTTACTGTGATTTTCTCGGTCCATTGCATAAGAATTCCACTCCTGTTTGTCCAGATATGACTGGATGAACCCGGAAATATCCGCTTTTGTTTTGGCTAATTAAATTCCAGATATTGCTACAGCCTCTGTTTTTGTGTATTCCAGATATTATCCACGGACTTTATTTTTTGCATGTTTTTAGCAGTGAACATTTAATTTTGTACCGTTCAAACACTAATTGGTTCCACATGGAGACACCAGCTCTACACATTCGTATTTTCTAGGGAGAAAACTGGAGGAACTGTGGCAAACAAACATATATTTCTGTTTGTATATTTGACATTTTACGCACTTGCCTGACGAAAAGACTTTGCTTTTCTCCCAAAGCATTTTTACTGTGATTTTCTCTGTCAATTGCATACGAATTCCACACCACTTTGTCCGGATATGACTGGATGAAACCAGAAATATCCGGTTTTACTTTCGCTAACTGAATCCCAAATATTGCTACAGACTCTGTGTTTGTGTATTCCTGATATTATCCACTGACTTTATTGTTTTGAATGCTTTTATCAGGGAACATTTAATTTTATACCATTGATACACCAATTTATTCATTATTGGGACACCAGCTCTAAACATTTTTATTTTCTATGGAAAAAGCTAGAGGAACTGCGGCAAACAAACATGATATTTCTGTTTGTATAGATGACATTTTATGCACTTGCCTAACGAAAAGACTTTGCTTTTCTCCAAAACCATTTTACTGTGATTTTCCCGATCCATTGCATACGAATTCCACACCAGTTTGTGCAGATATGACTGGATGAAATAGGAAATATCCGGTTGTGTTGTGGCTAACTCAATCCCAGATGTTGCTACAGCTTCTGTGTTTGTGTATTCCTGATATTATCAACGGACTTTATTGTTTTTAATATTTTTTACCGGGGAACATTTTATTTTGAGCTTTGGTACCGTAATTGGTTCCACATGGAGACACCAGCTCTAGATATTCTATTTTCTAGGTAGAGGCAAGAGGATTTTCTCAGTGCATTACATATGAATTCCACACCATTTATCCAGATATGAATGGATGTAACCAGAAATATCCGGTTGTGTTTTGCCTAACTCAATCCGAAATATTGTGAAAGCCTCTGTGTTTTTGTTTCCTGGATATTATCGATGGAGTTTATTTTTTGAACGTTTTTAGCAGGGAACATTTAATTTCTTGCCCTTGAAACACTAATTGGTTCATCATGGGAACACCTGCTGTACACATTCGTATTTTCAAGGGGAAAGCTAGAGGAACTGCGGCAAACAAACATGATATTTCTGTTTGTATAGATGACATTTTATGCACTGGCCTAACAAAAAGTCTTTGCTTTTCTTCAAAACCAATTTTACTGTGATTTCTCGGTTCATTGCATATGAAGTCCACACCAGTTTGTCCGGAAATGACTGGATGATACCGCAAATATCCAGTTGTGTTTTGGCTAACTCAATTCCAGATATTACTACAGACTCTGTGTTTGTGTTTTCTGGATATTATCGATGGAATTTATTGTTTTGAATGTTTTAGTCAGGGAACATTTAATTCTGTACCATTGATATACTAATTGGCTCACATGGGAACACCAGCTCTACACATTCGTATCTTCTAGGGAGAAAGCTAGAGGAACTGTGACAAACAAACATGAAATTTCTGTTTGTATAGATGACATTAAATGCACTTGCCTAACCAAAAGACTTTGCTTTTCTCCAAAACCATATTTACTCTGATTTTCTCAGCCCATTGCATACTAATTCCACACCAGTTTGTCCGGATATAACTGGATTAAACCAGAAATATCCGGTTGTGTTTTGGCTAACTCAATCAGAAATATTGCTACAGCCTCTGTGTTAGTGTTTTCTGGATATTATCGATGGACTTTATTGTTTTGAATGTTTTTATCAGGGAACATTTCATTTTGTACCGTAGAAACACTAATCGGTTCCACATGGAGACACCAGCTCTACACATTCGTATTTTCTAGGGAGAAAGCTAGAAGTACTACGGCAAACAAACATGATATTTCCTTTTGTTTAGATGACATTTTATGCACTTGCCTAATGAAAAGACTTTGCTTTTCTCCAAAACCATTTTCACTGTGATTTTCTCAGTGCATTACATACGAATTCCACATAGTGTGTCCGGATATAACTGGATGAAACCAGAAATATCCGGTTTTGTTTTGCCTAACTCAATCCGAAATATTGTGAAAGCCTCTGTGTTTGTGTTTTCTGGATATTATCGACGGACTTTATTGTTTTGAATGTTTTTATCAGGGAACATTTCATTTTGAACTGTAGAAACACTAATAGGTTCATCATGGGGACACCAGCTCTACACACTCCTATTTTGTAAGGAGAGGAACTGCGGCAAACAAACATGATATTTCTGTTTGTATCGATGACATTTTATGCACTTGCTGAATGAAAAGACTTTGCTTTACTCCAAAACCTTTTTTTATTTTGATTTTCTCGGTCCATGGCATACGTATTCCACACCAGTTTGTCCGGATTTGACTGGATGAAATCAGAAATATCCGGTTGTGTTTTGGCTAACTCAATCCCAGATATTGCTGCAGCCTATGTGTTTGTGTATTCCTGATATTATCCATGGACTTTATTGTTCTGAATGTTTTTTGTCAGGGAACATTTAATTTTGCTTGGAATCACTAATTGGTTCCACAAGGAGACAAGCTCTACACATTCGTATTTTCTAGGGAGAAAGCTAGAGGAACTGCAAAAAACAAACATGATATTTCTGTTTGTATAGATGACATTTTATGCACCTACCTACTGAAACGACTTTGCTTTTCTCCAAAACCATTTTTACTGTGATTTTCTAGGTCCATTACATCCGAATTCCACCAAACTTTGTCTGGATATGACTGGATGAAACCAGAAATATCCGGTTTTGTTTTTGCTAACTAAATCCCAGATATTGCTACAGCCTCTGTGTTTGTGATTTCTGGATGTTATCGATGGACTTGATGGTTTTGAATGTTTTTTATCAGGGAGCGTTTAATTTTGTGCTGGTAAAAACTAATTGGTTCCACATGGAGACACCAGCTCTACATATTCGTATTTTCTAGGGAGAAAGCTAGAGGAACTGCGGCAAACAAACATGATATTTCTGTAGTATAGACGACATTTTATGCACTTGCCTAATTAAAAGTCTTTGCTTTTCTCCAAAACCATTTTTACTGTGATTTTCTCGGTGCATTGCATTCGAATTCCACCACACTTTGTCCGGATATGAGTGGAAGAAACCAGAAATATCCGGTTGTGTTGTGGCTTACTATATCCCAGATATTGCTACAGCCTCAGTGTCTGAGTTTTCTGGATATTATCAATGGCCTTTATTGTTTTGAATCTTTTTATCAGTGAACATTTAATTTTGTGCTGGGAAACACTACGTGGTTCCACATGGAGACACCAGCTCTACACATACGTATATTCTAGGTAGAAATCTAGAGGAAATTTGACAAACAAATATGATATTTCTGTTTGTATCAATGACATTTTATGCACTTGGCTAAAGAAAAGACTTTGCTTTTCTCCAAAACCTTTATTACTGTGATTTTCTCGGTCCGTTGCATACGAATTCCACACCAGTTTGTCCGGATATGACTGGATGAAACTGGAAATATCCAGTTTTGTTTTGGCTAACTCAATTCCAGATATTGCTACAGACTCTGTGTTTGTGTTTTCTGGATATTATCGATGGACTTTATTGTTTTGAATGTTTTAGTTTGGGAACATTTAATTCTGTACCATTGATACACTAATTGGCTCACATGGGAACACCCGCTCTACACATTCATATTTTCTAGGGAGAAAGCTAGAGGAACTGTGGCAAACAAACATGATATTTCTGTTTGCATAGATGACATTTTATGCACTGCCCGAAGGAAAAGACTTTGCTTTTCTCCAAAACCATTTTTACTGTGATTTTCTCGGTCCTTTGCATACGAATTCCAGCAAACTTTGTCCGGATATGACTGGATGAAACCTGAAATATCCGGTTGTGTTTTGTTAACTCAATCCCAGATATTGCTACAGCCGTAGTGTCTGTGTTTTCTGGATATTATCGATGGATTTTATTGTTTAATGTTTTTGTCGAGGAACATTTCATTTTGTGCTTGGAAACGCTAATTGGTTCCACATGGAAACACCAGCTGTACACATTCGTATTTTCTAGGCAGAAAGCTAGAGGAACTGCGGCAAACAAATATGATATTTCTATTTGTATATAGGACATTTTATGCACTTGCCTAATGAAAAGACTTTGCTTTTCTCCAAAATCATTTTTACTGTGATTTTCTCGGTCCATTGCATAGGAATTCCAACACATTTTGTACGGATACAACTGGATGAAACCAGAAATATCTGGTTGTGTTTTGGCTAACTCCTTGCCAGATATTGCTACAGCCTCTGTGTTTGTGTTTATTGGATATTATGGACGTGCTTTATAGTTTTGAATATTTTTATCAGGGAACATTTAATTTTGTACCCTAGATACACTAATTGGTTCGCCATGTAGACACCAGCACTATACATTCGTATTTCCTAGAAGAAAGCTAGAGGAACTGCGGTAAACAAACATGATATTTCTTTTGTATACATGACATTTTATGCACTTCTCTAAGGAAAAGACGGCTTTTCTCTAAAACCATTTTTACTGTGATTTTCTCGGTCCATTGCATACGAATTTCACCACATTTTGTCCGGATATGACTGGATGAAACCAGAAATATCCGGTTGTGTTTTGGCTAACTCAATCAGAAATATTGTGATAGCTTCTGTGTTTGTGTTTTCTGGATACTATCGATGGAGTTTTTGTTTTGAATGTTTTTTATCTGGGAACATATAATTTTGTACCGTAGATACACTAGTTGGTTCCACATGAAGACACCAGATCTACACATTCGTATTTTCTCGGGAAAAAGCTATAGGAACTGCGACAAACAAACATGATATTTCTGTTTGTATAGATGACATTTTATGCACTTGCCTAACGAAAAGACTGCTTTTCTCCAAAACCATTTTTACTCTGTTTTTCTCGGTCCATTGCATACGAATTCCACACCAGTTTGTCCGGATATGACTGGATGAAACCGGAAAAATCGGTTTTATTTTGGCTAACTCAATCCCAGATATTTCTACAGCCTCTGTGTTTGTGTATTCCTCATATTACCCACGGGCTTTATTGTTTTGAATGTTTTTTATCTTGGAACATTTAATTTTGTGCTTGGAAACACTAATTGGATCCACATGGAGACACAAGCTCTACACATTCGTATTTTCTAGGGAGAAATCTAGTGGAACTGCGACAAAGAAACACGATATTTCTGTTTGTATAGATGACATTTCATGCACTTGCCTAACAAAAAGGCTTTGCTTCTCTCCAAAACCATTTTAATGTGATTTTCTCGGTTCATTGCATACGATACCACACCAGTTTGTCCGGATATGACTGGAAGAACACGGAAATATCCGGTTGTGTTTTAGCTAACTTAATCTAAATATTGTGAAAGCCTCTGTGTTTGTGTTTTCCGGATATAATCGATGGACTTTATTGTTTTGAATGTTTTTATCAGGGAACATTTAATTTTGTACCGTTGAAACACTAATTGGTTCCACATGGAGAAAACAATTCCACACATTCGTATTTACTAGGGAGAAAGCTAGAGGAACTGAAGCAAACAACCATGATATTTCTGTTTGTATAGATGACATTTTATGCACTTGCCTAATGAAAAGACTTTGCTTTCCTCCAAAACCATTTTTAATGTGACTTTCTCGGTCCATTGCATACGAATTCCACACCAGTTTGTCCGGATATGACTGGATGAACCCGGAGATATCCGATTGTGTTTTGGCTAACTCAATCCCAGATATTGCTACAGACTCTGTGTTTGTGTTTTATGTTATTATCGATGGACTATATTGTTTTTAATGTTTTAGTCAGGGAACATTTAATTTTGTGCTGGGAAACACTAATTGGTTCATCATGGGAACACCAGCTCTACACATTTGTAATTTCTAGGGAGAAAGCTAGAGGAACTGTGACAAACAAACATGATATTTCTGTTTGTATAGATGACATTTTATGCACTTGCCTAAAGAAACGACTTTGCTTTTCTCCAAAATCATTTTTACTGTGATTTTCTCATTCCGTTGCATACGAATTCCACACCAGTTTGTCCGAATATGACTGGATGAAACCGGAAATATCCAGCTGTGTTTTGGCTAACTCAATCGCAGATATTTCTACAGACTCTGTGTTTGTGTTTTCTGGATATTATCGATTGACTTTATTGTTTTGAATGTTTTAGTCAAGGAACATTTAATTCTGTACCATTGATACACTAATTGGTTCATCATGGGAACACCAGCTCTACACATTCGTATTTTCTAGGGAGAAAGCTAGAGGAACTGTGACAAACAAACGTGATATTTCTGTTTGTATAGATGACATTAAATGCACTTGCCTAATGAAAAGACTTTGCTTTTCTCCAAAACCATTTTACTCTGATTTTCTCATCCCATTGCATAGTAATTCCACACCACTTTGTCCGGATTTGACTGGATGAAACCAGAAATATCCGGTTGTGTTTTGGCTAACTCAATCAGAAATATTGATATAGCTTCTGTGTTTGTGTTTTCTGGATATTATCAATGGCCTTTATTGTTTTGAATATTTTTATCAGGGAACATTTCATTTTGTACCGTAGAAACACTACTTGGTTCCACATGGAGACTCCAGCTCTACACATTCCTATTTTCTAGGGAAGAATTACAGCAAACAAACATGATATTTCTTTTTTTATAGATGACATTTTATTCACTTGCCTAATGAAAAGACTTTGCTTTTCTCCAAAACCATTTTTACTGTGATTTTCTTGGTCCATTACATATGAATTCCACACCAGTTTGTCGGGATATGACTGGATGATACCAGAAATATCCTGTTGTTTTTTGCCTAACTCAATCAGAAATACTCGAAAGATACTGTGTTTGTTTTTTCTGGGTATTATGAACGCACTTTATTGTTTTGAATGTTTTTATCAGGGAACATTTAATTTTGTACCGTTGAAACACTAATTGGTTCATCATGGGGGCACAAGCTCTACACATTCGTATTTTCTAGGGAGAATCTAGAGGAACTGCGGCAAACAAACATGATATTTCTGTTTGCATAGATGACATTTTATGCACTTGCCTAACGAAAAGACTTTGCTTTTCTCCAAAACAATTTGTACTGTGATTTTCTCGGTCCATTGCATACAAATTCCACACCAGTTTGTCCGGATATGAATGGATGAAAACGGAAATGTCTGGATGTGTTTTGGCTAACTTAATCGCAGATATTGCTACAGCCTCTGTGTTTGTGTATTCCTGATATTATCCATGGACTTTATTGTTTTCAAAATTTTTTATCGGGGAACAATTATTTTTGTGCTTGGAATCACTAATTGGTTCCACATGGAGACACCAGCTCTACACATTCGAATTTCCAAGGGAGAAAGCTAGAGGAACTGCGGCAAACAAACATGATATTTCTGTTTGTATAGATTACATTTTATGCACTTGCCTAACGAAAAGACTTTGCTTTTCTCCAAAACCATTTTTACTCTGAATTTCTCGGTCCATTGCATAAGAATTCCACTCCTGTTTGTCCAGATATGACTGGATGAACCCGGAAATATCCGCTTTTGTTTTGGCTAATTAAATTCCAGATATTGCTACAGCCTCTGTTTTTGTGTATTCCAGATATTATCCACGGACTTTATTTTTTGCATGTTTTTAGCAGTGAACATTTAATTTTGTACCGTTCAAACACTAATTGGTTCCACATGGAGACACCAGCTCTACACATTCGTATTTTCTAGGGAGAAAACTGGAGGAACTGTGGCAAACAAACATATATTTCTGTTTGTATATTTGACATTTTACGCACTTGCCTGACGAAAAGACTTTGCTTTTCTCCCAAAGCATTTTTACTGTGATTTTCTCTGTCAATTGCATACGAATTCCACACCACTTTGTCCGGATATGACTGGATGAAACCAGAAATATCCGGTTTTACTTTCGCTAACTGAATCCCAAATATTGCTACAGACTCTGTGTTTGTGTATTCCTGATATTATCCACTGACTTTATTGTTTTGAATGCTTTTATCAGGGAACATTTAATTTTATACCATTGATACACCAATTTATTCATTATTGGGACACCAGCTCTAAACATTTTTATTTTCTATGGAAAAAGCTAGAGGAACTGCGGCAAACAAACATGATATTTCTGTTTGTATAGATGACATTTTATGCACTTGCCTAACGAAAAGACTTTGCTTTTCTCCAAAACCATTTTACTGTGATTTTCCCGATCCATTGCATACGAATTCCACACCAGTTTGTGCAGATATGACTGGATGAAATAGGAAATATCCGGTTGTGTTGTGGCTAACTCAATCCCAGATGTTGCTACAGCTTCTGTGTTTGTGTATTCCTGATATTATCAACGGACTTTATTGTTTTTAATATTTTTTACCGGGGAACATTTTATTTTGAGCTTTGGTACCGTAATTGGTTCCACATGGAGACACCAGCTCTAGATATTCTATTTTCTAGGTAGAGGCAAGAGGATTTTCTCAGTGCATTACATATGAATTCCACACCATTTATCCAGATATGAATGGATGTAACCAGAAATATCCGGTTGTGTTTTGCCTAACTCAATCCGAAATATTGTGAAAGCCTCTGTGTTTTTGTTTCCTGGATATTATCGATGGAGTTTATTTTTTGAACGTTTTTAGCAGGGAACATTTAATTTCTTGCCCTTGAAACACTAATTGGTTCATCATGGGAACACCTGCTGTACACATTCGTATTTTCAAGGGGAAAGCTAGAGGAACTGCGGCAAACAAACATGATATTTCTGTTTGTATAGATGACATTTTATGCACTGGCCTAACAAAAAGTCTTTGCTTTTCTTCAAAACCAATTTTACTGTGATTTCTCGGTTCATTGCATATGAAGTCCACACCAGTTTGTCCGGGTATGACTGGATGAAACCAGAAATATCCAGTTGTGTTTTGGCTAACTCAATCCCGCATATTGCTACAGTCTCTGTGTTTGTGTATTCTGGATATTATCGATGGGCTGTATTGTTTTGAATGTTTTATCAGGGAACATTTAATTTTGTGCTTGGAAACACTAATTGTTTCCACATGAAGACACCAGCTCTACATATTCGTATTTTCTAGGTAGAAAGCTAGAGGAACTGCGGCAAACAAACATGATATTTCTGTTTGTATAGATGACATTTTATGCACTTGCCTAACGAAAAGACTGCATTTCTCCAAAACCATTTTTAGTGTGATTTTCTCAGTCCATTGCATACAAATTCCACACCAGTTTGTCCATATATGACTGGATGAAACCGGAAATGTCCGGTTGTGTTTTGGCTATCTCAATCCGAGTTATTGCTACATCCTTTGTGTTTGTGTTTTCTGGATATTATGGATGGACTTTATTGTTTTGAATGTTTTTATCAGGGAACATTACATTTTGTATCACTGCAACACTAATTGTTTCATCATGGGGACACCAGCTCTACACATTCATATTTTCCAGGGAGACAGCTAGAGGAACTGTACCAAACAAACATGATATTTCTGTTTGTATAGATGACAATTTATGCACTTGCCTAACGAAAAGACTTTGCTTTTCTCCAAAACCATTTTTACTGTGATTTTCTCAGTCCATTGCATACGAATTCCACAGCAGTTTTTCCGCATATGACTGGATGAAACCGGAAATATCCGGTTTTACTTTGGCTAACTCAATCCCAGATATTGCTACAGTCTCTGTGTTTGTATTTTCCGGATATTATCAACGGCCTTTATTGTTTTGAATGTTTATTTATCGGGAAAAATTTAATTTTGAGCTTAGATACACTTATTGGTTCCACATGCAGACACCAGCTCTATATATTTTTATTTTCTATGGAGAAATCTAGAGGAACTGCGGCAAACAAACATGATATTTCTGTTTGTATCGATGACATTTTATGTACTTGCCTCACGAAAACACTTTGCTTTTCTCTAAAACCATTTTTACTCTGATTTTCTCAGTCCATTGCATACGAATTCCACACCAGTTTGTTCGGATATGACTGGATGTAACCGGAAATAACCGGTTTTGTTTTGGCTAACTCAACCGAAATATTGTGAAAGTTTCTGTGTTTGTGTTTTCCGGATATTATCGATGGACTTTATTGTTTTGAATGTTTTTATCAGGAAACATTTAATTTTGTATCGTTGAATCACTAATTGGTTCATAATGGGGACACCAGATCTACACATTGGTACTTTCTAGGGAGAAAGCTAGAGGAACTGCAGCAAACAAACATGATATTTCTGTTTGTATAGATGACATTTTATGCACTTGCCTAAAGAAAAGACTTTGCTTTGCCCCAGAACCATTTTTACTGTGGTTTTCTCGGTCCATTGCATATGAATTCCACACCAGATTGTCCGGATATGACTGGATGAAACCGGAAATATCCGGTTGTGTTGTGGCTAACTCAATCCCAGATATTGCTACAGCCTCTGTGTTTGTGTATTCCTGATATTATCCTATGGACTTTATTGTTTTGAAAGTTTTTTTCGGGGAACATTTAATTTTGTGCTTGGGATTACTAATTGGTTCCACATGGAGACACCAGCTCTACACATTCATACTTTCTAGGGAGAAAGCTAGAGGATCTGCGACAAACAAACATGATATTTCTGTTTGTATAGATGACATTTTATGCACTTGCCTAACGAAAAGACTTTGCTTTCCTCCAAAACCATATTTACTGTGATTTCCTCAGTCCATTAAATACGAATTCCACACCAGTTAGTCCGGATATGCCTGGATGAAACCAGAAATATCCGGTTTTGTTTTTCCTAACTCAATCTGAAATATTGTGAAAGCCTCCATGTTTGTGTTTTCTGGATATAATCGATGGACTTTATTGTTTTGAATGTTTTTATCAGAGAATATATCCTTTTGTACCGTTGAAACACTAATTTGTTCATCATGGGGACACCAGCTCCACACATTCATATTTTCTAGGGAGAAAGCTAGAGGAACTGTGGCAAAGAAACATGATATTTCTGTTTGTATAGATGACATTTTATGCAGTTCCCTAGCGATAAGACTTTGCTTTTCTCCAAAACCACTTTTACTGTGATTTATTCGGTCCATTGCATAAGAATTCCAGAGCAGTTTGTACGGATATGACAGGATGAACCCGGAAATATTGGGTTGTGTTTTGGCTAACACAATCCCAGATATTGCTACAGCCTCTGTTTTTGTGTTTTCCTGATATTATCCACGTACATTTTTGTTTTGAAAGATTTTTTATCAGGGGACATTTAATTTCGTGCTTGGAAACACTAATTGGTTCCACATGGAGACACCAGCTCTGCACATTCGTATTTTCTAGGGAGAAAGCTAGAGGAACTGCGACAAACAAACACGATATTTCGGTTTGTATAGATGACATTATATGCACTTGCCTAACGAAAAGACTTTGCTTTTCTCCAAAACCATTTTTACTCTGATTTTCTCACCCCATTGCGTACGAATTCCACACAACTTTGTCCGGATATGACTGGATGAAACCAGAAATATCCGGTTGTGTTTTAGCTATCTCAATCAGAAAAATTGTGATAGCTTCTGGGTTTGTGTTTTCTGGATATTATCAACGGACTTTATTGTTTTGAATGTTTTTATTAGGGAACATTTCATTTTGTTCCGTAGAAACACTAATTGGTTCTCCATGGGGACACCAGCTCTACTCATTCGTATTTTCTCAGGAGAAAGATAGAGGAACTGCGACAAACAAACATGATATTTCTGTTTCTATCGATGACATTTTATGCACTTGCCTAACGAAAAGACTTTGCTTTTCTCCAAAACCATTTGTACTGTGATTTTCTCTGTCCATTGCATTCGAATTCCAGACCAGTTTGTCCGGATTTGACTGGATGAAATCAGAAATATCCGGTTGTGTTTTGGCTAACTCAATCAGAAATATTGTGAAAGCCTCTGTGTTTGTGTTTTCTGGATATTATCGATGGACTTTATTGTTTTGAATGTTTTTTATCAGGGAACATTTAATTTTGTGCTTGGAATTACTGATTGGTTCCACATGGAGACACCAGTGCTACACATTCGTATTTTCCAGGGAGAAAGCCAGAGGAATCGCGACAAGCAAACATGATATTTCTGTTTGTATAGATGACATTTTATGCACTTGCCTAACGAAAAGACTTTACCTTTCTCCAAAACCATTTGTACTGTGATTTTCTCTGTCCATTGCATACGAATTCCACACCAGTTTGTCTGGATATGACTGGAAGAAACCAGATATATCCGGTTGTGTTTTTGCTAACTCAATCCCAGATATTGCTACAGCCTCTGTGTTTGTGTATTCCTGAGATTATCAACAAACTTTATTATTTTGAATGTTCGTTATTGGGGAACATTTAATTTTGGGCTTGGAATCACTGATTGGTTCCACATGGAGACACCAGCTCTACATATTCGTTTTTTGTAGGGAGAAAGCTAGAGGAACTGCGGCAAACATGATATTTCTGTTTGTATAGATGACATTTTATGCACTTGCCTAACGAAAATACGTTGCTTTTCTCCAAAACCATTTTTACTGTGATTTTTCTCGGTCCATTGCATATGAATTCCACACCAGTTTATCCGGATATGACTGGATGAAACTGGAAATATCTGGTTTTATTTTGGCTAACTCAATCCCAGCAATTGCTACAGCCTCTGTGCTTGTGTTTTCCGGATTTTATCAACGGACTTTATTGTTTTGAATGTTTTTTATGAGGGAATATTTAATTTTGTGCTTGGAAACACTAATTGGTTCCACATGGAGACACCAGCTCTACACATTCCTATTTTCTAGGGAGAAAGCTAGAGGAACTGTAACAAACAAACATGATATTTCGGTTTGTATAGGTGACATTATATGCACTTGCCTAACAGAAACACTTTGCTTTTCTCCCAAACAATTTTTACTGTGATTTTCTCAGCCCATTGCATACGAATTCCACACCACTTTGTCTGGATATGACTGGATGAAACCAGAAACATCCGGTTGTGTTTTGCTAACTCAATCAGAAATATTGTGATAAATTCTGGGTTTGTGTTTTCTGGATATTATCGATGGACTTTATTGTTTTGAATGTTTTTTTTAACTTTAATTTAATGAATATACATTTCCAGTGTGCAGTTTATGGATTGCAATGGCTTCCCCCTCCCATAAGTTCCCTCCCACCCACAGCCCTCCCCTCTCCCGCTCCCTTTCCCCTTCCATTCACATCAAGATTCATTTGCAATTCTCTTTATATACAGAAGATCAATTTAGTATAAAGATTTCAACAGTTTGCACCCACATAGAAACACAAAGTGAAACATACTGTTTGAGAACTATTTATAGCATTAAATCAAAATATACAGCACATTATGGACAGAGATCCCACATGAGGAGCAAGTGCACAGTGACTCCTGTTGTTAACCCAACAAATTGACACTCTAGTTTATGGTGCCAGTAACCACCCTAGGCTGTCGTCATGTGTTGTCAAGGCTATGGAAGCCTTCTAAGTTTGCCAACTCTGATCATATTTAGACAAGGTCATAAAAGACAGGGTGAGGATAGTAACCAATGATCCTAAGAGTGGCCTTAACCAGGTCTGAACAATTATACAGCATTAAGTGGGGAAGAGGACCATCAGTACACACAGGTTGGGAGTAGAGCCATTGGTAGTAGAGTAGAGGTTATGATTACAAAGGAATGAGGCCCAAGTACGCTAGACAGGGTCTAGAACAAAGGACAGAGTCATTATTAGAGGAGCTAAGAAAGGTGCTGTCTAAGCTACAATTAAGTTTTCTGATTGAGAGGCAAGTAGAACCTGATAGAAGGGGCTTGATAATAATCTGGTGGGCTTTAGGCTTTGTAAGTTAAGAGGCCCAGACCTATCTATCTCTTCACATGGGGTACATACTAAGGGAGGTGTGAACCTCCTAGGGGAAGGCACTCTGTTGACTTTCATTGCTTGGCTGGCCTGGGAGGAGAGCTGGCCAGGTAAAGGCAGGTGGCATCTCTAACAGGAAATTTACAGTTCTGCCTTCAATGTTGCTGACCCTACGTGGCTGTCCCCTCAGCTGCAGTGGTCACTTTGGAAGTTGGGCTGAGTGAAGGGCTTTTCAGCTTAGAGCCAATAAGATCTGTGGCTCTGACCTGGGCATCCTTCGACTCCAGGGCAGGTCCATTTCCAGTGATCCAACTCTTGGCAGAGCTGCCAGGGCTCTTCACAAGCTGATTTCTGCTGAAGCCCAGGCTTACCACCTTGAAAGCCACTGCAGTGGACTGGCCTGTTGGGTCTCCTTGAGGGCAGATCACTGTACAGATCAGCCATTTATATGCTTGCCACCCATTGCTTCTGATGCCTAGCTTTCTTTTCCTCCTGGTTTGTGTTAAAGCAGACCAGAGGATGCAAGTCAAGGGAGTGCCCGTGTCCCATCTCTAATCTTCTGTGGCCTGAACTACAAGTCTATAGTCACAGGCATGTTCTGTAGTAGTTTTTCTAAGGTAGACAATGCCCATGAGGAAAAGTATATTCTCACTTTAAAACTTTCTTTCCCTTTGGTCTGAAAGGGAGGTTTTTTTTCTACTTACTGTATACTTCACTGATGGCGAAGTAAATCTAGCTATGAAATTATTATTTAAGTTCTTATTTTGGCTACGCAATTACAGAAAAATGTTAGCTATCTCTTTTATAAGGTCTAAAGATTAAATTGTGCATCCTACAGATTCCTTCATAATGGAATTAGTTTCCTACCTTGAGAATAGAGAAATGAAAGAACAAGTTGGGCTTAGAATAGAGAAATGAGGGAGCAAGTCCTAGATCACTTGCTGACATTAGCAATATCACATGAATACTTAGCAAACAGTTTCAACCATTAGATAACAACTAAAGAAAACATTTACCATAAAGTCCAATGCCTTCTATAAATTTTAAGAATCATGTATTTGAAAACACCTCTTAAATATCTAACATGGTGTAGTTTGTTTAACCAGTAAACTTAAGCCCAATCATCTAAAATGTTTTTTGTTTCTTTCTACCAACAAGTTTAAAACATATGATACACAGATTCAGGTCACACAAATTCAAATGTATCTTTGATTGATTTTAGCAGCTTAAATTTATGGACAATCTTATCTATAAGCCATTTAAAATAAAACTCTTAATAAAATTTCCCCATGTGGACATACAATATGTACACACATGTAACATAGCATAGTAGTCCAATATAGCAATTTTAATAATAGCTTTTAAAATCGTTAACTCTTTTTGTAGATTTCCAATTGATTTGAATTGCTTTTTGTTTTTAGTAACCTCAGTTAACCATACTTTCTCTCAGTTGGTACTGTCAATACATTATTGGCTTCATCTGTTTACAGAGCCATCCCAAAGTACTGAATACAATAGAAGTGGCTGGAAAAAGTCCATAGGAACCTATAGGAGGACAGCTAAACACAGAACCAACAAGGCTTTAGTTTTATGAGCAGCAAATCATATATAACTGTGGATGACAAAAGACTTTAAGTCGACATCTTTAAAATTATAAACTCATCAACCAACAAGAGGCACTTGCTTACTTCACAGTATTTTTGAAATCACTTGTAGGATTTTACAAGTATTTAACCCTTTAGGCCTCTGGGGCTTTCTCATTAAGATAACTATCATGTCTAGTAACACAAGATCATTAGACTTTTTAATTCTCAATCATTTGTATTAATAGCATTTTCCATTATAGAAACTTAAAGTTTGGTACCACATCACATCTTGACAGTACTTCTAAAATAATCCAAATAGCCTGATTAGTTGGTGAGAGACATAGGTCCTTCGATTTTTTCAGTTGGGCCCAAACTGGAAAAACCAAAGTCCAA
Organism: Lepus oiostolus; assembly: GCA_036325905.1. NCBI lineage: Eukaryota > Metazoa > Chordata > Mammalia > Lagomorpha > Leporidae > Lepus > Lepus oiostolus. The sequence continues at coordinate 499,862 of CM070804.1, forward strand.
GATTTACTGGAAATTTTAGAGTCCAGATTGTTTGGAACTTTCATTTTTTGAATGCCTGTCAAGAATGCCAAGAAGGCTCAAAATCCAAAATATCTGGTTGAAATAAGATTCCTTAAAATCATGACATAACATAGACCAAATTTGATCATTGTTACAAGGTGATTATTCAAATCTTTGAAAATAAGCACATATTTAAATAACCCATAGCTCTTAATAAAAATTCAGCTGTTTTTGAACAATTAGAATTTAACAGACATCAAGAGAACATAATAGATTACTATAACACATTGCTGTAACAGAGCATCAGAGTTTATTTCTATGTCAAAGAGAAATTGAGCTTCCTGTGATCTTTTGCTGTGAGGTTTCCTTCCTTTACCTTCTTTCATATTGATGACCATGTTTCTGTGTTTCTGTGTGTAACACATCTTTAAGCATCTTTTGCAGGGCAGGACGAGTGGCGACAAATTCTTTCAGTTTCTGTTTGCTATGAAAAGTCTTAATTTCACCTTCATTCACAAATGAGAGCTTTGCAGGATATAATATTCTGGGCTGACAGTTTTTCTCTCTTAGTACCTGGGCTATGTCTCGCCATTCCCTTCTAGCTTGTAGGGTTTCTGATGAGAAGTCTGCTGTGAGTCTAATTGGAGATACTCTAAGAGTAATCTGACATTTCTCTCTTGCAATTTTAGGATCTTTTCTTTATGATTTACTGTGGTGAGTTTGATTACAACATGTCGTGGTGAGGATCTCTTTTGATCATGTTTATTAGGGGTTCTATAAGCTTCCTGTACTAGGATGCCTCTTTCCTTCTCCAAACCTGGGAAATTTTCTGCTAGTATCTCACTGAAAATGCCTTCTAATCCTTTCTCCTTCTCCATGCCTTCAGGAGCTCCTAGAACCCGGATTTTTTAATAGTTTTTTAATACTTTTTTAATAGTATCCTGTAGATTCCCAACAATATTTTTTAGATTTCTAATTTCCTCTTCCTTTCTTTCGTTTGCCTGTTTCCTTTCCTGTTCTCTGTCTTCTAAGTCTGATATTCTCTCTTCTGCTTCCCCATTCTGTTTTTAAGGCTCTCTAATGTGTTTGTCATTTGATCTATTGAATTCTTCATTTCATTATGATTTCTCGTCACTATCACAGTTTCTTGTTCCACTAGTTGTTTCATTTCATTTTGATTCCTCCTTAATATTTCATTTTCACGAGAGAGATTTTCTATCTTGTCCATTAAGGATTTCTGTAGTTCAAGAATTTGTTTTTGAGAAATTCTTAATGTTCTTATCAGTTTTTTGAGATCCGCTTCTTGCATTTCTTCTATCTCATCATCTTCATAATCTTGAATTGGGGTGTCTTTTTCATTTGGGAGCGTCATAGTGTCTTCCTTGTTCTTGTTACCTTGGTTTTTGCGTTTGTTGTTTGGCATGTTGGAGATATTTGGTTTCTTCACTGTGGTGTTTTTTCTTGTTACACTATGGCTCTATATTAAGTGGACTGTCTGCTTTTGGTGGAGCCTTAGAGGCTTGAAATGAGTGTGGCCTGAGAGCTGTGTTTGGTTCCTCAGGGTTGAGGGTGTGTCAAAGAGGACACTCCCAGGTTAGGCGTGGTAAATCTCTCTTTCTTTCTTTCTTTTTTTTTTTTTTGATTCAAAAGGGAAGTAATTCCGCACAGCTGAACGTAATTGGAGGTAGTTAGCAGGTGAATGATATACCCACAGGAGCCAGAGATCAGAAGCTCTTTCCCAAGAACCACACAGGGAATCTCTGCTGCCCTCAGTGTGGGCTCAACTCTCCTGCAGTCTCCCACTGGGTTGCCAAGCCAGATGCCAATCTCCTGTTATTTCACCCCTCCCCCCAGAGTCAGGCTTCTCTGCTAGGCTCAGGGCCGGCGCAGACCCGAGGTCGCCCTGCTGATGACGTATGTCCAAAATGGGGACTGCTCTTTGTCTTGTTAGCCTTTGAGGGGTGAGCAGAGAGAGAGAAACTCATGTCCGTATTGGTCACTTTTTTTTTTCCTCTCTCTTCTAGTTAGCCTGGTGAACTTTTCCCCCCGGAGTTTCAAGCCTCATTCCCTCTAGTCTCCTCTTTCTGCTTACCCGCTGATGTCTCGGGCTATTAAGGTTCGGCTCACCTCGCGTTCCAGTGCTGGTGCGTTGATTCTGCCGCTGGTGTTCCAAACCTGGGCTCCCACACTCTCCACACAGGTCCACTGTGAATCACTAGTTCCGGAAGAGTTTCCTCTGCTGTTTCTTCCCCTACTCTTCCTTGACCCTGCAGTATATCCACAGTTATTAAATTGTGTGTTTCCGAAATATCAATGTGCTCACTTTCTATTCCGCCAACTTGCCGCTCTCTCTGTTTTGAATATTTTTATCAGGGAACATTTCATTTTGTACCGTAGAAACACTAATTGGTTCATCATGGGGACACCAGCTCTACATATTCTTATTTTCTAGGGATAAAGTTAGAGGAACTGCGGCAAACAAACATGATATTGCTGTTTGTATAGATGACATTTTATGCACTTGCCTAAGGAAAAGACTTTGCTTTTCTCAAAAACCATTTGTACTGTGATTTTCTCGGTCCAGGGCATACGAATTCCACACCACTTTGTCCGGATATGACTAGATGAAACCGGAAATATCCGGTTGTGTTTTGACTAACTCAATCCCAGATATTGCTACAGCCTCTGTGTTTGTGTATTCCTGATATTATCCACAGACTTTATTGTTTTGAATGTTTTTTATCAGGAAACATTTAATTTTGTGCTTGGAATCACTAATTGGTTCCACATGGAGACACCAGCGCTACACATTCATATTTTCTAGGGAGAAAGCTAGAGGAACTGCGGCAAACAAACATGATATTTCTGTTTGTATAGATGACTTTTTATGCACTTGCCTAACGAAAAGACTTTGCTTTTCTCCAAAATCATTTGTACTGTGATTTTCTCGGTCCATTGCATACGAATTCCACACCACTTTGTCCGGATATGACTAGATGAAACCGGAAATATCCGGTTTTACTTTGGCTAACTTAATCCCAGATATTGCTACAGCCTCTGTGTTTGTGTATTCCTGACATTATCCACAGACTTTATTGTTTTGAATTTTTTTTTTTTATCAGGGAACATTTAATTTTGTGTTTGGAAACACTAATTGTGTCCACATGGAGACACCAGCTCCACACATTCGTATTTTCTAGGGAGAAAGCTAGAGGAACTGCGGCAAACAAACATGATATTTCTGTTTGTATAGATGACATTTTATGCACTTGCCTAACGAAAAGTCTTTGCTTTTCTCCAAAACCATTTGTACTGTCATTTTCTCGGTCCATTGCATACGAATTCCACACCAGTTTGTCCGGATATGACTGGATGGAAACAGAAATATCCGGTTTTGTTTTGGCTAACTCAATCCGAAATATTCTGAAAGCCTCTTTGTTTGTGTTTTCTGGATATTATCGATGTACTTTATAGTTTTGAATGTTTTTCATCAGGGAACATTTAATTTTGTACCGTTGAAACACTAATTGGTTCATCATGGGGACACCAGCTCCATACATTCGTATTTTCTAGGGAGAAAGCTAGAGGAACTTCGACAAACAAACATGATATTTTTGTTTGTATAGATGACATTTTATGCACTTTCCTAACGAAAAGACATTGCTTTTCTCCAAAACCATTTTTACTGTGATTTTCTCGGTCCATTGCATACGAATTCCACACCACTTTCTCCGGATATGACTGGATGATACTGGAAATATGAGGTTTTGTTTTGGCTAACTCAATACCAGATATTGCTACAGCCTCTGTGTGTGCGGTTTCTGGATAATATAAAGGACTTTATTGATTTGAATGTGTTTTATCGGGGTACATTTTATTTTGAGCTTGGATACAGTAATTGGTTCCACATGGAGAGACCAGCTCTACATATTCGTATTTTCTAGCTAGAAACCGAGAGGAACTGTGGCAAACAAACATGATATTTCTGTCTGTATCGATGACATTTTATGCACTTTCCTAACGAAAAGACTTTGCTTTTCTCCAAAATCATTTGTACTGTGATTTTCTCTGTCCATTGCATACGAATTCCACACCAGTTTGTCCAGATATGACTGGATGATACCGCAAATATCCGGTTGTGTTTTGGCTAACTCAGTGCCAAAAATGTGAAAGTTTCTGTGTTTGTGTTTTCTGGATATTATCGATGGACTTTATTGTATTGAATGTTTTTATCAGGGAACATTTAATTTTGTACCGTAGAAAGACTAATTGGTTCATCATGGGGACACCAGCTCTACACATTCGTATTTTCTAGGGAAAATGCTAGAAGAACTGAGGAAAAGAAGCATGATATTTATGTTTGTATAGATGACATTTTATGCACTTGCCTAACGAAAAGACTTTGCTTTTCTCCAAAACCATTTTTACTGTGATTTTCTCGGTCCATTGCATACGAATTCCACACAACTTTGTCCGGATATGACTGGATGAAACCGGAAATATCCGGTTTTACTTTGGCTAACTCAATCCCAGATATTGCTACAGCCTCTGTGTTTGTGTACTCCTGACATTATCCACGGACTTTATTGTTTTGAATGTTTTTTATCAAGGAACATTTAATTTTGTGCTTGGAAACACTAATTGTGTCCACATGGAGAGACCAGCACTACACATTCGTATTTTCTAGGGAGAAAGCTAGAGGAACTGCGGCAAACAAACATGATATTTCTGTCTGTATCGATGACATTTTATGTACTTGCCTAACGAAAAGACTTTGCGTTACTCCAAAACCATTTTTACTGTCATTTTCTCGGTCCATTGCATAGGAATTCCACACCAATTTGTCAGGATATGACTGGATAAAAACAGAAATATCCGGTTGTGTTTTTGCTAACTGAATTTGAAATATTGTGAAAGCCTCTGTGTTTGTGTTTCTGGATATTATCTATGGACTTTATTGTTTTGAATATTTTTAGCAAGGAACATTTAATTTTGTACCGATGAAACACTAATTGGTTCATCATGGGGACCAGATCCACACATTCATATTTTGTAGGGAGAAATCTAGAGGAACTGCGGCAAAAAAACATGATATTTCTGTTTTTATAGATGATAATTTATGCACTTGCCATTCGAAAAGACTTTGCTTTTCTCCAAAACCATTTTTACTGTGATTTTCTCTGTCCATTGCACACGAATTCCACACCTGTTTGTTCGGATATGGATGATGAAACCGGAAATATCCGCTTGTGTTTTGGATAACTCAATCTGAAACATTGTGAAAGACTCTGTGTTTGTGTTTTCTAGATATTATCGATGGACTTTATTGTTTTGAATGTTTTATCAGGGAACATTTCATTTTGTACCTTAAAAAGACTAATTGGTTCATCATGGGGACACCAGCTCTACATATTCTTATATTCTAGCGAGAAAGCTAGAGGAACTGTGGCAAACAAACATGATATTTCTGTTTCTATCGATGACATTTTATGCACTTGCCTAACGAAAAGACTTTGCTTTTCTCCAAAATCATTTGTACTGTGATTTTCTCAGTCCATTGCATACGAATTCCACACCATTTTGTCCGGATATGACTAGATGAAACTGGAAATATCCGGTTTTACTTTGGCTAACTTAATCCCAGATATTGCTACAGCCTCTGTGTTTGTGTATTCCTGACATTATCCACGGACTTTATTGTTTTGAATGTTTTTTATCAGGGAACATTTAATTTTGTGCTTGGAAACACTAATTGTGTCCACATGGAGACACCAGCTCCACACATTCGTATTTTCTAGGGAGAAAGCTAGAGGAACTGCGGCAAACAAACATGATATTTCTGTTTGTATAGATGACATTTTATGCACTTGCCTAACAAAAAGACTTTGCTTTTCTCCAAAACCATTTTTGCTGTCATTTTCTCGGTCCACTGCATATGAATTCCACACCAGTTTGTCCAGATATGACTGGATGGAAACAGAAGTATCCGGTTGTGTTTTGGCTAACTCAATCCGAAATATTGTGAAAGCCTCTTTGTTGGTGTTTTCTGGATATTATCGATGTACTTTATTGTTTTGAATGTTTTTTATCAGGGAACAGTTAATTTTGTACCGTTGAAACACTAATTGGTTCATCATGGGGACACCAGCTCCACACATTCGTATTTTCTAGGGAGAAAGCTAGAGGAACTTTGACAAACAAACATGATATTTTTGTTTCTATAGATGACATTTTATTCACTTTCCTAACGAAAAGACTTTTCTTTTCTCCAAAACCATTTTTACTGTGATTTTCTCGGTCCATTGCACACGAATTCCACACCAGTTTGTCCAGATATGACTGGATGGAAACAGAAATATCCGGTTTTGTTTTGGTTAACTCAATCTGAAATATTGTGAAAGACTCTGTGTTTGTGTTTTCTAGATATTATCAATGGACTGTATTGTTTTGAATGTTTTTATCAGGGAACATTTCATTTTGTACCTTAGAAAGACTAATTGGTTCATCATGGGGACACCAGCTCTACATATTCTTATATTCTAGCGAGAAAGCTAGAGGAACTGTGGCAAACAAACATGATATTTCTGTTTGTATAGATGACATTTTATGCACTTTCCTAACGAAAAGACTTTGCTTTTCTCCAAAACCATTTGTACTGTGATTTTCTCGGTCCATTGCATACGAATTCCACACCACTTTCTCCGGATATGACTGGATGATACTGGAAATATGAGGTTTTGTTTTGGCTAACTCAATACCAGATATTGCTACAGCCTCTGTGTGTGCGGTTTCTGGATAATATAAAGGACTTTATTGATTTGAATGTGTTTTATTGGGGTACATTTTATTTTGAGCTTGGATACAGTAATTGGTTCCACATGGAGAGACCAGCTCTACATATTCGTATTTTCTAGCTAGAAACCGAGAGGAACTGCGGCAAACAAACATGATATTTCTGTCTGTATCGATGACATTTTATGCACTTGCCTAACGAAAAGACTTTGCTTTTCTCCAAAACCATTTGTACTGTGATTTTCTCTGTCCATTGCATACGAATTCCACACCAGTTTGTCCAGATATGACTGGATGATACCGCAAATATCCGGTTGTGTTTTGGCTAACTCAGTGCCAAAAATGTGAAAGTTTCTGTGTTTGTGTTTTCTGGATATTATCGATGGACTTTATTGTATTGAATGTTTTTATCAGGGAACATTTAATTTTGTACCGTAGAAAGACTAATTGGTTCATCATGGGGACACCAGCTCTACACATTCGTATTTTCTAGGGAAAATGCTAGAAGAACTGAGGAAAAGAAGCATGATATTTATGTTTGTATAGATGACATTTTATGCACTTGCCTAACGAAAAGACTTTGCTTTTCTCCAAAACCATTTTTACTGTGATTTTCTCGGTCCATTGCATACGAATTCCACACAACTTTGTCCGGATATGACTGGATGAAACCGGAAATATCCGGTTTTACTTTGGCTAACTCAATCCCAGATATTGCTACAGCCTCTGTGTTTGTGTACTCCTGACATTATCCACGGACTTTATTGTTTTGAATGTTTTTTATCAAGGAACATTTAATTTTGTGCTTGGAAACACTAATTGTGTCCACATGGAGAGACCAGCACTACACATTCGTATTTTCTAGGGAGAAAGCTAGAGGAACTGCGGCAAACAAACATGATATTTCTGTCTGTATCGATGACATTTTATGTACTTGCCTAACGAAAAGACTTTGCGTTACTCCAAAACCATTTTTACTGTCATTTTCTCGGTCCATTGCATAGGAATTCCACACCAATTTGTCAGGATATGACTGGATAAAAACAGAAATATCCGGTTGTGTTTTTGCTAACTGAATTTGAAATATTGTGAAAGCCTCTGTGTTTGTGTTTCTGGATATTATCTATGGACTTTATTGTTTTGAATATTTTTAGCAAGGAACATTTAATTTTGTACCGATGAAACACTAATTGGTTCATCATGGGGACCAGATCCACACATTCATATTTTGTAGGGAGAAATCTACAGGAACTGCGGCAAAAAAACATGATATTTCTGTTTTTATAGATGATAATTTATGCACTTGCCATTCGAAAAGACTTTGCTTTTCTCCAAAACCATTTTTACTGTGATTTTCTCTGTCCATTGCACACGAATTCCACACCTGTTTGTTCGGATATGAATGATGAAACCGGAAATATCCGCTTGTGTTTTGGATAACTCAATCTGAAACATTGTGAAAGACTCTGTGTTTGTGTTTTCTAGATATTATCGATGGACTTTATTGTTTTGAATGTTTTATCAGGGAACATTTCATTTTGTACCTTAAAAAGACTAATTGGTTCATCATGGGGACACCAGCTCTACATATTCTTATATTCTAGCGAGAAAGCTAGAGGAACTGTGGCAAACAAACATGATATTTCTGTTTCTATCGATGACATTTTATGCACTTGCCTAACGAAAAGACTTTGCTTTTCTCCAAAATCATTTGTACTGTGATTTTCTCAGTCCATTGCATACGAATTCCACACCATTTTGTCCGGATATGACTAGATGAAACTGGAAATATCCGGTTTTACTTTGGCTAACTTAATCCCAGATATTGCTACAGCCTCTGTGTTTGTGTATTCCTGACATTATCCACGGACTTTATTGTTTTGAATGTTTTTTATCAGGGAACATTTAATTTTGTGCTTGGAAACACTAATTGTGTCCACATGGAGACACCAGCTCCACACATTCGTATTTTCTAGGGAGAAAGCTAGAGGAACTGCGGCAAACAAACATGATATTTCTGTTTGTATAGATGACATTTTATGCACTTGCCTAACAAAAAGACTTTGCTTTTCTCCAAAACCATTTTTGCTGTCATTTTCTCGGTCCACTGCATATGAATTCCACACCAGTTTGTCCAGATATGACTGGATGGAAACAGAAGTATCCGGTTGTGTTTTGGCTAACTCAATCCGAAATATTGTGAAAGCCTCTTTGTTGGTGTTTTCTGGATATTATCGATGTACTTTATTGTTTTGAATGTTTTTTATCAGGGAACAGTTAATTTTGTACCGTTGAAACACTAATTGGTTCATCATGGGGACACCAGCTCCACACATTCGTATTTTCTAGGGAGAAAGCTAGAGGAACTTTGACAAACAAACATGATATTTTTGTTTCTATAGATGACATTTTATTCACTTTCCTAACGAAAAGACTTTTCTTTTCTCCAAAACCATTTTTACTGTGATTTTCTCGGTCCATTGCACACGAATTCCACACCAGTTTGTCCAGATATGACTGGATGGAAACAGAAATATCCGGTTTTGTTTTGGTTAACTCAATCTGAAATATTGTGAAAGACTCTGTGTTTGTGTTTTCTAGATATTATCAATGGACTGTATTGTTTTGAATGTTTTTATCAGGGAACATTTCATTTTGTACCTTAGAAAGACTAATTGGTTCATCATGGGGACACCAGCTCTACATATTCTTATATTCTAGCGAGAAAGCTAGAGGAACTGTGGCAAACAAACATGATATTTCTGTTTGTATAGATGACATTTTATGCACTTTCCTAACGAAAAGACTTTGCTTTTCTCCAAAACCATTTGTACTGTGATTTTCTCGGTCCATTGCATACGAATTCCACACCACTTTCTCCGGATATGACTGGATGATACTGGAAATATGAGGTTTTGTTTTGGCTAACTCAATACCAGATATTGCTACAGCCTCTGTGTGTGCGGTTTCTGGATAATATAAAGGACTTTATTGATTTGAATGTGTTTTATTGGGGTACATTTTATTTTGAGCTTGGATACAGTAATTGGTTCCACATGGAGAGACCAGCTCTACATATTCGTATTTTCTAGCTAGAAACCGAGAGGAACTGCGGCAAACAAACATGATATTTCTGTCTGTATCGATGACATTTTATGCACTTGCCTAACGAAAAGACTTTGCTTTTCTCCAAAACCATTTGTACTGTGATTTTCTCTGTCCATTGCATACGAATTCCACACCAGTTTGTCCAGATATGACTGGATGATACCGCAAATATCCGGTTGTGTTTTGGCTAACTCAGTGCCAAAAATGTGAAAGTTTCTGTGTTTGTGTTTTCTGGATATTATCGATGGACTTTATTGTATTGAATGTTTTTATCAGGGAACATTTAATTTTGTACCGTAGAAAGACTAATTGGTTCATCATGGGGACACCAGCTCTACACATTCGTATTTTCTAGGGAAAATGCTAGAAGAACTGAGGAAAAGAAGCATGATATTTATGTTTGTATAGATGACATTTTATGCACTTGCCTAACGAAAAGACTTTGCTTTTCTCCAAAACCATTTTTACTGTGATTTTCTCGGTCCATTGCATACGAATTCCACACAACTTTGTCCGGATATGACTGGATGAAACCGGAAATATCCGGTTTTACTTTGGCTAACTCAATCCCAGATATTGCTACAGCCTCTGTGTTTGTGTACTCCTGACATTATCCACGGACTTTATTGTTTTGAATGTTTTTTATCAAGGAACATTTAATTTTGTGCTTGGAAACACTAATTGTGTCCACATGGAGAGACCAGCACTACACATTCGTATTTTCTAGGGAGAAAGCTAGAGGAACTGCGGCAAACAAACATGATATTTCTGTCTGTATCGATGACATTTTATGTACTTGCCTAACGAAAAGACTTTGCGTTACTCCAAAACCATTTTTACTGTCATTTTCTCGGTCCATTGCATAGGAATTCCACACCAATTTGTCAGGATATGACTGGATAAAAACAGAAATATCCGGTTGTGTTTTTGCTAACTGAATTTGAAATATTGTGAAAGCCTCTGTGTTTGTGTTTCTGGATATTATCTATGGACTTTATTGTTTTGAATATTTTTAGCAAGGAACATTTAATTTTGTACCGATGAAACACTAATTGGTTCATCATGGGGACCAGATCCACACATTCATATTTTGTAGGGAGAAATCTACAGGAACTGCGGCAAAAAAACATGATATTTCTGTTTTTATAGATGATAATTTATGCACTTGCCATTCGAAAAGACTTTGCTTTTCTCCAAAACCATTTTTACTGTGATTTTCTCTGTCCATTGCACACGAATTCCACACCTGTTTGTTCGGATATGAATGATGAAACCGGAAATATCCGCTTGTGTTTTGGATAACTCAATCTGAAACATTGTGAAAGACTCTGTGTTTGTGTTTTCTAGATATTATCGATGGACTTTATTGTTTTGAATGTTTTATCAGGGAACATTTCATTTTGTACCTTAAAAAGACTAATTGGTTCATCATGGGGACACCAGCTCTACATATTCTTATATTCTAGCGAGAAAGCTAGAGGAACTGTGGCAAACAAACATGATATTTCTGTTTCTATCGATGACATTTTATGCACTTGCCTAACGAAAAGACTTTGCTTTTCTCCAAAATCATTTGTACTGTGATTTTCTCAGTCCATTGCATACGAATTCCACACCATTTTGTCCGGATATGACTAGATGAAACTGGAAATATCCGGTTTTACTTTGGCTAACTTAATCCCAGATATTGCTACAGCCTCTGTGTTTGTGTATTCCTGACATTATCCACGGACTTTATTGTTTTGAATGTTTTTTATCAGGGAACATTTAATTTTGTGCTTGGAAACACTAATTGTGTCCACATGGAGACACCAGCTCCACACATTCGTATTTTCTAGGGAGAAAGCTAGAGGAACTGCGGCAAACAAACATGATATTTCTGTTTGTATAGATGACATTTTATGCACTTGCCTAACAAAAAGACTTTGCTTTTCTCCAAAACCATTTTTGCTGTCATTTTCTCGGTCCACTGCATATGAATTCCACACCAGTTTGTCCAGATATGACTGGATGGAAACAGAAGTATCCGGTTGTGTTTTGGCTAACTCAATCCGAAATATTGTGAAAGCCTCTTTGTTGGTGTTTTCTGGATATTATCGATGTACTTTATTGTTTTGAATGTTTTTTATCAGGGAACAGTTAATTTTGTACCGTTGAAACACTAATTGGTTCATCATGGGGACACCAGCTCCACACATTCGTATTTTCTAGGGAGAAAGCTAGAGGAACTTTGACAAACAAACATGATATTTTTGTTTCTATAGATGACATTTTATTCACTTTCCTAACGAAAAGACTTTTCTTTTCTCCAAAACCATTTTTACTGTGATTTTCTCGGTCCATTGCACACGAATTCCACACCAGTTTGTCCAGATATGACTGGATGGAAACAGAAATATCCGGTTTTGTTTTGGTTAACTCAATCTGAAATATTGTGAAAGACTCTGTGTTTGTGTTTTCTAGATATTATCAATGGACTGTATTGTTTTGAATGTTTTTATCAGGGAACATTTCATTTTGTACCTTAGAAAGACTAATTGGTTCATCATGGGGACACCAGCTCTACATATTCTTATATTCTAGCGAGAAAGCTAGAGGAACTGTGGCAAACAAACATGATATTTCTGTTTGTATAGATGACATTTTATGCACTTTCCTAACGAAAAGACTTTGCTTTTCTCCAAAACCATTTGTACTGTGATTTTCTCGGTCCATTGCATACGAATTCCACACCACTTTCTCCGGATATGACTGGATGATACTGGAAATATGAGGTTTTGTTTTGGCTAACTCAATACCAGATATTGCTACAGCCTCTGTGTGTGCGGTTTCTGGATAATATAAAGGACTTTATTGATTTGAATGTGTTTTATTGGGGTACATTTTATTTTGAGCTTGGATACAGTAATTGGTTCCACATGGAGAGACCAGCTCTACATATTCGTATTTTCTAGCTAGAAACCGAGAGGAACTGCGGCAAACAAACATGATATTTCTGTCTGTATCGATGACATTTTATGCACTTGCCTAACGAAAAGACTTTGCTTTTCTCCAAAACCATTTGTACTGTGATTTTCTCTGTCCATTGCATACGAATTCCACACCAGTTTGTCCAGATATGACTGGATGATACCGCAAATATCCGGTTGTGTTTTGGCTAACTCAGTGCCAAAAATGTGAAAGTTTCTGTGTTTGTGTTTTCTGGATATTATCGATGGACTTTATTGTATTGAATGTTTTTATCAGGGAACATTTAATTTTGTACCGTAGAAAGACTAATTGGTTCATCATGGGGACACCAGCTCTACACATTCGTATTTTCTAGGGAAAATGCTAGAAGAACTGAGGAAAAGAAGCATGATATTTATGTTTGTATAGATGACATTTTATGCACTTGCCTAACGAAAAGACTTTGCTTTTCTCCAAAACCATTTTTACTGTGATTTTCTCGGTCCATTGCATACGAATTCCACACAACTTTGTCCGGATATGACTGGATGAAACCGGAAATATCCGGTTTTACTTTGGCTAACTCAATCCCAGATATTGCTACAGCCTCTGTGTTTGTGTACTCCTGACATTATCCACGGACTTTATTGTTTTGAATGTTTTTTATCAAGGAACATTTAATTTTGTGCTTGGAAACACTAATTGTGTCCACATGGAGAGACCAGCACTACACATTCGTATTTTCTAGGGAGAAAGCTAGAGGAACTGCGGCAAACAAACATGATATTTCTGTCTGTATCGATGACATTTTATGTACTTGCCTAACGAAAAGACTTTGCGTTACTCCAAAACCATTTTTACTGTCATTTTCTCGGTCCATTGCATAGGAATTCCACACCAATTTGTCAGGATATGACTGGATAAAAACAGAAATATCCGGTTGTGTTTTTGCTAACTGAATTTGAAATATTGTGAAAGCCTCTGTGTTTGTGTTTCTGGATATTATCTATGGACTTTATTGTTTTGAATATTTTTAGCAAGGAACATTTAATTTTGTACCGATGAAACACTAATTGGTTCATCATGGGGACCAGATCCACACATTCATATTTTGTAGGGAGAAATCTACAGGAACTGCGGCAAAAAAACATGATATTTCTGTTTTTATAGATGATAATTTATGCACTTGCCATTCGAAAAGACTTTGCTTTTCTCCAAAACCATTTTTACTGTGATTTTCTCTGTCCATTGCACACGAATTCCACACCTGTTTGTTCGGATATGAATGATGAAACCGGAAATATCCGCTTGTGTTTTGGATAACTCAATCTGAAACATTGTGAAAGACTCTGTGTTTGTGTTTTCTAGATATTATCGATGGACTTTATTGTTTTGAATGTTTTATCAGGGAACATTTCATTTTGTACCTTAAAAAGACTAATTGGTTCATCATGGGGACACCAGCTCTACATATTCTTATATTCTAGCGAGAAAGCTAGAGGAACTGTGGCAAAGAAACATGATATTTTCGTTTGTATCGATGACATTTTATGCACTTGCCTAACGAAAAGCCTTTGCTTTTCTCCAAAACCATTTTTACTGTGATTTTCTCTCGGTCCATTTCATACGAATTCCACACCGGTTTGTCTGGATATGAATGATGAAACCGGAAATATCCGCTTATGTTTTGGCTAACTCAATCTGAAACCTTGTGAAAGACTCTGTGTTTGTGTTTTCTAGATATTATCGATGGACTTTATTGTTCTGAATGTTTTTATCAGGGAACATTTCATTTTGTACCTTAGAAAGACTAATTGGTTCATCATGGGGACACTAGCTCTACATATTCTTATATTCTAGCGAGCAAGCTAGAGGAACTGTGGCAAACAAAAATGATATTTCTGTTTGTATAGATGACATTTTATGCACTTGCCTAACGAAAAGACTTTGCTTTTCTCCAAAACCATTTGTACTGTGATTTTCTCGGTCCATTGCATACGAATTCCAGACAACTTTGTCTGGATATGACTGGATGAAACCGGAAATATCTGGTTTTACTTTGGCTAACTCAATCGCAGATATTGCTACATCCTCTGTGTTTGTGTTTTCCTGACATTATCCACAGACTTTATTGTTTTGAATCTTTTTTATCAGGGAACATTTAATTTTGTGCTTGGAAACACTAATTGTGTCCACATGGAGACATCAGCTCTACACATTCGTATTTTCTAGGGAGAAAGCTAGAGGAATTGCGGCAAACAAACATGATATTTCTGTTTGTATAGATGACATTTTATGCACTTGCCTAACGAAAAGACTGCTTTTCTCCAAAACCAATTTGACTCTGATTTTCTCAGTCCATTGCATACGATTTCCAGACCAGTTTGTCCGGGTATGACTGGATGAAACCGAAAATATCCGGTTGGGTTTTAGCTAACTCAATCCGAAACATTGTGAAAGTCTCTGTGTTTGTGTTTTCTGGATATATCGATTGACTGCATTGTTTTGAATGTTTTTATCAGGGAACATTTCATTTTGTACCGTAGAAAGACTAATTGGTTCATCATGGGGACACCAGCTCTACATATTCTTATATTCTAGTGAGAAATCTAGAGGAACTGCGGCAAACAAACATGATATTTCTGTTTGTATAGATGACTTTTTATGCACTTGCCTAAAGAAAAGACTTTGCTTTTCCCTAAAACCATATTTACTGTGATTTCCTCGGTCCATTGCATACGAATTCCATACCAGTTTGTCCGGGTATGACTGGATGAAACCAGAAATATCCGGTTTTGTTTTGGCTAACTCATTTCGAAATATTGTGAAATCCTCTGTGTTTGTGTTTTTCGATATTATCCACGGACTTTATTGTTTTGAATGTTTTTATCAGGGAACATTTAATTTTGTACCGTTGAAACACTAATTGGTTCATCATGGGGACACCAGCTCCACACATTCATATTTTCTAGGGAGAAAGCTAGAGGAACTGAACAAACAAACATGATATTTCTGTTTGTTTAGATGACATTTTATGCACTTACCTAACGAAAAGACTTTGCTTTTCCCCTAAACCTTTTTTACTGTGATTTTCTTGGTCCATTGCATACGAATTCCACACCAGTTTTCCGGATGTGACTGGATGAACCCGGAAATATCCGGTTTTGTTTTGGCTAACTCAATCCCAGATATTGCTACAGCCTCTGTGTTTGTGTATTCCTGATATTATCCATGGACTTTATTGTTTTGAATGTTTTTTATCAGGGAACATTTAATTTTGTGCTTGGAAGCACTAACTGGTTCCACATGGAGACACCAGCTATACACATTCGTATTTTCTAGGGAGAAAGCTAGAGGAACTGTGGCAAACAAACATGATATTTCTGTTTGTGCAGATGACATTTTGTGCACTTGCCTAACTAAAAGACTTTGCTTTTCTCCAAAACCATCTTTACTCTTATTTTCTCGGTGCATTGCACATGAATTCCAAAGCGCTTTGTCCGGATATGACTGGATTAAACCAGAAATATCCAGGTTTTTTTTGGCTAACTCAATCCGAAATATTTTGAAAGTTTCTGTGTTTGTGTTTTCTGGATATTATCGATGGACTTTATTGTTTTGAATGTTTTTATCAGGGAACATTTAATTTTGTACCCTAGAAAAACTAATTGGTTCATCATGGGGGCACCAGCTCTACATATTCGTATTTTCTTTGGAGAAAGCTAGAGGAACTGCGGCAAACAAACATGATATTTCTGTTTGTATAGATGAATTTTTATGCACTTGCCTAAGGAAAAGACTTTGCTTTTCTCCAAAACCATTTTTACTGTGATTTTCTCGGTCCATTGCATACGAATTGCACACCAGTTTGTCCAGATATGACTGGATGAAACCAGAAATATACGGTTGTGTTTTGGCTAACTCACTCCGAAATATTGTGAAAGACTCTGTGTTTGTCTTTTCTGGATATTATCAATGGAGTTTATTGTTTTGAATATTTTTAGCAAGGAACATTGAATTTTGTACCGTTGAAACACTAATTGGTTCATCATGGGGACACCAGCTCTACACATTCGCATTTTCTAGGGAGGTAGCTAGCGCAACTGCGGCAAACGAACATGATATTTCTGTTTGTATAGATGACATTTTATGCACTTGCCTAACAAAAAGACTTTGCTTTTTCAAAAACCATTTTTACTGTGATTTTCTCGGTCCATTGCATACGAATTCCACACCACTTTGTCCGGATATGACTGGATGATACCAGAAATATCCGGTTGTGTTTTTGGCCTTCTTCCTGTGAGTGCCCTTTCATACAAAGAAATACATCTCCTACCTCTTTGTCTGCTGTTCTGTTCACATCTCACAGCACAGTCCCAATAAGGTGACTCAGACCTGCATAAGCACTGCAACCAATAAACAAGTAAATAGTGCAGATTATGTCAGTTATAAGGAAAAGAAATATGAAAGACCAAAATTGCCATATTTATTTTCCTTACATTTTTACCACTAATAAATAATACAAAGTTATGAATATTCTATACTTTAGGTATCATATAGTACATGAGGAAGTCCCATTATCTATTGTTCTTATGTATCCAGTATGCACATATGGATCATTTCCTGAGCGTGCCACTCTGTTTCTTTCATCCAAACTGTCTTATCCTATCCAAAGCTCACTGGAATCTGTTGCTCACCTATAGCCTAGATAAGACCCAGCATCTCATTCAAGGCCTCTTACTCCCACATGCACCCTAAATATCCCCAATCTGTCATCTTAATACAATAATCCTGGTGCAGCAGCAAAGATGTCACTTGGTATGCCTGCATCTGATGATAGAATGCCTGGGTTCAAATCCTGACTCAAATTCTGATACATATGGGAGGTTGGTCAACCATGTGGGATATCCCAATTAGTTCTTGGACCCTGGCTTTGGCCTGGCCCACCCCCAGCTCATCTTTGCATTTAGAAATTAAACCAAAAACTGGAGGACTTCTGTTTATCTGTTTCTCTGCTTTTCAGATAAATTTTAAAAAATGCATTTTAAAAGATAATGACTCCATTGCCATGGTAAAGTTTTGAGTATAATGACTATTTCATAATTTCTTTAAAAAAGCCTTTAAATTAACTGGTATATACTGAAAAACTGTATTTGTATGTGGTTAAAAATATCACCCACCTTATACCTCTGACTCCCTTCCTTGGCGGTAGATGAGCACTAATAATTTCTTGAATGTCTTTCCAGAAATATTCCATAAACTTATATGCATAAATGTGAATTCATCTTTTCTGGAAATTTTCAAATGAGAATATATTTTAGCCATGGTCATGATTTGCTCACTGATTCACCGGAAGGATTCACACAAGTCAACAAGTTGTACTCAAACCCAAGATTTATTACTACCAAGAGTACTGTGCAGGAACTGAGATAAAAGTATGTATAGTTAAAGACTGGAGAGGTCAGGCACAGGGCTCCAAGCCTTCCCTTGCTGTGAGAATGGCACAGACACATTCCCTAAGCCACAAAAAGCAGAGACACATCAGCAGCAACCTGAAGGAATCCACTCACACGTTAATAGTATAGAGTTCTTAATGGTGCTAATCACACATATTCACTTGCCCAACGAGGCTACAGACCAGAAAAAGGCACTAGGTACACATAACACACATTCATGTTGACTTTATATTGTTAAATTTTTATCTATTTGTTTTAATTTTATTTGAGAAAGAGAGATCTTCTATCAGCTGGCTAATTCCCCAAATGCCAGCAATAACAGAGCTTGGCCAGACTGAATCCAGGAGCCTGGAATTGGATCTGGGTGTCCCACAACAGTGTCACAGTCCCAAGTACTCAAGCTATCATTGGCTGCCTCTGAGGGTGCACATTAACAGGAAGCTGAATAGGAAGTAGAGTAAATAGGATTCAAATCAGGCTCTTTGGTATGGGATGTGGGCCTCCCAAGCAGCTACATAACTGCTGCACCAAATGTTTAGCCCATGTTGACTTTAAATAAAATAGCCTAGTTTACCTTGCCTTACTGCCTGGGCCATCCATAAGAACATCCTTTATCACTATCTGAGTGAACCTTCCAGGACTTTGGTTCTCACCACTTTGTCTGTGGGACTTCCCAAAAAAATAAGAAAGAACTGAGTAAAGCAAACTTTCCTCAAGTTCATAATATGCATCCTATAGTGTATTTATCTTTTAACAATGTATCTTCAGGTCATCACTAAATATTTAGCTCATTTTTTTCATGGCTGCATGCTGTTCTTTGACATGGAAACACCACTATTTAATCAACTTCTTATTGATGGAAGATTAAACCCATGCTATTTTCCTGCTATAAACATTAATAATAGTCAATATCCTCATTTGGATGTGAGTAAAGTCATAGGCATTACCCCTTAGGAAAGAGTGACTAGAATGTGTACCTAGAAAATCACTCCAGCCTTGTTGGAGACTGTCTCATTCCACTCTTAAAAGTTGTAATGTATTTAGCATGTTTGTATGGGTTTTTGCCAACTGCCCTTCTTGCATAATTTTGTTTTATTCCCACAACCAGTGTAAGTGACTGTTACCTCCTCCCAATACTGTAAGCTGGCAATTCCTGATTTGGAATTATTAGAATTCACAATTTCATCTACTAACCTGCAATAGCATCTGCTTACACTGGTGTGGTTATGAATATGCTCTTGCCATCAGATTTTCATTATTATTATTTGAGAAGCAATGATAGAGATAGAGGGCAAGAGTGAGAGCACACACATGACAGAGAGTTCACATCCATTGGTTCAGTCCCCACATGCCCACAAGGCCAGGGCTGGGCTGGGGCCAAACACAGGAGTCAGGAATGCAATCCAGGAACCCCATGAGGGTGGCATAACCCTCATGAGACATATGTCATGAGACATAACCACTGCCTCCCAGGGTCTGCAATAGGAGGCTGCTGGAATCAAGAGCTAGAGCCTGGAATCATATGCAGGTACCCAAATGTGAGATGAGGTGATGTAACCAATAGACTAAATACTCATTTCCCTTGGTGTCATCTTTATTAGCAATGTCGCATTGTGTAACATCTTCTATGTGACTCAGTTTCCTTAACTGTAAATCATGCATAACAATAGCTTAATAATGATGACATAAACTCTTCAAAAATTTTTTCTGTGTATTAATCGAATATTAATATGCCATAACTAAATGTTAGTTTTACTGGTTTGCTTAGTATTTTATTTTAAATTTATAGAATAATTTTATTTTTGCTCAGGTTAAACAATGATATATCTGATTGATATGTGATTTATATATTATTTCTTTTTAAAATTTTTTTATTTATTTGAGAGGTAGAGTTACAGACAGCAAGAGGGAGAAACAGAGAGAAAGGTCTTCCGTCCATTGGTTCGCTCCCCAGTGGCCACAATAGTCGGAGCTGCACCTATCTAAAGCCAGGAGCCGGGAGCTTCCTCCCAGTCTCCCACATGTGTGCAGAGGCCCAACGACTTAGGCCATCTTCTAATGCTTTCTCAGGCCACAACAGAGAGCTGGGTTGGAAGAGGAGCAGCCGGGACTAGAGCTAGTGCCCATATGGGATGCTGGCACCGCAGGCAGAGGATTAACCTACTGCACAACAGTGCCAGCCTGTTTTATGTATTATTTCAAAACAAATAATTATAAAAAACTACACATGCCTATTCCACAGAAGGAATCGCCTTGTTGCTATCAGGAGGGCATCCAGAAATATAAGATTGAGAATGATTCACTCGATTAGCTTTATTCTGTTCTAAGTACCTAAGGGTGCAAGGAATTACACTATTCTGCCTTTATTTTGTATCAGGAAGACAGGAAATAGAGAAAAAAGACATGAGGAGAGAGAGGAAGAGGAATGCAGAGAGTCACTAACAGGAATGGCAGAGAAAACAGGAGATTTGGTGGTAGTTTGCCCAGCTCTCCCTGGTGTTCATAGACCTGTGCCTCCCTCCCTGCTCCCAACCTTGTGACCACAGTGGGAATTACTTTGATTTTACCTGACTCCATGCACTGGTCAGAGTTGCGTGGTCAGTAGTATCTTTGTTAAACTGAGCCACACATCTCCTGTCTGCTCTCTACATCCCCTCTTTCTACACAGTCACAGGTTCTGAAGGGAGCACTTGAATGAGGATAGACAACTCAGAATTTTTTTATTCCACCAGAAAGTAAAAGTATCAAAGCTTTTGGTAGTAGAAATTATAAGACAAGTTTCAGATAATTGCAGTGAGCTTTGTGTTTGGTGAATCTCCTCTTGTCTTACCTTTTTATATATTCCAAAGTAGTCATATGAAGACTATTTTTCTCAATCTCTCTTACCAGTTGAGCTCAAGTCAGACTTGTCCAGGAAGATCTAAAGCACTACTGACCAGAAGAACTTTAAGAATAGAGCCTCATATCATGAGATACCTTCAGAAGAAGAGCCTGGCTCTCTCATTGTCAAATTGTAGTCCTTACTTTGTTCCCCACCAGGCAGATGTGGCGAGTAACCAGGAATGGATTCAAGTGTGGTGAACACCCTGAGCAGGCTAACACAGTGAGCCCTGGAAGAGTTTCAGAATATAATGAGGAAAAGGCATCAATCAAGTTGTATAGGGCTTTCATACAAATTGCTTCCTCAAAAATGCCCTTAGACCAAGACCCAGAGTGTTCCATATCCTGTGACTGAGAATGACTTGCTTCTCACCAACATCAGAGACCTGAGTCATGCAGCTTCTCCTCTACCTGGTACAGAGGCCTCTAAACAGGAGGCCTGGCTCAAGGCTGTGATCCCTGACTAGTGAGTGACAGCAGTACAGAGTTTGGGTCAAAATTGGATTCTACTAAGCAGCAGCTTCAAGAAGATTCTGCAGCAATTCATTTTATTTATTTTATTTTAAAATAAATTACTGATTCTTCATTTTCAACAAAACAAGAGAAAATAAACACAAGGAGAGAGTGTCAATTTCTAACAGCCACATCAGTACTTTTCAATCTCTTTAGGACAATAGAATGTCATTGTATCAGCAACAGGATTCAGCATTGTTCTAATACCACAGGTCCACACTTCCAACCTCATCTCCAAATTCTCTCATACCATCTAGACTTAATATTTCAGGAAGTTTCATAGGGCTACTCATAGAAAAATCACTATTTTATGAAATTAATCATTAATCTGATTATTGTTTTGATTTTAAACAATGCTCTCTTTTCCCAACTGTGTTTCCCCAAAGGAAAATTGCTAAGTGTACCAAATGTTTTCTTTCATATGAAATAATTATGTCACCTGAAATATATAAATCTAAGTCCTTTTTTAAAGAAAGCTTGTGTGTGTGTGTGTGTGTGAGAGAGAGAGAGAGAGAGAGAGAGAGAGAGGAGATGAAGAGAACTCCCATTGACTGGTTCACTCCCAAATACCCATGCCAGCCTTTTCCAGCTCTATTTTTCAGAAAATCATCACATTCTTTCATTTAGGAAAAACTATTTTCTTATATATCTTATGTTTTATACAAATGAATCAAGTACAGTTTTGTAAACAGTCACTCATCAAAAATAAATATTGGAGCAGAGTCAAGATGATTGCTGAATAAGAAGCTCTGATTACAACCTTCCTGAAGAGACATCAATTCAACAATTATAAATATACCAAGTCACTTTCTCAAGTGCTACAGAAGCCAGGTGAGATATCATAGTGTCTCACCTTAACATAATCATAAGAAATGTCACATTGAAGAAAGCAAGAAGGAAAGAGTTGCCTACATTACCCTTCCCTACACTTCAATGAGCACAATGAGAAGAGATACCTTCTACTTGGGAGAATGACAATGAACTGAATCCCAGTACTAGGCACTCTGTGAAAAGGGTTGGTTGGGATGAGCTCATCAGTCCCTGCCACCAGGTCTCACCTGCAGAGTGATTATTTGGTGCTTCCACATCAAAGCAGCCTTCACCATTCCTCCCCGAACCACCAACAAAAACAAAACTCTAGCCCTATGGAGAGGCAAGGAGAGAGCTTTGGACCATGCCTTGGAGCTCAAAGCAAAACAGACTATATGCCAAGATGATATAGCTGAAAGAACTCTGCTCACAAACTGAGCCTCCAGGCCTACCAGACATCAAGCTCTGGTGGATTGGACTCACATTGTTATGTGTGTGTTCCGAAGAGGGAGCTCCTTGGGATTTTATGAGGCCCAGGGATGGTGGAACTCATGTGTGACCAGGTTGGAGTCATCTGGGTGGTTAGCAGGCTGCCTCCCTCCTTCAACCTTGAGCACACAGACAAGGGACTAAGTCTTAGAAGTCTGTGCTGGGCTGGTAAAGCCAAATGTTGGACAGATCTTAATGGTTTCCATCACAAGAAAAGTGCCTGTGTATGGAGTCTCTGGACTTGCCTCAATATCAGGCAGAGATCTGTACTCTGAGGAAAGGTTGCATTGATATATAGCCCCACCAGCCTCTCACAGGCCCAGTGCATACTCCTAAGATTGTACAGGGCCTGGTGACTAAAGCCTAGGTGTGATGCACCTAGCATCTCTGCCTAAGTAGCTGAAGGGCTAACTCTATCACACCTCTTACAATCATAGGCAGACAGCAAAGAATCACAAAGCTATTTGGGGACTTGGTGCCAGGCTGATAAAACCCACCATTAAGCAGATTTTAATGTCCCTTGTCCCTAGTCCAGTGCCTACAGACAGTCTTTGTACCTGCTTCAGTGCCCTGTTGTGGGGGAGGCTGAATCCGGAGAGGTCTAGAGGAAACTTCCTGAGCCTGCTTCAAATTTGAAAACCTGTCTTTAAGTTTCAAATCCCTGGTGGCAAACACCCCAGCCACAGGGCGCTTTTGTCTAAGGATCATTAAGGTGGTATAATAGGAGTGGCTAAGACCTTTTTGCATCACATCACCCCACCCCTTGCCCGCATCCACTCATCCACTCTGTACCATCCCCTCTGTACCTCAGCTACATATACACCTCCCTTTTACAATAAAGTGAGACCCTGCTTCTACTGGACTCCACACCACGCCTGATTGTCCCCTGGGTTTGGGGAAGGCTGAGTGGCAGGTGGTGCACTTCCCCTCCTCGGTCAAGGCAAGCTGCGGGCAGCCTGCCTAATTCTCTGGCGGTGGCAAGGAACAGTCACCGCACCCTGTGGAGTTCCTTGAGCCAGGTTGAGCAGTCTTAGACTCCAGCCAGTATCACCAATGGCAATGAGCCCACTAAACAACAGATAGACCACAGTCCACCTCAGTAAAAGAACAGACTGCTTAGAATTTCTAGGACAGCCATAAATGAAGACAGATTACTAAAACGAATTCTTCAGTATGCAGATTATATCATATTCCAACAAATTTCAGGAACTTCCAGGAGCTATGGATTCACCTAAAAAGCAAAATAAGGTGCCATGAGCCAATAATGCATAAATTGAAATTTCTAAATGCTCACATTAAGATTTCAAAATAGCTGTTTTTATGAAACTTAATGAAATTCAAGAGAATACAGAGGCTGGCACCGCGGTTCAATAGGTTAATCCTCTGCCTGCAGTGCCAGCACACCAGGTTCTGGTCCCGGTCGGGTGCCGGATTCTGTCCCGGTTGCCCCTCTTCCAGGCCAGCTCTCTGCTATGGCCTGGGAGTGCAGTGGAGGATGGCCTAGGTCCTTGGGCCCTGCACCCACATGGGAAACCAGGAGGAAGCACCTGGCTCCTGGTTTCGGATCAGCACAGTGCGCCAGCCACAACACACAGGCCACGGCGGCCATTGG
This sequence comes from Lepus oiostolus, assembly GCA_036325905.1. NCBI lineage: Eukaryota > Metazoa > Chordata > Mammalia > Lagomorpha > Leporidae > Lepus > Lepus oiostolus. The sequence continues at coordinate 524,471 of CM070804.1, forward strand.
GTGGTGAACCAATGGAAAAAAGGAAGACCTTTCTGTCTGTCTCTCTCTCTCTCTCACTGTCCACTCTGCCTGTCAAAAATTCTTTTAAAATTTTAAAAAATGGAGAGCGGCAAGATGGCAGAATAGGAAGGGAGCACACTGATAGTCTGGGGAGAGACAGTTTAATAAAAGTGGAGATACTGCAGGTTCAAGGAAGAGTAGAGGAAGAAACAGCAGAGGAACATCTTCTGGAACTAGAGATTCACAGTGGACCTGCGTGGAGAGCGTGGGAGCCCGCAGTTCAGGACACCAGCGGCAGACTCAACACACCAGTGCTGGAACGCGAGCTGAGCCAAACCTCAATAGCCCGAATAGCAGGGAAGAGGAAAGAGGAGACTAGAGGGAACGAGGCTTGAAACTCCGTGGGGAAAAGTTCACCAGGCTAACTAGAAGAGAGAGAGAAAAAGAAAAAAATAATGACCGATATGGACACGAGTTTCTCTCTCTCTGCTCACCTCTCAAAGGTGAGCAAGACAAAGAGTAGGCACCATTTTGGACATACGTCATAAGCAGGGCGAAGTCAGGTCTACACCGGCCCTGAGCCTAGCAGAAAAACCTGGCTCGGGGAGGGGGGTTTGAAATAACAGGAGATTAGGATCTAATGAATGTGTGTGGCTAATGAGCTGAGACTGTGAAAAAAGACAGTGGGGGAGAGAACTCACGGAAGTCACGTGAGTGCTCTTCAGAGACGCTATAATTCGGTAACCTTGGCAACCCAGTGGGAGACTGCAGGAAAATTTGAGCCCACACTGAGGGCAGCACAGATTCCCTGTGTGGTCCTTGGGAAAGAGCTTCTGATCTCTGGCTCCTGTGGGTATATCATTCGCCTGCTAACAACCTCCAATTCCATTCAGCTGTGCAGAATTACTTCCCTTTTGAATCAAAAAAAAAGAAAAAGAAAAAGAAAAAGAAAAAAGAAAGAAAGAAAGAAAGAAAGAAAGAAAGAAAGAAAGAAAGAAAGAAAGAAAGAAAGAAAGAGATTTACCACGCCTAACCTGGGAGTGTCACCTTTGGCACACCCTCAACACTGAGGAACCAAACAGAGCTCTCAGGCCACACCTATGTCAATTCTCTAAGGCTCCATTGAAAACAGACAGTCCACTTAATCTAGAGTCAATAGCATAAAAATAAAAAACACCACAGTGAAGAAACCAAAGAATATCTCCAATATGTCAAACCATCTGGGTAGTGGACCAGCAGATGGAAGACTCTCTCTCTCTCTCTCTCTCTCTCTCTCTCTCTCTCTCTCTCTCTCTGCCCCTGCCTCTGCCTCTCTGTAACTCTGCCATTCAAATAAATAAATATTTTTAAAAAGAAAAGAAAAATGCCTGTTCAAGTCCTTTGACCATTTCTTAACTGGATTGTTTGGTATGCTGTTGAGATTCTTGAGCTATTTATAGATTCTGGATATTAATTGTTTATTAGCTGCATAATTTGCAAATATTTTCTCCTAACAGTTGCCTCTTCACTTTGCTGCACTTCTTTTGAAGTGCAGAAGCTTCTCAACTTCATATATTCCCATTTGTCAATTTTGTCTTTGATTGCCTGTGCTTCTGGGGTCTTTTCCAAGAAGTCTTTTCCTATGTCAATGTCTTACAGAGTTTCCCCAATGTTCTCCTCTAGTAATTTGATGGTATCATGTCATAGCTTTAGATCCTTGATCCATTTTGAGTTGATTTTTGTATAAGGTGTAATGTCACGTTTCATACTTCCTGAAGAGACTGTCCTTTCTCCAGGGCTTTATTTTACCTCTTTGTGAAAGTTGGTTGTAGATGCGTGAATTAATTTCTGGACTTTCTATTCTGTTCCATTGTTCTACATGTTCATTTTAGCGCCAATATAAGGCTGTTTTGATTATAACTGCCCTGTAGTATGTGTTGAAATATGGTATTGTGATGCCTCCAGCTTCGTTTTTGTTGTATAAGATTGTGTTAGCTATTCGAGGTCTCTTGTATTTCCATATGAATTTTAGCATCATTTTTTCTAGATCTGAGAAGTAATTTACAAATTCAATGTGATTGCAACATCAGTGGTTCTGCTTTGAAGGGTTCAGATTCTGAAAATATTTCGAAGGTACAATGAATAGTAAAAAAGTGCTTAGTTCCCCATAGACTTGTAAATAATGTGTGCTGTGAATCATTTTGGATTTTCTGATATTGTGACAAATAAAAAGGATATATTAATTCCAGTTTCCTCAGAATCCTCATATCATAAATGATAAGACTTCAACTTCATAATATTTAACGATCTTCTGTCATTTAAAAGACTCATGTAACAAATTTGTTAATTGAGGAACAAAACATTCATGTAGTCTCAGAACAATAGAAAAATATATTTGGGTTATCAGGCTATTTTTATCTTTTCTTCTTCTTTTTCTCAAGTTTACAAATTATACTGAGACTTTTTCTAGAAAAAAAAAACTCTTACTAATTAAATTAGTCATCCTGCACCCTGTTACGGTGGAAAGAGAACCAAAATAATTAGCAGAAAACAGACATTCTGGTTTCAGCTTTGCAACTACCTAATTGTGTGTGACCTTGGGTAGGTGACTTCACCTTTTTGCCCTAGAAAGTAGGCATTTTCTTGCTCTATAAATAGACAATAAGTTTTGACCTTCCCTAAAATGTAGAGAATAATTTTTCTGTAGGTCAAGATGGATTCAGAAGGATCAAACTTACCTTCCCATGGTATACAGTTATAACATTAGACAAAATCTGGGAAATGTGTTTTAGGCTAAAGACTGTGATCTCTAAGAAAAGAGAAACAAGCAAGGCGAGCCCTACCCTGATTCATGCTTTCTGTCTCAAGGCAGTTTCCAAACTACCGCACAGCTTCTCTTTGTCATGACAGGATACACGTACTTTTTTCATAAAGAATGCTGAGATGATGTCCTAAAAATAATGCCATTCTAAATAAAACTTCCTTTAAGCTTGTATCTAAAGATTGGGAATCATGGTCATCATCCTGAGGAAGATCAGAGCTGAGGACAGAGTGGACAATGATTGTAGAAGTCAAAGACTTAGCAGTGAATCAGAATGAGCTAGTTCAGGAGGTGCAGGTGAGTCTGGCAGATATTGGCTCACTGCATGTTGGGAATGTTCTCTGCCTTCCCCTTGTATTGAGACAGAGACCCCAGGCTCAGTATCAGGAAGGAAGGCCATGTTCAATTGGGTTTGGGCCTGCTGCTGTGTGATAGGCACTCCTGAGCAAGGTCTGCTCCACCAAGCACTTCACCTGCTCTCTGCTCCTCCCAAATACCATTTGTCTTCTTCATCCCTTTTGTCTCATTCTCTCCAATTTCCCTGCTTACTCCTCCCCACCACACACACACACACCAACATACGCTCTTTCTCACACACTCATTCATACACACACATGCATATGCACTTACACACTCATACATGCTCACACTCCCACTCTCATGGTCTCATACCTAATTCACTCATACACACTCTCACACACAACCCTCTCTTACTCTCACACATTCATACTCAAATACATATACTAACACACTCACTTACTATCACATAATCACACACACAATTTCACACACTCATACTCTTGCACACACTTATTCAAATTCCCAACATTTTAAAGGGATGGGGTCCTACAGGTGGTTGTGGGAGGGGTGTGAGCAGGAACTTCCAACTCGTCCCCTCTCCTCAGCATCTGATTTTAAAATATATAAAGTCAGGCAGAGGGAAGGCAAAGGTGAGAACAAATGTGGCTCTGTTTAGTCAGTATAGGCAGTTAAGAGCATATGCAGAACAGCTGAAAACATGTGTCTTCTTTGCCCCACCTGACAACCCCCTCACATGATTCAGTTAACTTTGAGATCTGATCCTGGCTAGGACTTTGTTTCTAGATGATTCAGTGTTGGACTATTGAATGTAGGGGCCAAGTCTCTTTTATCATATAAGAGAGTATTTAAAAAAACCCACACAAAATGGAATTAAAAGATGAGTTTATTCTGGTACAAACATTTGGAAATCCATATATCATGATCTTCGTAACACATATTTTCATGAACTTGTTAAAGACTCCTTCATATGCAAAGATTTCAAACTTTTTTCAACCAAAAAATATTGATCTTTTATTTCCATGTCCAAGAGCTTTTTGAAGCACCCATACTGAGTAACTCAGAATGGTATTCCAAAGAGCTATTTTCACAAAACTTATAAATACTAGCCATTCAGTGAATTTGCAGTGGGATATTCATTCCTGTTTGGTCTCATTAGTACTATTGTTCTCTGATTGCCCCATCTTGGTCTAGTTGACTTTGGAGAAATGAATATGTTCATGTATTAAGGTAACTTCTTGATTTCAACAAGAAATAGTTACTCAATAAAGAAAAGAAGCACACATCACTTTGTATGCCTCATTAGTGAGGTTTGCTTGAAAATCTAGCTTAGACAAAAGAAAAGATTATTTCTTGCCTGATTTGCTGTAGGAATTTCAGAGCTAAATCAAAGGAACAGGGGCTGGCACTGTGGCGTAGTGGGTAAAGTGCCTGCAGTGCCCGCATCCCATATGGTCCCAACTGCTCCACTTCCGATCCAGATCTCTGCTATGGCCTGGGAAAGCAGTAGAAGATGACCCAAGTCCTTGGGCCCCTGCACCCATGCAGGAGACCTGGAAGAAGCCCCTGGCTCCTTGCTTCGGATTGGCGCAGCTCCAGGCCATTGCGGCAAACTGGATAGTGAACCAGCAGATAGAAGACCTCTCTCTCTCTCTCTCTCTCTCTCTCTCTCTCTCTCTCTCTTTCTCTGCCTCTCCTCTCTCTGTGTAACTCTGACTTTCAACTTTCAAATAAATAAATACAATCTTTAAAAAAATAATTCAAAGGAACATTTGTACAGGCCTGAGTTGTCTGTGCTTGATATTTGTAATCTTCAGATGATACAAAATCTTCCCACAGATCTGAATTTTCTTGCCATTCTTCGCATGGTATCCTCATTGACAGCCTTTGAGTCTTAGTTTACAAGACCCCACTACTACCTCAAGAATTTCTGGCCTTTTCTTTTGTTGTTTTTCCTTAAATTCCTTATCTCCATCTCTATGAAGTAGGCAGGCATAAAGATTAAAATTGATTAGGTTTGTAAGCTGGAAGACCATGCCTTCACCATGTCCCTGTGTGACCTCATGCCCCTACCTGGCCATACCTGGGTGCCCACCAGCCAACCAGGTTAATTAACCACTCCCCTTTGAAAGTGGGTTAAAAGCCTGGGACACAGTGAGTCTGGTCCTTCTCTTCCCTGGCCTCTTGCCAGGAGGGGGCTTGCTGTAGCCCTGCGCCCCCAGGGCATGTGGCCTTCAGGCCACCCACCTTAGGCTTCCTGGCCTAGATGCTCCTCCACGTGGCTGGTTCCTGGTGCTCAATATGAACCCATATTTAACTCTCTCTCTCTCGCTTAAATAAAGCTCTCACTTTCCTATGCACTTTTTGCACTAAGTAAAAGCCTAAAATGTACCATGCTGCCTCGTTTATCTGTGCCAGTATTTAGAATTCTACTCTAAATATTAGGCAAGAACCATGTCAGGCTTATTAATATTGAGGATTTATTAATAAGCATATGATGGTATCATATGGCACCTCAAATTCTGGTAGCATATGTGGCACCCCAGATGGCGCTTCTGGAAAACCTTAAAGGGCCACATTTTGGTGTAGATTTTAGAGGGTCTTTCCCGATATCATCTAGAAGTTATACTATAGGAAAGCATGCAACATCTTAATCACCAGAAATCCACCTCATGGTAATATCTAGAAAGTGTGAGTATTTTTCTAACTCAAGAAAAGTATGAGCATAGTGAAACAGGGGTAAAGTCGCTATCCTCTAGATCTGGGGCAGACACACTTCAGAAACTTTGTATAGTATAAAGAACTATGAGAAAGTAGATAACAGCAACAAAGGAGTATAATGCTACTAAGGATGGTCACTGACTGAATTACTTTAAATTCAAAGCTTATATATTTTCTGAAATAAATAAGCCTGTCGTAAGATATATAAATGTACTATATAGGGTACTACAAAATGTACATGAAAAATGTAATAAAAAGAAAAGTGGGGTGCTTGGCACAGCAATTAAGGCTGACTTAGGATGCCTGCACCGCATATTGGAATACCTGGTTGAGTTCCTATTTTAGCTTCCTGAGAGGCATCAAGTAATGGTTTAAGTATTTGGTCCCTGCCACTGATATGGGAAACCTGAATCAAGTTTCTAGATCCCTGCCTCAGCCTGGGCCAGTCCTGGCTGTTGTGGACATTTGCATGAAAAAACAATAAATGAGAGTTCTCTGTATCTTTGTCCCTATTTCACTGTTTTTCAAATAAATAAATAAACAGTTTTAAAACTATTTCAATTAGGGGCCAGTGCTGTGGCATAGTAGGTTAAGCCTCCAACTGTGGCACCATCATCTCCTGTGGTCGCCCATTCAAGTCCTTGTTGCTCCACTTCTGATCTGGCTTTCTGCTGATGGCTTGCAGGAACAGTGGAGGATAGCCCAAGTGTTTGGGCCTCTGGACCTCTGTGGGAGACCCAGAGGAAGCTCCTGGCTCCTGCCCAGCTCCAGCTGTTGAGGCTATTTGAGGAGTGAACCAGTGAATGGAAAACATTTCTCTCTCTCTCTCTTCTCTCTCTCTCTCTCTCTCTCTCTCTCTCTCTCTCTCTCTCTCTCTCTGTTATTCTGCCTCTCAAATAAATAGACATCTTTCAAAAAAATAACCTATTTTATTTAAAGGTTTATTCATTTATTTATTTGAAAGGCAGACATGGGGGGATTAAAAAAAGAGCAAAAACAGATCTTCCATTTGTTGGTTCATTCCTCAAATGACCACATCAGCCAAGTCTGGGCCAGACCAAATGCATGAACCAGGAACATCATCATTATTACCCATGTGAGTAGCAGGGGTTCAAGTATTGGGCCATCTTCTGCTGCCTTTCCAGGCACATTAGCAGGAAGCTGTATCAGAAGCAGAGCAGCTAAGACTCAAACCAGCACTCTGATATGGAATGCCAGTGTCAGAAACTGTGGCTTAACCCACTGCACCACAAATGCCAGTCCATAAAGAATACTTAAGAAAGATAAGTATATTTTGGTGCAAAAGATTTTTTAAATCCACATGTAATTTTCATAATATTCATTTTCCATCAACTTTCTGAAGACCACTTGCATGTGGGGAATATGTCATGTTAAGTCTGGACTTTGACAAAATGGAATTATTTGGGACAAATAGAAACAATAATGTCACAGTTTTGTTGTGGCATAGCAGGTAAAGCCACTGCCTGCAATGCCAGCATCCAATAAGAACACTGGTTAATACCCCAACTGCTCCACTTCCAATACAGTTCCTTAGTGGAAAATGGCCCAACTCCTTGGGCTCTTGCACCCAAGTAGGTGATCCAAAAGAAGCTCCTGACTCCTAGAAGCAGAATAGCCCAGCTCTGGACATTGCAGCCATTTGGGAACTGAACCAGCAGATGGAAGATACCTCTCTCTCTCTCTCTCTCTCTCTCTCTCTCTCTCTCTCTGCTTTTCAGATAAATAATTGTCTTTTTAAAGAATTTTTTTAACTTTTATTTAATGAATATAAATTTCCAGTGTACACCTTATGGATTACAATGGCTTCCCCCTCCCTTAACTTCCCTCCCACCCGCAACCCTCCCCTCTCCCGCTCCCTCTCGCCTTCCATTTGCATCAAGATTCATTTTCAATTCTCCTTATATACAGATCAATTTAGTATAAAGATTTCAACAGTTTGCACCCACATAGAAACACAAAGTGAAACATACTGTTTGAGTAATAGTTATAGCATTAAATCAAAATGTACAGCACATTAAGGACAGAGATCCCACATGAGGAGCAAGTGCACAGTGGCTCCTGTTGTTGACCTAACAAATTGACACTCTAGTTTATGGCGCCAGTAACCACCCTAGGCTGTTGTCTTGAGTTGCCAAGGCTATGGGAGCCTTCCAAGTTTGCCGACTCTGATCATATTTAGACAAGGTCATAAAAGACAGGGTGAGGATAGTAACCAATGATCCTAAGAGTGGCATTTACCAGGTTTGAACAATTATACAGCATTAAGTGGGGAAGAGGACCATCAGTACACACAGGTTGGGAGTAGAGCCATTGGTGGTAGAGTAGAGGTTATGATTACAAAGGAATGAGGCCCAAGTATGCTAGACAGGGTCTAGAACAAAGGGCAGAGTCATTATTAGAGGAGCTAAGAAAGGTGCTGTCTAAGCTACAATTAAGTTTTCTGACTGAGAGGCAAATAGAACCTGATAGAAGGGGCTTGATAATAATCTGTTGGGCTTTAGGCCTTGTAAGTTAAGAGGCCCAGGCCTATCTATCTCTTCACATGGGGTATATCCTAAGGGAGGTGTGAACCTCCTAGGGGAAGGCACTCTGTTGACTTTCATTACTTGGCTGGGCTAGGAGGAGAGCTGGCCAGGTAAAGGCAGGTGGCATCTCTAGCAAGAAATTTACAGTTCTGCCTGCAATGTTGCTTACCCTACTTGACCATCCCCTCAGCTGCAGTGGTCACTTTGGAAGTTGGGCTGAGTGAAGGGCTTTTCAGCTTAGAGCCAATAAGATCTGTGGCTCTGACCTGGGCATTCTTCGACTCCAGGGCAGGTCCATTTCCAGTGATCCAACTCTTGGCAGAGCTGCCAGCGCTCTTCACAAGCTGACTTCTGCTGAAGCCCAGGCTTACCACATTGAAAGCCACTGCAGTGGACTGGACTGTTGGATCTCCTTGAAGGCAGATCACTGTACAGAACAGCCATTAATAGGCCTGCCACCCATTGCTTCTGATGCCTAGCTTTCTTTTCCTCTTGGTTTGTGTTAAAGCAGACCAGAGGATGTAAGTCAAGGGAGTGCCCGTGTCCCATCTCTAATCTTCTGTGGCCTGAACTACAAGTCTATAGTCACAGGCATGTTCTGTAGTAGTGTTTCTAAGGCAGACAATGCCCATGAGGAAAATTATATTCTCACTTTAAAATTTTCTTTCCCTTTGGTCTGAAAGGGAGGTTTTTTCTACTTACTGTATACTTCGCTGATGGCGAAGTGAATCTAGCTATGAGATTATTAGTCAAGTTCTTATTTTGGCTATGCTATTACAGAAAAATGTTAGCCATCTCTTTTATAAGGTCTAAAGATTAAATTGTGCATCCTACAGATTCCTTCATAATAGAATTAGTTTCCTACCTTGAAGAGAATAGAGAAATGAAAGCACAAGTTGGGCTTAGAATAGAGAAAAGAGGGAGCAAGTCCTAGATCGCTTGCTGAAAATAGCAATATGACATGAATACTTAGCAAACAGTTAGAAACCATTTTTAAAAAATATGATGTCATTTCTCTCTTGCTGCTTTTAAGAGTATCTGTTTGCCTTTGACTTTTTAACACTTTATCATGTGCCTAATTGTAATTATCTTAACTCCAAGATTATCCCACTAGAGATTTATTGAGCTTTGTGAGTATATAATCATGTTCATCAAATTTAGGAACTTCTTTTTTTTAATCTAAAGATTTTTTTAAAACTTTTATTTAGTACATATAAATTTCCAAAGTACAGTTTATGGATTACAATGACTTTCCCCCCTCCCCATAACTTCCCTCCCACTTGTACCCCTTCCATCTCCCGCTCCCTCTCCCATTCCATTTACATCAAGATTCATTTTCAATTATCTTTATATACAGAAGATCGATTTAGTATATATTAAGTAAAGATTTCATCAGTTTGCACCCACACAGAACATAAAGTGTAAAATACTATTTCAGTACTAGTTATAGCATTAATTCACATTGGACAAATAATTAAGGACAGAGATCCCACATGAGGAGTAAGTGCACAGTGACTCCTGTTGTTGACTTAACAATTTGACACTCTTGTTTATGGCGTCTGTAATCTCCCTAGGCTCTAGTCATGAGTTGCCAAAGCTATGGAAGCCTTTAGGGTTCACCGACTTCGATCATATTCAGACAAGGTCACAGTCAAAGTGGAAGTTCTCTCCTCCCTTCGGAGAAGGGTACCTCCTTCTTTCATGGCCCCGTTCTTTCTACTGGGATCTCACTCACAGAGATCTTTCATTTATGTCCTCTTTCTTTTTTTTTGCCAGAGTTTCTTGACTTTCCATGCCTAAAATACTCTCATGGGCTCTTCAGCCAGATCCAAATGCCTTAAGGGCTGATTCTGAGGCCAGAGTGCTGTTTAGGACATCTGCCATTCTATGAGTCTGCTGTGTATCCCGCTTCCCATGTTGGATCATTCTCTCCCTTTTTAATTCTATCAGTTAGTATTAGCAGACACTAGTCATGTTTGTGTGATTCCTTTGACTCTTAGACCTATCAGTGTGATCAATTCTTAACCATTATTTGCCCACTGCCAGACCTTTTCTCACTCCCTCTCCGATGTGCTCATTATGCTATCCACAGTTCTTTTTTTTTTTGACCTTTTTTTCCCAATCTGTTTCTCAGGCTGCATAATCTCACTGACTGTTTTATCTAGTTATTCATCCTTTTAGTACTCAAACCTGTTGACAGATTTTTTTGTTGTATGAGATTTTTTTGTTTCAGTTATTATCCTTTTCAACTCTAAATTTTCTGTTTAGTTCCTTTTTATAATTTCTGTCTGCTAATTGATACCTTTTATTGAATGAAATACTGATCTCATACTGTGCTTTAGCCCTGACATATCATTTCCTCTAAGTCTTTGAGCAATATAAAAGAGCTGAATTAAAGTCCTTGTATAGTTAAGTCTATTGTCTGCTTCTTCAGAAGCAGTGTCTATTGATTACCCTTTCTTTTCCTGCATGTAGGTTATAATTACTTATTTACTTTTAAAATAATTTTTGTTGCAAACTAGATATTTTAAATAAAATCATGTGGCTATAGTCACCATACTGTGCAACAGAATATCAGAACTTATTTATTCTTTTTAATTTTCTTAGATTTATTTTATTTATTTGAAAGACAGCAAGACAGAGAGAAGGAGAGACAGAGAGAAGAGATCTTCCTTCTGCTGGTTCACTCTCCAAATGGCTGCAATGCCCAGGTGGGCTAGATCAAGGCCAGGAGCCAAGAATTCTATCCAGGTCTCCCATGTGGGTGGCAGGGGCCCAAGTGCTTAGGCTATCCTCTTTCCCAGCTGTATTAGCAGGGAGCTGGATTGAAAATGAAGCAACCAGGACTCAAACTGTTACTCTTATATGGGATGCTGGCATCGCAGGTTGCGATGTAACCTGTTGTGCCACAATGCCTGACTTTATTTCCCTTTTCCAACTGTAACAGTATCCTCATTGACAAGAAAGGTTGTTGTTGAATAATTTTTAAAACTCACTCTGTAGAACCTATATTTCTTGTTATTTTTAGTAGCTGAAGTCTCTATAGAAATTTCCTGAAATGCTTGAACCAGTAAGTCTCCTAGTCTATGCTAGGGGGCTTTCTGCAAGTTGGGCATTCCTTCAGCAGTCATCCAGGCAATTTACTACTTTGCTGGCCTTGATTTCCTGCTTACTTCAAACCTTGAGGTCACCCAGAGGTGACAGCTTCAAGCTTTCTCACATCTTTCCTGAGCAAGCTGACAGCTCTGGGCGTTATGTTCAGTGCTGTTCATTTAGGTGGCCATCTACAGTCTCAGGAGTGTATCAGAACTATTCAGAACCTTTATGAATATCTCACTCCTCAGATTTTCCTTTTAGTTTTTTTTTTTTTGGACAGGCAGAGTGGATAGAGAGACAGAGAGAAAGGTCTTCCTTTTCGCCATTGGTTCACCCTCCAATGGCCGCTGCAGCCGGCGCATCGTGCTGATCCGAAGCCAGGAGCCAGGTGCTTTTCCTGGTCTCTCATGCGGATGCAGGGCCCAAGGACTTGGGCCATCCTCCACTGCCTTCCCGGGCCATAGCAGAGAACTGGCCTGGAAGAGGGGCAACTGGGATAGAATCCAGTGCCCCAACCGGGACTAGAACCCTGTGTGCCGGCGCTGCAAGGCGGAGGATTAGCCTGTTAAGCCACGGCACCGGCCCCTTTTAGTTTTTGATGAGCTGTTTTTTGTTATCCACCACCTCAGGTTGCTGGTTGCTCAGTTAAACAATTACCTTTAAATGTTTTGAACAAATGCCTCTAAGGAATGGGCCTCTTCATACCAAGTGAGCTCTGATTAGTTCAAATAGTCTTATAGGTAAAGTCCTCCAAAAAACCATCACCCACGTCAGATAATGACAGTGTTCTGGGGCTAAAGCTTTGACAGAACCATAACCCGGTTGACTTATTTCACAGTGTGGTTTTTCAAAGCTACCATGCAGTTGGAGAGAGAGGGATGGGTATAGGACAAGTTAAAATGCCATTGAGGCACTTTGACCATTTTGAGTAGCTATTTTTCTGGTGTATATATGTTCCATAGATTGTACAGGCCTTTAGTTAGCTTCATGTGTTCTGAAAAAGTTGATTCTATAATTATTGTAAATTTTTCACTGATATGTGGGACAGAGAATTTTCTCAGAGACCTGAGCTTCTGCTTGCAAATTGCTGTGAAGCCTTAGGGTACAGCCCAGTTTGACCCCATGCTGGGTTTTGAGGCCAACCCAAGGGCTGGCTGTCTGCCCTCCTTTATGCTGCTGGTGCTTCTGGTAGTGATTGTTTTCCTGGCCTTTACTACTAGAGCACTTCTTCCTGACACATCTTGCTTCCAGAGAAGGAGACGGAGCCGCAGGGCCAGGTTCAGTGCACAGAGATGGCCCGCAGGCATCTGAAGAAGTATATCTGAATATCTCTTGCTCTTGGTGGGCAGGCATAAGAAACAGATGTACCAGAGGGGCCAAATTATGGTCACCTCACCAGCAACCTACTGGCTGGGAGGGTCTGGGGAAGAGATGCGAAGATGACAAGGTTAAACTACAGAACAGCATTTCATATCAGGTAGCAGACCTACATCATTTAAAGGGGTAACTTGTTGAGCTTAATCAGGAGTTTCTTCCACAAGAAGATCAGCTTCAGCACTACAGACAGAAAAGTACTTTCCTTGTGCAGTGGTTAGCATATGAGAATTTTCAGTGTGGACAGCAGGTCAAGGAATTAAGAGAATGATATGAAGAAAAATTAGCAGACCAATTTTTTCAACAAAATCAAGAGACTCACAAAGTTCAAGCAAATGATGGAGAATAATCAGGTGTGAATGATCATGTAGTAGCTAAAAATATTCCAAAAGTAGCTGAGAATGAAGAACCCCCAAGTTATACTACATATGGGAAAGAACAAATCAAAGAGGTGGTGATGTGGGATGGCTGGAATAGAAGAGAATGACCTAGTGATGATCTTCCCACTGCTTTAAAGAGGACGTCTATTTCAGTTTCTGAACATGGAACTCATCAAACAATTTCCCATCTTCCAAGTAGACAACCTCTGTCCACAAATTTGGCTGAAGATGCACAGGTGAACCACAATGCAAACCTTGGTACTCAAAACAGAACCCTTCTAACATTCTTCAGCATTTAACTAGAGGCCCAAACTTGGAGAGTGAACCCAGAATTCTAACAGCTGTACTAAACAGACTTCCAAGGATAAATTTGGTGTCTTCCATAAATTGAAGCAAAACGATGAAGAATGAGAGCTTCAGGTGGACTTTGCAAACTGTGAAAAGCAGCATTTCAATGATGTCCTTTAAATCCTAAGGAAAAGCTTAAAAAAACATAAAGTACTGTAAAATGAAATTTCTACTCCATCATTTTTACTTTTTTTAAATAAAGATCAGTTCTATGGGTTGTAAAGATACATTGAGATAATGAATCAATATATCCATGTATATATGTGAACCTTTTCCTATTACATTCTCTAAGTAGACACTTTATTTGTTATGTTACGGTTGAGCCAAAACAGTTAATCTTTGCATTTAAAGCAAACTACTGTGTTTTTCACATTTTATTGAGCCCAATAATTCTTTCCACAAGTAGACAAGCAAGGAAAAATTGTTGTACATTTTATGTTTCACATAGTTTAATCAGAGTGAGAACAGTTACTCAGTTGAAAACTTTTTATGTAGTAATGTATTGTTAGCCCAACAGATGTTCTATATCTATCCCTTATTTCATGATCTTCAAGGAGTTATACCTATAATAATTACATAAAAAAGGGGAAATGGAAAATAAACACTGGACAACATGTGTACAAAATTCCCTCCCTACTCCTGTTATTTTACATGAGTGCTAATGTGTTTTGGCAAATAAGTTTTCAGTTGGGGCCTGGTAAGACATGACAGTATTTATGAGTTATATCTTATATCTTACTTGGTTCTTGAACTTGTGGAATGCAGGATTCATATGTATTTTCAGTTTTTGTTTTTTCCTCAAGTAACACCAGTACTGCTTCACTATGGCCATCACTAGCTAATTTTTTTATATTTTCATAGTTCAGACTGGTGAAGATATTTGTGATTGAAATGCCAGATCCTGAAAGGGGCTAAATCTACTTTGAAATGAATCTGCAATCAGGATTTCAAAGCTTTTCTGATCATTTTAGTGATCTTTTATGACTAGACTTTTTCAGAAGTACTACATAAAGAATTTTAGCATGTTTTTATAAATGCACAAATAAATGTAAGTACAGTGAGGTCCCCTACTATTTTATTAAAATAGCTTAAAATTTATAACAAAAATGAATCATTGTCATTAATATGTTAGTTAAGAACACATAAAGCTCATATTTGTTAGACTTACAAAATTATTTAAATGTATTTGCCTTTTATTTAACTCTATTTAATACAATGTATAAGCTAGCTAATCCCTGTTCTCTGATTTAAATCATTTAAAAAATCTTATCCCACCTCCTAAAACAAAAAGTTTTAATCATAAATAGAAATTTAAGATTGTCAACCCTGTTTTTCAGAAGGATGACTGTTAATTGCACACAAACAACATGAAATGCATTTCCCCCTAGTACTAATATTTCAGTCAAAATTCAGACTAACAGTGGCTAAGAGATAAGTCATTCACTTGCTGAGGTGCTCCAATTCTTAAACTTCAGCTTCAAATTAATTAATGACCATGAAAAGATGCAATAATCTACTGTTTTTCCCACATTGTCAAACAATCCATGACTTTATCGTAATTAGAATCAGGCCATATTTAAGAAGTATTATGGTTCACAGAATTTTTTAAATGTAATTAAAGGGAAGTGACATACATCTTTTGGGCCTTAGTGTGAGGAGATGAATCTAAAAATACTCCTAGTTGTACTTCTTTCTATTTAATTTTGTAAAATCTGTACAAAAGAAAATCATGAAATTACCTTAGTTGCTTTGTCATAAAAACCATTTGGTTGTATGGTAGCTATTACATAGCAAAATTTCTTCAATTAACAACTAAGAATTTTTTTAAGTTTTATTTATTTATTTGAAAGGCAGAGTTACAGAGAGAATGGAAGAGACAGAGAGAGAGAGAGAGGTCTTCCACTTACTGGTTCACTCCCCAAATGGCCACAATGGCCAGAGCAAGGCTGAGCCAGGCTAAAGCTAGGAGCCAGGAGCTTCATCCTGCACTACCATTTGGCTGTCAAGGGCCCAAGTACGTGAGCCATCTTATGTTGCATTTCACAGACCATTAGCAAGGAGTTAGATTGGAGCTAGAGCTGCTGCCAGGGGGTTGAATTGGTGGCCATGTGGGTGCTGGTGTCACAGGTGGCAGCTTTACTACACTACAACACCAGCACCAGCAGCCTAGACATTTCATAACTGGAGAAATCCCAGACTAATTGATAATATTTTTGACCGTATTAACTATGTGAATCTTTTAAAAAAAAATTTGTTTATTTGAAAAGCAGAGTTAGAGATGGAGGAGGCAGAGAAAGATCTTCCATCTGTTCACTCCCCATTTGGCCACAACCACTGGGGCTGGGCCAGGCCAAAGCCAAGAGCTTCTTCTAGGTCTCCCATATGGGTGTCAGGGGCCTGGATCAGAAGTAGAGCAGCTGGGACACTTACTGGCACCCATATGGGATGCCAGTGTCACAGAGGATTGCTTAATCTCCTATGCGACAACAACTACCCTATGTGAATCAACATTCTACAATCTGTTTTAGACATACTGTTTTTATGTTTTACTTCTGCCTTAAGTTTTCAGGTTTTCTTGATGTATTTTTTGCCCTAATTTAGTGTTAAGTTGATGGAAATCATCTCTTGCTGGGTTCTGATAAATTAAAAATTGAAAAAAAAAGAGGCTATTTATCTCTTTATGAAAGAATCTTCCATCCACTGGTTCATTCCTCAAATGGTTGCAACAGCCAGGAGCCAGGAACTCCATCCTGGTTGCCCACATGGATGGCAGGGACCCAAGTGCTTGAGCCATTGTCTTCTCTCTTCTAGGTGCATTAGCAGGAAGCTGGATCAGAAGCAGAATACCCAGCACTCAAACCTGAACTCTAGTATGGAGTGTAGGCATCCTAAGTAGTGGCTTAACCTGATGGACCACAACATCCACCCCTGAAGTCATCTGGAATCTTTTCCTTTTATCAGTTTCCAAGTCTACTAGTTTTCATAGAATTTTTCTTTAATTTGTGGCTTGTAATTTTTTCTTCCAGCGTCTTTAATATTCATGATTCCTTGAATGGTGTTTTGCTTCTTTTCTTTTCTCAATCCCCTTGTGTTCAAGGAAGTTTCTGTCTCTAATAACTTCAATTTCCACCCAGATGGGCAATGATTCTCAAATTCTGTCCTCATCCTAGAGCTTCCTTCTGCATTCTGAAATAATGTTTCCTGGCAATTCTGCCTTATTTTCCAGAGAATCTTAATGTTTCCATATGAACAGATCTGTCTCACTAAAACTTTTTTAAAAAAAAATGTAAAATGTCATCCTACTTTAAAACATATTTTATTTACTTAAAAGGCAGGGTGACAAAGAGAAGGGTGATACAACACCTCTTTGTTTATATCTTTGAGGACCTAATTTTTCTGATTTATACACATCCTCACCATAGTAGAAGATTTTATTCTAACCATTCTTACGGATATGAAGTGGTCCCCTTGTGGTTTTGATTTATATTTCTGTTAGTCTGCTGGAGCTTTCATAATAAAATACCATAAGCTGAGTGACTTAAACAACAGAAATGTATTTCTTACAGTTGTATAGGCTGAAATTCCAAGATTAAGGTGCCAGTAGGTTGATTTTCTTGGTCCATTGCATGCGAATTCCACACCAGTTCACCGGATATGACTGGATGAAACCGGAAATATCCGGATTTGTTTTGTCTAACTCAATCCCAGATATTGCTACAGCCTCTGTGTTTGTGTTTTCCAGATATTATCCACGGACTTTATTGTTTTGAATGTTTTTAGCAAAGAACATTTAATTTTGTACCATTGAAACACTAATTGGTTCATCATGGAGACACCAGCTCCAAACATTCCTAATTTCTAGTGAGAAAGCTAGAGGAACTGCGGTAAACAAACATGATATTTCTGTTTGTATAGATGACATTTTATGCACTTGCCTAACGAAAGGACTTTGCTTTTCTCGAAAACCATTTTTACTGTGATTTTCCCGGTCCATTGCATACAAATTCCACACCACTTTGTCCAGGTATGACTGGATGAAACCGGAAATATCCGGTTTTGTTTTGGCTAACTGAATCAAAGATATTGCTACAGCCTCTGTGTTTGTGTTTTCTAGATATTATTAATGGACTCTATTGTTTTGAATGTTTTTTATCGGGGAATATTTTATTTTGAGCTTGGATACAGTAATTGGTTCCACATGGAGACACCAGCTCTGCATATTCGTATTTTCTAGGGAGAAAGCTTGAGGAAGTGCGACAAACAAACATGATATTTCTGTTTGTATAGATGACATTTTATGCACTTGCCTAACGAAAAGCCTTTGCTTTTCTCCGAAACCATTTTTACTGTGATTTTCTCGGTCCACTGCATAGGAATTCCACACCAGCTTGTCCGGATATGAGTGGATGAAACCGGAAATATCGGGCTATGTTTTGGCTAACTCAATCCCAGATATTGCTACAGACTCTCTGTTTGTGCTTTCCGGATATTATCCACGGACTTTATTGTTTTGAATGTTTTTTATCAGGGAACATTTAATTTTGTGGTTGGAAACACTAATTGGTTCCAAATGGAGAAACAAGCTCTACACATTCCTATTTTCTAGGGAGAAAGCTAGAGGAACTGCGGGACACAAACATGATATTTCTGTTTCTATCGATGACATTTTATGCACTTGCCTAACGAAAAGACTTTGGTTTTCTCCAAAACCATTTGTACTCTGATTTTGTCAGTCCATGGCATATGAATTCCACACCAGTTTGTTCGGATATGACTGGATGAAACCAGAAATATCCAGTTGTGTTTTGTCTACCTCACTCCTAAATATTGTGAAAGCCTCTGTGTTTGTGTTTTCTGGATATTATTGATGGACTTTATTGTTTTGAATGTTTTTATCAGGGAACATTTAATTTTGTACCATTGATACACTAACTGGTTCATCATGGGAAAACCAGCTCTACACTTTCGTATTTTCTAGCGACAATGATAGAGGAACTGCGGCAAACAATCATGATATTTCTGTTTGTATAGATGACATTTTATGCACTTGCCTAACGGAAAGACTATGCTTTTCTACAAAACCATTTTTACTGTGATTTTCTCGGTCCATTGCATACAAATGCCACACCACTTTGTCTGGATATGACTGGATGAAACCAGAAATATCCGGTTTTCTTTTCGCTAACTCAATCCCAGATATTGCTACAGCCTGTCTGTTTTTGTTTTCCGGATATTATCCACGGACTTTATTGTTTTGAATGTTTTTTATCTGGGAACATTTAATTTTGTGCTTGGAAACACTAATTGGTTCCACATGGAGACACCAGCTCTACACATTCGCATTTTCTAGGGAGAAAGCTAGAGGAACTGCGACAAACAAACATGATATTTCTGTTTGTATAGATGACTTTTTATGCACTTGCCTAAAGAAAAGACTTTGCTTTTCTCCAAAACCATTTGTACTGTGATTTTGTCGGCCCATGGCATATGAATTCCACACCAGTTTCTCCGGATATGACTGGATGAAACAAGAAATAACCGGTTTTTTTTTGGCTAACTCAATTCAAAATATTGTGAAAGGCTCTGTGTTTGTCTTTTCTGGATATTATCGATGGAGTTTATTGTTTTGAATGTTTTTATCAGGGAACATTTAATTTCGTACCGTTGAAACTAAATGGTTCATCATGGGAACAGCAGCTCTACACATTCGTAATTTCTAGGAAGAAAGATAGAGGAACTGCGAAAAACAAACATGATATTTCTGTTTGTATAGATGACATTTTATGCACTTGCCTAACGAAAAGACTTTGCTTTTCTCCAGAACCATTTTTACTGTGATTTTCTCGGTCCATTGCATATGAATTCCATATCAGTTTGTCCAGGTATGACTGCATGAAACCGGAAATATCCGGTTTTGTTTTGGCTCACTCAATCCGAAATATTGCTACAGCCTCTGTGTTTGTGTTTTCAGGTATTATCAAAGAACTTTATTGTTTTGAATGTTTTTTATCGAGGAACATTTAATTTTATTTTGTGCTTGGAATCACTAATAGGTTCCACATGGAGACACCAGCTCTACACATTCGTATTTTCTAGGGAGAAAGCTAGAGGAACTGCGGGACACAAACATGATATTTCTGGTTGTATAGATGACATTTTATGCACTTGCCTAACGAAAAGACTTTGCTTTTCTCCAAAACCATTTTTAATGTGATTTTCTTGGTCCATTGAATAGGAAATGCACACCAGTTTGTCCGCATATGACTGGATGAAACCGGGAATATTCGGTTATGTTTTGGGTAACTCAATCCGAAATATTGTGAAAGCCTCTGTGTTGTGTTTTCTGGATATTATCGATGGACTTTATCGTTTTGAATGTTTTTATCAGAGAACATTTAATTTTGTACCGTTGAAATACTATTTGGTTCATCATGGGGACACCAGCTCTACACATTCGTATTTTCTAAGGAGAAAGCTAGAGGAACTGCAACAAACAAACATGATATTTTTGTTTGTATAGATGACATTTTATGCACTTACCTAAGGAAATGATTTTGCTTTTCTCCAAAACCATTTTTACTGTGATTTTCTCGGTCCATTGCATACGAATTCCACACCACTTTGTACGAATATGACTGGATGAAACCAGAAATATCCGGTTTACTTTTGGCTTACTCAATCCCAGATATTGCTACAGCCTCTGTGTTAGTGTTTTCTGAATATTATCAATGGACTTTATTGTTTTGAATGTTTTTATCAGGGAACATTTAATTTTGTGCTGGTAATCAAAAAATTGTTCCAAATGGAGACCCCAGCTCTACATATTTGTATTTTCTAGGGAGAAAGCTTGAGGAAGTGCGACAAACAAACATGATATTTCTGTTTGTATAGATGACATTTTATGAACTTGCCTAAAGAAAATACTTTGCTTTTCTCCAAAACCATTTTTACTGTGATTTTCTCGGTCCACTGCATAGGAATTCCACACCAGCTTGTCCGGATATGAGTGGATGAAACCGGAAATATCGGGCTATGTTTTGGCTAACTCAATCCCAGATATTGCTACAGACTCTCTGTTTGTGTTTTCCGGATATTATCCACGGACTTTATTGTTTTGAATGTTTTTTATCAGGGAACATTTAATTTTGTGGTTGGAAACACTAATTGGTTCCAAATGGAGAAACAAGCTCTACACATTCCTATTTTCTAGGGAGAAAGCTAGAGGAACTGCGACAAACAAACATGATATTTCTGTTTCTATCGATGACATTTTATGCACTTGCCTAACGAAAAGACTTTGCTTTTCTCCAAAACCATTTGTACTCTGATTTTGTCGGTCCATGGCATATGAATTCCACACCAGTTTGTTCGGATATGACTGGATGAAACCAGAAATATCCGGTTGTGTTTTGTCTACCTCACTCCTAAATATTGTGAAAGCCTCTGTGTTTGTGTTTTCTGGATATTATTGATGGACTTTATTGTTTTGAATGTTTTTATCAGGGAACATTTAATTTTGTACCATTGATACACTAACTGGTTCATCATGGGAAAACCAGCTCTACACTTTCGTATTTTCTAGCGACAATGATAGAGGAACTGCGGCAAACAATCATGATATTTCTGTTTGTATAGATGACATTTTATGCACTTGCCTAACGGAAAGACTATGCTTTTCTACAAAACCATTTTTACTGTGATTTTCTCGGTCCATTGCATACAAATGCCACACCACTTTGTCTGGATATGACTGGATGAAACCAGAAATATCCGGTTTTCTTTTCGCTAACTCAATCCCAGATATTGCTACAGCCTGTCTGTTTTTGTTTTCCGGATATTATCCACGGACTTTATTGTTTTGAATGTTTTTTATCTGGGAACATTTAATTTTGTGCTTGGAAACACTAATTGGTTCCACATGGAGACACCAGCTCTACACATTCGCATTTTCTAGGGAGAAAGCTAGAGGAACTGCGGGACACAAACATGATATTTCTGGTTGTATAGATGACATTTTATGCACTTGCCTAAAGAAATGACTTTGCTTTTCTCCAAAACCATTTGTACTGTGATTTTGTCGGTCCATGGCATATGAATTCCACACCAGTTTCTCCGGATATGACTGGATGAAACAAGAAATAACCGGTTTTTTTTTGGCTAACTCAATTCAAAATATTGTGAAAGGCTCTGTGTTTGTCTTTTCTGGATATTATCGATGGACTTTATTGTTTTGAATGTTTTTATCAGGGAATATTTAATTTTGTACCGTTGATAAACTAGTTGGTTCATCATGGGGACACCAGCTCTACACTTTCGTATTTTCTAGGGAGTAAGCTAGAGGAACTGAACAAACAAACATGATAGTTCTGTTGGTATAGATGACATTTTATGCACTTGCCTAACGAAAAGACTTTGCTTTTCTCCAAAATCATTTTTACTGTGATTTTCTCGGTCCATTGCATACGAATTCCACACCACTTTGTCCGGATATGACTGGATGAAACCAGAAATATCCGGTTGTGTTTTAGCTAACTCATCCCTGATATTGCTACAGCCTCTGTGTTTATGTCTTCCAGATAGTATCCATGGACGTTATTGTTTTGACTGTTTTTTATCCGGGAACATTTAATTTTGTGCTTGGAAACTCTAATTGGTTCCACATGGAGACACCAGCTCTACACATTTGTATTTTCTAGGGAGAAAGCTAGAGGAACTCCGACAAAGAAACATGATATTTCTGTTTGTATAGATGACATTTTATGCACTTGCCTAATGAAAAGACTTTGCTTTTCTCCAAAACCATTTTTACTGTGATTTTCTCGCTCTATTGCATATGAAGTCCAGACCAGTTTGTCCGGATATCACTGGATTAAACCAGAAATATCCGGGTTTTTTTGGCTAACTCAATCTGAAATATTGTGCAAGACTCTGTGTTTGTGTTTTCTGGATATTATCGATGGAGTTTATTGTTTTGAATGTTTTTATCAGGGAACATTTAATTTCGTACCGTTGAAACTAAATGGTTCATCATGGGAACAGCAGCTCTACACATTCGTAATTTCTAGGAAGAAAGATAGAGGAACTGCGAAAAACAAACATGATATTTCTGTTTGTATAGATGACATTTTATGCACTTGCCTAACGAAAAGACTTTGCTTTTCTCCAGAACCATTTTTACTGTGATTTTCTCGGTCCATTGCATATGAATTCCATATCAGTTTGTCCAGGTATGACTGCATGAAACCGGAAATATCCGGTTTTGTTTTGGCTCACTCAATCCGAAATATTGCTACAGCCTCTGTGTTTGTGTTTTCAGGTATTATCAAAGAACTTTATTGTTTTGAATGTTTTTTATCGAGGAACATTTAATTTTATTTTGTGCTTGGAATCACTAATAGGTTCCACATGGAGACACCAGCTCTACACATTCGTATTTTCTAGGGAGAAAGCTAGAGGAACTGCGGGACACAAACATGATATTTCTGGTTGTATAGATGACATTTTATGCACTTGCCTAACGAAAAGACTTTGCTTTTCTCCAAAACCATTTTTAATGTGATTTTCTTGGTCCATTGAATAGGAAATGCACACCAGTTTGTCCGCATATGACTGGATGAAACCGGGAATATTCGGTTATGTTTTGGGTAACTCAATCCGAAATATTGTGAAAGCCTCTGTGTTTGTGTTTTCTGGATATTATCGATGGACTTTATCGTTTTGAATGTTTTTATCAGAGAACATTTAATTTTGTACCGTTGAAATACTATTTGGTTCATCATGGGGACACCAGCTCTACACATTCGTATTTTCTAAGGAGAAAGCTAGAGGAACTGCAACAAACAAATATGATATTTTTGTTTGTATAGATGACATTTTATGCACTTACCTAAGGAAATGATTTTGCTTTTCTCCAAAACCATTTTTACTGTGATTTTCTCGGTCCATTGCATACGAATTCCACACCACTTTGTACGAATATGACTGGATGAAACCAGAAATATCCGGTTTACTTTTGGCTTACTCAATCCCAGATATTGCTACAGCCTCTGTGTTAGTGTTTTCTGAATATTATCAATGGACTTTATTGTTTTGAATGTTTTTATCAGGGAACATTTAATTTTGTGCTGGTAATCAAAAAATTGTTCCACATGGAGACCCCAGCTCTACATATTTGTATTTTCTAGGGAGAAAGCTTGAGGAAGTGCGACAAACAAACATGATATTTCTGTTTGTATAGATGACATTTTATGAACTTGCCTAAAGAAAATACTTTGCTTTTCTCCAAAACCATTTTTACTGTGATTTTCTCGGTCCACTGCATAGGAATTCCACACCAGCTTGTCCGGATATGAGTGGATGAAACCGGAAATATCGGGCTATGTTTTGGCTAACTCAATCCCAGATATTGCTACAGACTCTCTGTTTGTGTTTTCCGGATATTATCCACGGACTTTATTGTTTTGAATGTTTTTTATCAGGGAACATTTAATTTTGTGGTTGGAAACACTAATTGGTTCCAAATGGAGAAACAAGCTCTACACATTCCTATTTTCTAGGGAGAAAGCTAGAGGAACTGCGACAAACAAACATGATATTTCTGTTTCTATCGATGACATTTTATGCACTTGCCTAACGAAAAGACTTTGCTTTTCTCCAAAACCATTTGTACTCTGATTTTGTCGGTCCATGGCATATGAATTCCACACCAGTTTGTTCGGATATGACTGGATGAAACCAGAAATATCCGGTTGTGTTTTGTCTACCTCACTCCTAAATATTGTGAAAGCCTCTGTGTTTGTGTTTTCTGGATATTATTGATGGACTTTATTGTTTTGAATGTTTTTATCAGGGAACATTTAATTTTGTACCATTGATACACTAACTGGTTCATCATGGGAAAACCAGCTCTACACTTTCGTATTTTCTAGCGACAATGATAGAGGAACTGCGGCAAACAATCATGATATTTCTGTTTGTATAGATGACATTTTATGCACTTGCCTAACGGAAAGACTATGCTTTTCTACAAAACCATTTTTACTGTGATTTTCTCGGTCCATTGCATACAAATGCCACACCACTTTGTCTGGATATGACTGGATGAAACCAGAAATATCCGGTTTTCTTTTCGCTAACTCAATCCCAGATATTGCTACAGCCTGTCTGTTTTTGTTTTCCGGATATTATCCACGGACTTTATTGTTTTGAATGTTTTTTATCTGGGAACATTTAATTTTGTGCTTGGAAACACTAATTGTTTCCACATGGAGACACCAGCTCTACACATTCGCATTTTCTAGGGAGAAAGCTAGAGGAACTGCGGGACACAAACATGATATTTCTGGTTGTATAGATGACATTTTATGCACTTGCCTAAAGAAATGACTTTGCTTTTCTCCAAAACCATTTGTACTGTGATTTTGTCGGTCCATGGCATATGAATTCCACACCAGTTTCTCCGGATATGACTGGATGAAACAAGAAATAACCGGTTTTTTTTTTGGCTAACTCAATTCAAAATATTGTGAAAGGCTCTGTGTTTGTCTTTTCTGGATATTATCGATGGACTTTATTGTTTTGAATGTTTTTATCAGGGAATATTTAATTTTGTACCGTTGATAAACTAGTTGGTTCATCATGGGGACAACAGCTCCACACATTCATATTTTCTAGGCAGTAAGCTAGAGGAACTGAACAAACAAACATGATAGTTCTGTTGGTATAGATGACATTTTATGCACTTGCCTAACGAAAAGACTTTGCTTTTCTCCAAAATCATTTTTACTGTGATTTTCTCGGTCCATTGCATACGAATTCCACACCACTTTGTCCGGATATGACTGGATGAAACCAGAAATATCCGGTTGTGTTTTAGCTAACTCATCCCTGATATTGCTACAGCCTCTGTGTTTATGTCTTCCAGATAGTATCCATGGACGTTATTGTTTTGACTGTTTTTTATCCGGGAACATTTAATTTTGTGCTTGGAAACTCTAATTGGTTCCACATGGAGACACCAGCTCTACACATTTGTATTTTCTAGGGAGAAAGCTAGAGGAACTCCGACAAAGAAACATGATATTTCTGTTTGTATAGATGACATTTTATGCACTTGCCTAATGAAAAGACTTTGCTTTTCTCCAAAACCATTTTTACTGTGATTTTCTCGCTCTATTGCATATGAAGTCCAGACCAGTTTGTCCGGATATCACTGGATTAAACCAGAAATATCCGGGTTTTTTTGGCTAACTCAATCTGAAATATTGTGCAAGACTCTGTGTTTGTGTTTTCTGGATATTATCGATGGAGTTTATTGTTTTGAATGTTTTTATCAGGGAACATTTAATTTCGTACCGTTGAAACTAAATGGTTCATCATGGGAACAGCAGCTCTACACATTCGTAATTTCTAGGAAGAAAGATAGAGGAACTGCGAAAAACAAACATGATATTTCTGTTTGTATAGATGACATTTTATGCACTTGCCTAACGAAAAGACTTTGCTTTTCTCCAGAACCATTTTTACTGTGATTTTCTCGGTCCATTGCATATGAATTCCATATCAGTTTGTCCAGGTATGACTGCATGAAACCGGAAATATCCGGTTTTGTTTTGGCTCACTCAATCCGAAATATTGCTACAGCCTCTGTGTTTGTGTTTTCAGGTATTATCAAAGAACTTTATTGTTTTGAATGTTTTTTATCGAGGAACATTTAATTTTATTTTGTGCTTGGAATCACTAATAGGTTCCACATGGAGACACCAGCTCTACACATTCGTATTTTCTAGGGAGAAAGCTAGAGGAACTGCGGGACACAAACATGATATTTCTGGTTGTATAGATGACATTTTATGCACTTGCCTAACGAAAAGACTTTGCTTTTCTCCAAAACCATTTTTAATGTGATTTTCTTGGTCCATTGAATAGGAAATGCACACCAGTTTGTCCGCATATGACTGGATGAAACCGGGAATATTCGGTTATGTTTTGGGTAACTCAATCCGAAATATTGTGAAAGCCTCTGTGTTTGTGTTTTCTGGATATTATCGATGGACTTTATCGTTTTGAATGTTTTTATCAGAGAACATTTAATTTTGTACCGTTGAAATACTATTTGGTTCATCATGGGGACACCAGCTCTACACATTCGTATTTTCTAAGGAGAAAGCTAGAGGAACTGCAACAAACAAACATGATATTTTTGTTTGTATAGATGACATTTTATGCACTTACCTAAGGAAATGATTTTGCTTTTCTCCAAAACCATTTTTACTGTGATTTTCTCGGTCCATTGCATACGAATTCCACACCACTTTGTACGAATATGACTGGATGAAACCAGAAATATCCGGTTTACTTTTGGCTTACTCAATCCCAGATATTGCTACAGCCTCTGTGTTAGTGTTTTCTGAATATTATCAATGGACTTTATTGTTTTGAATGTTTTTATCAGGGAACATTTAATTTTGTGCTGGTAATCAAAAAATTGTTCCACATGGAGACCCCAGCTCTACATATTTGTATTTTCTAGGGAGAAAGCTTGAGGAAGTGCGACAAACAAACATGATATTTCTGTTTGTATAGATGACATTTTATGAACTTGCCTAAAGAAAATACTTTGCTTTTCTCCAAAACCATTTTTACTGTGATTTTCTCGGTCCACTGCATAGGAATTCCACACCAGCTTGTCCGGATATGAGTGGATGAAACCGGAAATATCGGGCTATGTTTTGGCTAACTCAATCCCAGATATTGCTACAGACTCTCTGTTTGTGTTTTCCGGATATTATCCACGGACTTTATTGTTTTGAATGTTTTTTATCAGGGAACATTTAATTTTGTGGTTGGAAACACTAATTGGTTCCAAATGGAGAAACAAGCTCTACACATTCCTATTTTCTAGGGAGAAAGCTAGAGGAACTGCGACAAACAAACATGATATTTCTGTTTCTATCGATGACATTTTATGCACTTGCCTAACGAAAAGACTTTGCTTTTCTCCAAAACCATTTGTACTCTGATTTTGTCGGTCCATGGCATATGAATTCCACACCAGTTTGTTCGGATATGACTGGATGAAACCAGAAATATCCGGTTGTGTTTTGTCTACCTCACTCCTAAATATTGTGAAAGCCTCTGTGTTTGTGTTTTCTGGATATTATTGATGGACTTTATTGTTTTGAATGTTTTTATCAGGGAACATTTAATTTTGTACCATTGATACACTAACTGGTTCATCATGGGAAAACCAGCTCTACACTTTCGTATTTTCTAGCGACAATGATAGAGGAACTGCGGCAAACAATCATGATATTTCTGTTTGTATAGATGACATTTTATGCACTTGCCTAACGGAAAGACTATGCTTTTCTACAAAACCATTTTTACTGTGATTTTCTCGGTCCATTGCATACAAATGCCACACCACTTTGTCTGGATATGACTGGATGAAACCAGAAATATCCGGTTTTCTTTTCGCTAACTCAATCCCAGATATTGCTACAGCCTGTCTGTTTTTGTTTTCCGGATATTATCCACGGACTTTATTGTTTTGAATGTTTTTTATCTGGGAACATTTAATTTTGTGCTTGGAAACACTAATTGGTTCCACATGGAGACACCAGCTCTACACATTCGCATTTTCTAGGGAGAAAGCTAGAGGAACTGCGGGACACAAACATGATATTTCTGGTTGTATAGATGACATTTTATGCACTTGCCTAAAGAAATGACTTTGCTTTTCTCCAAAACCATTTGTACTGTGATTTTGTCGGTCCATGGCATATGAATTCCACACCAGTTTCTCCGGATATGACTGGATGAAACAAGAAATAACCGGTTTTTTTTTTTGGCTAACTCAATTCAAAATATTGTGAAAGGCTCTGTGTTTGTCTTTTCTGGATATTATCGATGGACTTTATTGTTTTGAATGTTTTTATCAGGGAATATTTAATTTTGTACCGTTGATAAACTAGTTGGTTCATCATGGGGACAACAGCTCCACACATTCATATTTTCTAGGCAGTAAGCTAGAGGAACTGAACAAACAAACATGATAGTTCTGTTGGTATAGATGACATTTTATGCACTTGCCTAACGAAAAGACTTTGCTTTTCTCCAAAATCATTTTTACTGTGATTTTCTCGGTCCATTGCATACGAATTCCACACCACTTTGTCCGGATATGACTGGATGAAACCAGAAATATCCGGTTGTGTTTTAGCTAACTCATCCCTGATATTGCTACAGCCTCTGTGTTTATGTCTTCCAGATAGTATCCATGGACGTTATTGTTTTGACTGTTTTTTATCCGGGAACATTTAATTTTGTGCTTGGAAACTCTAATTGGTTCCACATGGAGACACCAGCTCTACACATTTGTATTTTCTAGGGAGAAAGCTAGAGGAACTCCGACAAAGAAACATGATATTTCTGTTTGTATAGATGACATTTTATGCACTTGCCTAATGAAAAGACTTTGCTTTTCTCCAAAACCATTTTTACTGTGATTTTCTCGCTCTATTGCATATGAAATCCAGACCAGTTTGTCCGGATATCACTGGATTAAACCAGAAATATCCGGGTTTTTTTGGCTAACTCAATCTGAAATATTGTGCAAGACTCTGTGTTTGTGTTTTCTGGATATTATCGATGGAGTTTATTGTTTTGAATGTTTTTATCAGGGAACATTTAATTTCGTACCATTGAAACTAAATGGTTCATCATGGGAACAGCAGCTCTACACATTCGTAATTTCTAGGAAGAAAGATAGAGGAACTGCGAAAAACAAACATGATATTTCTGTTTGTATAGATGACATTTTATGCACTTGCCTAACGAAAAGACTTTGCTTTTCTCCAGAACCATTTTTACTGTGATTTTCTCGGTCCATTGCATATGAATTCCATATCAGTTTGTCCAGGTATGACTGCATGAAACCGGAAATATCCGGTTTTGTTTTGGCTCACTCAATCCGAAATATTGCTACAGCCTCTGTGTTTGTGTTTTCAGGTATTATCAAAGAACTTTATTGTTTTGAATGTTTTTTATCGAGGAACATTTAATTTTATTTTGTGCTTGGAATCACTAATAGGTTCCACATGGAGACACCAGCTCTACACATTCGTATTTTCTAGGGAGAAAGCTAGAGGAACTGCGGGACACAAACATGATATTTCTGGTTGTATAGATGACATTTTATGCACTTGCCTAACGAAAAGACTTTGCTTTTCTCCGAAACCATTTTTAATGTGATTTTCTTGGTCCATTGAATAGGAAATGCACACCAGTTTGTCCGCATATGACTGGATGAAACCGGGAATATTCGGTTATGTTTTGGGTAACTCAATCCGAAATATTGTGAAAGCCTCTGTGTTTGTGTTTTCTGGATATTATCGATGGACTTTATCGTTTTGAATGTTTTTATCAGAGAACATTTAATTTTGTACCGTTGAAATACTATTTGGTTCATCATGGGGACACCAGCTCTACACATTCGTATTTTCTAAGGAGAAAGCTAGAGGAACTGCAACAAACAAACATGATATTTTTGTTTGTATAGATGACATTTTATGCACTTACCTAAGGAAATGATTTTGCTTTTCTCCAAAACCATTTTTACTGTGATTTTCTCGGTCCATTGCATACGAATTCCACACCACTTTGTACGAATATGACTGGATGAAACCAGAAATATCCGGTTTACTTTTGGCTTACTCAATCCCAGATATTGCTACAGCCTCTGTGTTAGTGTTTTCTGAATATTATCAATGGACTTTATTGTTTTGAATGTTTTTATCAGGGAACATTTAATTTTGTGCTGGTAATCAAAAAATTGTTCCACATGGAGACCCCAGCTCTACATATTTGTATTTTCTAGGGAGAAAGCTTGAGGAAGTGCGACAAACAAACATGATATTTCTGTTTGTATAGATGACATTTTATGAACTTGCCTAAAGAAAATACTTTGCTTTTCTCCAAAACCATTTTTACTGTGATTTTCTCGGTCCACTGCATAGGAATTCCACACCAGCTTGTCCGGATATGAGTGGATGAAACCGGAAATATCGGGCTATGTTTTGGCTAACTCAATCCCAGATATTGCTACAGACTCTCTGTTTGTGTTTTCCGGATATTATCCACGGACTTTATTGTTTTGAATGTTTTTTATCAGGGAACATTTAATTTTGTGGTTGGAAACACTAATTGGTTCCAAATGGAGAAACAAGCTCTACACATTCCTATTTTCTAGGGAGAAAGCTAGAGGAACTGCGACAAACAAACATGATATTTCTGTTTCTATCGATGACATTTTATGCACTTGCCTAACGAAAAGACTTTGCTTTTCTCCAAAACCATTTGTACTCTGATTTTGTCGGTCCATGGCATATGAATTCCACACCAGTTTGTTCGGATATGACTGGATGAAACCAGAAATATCCGGTTGTGTTTTGTCTACCTCACTCCTAAATATTGTGAAAGCCTCTGTGTTTGTGTTTTCTGGATATTATTGATGGACTTTATTGTTTTGAATGTTTTTATCAGGGAACATTTAATTTTGTACCATTGATACACTAACTGGTTCATCATGGGAAAACCAGCTCTACACTTTCGTATTTTCTAGCGACAATGATAGAGGAACTGCGGCAAACAATCATGATATTTCTGTTTGTATAGATGACATTTTATGCACTTGCCTAACGGAAAGACTATGCTTTTCTACAAAAC
Organism: Lepus oiostolus; assembly: GCA_036325905.1. Lineage (NCBI taxonomy): Eukaryota > Metazoa > Chordata > Mammalia > Lagomorpha > Leporidae > Lepus > Lepus oiostolus. The sequence goes on from CM070804.1 coordinate 555,781, forward strand.
CATTTTTACTGTGATTTTCTCGGTCCATTGCATACAAATGCCACACCACTTTGTCTGGATATGACTGGATGAAACCAGAAATATCCGGTTTTCTTTTCGCTAACTCAATCCCAGATATTGCTACAGCCTGTCTGTTTTTGTTTTCCGGATATTATCCACGGACTTTATTGTTTTGAATGTTTTTTATCTGGGAACATTTAATTTTGTGCTTGGAAACACTAATTGGTTCCACATGGAGACACCAGCTCTACACATTCGCATTTTCTAGGGAGAAAGCTAGAGGAACTGCGGGACACAAACATGATATTTCTGGTTGTATAGATGACATTTTATGCACTTGCCTAAAGAAATGACTTTGCTTTTCTCCAAAACCATTTGTACTGTGATTTTGTCGGTCCATGGCATATGAATTCCACACCAGTTTCTCCGGATATGACTGGATGAAACAAGAAATAACCGGTTTTTTTTTGGCTAACTCAATTCAAAATATTGTGAAAGGCTCTGTGTTTGTCTTTTCTGGATATTATCGATGGACTTTATTGTTTTGAATGTTTTTATCAGGGAATATTTAATTTTGTACCGTTGATAAACTAGTTGGTTCATCATGGGGACACCAGCTCTACACTTTCGTATTTTCTAGGGAGTAAGCTAGAGGAACTGAACAAACAAACATGATAGTTCTGTTGGTATAGATGACATTTTATGCACTTGCCTAACGAAAAGACTTTGCTTTTCTCCAAAATCATTTTTACTGTGATTTTCTCGGTCCATTGCATACGAATTCCACACCACTTTGTCCGGATATGACTGGATGAAACCAGAAATATCCGGTTGTGTTTTAGCTAACTCATCCCTGATATTGCTACAGCCTCTGTGTTTATGTCTTCCAGATAGTATCCATGGACGTTATTGTTTTGACTGTTTTTTATCCGGGAACATTTAATTTTGTGCTTGGAAACTCTAATTGGTTCCACATGGAGACACCAGCTCTACACATTTGTATTTTCTAGGGAGAAAGCTAGAGGAACTCCGACAAAGAAACATGATATTTCTGTTTGTATAGATGACATTTTATGCACTTGCCTAATGAAAAGACTTTGCTTTTCTCCAAAACCATTTTTACTGTGATTTTCTCGCTCTATTGCATATGAAGTCCAGACCAGTTTGTCCGGATATCACTGGATTAAACCAGAAATATCCGGGTTTTTTTGGCTAACTCAATCTGAAATATTGTGCAAGACTCTGTGTTTGTGTTTTCTGGATATTATCGATGGAGTTTATTGTTTTGAATGTTTTTATCAGGGAACATTTAATTTCGTACCGTTGAAACTAAATGGTTCATCATGGGAACAGCAGCTCTACACATTCGTAATTTCTAGGAAGAAAGATAGAGGAACTGCGAAAAACAAACATGATATTTCTGTTTGTATAGATGACATTTTATGCACTTGCCTAACGAAAAGACTTTGCTTTTCTCCAGAACCATTTTTACTGTGATTTTCTCGGTCCATTGCATATGAATTCCATATCAGTTTGTCCAGGTATGACTGCATGAAACCGGAAATATCCGGTTTTGTTTTGGCTCACTCAATCCGAAATATTGCTACAGCCTCTGTGTTTGTGTTTTCAGGTATTATCAAAGAACTTTATTGTTTTGAATGTTTTTTATCGAGGAACATTTAATTTTATTTTGTGCTTGGAATCACTAATAGGTTCCACATGGAGACACCAGCTCTACACATTCGTATTTTCTAGGGAGAAAGCTAGAGGAACTGCGGGACACAAACATGATATTTCTGGTTGTATAGATGACATTTTATGCACTTGCCTAACGAAAAGACTTTGCTTTTCTCCAAAACCATTTTTAATGTGATTTTCTTGGTCCATTGAATAGGAAATGCACACCAGTTTGTCCGCATATGACTGGATGAAACCGGGAATATTCGGTTATGTTTTGGGTAACTCAATCCGAAATATTGTGAAAGCCTCTGTGTTTGTGTTTTCTGGATATTATCGATGGACTTTATCGTTTTGAATGTTTTTATCAGAGAACATTTAATTTTGTACCGTTGAAATACTATTTGGTTCATCATGGGGACACCAGCTCTACACATTCGTATTTTCTAAGGAGAAAGCTAGAGGAACTGCAACAAACAAATATGATATTTTTGTTTGTATAGATGACATTTTATGCACTTACCTAAGGAAATGATTTTGCTTTTCTCCAAAACCATTTTTACTGTGATTTTCTCGGTCCATTGCATACGAATTCCACACCACTTTGTACGAATATGACTGGATGAAACCAGAAATATCCGGTTTACTTTTGGCTTACTCAATCCCAGATATTGCTACAGCCTCTGTGTTAGTGTTTTCTGAATATTATCAATGGACTTTATTGTTTTGAATGTTTTTATCAGGGAACATTTAATTTTGTGCTGGTAATCAAAAAATTGTTCCACATGGAGACCCCAGCTCTACATATTTGTATTTTCTAGGGAGAAAGCTTGAGGAAGTGCGACAAACAAACATGATATTTCTGTTTGTATAGATGACATTTTATGAACTTGCCTAAAGAAAATACTTTGCTTTTCTCCAAAACCATTTTTACTGTGATTTTCTCGGTCCACTGCATAGGAATTCCACACCAGCTTGTCCGGATATGAGTGGATGAAACCGGAAATATCGGGCTATGTTTTGGCTAACTCAATCCCAGATATTGCTACAGACTCTCTGTTTGTGTTTTCCGGATATTATCCACGGACTTTATTGTTTTGAATGTTTTTTATCAGGGAACATTTAATTTTGTGGTTGGAAACACTAATTGGTTCCAAATGGAGAAACAAGCTCTACACATTCCTATTTTCTAGGGAGAAAGCTAGAGGAACTGCGACAAACAAACATGATATTTCTGTTTCTATCGATGACATTTTATGCACTTGCCTAACGAAAAGACTTTGCTTTTCTCCAAAACCATTTGTACTCTGATTTTGTCGGTCCATGGCATATGAATTCCACACCAGTTTGTTCGGATATGACTGGATGAAACCAGAAATATCCGGTTGTGTTTTGTCTACCTCACTCCTAAATATTGTGAAAGCCTCTGTGTTTGTGTTTTCTGGATATTATTGATGGACTTTATTGTTTTGAATGTTTTTATCAGGGAACATTTAATTTTGTACCATTGATACACTAACTGGTTCATCATGGGAAAACCAGCTCTACACTTTCGTATTTTCTAGCGACAATGATAGAGGAACTGCGGCAAACAATCATGATATTTCTGTTTGTATAGATGACATTTTATGCACTTGCCTAACGGAAAGACTATGCTTTTCTACAAAACCATTTTTACTGTGATTTTCTCGGTCCATTGCATACAAATGCCACACCACTTTGTCTGGATATGACTGGATGAAACCAGAAATATCCGGTTTTCTTTTCGCTAACTCAATCCCAGATATTGCTACAGCCTGTCTGTTTTTGTTTTCCGGATATTATCCACGGACTTTATTGTTTTGAATGTTTTTTATCTGGGAACATTTAATTTTGTGCTTGGAAACACTAATTGGTTCCACATGGAGACACCAGCTCTACACATTCGCATTTTCTAGGGAGAAAGCTAGAGGAACTGCGGGACACAAACATGATATTTCTGGTTGTATAGATGACATTTTATGCACTTGCCTAAAGAAATGACTTTGCTTTTCTCCAAAACCATTTGTACTGTGATTTTGTCGGTCCATGGCATATGAATTCCACACCAGTTTCTCCGGATATGACTGGATGAAACAAGAAATAACCGGTTTTTTTTTTGGCTAACTCAATTCAAAATATTGTGAAAGGCTCTGTGTTTGTCTTTTCTGGATATTATCGATGGACTTTATTGTTTTGAATGTTTTTATCAGGGAATATTTAATTTTGTACCGTTGATAAACTAGTTGGTTCATCATGGGGACAACAGCTCCACACATTCATATTTTCTAGGCAGTAAGCTAGAGGAACTGAACAAACAAACATGATAGTTCTGTTGGTATAGATGACATTTTATGCACTTGCCTAACGAAAAGACTTTGCTTTTCTCCAAAATCATTTTTACTGTGATTTTCTCGGTCCATTGCATACGAATTCCACACCACTTTGTCCGGATATGACTGGATGAAACCAGAAATATCCGGTTGTGTTTTAGCTAACTCATCCCTGATATTGCTACAGCCTCTGTGTTTATGTCTTCCAGATAGTATCCATGGACGTTATTGTTTTGACTGTTTTTTATCCGGGAACATTTAATTTTGTGCTTGGAAACTCTAATTGGTTCCACATGGAGACACCAGCTCTACACATTTGTATTTTCTAGGGAGAAAGCTAGAGGAACTCCGACAAAGAAACATGATATTTCTGTTTGTATAGATGACATTTTATGCACTTGCCTAATGAAAAGACTTTGCTTTTCTCCAAAACCATTTTTACTGTGATTTTCTCGCTCTATTGCATATGAAGTCCAGACCAGTTTGTCCGGATATCACTGGATTAAACCAGAAATATCCGGGTTTTTTTGGCTAACTCAATCTGAAATATTGTGCAAGACTCTGTGTTTGTGTTTTCTGGATATTATCGATGGAGTTTATTGTTTTGAATGTTTTTATCAGGGAACATTTAATTTCGTACCGTTGAAACTAAATGGTTCATCATGGGAACAGCAGCTCTACACATTCGTAATTTCTAGGAAGAAAGATAGAGGAACTGCGAAAAACAAACATGATATTTCTGTTTGTATAGATGACATTTTATGCACTTGCCTAACGAAAAGACTTTGCTTTTCTCCAGAACCATTTTTACTGTGATTTTCTCGGTCCATTGCATATGAATTCCATATCAGTTTGTCCAGGTATGACTGCATGAAACCGGAAATATCCGGTTTTGTTTTGGCTCACTCAATCCGAAATATTGCTACAGCCTCTGTGTTTGTGTTTTCAGGTATTATCAAAGAACTTTATTGTTTTGAATGTTTTTTATCGAGGAACATTTAATTTTATTTTGTGCTTGGAATCACTAATAGGTTCCACATGGAGACACCAGCTCTACACATTCGTATTTTCTAGGGAGAAAGCTAGAGGAACTGCGGGACACAAACATGATATTTCTGGTTGTATAGATGACATTTTATGCACTTGCCTAACGAAAAGACTTTGCTTTTCTCCAAAACCATTTTTAATGTGATTTTCTTGGTCCATTGAATAGGAAATGCACACCAGTTTGTCCGCATATGACTGGATGAAACCGGGAATATTCGGTTATGTTTTGGGTAACTCAATCCGAAATATTGTGAAAGCCTCTGTGTTTGTGTTTTCTGGATATTATCGATGGACTTTATCGTTTTGAATGTTTTTATCAGAGAACATTTAATTTTGTACCGTTGAAATACTATTTGGTTCATCATGGGGACACCAGCTCTACACATTCGTATTTTCTAAGGAGAAAGCTAGAGGAACTGCAACAAACAAACATGATATTTTTGTTTGTATAGATGACATTTTATGCACTTACCTAAGGAAATGATTTTGCTTTTCTCCAAAACCATTTTTACTGTGATTTTCTCGGTCCATTGCATACGAATTCCACACCACTTTGTACGAATATGACTGGATGAAACCAGAAATATCCGGTTTACTTTTGGCTTACTCAATCCCAGATATTGCTACAGCCTCTGTGTTAGTGTTTTCTGAATATTATCAATGGACTTTATTGTTTTGAATGTTTTTATCAGGGAACATTTAATTTTGTGCTGGTAATCAAAAAATTGTTCCACATGGAGACCCCAGCTCTACATATTTGTATTTTCTAGGGAGAAAGCTTGAGGAAGTGCGACAAACAAACATGATATTTCTGTTTGTATAGATGACATTTTATGAACTTGCCTAAAGAAAATACTTTGCTTTTCTCCAAAACCATTTTTACTGTGATTTTCTCGGTCCACTGCATAGGAATTCCACACCAGCTTGTCCGGATATGAGTGGATGAAACCGGAAATATCGGGCTATGTTTTGGCTAACTCAATCCCAGATATTGCTACAGACTCTCTGTTTGTGTTTTCCGGATATTATCCACGGACTTTATTGTTTTGAATGTTTTTTATCAGGGAACATTTAATTTTGTGGTTGGAAACACTAATTGGTTCCAAATGGAGAAACAAGCTCTACACATTCCTATTTTCTAGGGAGAAAGCTAGAGGAACTGCGACAAACAAACATGATATTTCTGTTTCTATCGATGACATTTTATGCACTTGCCTAACGAAAAGACTTTGCTTTTCTCCAAAACCATTTGTACTCTGATTTTGTCGGTCCATGGCATATGAATTCCACACCAGTTTGTTCGGATATGACTGGATGAAACCAGAAATATCCGGTTGTGTTTTGTCTACCTCACTCCTAAATATTGTGAAAGCCTCTGTGTTTGTGTTTTCTGGATATTATTGATGGACTTTATTGTTTTGAATGTTTTTATCAGGGAACATTTAATTTTGTACCATTGATACACTAACTGGTTCATCATGGGAAAACCAGCTCTACACTTTCGTATTTTCTAGCGACAATGATAGAGGAACTGCGGCAAACAATCATGATATTTCTGTTTGTATAGATGACATTTTATGCACTTGCCTAACGGAAAGACTATGCTTTTCTACAAAACCATTTTTACTGTGATTTTCTCGGTCCATTGCATACAAATGCCACACCACTTTGTCTGGATATGACTGGATGAAACCAGAAATATCCGGTTTTCTTTTCGCTAACTCAATCCCAGATATTGCTACAGCCTGTCTGTTTTTGTTTTCCGGATATTATCCACGGACTTTATTGTTTTGAATGTTTTTTATCTGGGAACATTTAATTTTGTGCTTGGAAACACTAATTGGTTCCACATGGAGACACCAGCTCTACACATTCGCATTTTCTAGGGAGAAAGCTAGAGGAACTGCGGGACACAAACATGATATTTCTGGTTGTATAGATGACATTTTATGCACTTGCCTAAAGAAATGACTTTGCTTTTCTCCAAAACCATTTGTACTGTGATTTTGTCGGTCCATGGCATATGAATTCCACACCAGTTTCTCCGGATATGACTGGATGAAACAAGAAATAACCGGTTTTTTTTTTTGGCTAACTCAATTCAAAATATTGTGAAAGGCTCTGTGTTTGTCTTTTCTGGATATTATCGATGGACTTTATTGTTTTGAATGTTTTTATCAGGGAATATTTAATTTTGTACCGTTGATAAACTAGTTGGTTCATCATGGGGACAACAGCTCCACACATTCATATTTTCTAGGCAGTAAGCTAGAGGAACTGAACAAACAAACATGATAGTTCTGTTGGTATAGATGACATTTTATGCACTTGCCTAACGAAAAGACTTTGCTTTTCTCCAAAATCATTTTTACTGTGATTTTCTCGGTCCATTGCATACGAATTCCACACCACTTTGTCCGGATATGACTGGATGAAACCAGAAATATCCGGTTGTGTTTTAGCTAACTCATCCCTGATATTGCTACAGCCTCTGTGTTTATGTCTTCCAGATAGTATCCATGGACGTTATTGTTTTGACTGTTTTTTATCCGGGAACATTTAATTTTGTGCTTGGAAACTCTAATTGGTTCCACATGGAGACACCAGCTCTACACATTTGTATTTTCTAGGGAGAAAGCTAGAGGAACTCCGACAAAGAAACATGATATTTCTGTTTGTATAGATGACATTTTATGCACTTGCCTAATGAAAAGACTTTGCTTTTCTCCAAAACCATTTTTACTGTGATTTTCTCGCTCTATTGCATATGAAATCCAGACCAGTTTGTCCGGATATCACTGGATTAAACCAGAAATATCCGGGTTTTTTTGGCTAACTCAATCTGAAATATTGTGCAAGACTCTGTGTTTGTGTTTTCTGGATATTATCGATGGAGTTTATTGTTTTGAATGTTTTTATCAGGGAACATTTAATTTCGTACCATTGAAACTAAATGGTTCATCATGGGAACAGCAGCTCTACACATTCGTAATTTCTAGGAAGAAAGATAGAGGAACTGCGAAAAACAAACATGATATTTCTGTTTGTATAGATGACATTTTATGCACTTGCCTAACGAAAAGACTTTGCTTTTCTCCAGAACCATTTTTACTGTGATTTTCTCGGTCCATTGCATATGAATTCCATATCAGTTTGTCCAGGTATGACTGCATGAAACCGGAAATATCCGGTTTTGTTTTGGCTCACTCAATCCGAAATATTGCTACAGCCTCTGTGTTTGTGTTTTCAGGTATTATCAAAGAACTTTATTGTTTTGAATGTTTTTTATCGAGGAACATTTAATTTTATTTTGTGCTTGGAATCACTAATAGGTTCCACATGGAGACACCAGCTCTACACATTCGTATTTTCTAGGGAGAAAGCTAGAGGAACTGCGGGACACAAACATGATATTTCTGGTTGTATAGATGACATTTTATGCACTTGCCTAACGAAAAGACTTTGCTTTTCTCCGAAACCATTTTTAATGTGATTTTCTTGGTCCATTGAATAGGAAATGCACACCAGTTTGTCCGCATATGACTGGATGAAACCGGGAATATTCGGTTATGTTTTGGGTAACTCAATCCGAAATATTGTGAAAGCCTCTGTGTTTGTGTTTTCTGGATATTATCGATGGACTTTATCGTTTTGAATGTTTTTATCAGAGAACATTTAATTTTGTACCGTTGAAATACTATTTGGTTCATCATGGGGACACCAGCTCTACACATTCGTATTTTCTAAGGAGAAAGCTAGAGGAACTGCAACAAACAAACATGATATTTTTGTTTGTATAGATGACATTTTATGCACTTACCTAAGGAAATGATTTTGCTTTTCTCCAAAACCATTTTTACTGTGATTTTCTCGGTCCATTGCATACGAATTCCACACCACTTTGTACGAATATGACTGGATGAAACCAGAAATATCCGGTTTACTTTTGGCTTACTCAATCCCAGATATTGCTACAGCCTCTGTGTTAGTGTTTTCTGAATATTATCAATGGACTTTATTGTTTTGAATGTTTTTATCAGGGAACATTTAATTTTGTGCTGGTAATCAAAAAATTGTTCCACATGGAGACCCCAGCTCTACATATTTGTATTTTCTAGGGAGAAAGCTTGAGGAAGTGCGACAAACAAACATGATATTTCTGTTTGTATAGATGACATTTTATGAACTTGCCTAAAGAAAATACTTTGCTTTTCTCCAAAACCATTTTTACTGTGATTTTCTCGGTCCACTGCATAGGAATTCCACACCAGCTTGTCCGGATATGAGTGGATGAAACCGGAAATATCGGGCTATGTTTTGGCTAACTCAATCCCAGATATTGCTACAGACTCTCTGTTTGTGTTTTCCGGATATTATCCACGGACTTTATTGTTTTGAATGTTTTTTATCAGGGAACATTTAATTTTGTGGTTGGAAACACTAATTGGTTCCAAATGGAGAAACAAGCTCTACACATTCCTATTTTCTAGGGAGAAAGCTAGAGGAACTGCGACAAACAAACATGATATTTCTGTTTCTATCGATGACATTTTATGCACTTGCCTAACGAAAAGACTTTGCTTTTCTCCAAAACCATTTGTACTCTGATTTTGTCGGTCCATGGCATATGAATTCCACACCAGTTTGTTCGGATATGACTGGATGAAACCAGAAATATCCGGTTGTGTTTTGTCTACCTCACTCCTAAATATTGTGAAAGCCTCTGTGTTTGTGTTTTCTGGATATTATTGATGGACTTTATTGTTTTGAATGTTTTTATCAGGGAACATTTAATTTTGTACCATTGATACACTAACTGGTTCATCATGGGAAAACCAGCTCTACACTTTCGTATTTTCTAGCGACAATGATAGAGGAACTGCGGCAAACAATCATGATATTTCTGTTTGTATAGATGACATTTTATGCACTTGCCTAACGGAAAGACTATGCTTTTCTACAAAACCATTTTTACTGTGATTTTCTCGGTCCATTGCATACAAATGCCACACCACTTTGTCTGGATATGACTGGATGAAACCAGAAATATCCGGTTTTCTTTTCGCTAACTCAATCCCAGATATTGCTACAGCCTGTCTGTTTTTGTTTTCCGGATATTATCCACGGACTTTATTGTTTTGAATGTTTTTTATCTGGGAACATTTAATTTTGTGCTTGGAAACACTAATTGGTTCCACATGGAGACACCAGCTCTACACATTCGCATTTTCTAGGGAGAAAGCTAGAGGAACTGCGGGACACAAACATGATATTTCTGGTTGTATAGATGACATTTTATGCACTTGCCTAAAGAAATGACTTTGCTTTTCTCCAAAACCATTTGTACTGTGATTTTGTCGGTCCATGGCATATGAATTCCACACCAGTTTCTCCGGATATGACTGGATGAAACAAGAAATAACCGGTTTTTTTTTTTGGCTAACTCAATTCAAAATATTGTGAAAGGCTCTGTGTTTGTCTTTTCTGGATATTATCGATGGACTTTATTGTTTTGAATGTTTTTATCAGGGAATATTTAATTTTGTACCGTTGATAAACTAGTTGGTTCATCATGGGGACAACAGCTCCACACATTCATATTTTCTAGGCAGTAAGCTAGAGGAACTGAACAAACAAACATGATAGTTCTGTTGGTATAGATGACATTTTATGCACTTGCCTAACGAAAAGACTTTGCTTTTCTCCAAAATCATTTTTACTGTGATTTTCTCGGTCCATTGCATACGAATTCCACACCACTTTGTCCGGATATGACTGGATGAAACCAGAAATATCCGGTTGTGTTTTAGCTAACTCATCCCTGATATTGCTACAGCCTCTGTGTTTATGTCTTCCAGATAGTATCCATGGACGTTATTGTTTTGACTGTTTTTTATCCGGGAACATTTAATTTTGTGCTTGGAAACTCTAATTGGTTCCACATGGAGACACCAGCTCTACACATTTGTATTTTCTAGGGAGAAAGCTAGAGGAACTCCGACAAAGAAACATGATATTTCTGTTTGTATAGATGACATTTTATGCACTTGCCTAATGAAAAGACTTTGCTTTTCTCCAAAACCATTTTTACTGTGATTTTCTCGCTCTATTGCATATGAAATCCAGACCAGTTTGTCCGGATATCACTGGATTAAACCAGAAATATCCGGGTTTTTTTGGCTAACTCAATCTGAAATATTGTGCAAGACTCTGTGTTTGTGTTTTCTGGATATTATCGATGGAGTTTATTGTTTTGAATGTTTTTATCAGGGAACATTTAATTTCGTACCATTGAAACTAAATGGTTCATCATGGGAACAGCAGCTCTACACATTCGTAATTTCTAGGAAGAAAGATAGAGGAACTGCGAAAAACAAACATGATATTTCTGTTTGTATAGATGACATTTTATGCACTTGCCTAACGAAAAGACTTTGCTTTTCTCCAGAACCATTTTTACTGTGATTTTCTCGGTCCATTGCATATGAATTCCATATCAGTTTGTCCAGGTATGACTGCATGAAACCGGAAATATCCGGTTTTGTTTTGGCTCACTCAATCCGAAATATTGCTACAGCCTCTGTGTTTGTGTTTTCAGGTATTATCAAAGAACTTTATTGTTTTGAATGTTTTTTATCGAGGAACATTTAATTTTATTTTGTGCTTGGAATCACTAATAGGTTCCACATGGAGACACCAGCTCTACACATTCGTATTTTCTAGGGAGAAAGCTAGAGGAACTGCGGGACACAAACATGATATTTCTGGTTGTATAGATGACATTTTATGCACTTGCCTAACGAAAAGACTTTGCTTTTCTCCGAAACCATTTTTAATGTGATTTTCTTGGTCCATTGAATAGGAAATGCACACCAGTTTGTCCGCATATGACTGGATGAAACCGGGAATATTCGGTTATGTTTTGGGTAACTCAATCCGAAATATTGTGAAAGCCTCTGTGTTTGTGTTTTCTGGATATTATCGATGGACTTTATCGTTTTGAATGTTTTTATCAGAGAACATTTAATTTTGTACCGTTGAAATACTATTTGGTTCATCATGGGGACACCAGCTCTACACATTCGTATTTTCTAAGGAGAAAGCTAGAGGAACTGCAACAAACAAACATGATATTTTTGTTTGTATAGATGACATTTTATGCACTTACCTAAGGAAATGATTTTGCTTTTCTCCAAAACCATTTTTACTGTGATTTTCTCGGTCCATTGCATACGAATTCCACACCACTTTGTACGAATATGACTGGATGAAACCAGAAATATCCGGTTTACTTTTGGCTTACTCAATCCCAGATATTGCTACAGCCTCTGTGTTAGTGTTTTCTGAATATTATCAATGGACTTTATTGTTTTGAATGTTTTTATCAGGGAACATTTAATTTTGTGCTGGTAATCAAAAAATTGTTCCACATGGAGACCCCAGCTCTACATATTTGTATTTTCTAGGGAGAAAGCTTGAGGAAGTGCGACAAACAAACATGATATTTCTGTTTGTATAGATGACATTTTATGAACTTGCCTAAAGAAAATACTTTGCTTTTCTCCAAAACCATTTTTACTGTGATTTTCTCGGTCCACTGCATAGGAATTCCACACCAGCTTGTCCGGATATGAGTGGATGAAACCGGAAATATCGGGCTATGTTTTGGCTAACTCAATCCCAGATATTGCTACAGACTCTCTGTTTGTGTTTTCCGGATATTATCCACGGACTTTATTGTTTTGAATGTTTTTTATCAGGGAACATTTAATTTTGTGGTTGGAAACACTAATTGGTTCCAAATGGAGAAACAAGCTCTACACATTCCTATTTTCTAGGGAGAAAGCTAGAGGAACTGCGACAAACAAACATGATATTTCTGTTTCTATCGATGACATTTTATGCACTTGCCTAACGAAAAGACTTTGCTTTTCTCCAAAACCATTTGTACTCTGATTTTGTCGGTCCATGGCATATGAATTCCACACCAGTTTGTTCGGATATGACTGGATGAAACCAGAAATATCCGGTTGTGTTTTGTCTACCTCACTCCTAAATATTGTGAAAGCCTCTGTGTTTGTGTTTTCTGGATATTATTGATGGACTTTATTGTTTTGAATGTTTTTATCAGGGAACATTTAATTTTGTACCATTGATACACTAACTGGTTCATCATGGGAAAACCAGCTCTACACTTTCGTATTTTCTAGCGACAATGATAGAGGAACTGCGGCAAACAATCATGATATTTCTGTTTGTATAGATGACATTTTATGCACTTGCCTAACGGAAAGACTATGCTTTTCTACAAAACCATTTTTACTGTGATTTTCTCGGTCCATTGCATACAAATGCCACACCACTTTGTCTGGATATGACTGGATGAAACCAGAAATATCCGGTTTTCTTTTCGCTAACTCAATCCCAGATATTGCTACAGCCTGTCTGTTTTTGTTTTCCGGATATTATCCACGGACTTTATTGTTTTGAATGTTTTTTATCTGGGAACATTTAATTTTGTGCTTGGAAACACTAATTGGTTCCACATGGAGACACCAGCTCTACACATTCGCATTTTCTAGGGAGAAAGCTAGAGGAACTGCGGGACACAAACATGATATTTCTGGTTGTATAGATGACATTTTATGCACTTGCCTAAAGAAATGACTTTGCTTTTCTCCAAAACCATTTGTACTGTGATTTTGTCGGTCCATGGCATATGAATTCCACACCAGTTTCTCCGGATATGACTGGATGAAACAAGAAATAACCGGTTTTTTTTTGGCTAACTCAATTCAAAATATTGTGAAAGGCTCTGTGTTTGTCTTTTCTGGATATTATCGATGGACTTTATTGTTTTGAATGTTTTTATCAGGGAATATTTAATTTTGTACCGTTGATAAACTAGTTGGTTCATCATGGGGACAACAGCTCCACACATTCATATTTTCTAGGCAGTAAGCTAGAGGAACTGAACAAACAAACATGATAGTTCTGTTGGTATAGATGACATTTTATGCACTTGCCTAACGAAAAGACTTTGCTTTTCTCCAAAATCATTTTTACTGTGATTTTCTCGGTCCATTGCATACGAATTCCACACCACTTTGTCCGGATATGACTGGATGAAACCAGAAATATCCGGTTGTGTTTTAGCTAACTCATCCCTGATATTGCTACAGCCTCTGTGTTTATGTCTTCCAGATAGTATCCATGGACGTTATTGTTTTGACTGTTTTTTATCCGGGAACATTTAATTTTGTGCTTGGAAACTCTAATTGGTTCCACATGGAGACACCAGCTCTACACATTTGTATTTTCTAGGGAGAAAGCTAGAGGAACTCCGACAAAGAAACATGATATTTCTGTTTGTATAGATGACATTTTATGCACTTGCCTAATGAAAAGACTTTGCTTTTCTCCAAAACCATTTTTACTGTGATTTTCTCGCTCTATTGCATATGAAGTCCAGACCAGTTTGTCCGGATATCACTGGATTAAACCAGAAATATCCGGGTTTTTTTGGCTAACTCAATCTGAAATATTGTGCAAGACTCTGTGTTTGTGTTTTCTGGATATTATCGATGGAGTTTATTGTTTTGAATGTTTTTATCAGGGAACATTTAATTTCGTACCGTTGAAACTAAATGGTTCATCATGGGAACAGCAGCTCTACACATTCGTAATTTCTAGGAAGAAAGATAGAGGAACTGCGAAAAACAAACATGATATTTCTGTTTGTATAGATGACATTTTATGCACTTGCCTAACGAAAAGACTTTGCTTTTCTCCAGAACCATTTTTACTGTGATTTTCTCGGTCCATTGCATATGAATTCCATATCAGTTTGTCCAGGTATGACTGCATGAAACCGGAAATATCCGGTTTTGTTTTGGCTCACTCAATCCGAAATATTGCTACAGCCTCTGTGTTTGTGTTTTCAGGTATTATCAAAGAACTTTATTGTTTTGAATGTTTTTTATCGAGGAACATTTAATTTTATTTTGTGCTTGGAATCACTAATAGGTTCCACATGGAGACACCAGCTCTACACATTCGTATTTTCTAGGGAGAAAGCTAGAGGAACTGCGGGACACAAACATGATATTTCTGGTTGTATAGATGACATTTTATGCACTTGCCTAACGAAAAGACTTTGCTTTTCTCCGAAACCATTTTTAATGTGATTTTCTTGGTCCATTGAATAGGAAATGCACACCAGTTTGTCCGCATATGACTGGATGAAACCGGGAATATTCGGTTATGTTTTGGGTAACTCAATCCGAAATATTGTGAAAGCCTCTGTGTTTGTGTTTTCTGGATATTATCGATGGACTTTATCGTTTTGAATGTTTTTATCAGAGAACATTTAATTTTGTACCGTTGAAATACTATTTGGTTCATCATGGGGACACCAGCTCTACACATTCGTATTTTCTAAGGAGAAAGCTAGAGGAACTGCAACAAACAAACATGATATTTTTGTTTGTATAGATGACATTTTATGCACTTACCTAAGGAAATGATTTTGCTTTTCTCCAAAACCATTTTTACTGTGATTTTCTCGGTCCATTGCATACGAATTCCACACCACTTTGTACGAATATGACTGGATGAAACCAGAAATATCCGGTTTACTTTTGGCTTACTCAATCCCAGATATTGCTACAGCCTCTGTGTTAGTGTTTTCTGAATATTATCAATGGACTTTATTGTTTTGAATGTTTTTATCAGGGAACATTTAATTTTGTGCTGGTAATCAAAAAATTGTTCCACATGGAGACCCCAGCTCTACATATTTGTATTTTCTAGGGAGAAAGCTTGAGGAAGTGCGACAAACAAACATGATATTTCTGTTTGTATAGATGACATTTTATGAACTTGCCTAAAGAAAATACTTTGCTTTTCTCCAAAACCATTTTTACTGTGATTTTCTCGGTCCACTGCATAGGAATTCCACACCAGCTTGTCCGGATATGAGTGGATGAAACCGGAAATATCGGGCTATGTTTTGGCTAACTCAATCCCAGATATTGCTACAGACTCTCTGTTTGTGTTTTCCGGATATTATCCACGGACTTTATTGTTTTGAATGTTTTTTATCAGGGAACATTTAATTTTGTGGTTGGAAACACTAATTGGTTCCAAATGGAGAAACA
Source organism: Lepus oiostolus (assembly GCA_036325905.1). Lineage (NCBI taxonomy): Eukaryota > Metazoa > Chordata > Mammalia > Lagomorpha > Leporidae > Lepus > Lepus oiostolus. The sequence goes on from CM070804.1 coordinate 572,015, forward strand.
AGCTCTACACATTCCTATTTTCTAGGGAGAAAGCTAGAGGAACTGCGACAAACAAACATGATATTTCTGTTTCTATCGATGACATTTTATGCACTTGCCTAACGAAAAGACTTTGCTTTTCTCCAAAACCATTTGTACTCTGATTTTGTCGGTCCATGGCATATGAATTCCACACCAGTTTGTTCGGATATGACTGGATGAAACCAGAAATATCCGGTTGTGTTTTGTCTACCTCACTCCTAAATATTGTGAAAGCCTCTGTGTTTGTGTTTTCTGGATATTATTGATGGACTTTATTGTTTTGAATGTTTTTATCAGGGAACATTTAATTTTGTACCATTGATACACTAACTGGTTCATCATGGGAAAACCAGCTCTACACTTTCGTATTTTCTAGCGACAATGATAGAGGAACTGCGGCAAACAATCATGATATTTCTGTTTGTATAGATGACATTTTATGCACTTGCCTAACGGAAAGACTATGCTTTTCTACAAAACCATTTTTACTGTGATTTTCTCGGTCCATTGCATACAAATGCCACACCACTTTGTCTGGATATGACTGGATGAAACCAGAAATATCCGGTTTTCTTTTCGCTAACTCAATCCCAGATATTGCTACAGCCTGTCTGTTTTTGTTTTCCGGATATTATCCACGGACTTTATTGTTTTGAATGTTTTTTATCTGGGAACATTTAATTTTGTGCTTGGAAACACTAATTGGTTCCACATGGAGACACCAGCTCTACACATTCGCATTTTCTAGGGAGAAAGCTAGAGGAACTGCGGGACACAAACATGATATTTCTGGTTGTATAGATGACATTTTATGCACTTGCCTAAAGAAATGACTTTGCTTTTCTCCAAAACCATTTGTACTGTGATTTTGTCGGTCCATGGCATATGAATTCCACACCAGTTTCTCCGGATATGACTGGATGAAACAAGAAATAACCGGTTTTTTTTTTTTGGCTAACTCAATTCAAAATATTGTGAAAGGCTCTGTGTTTGTCTTTTCTGGATATTATCGATGGACTTTATTGTTTTGAATGTTTTTATCAGGGAATATTTAATTTTGTACCGTTGATAAACTAGTTGGTTCATCATGGGGACAACAGCTCCACACATTCATATTTTCTAGGCAGTAAGCTAGAGGAACTGAACAAACAAACATGATAGTTCTGTTGGTATAGATGACATTTTATGCACTTGCCTAACGAAAAGACTTTGCTTTTCTCCAAAATCATTTTTACTGTGATTTTCTCGGTCCATTGCATACGAATTCCACACCACTTTGTCCGGATATGACTGGATGAAACCAGAAATATCCGGTTGTGTTTTAGCTAACTCATCCCTGATATTGCTACAGCCTCTGTGTTTATGTCTTCCAGATAGTATCCATGGACGTTATTGTTTTGACTGTTTTTTATCCGGGAACATTTAATTTTGTGCTTGGAAACTCTAATTGGTTCCACATGGAGACACCAGCTCTACACATTTGTATTTTCTAGGGAGAAAGCTAGAGGAACTCCGACAAAGAAACATGATATTTCTGTTTGTATAGATGACATTTTATGCACTTGCCTAATGAAAAGACTTTGCTTTTCTCCAAAACCATTTTTACTGTGATTTTCTCGCTCTATTGCATATGAAGTCCAGACCAGTTTGTCCGGATATCACTGGATTAAACCAGAAATATCCGGGTTTTTTTGGCTAACTCAATCTGAAATATTGTGCAAGACTCTGTGTTTGTGTTTTCTGGATATTATCGATGGAGTTTATTGTTTTGAATGTTTTTATCAGGGAACATTTAATTTCGTACCGTTGAAACTAAATGGTTCATCATGGGAACAGCAGCTCTACACATTCGTAATTTCTAGGAAGAAAGATAGAGGAACTGCGAAAAACAAACATGATATTTCTGTTTGTATAGATGACATTTTATGCACTTGCCTAACGAAAAGACTTTGCTTTTCTCCAGAACCATTTTTACTGTGATTTTCTCGGTCCATTGCATATGAATTCCATATCAGTTTGTCCAGGTATGACTGCATGAAACCGGAAATATCCGGTTTTGTTTTGGCTCACTCAATCCGAAATATTGCTACAGCCTCTGTGTTTGTGTTTTCAGGTATTATCAAAGAACTTTATTGTTTTGAATGTTTTTTATCGAGGAACATTTAATTTTATTTTGTGCTTGGAATCACTAATAGGTTCCACATGGAGACACCAGCTCTACACATTCGTATTTTCTAGGGAGAAAGCTAGAGGAACTGCGGGACACAAACATGATATTTCTGGTTGTATAGATGACATTTTATGCACTTGCCTAACGAAAAGACTTTGCTTTTCTCCAAAACCATTTTTAATGTGATTTTCTTGGTCCATTGAATAGGAAATGCACACCAGTTTGTCCGCATATGACTGGATGAAACCGGGAATATTCGGTTATGTTTTGGGTAACTCAATCCGAAATATTGTGAAAGCCTCTGTGTTTGTGTTTTCTGGATATTATCGATGGACTTTATCGTTTTGAATGTTTTTATCAGAGAACATTTAATTTTGTACCGTTGAAATACTATTTGGTTCATCATGGGGACACCAGCTCTACACATTCGTATTTTCTAAGGAGAAAGCTAGAGGAACTGCAACAAACAAACATGATATTTTTGTTTGTATAGATGACATTTTATGCACTTACCTAAGGAAAGGATTTTGCTTTTCTCCAAAACCATTTTTACTGTGATTTTCTCGGTCCATTGCATACGAATTCCACACCACTTTGTACGAATATGACTGGATGAAACCAGAAATATCCGGTTTACTTTTGGCTTACTCAATCCCAGATATTGCTACAGCCTCTGTGTTAGTGTTTTCTGAATATTATCAATGGACTTTATTGTTTTGAATGTTTTTATCAGGGAACATTTAATTTTGTGCTGGTAATCAAAAAATTGTTCCACATGGAGACCCCAGCTCTACATATTTGTATTTTCTAGGGAGAAAGCTTGAGGAAGTGCGACAAACAAACATGATATTTCTGTTTGTATAGATGACATTTTATGAACTTGCCTAAAGAAAATACTTTGCTTTTCTCCAAAACCATTTTTACTGTGATTTTCTCGGTCCACTGCATAGGAATTCCACACCAGCTTGTCCGGATATGAGTGGATGAAACCGGAAATATCGGGCTATGTTTTGGCTAACTCAATCCCAGATATTGCTACAGACTCTCTGTTTGTGTTTTCCGGATATTATCCACGGACTTTATTGTTTTGAATGTTTTTTATCAGGGAACATTTAATTTTGTGGTTGGAAACACTAATTGGTTCCAAATGGAGAAACAAGCTCTACACATTCCTATTTTCTAGGGAGAAAGCTAGAGGAACTGCGACAAACAAACATGATATTTCTGTTTCTATCGATGACATTTTATGCACTTGCCTAACGAAAAGACTTTGGTTTTCTCCAAAACCATTTGTACTCTGATTTTGTCGGTCCATGGCATATGAATTCCACACCAGTTTGTTCGGATATGACTGGATGAAACCAGAAATATCCGGTTGTGTTTTGTCTACCTCACTCCTAAATATTGTGAAAGCCTCTGTGTTTGTGTTTTCTGGATATTATTGATGGACTTTATTGTTTTGAATGTTTTTATCAGGGAACATTTAATTTTGTACCATTGATACACTAACTGGTTCATCATGGGAAAACCAGCTCTACACTTTCGTATTTTCTAGCGACAATGATAGAGGAACTACGGCAAACAATCATGATATTTCTGTTTGTATAGATGACATTTTATGCACTTGCCTAACGGAAAGAATATGCTTTTCTACAAAACCATTTTTACTGTGATTTTCTCGGTCCATTGCATACAAATGCCACACCACTTTGTCTGGATATGACTGGATGAAACCAGAAATATCCGGTTTTCTTTTCGCTAACTCAATCCCAGATATTGCTACAGCCTGTCTGTTTTTGTTTTCCGGATATTATCCACGGACTTTATTGTTTTGAATGTTTTTTATCTGGGAACATTTAATTTTGTGCTTGGAAACACTAATTGGTTCCACATGGAGACACCAGCTCTACACATTCGCATTTTCTAGGGAGAAAGCTAGAGGAATTGCGGGACACAAACATGATATTTCTGGTTGTATAGATGACATTTTATGCACTTGCCTAAAGAAATGACTTTGCTTTTCTCCAAAACCATTTGTACTGTGATTTTGTCGGTCCATGGCATATGAATTCCACACCAGTTTCTCCGGATATGACTGGATGAAACAAGAAATAACCGGTTTTTTTTTTTGGCTAACTCAATTCAAAATATTGTGAAAGGCTCTGTGTTTGTCTTTTCTGGATATTATCGATGGACTTTATTGTTTTGAATGTTTTTATCAGGGAATATTTAATTTTGTACCGTTGATAAACTAGTTGGTTCATCATGGGGACACCAGCTCCACACATTCATATTTTCTAGGCAGTAAGCTAGAGGAACTGAACAAACAAACATGATAGTTCTGTTGGTATAGATGACATTTTATGCACTTGCCTAACGAAAAGACTTTGCTTTTCTCCAAAATCATTTTTACTGTGATTTTCTCGGTCCATTGCATACGAATTCCACACCACTTTGTCCGGATATGACTGGATGAAACCAGAAATATCCGGTTGTGTTTTAGCTAACTCATCCCTGATATTGCTACAGCCTCTGTGTTTATGTCTTCCAGATAGTATCCATGGACGTTATTGTTTTGACTGTTTTTTATCCGGGAACATTTAATTTTGTGCTTGGAAACTCTAATTGGTTCCACATGGAGACACCAGCTCTACACATTTGTATTTTCTAGGGAGAAAGCTAGAGGAACTCCGACAAAGAAACATGATATTTCTGTTTGTATAGATGACATTTTATGCACTTGCCTAATGAAAAGACTTTGCTTTTCTCCAAAACCATTTTTACTGTGATTTTCTCGCTCTATTGCATATGAAATCCAGACCAGTTTGTCCGGATATCACTGGATTAAACCAGAAATATCCGGGTTTTTTTGGCTAACTCAATCTGAAATATTGTGCAAGACTCTGTGTTTGTGTTTTCTGGATATTATCGATGGAGTTTATTGTTTTGAATGTTTTTATCAGGGAACATTTAATTTCGTACCGTTGAAACTAAATGGTTCATCATGGGAACAGCAGCTCTACACATTCGTAATTTCTAGGAAGAAAGATAGAGGAACTGCGAAAAACAAACATGATATTTCTGTTTGTATAGATGACATTTTATGCACTTGCCTAACGAAAAGACTTTGCTTTTCTCCAGAACCATTTTTACTGTGATTTTCTCGGTCCATTGCATATGAATTCCATATCAGTTTGTCCAGGTATGACTGCATGAAACCGGAAATATCCGGTTTTGTTTTGGCTCACTCAATCCGAAATATTGCTACAGCCTCTGTGTTTGTGTTTTCAGGTATTATCAAAGAACTTTATTGTTTTGAATGTTTTTTATCGAGGAACATTTAATTTTATTTTGTGCTTGGAATCACTAATAGGTTCCACATGGAGACACCAGCTCTACACATTCGTATTTTCTAGGGAGAAAGCTAGAGGAACTGCGGGACACAAACATGATATTTCTGGTTGTATAGATGACATTTTATGCACTTGCCTAACGAAAAGACTTTGCTTTTCTCCAAAACCATTTTTAATGTGATTTTCTTGGTCCATTGAATAGGAAATGCACACCAGTTTGTCCGCATATGACTGGATGAAACCGGGAATATTCGGTTATGTTTTGGGTAACTCAATCCGAAATATTGTGAAAGCCTCTGTGTTTGTGTTTTCTGGATATTATCGATGGACTTTATCGTTTTGAATGTTTTTATCAGAGAACATTTAATTTTGTACCGTTGAAATACTATTTGGTTCATCATGGGGACACCAGCTCTACACATTCGTATTTTCTAAGGAGAAAGCTAGAGGAACTGCAACAAACAAACATGATATTTTTGTTTGTATAGATGACATTTTATGCACTTACCTAAGGAAAGGATTTTGCTTTTCTCCAAAACCATTTTTACTGTGATTTTCTCGGTCCATTGCATACGAATTCCACACCACTTTGTACGAATATGACTGGATGAAACCAGAAATATCCGGTTTACTTTTGGCTTACTCAATCCCAGATATTGCTACAGCCTCTGTGTTAGTGTTTTCTGAATATTATCAATGGACTTTATTGTTTTGAATGTTTTTATCAGGGAACATTTAATTTTGTGCTGGTAATCAAAAAATTGTTCCACATGGAGACCCCAGCTCTACATATTTGTATTTTCTAGGGAGAAAGCTTGAGGAAGTGCGACAAACAAACATGATATTTCTGTTTGTATAGATGACATTTTATGAACTTGCCTAAAGAAAATACTTTGCTTTTCTCCAAAACCATTTTTACTGTGATTTTCTCGGTCCACTGCATAGGAATTCCACACCAGCTTGTCCGGATATGAGTGGATGAAACCGGAAATATCGGGCTATGTTTTGGCTAACTCAATCCCAGATATTGCTACAGACTCTCTGTTTGTGTTTTCCGGATATTATCCACGGACTTTATTGTTTTGAATGTTTTTTATCAGGGAACATTTAATTTTGTGGTTGGAAACACTAATTGGTTCCAAATGGAGAAACAAGCTCTACACATTCCTATTTTCTAGGGAGAAAGCTAGAGGAACTGCGACAAACAAACATGATATTTCTGTTTCTATCGATGACATTTTATGCACTTGCCTAACGAAAAGACTTTGGTTTTCTCCAAAACCATTTGTACTCTGATTTTGTCGGTCCATGGCATATGAATTCCACACCAGTTTGTTCGGATATGACTGGATGAAACCAGAAATATCCGGTTGTGTTTTGTCTACCTCACTCCTAAATATTGTGAAAGCCTCTGTGTTTGTGTTTTCTGGATATTATTGATGGACTTTATTGTTTTGAATGTTTTTATCAGGGAACATTTAATTTTGTACCATTGATACACTAACTGGTTCATCATGGGAAAACCAGCTCTACACTTTCGTATTTTCTAGCGACAATGATAGAGGAACTGCGGCAAACAATCATGATATTTCTGTTTGTATAGATGACATTTTATGCACTTGCCTAACGGAAAGACTATGCTTTTCTACAAAACCATTTTTACTGTGATTTTCTCGGTCCATTGCATACAAATGCCACACCACTTTGTCTGGATATGACTGGATGAAACCAGAAATATCCGGTTTTCTTTTCGCTAACTCAATCCCAGATATTGCTACAGCCTGTCTGTTTTTGTTTTCCGGATATTATCCACGGACTTTATTGTTTTGAATGTTTTTTATCTGGGAACATTTAATTTTGTGCTTGGAAACACTAATTGGTTCCACATGGAGACACCAGCTCTACACATTCGCATTTTCTAGGGAGAAAGCTAGAGGAACTGCGGGACACAAACATGATATTTCTGGTTGTATAGATGACATTTTATGCACTTGCCTAAAGAAATGACTTTGCTTTTCTCCAAAACCATTTGTACTGTGATTTTGTCGGTCCATGGCATATGAATTCCACACCAGTTTCTCCGGATATGACTGGATGAAACAAGAAATAACCGGTTTTTTTTTGGCTAACTCAATTCAAAATATTGTGAAAGGCTCTGTGTTTGTCTTTTCTGGATATTATCGATGGACTTTATTGTTTTGAATGTTTTTATCAGGGAATATTTAATTTTGTACCGTTGATAAACTAGTTGGTTCATCATGGGGACACCAGCTCCACACATTCATATTTTCTAGGCAGTAAGCTAGAGGAACTGAACAAACAAACATGATAGTTCTGTTGGTATAGATGACATTTTATGCACTTGCCTAACGAAAAGACTTTGCTTTTCTCCAAAATCATTTTTACTGTGATTTTCTCGGTCCATTGCATACGAATTCCACACCACTTTGTCCGGATATGACTGGATGAAACCAGAAATATCCGGTTGTGTTTTAGCTAACTCATCCCTGATATTGCTACAGCCTCTGTGTTTATGTCTTCCAGATAGTATCCATGGACGTTATTGTTTTGACTGTTTTTTATCCGGGAACATTTAATTTTGTGCTTGGAAACTCTAATTGGTTCCACATGGAGACACCAGCTCTACACATTTGTATTTTCTAGGGAGAAAGCTAGAGGAACTCCTACAAAGAAACATGATATTTCTGTTTGTATAGATGACATTTTATGCACTTGCCTAATGAAAAGACTTTGCTTTTCTCCAAAACCATTTTTACTGTGATTTTCTCGCTCTATTGCATATGAAGTCCAGACCAGTTTGTCCGGATATCACTGGATTAAACCAGAAATATCCGGGTTTTTTTGGCTAACTCAATCTGAAATATTGTGCAAGACTCTGTGTTTGTGTTTTCTGGATATTATCGATGGAGTTTATTGTTTTGAATGTTTTTATCAGGGAACATTTAATTTCGTACCGTTGAAACTAAATGGTTCATCATGGGAACAGCAGCTCTACACATTCGTAATTTCTAGGAAGAAAGATAGAGGAACTGCGAAAAACAAACATGATATTTCTGTTTGTATAGATGACATTTTATGCACTTGCCTAACGAAAAGACTTTGCTTTTCTCCAGAACCATTTTTACTGTGATTTTCTCGGTCCATTGCATATGAATTCCATATCAGTTTGTCCAGGTATGACTGCATGAAACCGGAAATATCCGGTTTTGTTTTGGCTCACTCAATCCGAAATATTGCTACAGCCTCTGTGTTTGTGTTTTCAGGTATTATCAAAGAACTTTATTGTTTTGAATGTTTTTTATCGAGGAACATTTAATTTTATTTTGTGCTTGGAATCACTAATAGGTTCCACATGGAGACACCAGCTCTACACATTCATATTTTCTAGGGAGAAAGCTAGAGGAACTGCGGGACACAAACATGATATTTCTGGTTGTATAGATGACATTTTATGCACTTGCCTAACGAAAAGACTTTGCTTTTCTCCAAAACCATTTTTAATGTGATTTTCTTGGTCCATTGAAAAGGAAATCCACACAAGTTTGTCCGCATATGACTGGATGAAACCGGGAATATTCGGTTATGTTTTGGGTAACTCAATCCGAAATATTGTGAAAGCCTCTGTGTTTGTGTTTTCTGGATATTATCGATGGACTTTATCGTTTTGAATGTTTTTATCAGAGAACATTTAATTTTGTCCCGTTGAAATACTATTTGGTTCATCATGGGGACACCAGCTCTACACATTCGTATTTTCTAAGGAGAAAGCTAGAGGAACTGCAACAAACAAACATGATATTTTTGTTTGTATAGATGACATTTTATGCACTTGCCTAAGGAAATGATTTTGCTTTTCTCCAAAACCATTTTTACTGTGATTTTCTCGGTCCATTGCATACGAATTCCACACCACTTTGTACGAATATGACTGGATGAAACCAGAAATATCCGGTTTACTTTTGGCTTACTCAATCCCAGATATTGCTACAGCCTCTGTGTTAGTGTTTTCTGAATATTATCAACGGACTTTATTGTTTTGAATGTTTTTATCAGGGAACATTTAATTTTGTGCTGGTAATCAAAAAATTGTTCCACATGGAGACCCCAGCTCTACATATTTGTATTTTCTGGGGAGAAAGCTAGAGGAAGTGCGACAAACAAACATGATATTTCTGTTTGTATAGATGACATTTTATGCACTTGCCTAATGAAAAGACTTTGCTTTTCTCCAAAACCATTTTTACCGTGATTTTCTAAGTCCATCGCATACGAATTTCACATCAGTTTACCGCATATGACTGGATGACACCGGAAGTATCCGGTTTTGTTGTGGATTACTCAATCCCAGATATTGCTACAGCCTCTCTGTTTGTGTTTTCTGGATATTATCAATGGGCTCTATTGTTTTCAATGTTTTTATTGGGGAATATTTAGTTTTCTGCTTCGAAGCACTAATTCCTTCCACATGGAGACACCAGCTCGACATATTTGTATTTTCTAGGGAGGAAGCTAGAGGAACTGCGACAAAGAAACATATTTCTGTTTGAATAGATGACATTTTATGCACTTGCCTAACGAAAGGCTTTGTTTTTCTCTAAAACCATTTTTACTGTGATTTTCTCGGTCCATTGCATATGAATTCCACACCATTTTGTCCGGATATGACTGGATGAACCCGTAAATATGCGGTTTTCTTTTGGCTAACTCAATCCCAGATAGTGCTACAGCCTCTGTGTTGTGTATTCCTGATATTATCCACGGATATATTGTTTTGAATGTTTTTTACCAGGAAACATTTAATTTTGTGCTTGGAAACACTAATTGGTTCTACATGGAGACACCAGCTCTACACATTCGTATTTTCTAGGGAGAAAGCTAGAGGAATTGCGACAAACAAACATGATATTTCTGTTTGTATAGATGACATTTTATGCACTTGCCTAACGAAAAGACTTTGCTTTTCTCCAAAACCATTCTTACTGTGATTTTCTCAGTCCATTGCTTACGAATTCCACACCAGTTTGTCTGGATATGACTGGCTGAAACCAGAAATATCCGGTTGTGTATTGGCTAACTCAATCTGAAATATTGTGAAAGCCTCTGTGTTTTGTTTTCTGGATATTATCGATGGACTGTATTGTCTTGAATGTTTTTATCAGGGAATATTAAATATTGTACCGTGGAAACACTAATTGGTTCATCATGCGGAGTTCAGCTCCACACATTCGTATTTTCTAGGGAGAAAGCTAGAGGAACAGCTGCAAAAAAATATGACATTTCTGTTAGTATAGATGACATTTTATGCAGTTGCCTAACGAAATGACTTTGCTTTTCTCCAAAACCATTCTTACTATGATTTTCTCGGTCCATTCATATGAATTGCACACCAGTTGGTCTGCATATGACTGGATGAAACCAGAAATACCCGGTTTTCTTTTCGCTAACTCAATCCCAGATATTGCTACAGCCTGTGTGTTTGTGATTTCTGGATATTATCCACGGACTTTATTGTATTGAATGTTTTTATCAGGGAACATTTAATTTTGTACCGTTTGAAACACATATTGATTCATCATGGGAACACCAGCTCTACACATTCGTATTTTCTAGGGAGAAAGCTAGAGGAACTGTGGCAAACAAACATGATATTTCTGTTTGTATCGATGACATTTTATGCACTTGCCTAACGAAATGACTTTGCTTTTCTCCAAAACCATTCTTACTATGATTTTCTCGGTCCTTTCATATGAATTGCACACCAGTTGGTCTGCATATGACTGGATGAAACCAGAAATACCCGGTTTTGTTTTGGCTAACTCAATCCCAGATATTGCTACAGCCTGTGTGTTTGTGATTTCTGGATATTATCCACGTACTCTATTGTTTTGAATGTTTTTTTCGGGGAACATTTTATTTTGAGCTTGGATACATTAATTCGTTCCACATGAAGACACCAATTCTACATATTCATATTTTCTAGGGAGAAAGCTAGAGGAACTGCGACAATCAAACAAGATATTTCTGTTTGTATAGATGACATTCCATGCAGTTGCCTAATGAAAATACATTGCTTTTCTCCAAAACCATTTGTACTGTGATTTTCTCGGTGCATTGCATACGAATTCCACACCAGTTTGTCTGGATATAACTGGATGAAACCGGAAATATCCGGTTTTGTTTTGGCTAACTCAAACCCAGATATTTCTACAGACTCTGTGTTTGTGTATTCCTGATATTATCCACGGACTATATAGTCTTGAATGATTTTTTTCAGGGACCATTTAATTTTCTGCTTGGAATCACTAATTTGTTCTACATGGAGACACCAGCTCTACACATTCGTATTATCTAGGAAGAAAGCTAGAGGAACTGCGGTGAACAATCATGATGTTTCTGTTTCTATCGATGACATTTTATGCACTTGCCTAACGAAAAGACTTTGCTTTTCCCCAAAACCATTTGTACTGTGATTTTCTCGGTCCATTGCATCCGAATCCCACACCAGCTTGTCCGGATATGACTGGATGAAACCGAAATTATCCAGTTTTGTTTTGGCTAACTAAATCCCAGATATTATTACAGCCTCTGTGTTTGTTTTTTCCGACTATTATCAATGGACTTTATTGTTTTGAATGTTTGTTATCAGGGAACATTTAATTTTGGGCTTGGATACACTAATTGGTTCCACATGGAGACACCAGCTCTACACATTCGTATTTTCCAGGGAGAAAGCTAGAGGAACTGCGACAAACATGATATTTCTGTTTGTATAGATGACATTTTATGCACTTGCCTAACGAAAAGACTTTGCTTTTCTCCAAAACCATTCTTATTGTGATTTCCTCGGTCCATTGCATAAGAATTCCACACCAGTTTGTCCAGATATGACTGCTTGAAACCAGAAATATCCGGTTGTGCTTTGCGTAACTCAATCCGAAATATTGTGAAAGCCTCTGTGTTTGTGTTTTCTGGATATTATCGATGCACTGTATTGTTTTGAATGTTTTATCAGGGAACATTTAACTTTGTACCATTGAAACACTAATTGGTTCATCATGGTGACTTCAGCTCCACACAATCATATTTTCTAGGGAGAAAGCTACAGGAACTGCGGCAAACAAACATGATATTTCTGTTTGTATAGATGACATTATATGCACTTGCCTAACGAAAAGACTTTGCTTTTCTCTAAAACCATTTTTACTCTGATTTTCTCGGTCCATTGCATACGAATTCCACCCCACTTTGTCCGGATTAACTGGATGAAACTGGAAATATCCGGTTGTGTTTTGGCTAACGCAATCCCAGATACTGCTACAGCCTCTGTGTTTGTGTTTTCCGGACATTATCAATGGACTTTATTGTTTTGAATGTTTGTTATCAGGGAACATTTAATTTTGGGCTTGGATACAGTAATTGTTTCCATATGAAGACACCACTTCTACATATTCGTATTTTCTAGGGAAAAAGCTAGAGGAACTGCGGGAAACAAACAGGATATTTCTGGTTGTATCGATGACATTTTATGCACTTGCCTAACGAAAAGACTTTGCTTTTCTCCAAAACCATTTTTAATGTGATTTTCTTGGTCCATTGAAAAGGAAATCCACACCAGTTTGTCCGCATATGACTGGATGAAACCGGGAATATTCGGTTATGTTTTGGGTAACTCAATCCGAAATATTGTGAAAGCCTCTGTGTTTGTGTTTTCTGGATATTATCGATGGACTTTATCGTTTTGAATGTTTTTATCAGAGAACATTTAATTTTGTCCCGTTGAAATACTATTTGGTTCATCATGGGGACACCAGCTCTACACATTCGTATTTTCTAAGGAGAAAGCTAGAGGAACTGCGGCAAACAAAGATGATATTTCTGTTTGTATAGATGACATTTTATGCACTTGCCTAAGAAAAAGACTTTGCTTTTCTACAAAATCATTTTTACTGTGATTTTCTCGGTCCATTTCACATGAATTCCACACCACTTTGTCCGGATATGCCTGGATGAAACCAGAAATATCTGGTTGTGTTTTGGCTAACTCAATCCGAAATATTGTGAAAGCCTCTGTGTTTGTGTTTTCTGCATATTATGAATGGACTTTATTATTTTGAGTGTTTTTATCAGGGAACATTTAATTTTGTACCGTATAAGCACTAATTGGTTCCTCATGGATTCACCAGCTCTACACATTCTTATTTACTAGGGAAAAAGCTAGAGGAACTGTGGCACACAAACATGATATTTCCATTTGTATAGATGACATTTTATGCACTTGCCTAACGCAAAGACTTTGCTTTTCTCTAAAACCCTTTTTATTGTGATTTTCTCCGTCCATTGCATATGAATTCTACCCCACTTTGTCCGGAAATGACAGGATGAAACCGGAAATATCCGGTTATGTTTTGGCTAACTCAATCCCAGATATTGCTACAGCCTCTGTGTTTGTGTATTCCTGATATTATCCACGGACTTTATTGTTTTGAATGTTTTTGATCAGGGAACATTCAATTTTGTGCTTGGAAACACTAATTGGTTCCCCATGGAGGCACCAGTCTACACCTTCGTATTTTCTAGGGAGAAAGCTAGAGGAACTGCGGCCAACAAACATGATATTTGTGTTTCAATAGATGACATTTTATGCACTTGCCTAAGGAAAAGACTTTCCTTTTCTCCAAATCATTTTTACTGTGATTTTCTGGGTCCATTGCATACGAATTCCACACCACTTTGTCCGGATATGACTGGATGAAAACAGAAACATCCTATTGTGTTTTGACTAACTATATCCCAGATATTGCTACAGCCTCATAGTTTTTTTTTTCTGGATATTATCCACAGACTTTATAGTTTTGAATGTTTTTATTAGGGAACATTTAATTTTGTACCATAGAAACACTAATTTTCCACATGGAAACACTAGCTCTACATATTCGTATTTTCTAGGGAGAAAGCTAGAGGAACTGTGGCAAACAAACATGATATTTCTGCTTGTATAGACGACATTTTATGCACTTGCCTAAGGAATAGACTATAGTTTTCCTAAAACAATTTTTATTGTGATTTTCTCGGTCCATTGCCTACGAATTCCACTCTACTTTGTCTGTATTTGAGTGAATGAAACCAGAAATATCCGGTTCTCTTTTGGCTAACTATAAACCACATATTGCTACAGCCTCAGTGTTTGTTTTTTCTGGATATTATCAACGGACTTTATTGTTTTGAATGTTTTCATCAGGGAACATTTAATTTTGTGCTGGGAATCACAAATTTGTTCCACATGGAGACGCCAGCTCTACACATTCATCTTTTCTAGGGAGAAAGCTAGAGGAAATGCGGGAAAGTAACATGATATTTCTGTTTGTATAGATGACATTTTATGTACTTTCCTAATGAAAAGACTTTGCTTTTCTCCAAAACCATTTTTACTGTGATTTTCTCGGTCCATTACATACGAATTCCACACCACTTTGTCCGAATATGACTGGATGAAAACAGAAATGTCCGGTTGTGTTTTGGCTAACTCAATCCCAGATATTGCTATAGCCTCTGTGTTTGTGTTTTCTGGATATTATCGATGGACTTTATTGTTTTGAATGATTTTATCAGGCAACTTTTAATTTTGTACCCTAGAAACTCTAATTGGTTCAACATGGAGACCCCAGCTCTAAACATTCGTATTTTCTAGGGAGAAATCTAGAGGAACTGCGGCAATCACACATGATATTTCTGTTTGCATAGATGACATTTTATGCACTTGTCTAACAAAAAGATTTGCTTTTCTACAAAACCATTTTTACTGTGTTTTTCTCGGTCTAAAGCATATGAACTCGAAACCATTTTGTCCGGATATGCCTGGATCAAATCAGAAAGATCCGGTTGTTTTTTTTTTTTGCTAACACAATCTGAAATATTGTGAAAGCCTCTGTGTTTGTGTTTTCTGCATATTATGAAAGGACTTTATGGTTTTGAGTGTTTTTATCAGGGAACATTTAATTTTGTACCATAGAAACACTAACTGGTTCCACATGGTGACAGCAGCTCTGCACATTCGTATTTTCTATGGAGAAACCTACAGGAACAGCGGCAAACAAACATGATATTTCTGTTTGTATAGATGACATTTTATGCACTTGCCTAACGAAAAGACTTTGCTTTTCTCCAAAACCATTTGTACTGTGATTTTCTCGGTCCATTGCATACGAATTCCACACCAGTTTGTCCAGATATGACTGGATGAAACTGAAAAACTATCCGGATTTGTTTTGGCTAACTCATTCCGAAATATTGTGAAAACCTATGTGTTTGTTTTTTTCTTAATTATCGATGGACTTTATTGTTTTGAATGTTTTTATCAGGGAATATTTATTTTTGTACCCTAGAAACACTAATTGGTTCATCATGGGGACTCCAGCTCTGCACAATCGTATTTTCTAGGGAGAAAGCTAGAGGAACTACGACAAACAAACATGATATTTCTGTTTGCATAGATGACATTTTATGCACTTGCCTAGCGAAAAGACTTTGCTTTTCTCCAAAACCATTTTTATTGTGATTTTCTCGGTCCATTGCACATGAATTCCACACCAGTTTACCAGATATGACTGGATGAAACCGGAAATATCCGGTTTTGTTTTGGCTGGCTCAAACCCAGATATTGCTACAGCCTCTGTGTTTGTGTTTTCCGGATATTATCAACGGACATTATTATTTTGAATGTTTTTTATCAGGGAACATTTATTTCTGTGCTTGGAAACACTAATTGCTTCCACATTGATACACCAGCTCTGCATATTTGTATTTTCTATGGAGAAAGCTAGAGGAACTGCGACAAAGAAACATGATATTTCTGTTTGTATAGATGACATTTTAAGCACTTTCCTAACGAAAACACTTTGCTTTTCTCCAAAACCATTTTTACTGTGATTTTCTCAGTCCATTGCATACCAGTTCCACACCAGTTTACCAGAAATGACTGGATGAAACCAGAAATATCCGGTTGTGTTTTCGCTAACTCAATCCCAGATTGCTACAGCCTCTGTGTTTGTGTTTTCTTATACTATCGATGGACTTTATTGTTTTGAATATTTTTATCAGGGAACAAATTTTTTTTGTACCGTAGAAACACTAATTGGCTCCACATGGAGACACCAGCTCTACACATTCGTATTTTCTAGGGAGAAAGCTGGAGGATTGCAACAAACAAACATGATATTTCTGTTTGTATAGATGACTTTTTATGCATTTGCCTAAAGAAAAGACTTTGCTTTTTCCAAAACCATTTGTACTGTGATTTTCTCAGTCCACTGCATACGAATTCCACGCCAGTTTGTCCGGATATGACTGGATGAAACCGGAAATATCCGGTTTTGTTTTGGCTAACTCAATCCCAGATATTACTACAGCCTCTGTGTTTGTGTTTTCCGGAGATTATGAACGGACTTTATTGTTTTGAAATTTTTTTATCGGGGAACATATAATTTTGAGCTTACATATACTAATTGGTTCAACATGGAGACACCAGCTGTACATATTTGTATTTTCTAGGAAGAATGCTAGAGGAACTGCGACAAACAAACATGATATTTCTGTTTGTTTGCATGACATTTTATGCACTTGCCTAACGAAAAGACTTTGCTTTTCTCCAAAACCATTTTTACTGTGATTTTCTCGGTCCATTGCATACGAATTCCACACCACTTTGTCCGGAAATGACTGGATGAAACCAGAAATATCCGGTTGTGTTTTGGCTAACTCAATCCTAGATGTTGCTACAGCCTCTCTGTTTGTGTTTTCCGGATATTATCAATGGAGTTTATTATTTTGAATCTTTTTTATCGGGGAACATTTAATTTTGAGCTTAGATACACTAATTGTGTCCACATGGAGACACCAGCTTTACATATTTGTATTTTCTAGGGAGAAAGCTAGAGGAACTGAGACAAACAAACATGATATTTCTGTTTGTATAGATGACATTTTATGCACTTGCCTAATGAAAAGACTTTGCTTTTCTCCAAAACCATTTTTACTGTGATTTTCTCGCTCTATTGCATATGAAATCCAGACCAGTTTGTCCGGATATCACTGGATTAAACCAGAAATATCCGGGTTTTTTTGGCTAACTCAATCTGAAATATTGTGCAAGACTCTGTGTTTGTGTTTTCTGGATATTATTGATGGAGTTTATTGTTTTGAATGTTTTTATCAGGGAACATTTAATTTCGTACCGTTGAAACTAAATGGTTCATCATGGGAACAGCAGCTCTACACATTCGTAATTTCTAGGAAGAAAGATAGAGGAACTGCGAAAAACAAACATGATATTTCTGTTTGTATAGATGACATTTTATGCACTTGCCTAACGAAAAGACTTTGCTTTTCTCCAGAACCATTTTTACTGTGATTTTCTCGGTCCATTGCATATGAATTCCATATCAGTTTGTCCAGGTATGACTGCATGAAACCGGAAATATCCGGTTTTCTTTTGGCTCACTCAATCCCGATATTGCTACAGCCTCTGTGTTTGTGTTTTCAGGTATTATCAAAGAACTTTATTGTTTTGAATGTTTTTTATCGAGGAACATTTAATTTTATTTTGTGCTTGGAATCACTAATAGGTTCCACATGGAGACACCAGCTCTACACATTCATATTTTCTAGGGAGAAAGCTAGAGGAACTGCGGGACACAAACATGATATTTCTGGTTGTATAGATGACATTTTATGCACTTGCCTAACGAAAAGACTTTGCTTTTCTCCAAAACCATTTTTAATGTGATTTTCTTGGTCCATTGAAAAGGAAATCCACACCAGTTTGTCCGCATATGACTGGATGAAACCGGGAATATTCGGTTATGTTTTGGGTAACTCAATCCGAAATATTGTGAAAGCATCTGTGTTTGTGTTTTCTGGATATTATCGATGGACTTTATCGTTTTGAATGTTTTTATCAGAGAACATTTAATTTTGTACCGTTGAAATACTATTTGGTTCATCATGGGGACACCAGCTCTACACATTCGTATTTTCTAAGGAGAAAGCTAGAGGAACTGCAACAAACAAACATGATATTTTTGTTTGTATAGATGACATTTTATGCACTTGCCTAAGGAAATGATTTTGCTTTTCTCCAAAATCATTTTTACTGTGATTTTCTCGGTCCATTGCACATGAATTCCACACCAGTTTACCAGATATGACTGGATGAAACCGGAAATATCCGGTTTACTTTTGGCTTACTCAAACCCAGATATTGCTACAGCCTCTGTGTTTGTGTTTTCCGGATATTATCAACGGACATTATTATTTTGAATGTTTTTTATCAGGGAACATTTATTTCTGTGCTTGGAAACACTAATTGCTTCCACATTGATACACCAGCTCTGCATATTTGTATTTTCTATGGAGAAAGCTAGAGGAACTGCGACAAAGAAACATGATATTTCTGTTTGTATAGATGACATTTTAAGCACTTTCCTAACGAAAACACTTTGCTTTTCTCCAAAACCATTTTTACTGTGATTTTCTCAGTCCATTGCATACCAGTTCCACACCAGTTTACCAGAAATGACTGGATGAAACCAGAAATATCCGGTTGTGTTTTCGCTAACTCATTCCCAGATTGCTACAGCCTCTGTGTTTGTGTTTTCTTATACTATCGATGGACTTTATTGTTTTGAATATTTTTATCAGGGAACAAATTTTTTTTGTACCGTAGAAACACTAATTGGCTCCACATGGGGACACCAGCTCTACACATTCGTATTTTCTAGGGAGAAAGCTGGAGGATTGCAACAAACAAACATGATATTTCTGTTTGTATAGATGACTTTTTATGCATTTGCCTAAAGAAAAGACTTTGCTTTTTCCAAAACCATTTGTACTGTGATTTTCTCAGTCCACTGCATACGAATTCCACACCAGTTTGTCCAGATATGACTGGATGAAACCGGAAATATCCGGTTTTGTTTTGGCTAACTCAATCCCAGATATTACTACAGCCTCTGTGTTTGTGTTTTCCAGAGATTATGAACGGACTTTATTGTTTTGAAATTTTTTTATCGGGGAACATATAATTTTGAGCTTACATATACTAATTGGTTCAACATGGAGACACCAGCTCTACATATTTGTATTTTCTAGGGAGAATGCTAGAGGAACTGCGACAAACAAACATGATATTTCTGTTTGTTTGCATGACATTTTATGCACTTGCCTAACGAAAAGACTTTGCTTTTCTCCAAAACCATTTTTACTGTGATTTTCTCGGTCCATTGCATACGAATTCCACACCACTTTGTCCGGAAATGACTGGATGAAACCAGAAATATCCGGTTGTGTTTTGGCTAACTCAATCCTAGATGTTGCTACAGCCTCTCTGTTTGTGTTTTCCGGATATTATCAATGGAGTTTATTATTTTGAATCTTTTTTATCGGGGAACATTTAATTTTGAGCTTAGATACACTAATTGTGTCCACATGGAAACACCAGCTTTACATATTTGTATTTTCTAGGGAGAAAGCTAGAGGAACTCCGACAAAGAAACATGATATTTCTGTTTGTATAGATGACATTTTATGCACTTGCCTAATGAAAAGACTTTGCTTTTCTCCAAAACCATTTTTACTGTGATTTTCTCGCTCTATTGCATATGAAATCCAGACCAGTTTGTCCGGATATCACTGGATTAAACCAGAAATATCCGGGTTTTTTTGGCTAACTCAATCTGAAATATTGTGCAAGACTCTGTGTTTGTGTTTTCTGGATATTATCGATGGAGTTTATTGTTTTGAATGTTTTTATCAGGGAACATTTAATTTCGTACCGTTGAAACTAAATGGTTCATCATGGGAACAGCAGCTCTACACATTCGTAATTTCTAGGAAGAAAGATAGAGGAACTGCGAAAAACAAACATGATATTTCTGTTTGTATAGATGACATTTTATGCACTTGCCTAACGAAAAGACTTTGCTTTTCTCCAGAACCATTTTTACTGTGATTTTCTCGGTCCATTGCATATGAATTCCATATCAGTTTGTCCAGGTATGACTGCATGAAACCGGAAATATCCGGTTTTGTTTTGGCTCACTCAATCCGAAATATTGCTACAGCCTCTGTGTTTGTGTTTTCAGGTATTATCAAAGAACTTTATTGTTTTGAATGTTTTTTATCGAGGAACATTTAATTTTATTTTGTGCTTGGAATCACTAATAGGTTCCACATGGAGACACCAGCTCTACACATTCATATTTTCTAGGGAGAAAGCTAGAGGAACTGCGGGACACAAACATGATATTTCTGGTTGTATAGATGACATTTTATGCACTTGCCTAACGAAAAGACTTTGCTTTTCTCCAAAACCATTTTTAATGTGATTTTCTTGGTCCATTGAAAAGGAAATCCACACCAGTTTGTCCGCATATGACTGGATGAAACCGGGAATATTCGGTTATGTTTTGGGTAACTCAATCCGAAATATTGTGAAAGCATCTGTGTTTGTGTTTTCTGGATATTATCGATGGACTTTATCGTTTTGAATGTTTTTATCAGAGAACATTTAATTTTGTACCGTTGAAATACTATTTGGTTCATCATGGGGACACCAGCTCTACACATTCGTATTTTCTAAGGAGAAAGCTAGAGGAACTGCAACAAACAAACATGATATTTTTGTTTGTATAGATGACATTTTATGCACTTGCCTAAGGAAATGATTTTGCTTTTCTCCAAAATCATTTTTACTGTGATTTTCTCGGTCCATTGCATACGAATTCCACACCACTTTGTACGAATATGACTGGATGAAACCAGAAATATCTGGTTTACTTTTGGCTTACTCAATCCCAGATATTGCTACAGCCTCTGTGTTAGTGTTTTCTGAATATTATCAACGGACTTTATTGTTTGAATGTTTTTATCAGGGAACATTTAATTTTGTGCTGGTAATCAAAAAATTGTTCCACATGGAGACCCCAGCTCTACATATTTGTATTTTCTGGGGAGAAAGCTAGAGGAAGTGCGACAAACAAACATGATATTTCTGTTTGTATAGATGACATTTTATGCACTTGCCTAACGAAAAGACTTTGCTTTTCTCCAAAACCATTTTTACCGTGATTTTCTAAGTCCATCGCATACGAATTTCACACCAGTTTACCGCATATGACTGGATGACACCGGAAGTATCCGGTTTTGTTGTGGATTACTCAATCCCAGATATTGCTACAGCCTCTCTGTTTGTGTTTTCTGGATATTATCAATGGGCTCTATTGTTTTCAATGTTTTTATTGGGGAATATTTAGTTTTCTGCTTGGAAGCACTAATTCCTTCCACATGGAGACACCAGCTCGACATATTTGTATTTTCTAGGGAGGAAGCTAGAGGAACTGCGACAAAGAAACATATTTCTGTTTGAATAGATGACATTTTATGCACTTGCCTAACGAAAGGCTTTGTTTTTCTCTAAAACCATTTTTACTGTGATTTTCTCGGTCCATTGCATATGAAATCCAGACCAGTTTGTCCGGATATCACTGGATTAAACCAGAAATATCCGGGTTTTTTTGGCTAACTCAATCTGAAATATTGTGCAAGACTCTGTGTTTGTGTTTTCTGGATATTATCGATGGAGTTTATTGTTTTGAATGTTTTTTATCAGGAAACATTTAATTTTGTGCTTGGAAACACTAATTGGTTCTACATGGAGACACCAGCTCTACACATTCGTATTTTCTAGGGAGAAAGCTAGAGGAACTGCGACAAATAATCATGATATTTCTGTTTGTATAGATGACATTTTATGCACTTGCCTAACGAAAAGACTTTGCTTTTCTCCAAAACCATTCTTACTGTGATTTTCTCAGTCCATTGCTTACGAATTCCACACCAGTTTGTCTGGATATGACTGGATGAAACCAGAAATATCCGGTTGTGTATTGGCTAACTCAATCTGAAATATTGTGAAAGCCTCTGTGTTTTGTTTTCTGGATATTATCGATGGACTGTATTGTCTTGAATGTTTTTATCAGGGAACATTAAATATTGTACCGTGGAAACACTAATTGGTTCATCATGCAGAGTTCAGCTCCACACATTCGTATTTTCTAGGGAGAAAGCTAGAGGAACTGCGGCAAAAAATATGACATTTCTGTTAGTGTAGATGACATTTTATGCAGTTGCCTAACGAAATGACTTTGCTTTTCTCTAAAACCATTCTTACTATGATTTTCTCGGTCCATTCATATGAATTGCACACCAGTTGGTCTGCATATGACTGGATGAAACCAGAAATACCCGGTTTTGTTTTGGCTAACTCAATCCCAGATATTGCTACAGCATCTGTGTTTGTGATTTCTGGATATTATCCACGGACTTTATTGTATTGAATGTTTTTATCGGGGAACATTTAATTTTGTACCGTTTGAAACACATATTGATTCATCATGGGAACACCAGCTCTACACATTCGTATTTTCTAGGGAGAAAGCTAGAGGAACTGTGGCAAACAAACATGATATTTCTGTTTGTATCGATGACATTTTATGCACTTGCCTAACGAAATGACTTTGCTTTTCTCCAAAACCATTCTTACTATGATTTTCTCGGTCCTTTCATATGAATTGCACACCAGTTGGTCTGCATATGACTGGATGAAACCAGAAATACCCGGTTTTGTTTTGGCTAACTCAGTCCGTGATATTGCTACTGCCTCTGTGTTTGTGATTTCTGGATATTATCCACGTACTCTATTGTTTTGAATGTTTTTTTCGGGGAACATTTTATTTTGAGCTTGGATACATTAATTCGTTCCACATGAAGACACCAATTCTACATATTCATATTTTCTAGGGAGAAAGCTAGAGGAACTGCGACAATCAAACAAGATATTTCTGTTTGTATAGATGACATTCCATGCAGTTGCCTAATGAAAATACATTGCTTTTCTCCAAAACCATTTGTACTGTGATTTTCTCGGTGCATTGCATACGAATTCCACACCAGTTTGTCTGGATATGACTGGATGAAACCGGAAATATCTGGTTTTGTTTTGGCTAACTCAAACCCAGATATTTCTACAGACTCTGTGTTTGTGTATTCCTGATATTATCCACGGACTATATAGTCTTGAATGATTTTTTTCAGGGACCATTTAATTTTCTGCTTGGAATCACTAATTTGTTCTACATGGAGACACCAGCTCTACACATTCGTATTATCTAGGAAGAAAGCTAGAGGAACTGCGGCAAACAATCATGATGTTTCTGTTTCTATCGATGACATTTTATGCACTTGCCTAACGAAGACTTTGCTTTTCCCCAAAACCATTTGTACTGTTATTTTCTCGGTCCATTGCATCCGAATCCCACACCAGCTTGTCCGGATATGACTGGATGAAACCGAAATTATCCAGTTTTGTTTTGGCTAACTAAATCCCAGATATTATTACAGCCTCTGTGTTTGTTTTTTCCGACTATTATCAATGGACTTTATTGTTTTGAATGTTTGTTATCAGGGAACATTTAATTTTGGGCTTGGATACACTAATTGGTTCCACATGGAGACACCAGCTCTACACATTCGTATTTTCCAGGGAGAAAGCTTGAGGAACTGCGACAAACATGATATTTCTGTTTGTATAGATGACATTTTATGCACTTGCCTAATGAAAAGACTTTGCTTTTCTCCAAAACCATTCTTATTGTGATTTCCTCGGTCCATTGCATAAGAATTCCACACCAGTTTGTCCAGATATGACTGCTTGAAACCAGAAATATCCGGTTGTGCTTTGCGTAACTCAATCCGAAATATTGTGAAAGCCTCTGTGTTTGTGTTTTCTGGATATTATCGATGCACTGTATTGTTTTGAATGTTTTATCAGGGAACATTTAATTTTGTACCATTGAAACACTAATTGGTTCATCATGGGGACTTCAGCTCCACACAATCATATTTTCTAGGGAGAAAGCTACAGGAACTGCGGCAAACAAACATGATATTTCTGTTTGTATAAATGACATTATATGCACTTGCCTAACGAAAAGACTTTGCTTTTCTCTAAAACCATTTTTACTCTGATTTTCTCGGTCCATTGCATACGAATTCCACCCCACTTTGTCCGGATTAACTGGATGAAACTGGAAATATCCGGTTGTGTTTTGGCTAACGCAATCCCAGATACTGCTACAGCCTCTGTGTTTGTGTTTTCCGGACATTATCAACGGACTTTATTGTTTTGAATGTTTGTTATCAGGGAACATTTAATTTTGGGCTTGGATACAGTAATTGTTTCCATATGAAGACACCACTTCTACATATTCGTATTTTCTAGGGAAAAAGCTAGAGGAACTGCGGGAAACAAACAGGATATTTCTGGTTGTATCGATGACATTTTATGCACTTGCCTAACGAAAAGACTTTGCTTTTCTCCAAAACCATTTTTAATGTGATTTTCTTGGTCCATTGAAAAGGAAATCCACACCAGTTTCTCCGCATATGACTGGATGAAACCGGGAATATTCGGTTATGTTTTGGGTAACTCAATCCGAAATATTGTGAAAGCCTCTGTGTTTGTGTTTTCTGGATATTATCGATGGACTTTATCGTTTTGAATGTTTTTATCAGAGAACATTTAATTTTGTCCCGTTGAAATACTATTTGGTTCATCATGGGGACACCAGCTCTACACATTCGTATTTTCTAAGGAGAAAGCTAGAGGAACTGCGGCAAACAAAGATGATATTTCTGCTTGTATAGACGACATTTTATGCACTTGCCTAAGGAATAGACTATAGTTTTCCTAAAACAATTTTTATTGTGATTTTCTCGGTCCATTGCCTACGAATTCCACTCTACTTTGTCTGTATTTGAGTGAATGAAACCAGAAATATCCGGTTCTCTTTTGGCTAACTATAAACCACATATTGCTACAGCCTCAGTGTTTGTTTTTTCTGGATATTATCAACGGACTTTATTGTTTTGAATGTTTTCATCAGGGAACATTTAATTTTGTGCTGGGAATCACAAATTTGTTCCACATGGAGACGCCAGCTCTACACATTCATCTTTTCTAGGGAGAAAGCTAGAGGAAATGCGGGAAAGTAACATGATATTTCTGTTTGTATAGATGACATTTTATGTAGAAACACTAATTGGTTCCACATGGAGACACCAGCTCTACACATTCAAATTTTCTAGGGAGAAAGCTAGAGGAACTGCAGCACACAAACATGATATTTCTGTTCATATAGATGACATTTTATGCACTTGCCTAACGAAAAGACTTTGCTTTTCTCTAAAACCATTTTTACTGTGATTTTCTCAGCTCATTGCATATGAATTCCACCCCACTTTGTCTGGATTAGACTGGATGAAACCGCAAATATCAGGTTTTGTTTTGGCTAACTCAATCCCAGATATTGCTACAGCTTTTGTGTTTGTGTATTCCAGATATTATGCACGGACTTTATTATTTTGAATGTTTTCATCAGGGAACAATTAATTTTGTACCATAGAAACACTAACTGGTTCCACATGGTGACACCAGCTCTGCACATTTGTATTTTCTAGGGAGAAAACTAGAGGAACAGTGGCAAACAAACATGATATTTCTGTGTGTATAGATGACATTTTATGCACTTGCCTAACGAAAAGACTTTGCTTTTCTCCAAAACCATTTATACTGTGATTTTCTCGGTTCATTGCATACGAATTCCACACCAGTTTGTCCAGATATGACTGGATGAAACCGGAAATATCCGGTTGTGTTTTAGCTAACTCAATGCAAAATATTGTGAAAGTTTCTGTGTTTGTGTTTCCTGCATATTATCGATGGACATTATTGTATTGAATGTTTTTATCAGGGAACAATTAATTTTGTACCGTAGAAACACTAATTGGTTCATCATGGGGGCACCAGCTCTACACATTCTTATTTTCTAGGGAGAAAGCTAGAGGAGCAGAGGCAAACAAACATGATATTTCTGTTTGTATAGATGATATTTTATGCACTTACCTAACGAAAAGACTTTGCTTTTCTCCAAAACCATTTTTACTGTGATTTTCTCGGTCCATTGCTTATGATTTCTACCCCACTTTGTCCGGAAATGACTGGATGAAACCGGAAATATCCGGTTATGTTTTGGCTAACTCAATCCCAGATATTGCTACAGCCTCTGTGTTTGTGCATTCCTGATATTATCCACGGACTTTATTGTTTTGAATGTTTTTTATCAGGGAACATTCAATTTTGTGCTTGGAAACACTAATTGGTTCCCCATGGAGGCACCAGTCTACACCTTCGTATTTTCTAGGGAGAAAGCTAGAGGAACTGCAGCCAACAAACATGATATTTGTGTTTGAATAGATGACATTTTATGCACTTGCCTAACGAAAAGACTTTGCTTTTCTCCAAAACCTTTTTTACTGTGTTTTTCTGGGTCCATTGCATACGAATTCCACACCACTTTGTCCGGATATGACTGGATGAAAACAGAAACATCCTATTGTGTTTTGACTAACTATATCCCAGATATTGCTACAGCCTCAGAGTTTTTTTTTTTTTTCTGGATATTATCCACGGACTTTATAGTTTTGAATGTTTTTATTAGGGAACATTTAATTTTGTACCATAGAAACACTAATTTTCCACATGGATACACCAGCTCTACATATTTGTATTTTATAGGGAGAAAGCTAGAGGAACTGCGGCAAACAAACATGATATTTCTGGTTGTATAGACGACATTTTATGCACTTGCCTAAGGAATAGACTATATTTTTCCCAAAACAATTTTTATTGTGATTTTCTCGGTCCATTGCATACGAATGCCACTCTACTTTGTCTGTATTTGAGTGAATGAAACCAGAAATATCCGGTTCTCTTTTGGCTAACTATAACCCACATATTGCTACAGCCTCAGTGTTTGTTTTTTCTGGATATTATCAACGGACTTTATTGTTTTGAATGTTTTTATAAGGGAACATTTAATTTTGTGCTGGGAATCACAAATTCGTTCCACATGGAGACCCCAGCTCTACACATTCGTATTTTCTAGGGAGAAAGCTAGAGGAACTGAGGCAAACAAACATGATATTTCTGTTTGTATAGATGACATTTTGTGCACTTGCCTAAAGAAAAGACTTTGCTTTTCTCCAAAACCATTTTTACTGTGATTTTCTCGGTCCATAGCATACGAATTCCACCCCACTTTGTCTGGCTATGCCTGGATGTAAACAGAAATATCCGGTTGTGTTTTGGGTAACTGAAATACAGATATTGCTACAGACTCTGTGTGTGTGTTTTCCGGATATTGTCGATGGACTTTACTGCTTTGAATGTTTTTATCAGGCAACATTTAAGTCTGTACAATAGAAACACTAATTGGTTCAACATGGAGACACCAGCTCTACACATTCTTATTTTCTAGGCAGAAAGCTAGAGGAACTGCGGCAAACAAAGATGATATTTCTGTTTGTATAGATGACATTTTATGCACTTGCCTAACAAAAAGACTTTGCTTTTCTACAAAATCATTTTTACTGTGATTTTCTCGGTCCATTTCACACGAATTCCACACCACTTTGTCCGGATATGCCTGGATGAAACAAGAAATATCTGGTTGTGTTTTGGCTAACTCAATCTGAAATATTGTGAAAGCCTCTGTCTTTGTTTTTTCTGCATATTATGAACGGACTTTATTGTTTTGAGTGTTTTTATCAGGGAACATTTAATTTTGTACCGTAGAAACACTAATTGGTTCCTCATGGAGTCACCAGCTCTACACATTCTTATTTTTAGGGAAAAAGCTAGAGGAACTGTGGCACAAAAACATGATATTTCTTTTTGTATAGATGACATTTTATGCACTTGCCTAACGCAAAGACTTTGCTTTTCTCTAAAACCCTTTTTATTGTGATTTTTTCCCTCCATTGCATATGAATTCTACCCCCTTTGTCCGGAAATGACTGGATGAAACCGGAAATATCCGGTTTTGTTTTGGCTAACTCAATCCCAGATATTGCTACAGCCTCTGTGTTTGTGTATTCCTGATATTATCCACGGACTTTATTGTTTTGAATGTTTTTGATCAGGGAACATTCAATTTTGTGCTTGGAAACACTAATTGGTTCCCCATGGAGGCACCAGTCTACACCTTCTTATTTTCTAGGGAGAAAGCTAGAGGAACTGCGGCCAACAAACATGATATTTGTGTTTGAATAGATGACATTTTATGCACTTGCCTAACGAAAAGACTTTGCTTTTCTCCAAAACCATTTTTTACTGTGATTTTCTGGGTCCATTGCATACGAATTCCACACCACTTTGTCCGGATATGACTGGATGAAAACAGAAACATCCTATTGTGTTTTGACTAACTATATCCCAGATATTGCTACAGCCTCAGAGTTTTTTTTTTTTTTTTTCTGGCTATTATCCACGGATTTTTTTTTTTTTGACAGGCAGAGTGGACAGTGAGAGAGAGAGACAGAGAGAAAGGTCTTCCTTTTGCCGTTGGTTCACCCTCCAATGGCCGCCACGGTAGTGCGCTGTGGCCGGCGCACCGCGCTGTTCCGATGGCAGGAGCCAGGTGCTTATCCTGGTCTCCCATGGGGTGCAGAGCCCAAGCACTTGGGCCATCCTCCACTGCACTCCCTGGCCACAGCAGAGATCTGGCCTGGAAGAGGGGCAACCGGGACAGGATCGCTGCCCCGACCGGGACTAGAACCCGGTGTGCGGGTGCCGCAAGGCGGAGGATTAGCCTGTTGAGCCACGGCGCCGGCCTATCCACGGACTTTATAGTTTTGAATGTTTTTATTAGGGAACATTTAATTTTGTACTGTAGAAACACTAATTTTCCACATGGAGACACCAGCTCTACATATTTGTATTTTCTAGGGAGAAAGCTAGAGGAACTGCGGCAAACAAACATGATATTTCTGGTTGTATAAACGACATTTTATGCACTTGCCTAAGGAATAGACTATATTTTTCCCAAAACAATTTTTATTGTGATTTTCTCGGTCCATTGCATACGAATTACACTCTACTTTGTCTGTATTTGAGTGAATGAAACCAGAAATATCCGGATCTCTTTTGGCTAACTATAAACCACATATTGCTACAGCCTCAGTGTTTGTTTTTTCTGGATATTATCAACGGACTTTATTGTTTTGAATGTTTTTATAAGGGAACATTTAATTTTGTGCTGGGAATCACAAATTCGTTCCACATGGAGACCCCGGCTCTACACATTCATATTTTCTAGGGAGAAAGCTAGAGGAACTGTGGCAAACAATCATGATATTTCTGTTTGTATAGATGACATTTTATGCACTTGCCTAAAGAAAAGACTTTGCTTTTCTCCAAAACCATCTTTACTGTGATTTTCTCGGTCCAGTTCATAGGAATTCCAACCCACTTTGTGCGGATATCACTGGATGATACCAGAAATATCCGGTTGAGTTTTGGCTTGCTATATCCCAGATATTGCTACAGCCTCTGTGTTTGTGTTTTCTGGATATTATCGACGTGCTTTATTGTTTTGAATATTTTTATCAGGGAACATTTAATTTCGTACCGTAGAAACACTAATTGGTTCCACATGGAAACACCAGCTCTACATGTTCGTATTTTCTAGGGAGAAAACTAGAGGAACTGTGGCACAAAAACATGATATTTCTGTTTGTATAGATAACATTCATGCACTTGCCTAACTAAAAGACGTTTCTTTTCTCTAAAACCATTTTTACTGTGATTTTCTCCTTCCATTTCATACGAATTCCACACAAGTTTGTCCTGATATGACTGCATGAAACCGGAATATCCGGTTCCTTTTGGGTTAACTCAATGTGACATATTGTGAAAGTTTCTGTGTTTGTGTTTTCCGGATATTATCAATGGAATGTATTGTTTTGAAATTTTTATCAGGGATCATTTAATTTTCTACCATTGAAACACTTCTTGGTTCCATATGGAGACACCAGTTCTACACATACGTATTTTCTAGGGAGAAAGCTAGAGGAACTGCGGCAAACAAATATGATATTTCTGTTTTTATCGATGACATTTTATGCACTTGCTAAAGAAAATACTTTGATTTTCTCCAAAACCATTTTTATTGTGATTTTCTCGGTCCATTGCATACGAATTCCACCCCACTATGTCCGGATATGACTGGATGAAACCAGAAATATCCGGTTGTGTTTTGGCTAACTCAATCCGAAATCTTGTGAAAGCCGCTGTGTTTGTATTTTCTGGATATTATCGATGGACTTTATTGTTTTGAATGTTTTTATCAGGGAACATTTAATTTTTACTGTAGAAACACTAATTGGTTCATCATGGGGACACCAACTCCACACATTCGTATTTTCTTGGGAGAAAGCTAGAGGAACTGTGACAAACAACTTGATATTCCTGTTTGTCTCGATGACTTTTTATGTACTTGCCTAAGGAAAAGACTTTGCTTTTCTCCAAAACCATTTTTACTCTGATTTTCTCATTCCATTGCATACGAATTCCACACCAGTATGTCCAGGTACGACCAGATGAAACCGGAAATATCCGGTTTTGTTTTGGGTAACTCAATCCCAGATATGGCTACTGCCTCTGTGTTTGTGTATTCTTGATATTATCCAGGGACTTTATTGTTTTGAATGCTTTTTATCAGGGAAAAATTAATTTTGTTCTTGGAAACACTGATTGGTTCCACATGGAGATACGAGTGCTATACATTCGTATTTTCTATGGAGAAAGCTAGAGGAACTGCGGCAAACAAATATGATATTTCTGTTTGTATAGATGACATTTTATGCACTTGCCTAACGAAAATACTTTTTTTTCTCCAAAACCATTTTTACTGCGATTTTCTCGGTCCACTGCATACGAATTCCACACCAGTTTGTCAGGATATGACTGGATGAAACCAGAAATATCCGGTTGTGTTTTGGGTAACTCAATCCGAAATATTGTGAAAGCCTCTGTGTTTGTGTTTTGTGGATATTATCGACGTTCTTTATTGTTTTGAATGTTTTTATCAGGGAACATTTAATTTTGTACCGTAGAAACACTAATAGGATCCACATGGAGACACCAGCTCTACACATTCGTATTTTCTAGGGAATACGCTAGAGGATCTGCGGCAAACAAACATGATATTTCTGTTTGTATAGATGACATTTTAAGCACTTGCCTAATGAAAAGACTTTGCTTTTCTCCAAAACCATTTTTACTGTGATTTCCTCGCTCCATTTCATACGAATTCCATACCACTTTGTCCGGATATGACTGGATGAAAACCAGAAATAAATGCTTGTGTTTTGTCTTGCTATATCCGAGATATTGCTACAGCCTCAGTGTCTGTGTTTTCTGGATATTATCAATGGATTTTATTGTTTTGAATATTTTTATCACGGAACATTTAATTTTGTACCGTATAAGCACTAATTGGATCCACATGGAGACACCAGCTCTACACATTCGTATTTTCTAGGGAGAAAGCTAGAGGAACTGTGGCAAACAAACATGATATTTCTGTTTGTATCTATGACATTTTATGCACTTCCTAATGAAAGGACTTTTTTTTCTCCAGAACCATTTTTACTGTGATTTTCTCAGTCCATTGCATATGAATTCCACATCACTTTGTGCGGGTATGACTGGATGAAACCGGAAATATCCGGTTTTGTTTTGGCTAACTCAATCCCAGATATTGCTACAGCCTCTGTGTTTGTGTTTTCTGGATATTATCGATGGACTTCATTGTTTTGAATGTTTTTTATCAGGGAACATTTAATTATGTACCGTAGAAACAATAATTGGTTCCACATGGAGACACCAGCTCTACACATTCGTATTTTCTAGGGAATAAGCTAGAGGAACTGCAGCAAACAAACATGGTATTTTTGTTTGTATAGATGACATTTTATGCACTTGCCTAACGAAAAGACTTTGCTTTTCTCCAAAACCATTTTTACTGTGATTTTCTCGCTCCATTACATACGAATTCCATAAACTTTGTCCGGATATGACTGGATGAAACCAGAAATAAATGGTTGTGTTTTGTCTTACTGTATCTGAGATATTGCTATAGCCTCAGTGTCTGTGTTTTCTGGATATTATCAATGGATTTTATTGTTTTGAATATTTTTAACACGGAACATTTAATTTTGTACCGTATAAGCACTAATTGGATCCACATGGAGACACCAGCTCTACACATTCGTATTTTCTAGGGAGAAAGCTAGAGGAACTGTGGCAAACAGACATGATATTTCTGTCTGTTTCGATGACATTTTATGCACTTGCCTAACGAAAAGATTTTGCTTTTCTCCAAAACCATTTTTACTGTGATTTTCTCAGTCCATTGCATACGAATTCCACATCACTTTGTGCGGATATGACTGGATGAAACCAGAAATATCTGGTTTTGTTTTGGCTAACTCAATCCCAGATATTGCTACAGCCTCTGTGTTTGTGTTTTCTGGATATTATCGATGGACTTTATTGTTTTGAATGTTTTTTATCAGGGAACATTTAATTTTGTACCATAGAAACACTAATTGGTTCCACATGGAGACACCAGCTCTACACATTCGTATTTTCTAGGGAATAAGCTAGAGGACCTGTAGCAAACAAACATGGTATTTTTGTTTGTATAGATGACGTTTTATGCACTGGCCGAAGGAAAAGACTTTGCTTTTCTCCAAAACATTTTTAATGTGATTTTCTCGGTACATTACGTACGAATTCCACACAAGTTTGTCCGGATATGACTGGATGGAACTAGAAATATCCGGTAGTGTTTTGGCTTTCTATATTCCAGATATCTCTACAGCCTCTGTTTTTGTGTTTTCTGGATATTATCGACGGACTTTATAGTTTTGAATGTTTTTTTCAGGGAACATTTAATTTTGTACCGTAGAAACACTAATTGTTTCCACATGGAGACACCAGCTCTATACATTCGTATTTTCTAGGGAGAAAGCTAGAGAAACTGCGGGACAAACATCATATTTCTGTTTGTGTAGATGACATTTTATGCACTTGCCAAACAAAAGACTTTGCTTTTCTCTAAAACCATTTTTACCATGATTTTCTGCTTCGATTGCATACGAATTCCACCCAACGTTGTCTGGATATGACTGGATGAAACCAGAAATATCTGTTATGTTTTGGCTAACTCAAGCCCAGATATTGCTACAGCTTCTGTGTTTGTGTTTTCCAGATATATCAAAAGACTTTATTGTTTTAAATGTTACTATCTGGGAATATTTAATTTTGTACCGTAGAAACACTAATTGGTTCCACATGGAGACACCAGTCTACACATTCGCATTTTCTAGGGAGATAGCTAGAGGAACTGTGGCAAACAAACATGATATTTCTGTGTGTATAGATGACATTTTATGCACTTGCCTAACGAAAAGAATTTGCTTTTCTCTAAAACCATTTTTACTGTGGTTTTCTGGGTCCACTGCATTCGAATTCCACCCCACTTTGTCTGGATATGACTGGATGAAACCGGAAATATCTGGTTCTGTTTTGGCTAACTCAATCCCAGATATTGCTACAGCATCTCTGTTTGTGTTTTCTGGATATTATCAACGGTCTTCATGATTTTGAATTTTTTTTATCAGGGAACATTTAATTTTGTGCTAGGAAACACTAATTGGTTCCACATGGAGACACCAGCTCTACACATTCGTATTTTCTAGGGAGAAAGCTAGAGGAACTGCGGGACAAACATGATAGTTCTGTTTTTATAGATGACATTTTATGCACTGCCTGAAGGAAAAGACTTTGCTTTTTTCCAAAAGCATATTTACTGTGATTATCTCAGTCCATTGCATACGAATTCCACACCAGTTTGTTCGGATATGACTGGATGAAACCAGAAATATCCGGTTGTGTTTTGGCTAACTATATCCCAGATATAGCTATGTAAGACCCCCGAAAGTTATCTCACACTTCTACCGACCCCAGAGACACGAATTCCAGTCCAATCGCTGCAAGTGCATGAGGAAGTTTATTACATCTGCGCAGATGGGCCGTTCTGTGCAAGGAGAGAGGCCCCGATCATCAACCGCACAGAGTATTTAAGATTTAAAACCACAACATTAGCATATCTCCACAGCATTACACAGAGGATCACAAGATAAACCGCAGCATGACGAATTCTCATAAGATAAAGGGTTTTTCCAGGGTGAGGGGACAGAAGACCTTGAGCAAGCATAAACACGGGGTCATCATGACCAAAAACTTAACATAGCTCCTAAAATAATTATCACATGCTCAATTATCTCATAAAAGCATTAGCACAATCATCACATGTTACAAGGTCAGCTAAAGTCTAGTTATCTTAAAAAAATGCATTTTGCAAGTCCAGCCGTCTTGTACAGAAGCAAAACAGTATGCAGTTAGCTTACAAGCAACTCCAATTTAACCCCATCCTATCTCAATTTCACATTCCCCCCTTTTCTTTTTGATCAAATTTTAATCTTAAAATTTTAGGAATTACTTTTTAAATTTTGTATATCCGCTGCCAGACACAGGTTTACAGGCACATCTCTGTATCTTACAGCCAATCCTATGAGCACAGAAGCAAGTCTGCGGGGTAGGGGAAGTATGCCCCGCCCCGCAAAATAAAAAAGTTACAAAAAGGCATCAGAGTTTAAAATACAACAGAGACAAAAACAGAAAACACATCCCTGAAGAAGTCATACAAATTTGGGTTAATACCTGGTGCCTGTTCAGCTGAATTGACCCAAATACTTTTTGTGACTTTCACACACCCTCTTCGACTTACTTTAAACATTTTACCATTTCCATTTCAGTCTAGAGTAAACTAGCCATCCAGATACAGTCATTCTTACAAACCATGTCCTTTCCTTATATAAAAAGCTCCTTTTTTTCTTAAGCCCTTCTTACCAACAATACTCTTTTCTTTTATGTCCTTCATTTTTAAACTTTGGCACTGCTGGGTCAGGACCAAGGCGTGGGTGATAAACAATTTTACTTTTAATAAACCTAAAGAAGCCTATTCATTATGCAGGGTAAAAATTAAAAATAATATTACTAAAGGTCAGCAATACTTCTTCTTTAGCAATGACAATATTACACAAATCTGTTTGGTAACTTCCAGAAAAATCTTTTAACCAAAATTATGTATAAAGCAGAGCCTCTTCCACTTCTTGCTGGATGGAAGAGGTGACGTTCTGCAGTACTCTGGACGTCTTGCTCTATCCCTGTCCAGGCTGCGGCGTCTTCAGGATATACAGCAAATAGTCCTAAGCCAGCATATATACATAGGCAAACTCGCAGTCACTCATCTTCTGCTGCTCGGAGAGCAGAGCCAGGAACTGCTTCTAAGCAGAGCCTGGCAGGATAGAGAAGTTGCAAAAGAGTAGCAGCATATAAAGGACATGTAGCATTATAAAAATGTGCAGCAGCAATTTGACCCAGTCTCCAGTGCCAGTCTCCACCATTAATTATACGTTTTACCTAACTATGTCCCCAGTACCTTGGCTACCGCTACCACCATCTGACTTACCCTATAAACATAATGTAACTTTCTATTTCCAACACCTGTGCCACCATCTGACTTACCCTGGAGACGAAAGCCAGCCCGGTGTCTGACCCCAGTACCTTTGGTAGTCCAAATCAGGGAAACATTGGCGCAATTCTTCTTCCTGGTCGATAAAGCCTCTGTCCATTTTGAGTTCCCCGTGGGTAGTGGCGAGAGCGTACCTGCTGTTGTTGTGCATTGCCACCCGCTCCTTTTTCTTAGCTGCATGGAGTGCATGGTCCATAGCAATCAGCTCTGCCCGCCGAGCAAAGCTCTCGGGGGGGGGGTTGGAGGTAGAAACCCAGACCACTGACCTCGTTCGGCCGCCTCCCACTGTTGTCCCCGTTGTACTCCGGAAGCTAGGGGGATATGTCGGCTCACGTGGGCCCGTCCCGGACACCGCAGGAGGTGATGGAGCATTATCCACGGGAACCTGGGCAGGGCCTGCATCCCCAACACTATCCCAGCCGTGTGATGGACCACACGTATCCCAGCGAGGGAGGGGCCGCTGTCGCCCAGCCTCACCACTCCGCTGCTGCCGTCTTTCCTCTCGCTGGCTTGCAGAGGCCGTTTTCAGTCAATTCAGTCCCATGTGGCAGACGTGCACTACTGGATTCCTGTTGTTAGTCGGATCTTAAGCAGACTTGTCCTTTTTGGGCACTTCTCTGTGCTTTTGTCGGTCTCCTGGGGTCCCTGCCTTACCCTGATTCTCCCTTACTCTGCTTCCTGTTAACTGTGGTGGCCAGGGTCTTAGTTAGTTCCTCTTTCTTAGCCCATTTTAAACTTCCCTTTTTTTAACTAAATAAATTTAACCCCTTCAGCTAAGATCCTCAGGAGAGTCTGGCAGTAGAGACTGAGTCTTCCCCTTTTGGCTAGACCTCCCGTTTGATCCACATTTGAACTAGCAACGCCTGGTTGTTTAGCGTTAGCTGGACGGAGACTTCATCGGTCCCTCTTTAAAGGATCTGGCTTCTGAGCCAGAGACTGGAGCAGCTAGAAAGAAACATGTTCATAGCTGAAGTTTAGCATCATTTTACATCTTGGCACCACTTTTAATTTAAACAGCCGATTGGTTATTATCTCTGCAAGATGAGAGATCTCTTTTTGACATCTCCAGGGGCCCTCTGGGGGTGCCAAAAGTTCGGATAATTTAGAACTTGGATTTTTAGAAAGTCTGTTAAAGGTGCCAAGAGAACTTAAAGTATCTGGTCAAAATAGAATTCCTTAACATCCTGAAATGATAGCCATTTATTAGTCAGGGTGATTTTTACTGTTAAAATAAACATTACAATTTTTGCAAAAACAGATTTTAAACTTAGACCATTTTTAGGTATTTACTAACATTAATGTACACATTTTTTTTTTAAAAAGAACCTTATTGTTGTAATAGAAGATTAGACTTTAACTTTAGGTCAATGTAATTTTGGCATTAGCACTTAACTCAAAGAGAACTCCGCAATCAATTTTAAAGTTGTGAACCTTTTTAAAACTTTTTATGACTTGCTCACATCTTCTGAAACTTTATACCTGTAGTTACCTTTACATAGTCCCGAATCAACAAACTCAGTC
Source organism: Lepus oiostolus (assembly GCA_036325905.1). Lineage (NCBI taxonomy): Eukaryota > Metazoa > Chordata > Mammalia > Lagomorpha > Leporidae > Lepus > Lepus oiostolus. Next base: position 609,718 of record CM070804.1, read on the forward strand.
TCTCTTATCGAATTTAAGATGTGAAAAGTACAATACATTTTTTACATTTTGCTTAGCATTGATGCCTAGATGGCTTAAGACACTGAGTTATTAATGAATACCACATCATTATCTGAATTAAAAGTCAAAATTACATTTCCATGCTTTTAAGTAACATAAGAATAACTCCTCCTGGACAGCAAACATGGACACAACTTTGAAAAGATCTTCATCGTTAAGAGAAACATGTTTAAAGCATATCAAAGACATGTAAAACCCAAGTAAGTGAGCTACCAAGCAAACCAAAGGGCTTTAGCATTAACTTAATTCTCTGAACCAATGTTAACAACATAAAGGCTTGTATACACAAAATTTACTTTTATTTTTATAAGACCACTCTAGCTGAAAAGCAAAAACATAAATACAGCATAGGTCTGACACCATTTATAACATTTTAATATATTTTGCATAATCTGAATTGACTCAAGCAGCGGTTACTTTAACAAATTTTAGAGTCTCATTCTTTGAGAGTTCCAGGGATCCGACTGGAAGCCCAAAGTTGGAAGACTCAGTTTAGAATTTAAGCTGTCAGAGTCAAGCAGTTTGACCAACAATTAGTACACTTCTAATCAATTGGGTAATCACTCAAACACTGAAAACAGGTAAACAACATCAGATAAGTCAGGGACAGCAGCAGAGAAAAGAACTAGACATCAGCATATGAACCATTGTTTAAGCTTCCATTAACTACAAAGAGAAAAACCCATCAGGTTGGAAAGGGTTAATGAATTAAGGTTTTTGCTCTACAGTACAAGTTTTGGGCCCACTCCCGGACCTCTCTCCAATGATCTAAAGTAAGACTCAAAGGTGTAGTTAATTCCTGTCCCATGTTGGAGGGGAAAGGCAAATAAGGAAGATATATTAATACACAGAAAACAACCACAAGACTCACAAAACAATCACAAGACTCCCAAAGACACTGCGCGCAAAACCAAGACAAAACTGAAACCAAAAACTTCCGACGGGAGTGGCTGCTGCCACCAGCCCTTCTCCCGGGGAAGAAGACCTTTTAAAACTGAAACCTAAACTTCCGAGGGGAGCTGCCACCTCCCACGGAACAAAAATTAAGCTTCAGAACTTCCGAGGGGAGCTGCCACCTCCCACGGAACAAAAATTAAGCTTCTCTTAAAGAAGGAGGGGGATTCCACGTCCCCTCGCTTCTCTTAAAGACGGAGGGGGATTCCACGTCGCCTCCCGGAGGGGGATTCCACGTCCCCTCCACCACCGGAGCGTCCTCCAGTGGTTCGAGCCCGGGGCACCGGGCACGTCTGCCCCTACCCACTGCTGGCTCGATACAGATACAGGTCCTGCAGGCACAATTTCAGGAAAACATAAACCTCCGGTACGTCAAGCGCCCCGGGAAAAAATAAAAAAATCAACAAAACACACAAAAATACTTAAAACAGCAAAAACTTACCTCCGATTGGAAAATGGAGCGTGGGTCTGGGGTCTCGAATCCCGGACGAGCCCCCAAGATGTAATACCCCCGAAAGGTATCTCACACTTCTACCGACCCCAGAGACACGAATTCCAGTCCAATTGCTGCAAGTGCATGAGGAAGTTTATTACATCTGCGCAGATGGGCCGTTCTGTGCAAGGAGAGAGGCCCCGATCATCAACCGCACAGAGTATTTAAGATTTAAAACCACAACATTAGCATATCTCCACAGCATTACACAGAGGATCACAAGATAAACCGCAGCATGACGAATTCTCATAAGATAAAGGGTTTTTCCAGGGTGAGGGGACAGAAGACCTTGAGCAAGCATAAAAACGGGGTCATCATGACCAAAAAATTAACATAGCTCCTAAAATAATTATCACATGCTCAATTATCTCATAAAAGCATTAGCACAATCATCACATGTTACAAGGTCAGCTAAAGTCTAGTTATCTTAAAAAAAATGCATTTTGCAAGCCCAGCCGTCTTGTACAGAAGCAAAACAGTATGCAGTTAGCTTACAAGCAACTCCAAATTAACCCCATCCTATCTCAATTTCACAGCTACAGCCTCAGAGGTTTTTTTTTTTTTCTGGATACTATCAACGGAATTTATTGTTTTGAATGTTTTTATCAGGGAACATCTAATATTGTGCTGGGAAACGCTAATTGGTTCCACATGGAGACACTAGTCTACACATTCGTAATTTCTAGGGAGAAAGCTAGAGGAACTGCGACAAACAAACATGATATTTCTGTTTGTATAGATGACATTTTATGCACTTGCCTAAGGAATAGACTATATTTTTTCCAAAACAATTTTTATTGAGTTTTTCTCGGTCCATTGCATACGAATTCCTCACCACTTTGTCTGTATATGACTGAATGAAACCAGAAATATCCGGTTCTATTTTGGCTCACTATATCCCAGATATTGCTACAGCCTCAGTGTTTGTTTTTTCTGGATATTATCAACGGAATTTATTGTTTTGAATGTTTTTATCAGGGAACATTTAATTATGTGCTGGGAATCACTAATTCGTTCCACATGGAGACACCAGCTCTACACGTTCGCATTTTAGGGAGAAAACTAGAGGAACTGCGGCACACAAAAATGATATTACTGTTTGTATAGATGACATTTTATGCACTGGCCTAAGGAAAAGACTTTGCTTTTCTCCAAAACCATTTTTACGGTGATTTTCTCGGTGCATTACAAAGGAATTCCAAACCACTTAGTCCCGATATGTCTGGATGAAACCAGAAATATCCGGTTGTGTTTTGGCTAACTCAATCCCAGATATTGCTACAGCCTCTGTGTTTGTGTTTTTTGAATATTATCAATGGACTTCATTGTTTTGAATCTTTTTATCAGGGAACATTTAATTTTGTACCATAGAAACACTAATTGGATCCACATGGAGACACCAGCTCTACACATTCGTATTTTCTAGGGAATAAGCTAGAGGAACTGCTGCAAACAAAGATGATATTTCTGTTTGAATAGATGACATTTTATACACTTGCCTAAGGAAAAGACTTTGCTTTTCTCCAAAACAATTTTTCTTGTGATTTTCTTGGTCCATTGCATAAAACCCCACACCACTTTGTTCGGGAATGACTGAATGAAACCAGAAATATCCGGTTGTGTTTTGGCTAACTCAATCCCAGATATTGTGAAAGCCTCTGTGTTTGTGTTTTCTGGATATTATCGACGTGCTTTATTGTTTTGAATGTTTTTGTCAGGGAACATTTAATTTTGTACTGTAGAAACAGTAATTGGATCCACATGGAGACACCAGTCTACACATGTGTATATTCTAGGGAGAAATCTAGAGAAACTGCGGCAACCACACATGATATTTCTGTTTGTATAGATGACATTTTATGTACTTGCCTAACAAAAAGACTTCGCTTTTCTACAAAACCATTTTTACTGTGATTTTCTCGGTTCAAGGCATATGAACTCCACACCACTTTGTCCTGATATGTCTGGATGAAAGCAGAAATATCCGTTTGTTTTTTGGCTAACTCAATCCGAAATATTGTGAAAGTGTCTGTGTATGTGTTTTCTGCATATTATGAACGGACTTAATTGCTTCGAGTGTTTTTATCAGGCAAAATTTAATTTTGTACCGTAGAAACACTAATTGGTTCCACATGGAGACACCAGCTCTACACATTCGTATTTTCTAGGGAATAAGCTAGAGGACCTGTAGCAAACAAACATGGTATTTTTGTTTGTATAGATGACATTTTATGCACTGGCCGAAGGAAAAGACTTTGCTTTTCTCCAAAACATTTTTAATGTGATTTTCTCGGTACATTACATACGAATTCCACACAAGTTTGTCCGGATATGACTGGATGGAACTAGAAATATCCGGTAGTGTTTTGGCTTTCTATATTCCAGATATCTCTACAGCCTCTGTTTTTGTGTTTTCTGGATATTATCGACGGACTTTATAGTTTTGAATGTTTTTTTCAGGGAACATTTAATTTTGTACCATAGAAACACTAATTGTTTCCACATGGAGACACCAGCTCTATACATTCGTATTTTCTAGGGAGAAAGCTAGAGAAACTGCGGGACAAACATCATATTTCTGTTTGTGTAGATGACATTTTATGCACTTGCCAAACAAAAGACTTTGCTTTTCTCTAAAACCATTTTTACCGTGATTTTCTGCTTCGATTGCATACGAATTCCACCCAACGTTGTCCGGATATGACTGGATGAAACCAGAAATATCTGTTTATGTTTTGGCTAACTCAAGCCCAGATATTGCTACAGCTTCTGTGTTTGTGTTTTCCAGATATATCAAAAGACTTTATTGTTTTGAATGTTACTATCTGGGAATATTTAATTTTGTACCGTAGAAACACTAATTGGTTCCACATGGAGACACCAGTCTACACATTCGCATTTTCTAGGGAGATAGCTAGAGGAACTGTGGCAAACAAACATGATATTTCTGTTTGTATAGATGACATTTTATGCACTTGCCTAACGAAAAGAATTTGCTTTTCTCTAAAACCATTTTTACTGTGGTTTTCTGGGTCCACTGCATACGAATTCCACCCCACTTTGTCTGGATATGACTGGATGAAACCGGAAATATCTGGTTCTGTTTTGGCTAACTCAATCCCAGATATTGCTACAGCATCTCTGTTTGTGTTTTCTGGATATTATCAATGGTCTTCATGATTTTGAATTTTTTTTATCAAGGAACATTTAATTTTGTGCTAGGAAACACTAATTGGTTCCACATGGAGACACCAGCTCTACACATTCGTATTTTCTAGGGAGAAAGCTAGAGGAACTGCGGGACAAACATGATAGTTCTGTTTTTATAGATGACATTTTATGCACTGCCTGAAGGAAAAGACTTTGCTTTTTTCCAAAAGCATATTTACTGTGATTATCTCAGTCCATTGCATACGAATTCCACACCAGTTTTTTCGGATATGACTGGATGAAACCAGAAATATCGGGTTGTGTTTTGGCTAACTATATCCCAGATATAGCTACAGCCTCAGAGTTTTTTTTTTTTTTTCTGGATACTATCAACGGAATTTATTGTTTTGAATGTTTTTATCAGGGAACATCTAATATTGTGCTGGGAAACGCTAATTGGTTCCACATGGAGACACTAGTCTACACATTCGTATTTTCTAGGGAGAAAGCTAGAGGAACTGCGACAAACAAACATGATATTTCTGTTTGTATAGATGACATTTTATGCACTTGCCTAAGGAATAGACTATATTTTTTCCAAAACAATTTTTATTGAGTTTTTCTCGGTCCATTGCATACGAATTCCTCACCACTTTGTCTGTATATGACTGAATGAAACCAGAAATAGAGGGGCGGAGCCAAGATGGCGGATAGTGAGGACGTGTGCCTTAGTTTGGGAAAATAAACTTTCATAAAAGCGGAATTACTGTAGCATCAGGAAAAAACTCAAGAAAAAAACTGCAGAGGAATCGCTTCCGGATCTTGTGGAGGAAACACAGAGGACTTACAGGGAACCCACCGCGTGGAAAACCAACCGAGACAAGCCGAGCGGCAGCGGCGGGAGAGGAGGCAGAGCCACAGAATCTCGCCAGCGCGGGAACGGAGGAGGCTAAGAAAGACAAAGACCTGAGAAGTCCGAGACATTGGGGGGAGGGGGAACAGAGGCCTCTCCCTTCACTCACCAAGCAAAACAAAGAGCACCGCGATTTTACATATGTAAAGCTCAGCCAAACTCAGTATCTTTAGCGAAACTGGAGAACACATTGAGGGCTGCATAAACTCTTTGTGTGGTCCCAGGGGTAGATCAAACGAATACTCACAGAGGCTAGATTTCAATTACCCTCAACTCCACTCCCAACTGAGTCAAAAAAAAAAAAGAGAGAGAGAGAGAGAGAGAGCGTCCCAGCAAGGAGCAAATAATCTGGGAGAGTCGCTCTTTACACAGCCTTAAACCTCAAGAAACAAGCATAGCTCTCTGGCCATACCCATCACAGCCCCTAAGGCTCCAACAAAACAGACAGCTCACTTAGAGGCATAGTATAACGAGAGAAAAAAAAAAACAAAAACAAAAACAAAAACACCACAAATTATCTCTAACTTGCCAAGCGGGAACGGAGGAGGGTAAGAAAGACAAAAGACCTGAGAAGTCCGAGACATTGGGGGGAGGGGGAACAGAGGCCTCTCCCTTCACTCACCAAGCAAAACAAAGAGCACCGCGATTTTACATATGTAAAGCTCAGCCAAACTCAGTATCTTTAGCGAAACTGGAGAACACATTGAGGGCTGCATAAACGCTGTGTATGGTCCCAGGGGTAGATCAAACGAATACTCACAGAGGCTAGATTTCAACTACCCTCAACCCCACTCCCAACTAAGTCAAAACAAAAAAAAAGAGAGAGAGAGAGAGAGAGAGAGAGAGAGAGAGAGAGAGAGAGAGTCCCAGCAAGGAGCAAATAATCTGGGAGAGTCGCTCTTTACACAGCCTTAAACCTCAAGAAACAAGCATAGCCCTCTGACCACACCCATCACAGCCCCTAAGGCTCCAACAAAACAGACAGCTCACTTAGAGGCATAGTATAACGAGAGAAAAAAAACAAAAACAAAAACACCACAAATTATCTCTAACATGCCAAGCAAGAAACATAGAAGCGGAGCTACCAAGAACAAGGAAGGCACTATGACGCCCCCAAGTGAACAAGACATGCCAATGCAAGATTATGAAGATGAAGAGATAGAGCAAATGCAAGAAGCAGATTTCAAAAAATTCACAAGAACATTAAGAAGTTCTCAAAAACAAATTCTTGAACTACAGAAATCCTTAATGGACAAGATAGAAAATCTCTCCCGTGAAAATGAAATATTAAGGAGGAATCAAAATGAAATGAAGCAACTAGTGGAACAGGAAATTGCGATAGTGAAAAAAAACCTCAATGAAATGAAGAACTCAATAGATCAAATGGCAAACACATTAGAGAGCCTTAAAAACAGAATGGATGAAGCAGAGGAGAGAATATCGGAATTAGAAGACAGAGAACAGGAAAGGAAACAGTCAAATCAAAGAAAAGAAGAAGAAATCAGAAATCTAAAAAATACTGTCAGGAATCTACAGGATACTATTAAGTGATCCCTATTAAATCTAAGAGTGGAAAAAGAGAGGGAGGAGATGAACAATTTGGAACATGCTCAATCGGACTGGCCGCAAATGGTGGAGTTAGAAATGTGCAGGGGATTCCAACACAATTCCATCAAGATGGCATGTACCAATGCCATCCCACTAGTCCAAGTGATCAATTTCAGCTCACAATTGATAGCTCTGATAGGACTAAGAGTCAAAGAGATCACACAAACAAGACAAGTATCTGCTAATACTAACTGATAGAATCAAAAAGCGAGAGAAAGATCCAACATGGGAAGTGGGATACACAGCAGACTCATAGGATGGCAGATGTCCTAAACAACACTCCGGCCTCAGAATCAGCCCTCAAGGCATTCAGATCTGGCTGAAGAGCCCATGAGAGTATAGCAGGCATGGAAAGCCAAGATATCATGGGAAAAAAAAAAAGACCTAAATGAATGATCTCTGTGAGTGAGATCCCAGTGGAAAGAACGGGGCCATCAAAGAAGGAGATACCCTTCTCCGAAGGGAGGAGAGAACCTCCACTTTGACTATGACCCTATCGGAATAAGACCAAAGTCAGCGAACTCTAAAGGCTTCCATAGCCCTGGCAACTCATGACAAGAGCCTAGGGAGATTACTGACGCCATGAACAGGAGTGTCAAATTGTTAAGTCAGCAACAGGAGTCACTGTGTACTTACACCCCATGCGAGATCTGTCCCTAATGTGTCGTCTAAAGCCAAGTGATGCTATGACTGGTACTGAAACAGTATTTTTATACTTTGCGTTTCTGTGTGGGCGCAGACTGATGAGGTCTTTGCTAATTATATACTGAAGTGATCTTCTGTATATAAAGAGAATTGGAAATGAAAAAAAAAAAAAACAACCTGGTGTTAAAATGGAAATGGCATAGAAAATTAATTATTTTGAAAAAAAAAATTATGTAGGATCTCTGTCTTTAATGTGCTGTACATTGCTATTTAATGCTATAATTAGTAATCCAATGGTAGTTTTTTCACTCGATGTTGCTATATGGGCAAAATGTTGAAACCTTTACCTAATATATACTAAATTGATCTTCTGTATACAAAGAGAATTGAAAATGAATCTTTACATGAATGGAAGGGGAAAGGGAGCGGGAGGGGGGAGGGTTGCGGGCGGGAGGGAAGTTATGGGAGGGGGGAAGCCATTGTAACCCACAAGCTATACTTTGGAAATTTATATTCATTAAATAAAAGTTTAATAAAAAAAAAAAAACCCAACATTCGGGTTCTAGGAGTTCCTGAAGGCATGGAAAGGGAGAAAGGATTAGAAGGCCTTTTTAGTGAGATACTAGCAGAAAATTTCCCAAGTTTGGAGAAGGACAGAGACATCCTAGTACAGGAAGCTCAGAGAACCCCTAATAAACATGATCAAAAGAGATCCTCACCACGACACGTCGTAATCAAACTCACCACAGTGAAACACAAAGAAAAGATCCTAAAATGTGCAAGAGAGAAACGACAGATTACTCTGAGGATCTCCAATTAGACTTACAGCTGATTTCTCATCAGAAACCCTACAAGCCAGGAGAGAATGGCGAGATATAGCCCAGGTACTAAGAGAGAAAAACTCCAGCCCAGAATATTATATCCTGCAAAGCTCTCATTTGTGAATGAAGGTGAAATTAAGACCTTTCACAGCAAACAGAAATTGAAAGAATTTGTCGCCACTCGTCCAGCCCTGCAAAAGATGCTTAAAGACGTGTTACATACAGAAACACAGAAACACGGTCACCAATATGAAAGAAGGTAAAGGAAGGAAACCTCAGAGCAAAAGATCACAGGAAGCTCAAACCAGATATTAGAAAATATCTTTGGCAAATGGCAGGGCAAAGTTACTCCTTCTCAATAGTCACATTGAATGTTAATGGCTTGAATTGTCCAGTTAAAAGACACCGATTGGCCGATTGGATTAAGGAACAAAACCCATCCTTTTGCTGCTTACAAGAAACCCATCTATCCAACAATGATCCATACAAGCTGAGAGTGAAAGGCTGGAAAAAGATATACCACGCCAACAGAAATGAAAAGAGAGCGGGCGTAGCCATCTTAATATCGGACAACATAAACTTTACTACAAAAACTGTTAGGAGAGACAAAGAGGGGCACTATATAATGATTAAGGGATCCATTCAACAAGAAGATATAACGATTATCAACGTATATGCACCTAATTACAGGGCACCAGCTTATTTAAAAGACTTGTTAAGGGACTTAAAGGGAGACTTAGACCCCAATACAATAGTACTGGGGGACTTCAATACTCCACTCTCAGAGATAGACAGATCAACAGGACAGAAGATCAACAAGGAGACAGTAGATTTAAATGACACTATAGCCCAAATGGATCTAACAGACATCTACAGAACATTTCATCCTACATCTAAGGACTTTACATTCTTCTCAGCAGTACATGGAACCCTCTCTAGGATTGACCACATACTAGGCCATAAAGCAAGTCTCAGCAAATTCAAAAGAATTAGAATCATACCATGCAGCTTCTCAGACCACAAAGGAATGAAATTGGAAATTGGCAACTCAGGAATCCCTAGAGCACGTGTAAACACATGGAGATTGAACAATATGCTCCTGAATGAACAACGGGTCATAGAAGAAATTAAAAGAGAAATCAAAAGTTTTCTGGAAGTAAATGAGGATAACAGCACAACATACCAAAACCTATGGGATACAACAAAAGCAGTGTTAAGAGGAAAGTTTATATCAATAGGTGCCTACATCAAGAAATTGGAAAGGCACCAAATAGATGAGCTTTCAAGTCATCTCAAGGATCTAGAAAATCTGCAGCAAACCAAACCCAAACCCAGTAGGAGAAGAGAAATAATTAAAATCAGAGAAGAAATCAACAGGATTGAATCCAAAAAAACATTACAAAAAATCAGCCAAACGAGGAGCTGGTTTTTTGAAAAAATAAACAAAATTGACACCCCATTGGCCCAACTAACTAAAAAAAGAAGAGAAAAGACCCAAATCAATAGGATCAGAGATGAAATGGGAAACGTAACAACAGACGCCACAGAAATAAAAAGAATCATCAGAAATTACTACAAGGACTTGTATGCCAGCAAACAGGGAAATCTATCAGAAATGGACAGATTCTTGGACACATACAACCTCCCTAAATTGAGCCAGGAAGACATAGAAAACCTAAACAGACCAATAACTGACACAGAAATTGAAACAGTAATAAAGGCCCTCCCAACAAAGAAAAGCCCAGGACCAGATGGATTCACTGCTGAGTTCTACCAGACATTTAGAGAAGAACTAACTCCAATTCTTCTCAAACTATTCAGAGCAATCCAAAAAGAGGGAATCCTCCCAAATTCCTTCTATGAAGCCACCATCACCTTAATTCCTAAGCCAGAAAGAGACGCAACATTGAAAGAGAATTACAGACCAATATCCCTGATGAACATAGATGCAAAAATCCTCAATAAAATTCTGGCCAATAGAATGCAACAACACATCAGAAAGATCATCCACCCAGACCAAGTGGGATTCATCCCCGGTATGCAGGGATGGTTCAACATTCGCAAAACAATCAATGTAATACACTACATTAACAGACTGCAGAAGAAAAACCATATGATTCTCTCAATAGACGCAGAGAAAGCATTTGATAAAATACAACACCCTTTCATGATGAAAACTCTAAGCAAACTGGGTATGGAAGGAACATTCCTCAATACAATCAAAGCAATATATGAAAAACCCACGGCCAACATCCTATTGAATGGGGAAAAGTTGGAAGCATTTCCACTGAAATCTGGTACCAGACAGGGATGCCCTCTCTCACCACTGCTATTCAATATAGTTCTTGAAGTTTTGGCCAGAGCTATTAGGCAAGAAAAAGAAATTAAAGGGATACAAATCGGGAAGGACGAACTCAAACTATCCCTCTTTGCAGATGATATGATTCTTTATTTAGGGGACCCAAAGAACTCTACTAAGAGACTGCTGGAACTCATCGAAGAGTTTGGCAAAGTAGCAGGATATAAAATCAATGCACAAAAATCAACAGCCTTTGTATACACAGGCAATGCCATGGCTGAGGAAGAACTTCTAAAACCAATCCCATTCACAATAGCTACAAAAACAATCAAATACCTTGGAATAAACTTAACCAAAGACGTTAAAGATCTCTACGATGAAAACTACAAAACCTTAAAGAAAGAAATAGAAGAGGATACCAAAAAATGGAGAAATCTTCCATGCTCATGGATTGGAAGAATCAATATCATCAAAATGTCTATCCTCCCAAAAGCAATTTATACATTCAATGCAATACCCATCAAGATCCCGAAGACCTTCTTCTCAGATATAGAAAAAATGATACTGAAATTCATATGGAGACACAGAAGACCTCGAATAGCCAAAGCAATCCTGTACAACAAAAACAAAGCCGGAGGAATCACAATACCTGATTTTAGGACATACTACAGGGCAGTTGTTATCAAAACAGCATGGTACTGGTACAGAAACAGATGGATAGACCAATGGAACAGAATAGAAACACCAGAAATCAATCCAAACACCTACAGCCAACTTATATTTGACCAAAAATCCAAATCTAATCCCTGGAATAAGGACAGTCTATTCAATAAATGGTGCTGGGAAAATTGGATATCCACATGCAGAAGCTTGAAGCAAGACCCATACCTATCACCTTACACAAAAATTCACTCAACATGGATTAAAGACTTAAATCTACGACCCGAAACCATCAAATTATTAGAGAGCATTGGAGAAACCCTGCAAGATATAGGCACAGGCAAAGACTTCCTGGAAAATACTCCAACAGCACAGGCAGTCAAAACCAAAATTAACATTTGGGATTGCATCAAATTGAGAAGTTTCTGTACTTCAAAAGAAACAGTCAGGAAAGTGAAGAGGCAACCAACAGAATGGGAAAAAATATTCGCAAACTATACTACAGATAAAGGATTGATAACCAGAATCTACAAAGAAATCAAGAAAATCCACAACAACAAAACAAACAACCCACTTAAGAGATGGGCCAAGGACCTCAATAGACATTTTTCGAAAGAGGAAACCCAAATGGCCAACAGACACATGAAAAAATGTTCAAGATCACTAGCAATCAGAGAAATGCAAATCAAAACCACAATGAGGTTCCATCTCACCCCGGTGAGATTAGCTCACATTCAGAAATCTACCAACAACAGATGCTGGAGAGGATGTGGGGAAAAAGGGACACTAACCCACTGTTGGTGGGAATGCAAACTGGTTAAGCCACTATGGAAGTCTGTCTGGAGATTCCTCAGAAACCTGAACATAACCCTACCATACAACCCAGCCATCCCACTCCTTGGAATTTACCCAAAGGAATTTAATTTGACAAATAAAAAAGCCATCTGCACATTAATGTTTATTGCAGCTCAATTCACAATAGCTAAGACCTGGAACCAACCCAAATGCCCATCAACAGTAGACTGGATAAAGAAATTATGGGACATGTACTCCATAGAATACTATACAGCAGTAAGAAACAACGAAACCCAGTCATTTGCAACAAGATGGAGCAATCTGGAAAACATCATGCTGAGTGAATTAAGCCAGTCCCAAAGAGAAAAATATCATTTGTTTTCCCTGATCGATGACAACTGAGCGCCAAAGAGGAAACCTGTTAAGTGAAATGGACACTATAAGCAACAATGAACTGATCAGCTCCTGTCCTGACTTTAGATGTACAATGTAATACTTTATCCTTTTTAGTATTTGTTGTTGTTGTTGTTGTTCTAGCACTATTGGTTGAACTCAGTAATTAACACACAATTATTCTCAGGTGTTTAAATTTTAACTGAAAAGTGATCCCTGTTAAATCTAAGAGTGGAAAAAGAGAGGGAGGAGATGAACAATTTGGAACATGCTCAATCGGACTGGCCGCAAATGGTGGAGTTAGAAATGTGCAGGGGATTCCAACACAATTCCATCAAGATGGCATGTACCAATGCCATCCCACTAGTCCAAGTGATCAATTTCAGCTCACAATTGATAGCTCTGATAGGTCTAAGAGTCAAAGAGATCACACAAACAAGACAAGTATCTGCTAATACTAACTGATAGAATCAAAAAGCGAGAGAAAGATCCAACATGGGAAGTGGGATACACAGCAGACTCATAGGATGGCAGATGTCCTAAACAACACTCCGGCCTCAGAATCAGCCCTCAAGGCATTCAGATCTGGCTGAAGAGCCCATGAGAGTATAGCAGGCATGGAAAGCCAAGATATCATGGGAAAAAAAAAAAGACCTAAATGAATGATCTCTGTGAGTGAGATCCCAGTGGAAAGAACGGGGCCATCAAAGAAGGAGATACCCTTCTCCGAAGGGAGGAGAGAACCTCCACTTTGACTATGACCCTATCGGAATAAGATCAAAGTCAGCGATCTCTAAAGGCTTCCATAGCCCTGGCAACTCATGACAAGAGCCTAGGGAGATTACTGACGCCATGAACAGGAGTGTCAAATTGTTAAGTCAGCAACAGGAGTCACTGTGTACTTACACCCCATGCGGGATCTGTCCCTAATGTGTCGTCTAAAGCCAAGTGATGCTATGACTGGTACTGAAACAGTATTTTTATACTTTGCGTTTCTGTGTGGGCGCAGACTGATGAGGTCTTTGCTAATTATATACTGAAGTGATCTTCTGTATATAAAGAGAATTGGAAATGAAAAAAAAAAAACAACCTGGTGTTAAAATGGAAATGGCATAGAAAATTAATTATTTTGAAAAAAAATTATGTAGGATCTCTGTCTTTAATGTGCTGTACATTGCTATTTAATGCTATAATTAGTAATCCAATGGTAGTTTTTTCACTCGATGTTGCTATATGGGCAAAATGTTGAAACCTTTACCTAATATATACTAAATTGATCTTCTGTATACAAAGAGAATTGAAAATGAATCTTTACATGAATGGAAGGGGAAAGGGAGCGGGAGGGGGGAGGGTTGCGGGCGGGAGGGAAGTTATGGGAGGGGGGAAGCCATTGTAACCCACAAGCTATACTTTGGAAATTTATATTCATTAAATAAAAGTTTAATAAAAAAAAAAGAAACCAGAAATATCCGGTTCTATTTTGGCTCACTATATCCCAGATATTGCTACAGCCTCAGTGTTTGTTTTTTCTGGATATTATCAACGGAATTTATTGTTTTGAATGTTTTTATCAGGGAACATTTAATTATGTGCTGGGAATCACTAATTCGTTCCACATGGAGACACCAGCTCTACACGTTCGCATTTTAGGCAGAAAACTAGAGGAACTGCGGCACACAAAAATGATATTACTGTTTGTATAGATGACATTTTATGCACTGGCCTCAGGAAAAGACTTTGCTTTTCTCCAAAACCATTTTTACGGTGATTTTCTCGGTGCATTACAAAGGAATTCCAAACCACTTAGTCCCGATATGTCTGGATGAAACCAGAAATATCCGGTTGTGTTTTGGCTAACTCAATCCCAGATATTGCTACAGCCTCTGTGTTTGTGTTTTTTGAATATTATCAATGGACTTCATTGTTTTGAATCTTTTTATCAGGGAACATTTAATTTTGTACCATAGAAACACTAATTGGATCCACATGGAGACACCAGCTCTACACATTCGTATTTTCTAGGGAATAAGCTAGAGGAACTGCTGCAAACAAAGATGATATTTCTGTTTGAATAGATGACATTTTATACACTTGCCTAAGGAAAAGACTTTGCTTTTCTCCAAAACAATTTTTCTTGTGATTTTCTTGGTCCATTGCATAAAACCCCACACCACTTTGTTCGGGAATGACTGAATGAAACCAGAAATATCCGGTTGTGTTTTGGCTAACTCAATCCCAGATATTGTGAAAGCCTCTGTGTTTGTGTTTTCTGGATATTATCGACGTGCTTTATTGTTTTGAATGTTTTTGTCAGGGAACATTTAATTTTGTACTGTAGAAACAGTAATTGGATCCACATGGAGACACCAGTCTACACATGTGTATATTCTAGGGAGAAATCTAGAGAAACTGCGGCAACCACACATGATATTTCTGTTTGTATAGATGACATTTTATGTACTTGCCTAACAAAAAGACTTCGCTTTTCTACAAAACCATTTTTACTGTGATTTTCTCGGTTCAAGGCATATGAACTTCACACCACTTTGTCCTGATATGTCTGGATGAAAGCAGAAATATCCGTTTGTTTTTTGGCTAACTCAATCCGAAATATTGTGAAAGTGTCTGTGTATGTGTTTTCTGCATATTATGAACGGACTTAATTGCTTCGAGTGTTTTTATCAGGCAAAATTTAATTTTGTACCGTAGAAACACTAATTGGTTCCACATGGAGACACCAGCTCTACACATTCGTATTTTCTAGGGAATAAGCTAGAGGACCTGTAGCAAACAAACATGGTATTTTTGTTTGTATAGATGACATTTTATGCACTGGCCGAAGGAAAAGACTTTGCTTTTCTCCAAAACATTTTTAATGTGATTTTCTCGGTACATTACATACGAATTCCACACAAGTTTGTCCAGATATGACTGGATGGAACTAGAAATATCCGGTAGTGTTTTGGCTTTCTATATTCCAGATATCTCTACAGCCTCTGTTTTTGTGTTTTCTGGATATTATCGACGGACTTTATAGTTTTGAATGTTTTTTTCAGGGAACATTTAATTTTGTACCATAGAAACACTAATTGTTTCCACATGGAGACACCAGCTCTATACATTCGTATTTTCTAGGGAGAAAGCTAGAGAAACTGCGGGACAAACATCATATTTCTGTTTGTGTAGATGACATTTTATGCACTTGCCAAACAAAAGACTTTGCTTTTCTCTAAAACCATTTTTACCGTGATTTTCTGCTTCGATTGCATACGAATTCCACCCAACGTTGTCCGGATATGACTGGATGAAACCAGAAATATCTGTTTATGTTTTGGCTAACTCAAGCCCAGATATTGCTACAGCTTCTGTGTTTGTGTTTTCCAGATATATCAAAAGACTTTATTGTTTTGAATGTTACTATCTGGGAATATTTAATTTTGTACCGTAGAAACACTAATTGGTTCCACATGGAGACACCAGTCTACACATTCGCATTTTCTAGGGAGATAGCTAGAGGAACTGTGGCAAACAAACATGATATTTCTGTTTGTATAGATGACATTTTATGCACTTGCCTAACGAAAAGAATTTGCTTTTCTCTAAAACCATTTTTACTGTGGTTTTCTGGGTCCACTGCATACGAATTCCACCCCACTTTGTCTGGGTATGACTGGATGAAACCGGAAATATCTGGTTCTGTTTTGGCTAACTCAATCCCAGATATTGCTACAGCATCTCTGTTTGTGTTTTCTGGATATTATCAACGGTCTTCATGATTTTGAATTTTTTTTATCAAGGAACATTTAATTTTGTGCTAGGAAACACTAATTGGTTCCACATGGAGACACCAGCTCTACACATTCGTATTTTCTAGGGAATAAGCTAGAGGAACTGCTGCAAACAAAGATGATATTTCTGTTTGAATAGATGACATTTTATACACTTGCCTAAGGAAAAGACTTTGCTTTTCTCCAAAACAATTTTTCTTGTGATTTTCTTGGTCCATTGCATAAAACCCCACACCACTTTGTTCGGGAATGACTGAATGAAACCAGAAATATCCGGTTGTGTTTTGGCTAACTCAATCCCAGATATTGTGAAAGCCTCTGTGTTTGTGTTTTCTGGATATTATCGACGTGCTTTATTGTTTTGAATGTTTTTGTCAGGGAACATTTAATTTTGTACTGTAGAAACACTAATTGGTTCCACATGGAGACACCAGCTCTACACATTCGTATTTTCTAGGGAGAAAGCTAGAGGAACTGCGGGACAAACATGATAGTTCTGTTTTTATAGATGACATTTTATGCACTGCCTGAAGGAAAAGACTTTGCTTTTTTCCAAAAGCATATTTACTGTGATTATCTCAGTCCATTGCATACGAATTCCACACCAGTTTGTTCGGATATGACTGGATGAAACCAGAAATATCGGGTTGTGTTTTGGCTAACTATATCCCAGATATAGCTACAGCCTCAGAGTTTTTTTTTTTTTTTCTGGATACTATCAATGGAATTTATTGTTTTGAATGTTTTTATCAGGGAACATCTAATATTGTGCTGGGAAACGCTAATTGGTTCCACATGGAGACACTAGTCTACACATTCGTATTTTCTAGGGAGAAAGCTAGAGGAACTGCGACAAACAAACATGATATTTCTGTTTGTATAGATGACATTTTATGCACTTGCCTAAGGAATAGACTATATTTTTTCCAAAACAATTTTTATTGAGTTTTTCTCGGTCCATTGCATACGAATTCCTCACCACTTTGTCTGTATATGACTGAATGAAACCAGAAATATCCGGTTCTATTTTGGCTCACTATATCCCAGATATTGCTACAGCCTCAGTGTTTGTTTTTTCTGGATATTATCAACGGAATTTATTCTTTTGAATGTTTTTATCAGGGAACATTTAATTATGTGCTGGGAATCACTAATTCGTTCCACATGGAGACACCAGCTCTACACGTTCGCATTTTAGGGAGAAAACTAGAGGAACTGCGGCACACAAAAATGATATTACTGTTTGTATAGATGACATTTTATGCACTGGCCTCAGGAAAAGACTTTGCTTTTCTCCAAAACCATTTTTACGGTGATTTTCTCGGTGCATTACAAAGGAATTCCAAACCACTTAGTCCCGATATGTCTGGATGAAACCAGAAATATCCGGTTGTGTTTTGGCTAACTCAATCCCAGATATTGCTACAGCCTCTGTGTTTGTGTTTTTTGAATATTATCAATGGACTTCATTGTTTTGAATCTTTTTATCAGGGAACATTTAATTTTGTACCATAGAAACACTAATTGGATCCACATGGAGACACCAGCTCTACACATTCGTATTTTCTAGGGAATAAGCTAGAGGAACTGCTGCAAACAAAGATGATATTTCTGTTTGAATAGATGACATTTTATACACTTGCCTAAGGAAAAGACTTTGCTTTTCTCCAAAACAATTTTTCTTGTGATTTTCTTGGTCCATTGCATAAAACCCCACACCACTTTGTTCGGGAATGACTGAATGAAACCAGAAATATCCGGTTGTGTTTTGGCTAACTCAATCCCAGATATTGTGAAAGCCTCTGTGTTTGTGTTTTCTGGATATTATCGACGTGCTTTATTGTTTTGAATGTTTTTGTCAGGGAACATTTAATTTTGTACTGTAGAAACAGTAATTGGATCCACATGGAGACACCAGTCTACACATGTGTATATTCTAGGGAGAAATCTAGAGAAACTGCGGCAACCACACATGATATTTCTGTTTGTATAGATGACATTTTATGTACTTGCCTAACAAAAAGACTTCGCTTTTCTACAAAACCATTTTTACTGTGATTTTCTCGGTTCAAGGCATATGAACTCCACACCACTTTGTCCTGATATGTCTGGATGAAAGCAGAAATATCCGTTTGTTTTTTGGCTAACTCAATCCGAAATATTGTGAAAGTGTCTGTGTATGTGTTTTCTGCATATTATGAACGGACTTAATTGCTTCGAGTGTTTTATCAGGCAAAATTTAATTTTGTACCGTAGAAACACTAATTGGTTCCACATGGAGACACCAGCTCTACACATTCGTATTTTCTAGGGAATAAGCTAGAGGACCTGCAGCAAACAAACATGGTATTTCTGTTTGTATAGATGACATTTTAAGCACGTGCCTAATGAAAAGACTTTGCTTTTCTCCAAAACCATTTTTACTGTGATTTTCTCGCTCCATTACATACGAATTCCATAAACTTTTTCCGGATATGACTGGATGAAACCAGAAATAAATGGTTGTGTTTTGTCTTACTGTATCCGAGATATTGCTACAGCCTCAGTGTCTGTGTTTTCTGGATATTATCAATGGATTTTATTGTTTTGAATATTTTTAACACGGAACATTTAATTTTGTACCGTATAAGCACTAATTGGATCCACATGGAGACACCAGCTCTACACATTCGTATTTTCTAGGGAGAAATCTAGAGAAACTGCGGCAAACAGACATGATATTCCTGTCTGTTTCGATGACATTTTATGCACTTGCCTAACGAAAAGACTTTGCTTTTCTCCAGAACCATTTTTACTGTGATTTTCTCAGTCCATTGCATACGAATTCCACATCACTTTGTGCGGATATGACTGGATGAAACCAGAAATATCTGGTTTTATTTTGGCTAACTCAATCCCAGATATTGCTACAGCCTCTGTGTTTGTGTTTTCCGGATATTATCGATGGACTTTATTGTTTTGAATGTTTTTTATCAGGGAACATTTAATTTTGTACCGTAGAAACACTAATTGGTTCCACATGGAGACACCAGCTCTACACATTCGTATTTTCTAGGGAATAAGCTAGAGGACCTTAGCAAACAAACATGGTATTTTTGTTTGTATAGATGACATTTTATGCACTGGCCGAAGGAAAAGAATTTGCTTTTCTCCAAAACATTTTTAATGTGATTTTCTCGGTACATTACATACGAATTCCACACAAGTTTGTCCGGATATGACTGGATGGAACTAGAAATATCCGGTAGTGTTTTGGCTTTCTATATTCCAGATATCTCTACAGCCTCTGTTTTTGTGTTTTCTGGATATTATCGACGGACTTTATAGTTTTGAATGTTTTTTTCAGGGAACATTTAATTTTGTACCATAGAAACACTAATTGTTTCCACATGGAGACACCAGCTCTATACATTCGTATTTTCTAGGGAGAAAGCTAGAGAAACTGCGGGAAAAACATCATATTTCTGTTTGTGTAGATGACATTTTATGCACTTGCCAAACAAAAGACTTTGCTTTTCTCTAAAACCATTTTTACCGTGATTTTCTGCTTCGATTGCATACGAATTCCACCCAACGTTGTCCGGATATGACTGGATGAAACCAGAAATATCTGTTTATGTTTTGGCTAACTCAAGCCCAGATATTGCTACAGCTTCTGTGTTTGTGTTTTCCAGATATATCAAAAGACTTTATTGTTTTGAATGTTACTATCTGGGAATATTTAATTTTGTACCGTAGAAACACTAATTGGTTCCACATGGAGACACCAGTCTACACATTCGCATTTTCTAGGGAGATAGCTAGAGGAACTGTGGCAAACAAACATGATATTTCTGTTTGTATAGATGACATTTTATGCACTTGCCTAACGAAAAGAATTTGCTTTTCTCTAAAACCATTTTTACTGTGGTTTTCTGGGTCCACTGCATACGAATTCCACCCCACTTTGTCTGGATATGACTGGATGAAACCGGAAATATCTGGTTCTGTTTTGGCTAACTCAATCCCAGATATTGCTACAGCATCTCTGTTTGTGTTTTCTGGATATTATCAATGGTCTTCATGATTTTGAATTTTTTTTATCAAGGAACATTTAATTTTGTGCTAGGAAACACTAATTGGTTCCACATGGAGACACCAGCTCTACACATTCGTATTTTCTAGGGAGAAAGCTAGAGGAACTGCGGGACAAACATGATAGTTCTGTTTTTATAGATGACATTTTATGCACTGCCTGAAGGAAAAGACTTTGCTTTTTTCCAAAAGCATATCTACTGTGATTATCTCAGTCCATTGCATACGAATTCCACACCAGTTTGTTCGGATATGACTGGATGAAACCAGAAATATCGGGTTGTGTTTTGGCTAACTATATCCCAGATATAGCTACAGCCTCAGAGTTTTTTTTTTTTTTTTTTTCTGGATACTATCAACGGAATTTATTGTTTTGAATGTTTTTATCAGGGAACATCTAATATTGTGCTGGGAAACGCTAATTGGTTCCACATGGAGACACTAGTCTACACATTCGTATTTTCTAGGGAGAAAGCTAGAGGAACTGCGACAAACAAACATGATATTTCTGTTTGTATAGATGACATTTTATGCACTTGCCTAAGGAATAGACTATTTTTTCCAAAACAATTTTTATTGAGTTTTTCTCGGTCCATTGCATACGAATTCCTCACCACTTTGTCTGTATATGACTGGATGAAACCAGAAATATCCGGTTTTGTTTTGGCTAACTCCATCCCAGATATTGCTACAGCCTCTGTGTTTGTGTTTTCCGGATATTATCCATGGACTTTATTGTTTTGAAAGTTTTTTGTCAGGGAACATTTAATTTTATACTTTAGAAACACTAATTGGGTCATCATGGGGACACCAGCTCTACACATTCGTATTTTCTAAGGAGAAAGCTAGAGGAACTGTGACAAACAAACATATTTCTGTTTGTATCAATGACATTTTATGCACTTGCCTAACGAAAAGACTTTGCTTTTCTCCAAAACCATTTGTATTATGCTTTCCTTGGACCATTGCATACGAATTCCACACCAGTTTGTCCGGATATGACTTGACGAAACCGGAAATATCCGGATTTTTTGGCTAACTCAATCTCAGATATTGATACAGACTCTGTGTTTGTCTTTTCAGGATATTGTCAATGGACTTTATTGTTTTGAATGTTTTTTTATCAGGGAACATTTAATTTTGTGCTTGGAATCACTGATTGGTTCCACATGGAGACACCAGCGCTACACATTCGTATTTTCTTGGGAGAAAGCCAGAGGAACGGCGACAAACAAATATGATATTTCTGTTTGTATAGATGACATTTTATGCAGTTGCCTAGTGATAAGACTTTGCTTTTCTCCAAAACCATTTTTACTGTTATTCTCTCAGTCCATTGCATACGAATTCCATAGCAGTTTATACGGATATGACTGGATGAAACTGGAAATATCCAGTTTTGTTTTGGCTACCTCCATCCCAGATATTGCTACAGCCTCTGTGTTTGTGTTTTCTGGATATTATCGATGGACTTTATTGTTTTGAATGTTTTTTATCAGGGGACATTTAATTTTTTGTTTGGAAACACTAATTGGTTCCACATGGAGACACCAGCACTACACATTCGTATTTTCAAGGCACAAAGCTAGAGGAACTGCGACAAACAAACATGATATTTCTGTTTCTATAGATGACATTTTATGCACTTGCCTAGCGATAAGACTTTGTTTTTCTCCAAAACAACTTTTAATGTGATTTTCTCGGTCCAGTTATAGGATTTCCAGAGCAGTTTGTCTGTATATGACTGGATGAGACTGGAAATTTCCCGTTTTCTTTAGGCTAACTCAATCGCAGATATTGCTACAGCCTCTGTGTTTGTGTATTCCTGATATTACACACGGACTTTATTGTTTTGAATGTTTTTCATCAGGAAACATTTATTTTTGTGCTTGGAATCACTGATTAGTTCCACATGGAGACACCAGCTCTACACATTCGTATTTTCTAGCGAGAAAACTAGAGGAACTGCGACAAACAAACATGATATTTCTGTTTGTATCGATGACATTTTATGCACTTGCCTAACGAAAACACTTTGCTTTTCTCCAAAATCATTTTTACTGTGATTTTCTCAGTCCATTGCATACGAATTCCACACCACTTTGTCCGGATATGACTAGATGAAACTGAAAAACTATCCAGATTTGTTTTGGCTAACTCAATCCGAAATATTGTGAAAGCCTCTGTGTTTGTGTTTTCTGGATATTAAAGATGGACTGTATGGTTTTGAATGTTTTTATCAGGGAACATTTCATTTTGTACCATAGAAACACTAATTGGTTCATCATGGGGACACCAGCTCTACACATTCGTATTTTCTAGGGAGAAAGCTAGAGGAACTGCGGCAAACAAACATGAAATTTCTGTTTGTATAGATGACATTTTATGCACTTGCCAAACGAAAACACTTTGCTTTTCTCCAAAACCAATTTTACTGTGATTTTCTCAGTCCACTGCATACTAATTCCACACCAGTTTGTCCTGATATGACTGGATGAAACTGAAAAACTATCCGGATTTGTTTTGGCTAACTCAATCCCAGCTATTGCTACAGCCTCTGTGTTTGTGTTTTCTGGATATTATCGATGGAATTTATTGTTTTGAATGTTCTTTATCGGGGAACATTTTATTTTGAGCTTGGATACAGTAATTGGTTCCACATGGAGACACCAGCTCTACACATTCGTATTTTCTAGGGAGAAAGCTAGAGGAACTTCGACAAACAAACATGATATTTCTGTTTCTATAGATGACATTTTATGCACTTGCTTAACGACACGACTGCTTTTCTCCAAAACCATTTTTTCTGTGATTTTCTCGGTCCATTGCATACGAATTCCACACTAGTTTCTCTGGATATGACTGGATGAAACCGGAAATATCTGGTTTTGTTTTGGCTAACTAAATCCCAGATATTGCTACAGCCTCTGTGTTTTTGTATTCCTGATTTTATCCAATGACTTTATTGCTTTGAATGCTCTTTATCGGGGAACATTTAATTTTGTGCTTGAAATCACTAATTGGTTCCACATGAGACACCATCTCTACACATTCGTATTTTCTAGGGAGAAAGCTAGAGGAACTGCGGCAAACAAACATGAAATTTCTGTTTGTATAGATGACATTTTATGCACTTGCCTAACGAAAAGACTTTGCTTTTCTCCACAACCATTTGTACTGTGATTTTCTCGGTCCATTGCATACGAATTCGAAACCACTTTATTCGGATATGACTGGATGAAAACAGACATATCCGGTTTTGTTTTGGCTAACTCAGTCAGAAATATTGTGAAAGCCTCTGTGTTTGTGTTTTCTGGATATTATCGAAGGACTATATTGTTTTGAATGTTTTTATTAGGGAACATTTAATTTTGTACCGTTGAAACACTAATTGGTTCATCATGGGGACACCTGCTCCACACATTCGTATTTTCTAGGGAGAAAGCTAGAGGAACTGCGGAAAACAAACATGATATTTCTGTTTGTATAGAGGACATTTTATGCACTTGCCATTCGAAAATACTTTGCTTTTCTCCAAAACCATTTTTACTGTGATTTTCTCAGTGCATTGCATAGAAATAACACACCACTTTGTCCGGATATGACCTTAATGAAAGTGAAAAAGTATCCGGATTTGTTTTAGCTAACTCAATCCCAGCTATTGCTACAGCCTCTGTGTTTGTGTTTTTGGATATTATCAACGGACTTTATTTTTTTGAATGTTTTTTATCGGGGAACATTTTATTTTGAGCTTGGATACAGTAATTGGTTCCACATGGAGACACCAGCTCTACACATTCGTATTTTCTAGGGAGAAAGCTAGAGTAACTTCGACAAACAAACATGATATTTCTGTTTCTATAGATGACATTTTATGCACTTGCTTAACGACAAGACTGCTTTTCTCCAAAACCATTTTTTCTGTGATTTTCTCAGCCAGTGCATACGAATTCCACACCAGTTTGTCCGGATATGATTGGATGAAAGAGAAATATACTGTTGAGTTTTGGCTAACTCAATCCGAAACATTGTGAAAGCCTGTGTGTTTGTGTTTTCTGGATATTATCGATGGACTGTATTGTTTTGCATGTTTTTACCTGGCAACATTTAATTTTGCACCATAGAAACACTAATTGCACTTGCCTAACGAAAAAACTTTGCTTTTCTCCAACACCATTTTTACTGTGATTTTCTCTTTCCATTGCATACGAATTAAACACCAGTTTGTCCAGATATGACTGGATGAAACCGCAAATATGCAGTTGTGTTTTGGCCAACTCAATTCAAAATTTTTGAAAGCCTCTGTGTTTGTGTTTTCTGGATATTATCAACGAACTTTATTGTTTTGAATGTTTTTTTATCGGGGAACATTTTATTTTGAGCTTGGATACAGTAATTGGTTCCACATGGAGACACCAGCTCTACACATTCCTATTTTCTAGGGAGAAAGCTAGAGGAACTGCGGCAAACAAACATGATATTTCTGTTTCTATAGATGACATTTAATGCACTTGACTAACGAAAAGACTTTGCTTTTCTCCAAAACCATTTTTACTGTGATTTTCTCGGTCCATTGCATACGAATTCCACACCATTTTCTCCGGATATGACTGGATGAAACTGAAATACTATCCGGATTTGTTTTGGCTAACTCCATCCCAGCTATTGCTACAGCATCTGTGTTTGCGTTTTCTGGATATTATCGATGGACTTTATTGTTTTGAATGTTTTTTATTGGGGAACATTTTATCTTGAGCTTGGATACACTAATAGGTTCCACATGGAGACACCAGCTCTACACATTCGTATTTTCTAGAAGAAACCTAGAGGAACTGTGGCAAGCAAACATGATATTTTTGTTTGTATAGATGACATTTTATGCACTTGCCTAACAAAAAGACTGCTTTTCTCGAAAACCATTTTCACTGTGATTTTCTCTCGGTCCATTGCATATGAATTCCACACCAGTTTGTCCAGATATGACTGATGAAACCGGAAATATCCTCTTGTGTTTTGGCTAACTCAATCCGAAACATTGTGAAAGACTCTGTGTTTGTGATTTCTGGATATTATCGATGGACGGTATTGTTTTGAATGTTTTCATCAGGGAACATTTAATTTTATGCTTGTATACACTAATTGTGTCCACATGGCGACACCAGCTCTACTCATTCGTATTTTCTAGGGAGAAAGCTAGAGGAACTGCGGCAAAAAAACATGATATTTCTGTTTGTATACATGACATTTTATGCACTTGCCTAACGAAAAGACTTTGCTTTTCTCCAAAACCATTTACTGTGATTTTCTCGGTCCATTGCATAGGAATTGCAAACCAGTTTGTCCAGATATGACAGAAAGAAACGGGAAATTTCCGGTTTCATTTTGTGTAACTCAATCCCAGATATTCCTACAGCCTCTGTGTTTGTGGTTTCCGGATATTATCAACGGACTTTATTGTTTTGAATGTTTTTTTATCAGGGAACATTTAATTTTGTGTTTGGAATCACTAATTGGTTCCACATGGAGACACTAGATCTACACATTTGTATTTTCTAGGGAGAAAGCTAGAGGAACTGCAGCAAACACACATGATATTTCTGTTTGTATAGATGACATTTTGTGCACTTTCCTAATGATAAGACTTTGGTTTTCTCGAAAACAATTTTTCCTGTGATTTTCTCAGTCCATTGCATACTAATTCCACACCACATTGTCAGGATATAACTGGATGAAACCAGAAATATCCGGTTATGTTTTGGCTAACTCAATCCAAAATATTGCTGCAGCCTGTCTGTTTGTGTTCTCCGGATATTATCGATGGACTTTATTGTTTTGAATGTTTTTTATCAGGGAACATTTAATTTTGTGTTTGGAATCACGAATTGGTCCCACATGGAGACATTAGCTCTACACATTTGTATTTTCTAGAGCGAAAGCTAGAGGAACTGCAGCAAACACACACGATATTTCTGTTTGTATAGATGACATTTTGTGAACTTGCTTAATGAAAAGACTTTGCTTTTCTCCAAAACCATTTTCGCTGTGATTTTCTCAGTCCATTGCATACGAATTCCACACAACTTTGTCAGGATATGACTGGATGCAACCAGAAATATCCGTTTATTTATTTTTTTTTTTTTGGCTAACTCAATCCGAAATATTGTGAAAGCCTCTGTGTTTGCATTTTCTGGATATTATCGATGGAGTTTTTTGTTTTGAATGTTTTTATCAGGGAACATTTAATTTCTTACCGTTGAAGAAGTAATGGGTTCATCATGGGAATACCAGCTCTACACATTCATATTTTATAGGGAGAAAGCTAGAGGCAATGCGGGAAAGAAACATGATATTTCTGTTTGTATAGATGACATTTTATGCACTTGCCTAATGAAAAGACTTTGCTTTTCTCCAAAACCTTTTTTGCTGTGATATTCTCGGTCCATTGCATACGAATTCCACACCACTTTGTTCAGATATGACTGGATGAAACCAGAAATATCGGGTTGTGTTTTGGCTAACTCACTCCAAAATATTGTGAAAGACTCTGTGTTTGTGTTTTCTGGATATTATCGATGGACTGTGTTGTTTTGAATGTTTTTATCAGGGAACATTTATTTTTGCACCGTAGAAACACTAATTGGTTCATCATGGGGACACCAGCTCTACACATTCACATTTTCTAGGGAGAAAGCTAGAGGAACTGCGGCAAACAAACGTGATATTTCTATTTTATACATGACATTTTATGCACTTGCCTAACGAAAAGACTTGCGTTTCCCCAAAACCATTTTTACTGTGATTTTCTCAGTCCATTGTTTATGAATTCCATACCAGATTGTCCTGATATGACTGGATGAAAAAGGAAATATCCAGTTTTGTTTTGGCTAACGCAATCCCATATTGCTACAGCCTCTGTGTTTGTGTTTTATGGATATTATCAATGGACTTTATTGTTTTGGATGTTTTTTATCAGGGAACATTTATTTTTGTGCTTGGAAACAGTAATTGGTTCCACATGGAGACACCAGATATACACATTCTTATTTTCTAGGGAGAAAGCTAGAGGAACTGCGGCAAACAAACATGATATTTCTGTTTGTATACATGACATTTTATGAACTTGCCTAATGAAAAGACTTTGCTTTTCTCCAAAACCATTTTTGCTGTTATTCTCTCAGTCCATTGCATACGAATTCCACACTACTTTGCCCGGATATGACTGCATGAAACCAGAAATATCCGGTTGTGTTTTGGCTAACTCAATCTGAAATATGGTGAAAGCCTCTGTGTTTTGTTTTCTGGATATTATTGATGGATCGTATTGTCTTGAATATTTTTATCAAGGAACATTAAATATTGTACCGTGGAAACACTAATTGGTTCATCATGTGGAATTCAGCTCCACACATTCATATTTTCAAGGGAGAAAACTAGAGGAACTGCGGCAAACAAACATGACATTTCTGTTCTTATAGATGACATTTTATGCAGTTGCCTAACGAAAAGACTTTGATTTTCTCCAAAACCATTTTTACTGTGATTCTCTCAGTATATTGCATAAGAATTCCACACCAGTTTATCGGATATGACTGGATGAAACCGGAAATATCCGGTTTTCTTTTGGCTAACTATATCCCTGAATTTGCTACAGCCTCTGTGTTTGTGTTTTCCAGATATTATTAACGGACTTTATTGTTTTCAATATTTATTATCGGGGAACTTTTTATTTTGAGCTTGTATACAGTAATTGGTGCCACATGGAGAAACCAGCTCTATATATTTGTATTTTATAAGGAGAAAGCTAGAGGAACTGCGGCAAACAAACATGATATTTCTGTTTATATAGATGACATATTATGCACTTGCCTAACGAAAAGACTTTGCTTTTCTCCAAAACCATTTTTACTGTGATTTTTTCGGTCCATTGCATACGAATTCCACAACACTTTGTCCAGATATGACTGGATGAAACCAGAAATATCCGGTTGTGTTAGGTCTAACTCAATGCGGAATATTGTGAAAGCCTCTGTGCTTGTGTTCTGGATATTATCAATGGACTTTATTGTTTTGAATGTTTTTATCAGGGAACATTTCATTTTGTACCATTGAAACACTAATTGGTTCCACATGGGGACACCAGCTCTACACATTCATATTTTCTAGGGAGAAAGCTAGAGGAACTACGACAAACATGATATTTCTGTTTGTATCGATGATATTTTATGGACTTGCCTAACAAAAGTACCTGCTTTTCTCCAAAACCATTTTTCCTCTGATTTTCACGGTCTATTGCATACGAATTCCACACCACTTTCTCCGGATATGACTGGATGAAACCAGACATCCGATTGTGTTTTGGCTCACTCAATCCCATATTGCTACAGCCTCTGTTCTTGTGTTTTCTGGATATTATCGTTGGACTTTATTGTTTTGAATGTTTTTTTTATCAGGGAGCATTTAATTTTGTGCTTGGAATCACTAATTGGTTCCACATGGAGACACCAGCTCTACATGTTCGTATTTTCTAGGGAGAAAGCTAGAGGAACTGCGGCAAACACACATGATATATCTGTTTGTATCGATGACATTTTATTCAATTGCTTAACGAAAAGACTTTGCTTTTCTCCAAAACCATTTGTGCTGTGATTTTCTCGGTCCATTGCATAGGAGCTCCACACAACTTTGTCTGGATATGAGTGGATGAAACCGGAAATATCCAGTTGTGTTTTGGCTAACTCAATCCCAGATACTGCTACAGCTTCTGTGTTTGTGTTTTCCTGATATTATCGATGGACTTTATTGTTTTGAATGTTTTCTTATCGGGGAACATTTTATTTTGAGCTTGGAAACAGTAATTGGTTCTACATGGAGACACTAGCTCTACATATTCGTATTTTCTAGGTAGAAAGTTAGAGGAACTGCGAAAAACAAACATGATATTTCTGTTTGTATCGATGACATTTTATGCACTTGCCTAACGAAAAGACTTTGCTTTTCTCCTAAACCGTTTTTACTCTCATTTTCTCAGTCCATTGCATGTGAATTCCACACCAGTTTACCGGATATGACTGGATGAAACCGGAAATATCTGGTTTTGTTTTGGCTAACTCAATCCCAGCTATTGCTACAGCCTCTGTGTTTGTGTTTTACTGATATTATCCATGGACTTTATTGTTTTGAATGTTTTTTATCAGGGAACATATAATTTTGTGCCTGGAAACACTAATTGGTTCCACATAGAGACACCAGCTCTACACATTCGTATTTTCTAGGGAGAAAGCTAGAGGAACTGTGGCAAACAAACATGATATTTCTGTTTGCATCGATGACATTTTATGCACTTGCCTAATGAAAAGACTTTGGTTTTCTCCAAAACCAATTTTACTGTGATTTTCTCGGGCCATTGCATATGAATTCCACACTAGTTTACCGGATATGACTGGATGAAACCAGAAATATCTGGTTGTGTTTTGGCTAACTCAATCCGAAATATTGTGAAAGCCGCTGTCTTTGGTTTTCTTGATATTAACGATGGAGTTTATTGTTTTGAATGTTCTTATCAGGGAACATTTAATTTCGTACCATTGAAACACAAATTGGTTCATCATGGGAACACGAGCTCTACATATTTGTATTTTCTAGGCGGAAAGCTAGAGGAACTGTGAAAAACAAACATGATATTTCTGTTTGTATAGATAACATTTTATGCACTTGCCTAACAAAAAGACTTTGCTTTTCTCCAAAACCAATTTTACTGTGATTTTTTCAGTCTATTGCATACGAATTCCATACCAATTTGTCCTGATATGACAAGATGAAACCGGAAATATCCGCTTTTTTTGGCTAACTCAATCCCAGATATTCCTACAGCCTCTGTGTTTGTGTTTTCAGGTATTATCAATGGACTTTTATGTTTTGAATGTTTTTTATCAGGAACATTTAATTTTGTGCTTGGAAACACTAATTCGTTCATCATCTTGGGTCCCCAGCTCTACACATTCGTATATTCTAGGGAGAAAGCTAGAGGAACTTCGGCAAACAAACATAATATTTCAGTTTGTGTAGATGACATTTTATGCACTTTCCTAACAAAAAAAAAACTTTGCTTTTCTCCAAAATCGTTTTTACTGTGATTTCTCGGTCCTTTGCATACGAATTCCATACCAGTTTCTCCGGATATGAATGGATGAAACCAGAAATATCCGGTTTTGTTTTGGCTAACTCAATACCAGATATTGCTACAGCCTCTGTGTTTGTGTTCTCTGGATATTAACAACGGACTTTATTATTTTGAATGTTTTTTATCAGGGAACATTTAATTTTGTCCTTGGAAACACTAATTGGTTCCACATGGAGACACCAGCTCTACACATTCTTATTTTCTAGGGGAAAGCTAGAAGAAATGCGGCAAACAAACATGATATTTTCTGTTTCTATAGATGATATTTTATGCACTTGCATAACGAAAACACTTTGCTTTTCTCCAAAACCATTTTTACTGTGATTTTCTCGGTGCATTGCATACTAATTCTATACCTGTTTACCGGATATGACTGGATGAAACCAGAAATATCTGGTTTTGTTTTGGCTAACCAATCCCAGATATTGCTACTGCCTCTGTGTTTGTGTTCTCTGGATATTATCAAAGGACTTTATTGTTTTCAATGTTTTTATCAGGGAATATTTAACTTTGTACCATTGAAACACTAATTAGTTCCACATGGAGACACCAGCTATACACATTTGTATTTTCTAGGGAGAATGCTAGAGGAACTGAGGCAAACAAACATGATATTTCTGTTTGTATAGATGACATTTTGTGCATTTGCCTAACGAAAAGACTTTGCTATTCTCCAAAACCATTTTTACTGTGATTTTCTCGGTCCATTGCATACGAATTCCATACCTTTTTGTCCAGATATGACTGGATGAAACCAGAAATATCTGGTTGTGCTTTTGCTAACTCAATCCCAGATACTGCTACAGCCCCTGTGTTTGTGCTTTCCGGATATTATCAACGGACTGTATTGTTTTGAATTTTTTTTTATCGCGGAGCATTTATTTTTGTGCTGGGAAATACTAATTGGATCCACATGGAGACACCAGCTCTACACATCCGTATTTTGTAACGAGAAACCTAGAGGAACTGCGGCAAACAAAGATGATATTTCTGTTTGTATAGATGACATTTTATGCACTTTCCTAATGATAAGACTTTGGTTTTCTCGAAAACAATTTTTCCTGTGATTTTCTCAGTCCATTGCATACTAATTCCACACCACATTGTCAGGATATAACTGGATGAAACCAGAAATATCCGGTTATGTTTTGGCTAACTCAATCCAAAATATTGCTGCAGCCTGTCTGTTTGTGTTCTCCGGATATTATCGATGGACTTTATTGTTTTGAATGTTTTTTATCAGGGAACATTTAATTTTGTGTTTGGAATCACGAATTGGTCCCACATGGAGACACTAGCTCTACACATTTGTATTTTCTAGAGCGAAAGCTAGATGAACTGCAGCAAACACACACGATATTTCTGTTTGTATAGATGACATTTTGTGAACTTGCTTAATGAAAAGACTTTGCTTTTCTCCAAAACCATTTTCGCTGTGATTTTCTCAGTCCATTGCATACGAATTCCACACAACTTTGTCAGGATATGACTGGATGCAACCAGAAATATCCGTTTATTTTTTTTTTTTTTTTGGCTAACTCAATCCGAAATATTGTGAAAGCCTCTGTGTTTGCATTTTCTGGATATTATCGATGGAGTTTTTTGTTTTGAATGTTTTTATCAGGGAACATTTAATTTCTTACCGTTGAAGAAGTAATGGGTTCATCATGGGAATACCAGCTCTACACATTCATATTTTATAGGGAGAAAGCTAGAGGAACTGTGGCAAAGAAACATGATATTTCTGTTTGTATAGATGACATTTTATGCACTTGCCTAATGAAAAGACTTTGCTTTTCTCCAAAATCAATTTTACTGTGATTTTCTCAGTCCATTGCATACGAATTCCACACCACTTTGTCAGGATATGATTGGATGAAACCAGAAATATCCGGTTATATTTTGGCTAACTCATTCCAAAATATTGCTACAGCCTCTCTGTTTGTGTTCTCCGGATATTATCGATGGACTTTATTGTTTTGAATATTTTTTATCGGGGAACATTTAATTTTCAGATTAGATACACTAATTGGTTCCACATGGAGACACCAGCTCTACGTATTTGTATTTTCTAGGGAGAAAGCTAGAGGAACTGCGACAAACAAACATGATATTTCTGTTTTTATAGATGACATTTTATGCACTTGCCTAATGAAAAGACTTTGCTTTTCTCCAAAACCTTTTTTGCTGTGATATTCTCGG
Organism: Lepus oiostolus; assembly: GCA_036325905.1. Lineage (NCBI taxonomy): Eukaryota > Metazoa > Chordata > Mammalia > Lagomorpha > Leporidae > Lepus > Lepus oiostolus. The sequence continues at coordinate 642,753 of CM070804.1, forward strand.
TCCATTGCATACGAATTCCACACCACTTTGTTCAGATATGACTGGATGAAACCAGAAATATCGGGTTGTGTTTTGGCTAACTCACTCCAAAATATTGTGAAAGACTCTGTGTTTGTGTTTTCTGGATATTATCGATGGACTGTGTTGTTTTGAATGTTTTTATCAGGGAACATTTAATTTTGTGTTTGGAATCACGAATTGGTCCCACATGGAGACATTAGCTCTACACATTTGTATTTTCTAGAGCGAAAGCTAGAGGAACTGCAGCAAACACACACGATATTTCTGTTTGTATAGATGACATTTTGTGAACTTGCTTAATGAAAAGACTTTGCTTTTCTCCAAAACCATTTTCGCTGTGATTTTCTCAGTCCATTGCATACGAATTCCACACAACTTTGTCAGGATATGACTGGATGCAACCAGAAATATCCGTTTATTTATTTTTTTTTTTTTGGCTAACTCAATCCGAAATATTGTGAAAGCCTCTGTGTTTGCATTTTCTGGATATTATCGATGGAGTTTTTTGTTTTGAATGTTTTTATCAGGGAACATTTAATTTCTTACCGTTGAAGAAGTAATGGGTTCATCATGGGAATACCAGCTCTACACATTCATATTTTATAGGGAGAAAGCTAGAGGAACTGTGGCAAAGAAACATGATATTTCTGTTTGTATAGATGACATTTTATGCACTTGCCTAATGAAAAGACTTTGCTTTTCTCCAAAACCTTTTTTGCTGTGATTTTCTCAGTCCATTGCATACGAATTCCACACCACTTTGTCAGGATATGATTGGATGAAACCAGAAATATCCGGTTATATTTTGGCTAACTCATTCCAAAATATTGCTACAGCCTCTCTGTTTGTGTTCTCCGGATATTATCGATGGACTTTATTGTTTTGAATATTTTTTATCGGGGAACATTTAATTTTCAGATTAGATACACTAATTGGTTCCACATGGAGACACCAGCTCTACGTATTTGTATTTTCTAGGGAGAAAGCTAGAGGAACTGCGACAAACAAACATGATATTTCTGTTTTTATAGATGACATTTTATGCACTTGCCTAATGAAAAGACTTTGCTTTTCTCCAAAACCTTTTTTGCTGTGATATTCTCGGTCCATTGCATACGAATTCCACACCACTTTGTTCAGATATGACTGGATGAAACCAGAAATATCGGGTTGTGTTTTGGCTAACTCACTCCAAAATATTGTGAAAGACTCTGTGTTTGTGTTTTCTGGATATTATCGATGGGCTGTGTTGTTTTGAATGTTTTTATCAGGGAACATTTATTTTTGCACCGTAGAAACACTAATTGGTTCATCATGGGCACACCAGCTCTACACATTCACATTTTCTAGGGAGAAAGCTAGAGGAACTGCGGCAAACAAACGTGATATTTCTATTTTATACATGACATTTTATGCACTTGCCTAACGAAAAGACTTGCGTTTCCCCAAAACCATTTTTACTGTGATTTTCTCAGTCCATTGTTTATGAATTCCATACCAGATTGTCCTGATATGACTGGATGAAAAAGGAAATATCCAGTTTTGTTTTGGCTAACGCAATCCCATATTGCTACAGCCTCTGTGTTTGTGTTTTATGGATATTATCAATGGACTTTATTGTTTTGGATGTTTTTTATCAGGGAACATTTATTTTTGTGCTTGGAAACAGTAATTGGTTCCACATGGAGACACCAGCTATACACATTCTTATTTTCTAGGGAGAAAGCTAGAGGAACTGCGGCAAACAAACATGATATTTCTGTTTGTATACATGACATTTTATGAACTTGCCTAATGAAAAGACTTTGCTTTTCTCCAAAACCATTTTTGCTGTTATTCTCTCAGTCCATTGCATACGAATTCCACACTACTTTGCCCAGATATGACTGCATGAAACCAGAAATATCCGGTTGTGTTTTGGCTAACTCAATCTGAAATATGGTGAAAGCCTCTGTGTTTTGTTTTCTGGATATTATTGATGGATCGTATTGTCTTGAATATTTTTATCAAGGAACATTAAATATTGTACCGTGGAAACACTAATTGGTTCATCATGTGGAATTCAGCTCCACACATTCATATTTTCAAGGGAGAAAACTAGAGGAACTGCGGCAAACAAACATGACATTTCTGTTCTTATAGATGACATTTTATGCAGTTGCCTAACGAAAAGACTTTGATTTTCTCCAAAACCATTTTTACTGTGATTCTCTCAGTATATTGCATAAGAATTCCACACCAGTTTACCGGATATGACTGGATGAAACCGGAAATATCCGGTTTTCTTTTGGCTAACTATATCCCTGAATTTGCTACAGCCTCTGTGTTTGTGTTTTCCAGATATTATTAACGGACTTTATTGTTTTCAATATTTATTATCGGGGAACTTTTTATTTTGAGCTTGTATACAGTAATTGGTGCCACATGGAGACACCAGCTCTATATATTTGTATTTTATAAGGAGAAAGCTAGAGGAACTGCGGCAAACAAACATGATATTTCTGTTTATATAGATGACATATTATGCACTTGCCTAACGAAAAGACTTTGCTTTTCTCCAAAACCATTGTTACTGTGATTTTTTCGGTCCATTGCATACGAATTCCACAACACTTTGTCCAGATATGACTGGATGAAACCAGAAATATCCGGTTGTGTTAGGTCTAACTCAATGCGGAATATTGTGAAAGCCTCTGTGCTTGTGTTCTGGATATTATCAATGGACTTTATTGTTTTGAATGTTTTTATCAGGGAACATTTCATTTTGTACCATTGAAACACTAATTGGTTCCACATGGGGACACCAGCTCTACACATTCATATTTTCTAGGGAGAAAGCTAGAGGAACTACGACAAACATGATATTTCTGTTTGTATCGATGATATTTTATGGACTTGCCTAACAAAAGTACCTGCTTTTCTCCAAAACCATTTTTCCTCTGATTTTCTCGGTCTATTGCATACGAATTCCACACCACTTTCTCCGGATATGAATGGATGAAACCAGACATCCGGTTGTGTTTTGGCTCACTCAATCCCATATTGCTACAGCCTCTGTTCTTGTGTTTTCTGGATATTATCGTTGGACTTTATTGTTTTGAATGTTTTTTTTTATCAGGGAGCATTTAATTTTGTGCTTGGAATCACTAATTGGTTCCACATGGAGACACCAGCTCTACATGTTCGTATTTTCTAGGGAGAAAGCTAGAGGAACTGCGGCAAACACACATGATATATCTGTTTGTATCGATGACATTTTATTCAATTGCTTAACGAAAAGACTTTGCTTTTCTCCAAAACATTTGTGCTGTGATTTTCTTGGTCCATTGCATAGCAGCTCCACACAACTTTGTCCGGATATGAGTGGATGAAACCGGAAATATCCAGTTGTGTTTTGGCTAACTCAATCCCAGATACTGCTACAGCTTCTGTGTTTGTGTTTTCCTGATATTATCGATGGACTTTATTGTTTTGAATGTTTTCTTATCGGGGAACATTTTATTTTGAGCTTGGAAACAATAATTGGTTCTACATGGAGACACTAGCTCTACATATTCGTATTTTCTAGGTAGAAAGTTAGAGGAACTGCGAAAAACAAACATGATATTTCTGTTTGTATCGATGACATTTTATGCACTTGCCTAACGAAAAGACTTTGCTTTTCTCCTAAACCGTTTTTACTCTCATTTTCTCAGTCCATTGCATGTGAATTCCACACCAGTTTACCGGATATGACTGGATGAAACCGGAAATATCTGGTTTTGTTTTGGCTAACTCAATCCCAGCTATTGCTACAGCCTCTGTGTTTGTGTTTTACTGATATTATCCATGGACTTTATTGTTTTGAATGTTTTTTATCAGGGAACATATAATTTTGTACCTGGAAACACTAATTGGTTCCACATAGAGACACCAGCTCTACACATTCGTATTTTCTAGGGAGAAAGCTAGAGGAACTGTGGCAAACAAACATGATATTTCTGTTTGCATCGATGACATTTTATGCACTTGCCTAATGAAAAGACTTTGGTTTTCTCCAAAACCAATTTTACTGTGATTTTCTCGGGCCATTGCATATGAATTCCACACTAGTTTACCGGATATGACTGGATGAAACCAGAAATATCTGGTTGTGTTTTGGCTAACTCAATCCGAAATATTGTGAAAGCCGCTGTCTTTGGTTTTCTGGATATTAACGATGGAGTTTATTGTTTTGAATGTTCTTATCAGGGAACATTTAATTTCGTACCATTGAAACACAAATTGGTTCATCATGGGAACACGAGCTCTACATATTTGTATTTTCTAGGCGGAAAGCTAGAGGAACTGTGAAAAACAAACATGATATTTCTGTTTGTATAGATAACATTTTATGCACTTGCCTAACAAAAAGACTTTGCTTTTCTCCAAAACCAATTTTACTGTGATTTTTTCAGTCTATTGCATACGAATTCCATACCAATTTGTCCTGATATGACAAGATGAAACCGGAAATATCCGCTTTTTTTGGCTAACTCAATCCCAGATATTCCTACAGCCTCTGTGTTTGTGTTTTCAGGTATTATCAATGGACTTTTATGTTTTGAATGTTTTTTATCAGGAACATTTAATTTTGTGCTTGGAAACACTAATTCGTTCATCATCTTGGGTCCCCAGCTCTACACATTCGTATATTCTAGGGAGAAAGCTAGAGGAACTTCGGCAAACAAACATAATATTTCAGTTTGTGTAGATGACATTTTATGCACTTTCCTAACAAAAAAAACTTTGCTTTTCTCCAAAACCGTTTTTACTGTGATTTCTCGGTCCTTTGCATACGAATTCCATACCAGTTTCTCCGGATATGAATGGATGAAACCAGAAATATCCGGTTTTGTTTTGGCTAACTCAATACCAGATATTGCTACAGCCTCTGTGTTTGTGTTCTCTGGATATTAACAACGGACTTTATTATTTTGAATGTTTTTTATCAGGGAACATTTAATTTTGTCCTTGGAAACACTAATTGGTTCCACATGGAGACACCAGCTCTACACATTCTTATTTTCTAGGGGAAAGCTAGAAGAAATGCGGCAAACAAACATGATATTTTCTGTTTCTATAGATGATATTTTATGCACTTGCATAACGAAAACACTTTGCTTTTCTCCAAAACCATTTTTACTGTGATTTTCTCGGTGCATTGCATACTAATTCTACACCTGTTTACCGGATATGACTGGATGAAACCAGAAATATCCGGTTTTGTTTTGGCTAACCAATCCCAGATATTGCTACTGCCTCTGTGTTTGTGTTCTCTGGATATTATCAAAGGACTTTATTGTTTTCAATGTTTTTATCAGGGAATATTTAACTTTGTACCATTGAAACACTAATTAGTTCCACATGGAGACACCAGCTATACACATTTGTATTTTCTAGGGAGAATGCTAGAGGAACTGAGGCAAACAAACATGATATTTCTGTTTGTATAGATGACATTTTGTGCATTTGCCTAACGAAAAGACTTTGCTATTCTCCAAAACCATTTTTACTGTGATTTTCTCGGTCCATTGCATACGAATTCCATACCTTTTTGTCCAGATATGACTGGATGAAACCAGAAATATCTGGTTGTGCTTTTGCTAACTCAATCCCAGATACTGCTACAGCCCCTGTGTTTGTGCTTTCCGGATATTATCAACGGACTGTATTGTTTTGAATTTTTTTTTATCGCGGAGCATTTATTTTTGTGCTGGGAAATACTAATTGGATCCACATGGAGACACCAGCTCTACACATCCGTATTTTGTAACGAGAAACCTAGAGGAACTGCGGCAAACAAACATGATATTTCTGTTTGTATAGATGACATTTTGTGCACTTGCCTAATGAAAAGACTTTGCTTTTCTCCAAAACAATTTTTACTATGATTTTCTCGGCCATTGCATACAAATTCCACACAAGTTTGTCCGGATATGACTGTATGAAACCAGAAATATCCAGTTGAGTTTTGGTTAACTCAATCCGAAATATTGTGAAAGCCTCTGTGTTTGTGTTTTCTGGATATTATCGTTGGACTTTATTGTTTTGAATGTTTTTAACAGGGAACATTTAATTTTGTACCGTTGAAACACTAATTGGTTCATCATGGGAACACCAGTTCTACACATTCGTATTTTGTAGGGAGAAAAGTAGAGGAACTGTGGCAAAAAAAACATGATATTTCTCTTTGTATGGATGACATTTTATGCACTTGCCTAACGAAAAGACTTGGCTTTCTCCAAAACCATTTTTAATGTGATTTTCTCGTTCCATTGCATACGAATTCCACACAATTTTGTCCGGATATGACTGGATGATACCGGAAATATCCGGTTATGTTTTGGCTAACTCAATCCCACATATTGCTACAGCCTCTGTGTTTGTGTTTTCCGGATATTATCAACGGACTTTTTTGTTTTGAATATTTTTATCGGGGAACATTTAATTTTGAGCTTAGATACATTAATTGGTTCCACATGGAGACTCCAGCTCTACAAATTCATATTTTCTAGGGAGAAAGCTAGAGGAACTGCGGCAAACAAACATGATATTTCTGTTGGTATCGATGACATTTTATGCACTTGCCTAACGAAAAAAATTTGCTTTTCTCCAAAACCATTTTTGCTGTGATTTTGTCGGTCCATTGCATATGAATTCCACCCCACTTTGTCTGTGTATGACTGCATGAAACCAGAAATATCCGGTTGTGTTTTGGCTAACTCAATCCCAGATATTGCTACAGCCTCTGTGTTTGTGTTTTCTGGATATTATCGACGGACTTTATTGTTTTGAATGTTTCATCAGGGAACATTTAATTTTATACCGTAGAAACACTAATTTGATCCACATGGAGACACCAGTCTACACATTCGTATTTTATAGGGAGATAGGTAGAGGAACTGCGGCAAATAAAGATGTTATTTATTGTTGTATAGACGATATTTTTTGCTCTTACCTAACAAAAGACTTTTCTTTTCTCCAAAACCATTTTCACTGTGATATTCTGGGTCCATTACATAAGAATTCCACACCACTTTTTCCGGATAAGACTGGATGAAACCAGAAATATCTGGTTCTCTTTTGGATAACTCAATCCCAGATATTGCTACAGGCCCTGTGTTTGTATTTTCCGGAATTATCAATGGACTTTATGGTTTTGCATTTTTTTATCATGGAACATTTAATTTTATGCTGGGAAACACTAATTGGTTCTACATGGCGACACCATCTCTACACATTCGTATTTTCTAGGGAGAAAGCTAGAGGAACTGTGGCAAACAAACATGATATTTCTGTTTGTATAGATGACATTTTATGCACTTCCCAAAGAAAAGACTTTGCTTTTCTCCAAAATCATTTTTACTGTGATTTTCTCAGTCCATTGCATAGGAATTCCACCTGATTTTGTGCGGATATGACTGGATGAAACCAGAAATATCCAGTTGTGTTTTGGCTAACTCAATCCCGTATATTGCTACAGCCTCTGTGTTTGTGTTTATTGGATATTATGGACGTGCTTTATAGTTTGAATGTTTTTATCAGGGAACATTTAATATTGTACCGTAGATACACTAATTGGTTCCACATGGAGACACCAGCTCTACACATTCGTATTTTCTAGCGTGAAAACTAGAGGAACTGTGGCAAACAAACATGATATTTCTGTTTGTATAGATGACATTTTATGCACTTGCCTAACAAAAAAAATTTGCTTTTCTCCAAAAGCATTTTTACTGTGATTTTGTCGGTCCATTGCATATGAATTCCACCCCACTTTGTCTGTGTATGACTGCATGAAACCAGAAATATCCGGTTCTGTTTTGTCTAACTCAATCCCAGATATTGCTGCAGCCTCTGTGTTTGTGTTTTCCGGATATTATCAACAGACTTTATTGTTTTGAATGTTTTTTATCAGGGAACATTTAATATTGTACCGTAGAAACACTAATTGGATCCACGTGGAGACACCAGTCTACACATATGTATTTTCTAGGGAGAAAGCTAGAGGAACTGCGGCAAAGATACATGATATTTCTTTTTGTATAGATGACATTTCATGCACTTGCCTAATGAAAAGACATTTCTTTTCTGTAAAACTATATTTACTATGATTTTCTCGGTCCACTGCATATGAATTCCACCCCACTTTGTCCGGATATGACTGGATGAAACGAGAAATATGCGGTAGGATTTTGGCTTACAATATCCCAGGTATTGCTACAGCATCTGTGTTTGTGTTTTCTGGATATTATCGACGGACTTTATTGTTATGAATGTTTTTATCAGGGATCATTTAATTTTGTACCGTAGTTACACCAATTGGTTCCACATGCAGACACCAGCTCTACACATTCTTATTTTCTAGGAGAAAGCAAGAGGAACTGCGGCAAACAAACATGATATTTCCGTTTGAATACATGACATTTTTTGCACTTGTCTAACGAAAAGACTTTGCTTTTCTCTAAAACCATTTTTACTGTGATTTTCTCAGTCCATTGCATAGGAAATCCACCTGATTTTGTGCGGATATGACTGGATGAAACCAGAAATATCCAGTTGTGTTTTGGCTAACTCAATCCCGTATATTGCTACAGCCTCTGTGTTTGTGTTTATTGGATATTATGGACGTGCTTTATAGTTTGAATGTTTTTATCAGGGAACATTTAATATTGTACCGTAGATACACTAATTGGTTCCACATGGAGACACCAGCTCTACACATTCGTATTTTCTAGCGAGAAAACTAGAGGAACTGTGGCAAACAAACATGATATTTCTGTTTGTATAGATGACATTTTATGCACTTGCCTAACAAAAAAAATTTGCTTTTCTCCAAAAGCATTTTTACTGTGATTTTGTCGGTCCATTGCATATGAATTCCACCCCACTTTGTCTGTGTATGACTGCATGAAACCAGAAATATCCGGTTCTGTTTTGTCTAACTCAATCCCAGATATTGCTGCAGCCTCTGTGTTTGTGTTTTCCGGATATTATCAACAGACTTTATTGTTTTGAATGTTTTTATCAGGGAACATTTAATATTGTACCGTAGAAACACTAATTGGATCCACGTGGAGACACCAGTCTACACATATGTATTTTCTAGGGAGAAAACTAGAGGAACTGCGGCAAAGATACATGATATTTCTTTTTGTATAGATGACATTTCATGCACTTGCCTAATGAAAAGACATTTCTTTTCTGTAAAACTATATTTACTATGATTTTCTCAGTCCACTGCATATGAATTCCACCCCACTTTGTCCGGATATGACTGGATGAAACGAGAAATATGCGGTAGGATTTTGGCTTACAATATCCCATGTATTGCTACAGCATCTGTGTTTGTGTTTTCTGGATATTATCGACGGACTTTATTGTTATGAATGTTTTTATCAGGGATCATTTAATTTTGTACCGTAGTTACACCAATTGGTTCCACATGCAGACACCAGCTCTACACATTCTTATTTTCTAGGAGAAAGCAAGAGGAACTGCGGCAAACAAACATGATATTTCCATTTGAATACATGACATTTTTTGCACTTGTCTAACGAAAAGACTTTGCTTTTCTCTAAAACCATTTTTACTGTGAATTTCTGGGTCCATTACATGCGAATTCCACACCACTTTTTCCGGATATTACTGGAATGAACCAGAAATATCCGGTTCTGTTTTGGATAACTCAATCCCAGATATTGCTACAGCCCCTGTGTTTTTCTTTTCCGGATATTATCAATGGACTTTATGGTTTTGCATGTTTTTTATCAGGGAACATTTAATTTTGTGCTGGGAAACACTAATTGGTTCCACATGGAGACATCAGCTGTACATATTGGTATTTTCTAGGTAGAAAGCTAAAGGAACTGCCGCAAACAAATATGATATTTCTGTTTGTACTATTACATTTTATGCACTTGCCTAAAGAAAAGACTTTGCTTTAATCCAAAACCATTTTTACTGTGATTTTCTCGGTCCAAGGCATATGAACTCCACACCACTTTGTCTGGATATGACTGGATGAAACAAGAAATATCCGGTTGTGTTTTGTCTTAATATATCCCAGATATTGCTACAGCATCTGTATTTGTGTTTTCTGGATATTATCGGCGGACTTTATTGTTTTGAATGCTTTATCAGGGAACATTTAATTTTGTACCATAGAAACACTAATCTGTTCCACATGGAGACACCAGCTCTACACGTTTGTATTTATAGGGAGAAATAGAGAGGAACTGCGGCAAACAAACATGATATTTCTGTTTGTTTAGATGACATTTTATGCACTTCCTAACGAAAAGACTTTGCTTTTCTCCAAAACCATTTTTACTGCGATTTTCTCGTTCCATTGCATACGAATTCCACACCACTTTGTCCAGGTATGACTGGATGAAACCAGAAATATCCGGTTGTGTTTTGGCTTAGTATATCCCAGATATTGCTACAGACTCTGTGTTTGTGTTTTCAGAATATTATAGAAGGAGTTTATTGTTTTGAATGGTTTTTATCAGGGAACATTTAATTTTGTATTGTACAAACACTAATTGCTTCCACATGGAGACACCAGCTCTACACATTCGTATTTTCTAGGGAGAAAGCTAGAGGAACTGCGGCAATCTAACATGATATTTCTGTTTGTATAGATGACATTTTATGCACTTGCCTAAGGAAAAGACTTTGCTTTTCTCCAAAACCATTTTTACTGTGATTTTCTCGGTCCATTGCATACGAATTCCTCCCCATTTTTTCCGAATATGACTGGATGAAACCAGAAATATCCAGTTGTATTTTGGCTAACTCAATCCCAGATATTGCTTAAGCCTCTATGTTTGTGCTTTGGGATATTACCGACAGACTTTATTGTTTTGATAGTTTTTGTCAGGGAACATTGAATTTTGTACCGTTGAAACACTAAATGGTTCATCATGGGGACACCAGCTCTACACATTCATATTTTGTAGGGAGAAAGCTAGAGGAACTCGGGCAAACAAATATGATATTTCTGTTTGTATCGATGACATTTTATGCACTTGCATAAAGAAAAGACTTTGCTTTTCTCCAAAATCATTATTACTGTTATTTTCTTGGTCCATTGCATAGGAATTCCACCCATTTTGTGTGGAAATGACTGGATGAAACCAGAATATCCGGTTGTGTTTTGGCTAACTCCATCCCAGATATTGCTACAGCTTCTGTGTCTGTTTTTATTGGATATTATGGACGTGCTTCATAGTTTTGAATGTTTTTATCAGGGAAAATTTAATTTTGTACCGTAGATACAGTAATTGGTTCCACATGGAGACACTAGCTCTACACATTCGTATTTTCTAGAGAGAATGCTAGAGGAACTGTGGCAAACAAACATGATATTTCTGTTTGTATACATGACATTTTATGCACTTGCCTAACGAAAAGACTTTGCTTTTCTCCAAAACCATTTTTATTGTAATTTTCTCAGCCTATTGCACAAGAATTCCACCCCACTTTGTCCGGATATGACTGGATGAAACCAGAAATATCCGGTTGTGTTTTGGCTAACTCAATCGCAGATATTGCTACAGCCTCTGTGTTTGTGATTTCTGGATATTATCAATGGACTTAATGGTTTTGAATGTTTTTTATCAGGGAACAATTAATTTTGTGCTGGGAAACACTAATTGGTTCCACATGGAGACACAACCTCTTTATGTTCATATTTTCTAGGGAGAATGCTAAAGGAACTGCGGCAAAGAAACATGATATTTCTGTATGTATAGATGACATTTTATGCACTGGCCGAAGGAAAAATCTTTGCTTTTCACCAAAACCATTTTTCTTGTGTTTTCTCGGTCCAATGCATACGAATTCCACACCACTCTGTCCGGATATGACTGGATGAAACCAGAAATATCTGGTTGTGTTTTTGCTTACTATATCCCGGGTATTGCTACAGCCTCACTGTCTGTGTTTTCTGGATATTATCGATGGATTTTAATGTTTTGAATATTTTTATTGGGGAATATTTAATTTTTTGCTGGGAAACACTTATTGGTTCCACATGGAGACACCAGCTCTACACATTCGTATTTTCTAAGCAGAAAGTGAGAGTAACTGTGGCAAACAAACATGATATTTCTGTTTGTATAGATGACATTTTATGCACTGGCCGAAGGAAAAATCTTTGCTTTTCTCCAAAACCATTTTTACTGTGATTTTCTCGGTCCATTGCATACGAACTCCACACCAGTCTGTCCGGATATGACTGGATGAAACTAGAAATATCTGGTTGTGTTGTGGCTTACTATATCCCAGATATTGCTATAGCCTCAGTGTCAGAGTTTTCTGCATATTATCAATGGACTTTATTGTTTTGAATATTTTTATCAGGGAACATTTAATTTTTTGCTGGGAAACACTAATTATTTCCACATGGAGACACCAGTTCTACATATTCATATTTTCTAGGGAATAAGCGAGAGGAACTGTGGCAAACAAACTTGATATTTCTGTTTGTATAGATGATATTTTATGCACTTACCTAATGAAAAGACTTTGCTTTTCTCTAAAACCATTTTTACTGCGATTTTCTCGTTCCATTGCATACGAATTCCACACCACTTTGTCCAGGTATGACTGGATGAAACCAGAAATATCCGGTTGTGTTTTGGCTTAGTATATCCCAGATATTGCTACAGACTCTGTGTTTGTGTTTTCAGAATATTATAGAAGGAGTTTATTGTTTTGAATGGTTTTTATCAGGGAACATTTAATTTTGTATTGTACAAACACTAATTGCTTCCACATGGAGACACCAGCTCTACACATTCGTATTTTCTAGGGAGAAAGCTAGAGGAACTGCGGCAATCTAACATGATATTTCTGTTTGTATAGATGACATTTTATGCACTTGCCTAAGGAAAAGACTTTGCTTTTCTCCAAAACCATTTTTACTGTGATTTTCTCGGTCCATTGCATACGAATTCCTCCCCATTTTTTCCGAATATGACTGGATGAAACCAGAAATATCCAGTTGTATTTTGGCTAACTCAATCCCAGATATTGCTTAAGCCTCTATGTTTGTGCTTTGGGATATTACCGACAGACTTTATTGTTTTGATAGTTTTTGTCAGGGAACATTGAATTTTGTACCGTTGAAACACTAAATGGTTCATCATGGGGACACCAGCTCTACACATTCATATTTTGTAGGGAGAAAGCTAGAGGAACTCGGGTAAACAAATATGATATTTCTGTTTGTATCGATGACATTTTATGCACTTGCATAAAGAAAAGACTTTGCTTTTCTCCAAAATCATTATTACTGTTATTTTCTTGGTCCATTGCATAGGAATTCCACCCATTTTGTGTGGAAATGACTGGATGAAACCAGAATATCCGGTTGTGTTTTGGCTAACTCCATCCCAGATATTGCTACAGCTTCTGTGTCTGTTTTTATTGGATATTATGGACGTGCTTCATAGTTTTGAATGTTTTTATCAGGGAAAATTTAATTTTGTACCGTAGATACAGTAATTGGTTCCACATGGAGACACTAGCTCTACACATTCGTATTTTCTAGAGAGAATGCTAGAGGAACTGTGGCAAACAAACATGATATTTCTGTTTGTATACATGACATTTTATGCACTTGCCTAACGAAAAGACTTTGCTTTTCTCCAAAACCATTTTTATTGTAATTTTCTCAGCCTATTGCACAAGAATTCCACCCCACTTTGTCCGGATATGACTGGATGAAACCAGAAATATCCGGTTGTGTTTTGGCTAACTCAATCGCAGATATTGCTACAGCCTCTGTGTTTGTGATTTCTGGATATTATCAATGGACTTAATGGTTTTGAATGTTTTTTATCAGGGAACAATTAATTTTGTGCTGGGAAACACTAATTGGTTCCACATGGAGACACAACCTCTTTATGTTCATATTTTCTAGGGAGAATGCTAAAGGAACTGCGGCAAAGAAACATGATATTTCTGTATGTATAGATGACATTTTATGCACTGGCCGAAGGAAAAATCTTTGCTTTTCACCAAAACCATTTTTCTTGTGTTTTCTCGGTCCAATGCATACGAATTCCACACCACTCTGTCCGGATATGACTGGATGAAACCAGAAATATCTGGTTGTGTTTTTGCTTACTATATCCCGGGTATTGCTACAGCCTCACTGTCTGTGTTTTCTGGATATTATCGATGGATTTTAATGTTTTGAATATTTTTATTGGGGAATATTTAATTTTTTGCTGGGAAACACTAATTGGTTCCACATGGAGACACCAGCTCTACACATTCGTATTTTCTAAGCAGAAAGTGAGAGTAACTGTGGCAAACAAACATGATATTTCTGTTTGTATAGATGACATTTTATGCACTGGCCGAAGGAAAAATCTTTGCTTTTCTCCAAAACCATTTTTACTGTGATTTTCTCGGTCCATTGCATACGAACTCCACACCAGTCTGTCCGGATATGACTGGATGAAACTAGAAATATCTGGTTGTGTTGTGGCTTACTATATCCCAGATATTGCTATAGCCTCAGTGTCAGAGTTTTCTGCATATTATCAATGGACTTTATTGTTTTGAATATTTTTATCAGGGAACATTTAATTTTTTGCTGGGAAACACTAATTATTTCCACATGGAGACACCAGTTCTACATATTCATATTTTCTAGGGAATAAGCGAGAGGAACTGTGGCAAACAAACTTGATATTTCTGTTTGTATAGATGATATTTTATGCACTTACCTAATGAAAAGACTTTGCTTTTCTCTAAAACCATTTTTACTGCGATTTTCTGCTTCCATTGCATACGAATTCCACACAATTTTGTCCGGATATGACTGGATGAAACCAGAAATATCCGGTTGTGTTTTGGCATACTATATCCGAGATATTGCTACAACCTCAGTGTTTGCGTTTTCTGGATATTATCAATGGATTTTATTGTTTTGAATGTTTTTATCAGGGAACATTTAATTTTGTACCGTAGAAACACTAATTGGTCCACATGGAGACACCAGTCTACACATTCGTATTTTCTAGGGAGAAAGTTAGAGGAACTGCAGCAAACAAACATGATATTTCTATTTGAATAGATGACATTTTATGCACTTGCCTATCGAAAAGACTTTGCTATTCTCCAAAATCATTTTACTGTGATTTTTTCGGTCCATTGCCTATGAATTCGACCCAACTTTGTCCGGATATGACTGGATGAAACCAGAAATATCCGGTGGTGTTTTGGCTAACTCCATCCCAGATATTGCTACAGCCTCTGTGTTTGTGTTTTCAGGATATTATTGATGGACTTTACTGTTTTTAATGTTTTTTATCAGGGAACATTTAATTTTGTCCTTGGAAACACTAATCGGTTCCACATGGAGACACCAGCTCTACACATTCGTATTTTCTAGGGAGAAATCTAGGGGAACTTCGGCAAACAAACATGATATTTCTGTTTGTATACATGACATTTTATGCACTTGCCAAAGGAAAAGACTTTGCTTTTCTCCAAATTCATTATTATTGTGATTTTCTCAGTCAATTGCATATGAATTCCACCCCAGTTTTTCCGATATGACTGCTTGAAACCAGAAATATCCGGTCGTGTTTTGGCTTACTATATCCCAGATATTCCTACAGCCTCTGTGTTTATGTTGTCTGGATATTATCGACTGACTTTATTGTTTTGAATG
Source organism: Lepus oiostolus (assembly GCA_036325905.1). Classification (NCBI taxonomy): domain Eukaryota; kingdom Metazoa; phylum Chordata; class Mammalia; order Lagomorpha; family Leporidae; genus Lepus; species Lepus oiostolus. Next base: position 658,492 of record CM070804.1, read on the forward strand.
TTTTTATCAGGGAACATTTAATTTTGTACCTTAGACACACTAATTGGTTCCACATGGAGACACCAGCTCTACACATTCGTATTTTCTAGGGAGAAATCTAGAGAAACTGCGGCAAACAAACATGATATTTCTGTTTGTATAAATGATATTTTATGCACTTGCCTAACAAAAAGACTTTGCTTTTCTCTAAAACCATTTTTACTGTAATTTTCTGGGTCCATTGCATACGAATTCCACCCCACTTTGTCCGGATATGCCTGGATGAAACCAGAAATATCTGGTTCTGTTTTGTTTAACTCAATCCCAGATATTGCTGCAGCCTCTGTGTTTGTATTTTCCGGATTTTATCAATGGACTTTATGGTTTTGAATGTTTTTTATCAGAGAGCCTTTAATTTTGTGCTGGGAAACACTTATTGGTTCCACATGGAGACACCAGCTCTACACATTCTTATTTTCTAGGGAGAAAGCTAGAGGAACTGCGGCAAACAAACATGATATTTCTGTTTGTATCGATGACATTTTATGCACTTGCCTAACGAAAAGACTTTGCTTTTTTCCAAAACCATTTTTACTGCGATTTTCTCGGTCCATTGCATACAAATTCCACCCCACTTTGTCAGAATGTGACTGGATGAAACCAGAAATATCCGGTTTTGTTTTGGCTAACTCCATCCCAGATATTGCTATAGCCCCCGTGTTTGTGTTTTCAGGATATTATCGATGTGCTTTATTGTTTTGAATGTTTTTTATCAGAGAACATTTAATTTTATACCGTAGAAACACTAATTGGTTCAACATGGAGACACCAGCTCTACACATGCGTATATTCTAGGGAGAAATCTAGTGGAACTGAGACAAACAAACATGATATTTCTGTTTGTATTAATGATATTTTATGCTCTTGCCTAACGAAAAGACTTTGCTTTTCTCTAAAATCATTTTTACTGTGATTTTCTCGGTCCATTACATACGAATGCCACAGCATTTTGTCCAGATATAACTGGATGAAACCAGAAATAAATGGTTGTGTTTTGGCTTGCTATATCCGAGACATTGCTACAGCCTCAGTGTCTGTTTTCTGGATATTATCGATGGAATTTATTGTATTGAATGTTTTTATCGGGGAACATTTAATTTTGTGCTGGGAAACACTAATTGGTTCCACATGGAGACACCAGCTCTACATATTCGTGTTTTCTAGGGAAAAAGCTAGAGGAACTGTGGCAAACAAACATGATATTTCTGTTTGTATAGATGACATTTTATGCTCTTGCCTAATGAAAAGACTTTGCTTTTCTCCAAAACCAATTTTAATGTGATTTTCTCGGTCCATAGCATACGAATTCCACCCCACTTTGTCCGGATATGACTGGATGAAACCAAAAATATCCGGTTGTGTTTTGGCTAACTGAATCCCAGATATTGCTGCAGCCTCTGTGTTTGTGTTTTCTAGATATTTTCCATGTACTTTATTGTTTTGAATGTTTTTATCATGGAACATTTAATTTTGTACCGTAGAAACACAAATAGGTTCAACATGGGGACATCAGCTCTACACATTCCTGTATTCCAGAGAGAAATCTAAAGGAACTGCGGCAAATAAACATGATATTTCTGTTTGTATAGATGACATTTTCTGCACTTGCCTAAAGAAAAGACTTTTCTTTTCTCAAAACCATTTTTACTGTGATTTTCTCGGTCCATTACATACGAATTCCACACCACTTTGTCCGGATATAGATGGATGAACCAGAAATATCTGGTTGTATTTTTTCTTACTATATCCCAGATAATTCTACAGCCTTAGTGTCTAACGAAAAGACTTTGCTTTTCTCCAAAAGGTATTTTACCGCGATTTTCTGGGTCCATTGCATAAAAATTCCACACCACTTTGTCCGGATATGCCTGGATGAAACCAGAAATATCCGGTTGTGTTTTGGCTAACTCAATCCGAAATATTGTGAAATCCTCTGTGTTTGTTTTTTCTGCATATTATGAACGGACTTTGTAGTTTTGAGGGTTTTTATCAGGGAACATTTAATTTTGTACCGTAGAAACACTAATTTGTTCCACATGGAGACACCAGCTCTACACGTTCGTAATTTGTAGGGAGAAAGCTAGAGGAACTGTGGCAAACAAACATGATATTTCTGTTTCTATAGATGACATTTTATGCACTTGCCTAACGAAAAGACTTTGCTTCTCTCCAATACCATTTTTACTGTGATTTTCTCGGTCCATTGCCTACGAATTCTACCCAACTTTGTCCGGATATGGATGGATGAAACGAGTTATATCCAGTTGTGTTTTGGCTAACTCCATCCCAGATATTGCTACAGCCTCTGTGTTTGTGTTTTCTGGATATTATCGATGTGCTTTATTGTTTTGAATGTTTTTATCAGGGAGCATTTAATTTTGTACCATAGAAACACTAATTGGTTCCACATGGAGACACCAGCTCTACACATTCATATTTTCTAGGCAGAAATCTAGAGGAACTGAGGCAAACAAACATGATATTTCTGTTTCTATAGTTGACATTTTATGCACTTACTTAAAGAAAAGACTTTGCTTTTCTCGAAAACCATTCTTACTGCGATTTTCTCGGTCTATTGCATACGCATTCCACCTCACATTGTCTGGATATTACTGGATGAAACCAGAAATATCCGGTTGTGTTTTGGCTAACTCAATCCCAGATATTTCTACAGCCTCTGTGTGTTTTCCGGAAATTATCGACAGAATTTATGCTTTTGAATGTTTTTCATCAGTGAACATTTAATTTTGTACAGTAGATACACTAAGTGGTTCCACATGGAGACACCAGGTCTACACATTCGTATTTTCTAGTGAGAAAGCTAGAGGAACTGAGGCAAACAAACATGATATTTCTGTTTGTATAGATGACATTTTATACAATGCCCGAAGGAAAAAACCTTGCTTTTCTCCCAAACCATTTTTACTGTGATTATCTCGGTCATTACATACAAATTTCACCCCAAATTTTCAGGATATGACTGGATGAAACCAGAAATATCCGGTTGTGTTCTGGCTAACTCCATCCCAGATATTGCTACAGCCTGTGTGTTTGTGTTTTCTGGATATTATCGACCTGCTTTATTGTTTTGAATGTGTTTATCAGGGAACATTTAATTTTGTGCTGGGAAACACTAATTGGTTCCTCATGTAGACAACACCTCTACACATTCGTTTTTTTCTAGGGAGAAATCTAGAGGAACTGAGGCAAACAAACATGATATTTCTGTTTGTATAGATGACATTTTATGCCCTGGATGAAGGAAAAGACTTTGCTTTTCTCCAAAACCATTTTTACTGTGATTTTCTCGGTCCAAGGCATATGAACTCCGCACAACTTTGTCCGGATATGCCTGGATAAAACCAGAAATATCCGGTTGTGTTTTGGCTAACTCAATCTGAAATATTGTGAAACCATCTGTGTTTGTTTTTTCTGCATATTATGAACGGACTTTATAGTTTTAGGGTTTTTATCAGGGAACATTTAATTTTGTACCGTAGAAACACTAATCTGTTCCACAAGGAGACACCAGCTCTATACATTCGTATATTCTAGGGAGAAATCTAGGGGAACTTCGGCAAACAAACATGATATTTCTGTTTGTACACATGACAATTTATGCAATTGCCTAAGGAAAAGACTTTGCTTTTCTCCAAAATCATTTTTGCTGTGATTTTCTCGGTCCATTGCATACGAATTCCACCCCACTTTGTCTGGATATGACTGGATGAAACAGGAAATATCCAGTTCTGTTTTGTCTAACTCAATCCCAGATATTGTTGCAGCCTCTGTGTTTGTATTTTCCGGATTTTATCAATGGACTATATGGTTTTTAAAGTGTTTTTATCAGGGAGCATTTAATTTTGTGCTGGGAAACACTTATTGGTTCCACAGGGAGAAACCACCTCTACACATTCATATTTTATAGGGAGAAAGCTAGAGAAACTGCGGCAAACAAACATGATATTTCTGTTTGTATAGATGATATTTTATGCACTTGCGTATTGAAAAGACTTTGCTTTTCTCCAAAACCATTTTTACTGCGATTTTCTTGGTCCATTTCACACGAATTCCACCCCACTTTGTCCGGATGTGACTGGATGAAACCAGAAATATCCAGTTTTATTTGGGCTAACTCCATCCCAGATATTGCTAAAGCCTCCATGTTTGTGTTTTCAAGGTATTATCTATGGACTTTATTGTTTTGACTGTTTTTTTTTATCAGGGAACATTTAATTTTGTACCGTAGAAACACTAATTTGTTCCACATGGATACACCAGCTCTACATATGCGTATATTCTAGGGAGAAATCTAGAGGAACTGACGCAAAAAAAACATGATATTTCTGTTTGTATAAATGATATTTTATGCTGTTGCCTAAGGAAAAGACTTTGTTTTTCTCCAAAATCATTTTTGCTGTGATTTTCTCGGTCCATTACATACGAATTCCACACCATTTTTCCGGATATGCCTGGATGAAACCAGAAATAAATGGTTGTGTTTTGGGTTGCTATATCCGAGATATTGCTACAGCCTCAGTGTCTGTGTTTTCTTGATATTATCGATGGATTTTATTCTTTTGAATGTTTTTATCGGGGAACATTTAATTTTGTGCTGGGGAACACTAATTGGTTCCACATGGAGACACCAGTCTATAAATTTGTATTTTCTAGGGAGAAAGCTAGAGGAACTTTTGCAAACAAACATGATATTTCTGTTTGTATAGATGACATTTTAAGCCCTGGCTGAAGGAAAAGACTATGCTTTTCTCCAAAACCATTTTTACTGTGATTTTCTCGGTCCATTGCATACGAATTCCACCACATTTGTCCAGATATGACTGGATGAAACCAGAAATATCCGGTTGTATTTGCCTAACTCAGTCCCAGTTATTGCTACAGCCTCTGTGTTTGTGTTTTCTGGATATTATCGATGGACTTTATAGATTTGAATGTTTTTATCAGGGAACATTTAATTTTGTACCGTGGAAACACAAATTGGTTCCACATGGAGACACCAGCTCTACATATTCGTATTTTCTAGGGAGAAATCTAGAGGAACTGAGGCAAACAAACATGATATTTCTGTTTGTATAGATGACATTTTGTGCACTTGCCTAAAAAAAGACATTGCTTTTTCTCCAAAACCATTTTTCCTGTGATTTTCTTGGTCCATTGCATAAGACTTCCACACCACTTTGTCCGGATATGACTGCATGAAACCAGAAATATCCGGTTCTGTTTTGTCTAACTCAATACCAGATATTGCTGCAGCCTGTGTGTTTGTGTTTTCCGGATATTATCGATGGACTGTAATGTTTTGAATGTTTTTTATCAGGGAACATTTGATTTTCTCTTGGGAAACAATAATTGGTTCAACATAGAGACACCAGCTCTATACATTCGTATTTTCTAGGGAGAAATCTAGAGGACCTGAGGCAAACAAACATTATATTTCTGTTTGTATAAATGACATTTTATGCTCTTGCCTAATGAAAAGACTTTGCTTTTCTCCAAAACCATTTTTACTGTGATTTTCTCAGTCCATTACATACGAATTCCACACAATTTTATGCGGATATGCCTGGATGAAACCAGAAATATCCGGTTGTGTTTTGGCTTGCTATATCCCAGGTATTGGTACAGCCTCAGGTTTTGAGTTTTCTGGATATTACCGATGGACTTTATTGTTTTGAATGTTTTTATCAGGGAATATTTAATTTTGTACCGTAGAAACACTAATTTCATCCACAGGGAGACACCAGCTCTACACATTCGTATTTTGTATGTTGAAAGCTAGAGGAACTGCGGCAAAAAACATGATATTTCTGTTTGTATAGATGACATTTTATGCACTTGCCTAATGAAAAGACTTTGCTTTTCTCCAAAACCATTTTTACTGTGATTTTCTCGGTCCATTGCATACGAATTCCACACCAGTTTGTCCAGATATGACTGGATGAAACCAGAAATATCCGGTAATGTTTTAGCTAACTCAATGCCAAATATTGTGAAAGTTTCTGTGTTTGTGTTTCCTGGATATTATCGATGGACTTTATTGTTTTGAATGTTTTTATCAGAGAACAATTAATTTGGTACCGTAGAAACACTAATTGGTTCCAGATGGAGACACCAGCTCTACACATTCTTATTTTCTAGGGAGAAAGCTAGAGGAACTGTGGCAAACAAACATGATATTTCTGTTTGTATAAATGACATTTTATGCACTTGCCTAACGAAAAGACTTTGCTTTTCTCCAAAACCATTTTTACTGCGATTTCTCGTTCCATTGCATACGAATTCCATACCAGTTTGTCCGGATATGACTGGATGAAACCGGAAATATCCGGTTTTCTTTTGGCTAACTCAATCCCAAATATTGCTACAGCTTCTGTGTTTGTGTTTTCAGGATATTATCAACGGACTTTATTGTTTTGAATGTTTTTATCAGGGAACATTTAATTTTGTACCATAGAAACTCTAATTGTTACCACATGGAGACACCAGCTCTACACATTAATCTTTTCTAGGGAGAAAGCTAGAGGAACTGCGGCAAACAAACATGATATTTCTGTTTGTATAGATGACATTTTATACACTTGCCTAAGGAAAAGACTTTGCTTTTCTCCAAAACCATTTTTACTGCGATTTGCTCAGTCCATTGCATAAGACGTCCACACCACTTTGTCCGGATGTGACTGGATGAAACCAGAAATATCCGGTTTTGTTTGGGCTAACTCCATCCCATATATTGCTATAGCCCCCGTGTTTCTGTTTTCAGGGTATTATCTATGGACTTTATTGTTTTGAATGTTTTTTTATCAGGGAACATTTAATTTTGTACGGTAGAAACACTAATTGGTTCAACATGGAGACACCAGGTCTACACATGCGTATATTCTAGGGAGAAATCTAAAGGAACTGAGGGAAACAAACATTATATTTCTGTTTGTATGAATGATATTTTATGCTCTTGCCTAACTAAAATACTTTGCTTTTTTCAAAAATCATTTTTACTGTTATTTTCTCGGTCCATTACATACGAATTCCACAGCATTTTTCCGGATATGACTGGATGAAACCAGAAATAAATGGTTGTGTTTTGGGTTGCTATATCCGAGATATTGCTACAGCCTCAGTGTCTATGTTTTCTGGATATTATCGATGGATTTTATTGTTTTGAATGTTTTTATCGGGGAACATTTAATTGTGTGCTGGGAAACACTAATTGGGTCTACATGGAGACACCAGCTCTACACATTCTTATTTTCTAGGGAGAAAGCTAGAGGAACTGCGGCAAACAAACATGATATTTCTGTTTCTATAGATGATATTTTATGCACTTGCCTAAAGAAAAGTCTTTGCTTTTCTCCAAAACCATTTTTACTGTGATTTTCTGGGTCCATTGCATAAGACTTCCACACCACTTTGTCCGGATATGACTGGATGAAAAAAGAAATATCCGGTTGTGTTTTGGCTTACTAAATACCAGATATTGCTGCAGCTTCTGTGTTTGTGTTTTCAGGATATTATCGACGGACTTTATTGTTTTGAATGCTTTCATCAGGGAACATTTAATTTTGTGCTGGTAATCAAAAAATTGTTCCACATGGAGACCCCAGCTCTACACATTCACATTCGTACTTTCTAGGGAGAAAGCTAGAGGAAATGCGGAAAAGTAACATGATATTTCTGTTTGTATAGATGACATTTTATGCACTTCTCTAACAAAAAAGATTTACTTTTCTACAAAACCATTTTTACTGTGATTTTCTTGGTCTAAGGCATATGAACTCGAAAATACTATGTCTGGATATGCCTGGATGAAACCAGAAATATCAGGTTGTTTTTTTTGCTAACACAATCCGAAATATTGTGAAAGCCTCTGTGTTTGTGTTTTCTGCATATTATGAAAGGACTTTATTGTTTTGAGTGTTTTTATGAGGGAACATTTAATTTTGTACCAGCTCTACACACTCGAATTTTCTAGGGAGAAAGCTAGAGGAATTGTGGCACACACACATGATATTTCTGTTCGAATAGATGACATTTTATCAATTGCCTTACGAAAAGACTTTGCTTTTCTCTAAACCATTTTTACTGTGATTTTCTCAGGCCATTGCATACGAATTGCACCCCACTTTCTCTGGATATGACTGGATGAAACTGCAAATATCGGGTTTTGTTTTGGCTAACTCAATCCCAGATATTGCTACAGCCTCTGTGTTTGTGTATTCCTGATATTATCCACGGACTTCATTGTTTTGAATGTTTTTATCAGGGAAAATTTAATTTTGTGCCATAGAAACAGTAACTGATTCTACATGGTGACACCAGCTCTGCACATTCGTATTTTCTAGGGAGAAAGCTAGAGGAACTGCAGCAAACAAACATGATATTTCTGTTTTTATAGATGACATTTTATGCACTTGCCTAACGAAAAGACTTTGCTTTTCTCCAAAACCATTTGTACTGTTATTTTCTCGGTCCATTGCATACGAATTCCACTCCGGTTTGTCCAGATATGACTGGATGAAACTGGAAATATTCGGTTATGTTTTAGCTAACTATATCCCAGATATTGCTACAGCTTCAGTGTTTGTTTTTTCTGGATATTATCCACGGACTTTATTGTTTTGAATGTTTTTATTAGGGAACATTTAATTTTGTGCTGGGAATCACAAATTCGTTCCACATGGAGACCCCAGCTCTACACATTCGTATTTTCTAGGGAGAAAGCTATAAGAAGGGCGACAAACAAACATGATATATCTTTTTGTATAAATGACATTTTAAGCACTTCCATAAAAAAAAAAGACTTTGCTTTTCTCCAAAACCATTTGTACTGTGATTTTCTCAGTCCATTGCATACGAATTACACACCACTTTCTCCGGAAATGACTGTATGAAATAAGAAATACCCGGTTGTGTTTTGGCCAACTCAATCTCAGATATTGCTACAGCCTCTGTGTTTGTGTTTTCTGGATATTATCGATGGACTTTACTGTTTTGAATGTTTTTATCAGGGAACATTTAATTTTGTACCGTAGAAACATTAATTATCCACATGGAGACACCAGCTCTACACATTCGTATTTTCTAGGGAGAATGCTAGAGGAACTGCGGCAAACAAACGTGATATTTCTGTTTGTATAGATGATATTTTTTGCACTTGCCTAATGAAAAGACTTTGCATTTCTCCAAAAGCATTTTTACTGTGATTTTCTCGTTCCATTTCAAACAAATTCCACACCACTTTGTCCGGATATGACTGGATGAAACAAGAAATATCCAGTTGCGTTTTGGCCAACTCAATCCGAAATATGTTGAAAGTCTCTGTTTTTGTGTTTTCTGGATATTATCGATGGACTTTATTCTTTGAATGTTTTTATCAGGGAACATTTAATTTGTTACCGGAGAAACACTAATTGGTTCAGCATGGGAACAACAGCTCTACACATTCGTATTTTATAGGGAGAAAGCTAGAGGAACTGTGGCAAACAAACATGATATTTCTGTTTGTATAGATGACATTTTATGCACCTACCTACTTAAATGACTTTGCTTTTCTCCAAAACCATTTGTACTCAGATTTTCTCGTTCCATTGCATATGAATTCAACAGCAGTTTGTCCGGATATGACTGGATGAAACCGGAAATATACGGTTGTGTTTTGGCTAACTCAATCCAAGATATTCCTACAGCCTCTGTGTTTGTGTTTTCTGGATATTATCAATGGACTTTATTGTTTTGAATGTTTTTTATCGGGGAACATTTAATTTTGTGCTTGGAAACTCTAATTGGCTCTACATGGAGACACAAGCTCTACATATTTGTCTTTTCTGTGGAGAATGCTAGAGGAACTGCGGCAAAAAAACATGATATTTCTGTTTGTATAGATGACAGTTTATGCGCTTGCCTAACGAAAAGACAATGCTTTTCTCCAAAACGATTTTTACTGTGATTTTCTCGGTCCATTGCATACGAATTCCAAAGCACTTTGTTCGGATATGACTGGATGAAACCGGAAATATCCGGTTGAGTTTTGCCTAACTCAGTCCGAAATGTGGTGAAAGTTTCTGTGTTTGTGTTTCTGGATATTATTGATGGACTTTATTTTTTTGAATGTTTTTATCAGGGAACATTTAATTTTTTACCGGAGAAACATAAATTGCTTCAGCATGGGAACAACAGCTATACAGATTCATATTTTCTTGGGAGAAAGCCAGAGGAACTGCGGCAAACAAACATGATATTTCTGTTGGTGTCGATGACATTTTATGTAATTACCTAACAAAAAGGCATTGCTTTTCTCCAAAACCATTTTCACTGTGATTTTTTCGGTCCATTGCATACGAATTCCACACCACTTTGTCCGGGTATGACTGGATGAAAGCGGAAAATTCCGGTTTTGTTTTGGCTAACTCAATCTCAAATATTCCTACAGCCTCTATGTTTGTCTATTCCTGATATTATCCATGGAATTTATTGTTTTATGTTTTTTATCGTGGGACATTTAATTCTGTACTTGGATACAGTAATTGCTTCCACATGGAGACACCAGCTCTACACATTCGTATTTTCTAGGGAGAAAGCTAGAGGAACTGTGGCAAAGAAACATGATATTTCTGTTTGTATAGATGACATTTTATGCACTTGCCTAACGAAAAGACTTTGCTTTTCTCCAAAACCATTTTTACTGTGATTTTCTCGGTCCATTGCATACGAAATCCACACCACTTTGTCCGGGTATGACTGGATGAAAACCAGAAATATCCGGTTGTGTTTTGGCTAACTCAATCCGAAATATTGTGAAAGCCTCTGTGTTTGTTGTTTCTTGATATTATCGATGGACTTTATTGTTTTGAATGGTTTTATCAGGGAACATTTAATTTTGTACAATTGAAACACTAATTGGTTCATCATGGGAACACTAGCTCTACACATTCGTATTTTCTAGGGAGAAAGCTAGAGGAACTGTGGCAAACAAACATGATATTTCTGTTTGTATAGATGACATTTTATGCACCTACCTACTTAAATGACTTTGCTTTTCTCCAAAACCATTTGTACTCAGATTTTCTCGTTCCATTGCATATGAATTCAACAGCAGTTTGTCCGGATATGACTGGATGAAACCGGAAATATACGGTTGTGTTTTGGCTAACTCAATCCAAGATATTCCTACAGCCTCTGTGTTTGTGTTTTCTGGATATTATCAACGGACTTTATTGTTTTGAATGTTTGTTATGGGGGAACATTTAATTTTGGGCTTGGATACAGTAATTGGTTCCACATGGAGACACCAGCTCTACGTATTGGTATTTTCTAGGGAGAAAGCTAGAGGAACTGCTACAAACATGATATTTCTGTTTGTATAGATGACATTTTATGCACTTTCCTAATGAAAAGACTTTGCTTTTCTCCAATACCATTTTTACTGTGATTTTCTTGGTCCATCACATACAAATTCCCCACCATTTTGTCCGGATATGACTGGATGAAACCGGAAATAACCGGTTGTGTTTTGGCTAATTCAATCCAAAATATTGTGAAAACATCTGTGTTTATGTTTTCTGGATGTTATCGATGGACTTTATTGTTTTTAATATTTTTATCAGGGAACATTTAATTTTGTACCGTAGATACACTCATTGGTTCATCATGGGAACACCAGCTCTACACATTCATATTTTCTAGGGAGAATGCTAGAGGAACTGCGGCAAACAAACATGATATTTCTGTTTGTATCGATGACATTTTATGCACTTGCCTAACGAAAAAACTTTGCTTTTCTCCAAAACCATTTTTACTGTGATTTTCTTGGTCCATTGCATAGGAATTCCAGACCAGTTTTTCCAGATATGACAGGATGATACCGGAAATATCCGCTTTTGTTTTGGCTAACTCAATCCCAGATATTGCTACAGCCTCTGTTTTTATGTTTTCTGGATATTATCAATGGACTTTATTGTTTTGAATGTTTCTTATCGGGGAACATTCAATGTTGGGCTTGATACGATAATTGGTTCCATATGAAGACACCAGCTCTACACATTCGTATTTTCTAGGGAGAAAGCTAGAGGAACTATTGCAAACAAACATGATATTTCTGTTTGTATAGATGACATTTTATGCACTTGCCTAATGAAAAGATTTTGCTTTTTCCAAAACCATTTTTACTGATAATTTCTCGGTCCATTGCATACGAATTCCACACCAGTTTGTCCAGATAGGACTGGATGAAACTAGAAATATCCGGTTGTTTTTTGTCTAACTCAATCCCAGATATTGCTACAGCCTCTGTGTTTGTGTTTTCCGAATATTATCAATGGACTTTGTTGTTTTGAATCTTTTTTTTCTGGAACATTTAATTTTGTGCTTGGAAACACTAAGTGCATCCACATGGAGACACCTGCTCTACACATTCGTATTTTCTAGGGAGAAAACTAGAGGAACTGCGACAAACAAACATGATATTTCTGTTTGTGTGGATGACATTTTATGCACTTGCCTAACGAAAGACTTTGCTTTTCTCCAAAACGATTTTTACTGTGATTTTCTCAGTTCCTTGCATACAAATTCCACACCATGTTGTCCCGATATGACTGGATGAAGCTGGAAATATCCAGTTGTGTTTTGGCTAACTCAATCCATAATATTGTGAAAGCCTCTGTGTTCGTGTTTTCTGGATATTATCTATGGACTTTATTGTTTTGAATGTTTTTATCAGGGAACATTTAATTTTATAGCTAGAAACACTAATTGGTCATCATTTGGACACCAGCTCTACATATTCGTATTTTCTAGGGAGAAAGCTAGAGGAACTGTGACAAACAAACATGATATTTCTGTTTGTATAGATGACAGTTTATGCACTTGCCTAACGAAAAGACTTTGCTGTTCTCCAAAAACTTTTGTAATGTGATTTTGTCGATCCATTGCATATGAATTCAACTCCAGTTTGACCGGATATGCCTGGAAGAAACCGGAAATATCCGGTTTTATTTTGGCTAACTGAATCCCAGATACTGCTACAGCCTCTGTGTTTGTGTTTCCGGATATTATCGATCTACTTTATTGTTTTGAATGTTTTTATAAGGGAACATTTAATTTTGTGCGGTGAAAATCTAGTTGATTCCTCATGGAGACACCAGTTCTACACATCCATATTTTCTAGGGAGGATGCTAGAGGAACTGCGACACACAAACATGATATTTCTCTTTGTATCGATGACATTTTGTGCACTTGCCTAACGAAGAGACTTTGCTTTTCTCCAAAACCATTTTTACTGTGATTTTCTTGGTACATTGCATATGAATTCCAAACCAGTTTCTCCGGATATGACTGGATGAAAACGGAAGTATCCTGTTTTGTTTTGGCTAATTCAATCCCAGATATTGCTACAGCCTCTGTTTTTGTGTTTTCCTGATATTATCAACGGTCATTATTTATTTGAATGTTTTCTATCGGGGAACAATTAATTTTGAGCTTGGATACAGTAATTTGTTCCAGATAGAGATACCTTCTCTACATATTTGTATTTTCTAGGGAGAAAGCTAGAGGAACTGCGACAAACAAACATGACATTTCTGTTTGTACCGATGACATTTTATTCACTTTCCTAACGAAAAGACTTTGCTTTTCTCCAAAACCATTTTTACTGTGATTTTCTTGGTCCATTGCATACGAATTCCACACCATGTTGTCCCGATATCACCTGATGAAACTGGAAATATCCGTTTGTGTTTTGGCTAACTCAATCCATAATATTGTGAAAGCCTCTGTGTTTCTGTTTTCTGGATATTATCTATGGACTTTATTGTTTTGAATGATTTTATCAGGGAACATTTAATTTTGTACCATTGAAACACTAATTGGTTCATCATGTGGACACCAGCTCTACAAATTCGTATTTTCTAGGGAGAAAGCTAGAGGAATGGCGACAAACAAACATAATATTTCTGTTTGTGTGGATCACATTTTATGCACTTGCCTAACGAAAAGACTTTGCTTTTCTCCAAAACGAGTTTTACTGTGGTTTTCTCGGTCCATTGCATACGAATTCCACACGAGTTTGTCCGGATATGACTGGATGAAACCGGAAATATCCGGTTTTCTTTTGGCTAATTCAATCCCAGATATTGCTACAAGTCTCTGTTTGTGTTTTCCGGATATAATCCACAGACTTTATTGTTTTGAATCTTTTTTATCTGGGAACATTTCATTTTGTGCTTTGAAACACCAATTGGTTCAACATGGAGACACCAGCTCTACACATTCGTATTTTCTAGGGAGAAAGCTAGAGGAACTGCGGCAAACAAACATGATATTTCTGTTTGTATTGATGACATTTTAGGCACTTGCCTAACGAAAAGACTATTTTTTTTTCCAAAACCATTTGTACTGTGATTTTCTCGGTCCATTGCATACGAATTCCACACCACTTTGTCCGGAAATGACTGGATGAAACTAGAAATATCCGGTTGTGTTTTGGCTAACTCAACCCGAAATATTGTGAAAGCCTCTGTGTATGTGTTTTCTGCATATTATCGATGGACTTTATTGTTTTGAATGTTTTTTTATCTGGGAACATTTAATTTTGTGCTTGGAAACACTAATTGGTTCCACATGGAGACACCAGCTCTACATATTCATATTTTCTAGGCAGAAAGCTAGAGGAACTGTGGCAAACAAACATGATTTTTCTGTTTGTACACATGATATTTTATGCACTTGCCTAATGAAAAGATTTGGCTTTTCTCCAAAGCATTTTTACTAATATTTTCTCGGTCCATTGCATACGAATTCCAAACCAGTTTGTGCGGATATGACTGGATGAAACCTGAAAATTTGGTTTTGTTTTGGCTAATTCAATCCCAGATATTGCTACATCACTGTATTTGTGTATTCCTGATATTATCCACGGACTGTATTGTTTTGAATGTTTTTATCAGGGACCATTTAATTTTGTGCTTGGAAACACTAATTGGTTCCACATGGAGACACCAGCTCTACACATTCATATTTTCTAGGAAGAAAGCTAGAGGAACTGCGACAAACAAACATGATATTTCTGTTTGTATCGCTGACATTTTATGCACTTGCCTAACGAAAAGGCATTGCTTTCCTCCAAAGCCTTTTTTACTGTGATTTTCTCAGTCCGTTGCATAGGAATTCCATACCAGTTTGTCCGGATATGGCTGAATGAAACCGGAAATATCCAGTTTTGTTTTGGCTACCTCAATCCCAGATATTGCTGCGGCCTCTGTGTTTGTATATTCCTGATATTATCCATCGACTTTATTGTTTTGAAAGTTGTTTTATCAGGGAACATTTCATTTTGTGCTTGGAAACACTAATTGGTTCCACATGGAGACACCAGCTCTACACATTCATACTTTCTAGGGAGAAAGCTAGAAGAATGGCGACAAACAAACATAATATTTTTGTTTGTGTGGATCACATTTTGTGCACTTGCCTAATGAAAAGACTTTGCTGTTCTCCAAAACCATTTTTACTGTGGTTTTCTCATTCCATTGCATACGAATTCCACACCAGTTTGTCTGGATATGACTGGATGAAACCGGAAATAACCCATTTTCTTTTGGCTAATTCAATCCCAGATATTGCTACAAGTCTCTGATTGTGTTTCCCGGATATAATCCACAGACTTTATTGTTTTGAATCTTTTTTATCTGGGAACATTTCATTTTGTGCTTGGAAACACTAATTGGTTCAACATGGAGACACCAGCTCTACACATTCGTATTTTCTAGGGAGAAAGCTAGAGGAACTGCGGCAAACAAACATGATATTTCTGTTTGTACTGATGACATTTTGTGCACTTGCCTAACGAAAAGACTTTGCTTTCCTCCAAAACGATTTTTACTGTGATTTTCTTGGTCCATTGCATACGAATTCCACACCATGTTGTCCCGATATGACCTGATGAAACTGGAAATATCCGGTTATGTTTTGGCTAACTCAATCCATAATATTGTGAAAGCCTCTGTGTTTGTGTTTTCTGGATATTATCTCTGGACTTTATTGTTTTGAATGATTTTATCAGGGAACATTTAATTTTGTACAGTTGAAACACTAATTGGTTCATCATGTGGACACCAGCTCCACACATTCGTATTTTCTAGGGAGAAAGCTAGAGGAACTGCGGCAAACAAACATGATATTTCTGTTGGTATCGATGACATTTTATGCACTTGCCTAACGAAAAGACTTTGCTTTTCTCCAAAACGATTTTTTCTGTGATTTTCTTGGTCCATTGCATACGAATTCCACACCATGTTGTCCCGATATGACTTATGAAACTGGAAATATCCAGTTATGTTTTGGCTAACTCAACCCATAATATTGTGAAAGCCTCTGTGTTTGTGTTTTCTGGATATTTTCTATGGACTTTATTGTTTTGAATGATTTTATCAGGGAACATTTAATTTTGTACGGTAGAAACACTAATTGGTTCATCATGTGGACACCAGCTCCACACATTCGTATTTTCTAGGGAGAAAGCTAGAGGAACTGCGGCAAACAAAAATGATATTTCTGTTTGTATAGAAGACATTTTATGCACTTGCCTAAGGAAAAGATTTGCTTTTCTCCAAAACCATTTGTACTGTGATTTTCTCGGTCCATTGCATACGAATTCACACCACTTTGTCCGGATATGACTGGATGAAACTGAAAAACTATCCGGATTTGTTTTGGCTAACTCAATCCCACCAATTGCTACAGCATCTGTGTTTGCGTTTTCTGGATATTATCAATGGTCTTTATTGTTTTGAATGTTTTTTATCGGGTAACATTTTATTTTGAGCTTGGATACAGTAATTGGTTCAACATGGAGACACCAGCTCTACACATTCGTATTTTCTAGGGAGAAAGCTAGAGAAACTGCGGCAAACAAACATGATATTTCTGTTGGTATCGATGACATTTTATGCACTTGCCTAACGAAAAGACTGCTTTTCTCCAAAACCATTTTTACTCTGATTTTCTCAGTCCATTGCATAAGAATTCCACACCAGTTTCTCCGGATATGACTGGATGAAACCGGAAATATCCGGTTGTGTTTTTGCTAACTCAATCTGAAACATTGTGAAAGCCTCTGTGTTTGTGATTTCTGTATATTATCGATGGACTGTATTGTTTTGAACATTTTTATCAAGGAACATTTCATTTTGTACCGTTGAAACACTAATTGGTTCATCATGGGGACACCAGCTCCACACATTCGTATTTTCTAGGGAGAAAGCTAGAGGAACTGCTGCAAACAAACATGATATTTCTGTTTTTATAGATGATATTTTATGCACTTACCTAACGAAAAGAATTTGCTTTTCTCAAAAACCATTTGTACTGTGGTTTTCTCGGTCCATTGCATACGAATTCCACACCAGTTTGTCCGGATATGACTGGATGAAAATAGAAATATACTGTTGTGTTTTGGTTAACTCAATCTCAAAAATCTTTAAGTTTCTGTGTTTGTGTTTTCTGGATATTATTGATGGACTTTATTGTATTCAATATTTTTATCAGGGAACATTTAATTTTGTACCGTAGAAAGACTTTTTGGTTCATCATGGGGACACCAGCTCTACGCATTCGTTCTTTCTAGGGAGAATGCTAGAGGAACTGCGGCAAACAAACATGATATTTCTGTTTGTATAGATGACATTTTATGCACTTGCCTAACGAAAAGACTTTGCTTTTCTCCAAAACCATTTTTACTGTGATTTTCTCAGTCCATTGCATACGAATTCCACACCAATTTCTCCGGATATGACTGGATGAAACTGAAAAACTATCCGTATTTGTTTTGGCTAACTCAATCCCAGCAATTGCTACAGCCTCTGTGTTTGCGTTTTCTGGATATTATCAACGGACTTTATTTTTTTGAATGTTTTTTATCAGGTAACATTTTTTTTTCTTTCTTTTTTTTATTAAACTTTTATTTAATGAATATAAATTTCCAAAGTATAGCCTATGGGTTACAATGACTTCCCCCATCCCATAACCTCCCTCCCGCCCGCAACCCTCCCCCCTCCCGCTCCCTTTCCCCTTCCATTCATGTAAAGATTCATTTTCAATTCTCTTTATATACAGAAGATCAGTTTAGTATATAATAGGTAAGGATTTCAACATTTTGCCCATATAGCAACATAAAGTGAAAAAACTACCATTGGATTAATAATTATAGCATTAAATAGCAATGTACAGCACATTAAAGACAGAGATCCTACATATTTTTTTTTCAAATTAATTAATTTTCTATGCCATTTCCATTTTAACACCAGGTTGTTTTTTTTTATTTCCAATTATCTTTATATACAGAAGATCACTTCAGTATATAATTAGTAAAGACCTCATCAGTTTGTGCCCACACAGAAATGCAAAGTATAAAAATACTGTTTCAGTACTAGTTATAGCATCACTTGGCTTTAGACGACACATTAGGGACAGATCCTACATGGGGTGTAAGTACACAGTGACTCCTGTTGCTGATTTAGCAATTTGACACTCCTGTTCATGGCGTCAGTAATCTCCCTAGGCTCTAGTCATGAGTTGCCAGGGCTATGGAAGCCTTTAGAGTTCGCTGAGTTTGATCTTATTCCGATAGGGTCACAGTCAAAGTGGAAGTTCTCTCCTCCCTTCGGAGAAGGGTACCTCCTTCTTTGATGGCCCCGTTCTTTCCACTGGGATCTCACTCATAGAGATCATTCATTTAGGTCTTTTTTTTTCCATGATATCTTGGCTTTCCATGCCTGCTATACTCTCATGGGCTCTTCCGCCAGATCCAAATGCCTTGAGGGCTGATTCTGAGGCCAGAGTGTTGTTTAGGACATCTGCCATCCTATGAGTCTGCTGTGTATCCCACTTCCCATGTTGGATCTTTCTCTCCCTTTTTGATTCTATCAGTTAGTATTAGCAGATACTTGTCTTGTTTGTGTGATCTCTTTGACTCTTAGACCTATCAGAGCCATCGAATGTGAGCTGACCAATGGAACAGAATAGAAACACCAGAAATCAATCCAAACATCTACAGCCAACTTATATTTGACCAAAGATCCAAATCTAATCCCTGGAATAAGGACAGTCTATTCAATAAATGGTGCTGGAAAAATTGGATTTCCACGTGCAGAAGCTTGAAGCAAGACCCATACCTATCACCTTACACAAAAATTCACTCAACATGGATTAAAGACTTAAATCTACGACCCAAAACCATCAAATTATTAGAGAGCATTGGAGAAACCCTGCAAGATATAGGCACAGGCAAAGACTTCCTGGAAAATACTCCAATAGCACAGGCAGTCAAAACAAAAATTAACATTTGGGATTGCATCAAATTGAGAAGTTTCTGTACTTCAAAAGAAACAGTCAGAAAAGTGAAGAGGCAACCAACAGAATGGGAAAAAATATTTGCAAACTATACTACAGATAAAGGATTGATAACCAGAATCTACAAAGAAATCAAGAAAATCCACAACAACAAAACAAACAACCCACTGAAGAGATGGGCCAAGGACCTCAATAGACATTTTTCGAAAGAGGAAATCCAAATGGCCAACAGACACATGAAAAAATGTTCAAGATCACTAGCCATCAGAGAAATGCAAATCAAAACCACAATGAGGTTCCATCTCACGCCGGTGAGAATGGCTCACATTCAGAAATCTACCAACAACAGATGCTGGAGAGGATGTGGGGAAAAAGGGACACTAACCCACTGTTGGTGGGAATGCAAACTGGTTAAGCCACTATGGAAGTCAGTCTGGAGATTCCTCAGAAACCTGAACATAACCCTACCATACAACCCAGCCATTCCACTCCTTGGAATTTACCCAAAGGAAATTAATTTGGCAAATAAAAAAGCCATCTGCACATTAATGTTTATTGCAGCTCAATTCACAATAGCTAAGACCTGGATCCAACCCAAATGCCCATCAACAGTAGACTGGATAAAGAAATTATGGGACATGGACTCCATAGAATACTATACAGCAGTAAGAAACAACGAAACCCAGTCATTTGCAACAAGATGGAGCGATCTGGAAAACATCATGCTGAGTGAATTAAGCCAGTCCCAAAGAGAAAAATATCATTTGTTTTCCCTGATCGGTGACAACTGAGCGCCAAAGGGGAAACCTGTTAAGTGAAATGGACACTATAAGCAACAATGAACTGATCAGCTCCTGTCCTGACTTTAGATGTACAATGTAATACTTTATCCTTTTTAGTATTTGTTGTTGTTGTTGTTGTTCTAGTACTATTGGTTGAACTCAGTAATTAACACACAATTATTCTTAGGTGTTTAAATTTTAACTGAAAAGTGATCCCTGTTAAATCTAAGAGTGGAAAAAGAGAGAGAGGAGATGAACAATTTGGAACATGCTCAATCGGACTGGCCGCAAATGGTGGAGTTAGAAATCTGCCAGGGGATTCCAACACAATCCCAACAAGGTGGCATGTACCAATGCCATCTCACTGGTCCAAGTGATCAATATCGGGTAACATTTTATTTTCAGCTTGGATACAGTAATAGGTTCCACATGGAGACATCAGCTCTACACATTTGTATTTTCTAGGGAGAAAGCTAGAGGAACTGCGGCAAACAAACATGATATTTCTCTTTGGTTAGATGACATTTTATGCACTTGCCTAACGAAAAGACTGCTTTTCTCCAAAACCATATGTACTGTGATTTTCTCAGTCCATTGCATACGAATTCCACACCAGTGTGTCCAGATATGACTGGATAAAACCGCAAATATCCAGTTGTGTTTTGGCTAACTCAATCCGAAACATTGTGAAAGCCTCTGTGTTTGTATTTTCTGGATATTATCGATGGATTGTATTGTTTTGAATGTTTTTATCAGGGAACATTTCATATTGTATTGTAGAAAGACTAATTGGTTCATCATGGGGACACCGGCTCTACACATTCGTGTTTTCTAGGGAGAAAGCTAGAGGAATTGCGGCAATCAAACATGATATTTCTGTTTGTACAGATGACATTTTATGCACTTGCCTAACAAAAATACTTTGCTTTTCTCAAAAACCATTTGTACTGTGATTTTCTCAGTCCATTGCATATGAATTCCACAACACTTCGTCCTAAAATGACTGGATGAATCCAGAAATATCCGGTTGTGTTTTGGCTAACTCAATCCGAAATATTTTGAAAGCCTCTGTGTTTGTGTTTTCTGGATATTATCGATGGACTGTATTGTTTTGAATGTTTTTATCAGGGAACATTTAATTTTGTACCGTTGAAACACTAATTGGTTCATCATGGGGACACCAGCTCCACACATTCTTATTTTCGTGGGAGAAAGCTAGAGGAACTGTGGCAAACAAACATGATATTTCTGTTTGTATAGATGACATTTTATGCACTTGCCTAATGAAAAGACTTTGCTTTTCTCCAAAACCATTTTTACTGTGATTTTCTCGGTCCATTGCATACGAATTCCACACCAGTTTGTCCGGAAATGACTGGATGAAAACAGTAATATCCGGTTTTGTTTTGGCTAACTCAATCCCAGATATTGATACAGCCTCTATGTTTGTCTATTCCTGATATTATCCATGGACTTTATTGTATTGGATGTTTTTTATCAGGGAACATTTAATTTTGTGCTTGGAATCACTAATTGGTTGCACATGGAGACACCAGCTCTAAACATTCGTATTTTCTGGGGAGAAAGCTAGAGGAACTGCGGCAAACAAACATGATATTTCTGTTTGTATAGATGACATTTTATGCACTTGCCTAACCAAAAGACTTTGCTTTTCTCCAAAACCATCTTTACTGTGATTTTCTCGGTCCATTGCATAAGAATTCCACACCAGTGTGTCCGGATACTTGATGAAACCGGAAATATCCGGTTGTGTTTTGGCTAACTCAATCCCAGATATTGCTACAGACTCTGTGTTTTTGTATTCCTGATATTATCCAAGGACTTTATTGTTTTGAATATTTTTTATTGGGGAACATTTAATTTTGTGGTTGGAATCACTATTTGGTTCCAAATGGAGACACCAGCTCTACACATTCGTATTTTCTAGGGCAAAATCTAGAGGAACTGTGGCAAACACACATGATATTTCTGTTTGTATAGATGACATTTTATGCAATTGCCTAACGAAAAGACTTTGCTTTTCTCCAAAACCATCTTTACTGTGATTTTTTCGGTCCATTGCATACGAATTCCACACCAGTGTGTCCAGATACTTGATGAAACCTGAAATATCCGGTTGTGTTTTGGCTAACTCAATCCCAGATATTGCTACAGACTCTGTGTTTTTGTATTCCTGATATTATCCAAGGACTTTATTGTTTTGAATGTTTTTTATTGGGGAACATTTAATTTTTGGTTGGAATCACTAATTGGTTCCAAATGGAGACACCAGCTCTACACATTCGTATTATCTAGGGCAAAATCTAGAGGAACTGCGGCAAACAAACATGATATTTCTGTTTGTATAGATGACATTTTATGCACTTACCTAACAAAAAGATTTTGCTTTTCTCAAAAAACATTTTTACTGTGATTTTCTCTGTCCATTGCATATGAATTCCACACCAGTGTGTCCGGATATGACTGGATGAAACCAGAAATATCCGGTTGTGTTTTGGCTAACTCAATCCGAAAAATTGTGAAAGCCTCTGTGTTTGTGTTTTCTGGATATTATTGATGGATTGTATTGTTTTGAATGTTTTTATCAGGGAACATTTCATATTGTATTGTAGAAAGACTAATTGGTTCATCATGCGGACACCAGCTCTACACATTCGAATTTTCTAGGGAGAAAGCTAGAGGAACTGCGGCAATCAAACATGATATTTCTGTTTGTATAGATGACATTTTATGCACTTGCCTAACGAAAAGATTTTGCTTTTCTCCAAAACCATTTTTACTATAATTTTCACAGCAATGCATAAAAATTACACACCACTTTGTCCGGATATGACTGGATGAAACTGGAAATATCCAGTTTTGTTTTGGCTAACTCAATCCCAGCAATTGCTACATCATCTTTGTTTGTTTTTTCTGGATATTATCAATGGACTTTATTGTTTTGAATGTTTATTATCGGAGAACATTTTATTTTGAGCTTGGATACTGTAATTGGTTCCACATGGAAACACCAGCTCTACACATTTGTGTTTTCTAGGGAGAAAGCTAGAGGAAGTGCGACAAACAAACATGATATTTCTGTTTGTATAGATGACATTTTATGCACTTGCCTAACCAAAAGACTTTGCTTTTCTCCAAAACTATTTTTACTGTGATTTTCTCGGTCCATTGCATACGAATTCCACACCAGTGTGTCCGGATATGACTGGGTGAAACCAGAAATATCCGGTTGTGTTTTGGCTAACTCAGTCAGAAACACTGTGAATGCCTCTGTGTTTGTGTTTTCTGGATATTATCGATGGACTGTATTGTTTTGAATGTTTTTATCAGGGAACATTTCATATTGTATTGTAGAAACACTAATTGGTTCATCATGGGGAAACCAGCTCTACACATTTGTATTTTCTAGGGAGAAAACTAGAGGAACTGCGGCAAACAAACCTGATAATTCTGTTTGTATCGATGACATTTTATGCACTTGCCTAATGAAAAGACTTTGCTTTTCTCCAAAACCAGTTGTACTGTGAATTTTTTCGGTCCATTGCATACAAATTCCACACCAGTTTGTCCGGATATGACTGGATGAAATGGGAAATATCCAGTTTTGTTTTGGCTAACTCAATCCCAGATATTGCTACAGCCTCTATGTTATTCTATTCCTGATATTATCCGTGGACTTTACTGTTTTGAATTTTTTTCATCAGGGAATATTTAATTTTTCTTGGAAACACTAATTGGTTTATCATGGGGGCACCAGCTCTACACATTCCTATTTTCTAGGGAGAAAGCGAAAGGAACTGCGGCAAACAAACATGATATTTCTGTTTGTATAGATGACATTTTATGCAGTTGCATAACGAAAAGACATTGCTTTTCTCCAAAACCGTTTTTACTGTAATTTTCTCGGTGCATTGCATACGAATTCCACACCAGTTCACCGGATATGACTGGATGAAAGCGGAAATATCCGGTTTTGTTGTGGCTCACTCAATCCCAGATATTGTGAAAGCCTCTGTGTTTCTACATTCCTGATATTATCCACGGACTTTATTGTTTTGAATGTTTTTTATCAGGGAACATTTAATTTTGTGCTTGGAACCACTAATTGGTTCCACATGGAGAAACCAGCTCTACACATTCGTATTTTCTAGCGAGAAAGCTAGAGGAACTGGGACAAACAAACATGATATTTCTGTTTGTATCGATGACATTTTATGCACTTGCCTAACGAAAACACTTTGCTTTTCTCCAAAACAAATTTAACTGTGATTTTCTCGATTCATTGCACACGAATTCGACACCAGTTTGTCGAGATATGACAGGATGGAAACAGAAATATCCGGTTGAGTTTTGGCTAACTCAATCCGAAATATTGTGAAATCCTCTGTGTTTGTGCACTTGCTTAACGAAAAGACTTTGCCTTTCTCCAAAACCATTTTTACTCTGGTTTTCTCAGCCCGTTGCATACGCATTCCACACCAGTTTTTCCGGATATGACTGGATGAAACCAGAAATATCCGGTTGTGTTTTGGCTAACTCAATCAGAAATATTGTGATAGCTTCTGTGTTTGTGTTTTGTGGATATTATCGATGGACTTTTTTTGTTTTGAATGTTTTTATCAGGGAATATTTCATTTTGTACCGTAGAAACACTAATTGGTTCATCATGGGGACAACCAGCTCTATACATTCGTATTTTCAAGGTAGAAAGCTAGAGGAACTTCGGCCAACAAACATGATATTTCTGTTTGTATAGATGAAATTTTATGCAGTTGCCTAACTAAAATACGTTGCTTTTCTCCAGAACCATTTGTACTCTGATTTTCTCGGTCCATTGCATACGAATTCCAAACCAGTTCACCGGATATGAGTGGATGAAACCGGAAATATCCGGATTTGTTTTGGCTAACTCAATCCCAGATATTGCTACAGCCTCTGTGTTTGTGTTTTCTAGATATTATCAACGGACTTTATTGTTTTGAATGTTTTTTATCGGGGAATATTTTATTTTGAGCTTGGATACAGTAATTGGTTCCAAATGGAGACACCAGCTCTACATATTCGGATTTTCTAAGTAGAAAGCTTGAGGAAATGCAAAAAACAAACATGATATTTCTGTTTGTATAGATGACATTTTATGCACTTGCCTAACCAAAAGACTTTGCTTTTCTCCAAAACCAATTTTACTGTGATTTTCTCGGTCCATTGCATACGAATTCTGCACCAGCTTGTACGGATATGAGTGGATGAAACCGGAAATATCGGGCTATGTTTTGGCTAACTCAATCCCAGATATTGCTACAGACTCTCTGTTCGTGTTTTCTGGATATTATCCACGGACTTTATTGTTTTGAATGTTTTTTATCAGGGAACATTTAATTTTGTGGTTGGAAACACTAATTGGTTCCAAATGGAGAAACAAGCTCTACACATTAGTATTTTCTAGGGAGAAAGCTAGAGGAACTGCAACAAACAAACATGATATTTCTGTTTCTATCGATGACATTTTATGCACTTGCCTAACGAAAAGACTTTGCTTTTCTCCAAAACCATTTGTACTGTGATTTCCTCGGTCCATTGCATACGAATTCCACACCAGTTTGTCCAGATATGACTGGATGAAACTAGAAATATCCGGTTTTGTTTTGGCTAACTCAATTCCAAATATTGTGAAAGCCTCTGTGTTTGTGTTTTTTCGATATTATCCACGGACTTTATTGTTTTGAATGTTTTTATCAGGGAACATTTAATTTTGTACCGTTGAAACACTAATTGGTTCATCATGGGGACACCAGCTCCACACATTCATATTTTCTAGTGAAAAAGCTAGAGGAACTGAAGAAACAAACATGATAGTTCTGTTGGCATAGATGACCTTTTATGCACTTACCTAACGAAAAGTCTTTGCTTTTCCCCAAAACCATTTTTACTGTGATTTTCTCGGTCCATTGCATATGAATTCCACACCAGTTTTCCGGATGTGACTGGATGAACCCGGAAATATCCGGTTGTGTTTTGGCTTAGTATATCCTAGATATTGCTACAGCCTCTGTGTTTGTGTATTCCTGATATTATCCATGGGCTTTATTGTTTTGAAATTTTTTTTATCAGGGAACATTTAATTTTGTGCTTGGAAACACTAATTGGTTCATCATGCAGACACCAGCTGTACACATTCGTATTTTCTAGGGAGATAGCTAGAGGAACTGCGGCAAACAAACATGATATTTCTGTTTGTATAGATGACAGTTTAGGCACCTGCTTAATGAAAAGACTTTTCTTTTCTCCAAAACCATTTTTACTGTGATTTTCTCGGTCCATTGCATAGGAATTCCACACCACTATATCTGGATATGACTGGATGAAACCGGAAATATCCGGTTTTTTTTGGCTAACTCAATCCGAAATATTGTGAAAGCCTCTGTGTTTGTGTTTTCTGGATATTATCGATGGACTTTATTGTTTTGAATGTTTTTTTTTTAATCAGGGAACATTTAATTTTGTACCGTAGAAACACTAAGTGGTTCATCATGGGAACACCAGCTCTACACAATCAAATTTTCTAGGGAGAATGCTAGAGGAACTGCGACAAACAAACATGATATTTCTGTTTGTTTAGATGACATTTTATGCACTTGCCTAACGAAAAGACGTTGCTTTTCTCCAAAACCATTTGAACTGTGATTTTCTCGGTCAATTGCATACTTATTCCACACCAGTATGTCTGGATATGACTGGATGAAACCGGAAATATCCGGTTGTGTTTTGGCTAACTCAATGCGAAATACTGCAGAAGTCTCTGTGTTTGTGTTTTTTGGATATTATCGATGGACTTCATTGTTTTGAGTATTTTTATCAGGGAACATTAAATTTTGTACCGTAGAAAAACTAATTGGTACCACATGTGGACACCAGCTCTACACATTCCTATTTTCCAGGGAGAAAGTTAGAGGAACTGCGGCAAACATACATGAGATTTCTGTTTGTATAGATGACATTTCATGCACTTACCTAACGAAAAGACCTTGCTTTTCTCCAAATCCATTTTTACTGCGATTTTCTCAGACGATTGCATATGATTTCCACAAAATTTTGTCCGGATTTGCCTGGATGAAACCGGAAATATCCGGTTTTGTTTTGGCTAACTCAATTGGAAATACTGTGAAAGCCTTTGTGTTTGTGTATTCCTGATATTATTCAAGGACTTTATTGTTTTTCAATGTTTTTTATCAGGGAAAATTTAATTTTGTGCTTGGAAACACTAATTGGTTCATCATGGGGACACCAGCTCTACACATTTGTATTTTCTAGGGAAAAAGCTAGAGGAACTGAGGCAAACAAACATGATATTTCTGTTTGTATAGATGACATTTTATACACTGCCCTAACGAAAAGACTTTGCTTTTCTCCAAAACTATTTTTACTGTGATTTTCTCGGTCCATTGCATAGGAATTAAACACAGGTTTGTCCGGATAAAACTGGATGATACCGGAAAAATCTGGTTGTTTTTTGGCTAACTCAATCACAGATATTGCTAAAGCCTCTGTGTTTGTGTTTTTCGGATATTATCAACGGACTTTATTATTTTTTTCAAAGTTTTTTATCTGGGAACATTTAATTTTTTGCTAGATACACTAATTGGATTCACATGGAGACACCAGCTCTACATATTCGTATTTTCTAGGGAAAAGCTAGAGGAACTGCGGCAAACACACATTATATTTCGGTTTATTTCAATGAAATTTTATGCACTTGCCTAACGAAAAGACTTTGCTTTTCTCCAAAACCATTTTTACTGTGATTTTCTCAGTCCATTGCATACGAATTCCACACCACTTTTCCCGGATATGACTGGATGAAACCAGAAATATCAAGTTGTGTTTTGGCTAACTCATTCCGAAATATTTTGAAACACTCTGTGTTTATTTATTCTGTATATTATCCTCGGAATTTATTGTTTTGAATGTTTTTTTCTGGAAATATTTAATTTTGTACCGTTGAAACACTAATTGGTTCATCATGGGGACACCAGGTCTACACATTCGTATTTTCTAGGGAGAAAGCTAGAGGAACTGTGACAAACAAACATGATATTTCTGTTAGTTTCAATGACATTATATGCACTTTCCTGTCAAAAAGACTTTGCTTTTCTCCAAAACAATTTTTATTGTGATTTTCTCGGTCCATTGCATATGAATTCCACTCCAGTTTGTCCGGATATTACTGGATAAAACCGGAAATATTCGGTTGTGTGTTGGCTAACTCAATCCCAGATATTGCTACAGCCTCTGTGTTTGTGTTTTCCAGATATTATCAATGGAGTTTATTGTTTTGAATTTTTTTTATCGGGGAACATTGAATTTTGAGCTTAGATACTCTGATTGGTTCCACAGGGAGACACATGCTCTACATACTTGTATTTTCTATAAAGTAAGGTAGAGGAACAGTGGCAAACAAACATGATATTTCTGTTAGTTTCGATGACATTTTATGCACTTGCCTAACAAAAAGATTTTGCTTTTCTCCAAAGCCATTTTTACTGTGATTTTCTCTGTCCATTGCATAGGAACGCCACACCACTTTGTCTGGATATGACTGGATGAAACCAGAAATATCCGGTTGGTTTTTGGCTAACTCAATCCGAAATATTGTGAAAGCCTTTGTGTTTCTGTTTTCCGGATATTATCATTGTACTTTATTGTTTTGAATGTTTTTTTCAGGGAACATTTAATTTTGTGCTTGGAAACACTAATTGGTTCCACATGGAGACACCAGCTCTACACATTCGTATTTTCTAGGGAGAAAGCTATAGGAACTTTGGCAAACAAACATGATATTTCTGTTTGTATAGATGACATTTTATGCACTTGCCTAATGAAAAGACTTTGCTTTTCTCCAAAACCATTTTTACTGTGATTTTTTCGGTCCATTGCATACGAATTCCACACCAGTTTGTCCGGATATGACTGGATTAAGGCAGAAATATGCTGTTGTGTTTTGGCTAACTCAATCCAAAATATTGTGAAAGCTGCTGTGTTTGTGTTTTCTGGATATTATCGATGGAGTTTATTGTTTTGAATGTTTTTATCAGGGAACATTTAATTTCGTACCGTTGAAACACTAATTGGTTCATCATGGGAACAACAGCTCTACACATTTGTATATTCTAGGGAGAAAGCAAGAGGAACTGCGGCAAACAAGCATGATATTCCTGTTTGTATAGATGACATTTTATGCACTGGCCTAACGAAAAGACTAAGGTTTTCTCCAAAACCAATTTTGACTCTGATTTTCTAGGTCCATTGCATATGAAGTCCATACCAGTTTGTCCTGATATGATTGGATGAAACCAGAAATATCCGGTTTTGTTTTGGCTAACTCAATCCCAGCTATTGCTACAGCCTCTGTGTTTGTGTATTCCTCATATTATCCACGGATTTAATTGTTTTGAATGTTTTTTATCGGGGAATATTTAATTTTCTGATGGGAAACACTAATTGGATCCACATGGAGACACCAGCTCTACATATTTGTATTTTCTAGGGAGAAAGCTACAGTAACTGCGACAAACAAACATGATATTTCTATTTTTATAGATGACATTTTATGCACTTGCAAACGAAAAGACTTTGCTTTTCTCCAAAACCATTTTTCCCGTGATTTTCTCATTCCATTGCATACGAATTCCACTCCAGTTTACCGGATATGACTTGATGAAACCGGAAGTATCCGGTTTTGTTTTGGCTAATTCAATCCCAGATACTGCTATAGCCTCTGTGTTTTTGTATTCTGGATGTTATCAACGGACTTTATTGTTTTGGATATTTTTTATCGGGCAACATTTAATTTTGTGCTTGGAATCACTAATTGGTTCCACATGGAGACACCAGCTCTACATATTCGTATTTTCTAGGGAGAAAGCTAGAGGAACTGCGGCAAACAAACATGATATTTCTGTTTGTATAGATGATATTTTATGCACTTGCCTAACGAAAAGACTTTGCTTTTCTCTAAAACCATTTTTACTCTGATTTTCTCGGTCCATTGCATACGAATTCCACCCCACTTTGTCCGGATTAACTGGATGAAACTGGAAATATCCGGTTGTGTTTTGGCTAAAGCAATCCCAGATACTGCTACAGCCTCTGTGTTTGTGTTTTCCGGACATTATCAACGGACTTTATTGTTTTGAATGTTTGTTATCAGGGAACATTTAATTTTGGGCTTGGATACAGTAATTGTTTCCATATGAAGACATCACTTCTACATATTCGTATTTTCTATGGAAAAAGCTAGAGGAAATGCGGCAAACAAACAGGATATTTCTTTTTGTATCAATGACATTTTATGCACTTGCCTAACGAAAAAAACTTTGCTTTTCTCCAAAACCATTTTTACTGTGATTTTCTCGGTCCATTGCATACGATTTCCACACCACTTTGTCCGGATATGACTGGATGAAACCGGAAATATCCGGTTGTGTTTTGGCTAACTCAATATCAGATATTGCTACAGCCTCTGTGTTTGTGTGTTCCTGATATTAACAAAGGACTTTATTATTTTGAATGTTTTTTATCAGGGAACATTTAATTTTGTGCTTGGAATCACTAATTGGTTCCACATGGAGACACCAGCTCTACACATTCGTATTTTCTAGGGAGAAAGCTCGAGGAACTACGACAAACAAACATGATATTTCTGTCTTTATCGATGACATTTTATGCACTTGCCTAACGAAAAGACTTTGCTTTTCTCCAAAACCATTTGTACTGTGATTTTCTCGGTCCATTGCATACGAATTCCACACCAGTTTGTCCGGATATGACTGGATGAAACCGGAAATATCTGGTTTTGTGTTGGCTAACTCAATCCCAGTTATTGCTACAGCCTCTCTTTTTGTGTTTTCCGGATATTATCAATGGACTTTATTGTTTTGAATGTTATTTATTGGGGAACATTTAATTTTGAGCTTACATACACTAATTGGTTTCAGATAGAGACACCAGCTCTATATATTTGTATTTTCAAGGGAGAAAGCTAGAGGAACTGCGACAAACAAACATGATATTTCTGTTTGTATAGATGACGTTTTATACCCTTGCCTAAATAAAATACTTTGCTATTCTCCAAAACCAATTTTACTCTGATTTTCTCGGTCCATTGCATATGAATTCGAAACCATTTTGTCTGGATATGACTGGATGAAACCAGAAATATCCGGTTGTGTTTTGGCTAACTCAATGCGAAATATTGTTAAAGTTTCTGTATTTTTGTTTTCCCGGATATTATCGATGGACTTTATTGTTTTGAATGTTTTTTTTTTCGGGGAACATTTAATATTGTTCCAGAGAAACATTAATTGGTTCGTGATGGGGACACCAGCTCTACACATTCGTATTTTCTAGGGAGAAAACTAGAGGAACTGCGGCAAACAAACATGATATTTCTGTTTGTATAGATGACATTTTATGCACTTGCCTAAAGAAAAGACTTTGCTTTTCTCCAAAACCATTTTTACTGTGATTTTCTCGGTCCATTACATACGAATTCTACACCACTTTGTCCGGGTATGACTGCATGGAACTGGAAATATCCAGTTTTGTTTTGGCTAACTCAATCCCAGATATTGCTGTAGCCTCTGTTTTTGTGTTTTCCAAATATTATCCATGGACGTTATTGTTTTGAATGTTTTATATCTGGGAATATTTAACCTTCTGCTTGGAAAAACTTATTGGTTCCACATGGAGACACCAGCTCTACACATTCCTATTTTCTAGGGAGAAAGCTCGAGGAACTGTGGCAAACAAACATGATATTTCTGTTTGTATAGATGACATTTTATGCACTTGCCTAATGAACCATTTATACTGTGATTCTAAAGGCCAATTGCATACGAATTCTACACCATTTTGTCTGGATATGAGTGGATGAAACCGGAAATAACCAGTTTTGTTTTGGATAACTCAATCCCAGATATTGCTTTCGCCTCTGTGTTTGTGTTTTCCGGATATTATCCACGGACTTTATTGTTTTGATAGTTTTTTATCAGGGAACATTTAATTTTGTGCTTGGAAACACTAATTGGTTCCACATGAAGAAACCTGCTCTACACATTCGTATTTTCTAGGGAGAAAGCTAGAGGAACTGCGACATACAAACATGATATTTCTGTTTGTATCAATGGCATTTTATGCACCTGCCTAACGAAAAGACTTTGCTGTTCTCCAAAACCATTTTTCCAGTTATTTTCTCGGGCCATTGTATACGAATTCTACACCAGTGTGTCCGTATATGAATGGATGAAACCAGAAATATGCGGTTGTGTTTTGGCTATCAATCCGAAAAATTGTGAAAGCCACTGTGTTTGTTTTTTCTGGATATTATCGATGGACTTTATTGTTTTGAATGTTTTTATCAGGGAATATTTTATTTTTAGCTTGGATAATTTAATTCTTTCCACATGGAGACACCAGCTCTACAGATTCGTATTTTCGAGGGAGAAAGGTTGAGTAACTTGGGCAAACAAACACAATATTTCTGTTTGTATAGATGACATTTTATGCAGTTGCCTAAAGAAAGACATTGCTGTTCTCCACAACCATTTTTCCTGTGATTTTCTCGGTCCACTGCATTCGAATTCCACACCAGTTTGTCCGGATATGACTGGATGAAACCGTAAATATCCGGTTTTGTTTTAGCTAACTCAATCCCAGATATTGCTACAGCCTCTGTGTTTGTGTTTTTCTGAGATTATCCACGGACTTTATTGTTTTGAATGTTTTTATCAGGGAACATTTAATTTTGTACCGTAGAAACACTAATTGGTTCCACATGGAGACACCAGCTCTACACCGTCGTATTTTTAAGGAAGAAAGCTAGAGGAACTGTGGCAAACAAACATGATATTTATGTTTGTATAGATGACATTTTATGCACTTGCCTAATTGAAAGACTTTGCTTTTCTCCAAAACCATTTTTACTGTGATTTTCTCGGTCCCTTGCATACTAATTCCTCACCAGTTTGTCCGGATATGACTGGATGAAACCAGAACTATCCGGTTGCGTTTTGGCTAACTCAATCCGAAATATTGTGAAAGCCTCTGTGTGTTTTCTGGATATTATCTATGGACTGTATTGTTTAGAATGTTTTTATCAGGGAACATTTAATTTTGTACCATTGATACACTAATTGGTTCATCATGGGATCACCAGCTCTACACATTCGTATTTTCTCGATAGAAAGCTAGAGGAACTGCAACAAACAAAACAATATCTCTGTTTGTATAGATGACATTAAATGCACTTGCCTAACGAAAAGACCTTGCTTTTCTCCAAAACCATTTTTACTGTGATTTTCTCAGCCCATTGCATACTAATTCCACACCAGTTTGTCCGGATATGACTGGATGAAACCAGAACTATCCGGTTGCGTTTTGGCTAACTCAATCCGAAATATTGTGAAAGCCTGAGTGTTTATGTTTTTGGATATTATTGATGGACTTTATTGTTTTGAATGTTTTTATCAAGGAACATTTCATTTTCTACAGTTGAAACACTAATTGGTTCATTATGGGGACACCAGTTCCACAAATTCGTATATTATTCAGAGAAAAATAGAGGAACTGCAGCAAACATACATGATATTTCTGTTTGTATCAATGACATTTTATGCACTTACCTAATGAAAAGACATTGCTTTTCTTCAAAACCTTTTGGACTATTATTTTATCGGTCCATTGCATACGAATTCCACACCAGTTTGTCCGTATATGACTGGATGAAAACAGAAATATACGGTAGTGTTTTGGCTAACTCATTCTGAAATATTGTGAAAGCCTCTGTGTTTCTGTTTCTGGATATTATCGATGGACTTGATTGTTTTGAATGTTTTTATCAGGGTGCATTTAATTTTGTGCTTGGAAACACTAA
The DNA here is from genome assembly GCA_036325905.1 of Lepus oiostolus. Lineage (NCBI taxonomy): Eukaryota > Metazoa > Chordata > Mammalia > Lagomorpha > Leporidae > Lepus > Lepus oiostolus. Next base: position 692,624 of record CM070804.1, read on the forward strand.
TTGGTTACACATGAAGATACCTGCTCTGCACGTTCGTATTTTCTAGGGAGAAAGCTAGAGGAACTGCAGCAAACAAACATGATATTTCTGTTTGTATCGATGACATTTTATGCACTTGCCTAACAAAAAGACTTTGCTTTTCTCCAAAACCATTTTTACTGTGATTTTCTCGGTCCATTGCATACGAATTCCACACCACTTTGTCCGGATATGACTGGATGAAACCGGAAATATCCAGTTGTGTTTTGGCTAACTCAATCCCAGATATTGCTACAACTTCTGATTTTGTGTTTTCTGGATATTATTCACGGACTTTATTGTTTTGAATGTTTTTTATCGGGGAACATTTTATTTTGATTTTGGATACAGTAATTGGTTCCACATGGAGACACCAGCTCTACAAATTCTTATTTTCTAGGGAGAAAACTAGAGGAACTGCCTCAAACAAACATGTTATTTCTGTTTGTATAGGTGACATTTTATGCATTTGCCTAATGAAAAGACTTTGCTTTTCTCCAAAACCATTTTTACTGTGATTTTCTCGGTCCATTGCTTATGAATTCCATACCAGTTTGTGCGGGTATGACTGGATGAAACCAGAAATACTCCGGTTTTTTTTTTTTGGCTAACTCAATCCCAGATATTGCTACAGACTCTGTGTTTGTGTATTCCTGATAAAATCCACGGACTTTATTGTTTTGTATTTTTTTTTATCGGGGAACATTTAATGGTGTTTGGAAACACTAATTGGTTCATCATGGGAACACCAGCTCTACACATTCGTATTTTCTAGGGAGAATGCTAGAGGAACTGCGACAAACAAATATGTTATTTCTGTTTGTATAGGTGACATTTTATGCACTTGCCTAATGAAAAAACATTGCTTTTCTCCAAAACCATTTTTAATCTGATTTTCTTGGTCCATTGCATACGAATTCCACTCCAGTGTGTCCGGATATGACTGGATGAAACCAGAAATATCCGGTTGTGTTTTGGCTAACTCAATCCGAAATATTGTGAAAGCCTCTGTGCTTGTGTTCGGGATATTATCGATGGACTGTATTGTTTTGAATTTTTTCATCAGGGAACATTTAATTTTGTACCGTTGAATCACTAATTGGTTCATCATGGGGACTTCAGCTCCACACAATCATATTTTCTAGGGAGAAAGCTAGAGGAACTGTGGCAAACATGATATTTCTGTTTGTATAGATGACATTTTATGCACTTGCCTAACGAAAAGACTTTGCTTTCTCCAACACCATTTTTACGGTGATTTTCTCCGTCCACTGCATACGAATTCCACCCCACTTTGTCCGGATATGACTGGATGAAACCAGAAATATCCGGTTGAGTTTTGGCTAACTCAATCCGAAATATTGTGAAAGCCTCTGTGTTTGGGATTTCTGGATATTATAGTTGGACTATATTGTTTTGAATGTTGTTATCAGGGGTCATTTAATTTTGTACCGTTGAAACAGTAATTGGTTCAACATGGGAACACCAGCTCTACACACTCGTATTCTCTAGGGAGAAAACGAGAGGAACTGCGGCAAACAAACATGATATTTCGGCTTGTATAGATGACATTTTATGCACTTGCCTAACGAAAAGACTTTGCTTTTCTCCAAAACCAATTTTACTATGATTTTCTCGGTCCATTGCATATGAATTCCACACCACATTGTCCAGATATGACTGCATGAAAACAGAAATATCCGGTTGTGTTTTGGCTAACTCAATCCGAAATATTGTGAAAGCCTCTGTGTTTGTGTATTCCTGATGTTATAAATGGACTTTATTGTTTTGAATGTTTTTTATCGGGGGACATTAAATTTTGTGCTTGGATACACTAATTGGTTCCACATGGAGACACCAACTCTATACATTTGTATTTTCTAGGGAGAATGCTAGAGGAACTGTGGCAAACAAACATGATATTTCTGTTTGTATAGATGACATTTTATCTACATGCCTAATGAAAAGACTTTGCTTTTCTCCAAAATCATTTTTACTGGGATTTTCTCAGTCCATTGCATGGAATTCCACCGAATTTTGTGCGTATATGACTGGATGAAACCAGAGATATCCGGTTGTGTTTTGGCTAACTCAATCCGAAATATTGCTACAGCCTTTGTGTTTGTGTATTCCTGATATTATCCATGGACTTTATTGTTTTGAGTGTTTTTTATCAAGGAAAATTTAATTTTGTGCTTGGAAACACTAGTTTGTTCCACTTGAAGACACCAGCTCTACACATTCGTATTTTCTAGGGAGAAAGCTAGAGGAACTGCGGCAATCAAACTTATTTCTGTTTGTATAGAAGATATTTTATGCACTTGCCTAATGAAAAAACTTTGCTTTTCTCCAAAAAACATTTTTCCTTTTATTTTCTCGGTCCATTGCATACGAATTCCACACCAGTTTACCGGATATGACTGGATGAAACCGGAAATATCCGGTTTTGTTTTGGCTAACTCAATCCCAGATATTGCTACAGCCTCTGTGTTTGTGTTTATTGGATATTATGGACGTGCTTTATAGTTTTGAAAGTTTTTATTAGGGAACATTTAATTTTGTACCGTAGACACACTAATTGTTTCCACATGGAGACACCAGCTCTACGCATTCCTGTTTTCTAGGGAGAATTCTAGAGAAACAGCGGCAAACAAATATGATATTTCTGTTTGTATAGATGAAATTTTTTGCACTTGTCTAACGAAAAGACTTTGCTGTTCATAAAATCATTTTTATTGTGATTTTCTGGGTCCATCACATACGAATTCCACACCACTTTGTCCGGATATGACGGCATGTAACCAGAAATATCCGGTTGTGCTTTGGCTTAGTATATCCCAGATATTGCTACACCCTCTGTGTTTGTGTTTTCAGAATATTATTGATGGAGTTTATTGTTTCGAATAGTTTTTATCAGGGAACTTTTAATTTTGTACTGTAGAAACACTAATTGGTGCTACATGGAGATAGCAGCTCTACACATTCGTATTTTCTAGGGAGAAAGCTAGAGGAACTGCGGCAAACAAACATGATATTTCTTTTGTATTGATGACATTTTATGCACTTGCCTAACGAAAAGACTTTGCTTTTCTCCAAAACTATTTTTACTGAGATTTTCTCCATCCATTGCATATGAATTCCACCCCATTTTGTCCGGATATGACTGGATGACACCAGAAATATCCGGTTGTGTTATGGCTAACTCCATCCCAGATATTGCTACAGCCACTGTGTTTGTGTTTTCTGGATATTATCAACGGACTTTATGGTTTTGAATGTTTTTATCAGGGAACATTTAATTTTGTACCATTGAAACACTAATTGTTTCCACATGGAGACACCAGCTCTACACATTCGTATTTTCTAGGGAGAAAACTAGAGAAACTGCTGCAAACAAAGATGATATTTCTGTTTGAATAGATGACATTTTATACACTTTCCTAAGGAAAAGACTTTGCTTTTCTCCAAAACAATTTTTCTTGTGATTTTCTTGGTCCATTGCATAAAAACCCACACCACTTTGTTCGGGAATGACTGAATGAAACCAGAAATATCCGGTTGTGTTTTGGCTAACTCAATCCCAGATATTGCTACATCCTCTGTGTTTTTTGTTTTCTGGATATTATCGACGTGCTTTATTGTTTTGAATGTTTTTGTCAGGGAACATTTAATTTTGTACTGTAGAAACAGTAATTGGATCCACATGGAAACACCAGTCTACACATGCGTATTTTCTAGGGAGAAATCTAGAGAAACTGTGGCAACCACACATGATATTTCTGTTTGTATAGATGACATTTTATGTACTTGCCTAACAAAAAGACTTCGCTTTTATACAAAACCATTTTTACTGTGATTTTCTCGGTTCAAGGAATATGAACTCCACACCACTTTGTCCTGATATGCCTGGATGAAAGCAGAAATATCCGGTTGTTTTTTGGCTAACTCAATCTGAAATATTGTGAAAGCGTCTGTGTATGTGTTTTCTGCATATTATGAACGGACTTAATTTCCTTGAGTGTTTTTATCAGGTAACTTTTAATTTTGTTCTTGAAAACATTAATTGGTTCATCATGGGGACACTAGCTCTACACATTCGTATTTTCTAGGGAGAAAGCTAGAGGAACTGCTACAAACAACATGATATTCCTGTTTGTCTCGATGACATTTTATGTACTCGCCTAATGAAAAGAATTTGCTTTTCTCCAAAACCATTTTTACTCTGATTTTCTCGCTCCATTTCATATGAATTCCACACCAGTTTGTCCAGATATGACTGATGAAACCGGAAATATCCGGTTTTGTTTTGGTAACTCAATCCCAGATATTGCTACAGCCTCTGTGTTTGTGTATTCCTGATATTATCCAGGAATTTTTTTTATCATGGAACATTAAATTTTGTGCTGGGAAACACTAATTGGTTCCACATGGAGACAACAGCTCTACACATTTTATTTTCTAGGGAGAAAGCTAGAGGAACTGCAGCAAACAAACTTCAGATTTCTGTTTGTATAGATGCCATTTTATGCAGTGGGCGAAGGACAAGACTTTGCTTTTCTCCAAAACCATTTTTACTGTGATTTTCTCGGTCCATTACATACGAATTCCACACCACTTTGTACGGATATGACTGGATGAATCCAGAAATATCCAGTTGTTTTTTGGCTAACTCAATTCCAGATATTGCTGCAGCCTCTGTGTTTGTGTTTTCTGATTATGATTGATGGACTTTATTGTTTTGAATTTTTTATCGGGGAACATTTAATTTTGTGCTGGGAAACACTAACTGGTTCCACATGGAGACACCAGCTCTACACATTCGTATTTTCTAGGGAGAAATCTAGAGGAGCTGTGGCAAACAAACATGATATTTCTGTTTGTATAGATGACCTTTTATGCACTGGCCGAAGGACAAGTCTTTGCTTTTCTCCAAAACCATTTTTACTATGATTTTCTCCGTCCATTGCATATGAATTCCACCACACTCTGTCAAGATATGACTGGTTGAAACCAAAAATATCCGGTTGTGTTTTGGGTATCTCCATCCCAGATATTGCTACTGCCTTAGTGTCTGTGTTTTCTGGATATTAACGATAGATTTTATTGTTTTGAATGTTTTTTTATCTGGGAATATTTAATTTTGTGCTTGGAAACACTAACTGGTTCCACAAGGAGACAGCAGCTCTACACATTCATATTTTCTAGGGAGAAAGCCAGAGGAACTGCAGCAAACAAACATGATATTGCTGTTTGTATAGATGCCATTATATGCACTGGCCGAAGGAAAAGACTTTGCTTTTCTCCAAAACCATTTTTACTCTGATTTTCTCGGTCCATTACATACGAATTCCACACCACTTTGTCCGGATATGACTGGATGAAACCAGAAATATCCGGTTGTGTTTTGGCTAACTCCATCCCAGATATTGCTACAGCCTCTGTGTTTGTGTTTTCTGATTATTATCGATGGACTTTATTGTTTTGAATGTTTTTATCAGGGAACATTTAATTTTGTACCATAAAAACACAAATTGCTTCCACATGGAGACACAAGCTCTACACATTCGTATTTTCTAGGGAAAAATCTAGAGGAACTGAGGCAAACAAACATGATATTTCTGTTTGTATAGATGACATTTTGTGCACTTGCCTAAAGAAAATATTGTGCTTTTTTTCCAAAACCATTTTTCCTGTGATTTTCTCGTTCCTATTGCCTACAAATTCTACCCCATTTTGTCCGGATATGACTGGATGAAACCAGAAATATCTGGTTTTGTGTTGGCTTACTATATCCCAGATATTACTACAGCCTTAGTGTCTGTGTTTTCTGGATATTATCGATAGATTTTATTGTTTAGAATGTTTTCATGGGCGAACGTTTAATTTTGTGCCGGGAAACACTAATTGGTTCATCATGGGGTCACCAGCTCTACAATTCCTATTTTCCAGGGAGAAAGCTAGAGAAACTGCGACAAACAAACATGATATTTCTGTTTGTATAGATGACATTTTATGCACTTGCCTAAAGAAAAGGCTTTGCTTTTCTCCAAAACCATTTTTTACTGTGATTTTCTCAGTCGATTGCATACGAATTCCACATCACTTTGTCCGGATATGACTCGATGAAACGAGAAATATCCCATTGTGTTTTGGCTAACTCCATCCCAGATATTGTGCAACCCTCTGTGTTTGTTTATTCTGGATATTATCCTCAGACTTCATTGTTTTGAATATTTTAATCAGGAAACATTTAATTTTGAACCGTTGATACACTAACTGGTTCATCATGGGGACACCAGGTCTACACATTTGTATTTTCTAGGGAGAAAGCTAGAGGAACTGTGGAAATAAAACAAGATATTACTGTTGGTATACATGACATTTTATGCACTTGACTAACGAAAAGAGTTTGCTTTTCTCCAAAACCATTTTTACTGTGAATTTCTCGGTCCATTTCATCCGAGTTCCACACCAGTTTGTCTGGAAATGACTGGATGAAACCGGAAATATCAGATTTTGATTTGGCTAACTCAATCCCAGATATTGTTACAGCCTCTGTGTTTGTGTTTTCCAGACATCATCAACGGACTTTATTGTTTTGAATGTTTTTTATCTTGGAAAATTTAATTTTGGGCTTAGTACACTAATTGGTTCATCATGGGGACACTAGCTCTACACATTCACATTTTCTAGGGAAAAAGCTAGAGGAACTGCGGCAAACAAACATGAAATTTATGTTTCTATCGATGACATTTTATGCACTTGCCAACGAAAAGTCTTTGCTTTTCTCCAAAACCATTTTTACCGTGATTCTCTCTCTGCAATGCATACGAATTCCACCCCACTTTGTCCGGATATGACTGGATGAAACCAGAAATATCTGGTTTTGTTTTGGCTAACTCAATCCCAGATATTGCTACAGCCTTTGTTTTTGTGTTTTCCTGATATTATCCACGTACTTTTTTGTTTTGAATGTTTTTTTATCAGGAAACATTTAATTTTGTGCTTGGAAACACTAATTGGTTCCACATGGAGACACCAGCTCTACACATTCGTATTTTCTAGGGAGAAAGCTAGAGGAACTGCGGCACACAAACATGATGTTTCTGTTTGTATAGATGACATTTTATGCACTTGCCTAACGAAAAGACTTTGCTTTTTTCCAAAACCATTTTTACTGTTATTTTCTCGGTCCATTGCATACGAATTCCACAACAGTTTGTCTGGATATGACTGGATGAAACCAATGATATCCGATTGTGTTTTGCCTAACTCAATCCCAGATATTGCTACAGACACTCTTTTTTTGTATTCCTGATATTATCCACGGACTTTATTGTTTTGATTGTTTTTTATCGGGGGACATTTAATTTTGAGCTTAGATACACTAATTGGTTCCACATGAGACACCAGCTCTACCCATTCGTATTTTCTAGGGAGAAAGCCAGAGGAACTGCGGCAAACACACATGATATTTCTGTTTGTATCGATGACCTTTTAAGCACTTGCCTAACAAAAAGACTTTGCTTTGCCCCAAAACCATTTTTACTGTGATTTTCTCATTCCATTGCATACGAATTCCAAACTGCTTTGTCCGGATATGACTGGATGAAACCAGAAATATCCGGTTGTTTTGGCTAACTCAATGTGGAATACTCTGAAAGTCTCTGTGTTTGTGTTTTGTGGATATTATCGATGGACTTTATTGTTTTGAATGTTTTTTATCAGGGAATATTTTATTTTGTTCCATTGAAACACTAATTGGTTCATCATAGGGACACCAGCTCTACACATTTGTATTTTCTAGGGGGAAATCTAGAGGAACTGCTACAATCAAGCATGATATTTCTGTTTGTATAGATGACATTTTATGCACTTCCCTAACAAGAAGACTTTGCTTTTCTCCAAAACCATTTTTACTGTGATTTTCTCGGTCCATTGCATACGAATTCCACACCACTTTGTCCGGATATGACTGGATGAAACCGGAAATATCCGGTTGTGTTTTGGCTAACTCAATCCTAGATATTGCTACAGCCTCTGTGTTTGTGTTTTTTGGATATTATCAACGTACTTTATTGTTTTGAATGCTTTTATCACGGAACATTTAATTTTGTACCATTGAAACACTAATTGGTTCATCATGGGGACACCAGCTCTACACATTCGTATTTTCTAGGGAGAAATCTAGAGGAACTGCGACAAACTAACATGATATTTCTGTTTGTTTTGATGACATTTTATGCACTTGCCTAACGAAAAGACTTTCCTTTTTTCCAAAACCATTTTTACTGTGATTTTCTCGGTCCATTACATATGAATTCCACACCACTTTGTACGGATATGACTGGATGAAACCAGAAATATCCAGTTATGTTTTGGCTAACTCAATCCCAGATATTGCTACAGCCTCTGTTTTTCTGTTTTCCGGATATTATCCACGGACTTTATTGTTTTGAATGTTTTTTATCGGGGAAGATTGAATTTTGAGCTTTTATACACTAAGTGGTTCCACATGGAGACACCAGCTCTACATGTTTGTATTTTTAGGGAGAAAGGTAGAGGAACTGTGGTGCACAAACATGATATTACTGTTTGTATAGATGACATTTTATGCAGTTGCCTAATGAAAAGAGTTTGCTTTTCTCCAAAACCATTTTTACTCTGATTTTCTTGGTCGATTGTATATGGATTCCACAGCAGTTTGTCCGGATATGACTGGATGAAACCGGAAATATGGGGGGCAAAGCCAAGATGGCGGATAATGAGGACGTGCGCCATTAGTCTGTGAAAATAAAGTTCATAAAAGTGGAATTACTGTAGCCTTAGGAAAAGACTCAAGGAAAAAACTGCAGAGGAAACGCTTCTGGATCTAGTGGATGTGACACAGAGGATCTACCGAGAGCCCACTGCGTGGAAACCCAACCGTGGGAACCAAGCTGCAGAGTCTTGCCAGCGCGGGAACCAGAGGTAAGACAAAAGCCTCAGAAACTCTCCTCCTCCCGCCTCTGCCTGCAGCTCTGCCGCGGCGGCGGTGGCGGCAGCAGTGGCGGCATCCCGAGTGCCTCTCTCCACGGTCCCAGTCCCGGGGAGCGCGCGCACGCACTACAGTGGCGGCGGCGGCGGCGGCTGCGTCCCGAGCTCCTCTCTCCGCAGTCCCAGTACCGGGGAGCGAGCGCAGGCACTACAGCAGCGGCGGCGGCGGTGGCGGCGGCGATCGTGTGGCCTGGCTGGCCCTAGGCAACAGCGCCTATAGAGGAAGATCACGGGAGAAGCACCAGGTGGAGCCTTGGATCACCAGCTGAGACAAGGCCTCAGGAAAAGATTCAAGAAAAAAACTGCAGAAGAAACGCTTCCAGATCTAGTGGATGTGACACAGAGGACCTACAAGGAGCCCACCGCATGGAAAACCAACTGCGGGAGACAAGCCGCAAAATCTACCCAGCACAGGAACCAACGGGAGCCATTCGGAATTACTTCCCAACTGAGTCAAAAAAAAAAAAGAGAGAGAGAGAGAGAGAGAGAGAGAGAGAGATCCAGCAAGGAGCAAGGAGAGTCACTTTTTGCAAAGCCTCAAACCTGAAGAATCAAGCAGAGCTCACTGGCCACACCCACCACAGCCTCTAAGGATTCATCAAAGCAGACAGCCCACCTAGAAGCATAGTATAATGAGAAAAAAACACCACAGCAAAAAAAAACATAAATTATCTCCAACATGCCAAACAACAAATGTAGAAGCAGAGTTAACAAGAGCAAGGAAGACACTATGATGCCTCCAAATGAACAAGACCCCCCAGTCCAAGATTATGAAGATGAAGAGATAGAGGAAATGCAAGAAGCGGATCTCAAAAAACTGATAAGAACATTAAGAAGTTCTCAAAAACAAATTCTTGAACTACAGAAATCCTTAATGGACAAGATAGAAAATCTCTCTCGTGAAAGTGAAATATTAAGGAGGAATCAAAATGAAATGAAACAACTAGTAGAACATGAAACTGTGATAGTGACAAGAAACCATAATGAAATGAAGAACTCAATAGATCAAATGACAAACACATTAGAAAGCCTCAAAAACAGAATGGGTGAAGCAGAAGAGAGAATATCGGAATTAGAAGACAGAGAACAGGAAAGGAAACAATCAAATCAAAGAAAAGAAGAAGAAATCAGAAATCTAAAAAATACTGTCAGGAATCTACAGGATACTCTTAAAAAACCCAACATTCGGGTTCTAGGAGTACCTGAAGGCATGGAGAGAGAGAAAGGATTAGAAGGCCTTTTTAGTGAGATACTAGCAGAAAATTTCCCAGGTTTGGAGAAAGACAGAGACATCCTAATACAGGAAGCTCATAGAACCCCTAATAAACACGACCAAAAGAGATCCTCACCACGGCACGTCGTAATCAAATTCACCACAGTAAAACACAAAGAAAAGATCCTAAAATGTGCAAGAGAGAAACACCAGATTACTCTCAGAGGATCTCCAATTAGACTCACAGCTGACTTCTCTTCAGAAACCCTACAAGCTAGGAGAGAATGGCGAGACATAGCCCAGGTGCTAAGAGAGAAAAACTGCCAGCCCAGAATATTATATCCTGCAAAGATCTCATTTATGAATGAAGGTGAAATAAAGACCTTTCACAGCAAACAGAAATTGAAAGAATTTGTCGCCACTCGTCCAGCCCTGCAAAAGATGCTTAAAGATGTGTTACATACAGAAACACAGAAACACGGTCACCAATATGAAAGAAGGTAAAGGTAGGAAACCTCACACCAAAAGATCACAGGAATCTCAAACCATATATTAGAAAGTATCTTTGACTAATGGCAGGGCAAAGTTACTCCTTCTCAATAGTCACATTGAATGTTAATGGCTTGAACTGTCCAGTTAAAAGACACCGATTGGCCGATTGGATTAAGGAACAAAACCCATCCTTTTGCTGCTTACAAGAAACCCATCTATCCAACAATGATCCATACAGGCTGAGAGTGAAAGGCTGGAAAAAGATATACCATGCCAACAGAAATGAAAAGAGAGCGGGCGTAGCCATCTTAATATCGGACAACATAAACTTTACCACAAAAACTGTTAGGAGAGACAAAGAGGGGCACTATATAATGATTAAGGGATCCATTCAACAGAAAGATATAACGATTATCAATGTATATGCACCTAATTACAGGGCACCAGCTTATTTAAAAGACTTGTTAAGGGACTTAAAGGGAGACTTAGACCCCAATACAATAGTACTGGGGGACTTCAATACTCCACTCTCAGAGATAGACAGATCAACAGAACAGAAGATCAACAAGGAGACAGTAGATTTAAATGACACTATAGCCCAAATGGATCTAACAGATATCTACAGAACATTTCATCCTACATCTAAGGACTTTACATTCTCCTCAGCAGTACATGGAACCTTCTCTAGGATTGACCACATACTAGGCCATAAAGCAAGTCTCAGCAAATTCAAAAGAATTAGAATCATACCATGCAGCTTCTCAGACCACAAAGGAATGAAATTGGAAATTGGCAACTCAGGAATCCCTAGAGCACGTGCAAACACATGGAGATTGAACAACATGTTCCTGAATGAACAATGGGTCATAGAAGAAATTGAAAGAGAAATCAAAAATTTTCTGGAAGTAAATGAGGATAACAGCACAACATACCAAAACCTATGGGATACAACAAAAGCAGTGTTAAGAGGAAAGTTTATATCAATAAGTGCCTACATCAAGAAATTGGAAAGGCACCAAATAGATGAGCTTTCAAGTCATCTCAAGGATCTAGAAAATCTGCAGCAAACCAAACCCAAACCCAGTAGGAGAAGAGAAATAATTAAAATCAGAGAAGAAATCAACAGGATTGAATCCAAAAAAACATTACAAAAAATCAGCCAAACGAGGAGCTGGTTTTTTGAAAAAATAAACAAAATTGACACCCCATTGGCCCAACTAACTAAAAAAAGAAGAGAAAAGACCCAAATCAATAGGATCAGAGATGAAAAAGGAAACATAACAACAGACACCACAGAAATAAAAAGAATCATCAGAGATTACTACAAGGACTTGTATGCCAGCAAACAGGGAAATCTATCAGAAATGGACAGATTCTTGGACACATACAACCTCCCTAAATTGAGCCAGGAAGACATAGAAAACCTAAACAGACCCATAACTGACACAGAAATTGAAACAGTAATAAAGGCCCTCCCAACAAAGAAAAGCCCAGGACCAGATGGATTCACTGCTGAGTTCTACCAGACATTTAGAGAAGAACTAACTCCAATTCTTCTCAAACTATTCAGAACAATCGAAAAAGAGGGAATCCTCCCAAATTCTTTCTATGAAGCCAGCATCACCTTAATTCCTAAGCCGGAAAAAGATGCAGCATTGAAAGAGAATTACAGACCAATATCCCTGATGAACATAGATGCAAAAATCCTCAATAAAATTCTGGCCAATAGAATGCAACAACACATCAGAAAGATCATCCACCCAGACCAAGTGGGATTTATCCCTGGTATGCAAGGATGGTTCAACGTCCGCGAAACAATCAACGTAATACACTACATTAACAGGCTGCAGAAGAAAAACCATATGATTCTCTCAATAGACGCAGAGAAAGCATTTGATAAAATACAACACCCTTTCATGATGAAAACTCTAAGCAAACTGGGTATGGAAGGAACATTCCTCAATACAATCAAAGCAATATATGAAAAACCCACGGCCAACATCCTATTGAATGGGGAAAAGTTGGAAGCATTTCCACTGAAATCTGGTACCAGACAGGGATGCCCTCTCTCACCACTGCTGTTCAATATAGTTCTGGAAGTTTTGGCCAGAGCTATTAGGCAAGAAAAAGAAATTAAAGGGATACAAATCGGGAAGGACGAACTCAAACTATCCCTCTTTGCAGATGATATGATTCTTTATTTAGGGGACCCAAAGAACTCTACTAAGAGACTGCTGGAACTCATCGAAGAGTTTGGCAAAGTAGCAGGATATAAAATCAATGCACAAAAATCAACAGCCTTTGTATACACAGGCAATGCCACGGCTGAGGAAGAACTTCTAAAATCAATCCCATTCACAATAGCTACAAAAACAATCAAATACCTTGGAATCAACTTAACCAAAGACGTTAAAGATCTCTACGATGAAAACTACAAAACCTTACAGAAAGAAATAGAAGAGGATACCAAAAAATGGAGAAATCTTCCATGCTCATGGATTGGAAGAATCAATATCATCAAAATGTCTATCCTCCCAAAAGCAATTTATACATTCAATGCAATACCCATCAAGATCCCGAAGACCTTCTACTCAGATCTGGAAAAAATGATGCTGAAATTCATATGGAGACACAGAAGACCTCGAATAGCCAAAGCAATCCTGTACAACAAAAACAAAGCCGGAGGCATCACAATACCTGATTTCAGGACATACTACAGGGCAGTTGTTATCAAAACAGCATGGTACTGGTACAGAAGCAGATGGATAGACCAATGGAACAGAATAGAAGCACCAGAAATCAATCCAAACATCTACAGCCAACTTATATTTGACCAAAGATCCAAATCTAATCCCTGGAATAAGGACAGTCTATTCAATAAATGGTGCTGGAAAAATTGGATTTCCACGTGCAGAAGCTTGAAGCAAGACCCATACCTATCACCTTACACAAAAATTCACTCAACGTGGATTAAAGACTTAAATCTACGACCCGAAACCATCAAATTATTAGAGAGCATTAGAGAAACACTGCAAGATATAGGCACAGGCAAAGACTTCCTGGAAAATACTCCAACAGCACAGGCAGTCAAAACCAAAATTAACATTTGGGATTGCATCAAATTGAGAAGTTTCTGTACTTCAAAAGAAACAGTCAGGAAAGGGAAGAGGCAACAAACAGAATGGGGAAAAATATTCGCAAACTATACTACAGATAAAGGATTGATAACCAGAATCTACAAAGAAATCAAGAAAATCCACAACAACAAAACAAACAACCCACTGAAGAGATGGGCCAAGGACCTCAATAGACATTTTTCGAAAGAGGAAATCCAAATGGCCAACAGACACATGAAAAAATGTTCAAGATCACTAGCCATCAGAGAAATGCAAATCAAAACCACAATGAGGTTCCATCTCACGCCGGTGAGAATGGCTCACATTCAGAAATCTACCAACAACAGATGCTGGAGAGGATGTGGGGAAAAAGGGACACTAACCCACTGTTGGTGGGAATGCAAACTGGTTAAGCCACTATGGAAGTCAGTCTGGAGATTCCTCAGAAACCTGAACATAACCCTACCATACAACCCAGCCATCCCACTCCTTGGAATTTACCCAAAGGAAATTAATTTGGCAAATAAAAAAGCCATCTGCACATTAATGTTTATTGCAGCTCAATTCACAATAGCTAAGACCTGGATCCAACCCAAATGCCCATCAACAGTAGACTGGATAAAGAAATTATGGGACATGGACTCCATAGAATACTATACAGCAGTAAGAAACAACGAAACCCAGTCATTTGCAACAAGATGGAGCGATCTGGAAAACATCATGCTGAGTGAATTAAGCCAGTCCCAAAGAGAAAAATATCATTTGTTTTCCCTGATCGGTGACAACTGAGCGCCAAAGGGGAAACCTGTTAAGTGAAATGGACACTATAAGCAACAATGAACTGATCAGCTCCTGTCCTGACTTTAGATGTACAATGTAATACTTTATCCTTTTTAGTATTTGTTGTTGTTGTTGTTGTTCTAGTACTATTGGTTGAACTCAGTAATTAACACACAATTATTCTTAGGTGTTTAAATTTTAACTGAAAAGTGATCCCTGTTAAATCTAAGAGTGGAAAAAGAGAGAGAGGAGATGAACAATTTGGAACATGCTCAATCGGACTGGCCGCAAATGGTGGAGTTAGAAATGTGCCAGGGGATTCCAACACAATCCCATCAAGATGGCATGTACCAATGCCATCGCACTAGTCCAAGTGATCAATTTCAGCTCACAATTGATAGCTCTGATAGGTCTAAGAGTCAAAGAGATCACACAAACAAGACAAGTATCTGCTAATACTAACTGATAGAATCAAAAAGGGAGAGAAAGATCCAACATGGGAAGTGGGATACACAGCAGACTCATAGGATGGCAGATGTCCTAAACAACACTCTGGCCTCAGAATCAGCCCTCAAGGCATTCAGATCTGGCGGAAGAGCCCATGAGAGTATAGCAGGCATGGAAAGCCAAGATATCATGGAAAAAAAAGTCCTAAATGAATGATCTCTGGGAGTGAGATCCCAGTGGAAAGAACGGGGCCATCAAAGAAGGAGGTACCCTTCTCCGAAGGGAGGAGAGAACTTCCACTTTGACTATGACCCTATTGGAATAAGATCAAACTCAGCGAACTCTAAAGGCTTCCATAGCCCTGGCAATTCATGACTAGAGCGTAGGGAGATTACTGATGCCATGAACAGGAGTGTCAAATTGTTAAATCAGCAACAGGAGTCACTGTGTACTTACACCCCATGTGGGATCTGTCCCTAATGTGTCGTCTAAAGCGAAGTGATGCTATAACTAGTACTGAAACAGTATTTTTATACTTTCCATTTCTGTGTGGTCACAAACTGATGAGGTCTTTACTAATTATATACTGAAG
Source organism: Lepus oiostolus (assembly GCA_036325905.1). Lineage (NCBI taxonomy): Eukaryota > Metazoa > Chordata > Mammalia > Lagomorpha > Leporidae > Lepus > Lepus oiostolus. The sequence goes on from CM070804.1 coordinate 708,318, forward strand.
TGATCTTCTGTATATAAAGATAATTGGAAATGAAAAAAACAAGCTGGTGTTAAAATGGAAATGGCATAGAAAATTAATTGATTTCAAAAAAAATTATGTAGGATCTCTGTCTTTAATGTGCTGTACATTGCTATTTAATGCTATAATTAGTAATCCAATGGTAGTTTTTTCACTTTATGTTGCTATATGGGCAAAATGTTGAAATCTTTATCTAATATATACTAAACTGATCTTCTGTATATAAAGAGAATTGAAAATGAATCTTTACATGAATGGAAGGGGAAAGGGAGCAGGAAAGGGGAGGGTTGCGGGCGGGAGGGAAGTTATGGGAGGGGGGAAGCCATTGTAACCCATAAGCTATTTTTTGGAAATTTATATTCATTAAATAAAAGTTTAATAACAGGCCGGCACCGTGGCTCAACAGGCTAATCCTCTGCCTTGTGCTGCCGGCACACCGGGTTCTAGTCCCGGTCGGGGCACCAATCCTGTCCCGGTTGCCCCTCTTCCAGGCCAGCTCTCTGCTGTGGCCAGGGAGTGCAGTGGAGGATGGCCCAAGTGCTTGGGCCCTGCACCCCATGGGAGACCAGGATAAGCACCTGGCTCCTGCCACCGGAACAGCGCGGTGCGCCGGCCGCAGCGCGCTACCGCGGTGGCCATTGGAGGGTGAACCAACGGCAAAAGGAAGACCTTTCTCTCTGTCTCTCTCTCTCAATGTCCACTCTGCCTGTCAAAAAAAAAAAGTTTAATAACAAAAACAGAAACCGGAAATATACGGTTTTGTTTTGGCTAACTCAATCCCAGATATTGCTACAGCCTCTGTGTTTGTGTTTTCCGGATATTATCAATGGACTTTATTGTTTTGAATGTTTTTCTCAGGCAACATTTAATTTTGTACCGTTGAAACACTTATTGGTTCATCATGGGGACACCAGCTCTACAACATTCGTATTTTGTAGGGAGAAAGCTAGAGGAAATGTGGCAAACAAACATGATATTTTTGTTTGCATAGATGACATTTTATGCACTTGCAAAACGAAAATACATTGCTTTTCTGCAAAACTATTTTTACTGTGATATACTCGGTCCATTGCATACGAATTCCACAGCAGTTTGTCCGGATATGACTGGATGAAACTGGAAATATCCGGTTGTGTTTTGGCTAACTCAATCCGAAATATTGCGAAAGCCACTCTGTGTTTTCTGGATATTATCGATGGACTTTATCGTTTTGAATGTTTTTCTCAGGGAACATTTAATTTTGTACTCTTGAAACACTAATAGGTTCATCATGGGGACACCAGCTCTACACATTCATATTTTCTAGGAAGAAAACAAGAGGTACTGCTGCAAACAAACATGATATTTATGTTTGTATAGATGACATTTTATGCACTTGCAAAACAAAAAGACTTTGCTTTTCTCCAAAACCATTTCTACTGTGATTCTCTCTGTCCATTGCATACGAATTCCACACCTTTGTCCGGATATGACTGGATGAAACCAGAAATATCCGCTTTTGTTTTGGCTAACTCAATGCGAAATATTGCTACAGCCTCTGTGTTTGTGTTTTCTTGATAATATCGATGGACTTTATTGTTTTGAATGATTTATCAGGGAGCATTTAATTTTGTACCGTAGAAACACTAATTGGTTCATCATGGGTGCACCAGCTCCAAACATTCGTATTTTCTAAGGAGAAATCTAGACGAACTGAGACAAACAAACATGATATTTATGGTTGTATAGATTACATTTTATGCACTTGCCTAAGGAAAAGACTTTGCTTTTCTCCAAAACCATTTCTACTGTGATTCTCTCTGTGCATTGCATACGAATTCCACACCACTTTGTCCAGATATGACTGGATGAAACGGGGAATATCCGGTTGTGTTTTGGCTAACTCAATCTGAAATATTGTGAAAGCCTCTGTGTTTGTGTTTTCTGGATATTAGTGATGGACTTTATTGTTTTGGATGTTTTCATCAGGGAAGATTTAATTTTGTACCGTTGAAACACTAATTGGTTCATCATGGGGACACCAGCTCTACACATTTGTATTTTCTAGGGAGAAAGTTAGAGGAACTGCGGCAATAAAACATGATATTACTGTTTGTATAGATGACATTTTATGCAGTTGCCTAATGAAAAGACTTTGCTTTTCTCCAAAACCATTTTTACTCTGATTTTATCAGTCCATTGCATACGAATTCCACACATTTTGTCCGGATATGACTGGATGAATCCTGAAATATCCTGTTGTGTTTCAGCTAACTGAATCCGAAGTATTATGAAAGCATCTGTGTTTGTGTTTTCTGGATATTATCGATGGACTTTATTGTTTTGAATATTTTTATCAGGGAACATTTAATTTTGTACCGTTGAAACACTAATTGGTTCATCATGGGGACACCAGCTCTACACATTTTTATTTTCTATGGAGAAAGCTAGAGATACTGCGGCAAACAAACATGATATTTCTGTTTGTATAGATGACATTTTATGCACTTGCCTAACAAAGCACCTTTGCTTTTCTCCAAAACCATTTTTGCTGTGATTTTCTCGGTCCATTGCATACGAATTCCACACCACTTTGTCCAGATATGACAGGATGAAACCGGAAATATCCGGTTTTGTTTTGGCTAACTCAATCCCAGATATTGCTACAGACCCTTTGTTTGTGTTTTCCGGATATTATCAATGGACTTTATGGGTTTGAATGTTTTTTTCGGGGAACATTTTATTTTCAGCTTGATTCACTAATGGTTCCACATAGAGACACCAGCTCTACATATTTGTAGTTTCTAGGGAGATAGCTAGAGAAACTGTGGCAAACAAACATGATATTTCTGTTTGTATCGATGACATTTTGTGCACTTGGCTAACGAAAAGTCTTTGCTTTTCTCCAAAACCATTTTTACTCTGATTTTCTCACCCCATTGCATACGAATTCCACACCACTTTTTCCTTATATGATTCCATGAGTCCAGAAATATCCAGTTGTGTTTTGGCTGACTCAATCAGAAATATTGTGAAAGATTCTGTGTTTGAGTTTTCTGGATATTATCGATGGACTTTATTGTTTTGAATGTTTTTATCAGGGAACTTTTAATTTTGTACCGTTGAAACACTAATTGGTTCATCATGTGGACACCAGCTCTACACATTCGTATTCTCTAGGGAGAAAGCTAGAGGAACTGCGGCAAACAAACATGATATTTCTGTTTGTATCGATGACATTTTATGCACTTGCCTAATGAAAAGACTTTGCTTTTCTCCAAAACCATTTTTACTGTGATTTTCTCGGTCCATTGCATACGAATTCCACACCAGTTTGTCCGGATATGACTGGATGAAACCAAACATATCCGGTATTGTTTTGGATAATTCATCCCAGCTATTGCTACAGACTCTGTGTTTGTGTTTTCCGGAGATTATCAACGAACTTTTATTGTTTTGAATGTTTTTATCGGGGAACAATTATTTTTGAGCTTAGATACACTAATTGGTTCCAGATGGAGACCCCAGCTCTACATATTTGTATTTTCTAGGGAGAAAGCTAGAGGAATTGCCGCAAACAAACATGATATTCTTGTTTGTATAGATGACATTTTATGCACTTGCCTAATGAAAAGACTTTCCTTTTCTCCAAATCCATTTTTACTCTGATTTTATAGTTCCATTGCATACAAATTCCAAACCACTTTGTGCACATATGACTGGATGAAACCGGAAATATCCGGTTTTTTTGGCTAACTCAATCCGAAATATTGTGAAAGCCTCTCTGTTTGTGTTTTCTGGATATTATCGATGGACTTTATTGTTTTGAATGTTTTTATCAGGGAACTTTTACTTTTGTACCGTTGAAACACTAATTGGTTCATCATGGGGGCACCAACTCTACACATTCGTATTTTCTAGGGAGAAAGCTAGAGGAACTGTGGCAAACAAACATGATATTTCTGTTTGTATAGATGACATTTTATGCACTTGCCTAACGAAAAGACTTTGCTTTTCTCCAATACCATTTGTACTGTTGTGTTCTCGGTCCATTGCATACGAATTCCACACCTGTTTGTCCAGATATGACTGGATGAACTCGGAAATATCCAGTTTTTTTTTTTTGGCTAATTCAATCCCAGATATTGCTACACCTCTGTGTTTGTGTATTCCTGATATTATCAACGGACGTTATTGTTTTGAATGTTTTCATCAGGGAACTTATAATTTTGTGCTTGGAAACACTAATTGGTTCCACATGGAGACAACAGCTCTACAAATTCGTATTTTCTAGGGAGAAAGCTGGAGGAACTGCTGCAAACAAACATGATATTTCTGTTTGCATTGATGACATTTTATGCATTTGCAAAACGAAAATACGATGCTTTTCTCCAAAACCATTTTTACTGTGATATTCTCAGTCCATTGCATATAAATTCCACAGCAGTTTGTCCGGATATGACTGGATGAAACCGGGAATATCCTGTTGTGTTTTGGCTAACTCAATCCAAAATATTGCGAAAGCCACTCTGTTTGTGTTTTCTGGATATTATCGATGGACTTTATTGTTTTGAATGTTTTTATCAGGGAACATTATTTTTGTACCCTTGAAACACTAATAGGTTCATCATGGGGACACCAGCCCAACATACTCGTTTTTTCCTGGTAGAAATCTAGAGGAACTGCGGCAAACAAACATTATATTTCTGTTTGTATAGATGACATTTTATGCACTTGCCTAACGAAAATACTTTGCTTTTCTCCAAAACCATTTTTACTGTGATTTTCTCGGTCCATTGCATACGAATTCCACACCACTTTGTCCGGATATGACTGGATGAAACCAGAAAAAATACGGTTGTGTTTTGGTTAACTCAATCTGAAATTTTGTGAAAACCTCTGTGTTTGTGTTTTCTGGATATTATCGATGGACTTTATTGTTTTGAATCTTTTTATCAGGGAACATTTAATTTTGTACCATTGAAACACTAATTGGTTTCATGAGGGCTCCAGCTCTACACATTTGTATTTTCTAGGGATAATGCTAGAGGAACTGTGGTAAACAAACATGATATTTCTGTTTGTATAGATGAACTTTTATGCACTTGCCTAACGAAAAGACTGCTTTTCTCCAAAACCATTTTTACTGTGATTTTCTCAGCCCAGTGCATACAAATTCCACACCAATTTGTCCTGATTTGACTGGATGAAACCAGAAATATCCAGTTGTGTTTTGGTTAACTCAATCCCAGATATTGCTACAGCCTCTGTGTTTTCTGGATATTATCAACGGACTTTATTGTTTTGAATGTTTTTTATCAGGGAACATTTTATTTTGAGATTGGATACAGTTATTGGTTCCACATGGAGACACCAGCTCCACACATTCGTAATTTCTAGGGAGAAAGCTAGAGGAACTGCGACAAACAAACATGATATTTCTGTTTGTATCGATGACATTTTATGCACTTGCCTAATGAAAAGACTTTGCTTTTCTCCAAAACCATTTTTACTGTGATTTTCTCGGTCCATTGCATACGAATTCCACACCAGTTTGTCCGGATATGACTGGATGAAACCACAAATATCCGGTTGTGTTTTGGCAAACTGAATCCAAAATATTGCTACAGCCTCTGTGTTTGTGTTTTGCGGATATTACCCACGTACTTTATTGTTTTGAATGTTTTTTATCGGGGAACATTTAATTTTGAGAGTAGATACACTAATTGGTTCCACATGGAGACACCAGCTCTACATATTTGTATTTTCTTGGGAGAAAGCTAGAGGAACTGTGACAAAAAAACCATGATATTTCTGTTTGTATAGATGACATTTTATGCACTTGCCTAATGAAAAGACTTTGCTTTTCTCCAAAACCATTTTTACTGTGATTTTCTCGGTCCATTGCATACGAATTCCACACCACTTTGTTCGGATATGACTGGATGAAACGAGAAACATCCCGTTGTGTTTTGGCTAACTCACTCCGAAATATTTTGAAAGACTCTGTGTTTGTGTTTTCTGGATATTATCGATGGACTTTATTGTTTTGAATATTTTTATCAGGGAACATTTATTTTTCTACTGTGGAAACACTAATTGGTTCCACTGTATTGTTTTCAATGTTTTTATCAGGGAACATTTATTTTTGTACTGTAGAAAAACTAATTGGTTCATCATGGGGACACCAGCTCTACACATTCATATTTTCTAGAGAGAAAGCTAGAGGAACTGTGGCAAACAAACATGATATTCTGTTTGTTTAGATGACAGTTTATGCACTGGCCTAACGAAAAGATTTTGCTTTTCTCCAAAACCATTTTTACTGTGATTTTCTCGGTCCATTGCATACGAATTCCACACAAGTTTTCCGGATGTGAATGGATGAACTCAGGAATATCCGGTTGTGTTTTGGCTAACTCAATCCAAAATATTGCTACAGCCTCTGTGTTTGTGTATTCCTGATATTATCCATGGACTTTATCGTTTTGATTATTTTTTATCAGGGAACATTTAATTTTGTGCTGGGAGACACTAATTGGTTCCACATAGAGACACCAGCTCTACACATTCGTATTTTCTAGGTAGAAAGCTAGAGGAACTGTGGCAAACAAACATGATATTTGCTATTCTCCAAAGCCATCTTTACTCTTATTTTCTCATGCATTGCATATGAATTCCAAAGCGCTTTGTCCAGAAATGACTGGATTAAACCAGAAATATCCAGGTTTTTTTTTCCTAACTCAATCCGAAATATTGTGAAAGCCTCTGTGTTTGTGTTTTCTGGATATTACCGATGGACTTTATTGCTTTGAATGTTTTTATCAGGGAACATTTAATTTTGTACCATAGAAACACTAATTGGTTCATCATGGGTACACCAGCTCCACACATTCGTATTTTCTAGGGAGAAAGCTACAGGAACTGCGACAAACAAGAATGATATTTCTGTTTGTATCGATGACATTTTATGCACTTGCCTAATTAAAAGACTTTGCTTTTCTCCAAAACCATTTTTACTGTGATTTTCTCGGACCATTGCATAGGAATTCCATACCAGTTTGTCCTGATATGACTGGATGAATCCGGAAATTCCGGTTTTGTTTTGGCAAACTCAATCCCAGATATTGCTACAGTCTCTGTGTTTGTGTTTTCCGGATATTATCAATGGACTTTATTGTTTTGGATATTGTTTATCAGGGAACATTTAAGTTTGTGCTTGGAATCACTAATTGCTTCCACATGGAGACACAAGCTCTACATATTTGTATTTTCTAGGGAGAAAGCTAGAGTAACTGTGGCAAACAAACATGATATTTCTGTTTCTATAGATGATATTTTATGCACTTGCCTAATGAAAAGACTTTGCTTTTCTCCAAAACCATTTTTACTGTTATTTTCTCGGTCCATTGCTTATGAATTCCACACCATTTTGTCGAGATATGTCTGGATGAAACCACAAATATGCGGTTGTGTTTTGGGTAACTCAAAACGAAAAGTTGCTACAGCCTCTGTGTTTGTGTATTCCTGATATTATCCACGGACTTTATTGTTCTGAATTTTTTTATCAGGGAACATTTAATTTTGTGCTTCGAAACACTAATTGGTTCCACATGGAGAAACCAGTTCTACACATCCGTATTTTCTAGGGAGAAAGCTAGAGGAACTGTGGCAAACAAACATGATATTTCTGTTTGTATGGATGATATTTTATGCAATTGCTGAAAGAAAAGATGTTGCTTTTCTCCAAAACCATTTTTACTGTGATTTTCTCGGTCCATTGCATACGAATTCGAAACCACTTTGTCCGGATATGACTGGATGAAACAAGAAATATCCGGTTGTGTTTTGGTTAACTCAATCCGAAATATTGTGAAAGCCTCTGTGTTTTTATTTTCTGGATAGTATCAATGGACTTTATTGTTGTGAATGTTTGTTATCGGGGAACATTTAATTTTGTGCTTGGAAACACTAATTGGTTCATCATGAGGGATCCAGCTCTACACATTCGTATTTTTTAGGGACAATTCTAGAGGAACTGCGGTAAACAAGCATGATATTTCTGTTTGTAAAGATGAACTTTTATGCACTTACCTAACGAAAAGACTGCTTTTCTCCAAAACCATTTTTACTCTGATATTCTCAGCCCAGTGCTTACGAATTCCACACCAGTTTGTCCTGATTTGACTGGATGAAACCAGGAATATCCAGTTGTGTTTTGGTTAACTCAATCCCAGATATTGCTACAGCCTCTGTGTTTTCTGGATGTTATCAACGGACTTTATTGTTTTGAATGTTTTTTATCGGGGAACATTTTATTTTGAGGTTGGATACTGTAATTGGTTCCACACGGAGACACCAGCTCCACACATTCGTAATTTCTAGGGAGAAAGCTAGAGGAACTGCGACAAACAAACATGATATTTCTGTTTGTATCAATGACATTTTATGCACTTGCCTAATGAAAAGACTTTGCTTTTCTCCAAAACCATTTTTACTGTGATTTTCTCAGTCCATTGCATACGAATTCCACACCAGTTTGTCCGGATATGACTGGATTAAAACAGAAATATCCGGTTGTGCTTTCTAACTCAGTTGGAAATATTGTGAAAGCCTCTGTGTTTGTGCACTTACCTAACAAAAAGACTTTGCCTTTCTCCAAAACCATTTTTACTCTGATTTTCTCATCCCGTTGCATACGAATTCCACACCACTTTGTCCGGATATGACTTGATGAAACCAGAAATATCCGGTTTTGTTTTGGCTAACTCAATCGCAGATATTGCTACAGCCTCTGTGTTTGTGTATTCCTGATATTACCCACGTACTTTATTGTTTTGAATGTTTTTTATCAGGGAACATTTAATTTTGTGCTTGGAAACAATAATTGGTTCCACATGGAGGCACCAGCTCTACACGTTCGTATTTTATAGGGAGAAAGCTAGAGGAACTGTGGCAAACAAACATGATATTTCTGTTTGTATAGATGACATTTTATGCACTTGCCTAACGAAAATACTTTGCTTTTCTCCAAAACCATTTTTACTGTGATTTTCTCGGTCCATTGCACACGAATTCCACACCACTTTGTCCGGATATGACTGGATGAAACCAGAAATATCCGGTTGTGTTTTGGTTAACTCAATCTGAAATTTTGTGAAAGCCTCTGTGTTTGTGTTTTCTGGATATTATCGATGGACTTTATTGTTTTGAATCTTTTTATCAGGGAACATTTAATTTTGTCCCATTGAAACACTAATTGGTTCATCATGAGGGCTCCAGCTCTACACATTCGTATTTTTTAGGGACAATGCTAGAGGAACTGCGGTAAACAAACATGATATTTCTGTTTGTATAGATGAACTTTTATGCACTTGCCTAATGAAAAGACTGCTTTTCTCCAAAACCATTTTTACTGTGATTTTCTCAGCCCAGTGCATACGAATTCCACAACAGTTTGTCCTGATTTGACTGGCTGAAACCAGAAATATCCAGTTGTGTTTTGGTTAACTCAATCCCAGATATTGCTACAGCCTCTGTGTTTTCTGGATATTATCAACGGACTTTATTGTTTTGAGTGTTTTTTATCAGGGAACATTTTATTTTGAGGTTGGATACAGTAATTGTTTCCACACGGAGACACCAGCTCCACACATTCGTAATTTCTAGGGAGAAAGCTAGAGGAACTGCGACAAACAAACATGATATTTCTGTTTGTATCGATGACATTTTATGCACTTGCCTAATGAAAAGACTTTGCTTTTCTCCAAAACCATTTTTACTGTGATTTTCTCGGTCCATTGCATACGAATTCCACACCAGTTTGTCCGGATATGACTGGATGAAAACAGAAATATCCGGTTGTGCTTTCTAACTCAGTCGGAAATATTGTGAAAGCCTCTCTGTTTGTGCACTTACCTAACAAAAAGACTTTGCCTTTCTCCAAAACCATTTTTACTCTGATTTTCTCAGCCCGTTGCATACGAATTCCACACCACTTTGTCCGGATATGACTTGATGAAACCAGAAATATCCGGTTTTGTTTTGGCTAACTCAATCGCAGATATTGCTACAGCATCTGTGTTTGTGTATTCCTGATATTACCCACGTACTTTATTGTTTTGAATGTTTTTTATCAGGGAACATTTAATTTTGTGCTTGGAAACACTAATTGGTTCCACATGGAGACACCAGCTCTACACGTTCGTATTTTCTAGGGAGAAAGCTAGAGGAACTGTGGCAAACAAACATGATATTTCTGTTTGTATAGATGACATTTTATGCACTTGCCTAACGAAAATACTTTGCTTTTCTCCAAAACCATTTTTACTGTGATTTTCTCGGTCCATTGCATACGAATTCCACACCACTTTGTCCGGATATGTCTGGATGAAACAAGAAATATCCGGTTGTGTTTTGGTTAACTCAATCTGAAATTTTGTGAAAGCCTCTGTGTTTGTGTTTTCTGGATATTATCGATGGACTTTATTGTTTTGAATCTTTTTATCAGGGAACATTTAATTTTGTCCCATTGAAACACTAATTGGTTCATCATAAGTGCTCCAGTTCTACACACTCGTATTTTCTAGGGACAATGCTAGAGGAACTGCGGTAAACAAACATGATATTTCTGTTTGTATAGATGAACATTTATGCACTTGCCTAACGAAAAGACTGCTTTTCTCCAAAACCATTTTTACTCTGATTTTCTCAGCCCAGTGCATACAAATTCCACACCAGTTTGTCCTGATTTGACTGGATGAAACCAGAAATATCCAGTTGTGTTTTTGTTAACTCAATCCCAGATATTGCTACAACCTCTGTGTTTGTGTTTTGTGGATATTATTGATGGACTTTATTGTTTTGAATATTTTTTTGTCAGGAATATTTTATTTTGAGCTTGGAAACAATAATTGGTTCCACATGGAGACACCAGCTCTACATATTCATATTTTCTAAGTAGAAAGGTAGAGGAACTGTGACAAACATGATATTTCTGTTTGTGTCGATGACATTTTATGCACTTGCCTAACGAAAAGACTTTGCTTTTCTCCAAAACCATTTTTACTGAAATTTCTCTGTCCATTTCATATGAATTCCACACGAGTTTGTCCGGATATGACTGGATGAAAACAGAAATATCCAGTTGTGCTTTCTAACTCAGTCGGAAATATTGTGAAAGCCTCTGTGTTTGTGCACTTGCCTAACAAAAAGACTTTGCCTTTCTCCAAAACCATTTTTACTCTGATTTTCTCAGCCCGTTGCATACGAATTCCACACCACTTTGTCCGGATATGATTTGATGAAACCAGAAATATCCGGTTATGTTTTGGCTAACTCAATCGCAGATATTGCTACAGCCTCTGTGTTTGTGTATTCCTGATATTACCTACGTACTTTATTGTTTTGAATGTTTTTTATCAGGGAACATTTAATTTTGTGCTTGGAAACAATAATTGGTTCCACATGGAGACACCAGCTCTACACATTCGTATTTTCTAGGGAGAAAGCTAGAGGAACTGTGGCAACATACATGATATTTCTGTTTGTATAGATGACATTTTATGCACTTGCCTAACGAAAATACTTTGCTTTTCTCCAAAACCATTTTTACTGTGATTTTCTCGGTCCATTGCATACGAATTCCACACCACTTTGTCCGGATATGACTGGATGAAACTGAAAGAATTAGGCAGGTTAGGTTCAAGATGGAGTTGCTTGAGCTAACTGCATATTGTTCTGCTTCTGTGCAAATTGGCTGGGCTTGCAACAATTTTTGCAAAAAAATGAAAATGCTTTCATAAGATAGCTGAACTTTAGCTGAACTTGCAGTATGTAATCGTTTTTGTAACCGTTTTAGGAACTATAAAGGCAGAAGTTAACAAAAAATTGTACCCAACCTATGTCCTGTTACAACACCACAAGTTATTACACACTACATTGACCCCTGCCCTTGCTTGCTCAAGTTAAAATTGAAAACCACAAGGCACGTACAGCATGTAACTTCTTCCCTTTTTACCCTGGAAACCCCCTTTTACCCTGTAATCCTTTAGGTTACCAAATGAAATTGTAACACTGTGGAAATATGCTAATGTTGTGGTTTTAAGCCTTAAATACTCTGTGAAATTGATGATCGGGGCCGCTCTCTCTGCACGTCACTAGAGTGTGCTGTTGAGACGGCCCATTTGCAAATGCAATAAACTTCCTCTTGCTCTTGCAGCGATTGGAGTGGAGTCTGTGTTTCTGGGGGTCCGGATTGTGGGACACCTGCTTAAGGGGTCTTACATTTCTTGGGGGCTCGTCCGGGATTCAGACCCCCCCAGATTCACCCTCCATCTCCCAGTCGGAGGTAAGTCTTCCCCGTTCCGTGTATTTTTGTGTGTCTATTTTCCCCGGGCGCCTGGCGTACGGGTATTTGTGTTTGCGGGCGCCAAGCGCCGAAAGAGTGGAGAGCCAGTAGTAGGAAGGGACAGACGTGTCCAGGACCCCTGGCTCAAGCCCTGGAGGACGCTCCAGCGGTGTTCTGGGAGAGGCTGGCAAGACCGCTCTCCCACCTGGTTGGGAAGAAGGAAAGGACTTCGTCTTCCTCCTTCCCCGGGAGAGGGCTGGCTAGGCAGCCGCTCCCATCGGAAGTTTTGGTTTCAGTTTTGTCTCGGTCCGTTGTCGCGTGCAGTGTCTTTGTGAGTCTTGTAATTGTCTTTTGTGTTATAATATACTTTCCTTTCTTTTTCAACATGGGACAGGGATTGACTACACCTCTAAGCCTCACTTTAGATCATTGGAAAGAGGTCCGGGAGCGGGCCCAAAACTTGTCTGTGAGAGTGCAGAAGAAGAACTGGACAGGTTTTTGTACGTCCGAGTGGCCAGCCTTCAATATCGGGTGGCCACGGGATGGGACTTTTGACTCTCGTATTATCTTACAGGTGAAGAGCCAGGTCTGTAAGGAAGGAAAAGAAGGGCACCCGGATCAAGTGCCTTACATCTTTGTGTGGGAGGACCTGGCGCAATACCCCCCGAAATGGGTGAAACCCTTTCTCCCGGCCGACCGAATCGTGGCAGGGCCGGGTGCCACACCTGCCCTGCCTCCGTCCGTAACACCCCTAAAACCACAACCCGCGGATCAGGGCGGGCCCCCGTCAGTTGACATCTTTGTGTGGGAGGACCCGGCGCAAAACCCGTTGGTTGGCCCTGCCTCGACCCTTTACCCATTGAAGGAGTTAGACTCCCTCAAGACAAAAAAACCCTCGGTCCTCCCGGGCGGGCAGGAGGATCTTTTGCTTTTTGACACCCCACCGCCTTATGCACCCCTCCCGAGAGAGCCTACGGCACCTTCCCCGGATTCTACGCAGGGAGAAAGGGAGGAGGACCCCCCGGCTCGTTCAACCCCCATGAGTGCCAGGCTGCGCTTGCGTCGGGGAGGGGGGAGTGAGGGCGGCCAGTGGGAGGCTCAGGCTTTCCCACTTCACTCAGTGGGGGATCAGATGCAATACTGGCTGTTCTCAGCCTCAGATTTGTACAATTGGAAAACCCATAACCCGCCTTTTTCTCAAGACCCACAGGCTTTGACAGGATTAATTGAATCTATTCTTTTAACCCACCAACCGACTTGGGATGACTGCCAGCAGCTCCTGCAGGCTCTCCTGACCACGGAGGAGAGACAGTGAGTTCTCACGGAGGCTCGGAAAAATGTTCCAGGGGACAACGGTCAACCTACCCAACTGCCAAACGAGATTGATGCAGCATTCCCGTTGACCAGACCAGATTGGGATTTTAGTACGGCAGCCGGTAGGGAATGACTTCGTCTCTATCGCCAGATTCTCCTGATAGGTCTCAGAGGGGCAGGGAGACGCCCCACCAATTTGGCTAAGGTACGTGCCATAACCCAGGGTAATGAAGAGACCCCGGCAGGGTTTCTGGAAAGATTAATGGAGGGATACCGGATGTATACCCCGTTTGACCCCCAGGCTCCTGACCGGCAGTCGGATGTAATAATGTCTTTCATTGGCCAATCGGCCCCAGACATCCGAACGCGGCTGCAGAGACTGGAGGGCCTACAGGGTTATACATTGCAGGACCTCCTGAAAGAAGCAGAGAGAATCTTTAATAAGAGAGAAACTAGAGAGGAAAAAGAGGAAAGAATGCAAAAAGAACAGGATCAGAGAGACAAAAAGAAAAATAGGGAACTAGCTAAAATCTTGGTCACCGCGGTAAGCAAATCAAACAGACAAGATAGGCCAGGTTACGGTAGAGGTCAGACAAGGAAATACCCGGGAGACAATAAATCGCAGCTAGATCGAGACCAGTGCGTGTACTGCAAGGAGAAAGGACACCGGTGCAGAGACTGTCCAAATAAAAATGCCACCAGAAGAAAAAAGGAGACAGACATTCCGGTCCTTCCCCTGGGGGAGGACGATGACTAGGGGGGTCAGGGCCAGGAGCCTCCCCCTGAGCCCCGGGTAACCTTGAGAGTGGGAGGCAGGCCAGTCACGTTCATGGTGGATACCGGAGCTCAGCACTCTGTCTTAAACAAAAATATTGGCCCCCTTAGCTCAAAAACTTCTTGTGTCCAGGGAGCGACTGGGAGAAAAACGTACCGATGGACCACAGAACGCCAGGTAGACCTAGCCACTGGCCGAGTCACCCACTCATTTCTTCTAGTACCAGACTGCCCATACCCCTTACTAGGAAGAGACTTGCTATCCAAAGTGGGAGCCCAGATCCACTTCCAGGAGGAAGGGGCCTCAGTAACAGACTCTAGGGGGTGCCTTTCACAAGTATTGACTCTGCAATTAGAAGATGAACACCGTCTATACGACAAAAAGGGAATAGGAACTCCACTAGCCCCTGAGTGGATAAAAAAGTTTCCGGGTTCTTGGGCAGAGACCGGAGGAATAGGATTAGCAATTCAGCAGCCACCTATAATAATAAATGTAAAGCCTACAGCTGAACCAATATCTGTACGGCAGTATCCTATGACCAAGGAAGCAAAGGATGGAATTCGGCCCCACATTAAGAGACTGTTGGACTTGGGAATATTAAAGCCTTGCCAATCCCCTTGGAACACACCCTTACTGCCGGTACGAAAACCAGGCACCAATGATTTCCGACCTGTGCAGGACTTACGCGAGGTAAATCGTCGGGTTGAAGACATTCACCCGACCGTGCCAAATCCGTACAACTTGCTAAGTACCTTGCCCCCATCGCGCACTTGATATACGGTGCTAGATTTGAAAGATGCTTTCTTTTGTCTGAGGTTGAGCCCCCAGAGCCAACCCTTGTTTGCCTTCGAATGGAAGGACCCGGAGACTGGATTTTCAGGGCAATTGACTTGGACCAGACTCCCACAAGGATTTAAAAATTCGCCCACACTATTTGATGAGGCCTTACATCATGACTTGGCAAGCTTCAGGGTGAGTAACCCTCAATGGACTCTCTTACAGTATGTGGATGACTTACTCCTGGCAGCAGAAACCGAAGCAGACTGTAAACAAGGTACGGAATCCCTGCTCCAAAGGCTGGGTGAGCTGGGATATCGCGCCTCTGCTAAAAAGGCCCAAATATGTGCCCGACAGGTAGTCTACCTGGGTTATAAATTAAAAGGGGGTAGGAGGTGGCTAATGGAGGGGCGCAAACAGGCGGTGGCGCTTATACCCCCACCCAAAAACCCACGCCAGTTGAGGGAATTTCTGGGGAGTGCTGGCTTCTGCCGCCTGTGGATTCCTGGGTTTGCGGAAATTGCGGCCTCCCTATATCCCCTCACGAAGATCAATTCCCCTTACATCTGGGGAGAAGAACAGCAATTGGCCTTCGATAGACTAAAAAAGGTCCTCTTGGAAGCCCCCGCACTGAGCCTGCCTGACCCCAACAAGCCTTTTACCCTATATATAGACGAAAGAGGGGGGATTGCAAAGGGGGTCCTGACCCAAAAATTAGGGCCTTGGAAGAGGCCGGTGGCCTATTTCTCAAAGAAATTGGACAGTGTCGCCTCTGGGTGGCCCCCGTGTCTCCGCATGATAGCGGCAGTGGCCACGATTGTAAAAGACTCTGACAAACTGACTCTGGGACAGCCACTGACCGTAGTGACGTCTCATGCCATCGAGACAGTCATACGTCAGCCACCTGATCAATGGCTATCAAATGCCAGAGTTACCCACTACCAGGCGATGTTACTCAACCCCGAGCGCATCCGGTTTGGAATGACGGCCTCTCTCAACCCCGCCACTCTGCTGCCGGAACCAGGAGACCAAACACAGGTCAGCCACAATTGCCAACAGGTGCTGGCTGAAGTCCATGGGGCCCGTGAGGACTTGACAGATCAGCCCCTGCCAGATGCAGAATACACCTGGTATACAGATGGCAGCAGCTTCCTCCATCAAGGTGAGAGGAGGGCAGGGGCGGCGGTGGTCGACGGGAAGGCTGTTGTTTGGGCCTCTGCCTTACCACCAGGCACTTCAGCACAGAAAGCTGAATTGGTAGCTCTGACTCAGGCCTTAAAACAGGCAGAAGGGAAGAGGGTAAACATTTATACGGACAGTCGATACGCCTTCGCTACTGCGCATGTGCATGGTGAAATATATAAAAGAAGGGGACTGCTGACTTCAGGAGGCAGAGAAATCAAAAATAAACAGGAAATCCTAGACCTCCTACAGGCCCTCTTCTTGCCGAAAAAGGTGAGCATCATACATTGCCCAGGCCACCAAAAAGGAGAGGACCCGGTGGCACAGGGTAACCGGATGGCGGATGAGGTGGCCAGAACTAGCGCCCTGAGTAGCTACGTGTTAAATATTGATGCGCAAGACCCCCCCAGCCGGGAGCCAGGATGGACTTATACAGAGCAGGATGTAGCAGCCATACAAAGGCTAGGGGGAACCTACGACGAGATCACTAAAAACTGGAAAATACAGGACAAAATCGTGCTGCCCACAAAAGAAACTAGAAGATTAGTGCAAGATCTACACAGATGGACACACTTAGGGTATAAGAAACTAAAAGCCTTGCTGGATAGGGAGGAGATTTCTCATTTTTTATTGGGGCTAAATACAGCAGTAAAACAAACCATAGAAGCCTGCATCCCATGCGCCAAGGTAAATCCCAGATGTTCTAAAATACCTGAAGGAGTCCGGATACAGGGAGCTAGGCCTGGAGTTAATTGGGAGGTAGATTTCACCGAGGTCCGCCCAAGCAAATATGGAATTAAGTACCTTCTAGTGTTCGTAGACACCTTTTCCGGTTGGCCTGAAGCATTTCCAGTAAAGAAGGAGACGGCACAAGTCGTGGTTAAGAAACTATTAGAAGAAATCTTCCCGCGGTTTGGCCTACCTAAGGTATTGGGGTCGGACAACGGGCCCGCCTTCGTCTCCCGGGTAAGTCAGTTGGTGACCAAAGTGCTGGGGATTGATTGGAAATTACATTGTGCGTACAGGCCCCAGAGTTCAGGCCAGGTAGAACGTATGAACAGGACAATTAAGGAGACCTTGACTAAATTAATAATGGAGACTGGCACTAGAGACTGGGTCGAACTGCTGCCGATGGCTTTGTTTAGGGCTCGTAACACACCTTCTGTATGTGGATTAACACCCTATGAAATATTGTATGGAGGTCCTCCACCCGCGGCAGATTTGTTGGGACCCAGTATTGACTCTTTTGCAACATCCCCTACTTTGCAGACCCGCTTCCGTGCCTTGCAGCTGATCCACAAGCATATAGGGAAGCAGTTGGCTGCCGCATACCAGTCCAAGTGCCCCGCGCTCCCGCACTCGTTCCAGATTGGGGACGTTGTCTACGTCTGCAGGCACCAGACTAAGATGCTTGAGCCACGCTGGAAGGGACCCTACACAGTACTGCTGACCACGCCAACAGCGATAAAGGTAGACGGAATCACCGCCTGGATACACGTGTCACACATCAAGAGGGCGGCAGCTAAACAGAATCAAGAGACCGATAGCCCTGCCGATGAGCCGACACCGGAATGGAGACTACAACGCACTCAAAACCCACTCAAGATAAGAATCTTAAAGACTGTTTAGTACTACTTTTAATTTTCCTTACCCCTATTATGGGCAGCCCACATGTCCCAAAGAGGCTCACGTGGGAGGTGAAAGCTGCCACCTTCCCCCTCAATGATGTCGTGTGGTCCGTTACCCACGTGGCCCCTTCTGGGACATGGTGGCCTTCATTACACCCTGATGTGTGTAAGTTGGTAGCAGGGATAGACACCTGGGATATACCGGACTGGAGCCCAGCCGAACTCCCCAAGGAAGGAGTCCCCGCCAGCACCGCTAGAGGGCGGATCTCCATGGTCTACGGTGCCGCGTTCGCCCCTGGAGCATTGGTCCATGGCCCCGCGTGGCTTGGGTGCAGGTACGAGACAAAAAGATGCCAGTTACAACAAGAGTTTTACGTGTGCCCTAAGGATGGCAGGTCTACAAAAGAAAGGTGGCAGTGCGGGGGGCCAGAATCTTTTTACTGTAAAGCCTGGGGGTGTGAGACCACGGGTCACGCATATTGGAAACCCTCCTCTAGTTGGGATTGGATTACTGTGCACCGTAATTTCACCCCGGGAACAGGGCCCAACTGCTCTATGCCCCTAAACATTTCCTTCACAGAGAAAGGGAAAAAGGCCAACATTGCTGACTGGAAAAGGGGAAGGACTTGGGGCTTAAGGTTTTATGTTTCTGACTACGATCCTGGGTTCCTATTTAAAATCCAACTTAAAGAGGAAGCTCTTCCCCAGTCTGGAGGTCCCAGTGTATTGGGGAGGTGGGAGGATCAGAGGCCGAGGCCTGCGTTGTCAGGACAAAGGCCCGTGTCTAGAGTCATAACCCCAACACCCCAGCAAAGGCCCGTATCTAGAGCCACAACTACAGGATCCCAGGGCCGACCCTCGACCTTTACACCTTCCCTGACAACAGAGGCATCTGGGAGTCCTAATTTGACTAATTCGTCTCCTACTGTATGGCTGGATACATCCTTGATAATACTATTTTTAATTTTAACCTTTGGATCTTGTATAATACATGGGCTTTATCAGTATGCTATCACCCATGCCATGGTCCTGACCCAGCAGGACCAAAGTGTAGAAACAGAAAGCATAGAAAACATTTTAGGATACAGCTATTCCTTAAATTTTAAGATTAAAATTTGCCAAGAAAAAGAGGAGGGAGTGAAAGAATTAGGCAGGTTAGGTTCAAGATGGAGTTGCTTGAGCTAACTGCATATTGTTCTGCTTCTGTGCAAATTGGCTGGGCTTGCAACAATTTTTGCAAAAAAATGAAAATGCTTTCATAAGATAGCTGAACTTTAGCTGAACTTGCAGTATGTAATCATTTTTGTAACCGTTTTAGGAACTATAAAGGCAGAAGTTAACAAAAAATTGTACCCAACCTATGTCCTGTTACAACACCACAAGTTATTACACACTACATTGACCCCTGCCCTTGCTTGCTCAAGTTAAAATTGAAAACCACAAGGCACGTACAGCATGTAACTTCTTCCCTTTTTACCCTGGAAACCCCCTTTTACCCTGTAATCCTTTAGGTTACCAAATGAAATTGTAACACTGTGGAAATATGCTAATGTTGTGGTTTTAAGCCTTAAATACTCTGTGAAATTGATGATCGGGGCCGCTCTCTCTGCACGTCACTAGAGTGTGCTGTTGAGACGGCCCATTTGCAAATGCAATAAACTTCCTCTTGCTCTTGCAGCGATTGGAGTGGAGTCTGTGTTTCTGGGGGTCCGGATTGTGGGACACCTGCTTAAGGGGTCTTACAAAACCAGAAATATCCGGTTGTGTTTTGGTTAACTCAATCTGAAATTTTGTGAAAACCTCTGTGTTTGTGTTTTCTGGATATTATCGATGGACTTTATTGTTTTGAATCTTTTTATCAGGGAACATTTAATTTTGTACCATTGAAACACTAATTGGTTCCATGAGGGCTCCAGCTCTACACATTTGTATTTTCTAGGGACAATGCTAGAGGAACTGCGGTAAACAAACATGATATTTCTGTTTGTATAGATGAACTTTTATGCACTTGCCTAACGAAAAGACTGCTTTTCTCCAAAACCATTTTTACTCTGATTTTCTCAGCCCAGTGCATACAAATTCCACACCAGTTTGTCCTGATTTGACTGGATGAAACCAGAAATATCCAGTTGTGTTTTGGTTAACTCAATCCCAGATATTGCTACAGCCTCTGTGTTTTCTGGATATTATCAACGGATTTTATTGTTTTGAATGTTTTTTATCAGGGAACATTTTATTTTGAGGTTGGATACAGTAATTGGTTCCACACGGAGACACCAGCTCCACACATTCGTAATTTCTAGGGAGAAAGCTAGAGGAACTGCGACAAACAAACATGATATTTCTGTTTGTATCGATGACATTCTATGCACTTGCCTAATGAAAAGACTTTGCTTTTCTCCAAAACCATTTTTACTGTGATTTTCTCGGTCCATTGCATATGAATTCCACACAAGTTTGTCCAGATATGACTGGATAAAAACACAAATATCCGGTTGTGTTTTGGCAAACTGAATCCAAAATATTGCTACAGCCTCTGTGTTTGTGTTTTCTGGATATTATCCATGGACTTTATTGTTTTGAATGTTTTTTATCGGGGAACATTTAATTTTGAGAGTAGATACACTAATTGGTTCCACATGGAGACACCAGCTCTACATATTTGTATTTTCTTGGGAGAAAGCTAGAGGAACTGCGACAAAAAAACATGATATTTCTGTTTGTATAGATGACATTTTATGCACTTGCCTAATGAAAAGACTTTGTTTTGCTGCAAAACCATTTGTACTGTGATTTTCTCGGTCCATATCATACGAATTCCACAACACTTTGTCTGGATATGACTGGATGAAACGAGAAACATCCCGTTGTGTTTTGGCTAACTCTCTCCGAAATATTTTGAAAGACTCTGTGTTTGTGTTTTCTGGATATTATCGATGGACTTTATTGTTTTGAATATTTTTATCAGGGAACATTTATTTTTCTACTGTAGAAACACTAATTGGTTCCACTGTATTGTTTTGAATGTTTTTATCAGGGAACATTTATTTTTGTACTGTAGAAAAACTAATTGGTTCATCATGGGGACACCAGCTCTACACATTCATATTTTCTAGAGAGAAAGCTAGAGGAACTGTGGCAAACAAACATGATTTTCTGTTTGTATAGATGACAGTTTATGCACTGGCCTAACGAAAAGATTTTGCTTTTCTCCAAAACCATTTTTACTGTGATTTTCTCGGTCCATTGCATACGAATTCCACACCAGTTTTCCGGATGTGACTGGATGAACTCAGGAATATCCGGTTGTGTTTTGGCTAACTCAATCCAAAATATTGCTACAGCCTCTGTGTTTGTGTATTCCTGATATTATCCATGGACTTTATCGTTTTGATTGTTTTTTATCAGGGAACATTTAATTTTGTGCTGGGAAACACTAATTGGTTCCACATGGAGACACCAGCTCTACACATTCGTATTTTCTAGGTAGAAAGCTAGAGGAACTGTGGCAAACAAACATGATATTTGCTATTCTCCAAAACCATCTTTACTCTTATTTTCTCATGCATTGCATATGAATTCCAAAGTGCTTTGTCCAGAAATGACTGGATTAAACCAGAAATATCCAGGTTTTTTTTGGCTAACTCAATCCGAAATATTGTGAAAATTTCTGTGTTTGTGTTTTCTGGATATTATCGATGGACTTTATTGCTTTGAATGTTTTTATCAGGGAACATTTAATTTTGTACCATAGAAACATTAATTGGTTCATCATGGGTACACCAGCTCCACACATTCGTATTTTCTAGGGAAAAAGCTACAGGAACTGCGACAAACAAACATGATATTTCTGTTTGTATAGATGACATTTTATGCACTTGCCTAAAGAAAAGACTTTGCTTTTCTCCACAACCATTTGTACTGTAATTTTCTCGGTCCATTGCATACGAATTCCATACCAGTTTTCCTGATATGACTGGATGAATCCGGAAATTCCGGTTTTGTTTTGGCAAACTCAATCCCAGATATTGCTACAGCCTCTGTGTTTGTGTTTTCCGGATATTATCAATGGACTTTATTGTTTTGGATATTGTTTATCAGGGAACATTTAAGTTTGTGCTGGGAATCACTAATTGCTTCCACATGGAGACACAAGCTCTACATATTTGTATTTTCTAGGTAGAAAGCTAGAGGAACTGTGGCAAACAAACATGATATTTCTGTTTGTATAGATGATATTTTATGCTCTTGCCTAATGAAAAGACTTTGCTTTTCTCCAAAACCATTTTTACTGTTATTTTGTCGGTCCATTGCTTACGAATTCCACACCATTTTGTCAAGATATGTCTGGATGAAACCACAAATATGCGGTTGTGTTTTGGCTAACTCAAACCGAAAAATTGCTACAGCCTCTGTGTTTGTGTATTCCTGATATTATCCACGGACTTTATTGTTTTGAATTTTTTTATCAGGGAACATTTAATTTTGTGCTTCGAAACACTAATTGGTTCCACATGGAGAAACCAGTTCTACACATCCGTATTTTCTAGGGAGAAAGCTAGAGGAATTGTGGGAAACAAACATGATATTTCTGTTTGTATAGATGATATTTTATGCACTTGCTGAAAGAAAAGATGTTGCTTTTCTCCAAAACCATTTTTACTGTGATTTTCTCGGTTCATTGCATACAAATTCGAAACCACTTTGTCCGGATATGACTGGATGAAACAAGAAATATCCGGTTGTGTTTTGGTTAACTCAATCCGAAATATTGTGAAAGCCTCTGTGTTTTTATTTTCTGGATAGTATCAATGGACTTTATTGTTGTGAATGTTTGTTATCGGGGAACATTTAATTTTGTGC
This sequence comes from Lepus oiostolus, assembly GCA_036325905.1. Lineage (NCBI taxonomy): Eukaryota > Metazoa > Chordata > Mammalia > Lagomorpha > Leporidae > Lepus > Lepus oiostolus. Next base: position 731,203 of record CM070804.1, read on the forward strand.
TTGGAAACACTAATTGGTTCATCATGAGGGATCCAGCTCTACACATTCGTATATTTTAGGGACAATTCTAGAGGAACTGCGGTAAACAAGCATGATATTTCTGTTTGTAAAGATGAACTTTTATGCACTTACCTAACGAAAAGACTGCTTTTCTCCAAAACCATTTTTACTCTGATTTTCTCAGCCCAGTGCTTACGAATTCCACACCAGTTTGTCCTGATTTGACTGGATGAAACCAGGAATATCCAGTTGTGTTTTGGTTAACTCAATCCCAGATATTGCTACAGCCTCTGTGTTTTCTGGATGTTATCAATGGACTTTATTGTTTTGAATGTTTTTTATCGGGGAACATTTTATTTTGAGGTTGGATACTGTAATTGGTTCCACACGGAGACACCAGCTCCACACATTCGTAATTTCTAGGGAGAAAGCTAGAGGAACTGCGACAAACAAACATGATATTTCTGTTTGTATCAATGACATTTTATGCACTTGCCTAATGAAAAGACTTTGCTTTTCTCCAAAACCATTTTTACTGTGATTTTCTCGGTCCATTGCATACGAATTCCACACCAGTTTGTCCGGATATGACTGGATTAAAATTGAAATATCCGGTTGTGCTTTCTAACTCAGTCGGAAATATTGTGAAAGCCTCTGTGTTTGTGCACTTGCCTAACAAAAAGACTTTGCCTTTCTCCAAAACCATTTTTACTCTGATTTTCTCAGCCCGTTGCATACGAATTCCACACCACTTTGTCCGGATATGACTTGATGAAACCAGAAATATCCAGTTTTGTTTTGGCTAACTCAATCGCAGATATTGCTACAGCCTCTGTGTTTTCTGGATGTTATCAACGGACTTTATTGTTTTGAATGTTTTTTATCGGGGAACATTTTATTTTGAGGTTGGATACTGTAATTGGTTCCACACGGAGACACCAGCTCCACACATTCGTAATTTCTAGGGAGAAAGCTAGAGGAACTGCGACAAACAAACATGATATTTCTGTTTGTATCAATGACATTTTATGCACTTGCCTAATGAAAAGACTTTGCTTTTCTCCAAAACCATTTTTACTGTGATTTTCTCGGTCCATTGCATACGAATTCCACAGCAGTTTCTCCGGATATGACTGGATGAAACCGGAAATATCCGGTTTTGTTTTGTCTAACTCAATCAGGATATTGCTACAGCCTCTGTGTTTATGTTTCTTGATATTATCCATGGACTTTATTGTTTTCAATGTTTTTTTATCGGGGAACATTTAATTGTGAGCTTAGATACACTAATTGGTTCCACATGGAGACACCAGCTCTACACATTCATATTTTCTAGGCAGAAAGCTAGAGTAACTGTGACAAACAAACATGATATTTCTGTTTTTATAGATGACATTTTGTCTACCTGCCTAATGAAAAGACTTTGCTTTTCTCCAAAAGCATTTGTACTATGATTTTCTCGGTCCATTGCATACGAATTCCACACCAGTTTATCAAGATATGACTGGATGGAACCAGAAATATCCGGTTGTATTTTGGCTAACTCACTCCAAAATATTGTGAAAGCCTCTGTGTTTGTGTTTTTCGAATACTATCGATGGAGTTTATTGTTTTGAATGTTTTTATCAGGGAACATTTAATTTCATACCATTGAAATACTAATTGGTTCTTCATGGGAACACCAGCTCTACACATTTGTATTTAATAGGGAGAAAGCCAGAGGAACTGCGGCAAACAAACATGATATTTCTGTTTGTATTGATGATTTTGTATGCACTGGCCTAACGAAAAGCCTTTGGTTTTCTCCAAAACCATTTTTACTGTGATTTTCACGGTCCATTGCATACGATTTACATACCAGTTTGTCCTGATATGACTGGATGAAACGAGAAATATCCGGTTGTGTTTTAGCTAACTCAATCCCAGATATTGCTACAGCCTCTGTGTTTGTGTTTCCCAGATATTATCAACAGACTTTATTGTTTGAATGTTTTTTATCGGGGAACATTTAATTTTGAGCTTAGATACACTAATTGGTTCCACATGGAGACACCAGCTCTACACATTCGTATTTTCTAGGGAGAAAGCTAGAGGAACTGCGGCAAACAAACATGATATTTCTGTTTGTATAGATGACATTATATGCACTGTCCTAACAAAAAGACTTTGCTTTTCTCCCAATCCATTTTTACTGTGATTTTCTCAGTCCATTGCATACGAATTCCACACCACTTTCTCCGGATATGACTGGATGAAACCGGAAATATCCGGTTTTGTTTCGGCAAATCAATACCAGATATTGCTACAGCCTCTCTGTTTGTTTTTGTGGATATTATCAATGGACTTTATTGTTTTGAATGTTTTATCAGGGAACATTTAATGCTTTACCCTAGAAACACTAATTCTACAAAATGTAGACACCAGCTCAACACTTTCGTATTTTCTAGGGAGAAATCAAAGGAAGTGCGGTAAACAAAAATGATATTTCTGTTTGTATAGATGACATTTTATGCACTTGCTGAAGGAAAAGACTTTGCTTTTCTCCAAATGCATTTTTACTGTGATTTCCTCAGTAAATTGCATACGAATTACACACCACTTTGTCCGGATATGCCTGGATGAAACAGATATATCCGGTTGTGTTTTGGCTAAGTCAATCTGAAATATTGTGAAAGACTCTGTGTTTGTGATTCCTGGATATTATCGATGGACTGTATTGTTTTGAATTTTTTTATCAGGGAACATTTAATTCTGTGCTGGGAAACACTAGCTCACTCCACATGGAGACACCAGGTATACACATTGTTATTTTCTACGGAGAATGCTCTAGGAACTGTGGCAAACAAACATGATATTTCTGTTTGTATACCATACCCCTAACCCTAACCCTAACCCTAACCCTAACCCTAACCCTAACCCTAACCTATACATGACATATTATGCATTTGCCTAACGAAAAGACTTTGCTTTTCTCCAGAACCATTTTTACTCTGATTTTCTCGCTCCGTTGCAAACGAATTCCATAACACTTTGTCCGGATATGCCTGGATGAAACCAGAAATATCCGGTTGTGTTTTGGCTAACTCAATCCTAAATATTGTGAAAGTCTCTGTGTTTGTGATTCCTGGATATTATCGATGGACTTTATTGTTTTGAATGTTTTCATCAGGGAACATTTAATTTTGCACTGTAGAAGCACTAATTAATTCACCATGGAGAAACCAGCTCTACACATTCTTATTTTCTAAGGAGAAAGCTAGAGGAACTGCGGCAAACAAACATTATATTTCTGTTTGTATAGGTGATATTTTATGCACTTGCCTAACGAAAAGACTTTGCTTTTCTCCAAAACCATTTTTACTGTGATTTTCTCGGTCCATTGCAATAGAATTCCACACCAGTTTGTCCGGATATGACTGGATGAAACCAGAAATACACGGTTGTGTTTTGGCTAACTCAATCTCAGATATTGATACAGCCTCTGTGTTTGTGTTTTCCGGATATTATCGACTGACTTTATGGTTTTGAAAGTTTTTTATCAGGGAATATTTAATTTTGTGCTGGGAAACACTAATTGGTTCCACATGGAGACACCAGCTCTACACATTCGTATTTTCTAGGGAGAAATCTAGAGGAACTGCAGCAAACAAACTTGATATTTCTATTTGTATAGATGACATTTTATGCACTTACCTAACGAAAAGACTGCTTTTCTCCAAAACCATTTTTACTCTGATTTTCTCGGTCCAAGGCATATGAACTCCACACCAGTTTGTCCGGATATGCCTGGATGGAACCAGATATATCCGGTTGTGTTTTGGCTAACTCAATCCGAAATATTGTGAAACTCTCTGTGTTTTTTTTTTCTGCATATTATGAACAGACTTTATAGTTTTGAGGGTTTTTATCAGGGAACATTTAATTTTGTACCGTAGAAACACTAATTGGTTCGACATGGAAAAACAGCTCTACACATTTGTATTTTCTAGGGAGAAAGCTAGAGGAACTGTGGCAAACAAACATGATATTTCTGTTTGTATAGATGAAATTTTAAGCACTTGCCTAACGAAAATACTTTGCTTTTCTCCAAATCCATTTTTAGTGTGATTTTCTCCATCCATTGCATACGAATTCGACACCACTTTGTCCGGATATGACTGGATGAAACCAGAAATATCTGGTTGTTTTGGCTTACTATATCCCAGATATTGCTACAGCCTCAGTGTCTGTGTTTTCAGGATATTATCAACGTATTTTATTGTTTTCAATGTTTTTATCAGGGTGCATTTAATTTTGTACCGTACAAACACTAATTGGATCCATATGGAGACACCAGTCTACACATTCGTATGTTCTAGGGAAAAAGCTAGAGGAGCTTTGGCAGACAAACATGATATGTCTGTTTGCATAGATGACATTTTATGCACTTGCCTAACGAAAAGACTTTGCTTTTCTTCAAATCCATTTTCACTATGATTTTCTCAGTCCATTGCATATGAATTACACACTGCTTTGTCCAGATATGACTGGAGGAAACCAGAAATATCCGTTCTGTTTTGGGTAACTCAATCTCAGATATTACTACTGCCTCTGTGTTTGTGTTTTCCGGATATTATCAACGGACTTTATGGGTTTGAATGTTTTTTATCAGGAAAAATTTAATTTTCTTCTGGGAAACACTAGTTGACTCCACATGGAGACACCAGCTCTACACATTCGTATTTTCTAGGGAGAAAGCTAGAGGAATTGTGGCAAACAAACATGATATTTCTGTTTGTACACATGACATTTTATGCACTTGCCTAACGAAAAGACTTTGCTCTTCTCCAGAAGCATTTTTAATCAGATTTTCTCGTCCATTGAATACGAATTCCACCCCACTTTGTCCGGATAGGCCTAGATGAAACCAGATATATCCAGTTACGTTTTGGTTAACTCAAACCCAGATATTGCTACAGCCTCAGTGTTTTTGTTTTCTGGATATTATTGATGGACTTTATCGTTTTGAAAGTTTTTATTAGGCAACATTTAATTTTGTACCATAGAAATACCAATTGGTTCCACATGGAGACAGCAGCTCTACACATTCATATTTTCCAGTGAGAAAGCTAGAGGAACTGCCGCAAACAAACAGGATATATCGGTTTGTGTACATGACATTTTATGCACTGTCCGAAGGAAAAGACTTTGCTTTTCTCCCAAACCATTTTTACTGTGAATTTCTCCGTTCATTGCTCACGAATTCCACCCCACTTTGTCCGGATATGACTGGATGAATCCAGAAATATCCGGTTGTGTTTTCGCTAACTCAATCCCAGATATCGCTACAGACTCTGTATTTCTGTTTACTGGATATTATCAACGGACTGTATTGTTTTGAATGTTTTTTATCAGGGAACATTTAATTTTGTGCTGTGAAACACTAGTGGACTCCACATGGAGACACCAGCTCTACACATTCTTATTTTCTAGGATGAAATCTAGAGAAACTATGGCAAACAAACATAATATTTCTGTTTCTATAGGTGACATTTTATGCACTTGTCTAACGAAAAGACTTTGCTTTTCTCAAAACTATTTTTACTGTGGTTTTCTTGGTCCTTGCATACGAATTTCACACCACTTTGTCCGGATATGACTGGATGAAACCAGAAATATCCTGTTTTCTTTTGGCTAACTCAATCCCAGATATTGCTCCTGCCACTGTGTTTCTGTTTTCTGATATTATCAATAGACTTTATTGTTTTGAATGTTTTCTTTCAGGGAACATTTAATTTTGTGCTTGGAAACACTAATTGGTTCCATATGTAGACACCAGCTCTACACATTCGTATGTTCTAGGGAGAAAGCTAGAGGAACTGTGCCAAACAAACATGATATTTCTGTTTGTATAGATAACATTTTATGCACTTGCCTAAGGAAAAGACTTTGCTTTTCTCCAAAACCATTTTCACTGTGATTTTCTCGGTCCAGTGCATATGCATTCCACCAAACTTTGTCCGGATATGACTTTATGAAATCAGAAATATCCAGTTGTGTTTTGGCTAACTCAATCCCAGATATTGCTACAGCCTCTGTGTTTCCATTTACTGGATATTATCAACGGACTTTATTGTTTTGAATGTTTTTTATCAGGGAACATTTAATTTTGTGCTGGGAAACACTAGTTGGTTCCACATGGAGACAACAGCTCTACACATTCGTATTTTCTAGGGAGAAAGCTAGATGAACTGCGGCAAACAAAGATGATATATCTGTTTGCATGAATGACATTTTATGCACTTGCCTAAAGAAAAGACTTTGCTTTTCTCCGAAACCATTTTTACTGTGATTTTCTCATTCCATTGCATATGAATTCCACCCCACTTTGTCCGGATATGCCTGGATGAAACCAGAAATATCCGGTTCTGTTTTGGCTAACTCAATCCGAAATATTGTGAAACCTGTGTGTTTGTGTTTTCTGAATATTATCAACGGACTGTATTGTTTTGAATGTTTATTATCAGGGAACATTTAATTTTGTGCTGGGAAACAGTAATTGGTTCCACATGGAGATACCAGCTGTACATATTTGTATATTCTAGGGAGCAAGCTAGAGGAACTTCGGCAGACAAACATGATATGTCTGTTTGCATAGATGACATTTTATGCACTTGCCAAACGAAACGATTTGCTTTCCTCCAAAACCATTTTTACTGTGAATTTCTCTTTCCATTACATATGAATTCCACACCACTTTGAGGGGATACGCCTGGATGAAACCAGAAGTATCCGGTTGTGTTTTGGCTAATTCAATCCCAGATATTGCTAGAGCCTCTGTGTTTGTTTTTTCAGATATTATCAACGGAGCTTATTGTTTTCAATTTTTTATCAGTGAACATTTAATTTTGTTCTGGGGAACACTAATTGGTTCCACATGGAGACACCAGCTCTACACATTTGGATTTTCTAGGGGGAAAGCTAGAGGTGCTGAGGCAAACAAACATGATATTTCTGTTTGTATAGATGACATTTTATGCACCTACCCTATGAAACGCCTTTGCTTTTCTCCAAAACCATTTTTACTGTGATTTTCTCATTGCATTGCCTACGAATTCCACCCCACTTTGTCCGGATATGCCTGGATGAAACCAGAAATATCCAGTTCTGTTTTGGCTAACTCAATCCGAAATATTGTGAAACCTGTGTGTTTGTGTTTTCTGGATATTATGAATGGCCTTTATTGTTTTGAATGTTTATTATCAGGGAACATTTAATTTTGTGTTGGGAAACAGTAATTGGTTCCACATGGAGACACCAGCTGTACATATTTGTATTTTCTAGGGAGCAAGCTAGAGGAACTTCGGCAGACAAACATGATATGTCTGTTTGCATAGATGACATTTTATGCACTTGCCAAACGAAACGATTTGCTTTCCTCCAAAACCATTTTTACTGTGAATTTCTCTTTCCATTACATATGAATTCCACACCACTTTGAGGGGATACGCCTGGATGAAACCAGAAGTATCCGGTTGTGTTTTGGCTAATTCAATCCCAGATATTGCTAGAGCCTCTGTGTTTGTCTTTTTCGGATACTATCAACAGAGCTTATTGTTTTCAATTTTTTATCAGTGAACATTTAATTTTGTTCTGGGAAACACTAATTGGTTCCACATGGAGACACCAGCTCTACACATTTGTATTTTCTAGGGAGAAAGCTAGAGGAACTGCAGCAAAGAAACATGATATTTTTCTTTCTATAGATGACATTTTATGCACCTTCCTAAAGAAAAGACTTTGCTTTTTCCAAAACCATTCTTACTGTGATTTTCTCGGTTCATTGCTTACGAATTCCACACCAATTTTAGGGATATGACTGTATGAAACCAAAAATATCCACTTTTGTTTTGGCTAACTCAATCCCAGATATTGCTAGAGCCTCTGTGTATGTGTTTTCCAGATATTATCACTGGACTTTATTGTGTTGAATGTTTTTTATCAGGGAACATTTAATTTTGTGCTGGGAAACAATAGTTGGTTCCACTTGGAGAAATCAGCTCTACACATTCTTATATTCTAGCAAGAATGCTAGAGGAACTGCGGCAAACAAACATGATATTTCTGTTTGTATAGATGACCTTTTAAGCATTTGCCTAAGAGAAAAACTTGCTTTATAGCAAAACCATTTTTACTGTGATTTTCTCGGTCCATTGCATGCGAATTCCACACCACTTTGTCCGGATATGACTGGATGAAACCAGAAAAACCTACTTGTGTTTTGGCTAATTCAATCCCAGATATTGCTACCGCCTCTGTGTTTGTTTTTTCTGGATATTATAAATGGGCATTATTGTTTTGAATTTTTTATCAGGGAACATTTAATTTTGTACCATAGAAACACTAATTGGTTCCACAAGGAGACAGCAGCTATACATATTCATATTTTCTAGGGAGAAACCTAGAGTCACTGCGGCAAACAAACATGATATTTCTGTTTGTATAGATGACATTTTATGCACTTGCCTAAGGAAAAGACTTTGCTTTTCTCCAAAATCATTTTGACTGTGATTTTCTCGTTCCATTGCATATGAATTCCAACAAGCTATGTCTGGATATGACTAGATGAAACAGAAATATCCGGTTGTGTTTTGGCTAAATAAATTGAACAATTGTGAAAGCATTTGTGTTTGTGTTTTCAGGATATTATCAACGGACTTTATTGTTTTGAATGATTTTTCAGGGAACATTTAATTTAGTGCTGGGAAACACTAATTGGTTCCACATGGAGACACCAGCTCTACACATTCGTATTTTCTAGTTAGAAAGCTTGAGGAACTGCGGCAAACAAACATGATATTTTTGTTTGTATAGCTGATATTTAATGCACTTTCCTAATGAAAAGACTTTGCTTTTCTCCAAAATCATTTTTACTCTTATGTTCTCAGTCTATTGCATACGAATTCCAGACCACTTCGTCTGCATATGGCTGGATGAAACCAGAAATATCCGGTTCTGTTTTGCCTAACGCAATCCCATATATTGCTACAGCCTCTGTGTTTGTGTTTTCCGGATATTATCAATGGAGTATATTGTTTTGAATTTTTTTATCAGGGAACATTTAATTTTGTGCTGGGAAACACTAATTGGATCCACATGGAGAAACCAGCTCTACACATTTGTTTTTTCCAAGCAGAAAGCTAGAGGAACTTCGGCAAACAAATATGATATTTCTGTTTGTACTATGACATTTTTGCAATTGCCTCACAAAAAGTCTTTTCTTTTCTCCAAAACCATTTTTACTGTGATTTTCTCAGTTCATTGCATATGAATTCCACCAAACTTTGTCCGGATATGAGTGGATGAAACCAGAAATATCCGGTTGTGTTTTGGCTAACTCAATCCAAAATATTGTGAAAGCCTCTGTGCTTGTGTTTTCTGGATATTATCGATGGACTGTATTGTTTTGAATGTTTTTTATCAGGGAACATTTAATTTTGTACCGTTGAAACACTAATTGACTCATCAAGGGGACTCCAACTATAAACATTCGTATTTTCTAGGGAGAATACTATAGGAACTGCGGCAAACAAACATGATATTTCTGTTTGTATAGGTGACATTTTATGCACTTGCCTAACGAAAAGACTTTGCTTTTCTCCAAAACCATTTTTACTGTGATTTTCCCCATCCATTACATACGAATTCCACACCACTTTGTCCGGATATGACTGGAAGAAACCAGAAATATCCGGCTGTGTTTTGGCTAACTCAATCCCAGATATTGCTACAGCCTCTGTGTTTGTGTTTTCTGGATTTTATCAATGTGCATTATTGTTTTGAATGTTGTTATCAGGGAACATTTAATTTCGTACCGTTGAAACACTAATTGCTTCCATAGGGAGACACCAGTCTTCACATTCGTATTTTCTAGGGAGAAATCTAGTGGAACTGCGGCAAACAAACATGATATTTCTGTTTGTATAGATTACATTTTATGCACCTACCCTATGAAACGCCTTTGCTTTTCTCCAAAACCGTTTTTACTGTGACTTTCTCGCTCCATTACATCCGTATTCCACCAAACTTAGTCTGGATATACAAGAATGAAACCAGAAATATCCAGTTTTGTTGTGGCTTACTATATCCCAGATATTGCTACAGCCTCAGTGTCTGAGTTTTCTGGATATTATCAATTGACTTTATTGTTTTGAATATTTTTATCAGAGAACATTTAATTTTGGGCTGGGAAACACTGATTGGTTCCACATGGAGACACCAGCTCTACACATTCGTATTTTTTAGGGATAAAGCGTGAGGAACTGCGGCAAACAAACATGATATTTCTGTTTGTATAGATGGCATTTTATGCACTTGCCTAACGAAAAGACTTTGCTTTTCTCCAAAACCAATTTTACCGTGATTTTCTCGGCCTATTGCACACGAATTCCACCCCACTTTCTCCGGATATGACTGGATGAAACCAGAAATATCTGGTTGTGTTTTGCTTACTATATACTGAGTATTGCTACAGCCTCAGTGTCTGTGTTTTCTGGATATTATCGATGGATTTTACTGTTTTGAATGTTTTTATCGGGGAATATTTAATTTTGTGCTGGGAAACACTATTTGGTTCCACATGGAGACACCAGCTCTACACATTCGTATTTTCTAGGGAGAAAGCTAGAGGAACTGCGACAAACAAACATGATATTTCTGTGTGTATAGATGACATTTTATGCACCTGCCTAAAGAAAAGACTTTGGTTTTCTCCAATACCATTTTTACTGTGATTTTCTCGGTACAATACAAACGATTTCCACACCACTTTGTCAGGATATGCCTGGATGAAACCAGAAATATCCAGTTGTGTTTTGGCTAACTGAATCCCAGATATTGCTACAGCCTCTGTGTTTGTGTTTTCTGGATTTTATCAATGTGCTTTATTGTTTGGAATGTTTTTATCTGAGAATATTTAATTTTGTACCGTAGAAACACTAATTGGTTCCATAGGGAGACACCAGTCTACACTTTCGTATTTTACAGGGAGAAAGCTATAGGAACTGCAGCAAACAAACATGATATCTCTGTGTGTATAAATGACATTTTATGCACTGGCCGAAGGAAAAATCTTTGCTTTTCACCAAAACCGTTTTTACTGTGATTTTCTTGGTCCATTACCTATGAATTCCACACCACTTTGTCCGGATATGACTGGAAGAAAACAGAAATATCTGGTTGTGTTGTGGCTTACTATATCCCAGATATTGCTACAGCCTCAATGTCTGAGTTTTCTGGATATTATCAATGGACTTTATTGTTTTGAATGTTTTTATCAGGGAACATTTAATTTTGTTCTGGGAATCACAAATTCATTCCACATGGAGACCCCAGCTCTACACATTCGTATTTTCTATGGAGAAAGCTAGAGGCAATGCGGGAAAGAAACATGATATTTCTGTTTCTATAGATGACATTTTATGTACTTTCCGAACGAAAAGACTTTGCTTTTCTCGAAAACCATTTCTAGTATGATTTTCTCGGTCCTTTGCCTACAATTCCACACAAGTTTTTTCTGGATATGACTGGATGAAACCAGAAATATCCGGTTGTGTTTTGGCTAACTCAATCAAAAATATTGTGAAAGCCTCTGTATTTGTGTATTCCTGATACTATCCATGGACTTCATTCTTTTGAATGTTTTTTATTTGGGAACATTTAATTTTGTGCTTGGAAACACTAATTGGTTCCACATGGAAACACCAGCTCTACACATTCGTATTTTCTAGGGAGAAAGCTAGAGGAACTGCGGCAAACAAACATGATATTTCCATTTGTATACATGACATTTTTTGCACTTCTCTAACGAAAAGACTTTGCTTTTCTCTAAAACCATTTTTACTGTGATTTTCTGGGTCCATTGCATACGAATTCCACCCCACTTTGTCTGGATATTACTGGATGAAACCAGAAATATCCGGTTGTGTTTTAGCTAACTCAATCCCAGATATTGCTACAGCCCCTGTGTTTGTGTTTCAGGATAATATCGAAGGACTTTATTGTTTTGAATGTTTTTATCAGGGAACATTTAATTTTGAACAGTAGATACACTAATTGGTTCCACATGGAGACACCAGCTCTACACATTCATATTTTCTAGGAAGAAAGCTAGAGGAACTGCGGCAAACAAACATGATATTTCTGTTTGTATAGATGACATTTTATGCACCTGCCAAAAGAAAAGACTTTGGTTTTCTCCAATACCATTTTTACTGTGATTTTCTCGGTACATTACAAACGATGTCCACACCACTTTGTCCGGATATGACTGGATGAAACCACAAATATACGGTTGTGTTTTGGCTAACTGAATCCCAGATATTGCTACAACCTCTGTGTTTGTGTTTTCTGCATATTTTCGATATGCTTTATTGTTTTGAATGTTTTTATCAGGGAACATTTAATTTTGTATTGTAGAAACACTGATTGGTTCCATAGGGAGACACCAGCTCTATATATTCATATTTTCTAGGGAGAAAGCTAGAGGAACTGTGGCAAACAAACATGATATTTCTGTTTGTATAGATGACATTTTTTGCACCTACCTACCGAAACGACTTTGCTTTTCTCCAAAACCAATTTTACTGTGATTTTCTCGGTCCATTACATCCGAATTCCAGCAAACTTTGTCTGGATATGACAGGATGAAACCAGAAATATCCGGTTTTGTTTTGGCGAACTCAATCCCAGATATTGCTACAGCCTCTGTGTTTGTGTTTCCTGGATATTATCGATGGATTTTACTGTTTTGAATGTTTTTTTCAGGGAACATTTAATTTTGTACCATAGAAACACTAATTGGTTCCACATGGGGAAAGCAGCTCTACACACTCCTGTACTCTAGGGAGAAATCTAGAAGAACTGTGGCATACAAACATGATATTTCTGTTTGTATAGATGACATTTTTTGCACTTGCCAAAAGAAAAGACTTTGGTTTTCTCCAAAAGCATTTTTACTGTGATTTTCTCGGTACATTACAAATGATTTCCACACCACTTTGTCCGGATATGACTGGATGAAACCAGAAATATCCGGTTGTGTTTTGGCTAACTCAATCAAAAATATTGTGAAAACCTCTGTGTTTGTGTATTCCTGATATTATCCATGGACTTTATTCTTTTGAATGTTTTTTATTTGGGAACATTTAATTTTGTGCTTGGAAACACTAATTGGTTCCACATGGAGACACCAGCTCTACACATTCGTATTTTCTACGGAGAAAGCTAGAGGAACTGCGGCAAACAAACATGATATTTCCGTTTGTATACATGACATTTTTTGCACTCGTCTAATGAAAAGGCTTTGCTTTTCTCTAAAACCGTTTTTAATGTGATTTTCTGGGTCATTGCATATGAATTCCACCCCACTTTGTCTGGATATGACTGGATGAAACCAGAAATATCCGGTTGTGTTTGGCTAACTCAATCCCAGATATTGCTACAGCCTCTGTGTTAGTGTTTTCTGTATATTATCAATGGACTTCATGGTTTTGAATGTATTTTATCAGGGAACATTTAATTTTGTACCGTAGATTCACTAATTCGTTCCACATGGAGACACCAGCTCTACACATTTGAATTTTCTAGGGAGAAACCTAGAGTAACTGCGGCACACAAACATGATATTTCTGTTCGTATAGATGACATTTTTTGCACCTACCTACGTAAACGACATTGCTTTTCTCCAAAACCATTTTTACTGTGATTTTCTCGGTCCATTACATCTGAATTCCAGCAAACTTTGTCTGGATATGACTGGATGAAACCAGAAATATCCGGTTTTGTTTTGGCTAACTCAATCCCAGATATTGCTACAGCCTCTGTGTTTGTTATTTCTGGATATTGAAAATGGACTTTATTTTTTTGAATGTTTTTATCAGGGAACATTTAATTTTCTGTTTGGAAACACTAATTGTTTCCACATGGAGACACCTGCTCTACACATTCATATTTTCTAGGGAGAGAACTAGAGGAACTGCGATGAACAAACATGATAATTCTGTTTGTAGAGATGATATTTTATGCACTTGCCTAACGAAAGTCTATGCTTTTCTCCAAAATCATTTCTACTGTGATTTTCTCGGTCCATTTCACACGAATTGCACACCACTTTCTCCGGATATGAGTAGATGAAACCAGAAATATCCGCTTGTGTTTTGGCTAACTCAATCCGAAATATTGTGAAAGCCTCTGTGTTTGTGTTTTCTGGATATTATTGATGGACTGTATTGTTTTGAATGTTTTTATCAGGGAACATTTCATTTTGTACCGTTGAAACACTAATTGGTTCATCATGGGAACACCAGCTCTACATATTTGTATTTTCTAGGGAGAAAGATGAGGAACTACGACAAACAAACATGATATTTCTGTTTGTATAGATGACATTTTATGCACTTGCCTAACGAAAAGACTTTGCTTTTCTCCAAAACCATTTTTACTGTGATTTTCTCGGTCCATTGCATGCGAATTCCACACCACTTTTTCCGGATATGACTGGATGAAACCGGAAATATCCGGTTTTGTTTTGGCTAACTCAATCCCAGATATTGCTACAGACTCTGTGTTTGTGTATTCCTGATATTATCCATTCACTTTATTGTTTTGAATGTTTTTTATCAGGGAACATTTCATTTTGTGCTTGGAAACACTAATTTCTTCCACATGGAGACACCAGTTCTACACTTTCATATTTTCTAGGGAGAAAGCTAGAGGAACTGTGAAAAGAAACGTGATATTTCTGTTTGTATACATGAAATTTTATGCACTTGCCTTACAAAAAGACTTTTCTTTTCTCCAAAACCATTTGTACTGTGATTTTCTCGGCCCATTGCATATGAATTCCACACCACTTTGTCCGGATATGACTGGATGAAACCAGAAATATCCGGTTGTGTTTTGGCTAACTCAATCCGAAATATTTTAAAAGCCTCTGGGTTTGTGTTTTCTAGATATTATAAATGGACTTTATTGCTTTGAATGTTTTTAATAGGAAACATTTAATTTTGTACCGTTGAAACAGTAATTGGTTCATCAAGGGGACTCCAGCTCTACACATTCTTATTTTCTAGGGAGAAAGCTAGAGGAACTGCGCCGAACAAACATGATATTTCTGTTTGTATCGATGACATTTTATGCACTTGCCTAACGAAAAGACTTTGCTTTTCTCCAAAACCTTTTTTACTGTGATTTTCTCGGACCATTGCATAGGAAATCCACACCAGATTGTCCGGATATGACTGGATGAAACCGGAAATATCCAGTTTTGTTTTGGCTAATTCAATCCCAGATATTGCTGCAGCCTCTGTTTTTGTGTTTTCTGGATATTATCGATGGACTTTATTGTTTTCAATGTTTTTTTATCGGGGAACATTTAATTTTTTGCTTGGAACTAATTGGTTCTACATGGAGACACCAGCTCTACACATTCGTATTTTCTAGGTAGAAAGCTAGAGGAACTGCGACAAACAGACATGGTAATTCTGTTTGTATAGATTACATTTTATGCAATTGCCTAAGGAAAAGACTTTCCTTTTTTCAAAAACCATTTTTACTGTGATTCTCTCAGTCCACTGCATGCGAATTCCACCCCACTTTGTCCGGATATGACTGGATGAAACCAGAAATATCCCGTTTTGTTATGGCTAACTCAATCCCAGATATTGCTACAGCCTCTGTGTTTTTGTTTTCTGGATATTATCAACATACTTTAGAGTTTTGAATGTTTTTTATCGGGGAACATTTTATTTTGAACTTGAATACAGTAATTGGTTCCCCATGGAGACAGCAGCTCTACATATTTGTATTTTATAGG
Organism: Lepus oiostolus; assembly: GCA_036325905.1. NCBI lineage: Eukaryota > Metazoa > Chordata > Mammalia > Lagomorpha > Leporidae > Lepus > Lepus oiostolus. The sequence goes on from CM070804.1 coordinate 747,056, forward strand.
GAGAAACGACAGGAAATGCCTCAAACAAACATGATATTTATGTTTGTATAGATCACATTTTATGCACTTGCCTAACGAAAAGACTTTGCTTTTCTCGAAAACCATTTTAACTGTGATTTTCTCGGTCCATTGCATATGAATTCCCCACCAGTTTGTCCGGATATGCCTGGATGAAACCGGAAATATCCGGTTTTGTTGTGGCCAACTCAATCACAGATATGGCTACAGTCTCTGAGTTTGTGTATTCCTGATATTATCCAAGGACTTTATTGTTTTGAATTTTTTTATTGGGTTACATTTTATTTTGATCTTGGATACAGTAATTGTTTCCACATGAAGCAACCACTTCTACATATTCGTATTTTCTAGGGAGAAAGCTAGAGGAACTGCGACAAACAAACATGTTATTTCTGTTTGTATAGATGACATTTTATGCAGTTGCCTAACGAAAAGACTTTGCTTTTCTCCAAAACCCTTTGTACTGTGATTTCTCGGTCCATTGCATACGAATTCCACACCACTTTGTCCAGATATGACTGGATGAAACCGGAAATATCCGGTTTTCTTTTGACTAACTTAATGCGAAATATTGTGAAAGCCTCTGTGTTTGTGTTTTCTGGATATTATCGATGGACTTTATTGTTTTGAATGTTTTTTATCAGGGAACATTTAATTTTGTGCTTGGAATCACTGATTGGTTCACATGGAGACACCAGCTCTACACATTCGTATTTTCTAAGGAGAAAGCTAGAGGAACTGCGGCAAACAAACATGATATTTCTGTTTGTATAGATGACATTTTATGCACTTGCCTAACCAAAAGACTTTGCTTTTCTCCAAAACCATTTTTACTGTGATTTTTCTCAGTCCATTGCATTCGCATTCCACAGCAGTTTGTCCGGATATGACTGGATGAAAATGGAAACATCCGGTTTTCTTTAGGTTAACTCAATCCGAAATATTGTGAAAGCCTCTGTGTTTGTGTTTTCTGGATATTATCGATGGACTTTATTGTTTTGAATGTTTTTATCAGGGAACATTTAATTTTGTACCATTGATACTCTAATTGGTTCATCATGGAGACACCAGCTCTACACATTCGTATTTTCTAGGGAGAATGCTACAGAAACTGCGTGAAAAAATCATGATATTTCTATTTGTATAGATGACATTTTATGCACTTGCCTAACGAAAAGACTTTGCTTTTCTCCAAAACCATTTTTAATGTGATTTTCTCGGTCCATTGCATACGAATTCCACAGCAGTTTGTCCGGATATGACTGGATGAAACAACAAATATCTGGTTGTGTTTTGGCTAACTCAATCCGAAATATTGTGAAAGCCTCTGTGTTTGTGTTTTCTAGAAATTATCGATGGACTTTATTGTTTGAATGTCTTTATTAGGGAACATTTAATTTTGTTCTTGGAAACACTAATTGGTTCCAGATGGAGACACCAGCTCTACACATTAGCATATTCTAGGGACAATTTTAGAGGAACTGCCGGAAACAAACATGATATTTCTGTATGTGTAGATGACATTTTATGCACTTGCCTAACGAAAAGACTTTGCTTTTCTCCAAAACCATTTGTACTGTGATTTTCTCGGTCCATTGCATACGAATTCCACACCAGTTTGTCCGGATATGACTGGAAGAAACCGGTAATATCCGGTTGTGTTTTGGCTAACTCAATCCCAGATATTGCTACAGCCTCTGTGTTGGTGTTTTGTGGATATTATTGATGGACTTTACTGTTTTGAATGTTTTTATCAGGGATCATTTAATTTTATGCTGGGAAGCCCTAATTGGTTCCACATGGAGACACCAGCTCTACACATTCGTATTTTCGAGGGAGAAACTACAGGAACTGCGACAAACAAACATGATATTTCTGTTTGTATAGATGACATTTTATGCACTTGCCTAACGAAAAGACTTTGCTTCTCTCCAAAACCATTTTTACTGTGATTTTCTCGGTCCATTGCATACGAATTCCACACCACTTTGTCCGGATATGACTGGATGAAACCAGAAATATCCGGTTTTGTTTTGGCTAACTCAATCCTGATATTGCTATAGCCTCTGTGTTTGTGTTTTCTGGATATTATCCATGGACTTTATTGTTTTGAATGGTTTTTATCAGGGAACTTTTAATTTTGTACCTTAGAAGCACTAATTCCTTCTAAATGGAGACAATAGCTCTACACATTCGTATTTTTTAGGTAGAAATGTAGAGGGACTCTGACAAACAAACCTGGTATTTCTGTTTGTATAGATGACATTTTATGCACTTGCCTAAGCAAAAGAGTTTGCTTTTCTCCAAAACCATTTTTACTGTGATTTTCTCATTCCATTGCATACGAATTCCCCACCACTTTGCCCGGATGTGACTGGATGAAACCGGAAATATGCGGTATTGTATATGATTATTCAATCCCAGAAATTGCTACAGCCTCTGTGCTTGTGTTTTCTAGATATTATTAATGGACTTTATTGTTTTGAATGTTTTTTATCGGGGAACATTTTTTTGAGATTGGATAGAGTAATTGGTTCCACATGGAGACACCAGCTCTACACATTCGTATTTTCTAGGGAGATAGCTAGAGGAACTGCGACAAACAAACATGATATTTCTGTTTGTATCGATGATATTTTATGCACTTGCCTAACGAAAAGACTTTGCTTTTCTCCAAAACCATTTTTACTCTGATTTTCTAGGTCCATTGCATACAAATTCCAAACCAGTTTGACAGGATATGACTGGATGAAACCTTAAATATCCGGTTTTGTTTTGGCTAACTCAATCCCAGATATTGTCTCTGTGTTGTGTATTCCTGATATTATCCACGGATATATTGTTTTGAATGTTTTTATCAGTAAACATTTAATTTTGTGCTTGGAAACACTAATTGGTTCTACATGGAGACACCAGCTCTACACATTCGTATTTTCTAGGGAGAAAGCTAGAGGAACTGCGACAAATAATCATGATATTTCTGTTTGTATAGATGACATTTTATGCACTTCCCTAACCAAATGACTTTGCTTTTCTCCAAAACCATTTTTACTGTCATTCTCTCAGTCCATTGCATTCGAATTCCACACCACTTTGTCAGGATATGACTGGATGAAACCAAAAATATCCGGTTCTGTTTTGGCTAACTCAATCCGAAATATTGTGAAAGCCTCTGTGTTTGTTTATTCTGGATATTATCAATGGACTTGATTGTTGAATGTTTTTATCAGGGAACATTTAATTTTGTACCGTTGAAACACTAATTGGTTCATCAAGGGGACACCAGCTCTACACATTCGTATTTTCTAATGAGAAAGCTAGAGGAACTTCGGCAAACATGATATTTCTGTTTGTATAGATGACATTTTATACACTTTCCTAACGAAAAGACTTAGCTTTTCTCCAACACCCTTTGTACTGTGATTTCTTGGTCCATTGCATAGGAATTCCACAACACTTTGTCCAGATATGACTGGATGAAACCAGATATATCCAGTTGTGTTTTGTCTAACTCAATCCGAAATACTGTGAAAGCCTCTGTCTTTGTGTTTTCTGGATATTATCGATGGACTTTATTGTTTTGAATGTTTTTATCAGGGAACATTTACTTTTGTACCATTGAAACACTAATTGGTTGATCATGAGAACACCAGCTCTACTCGTTTGAATTTTCTAGGGAGTAAGCTAGAGGTACTGAGGTAAACAAACATGATATTTCGGTTTGTATAGATGACATTTTATGCACTTGCCTAATGAAAAGACTTTGCTTTTCTCCAAAACCTTTTTTACTGTGATTTTCTCGGTCCATTGCGTATGAATTCCACACCACTTTTTCCGGATATGACTGGATGTACCTGGAAATATGCAGTTTTGTTTTGGATAACTCAATCCCAGATATTGCTACAGCCTCTGTGTTTGTGTTTTCTGGATATTATCCATGGACTTTATTGTTTTGAATGTTTTTATCAGGGAACATTTAATTTTGTACCGTTGAAACAATAATTGTTTCATCAAGGGGACACCAGCTCTACACATTCGTATTTTCTAAGGAGAAAGCTAGAGGAACTTTGGCAAACAAACATGATATTTCTGTTTGTATAGATGACAATTTATGCACTTGCCTAAAGAAAAGACTTTGCTTTTCTCCAACACCCTTTGTACTGTGATTTCTTGGTCCATTGCATACGAATTCCACAACACTTTGTCCGGTTATGACTGGATGAAACCAGATATATCCGGTTGTGTTTTGTCTAACTCAACCTGAAATATTGTTAAAATCTCTGTGTTTGTGTTTTCTGGATATTATCCATGGTCTTTATTGTTTTGAATGTTTTTATCAGGGAACATTTAATTTTGTACCGTTGAAACACTTATTGGTTTATCATGGGAACACCAGCTCTACACGTTTGAATATTCTAGGGAGAATACTATACGAACTCAGGCGAACAAACATGATATTTCTGTTTGTATAAATGACATTTTATGCACTTGCCTAATGAAAAGACTTTGCTTTTCTCCAAAACCTTTTTACTGTGATTTTCTCGGTCCATTGCATACGAATTCCACACCACTTTGTCCGGATATGACTGGATGTAACTGGAAATATCCGGTTTTGTTTTGGATAACTCAATCCCAGATATTGCTACAGCCTCTGTGTTTGAATTTTCCAGATATTATGAATGGACTTTATTGTTTTGAATGTTTGTTATCAGGGAACATTTAATTTTGGGTTTGGCTACAGTAATGGGTTCCATATGGAGACACAAGCTCCACATATTCGTATTTTCTAGGGAGAAAGCTAGAGGAACTGTGGCAAACAAAGTTGATATTTCTGTTTGTATCGATGACATTTTATGCACTTGCCTAACGAAAAGACTTTGCTTTTCTCCAAAACCATTTTTACTGTGATTCTATCAGTCCAGATATGAACGTTTGAAACCAGAAATAGCCGGTTGTGTTTTGGCTAACTCAATCCGAAATATTGTGAAAGCCTCTGTGTTTGTGTTTTCTGGATATTATCCATGGACTTTATTGTTTGAATGTTTTTATCAGGGAACATTTAATTTTCTACCATTGAAACACTAATTGGTTCATCAAGGGGACTCCAACTCTACACATTTGTATTTTCTAGGGAGAATACTATACGAACTCAGGCGAACAAACATGATATTTCTGTTTGTATAGATGACATTTTATGCACTTGCAAAATGAAAACACGTTGCTTTTCTCCAAAACCATTTTTCCTGTGATTCTCTCAGTCCATTGCATACGAATTCCATACCACTTTGTGCAGATATGACTGGATGAAACCAGAAATATCCGGTTTTGTTTTGGTTAACTGTATCCCAGATATTGCTACAGCCTCTGTGTTTGTGTTTTCTGGATATTATCAACGGACTTTTTTGATTTGAATGTTTTTTATCAGGGAACATTTTATTTTCAGCCTTGATACAGTAATTGGTTCCACAGGGAGACACCAGCTCTACACATTCGTATTTTCTAGGTAGAAAGCAAGAGGAACTGCGACAAACAAACATTATATTTCTGTTTGTATCGATGATATTTTATGCACTTGCCTAATGAGAAGACTTTGCTGTTCTCCAAAACCATTTTTAATGTGATTTTCTCGGTTCCTTGCATACGAATTCCAAACCAGTTTCTTCGGATATGACTGGATGAAAACCGAAATATCTAGTTGTGTTTTGGCTAACTTTATCCGAAATATTGTGAAATCCTTGTGTTTGTGTTTTCTGGATATTATCGATGGACTTTATTGTTTTGAATATTTTTTATCAGGGAGCATTTAATTTTGTGCTTGGAATCACTGATTGGTTCCACATGGAGACACCAGCTCTACACATTCGTATTTTCTAGGGAGAAAGCTAGAGGAACTGTGGCAAACAAACATGATATTTCTGTTTGTGTCGAAGACATTTTATGCACTTGCCGAACGAAAAGACTTTGCTGTTCTCCAAAACCACTTTTACTGTGATTTTCTCGGTCCATTGCATACGAATTCCACACCAGTTTGTCCGGATATGACTGGATGAAACCGGAAATATCCGGTTTTCTTTTGACTAACTTAATCCGAAATATTGTGAAAGCCTCTTTGTTTGTGTTTTCTGGATATTATCGATGGACTTTATTGTTTGAATGTTTTCATCAGGGAACATTTACTTTTGTAGCATTGAAACACTAATTGGTTGATCATCGGAACACCAGCTCTACACGTTCGAATTTTCTAGGGAGAAAGCTAGAGGAACTGAGGCAAACAAACATGATATTTCTGTTTGTATTGATCACATTTTATGTTCTTGCCTAAAGAAAAGACTTTGCTTTTCTCCAAAACCATTTGTACTGTGATTTTCTCGGTCCATTGCATACGAATTCTACCCAACTTTGTCCGGATATGACTCAAGAAACCGGAAATATCCGGTTTTCTTTTGGTGAACTCAATCCGAAATATTGTGAAAGCCTCTGTGTTTGTGTTTTCTGGATATTATCGATGGACTTTATTGTTTTGAATGTTTTTATCAGGGAATATTTAATTTTGTACCATTGATACTCTAATTGGTTCATCATGGGAAGACCAGCTCTACACATTTGTATTTTCTAGGGAGAATGCTACAGGAACTGCGGCAAACAATCATGACATTTCTGTTTGTATAGATGACATTTTATGCACTTGCCATTACGAAAAGACTTTGCTTTTCTCCAAAACCATTTTTACTGTGATTTTCTCGGTCCATTGCATACGAAGTCCACACCACTTTGTCCGAATATGACTGGATGAAACAACAAATATCTGGTTGTGTTTTGGCTAACTCAATCCCAGATATTGCTACAGCCTCTGTGTTTGTGTTTTCTGGATATTATCGATGGACTTTATTGTTTGAATGCTTTTATCAGGGAACATTTAATGTTGTTCTTGGAAACACTAATTTGTTCCAGATGGAGACACCAGCTCTACACATTCTTATATTCTAGGGACAATTTTAGAGGAACTGTGGCAATCAAACATGATATTTCTGTTTGTATAGATGACATTTTATGCACTTGCCTAACCAAAAGACTTTGCTTTTCTCCAATACCCTTTCTACTGTGATTTCTTGGTCCATTGCATACGAATTCCACAACACTTTGTCTGGATATGACTGGATGTAACTGGAAATATCCGGTTTTGTTTTGGATAACTCAATCCCAGATATTGCTACACCCTCTGTGTTTGTGTTTTCTGGATATTTTCCATGGACTTTATTGTTTTGAATGTTTTTATCAGGGAACATTTAATTTTGTACCGTTGAAACAATAATTGTTTCATCAAGGGGACACCAGCTCTACACATTCGTATTTTCTAAGGAGAAAGCTAGAGGAACTTCAGCAAACAAACATGATATTTCTGTTTGTATAGATGACATTTTATGCACTTGCCTAACGAAAAGACTTTGCTTTTCTCCAACACCCTTTGTACTGTGATTTCTTGGTACATTGCATCCGATTTCCACAACACTTTGTCCAGATATGACTGGAAGAAACCAGATATATCCGGTTGTGTTTTGTCTAACTCAATCTGAAAGATTGTGAAAGCCCCTGTCTTTGTGTTTTCTGGATATTATGGATGGACTTTATTGTTTTGAATATTTTTATCAGGGAAGATTTAATTTTGTACCGCTGAAACACTATTTGGTTCATCATGGGGACTCCAGCTCTACATATTCGTATTTTCTAGGGAGAATACTATATGAACTGCGGCAAACAAACATGATATTTCTGTTTGTATAGATGACATTTTATGCACTTGCCTAATGAAAACACTTTGCTTTTATCCAAAACCATTTTTGCTGTGACTTTCTCGATGCATTGCATATGCATTGGAGAGCAGTTTGTCTGGATATGACTGGATGAATCAGCAAATATCTGGTTGTGTTTTTGCTAACTCAATCCGAAATATTGTGAAAGCCTCTGTGTTTGTGTTTTCTGGATATTATCGATGGACTTTATTGCTGTGAATATTTTTATTAGGGAACATTTAATTTTGTACCGTTGAAACACTAGTTGGTTCATGAAGGGGACACCAGCTCTACACATTCGTATTTTCTAATGAGAAAGCTAGAGGAACTTCGGCAAACATGATATTTCTCTTTGTATAGATGACATTTTATACACTTTCCTAACGAAAAGACTTAGCTTTTCTCCAACACCCTTTGTACTGTGATTTCTTGGTCCATTGCATAGGAATTCCACAACACTTTGTCCAGATATGACTGGATGAAACCAGATATATCCAGTTGTGTTTTGTCTAACTCAATCCGAAATACTGTGAAAGCCTCTGTCTTTGTGTTTTCTGGATATTATCGATGGACTTTATTGTTTTGAATGTTTTTATCAGGGAACATTTACTTTTGTACCATTGAAACACTAATTGGTTGATCATGAGAACACCAGCTCTACACGTTTGAATTTTCTAGGGAGTAAGCTAGAGGTACTGAGGTAAACAAACATGATATTTCGGTTTATATAGATGACATTTTATGCACTTGCCTAATGAAAAGACTTTGCTTTTCTCCAAAACCTTTTTTACTGTGATTTTCTCGGTCCATTGCGTATGAATTCCACACCACTTTTTCCGGATATGACTGGATGTACCTGGAAATATGCAGTTTTGTTTTGGATAACTCAATCCCAGATATTGCTACAGCCTCTGTGTTTGTGTTTTCTGGATATTATCCATGGACTTTATTGTTTTGAATGTTTTTATCAGGGAACATTTAATTTTGTACCGTTGAAACAATAATTGTTTCATCAAGGGGACACCAGCTCTACACATTCGTATTTTCTAAGGAGAAAGCTAGAGGAACTTTGGCAAACAAACATGATATTTCTGTTTGTATAGATGACAATTTATGCACTTGCCTAAAGAAAAGACTTTGCTTTTCTCCAACACCCTTTGTACTGTGATTTCTTGGTCCATTGCATAGGAATTCCACAACACTTTGTCCGGTTATGACTGGATGAAACCAGATATATCCGGTTGTGTTTTGTCTAACTCAACCTGAAATATTGTTAAAATCTCTGTGTTTGTGTTTTCTGGATATTATCCATGGACTTTATTGTTTTGAATGTTTTTATCAGGGAACATTTAATTTTGTACCGTTGAAACACTTATTGGTTTATCATGGGAACACCAGCTCTACACGTTTGAATATTCTAGGGAGAATACTATACGAACTCAGGCGAACAAACATGATATTTCTGTTTGTATAAATGACATTTTATGCACTTGCCTAATGAAAAGACTTTGCTTTTCTCCAAAACCTTTTTACTGTGATTTTCTCGGTCCATTGCATACGAATTCCACACCACTTTGTCCGGATATGACTGGATGTAACTGGAAATATCCGGTTTTGTTTTGGATAACTCAATCCCAGATATTGCTACAGCCTCTGTGTTTGAATTTTCCAGATATTATGAATGGACTTTATTGTTTTGAATGTTTGTTATCAGGGAACATTTAATTTTGGGTTTGGCTACAGTAATGGGTTCCATATGGAGACACAAGCTCCACATATTCGTATTTTCTAGGGAGAAAGCTAGAGGAACTGTGGCAAACAAAGTTGATATTTCTGTTTGTATCGATGACATTTTATGCACTTGCCTAACGAAAAGACTTTGCTTTTCTCCAAAACCATTTTTACTGTGATTCTATCAGTCCAGATATGAACGTTTGAAACCAGAAATAGCCGGTTGTGTTTTGGCTAACTCAATCCGAAATATTGTGAAAGCCTCTGTGTTTGTGTTTTCTGGATATTATCCATGGACTTTATTGTTTGAATGTTTTTATCAGGGAACATTTAATTTTCTACCATTGAAACACTAATTGGTTCATCAAGGGGACTCCAACTCTACACATTTGTATTTTCTAGGGAGAATACTATACGAACTCAGGCGAACAAACATGATATTTCTGTTTGTATAGATGACATTTTATGCACTTGCAAAATGAAAACACGTTGCTTTTCTCCAAAACCATTTTTCCTGTGATTCTCTCAGTCCATTGCATACGAATTCCATACCACTTTGTGCAGATATGACTGGATGAAACCAGAAATATCCGGTTTTGTTTTGGTTAACTGTATCCCAGATATTGCTACAGCCTCTGTGTTTGTGTTTTCTGGATATTATCAACGGACTTTTTTGATTTGAATGTTTTTTATCAGGGAACATTTTATTTTCAGCCTTGATACAGTAATTGGTTCCACAGGGAGACACCAGCTCTACACATTCGTATTTTCTAGGTAGAAAGCAAGAGGAACTGCGACAAACAAACATTATATTTCTGTTTGTATCGATGATATTTTATGCACTTGCCTAATGAGAAGACTTTGCTGTTCTCCAAAACCATTTTTAATGTGATTTTCTCGGTTCCTTGCATACGAATTCCAAACCAGTTTCTTCGGATATGACTGGATGAAAACCGAAATATCTAGTTGTGTTTTGGCTAACTTTATCCGAAATATTGTGAAATCCTTGTGTTTGTGTTTTCTGGATATTATCGATGGACTTTATTGTTTTGAATATTTTTTATCAGGGAGCATTTAATTTTGTGCTTGGAATCACTGATTGGTTCCACATGGAGACACCAGCTCTACACATTCGTATTTTCTAGGGAGAAAGCTAGAGGAACTGTGGCAAACAAACATGATATTTCTGTTTGTGTCGAAGACATTTTATGCACTTGCCGAACGAAAAGACTTTGCTGTTCTCCAAAACCACTTTTACTGTGATTTTCTCGGTCCATTGCATACGAATTCCACACCAGTTTGTCCGGATATGACTGGATGAAACCGGAAATATCCGGTTTTCTTTTGACTAACTTAATCCGAAATATTGTGAAAGCCTCTTTGTTTGTGTTTTCTGGATATTATCGATGGACTTTATTGTTTGAATGTTTTCATCAGGGAACATTTACTTTTGTAGCATTGAAACACTAATTGGTTGATCATCGGAACACCAGCTCTACACGTTCGAATTTTCTAGGGAGAAAGCTAGAGGAACTGAGGCAAACAAACATGATATTTCTGTTTGTATTGATCACATTTTATGTTCTTGCCTAAAGAAAAGACTTTGCTTTTCTCCAAAACCATTTGTACTGTGATTTTCTCGGTCCATTGCATACGAATTCTACCCAACTTTGTCCGGATATGACTCAAGAAACCGGAAATATCCGGTTTTCTTTTGGTGAACTCAATCCGAAATATTGTGAAAGCCTCTGTGTTTGTGTTTTCTGGATATTATCGATGGACTTTATTGTTTTGAATGTTTTTATCAGGGAATATTTAATTTTGTACCATTGATACTCTAATTGGTTCATCATGGGAAGACCAGCTCTACACATTCGTATTTTCTAGGGAGAATGCTACAGGAACTGCGGCAAACAATCATGACATTTCTGTTTGTATAGATGACATTTTATGCACTTGCCATTACGAAAAGACTTTGCTTTTCTCCAAAACCATTTTTACTGTGATTTTCTCGGTCCATTGCATACGAAGTCCACACCACTTTGTCCGAATATGACTGGATGAAACAACAAATATCTGGTTGTGTTTTGGCTAACTCAATCCCAGATATTGCTACAGCCTCTGTGTTTGTGTTTTCTGGATATTATCGATGGACTTTATTGTTTGAATGCTTTTATCAGGGAACATTTAATGTTGTTCTTGGAAACACTAATTTGTTCCAGATGGAGACACCAGCTCTACACATTCTTATATTCTAGGGACAATTTTAGAGGAACTGTGGCAATCAAACATGATATTTCTGTTTGTATAGATGACATTTTATGCACTTGCCTAACCAAAAGACTTTGCTTTTCTCCAATACCCTTTCTACTGTGATTTCTTGGTCCATTGCATACGAATTCCACAACACTTTGTCTGGATATGACTGGATGTAACTGGAAATATCCGGTTTTGTTTTGGATAACTCAATCCCAGATATTGCTACACCCTCTGTGTTTGTGTTTTCTGGATATTTTCCATGGACTTTATTGTTTTGAATGTTTTTATCAGGGAACATTTAATTTTGTACCGTTGAAACAATAATTGTTTCATCAAGGGGACACCAGCTCTACACATTCGTATTTTCTAAGGAGAAAGCTAGAGGAACTTCAGCAAACAAACATGATATTTCTGTTTGTATAGATGACATTTTATGCACTTGCCTAACGAAAAGACTTTGCTTTTCTCCAACACCCTTTGTACTGTGATTTCTTGGTACATTGCATCCGATTTCCACAACACTTTGTCCAGATATGACTGGAAGAAACCAGATATATCCGGTTGTGTTTTGTCTAACTCAATCTGAAAGATTGTGAAAGCCCCTGTCTTTGTGTTTTCTGGATATTATGGATGGACTTTATTGTTTTGAATATTTTTATCAGGGAAGATTTAATTTTGTACCGCTGAAACACTATTTGGTTCATCATGGGGACTCCAGCTCTACATATTCGTATTTTCTAGGGAGAATACTATATGAACTGCGGCAAACAAACATGATATTTCTGTTTGTATAGATGACATTTTATGCACTTGCCTAATGAAAACACTTTGCTTTTATCCAAAACCATTTTTGCTGTGACTTTCTCGATGCATTGCATATGCATTGGAGAGCAGTTTGTCTGGATATGACTGGATGAATCAGCAAATATCTGGTTGTGTTTTTGCTAACTCAATCCGAAATATTGTGAAAGCCTCTGTGTTTGTGTTTTCTGGATATTATCGATGGACTTTATTGCTGTGAATATTTTTATTAGGGAACATTTAATTTTGTACCGTTGAAACACTAGTTGGTTCATGAAGGGGACACCAGCTCTACACATTCGTATTTTCTAATGAGAAAGCTAGAGGAACTTCGGCAAACATGATATTTCTCTTTGTATAGATGACATTTTATACACTTTCCTAACGAAAAGACTTAGCTTTTCTCCAACACCCTTTGTACTGTGATTTCTTGGTCCATTGCATAGGAATTCCACAACACTTTGTCCAGATATGACTGGATGAAACCAGATATATCCAGTTGTGTTTTGTCTAACTCAATCCGAAATACTGTGAAAGCCTCTGTCTTTGTGTTTTCTGGATATTATCGATGGACTTTATTGTTTTGAATGTTTTTATCAGGGAACATTTACTTTTGTACCATTGAAACACTAATTGGTTGATCATGAGAACACCAGCTCTACACGTTTGAATTTTCTAGGGAGTAAGCTAGAGGTACTGAGGTAAACAAACATGATATTTCGGTTTATATAGATGACATTTTATGCACTTGCCTAATGAAAAGACTTTGCTTTTCTCCAAAACCTTTTTTACTGTGATTTTCTCGGTCCATTGCGTATGAATTCCACACCACTTTTTCCGGATATGACTGGATGTACCTGGAAATATGCAGTTTTGTTTTGGATAACTCAATCCCAGATATTGCTACAGCCTCTGTGTTTGTGTTTTCTGGATATTATCCATGGACTTTATTGTTTTGAATGTTTTTATCAGGGAACATTTAATTTTGTACCGTTGAAACAATAATTGTTTCATCAAGGGGACACCAGCTCTACACATTCGTATTTTCTAAGGAGAAAGCTAGAGGAACTTTGGCAAACAAACATGATATTTCTGTTTGTATAGATGACAATTTATGCACTTGCCTAAAGAAAAGACTTTGCTTTTCTCCAACACCCTTTGTACTGTGATTTCTTGGTCCATTGCATAGGAATTCCACAACACTTTGTCCGGTTATGACTGGATGAAACCAGATATATCCGGTTGTGTTTTGTCTAACTCAACCTGAAATATTGTTAAAATCTCTGTGTTTGTGTTTTCTGGATATTATCCATGGACTTTATTGTTTTGAATGTTTTTATCAGGGAACATTTAATTTTGTACCGTTGAAACACTTATTGGTTTATCATGGGAACACCAGCTCTACACGTTTGAATATTCTAGGGAGAATACTATACGAACTCAGGCGAACAAACATGATATTTCTGTTTGTATAAATGACATTTTATGCACTTGCCTAATGAAAAGACTTTGCTTTTCTCCAAAACCTTTTTATTGTGATTTTCTCGGTCCATTGCATACGAATTCCACACCACTTTGTCCGGATATGACTGGATGTAACTGGAAATATCCGGTTTTGTTTTGGATAACTCAATCCCAGATATTGCTACAGCCTCTGTGTTTGAATTTTCCAGATATTATGAATGGACTTTATTGTTTTGAATGTTTGTTATCAGGGAACATTTAATTTTGGGTTTGGCTACAGTAATGGGTTCCATAAGGAGACACAAGCTCCACATATTCGTATTTTCTAGGGAGAAAGCTAGAGGAACTGTGGCAAACAAAGTTGATATTTCTGTTTGTATCGATGACATTTTATGCACTTGCCTAACGAAAAGACTTTGCTTTTCTCCAAAACCATTTTTACTGTGATTCTATCAGTCCAGATATGAACGTTTGAAACCAGAAATAGCCGGTTGTGTTTTGGCTAACTCAATCCGAAATATTGTGAAAGCCTCTGTGTTTGTGTTTTCTGGATATTATCCATGGACTTTATTGTTTGAATGTTTTTATCAGGGAACATTTAATTTTCTACCATTGAAACACTAATTGGTTCATCAAGGGGACTCCAACTCTACACATTTGTATTTTCTAGGGAGAATACTATACGAACTCAGGCGAACAAACATGATATTTCTGTTTGTATAGATGACATTTTATGCACTTGCAAAATGAAAACACGTTGCTTTTCTCCAAAACCATTTTTCCTGTGATTCTCTCAGTCCATTGCATACGAATTCCATACCACTTTGTGCGGATATGACTGGATGAAACCAGAAATATCCGGTTTTGTTTTGGTTAACTGTATCCCAGATATTGCTACAGCCTCTGTGTTTGTGTTTTCTGGATATTATCAACGGACTTTTTTGATTTGAATGTTTTTTATCAGGGAACATTTTATTTTCAGCCTTGATACAGTAATTGGTTCCACAGGGAGACACCAGCTCTACACATTCGTATTTTCTAGGGAGAAAGCAAGAGGAACTGCGACAAACAAACATTATATGTCTGTTTGTATCGATGATATTTTATGCACTTGCCTAACGAGAAGACTTTGCTGTTCTCCAAAACCATTTTTAATGTGATTTTCTCGGTTCCTTGCATACGAATTCCAAACCAGTTTCTTCGGATATGACTGGATGAAAACCGAAATATCTAGTTGTGTTTTGGCTAACTTTATCCGAAATATTGTGAAATCCTTGTGTTTGTGTTTTCTGGATATTATCGATAGACTTTATTGTTTTGAATATTTTTTATCAGGGAGCATTTAATTTTGTGCTTGGAATCACTGATTGGTTCCACATGGAGACACCAGGTCTACACATTCGTATTTTCTAGGGAGAAAGCTAGAGGAACTGTGGCAAACAAACATGATATTTCTGTTTGTGTCGAAGACATTTTATGCACTTGCCGAACGAAAAGACTTTGCTGTTCTCCAAAACCACTTTTACTGTGATTTTCTCGGTCCATTGCATACGAATTCCACACCAGTTTGTCCGGATATGACTGGATGAAACCGGAAATATCCGGTTTTCTTTTGACTAACTTAATCCGAAATATTGTGAAAGCCTCTTTGTTTGTGTTTTCTGGATATTATCGATGGACTTTATTGTTTGAATGTTTTCATCAGGGAACATTTACTTTTGTAGCATTGAAACACTAATTGGTTGATCATCGGAACACCAGCTCTACACGTTCGAATTTTCTAGGGAGAAAGCTAGAGGAACTGAGGCAAACAAACATGATATTTCTGTTTGTATTGATCACATTTTATGTTCTTGCCTAAAGAAAAGACTTTGCTTTTCTCCAAAACCATTTGTACTGTGATTTTCTCGGTCCATTGCATACGAATTCTACCCAACTTTGTCCGAATATGACTCAAGAAACCGGAAATATCCGGTTTTCTTTTGGTGAACTCAATCCGAAATATTGTGAAAGCCTCTGTGTTTGTGTTTTCTGGATATTATCGATGGACTTTATTGTTTTGAATGTTTTTATCAGGGAACATTTAATTTTGTACCATTGATACTCTAATTGGTTCATCATGGGAAGACCAGCTCTACACATTCGTATTTTCTAGGGAGAATGCTACAGGAACTGCGGCAAACAATCATGACATTTCTGTTTGTATAGATGACATTTTATGCACTTGCCATTACGAAAAGACTTTGCTTTTCTCCAAAACCATTTTTACTGTGATTTTCTCGGTCCATTGCATACGAAGTCCACACCACTTTGTCCGAATATGACTGGATGAAACAACAAATATCTGGTTGTGTTTTGGCTAACTCAATCCCAGATATTGCTACAGCCTCTGTGTTTGTGTTTTCTGGATATTATCGATGGACTTTATTGTTTGAGTGCTTTTATCAGGGAACATTTAATGTTGTTCTTGGAAACACTAATTTGTTCCAGATGGAGACACCAGCTCTACACATTCTTATATTCTAGGGACAATTTTAGAGGAACTGTGGCAATCAAACATGATATTTCTGTTTGTATAGATGACATTTTATGCACTTGCCTAACCAAAAGACTTTGCTTTTCTCCAATACCCTTTCTACTGTGATTTCTTGGTCCATTGCATACGAATTCCACAACACTTTGTCTGGATATGACTGGATGTAACTGGAAATATCCGGTTTTGTTTTGGATAACTCAATCCCAGATATTGCTACACCCTCTGTGTTTGTGTTTTCTGGATATTTTCCATGGACTTTATTGTTTTGAATGTTTTTATCAGGGAACATTTAATTTTGTACCGTTGAAACAATAATTGTTTCATCAAGGGGACACCAGCTCTACACATTCGTATTTTCTAAGGAGAAAGCTAGAGGAACTTCAGCAAACAAACATGATATTTCTGTTTGTATAGATGACATTTTATGCACTTGCCTAACGAAAAGACTTTGCTTTTCTCCAACACCCTTTGTACTGTGATTTCTTGGTACATTGCATCCGATTTCCACAACACTTTGTCCAGATATGACTGGAAGAAACCAGATATATCCGGTTGTGTTTTGTCTAACTCAATCTGAAAGATTGTGAAAGCCCCTGTCTTTGTGTTTTCTGGATATTATGGATGGACTTTATTGTTTTGAATATTTTTATCAGGGAAGATTTAATTTTGTACCGCTGAAACACTATTTGGTTCATCATGGGGACTCCAGCTCTACATATTCGTATTTTCTAGGGAGAATACTATATGAACTGCGGCAAACAAACATGATATTTCTGTTTGTATAGATGACATTTTATGCACTTGCCTAATGAAAACACTTTGCTTTTATCCAAAACCGTTTTTGCTGTGACTTTCTCGATCCATTGCATATGCATTGGAGAGCAGTTTGTCTGGATATGACTAGATGAATCAGCAAATATCTGGTTGTGTTTTTGCTAACTCAATCCGAAATATTGTGAAAGCCTCTGTGTTTGTGTTTTCTGGATATTATCGATGGACTTTATTGCTGTGAATATTTTTATTAGGGAACATTTAATTTTGTACCGTTGAAACACTAATTGGTTCATCAAGGGGACTCCAGCTCTACACATTCGTATTTTCTAGGGGGAATTCTATACGAACTCCGTCGAACAAACATGATATTTCTGTTTGTATAGATGACATTTTATGCACTTGCCTAAGGATCAGACTTTGCTTTTCTCCAAAACCATTTTCCTGTGATTCTCTCAGTCCATTGCATACGAATTCCATACCACTTTGTGCGGATATGACTGGATGAAACCGGAAATATCCGGTTTTCTTGTGCTTAACTCAATCCGAAATATTGCTACAGCCTCTGTGTTTGTGTTTTCTGGATATTATCGATGGACTTTATTGTTTTGAATGTTTTTATCAGGGAACATTTAATTTTGTATGGTTGAAACACTTATTGTTTCATCATCGGAACACCAGCTTTATAGATTGTATTTTCTAGGTAGAAAGCTAGAGGAACTGCGACAAACAAAATGATATTCCTGTTTGTATAGATGACATATTATGCACTTGCCTCACGAAAAGACTTTGCTTTTCTCCAGAACCGTTTTTACTGTGATTTTCTCTGTCCGTTGCCTACGAATTCCACACCAGTTTATCCGGATATGACTGGATGAAACCAGAAATATCCGGGTTTTTTTTGGCTATCTTAATCCCAGATATTCCTACAGTCTCTGTCTTTGTGTATTCCTGGTATTATCCAGACACTTTACGATTTTGAATGTTTTTTTATCAGGGAATTTTTAATTTTGTGCTTCTAATCATTAATTGGTTCGACATGGAGACACCAGCTCTACACGTTCGTATTATCTAGGGAGAAAGCTATAGTAACTGCAGAAAACAAACATGATATTTCTATTTGTATCGATGACATTTTATGCACTTGCCTAATGGAAATACTTTGCTTTTCTGCAAAACCATTTTTACCCTGGATGAAACTAGAAATATCCGGTTTTGTTTGGCTATCTCAATCCCAGATATTCCTACAGCCTCTGTGTTTGTGTTTTCTGGATATTATCAACGGACTTTATTGTTTTGGAAGTTTTTCATCAGGGAACATTTATTTTTGTGTTTTCAAACACTATTTGGTTCCTCATGGAGACACCCGCTCTACACATTTTGTGCTTGGAAACACTAATTGGTTCTACATGTAGACACCAGCTCTACACTTTCGTATTTTCTAGGTAGAAAGCTAGAGGAACTGCGGCAAACAAACAAGGTATTTATGTTTGTATAGAGGAACTACGACAAACAAACATGATATTTATGTTTGTATAGATGACATTTCATACACTTGCCTAACGAAAAGACTTTGCTTTTCTCCAATACATTTCTTATAGTGATTTTCTTTTGTACTGTGATTTTGTCGTTCCATTGCATACAAATTCCACACCACTTTGTCCGGATATGACTGGATGAATCCAGAAATATCTTGTTGAGTTTTGGCTAACTCAATCCGAAATATTGTGAAAACCTCTGTGTTTGTGTTTTCTGGATATTATCAATAGACGTTATTGTTTTGAATATTTTTATCAGGGATCATTTAATTTTGTACCATTGAAACACTAATTTGTTCATCATGGGAACACCAGCTCTACACATTCTTATTTTCTAGGGAGAATGCTAGAGGAACTGCGGCAAACAAACATGATATTTCTTTTTGTATAGATGATATTTTATGCACTTGCCTAACAAAAAGACTTTGCTTTTCTCGAAAACAATTTTTACTGTGATTTTCTCGGTCCATTGCATACGAGTTCCACAACAGTTTGTCCAGGTAAGTCTGGATGAAACCAGAAATATCTGGTTTTGTTTTGGCTAACACAATCCCAGATTTTGCTACAGACTCTGTGTTTGTGTATTCCTGATATTATCCACAGACTTTATTGTTTTGAATGTTTTTTATTGCGGAACATTTTATTTTTTGCTTGGAACCTCTAATTGGTTCCACATGGAGACACCAGGTCTACACATTCGTATTTTCTAGGGAGAAAGCTAGAGGAACTGTGGCAAACAAACATGATATTTCTGTTTGTGTCGAAGACATTTTATGCACTTGCCGAACGAAAAGACTTTGCTGTTCTCCAAAACCACTTTTACTGTGATTTTCTCGGTCCATTGCATACGAATTCCACACCAGTTTGTCCGGATATGACTGGATGAAACCGGAAATATCCGGTTTTCTTTTGACTAACTTAATCCGAAATATTGTGAAAGCCTCTTTGTTTGTGTTTTCTGGATATTATCGATGGACTTTATTGTTTGAATGTTTTCATCAGGGAACATTTACTTTTGTAGCATTGAAACACTAATTGGTTGATCATCGGAACACCAGCTCTACACGTTCGAATTTTCTAGGGAGAAAGCTAGAGGAACTGAGGCAAACAAACATGATATTTCTGTTTGTATTGATCACATTTTATGTTCTTGCCTAAAGAAAAGACTTTGCTTTTCTCCAAAACCATTTGTACTGTGATTTTCTCGGTCCATTGCATACGAATTCTACCCAACTTTGTCCGAATATGACTCAAGAAACCGGAAATATCCGGTTTTCTTTTGGTGAACTCAATCCGAAATATTGTGAAAGCCTCTGTGTTTGTGTTTTCTGGATATTATCGATGGACTTTATTGTTTTGAATGTTTTTATCAGGGAACATTTAATTTTGTACCATTGATACTCTAATTGGTTCATCATGGGAAGACCAGCTCTACACATTCGTATTTTCTAGGGAGAATGCTACAGGAACTGCGGCAAACAATCATGACATTTCTGTTTGTATAGATGACATTTTATGCACTTGCCATTACGAAAAGACTTTGCTTTTCTCCAAAACCATTTTTACTGTGATTTTCTCGGTCCATTGCATACGAAGTCCACACCACTTTGTCCGAATATGACTGGATGAAACAACAAATATCTGGTTGTGTTTTGGCTAACTCAATCCCAGATATTGCTACAGCCTCTGTGTTTGTGTTTTCTGGATATTATCGATGGACTTTATTGTTTGAGTGCTTTTATCAGGGAACATTTAATGTTGTTCTTGGAAACACTAATTTGTTCCAGATGGAGACACCAGCTCTACACATTCTTATATTCTAGGGACAATTTTAGAGGAACTGTGGCAATCAAACATGATATTTCTGTTTGTATAGATGACATTTTATGCACTTGCCTAACCAAAAGACTTTGCTTTTCTCCAATACCCTTTCTACTGTGATTTCTTGGTCCATTGCATACGAATTCCACAACACTTTGTCTGGATATGACTGGATGTAACTGGAAATATCCGGTTTTGTTTTGGATAACTCAATCCCAGATATTGCTACACCCTCTGTGTTTGTGTTTTCTGGATATTTTCCATGGACTTTATTGTTTTGAATGTTTTTATCAGGGAACATTTAATTTTGTACCGTTGAAACAATAATTGTTTCATCAAGGGGACACCAGCTCTACACATTCGTATTTTCTAAGGAGAAAGCTAGAGGAACTTCAGCAAACAAACATGATATTTCTGTTTGTATAGATGACATTTTATGCACTTGCCTAACGAAAAGACTTTGCTTTTCTCCAACACCCTTTGTACTGTGATTTCTTGGTACATTGCATCCGATTTCCACAACACTTTGTCCAGATATGACTGGAAGAAACCAGATATATCCGGTTGTGTTTTGTCTAACTCAATCTGAAAGATTGTGAAAGCCCCTGTCTTTGTGTTTTCTGGATATTATGGATGGACTTTATTGTTTTGAATATTTTTATCAGGGAAGATTTAATTTTGTACCGCTGAAACACTATTTGGTTCATCATGGGGACTCCAGCTCTACATATTCGTATTTTCTAGGGAGAATACTATATGAACTGCGGCAAACAAACATGATATTTCTGTTTGTATAGATGACATTTTATGCACTTGCCTAATGAAAACACTTTGCTTTTATCCAAAACCGTTTTTGCTGTGACTTTCTCGATCCATTGCATATGCATTGGAGAGCAGTTTGTCTGGATATGACTAGATGAATCAGCAAATATCTGGTTGTGTTTTTGCTAACTCAATCCGAAATATTGTGAAAGCCTCTGTGTTTGTGTTTTCTGGATATTATCGATGGACTTTATTGCTGTGAATATTTTTATTAGGGAACATTTAATTTTGTACCGTTGAAACACTAATTGGTTCATCAAGGGGACTCCAGCTCTACACATTCGTATTTTCTAGGGGGAATTCTATACGAACTCCGTCGAACAAACATGATATTTCTGTTTGTA
Source organism: Lepus oiostolus (assembly GCA_036325905.1). Lineage (NCBI taxonomy): Eukaryota > Metazoa > Chordata > Mammalia > Lagomorpha > Leporidae > Lepus > Lepus oiostolus. The sequence goes on from CM070804.1 coordinate 768,951, forward strand.
TAGATGACATTTTATGCACTTGCCTAAGGATCAGACTTTGCTTTTCTCCAAAACCATTTTCCTGTGATTCTCTCAGTCCATTGCATACGAATTCCATACCACTTTGTGCGGATATGACTGGATGAAACCGGAAATATCCGGTTTTCTTGTGCTTAACTCAATCCGAAATATTGCTACAGCCTCTGTGTTTGTGTTTTCTGGATATTATCGATGGACTTTATTGTTTTGAATGTTTTTATCAGGGAACATTTAATTTTGTATGGTTGAAACACTTATTGTTTCATCATCGGAACACCAGCTTTATAGATTGTATTTTCTAGGTAGAAAGCTAGAGGAACTGCGACAAACAAAATGATATTCCTGTTTGTATAGATGACATATTATGCACTTGCCTCACGAAAAGACTTTGCTTTTCTCCAGAACCGTTTTTACTGTGATTTTCTCTGTCCGTTGCCTACGAATTCCACACCAGTTTATCCGGATATGACTGGATGAAACCAGAAATATCCGGGTTTTTTTTGGCTATCTTAATCCCAGATATTCCTACAGTCTCTGTCTTTGTGTATTCCTGGTATTATCCAGACACTTTACGATTTTGAATGTTTTTTTATCAGGGAATTTTTAATTTTGTGCTTCTAATCATTAATTGGTTCGACATGGAGACACCAGCTCTACACGTTCGTATTATCTAGGGAGAAAGCTATAGTAACTGCAGAAAACAAACATGATATTTCTATTTGTATCGATGACATTTTATGCACTTGCCTAATGGAAATACTTTGCTTTTCTGCAAAACCATTTTTACCCTGGATGAAACTAGAAATATCCGGTTTTGTTTGGCTATCTCAATCCCAGATATTCCTACAGCCTCTGTGTTTGTGTTTTCTGGATATTATCAACGGACTTTATTGTTTTGGAAGTTTTTCATCAGGGAACATTTATTTTTGTGTTTTCAAACACTATTTGGTTCCTCATGGAGACACCCGCTCTACACATTTTGTGCTTGGAAACACTAATTGGTTCTACATGTAGACACCAGCTCTACACTTTCGTATTTTCTAGGTAGAAAGCTAGAGGAACTGCGGCAAACAAACAAGGTATTTATGTTTGTATAGAGGAACTACGACAAACAAACATGATATTTATGTTTGTATAGATGACATTTCATACACTTGCCTAACGAAAAGACTTTGCTTTTCTCCAATACATTTCTTATAGTGATTTTCTTTTGTACTGTGATTTTGTCGTTCCATTGCATACAAATTCCACACCACTTTGTCCGGATATGACTGGATGAATCCAGAAATATCTTGTTGAGTTTTGGCTAACTCAATCCGAAATATTGTGAAAACCTCTGTGTTTGTGTTTTCTGGATATTATCAATAGACGTTATTGTTTTGAATATTTTTATCAGGGATCATTTAATTTTGTACCATTGAAACACTAATTTGTTCATCATGGGAACACCAGCTCTACACATTCTTATTTTCTAGGGAGAATGCTAGAGGAACTGCGGCAAACAAACATGATATTTCTTTTTGTATAGATGATATTTTATGCACTTGCCTAACAAAAAGACTTTGCTTTTCTCGAAAACAATTTTTACTGTGATTTTCTCGGTCCATTGCATACGAGTTCCACAACAGTTTGTCCAGGTAAGTCTGGATGAAACCAGAAATATCTGGTTTTGTTTTGGCTAACACAATCCCAGATTTTGCTACAGACTCTGTGTTTGTGTATTCCTGATATTATCCACAGACTTTATTGTTTTGAATGTTTTTTATTGCGGAACATTTTATTTTTTGCTTGGAACCTCTAATTGGTTCCACATGGAGACACCAGCTCTACACATTAATATTTTCTAGGGAGAAAGCTAGAGGAACTGTGGCAAACAATCATGATATTTTTGTTTGTGTCGATGACATTTTATGCACTTGCCTAACGAAAAGACTTTGCTTTTCTCCAAAACCATTTTTACTGTGATTTTCTCAGTCAATTGCATACGAATTCCTCACCAGTTTGTCCGGATATGACTGGATGGAAACAGAAATATCCGGTTTTGTTTTGGCTAACTCAATCCCAGATATTACTACAGACTCTGGGTTTGTTTTCTCTGGATATTATCAATGGACTTTATTGTTTTGAATGTTTTTTATCGCGAACATTTTATTTTGAGCTTGGATACAGAAATAGGTTCCACATTGAGACACCAGCTCTACATATTTCTAATTTCTAGAGAGCCAGCTAGAGGTACTGAAGCAAACAAACATGATATTTCTGTTTGTATAGATGACATTTTATGCACTTGCCTGACGAAAATATATTGCTTTTCTCCAAAACCATTTTTACTTTGATTATCGATCCATTGCATACGAATTCCACAACAGTTTTTCAGGATTTGACTGGATGAAACCAGAAATATCCGGTTGTGTTTTGGCTAACTCAATCCGAAATATTGGGAAAGCCGCTGTGTTTGTTTTTTCTGGATATTATCCATAGAAAGTATTTTTTTGAATGTTTTTATCAGGGAACATTTAATTTTGTACCATTGAAACAATGATTGGTTCATCATGGGGACACCAGCTCTACACATTCGTATTTTCTAGGGAGAAAACTAGAGGAACTGCGACAAACAAACATGATATTTCTGTTTGTATAGATGACATTTTATGCACTTGCCTAACGAAAAGACTTTGCTTTTCTACAAAACCATTTTTACTGTGATTTTCTTGGTCCATTGCATACGAATTCCACACTAGTTTGTCCAGATATGACTGGATGAAACCGGAAATATCCGGTTTTGTTTTGGCTAACCAAATCCGAGATACTGCTACAGCCTCTGTGTTTGTGTATTCCTCATATTATCCCCAGACTTTATTTTTTTGAAATTTGTTATTGCGGAACATTTTATTTTGAGCTTGGATACAGTAATTGGTTCCACATAAAGAAACCAGCTCTACACATTTGTATTTTCAAGGGAGAAAGCTAGAGGAACTTCGGCAAATAAACATGATATTTCTGTTTTTATAAAGGAAATTTTATGCACTTGCCTGACGAAAAGACTTTGCTTTTCTCCAAAACCATTTGTACTGTGATTTTCTCCATCCATTGCATACGAATTCCAAAATATTTGGTGCAGATATGACTGGAAGAAACCGGAAATATCCGGTTGTGTTTTTGCTAACTCTATCCAAAATATTGCTACAGCCTCTGGGTTTATGTTTCTGGAGATTATCCATAGACTTTATTGTTTTGAATGTTTTTATTAGGGAACATTTTGTTTTGTACCATTGAAACACTAACTGGTTCATCATGGAGACACCAGCTCTACATATTCGTATTTTCTAGGGAGATAGCTAGAAGAACTGCAGCAAACAAACATGATATTTCTGTTTGTATCGATGATATTTTATGCATTATCCTGACGAAAAGACTTTGCTTATCTCCAAAACCATTTTTACTGTGATTTTCTCGGGCCATTGCATACGAATTCCAAAACACTTTTTGCGGATATGACTGTAAGAAACTAGAAATATCCGTTTGTGTTTTGGCTAACTCATTCTGAATTATTGCTACAGCCTCTGGGTTTATGTTTCTGGATATTATCCATGGACTTTATTGTTTTGAAAGTTTTTTATCGGGGAATATTTAATTTTGAGCTTGGAAACACTAATTGGTTCCACATGGAGACACCAGCTCTACACTTTCATATTTTCTAGGAAGAAAGCTAGAGGAACTGCGGCAAACAAACATGCTATTTCTGTTTGTATAGATGACAGTTTATGCACTTGCCTAACGAAAAGACTTTGCTTTTCTCCAAAACCACTTTTACTGTGATTTTCTCGGTCCATTGCATACGAATTCCACACCACTTTGTCCGGATATGACTGGATGAAACCGGAAATATCCGGTTTTGTATTGGCTAACTCAATCCCAGATACTGTTGTAGCCTCTGTGTTTGTGTATACCTGATATTATGCAAGGATTTTATTGTTTTGGATGTTTTTATCAGGGAATATTTAATTTTGTGCTTGGAAACACTAATTGGTTCATCATGGGTACACAAGCTCTACATGTTCGTATTTTCTAGGGAGAAAGCTAGAGTAACTGTGGCAAACAAACATGATATTTGTGTTTGTGTCGATGACATTTTATGCATTTTCCTAACGAAAAGACTTTGCTTTTCTCCAAAACCATTTGTACTGTGATTTTCTTGGTCCCTTGCACACGAATTTCACACCAGTTTGTCCGGATATGACTGGATGAAAACAGAAATATCCGTTTGTGCTTTGGCTAACTAAATCTGAAATATTGTGAAAGCCTCTGTGCTTGTGTTTTCTGGATATAAACGAGGGACTGTATTGTTTTGAAAGTTTTTATCAGGGAACATTTAATTTTGTACCGTTGAAACACTAATTGCTTCATCATGGGGACACTAGCTCTACACATTCTTATTTTCTAGGGAGAAAGCTAAAGGAACTGCGGCAAACAAACATGATATTTGTGTTTGTATAGGTGACATTTTATGCAGTGCCTAACGAAAAGACTTTGCTTTTCTCCAAAACCATTTTTACTGTGATTTTTCTCGGTCCATTGCATACGATTTCCACACCACTTTGTCCGAATATGACTGGATGAAACCAGTAATATCCGGTTTTTTTTTTTTGACTAAGTCAATCCCCGAATTTTCTGTAGCCTCTTTGTTTCTGTTTTCTGGATATTATCAATGGATTTCATGGTTTTGAATGTTTTTTATCGGGGAACTTTTTATTTTGAGCTTGGAAACAGTAACTGGTTCAATATGGAGCCACCAGCTCTACATATTTGTATTTTCTAGGGAGAAAACTAGAGGAGCTACGGAAAACAAACATGATATTTCTGTTTGTATAGATGACATTTTATGCACTTGCCTAACGAAAAGACTTTGCTTTTCTCCAAAACCAATTGTACTGTGATTTTCTCGGTCCATTGCATACGAATTCCACAACACTTTGTCCAGATATGACTGGATGAAACAGAAATATCGGATGGTGTTATGCCTAACTCAATGAGGAATATTGTGAAAGCCTCTTTGTTTGTGTATTCCTGATATTATCAACGGACTTTTTTGTTTTGGATGTTTTTTATCGGGGAATATTTAATTTTGTACCATTGAAACACTAATTGGTTCATCATGGAGACACCAGCTCTAGACATTCGTATCTCTAGGGAGAAAGTTAGAGGAACTGCGACAAACAAACATGATGTTTCTGTTTGTATAGATGACATTTTATGCACATGCCCAAGAAAAAGATTTTGCTTTTCTCCAAAACCATTTTTACTGTGATTTTCTTGGTCCATTGCATATGAATTCCACACCAGGTTATCCGGATATGACTGGATGAAAACAGAGATATCTGGTTGTCTTTTGGCTAACTCAATCTGAAATATTGTGAAAGCCTCTGTGTTTGTGTTTTCTGGATATTATTGATGGACAGTATTGTTTTGAATGTTTTTATCAGGGAACATTTAATTTGTACCGTTGAAACAGTAATTGGTTTATCATGTGGACACCAGCTCTACTTATTCGTATTTTCTAGGGAGAAAGCTAGAGAAACTGCGGCAAACAAACATGATATTTCTGTTTGTATAGATGACATTTTATGCACTTGCCTAAATAAAAGACTTTGCTTTTTTCAAAACCATTTGTACTGTGATTTTCTCGGTCCATTGCATACGAATTCCACACCAGTTTGTCCGGATATGACTGGATGCAACCGGAAATATCCGTTTTTTTTTTTTTTTTTTTTGGCTAACTCAATCCCAGATATTGCTACAGCCTCTGTGTTTGTGTTTCTGGATAATATCAATGGACTTAATTGTTTTGGATGTTTTTTATCAGGCAATATTTAATTTTGTGCTTGGAAACACTAACTGCTTAATCATGGGGACACAGGCTCTACATATTCGTATTTTCTAGGGAGAAAGCTAGAGGAACTGCGGCAAACAAACATGATATTTCTGTTTGTATAGATGACATTTTATGCACTTGCCTAACGAAAAGACTTTGCTTTTCTCCAAAACCAATTTTACTGTGATTTTCTCGGTCCATTGCATACGAATTCCACACCAGTTTGTCCGGATATGTCTGGATGAAACCAGACATATCCGGTTGTGTTTTGGCTAACTCAATCCGAAATATTGTGAAAGCCACTGTGTTTTTGTGTTTTCTGGATATTATCAACAGACTTTATCGTTTTGAATGTTTTTTATCAGGGAACATTTAATTTTGTGCTGGGAAACACTAATTGGTTCCACATGGAGACACCAGCTCTACACATTCATATTTTCTAGGGAGAAAGCTTGAGGAACTGCGGCAAACCAACATGAGATTTCTATTTGTACTAAGACATTTTATGCACTTGCCTAACGAAAAGACTTTCCTTTTCCTCAAAACCATTTTTACTGTGATTTTCTCGGTCAATTGCATATGAATTCCCCCCCACTTTGTCTGGATATGCCTGGATGAAACCAGAAATATCCGCTTGTGTTTTGGTTAACGAATCCAGATATTGCTATAACCTCTGTGTTTCTGTTTTCTTGATATTATGGATGGACTATATTGTCTTGAATTTTTTTTATCAGGGAACATTTAATTTTGTACCATAGAAACACTAATTGGTTCCACAAGGAGACACCAGCTATACATATTCATATATTCTAGGGAGAAACCCAGAGGCACTGTGGCAAACAAACATGATATTTCTGTTTGTATAGATGATACTTTATTCATTTGCCTAAGAGAAATACTTGCTTTCTTCCAAAACCATTTTTACTGTGATTTTCTCGGACCATTGCATACGAAGTCCACACCAGTTTGAAACCAGAAATATCTGGTTGTGTTTTGGATAACTCAATCGAAATATTGTGAAAGCCTTTGTGTTTGTGTTTTCAGGATATAATCAACGGACTTTATTGTTTTGAATGTTTTTTTATCAGGGAATATTTAATTTTGTGCTGGCAAACACTAATTGGTTCCACAGGGAGACACCAGCTCTACACATTCGTATTTTCTAGGGAGAAAGCTTGAGGAACTGTGGCAAAAAACATGATATTTTTGTTTGTATAGCTGATATTTAATGCAATTTCCTAATGAAAAGACTTTGCTTTTCTCCAAAACCATTTTTACTCTTATGTTCTCAGACTATTGCATATGAATTCCACACCAATTCGTCTGGATATGACTGGATGAAACCAGAAATATCCGGTTTTGTTTTGGCTAACTCCATCCCAGATATTGCTACAGCCTCTGTGTTTGTGTTTTCTGGATATTATCAATGGACTTTATGGTTTTGAATGTTTTTTATCAGGGAACATTTTATTTTGTGCTGCAAACACTAGTTGACTCCACATGGAGAAACAAGCTCTACACATTCGTATTTTCTAGGGAGAAAGCTAGAGGAACTGCTGCAAACAAATATGATATACCTGTTTGTATAGATGACATTTTATGCACTTGCCTAACGAAAAGACTTTGCTTTTCTCCAAAACCATTTTGACTGGGATTTTCTCGGTCCATTGCATATGAATTCCACCAAACTTTGTCCAGATATGACTGGATGAAATTAGAAATATCCGGTTGTGTTTTGGCTAACTCAATCCCAGATATTGCTACAGCCTCTGTGTTTCCGTTTACCGGATATTATCGATGAATTTTACTGTTTTGAATGTTTTTATCAGGGAACATTTAATTTTGTGCTGGGAAACACTAATGGGTTCCACAGGGAGACACCAGCTCTACACATTCGTATATTCTAGGGAGAAAGCGAGAGGAACTATGGCAAAAAAACATGATATTTCTGTTTGTATAGATGACATTTTATGCACTTGCCTAACGAAAAGACTTTGCTTTTGTCCAATACCGTATTTACTGTGATTTTCTCGGTCCATTGCATACGAATTCCACCCTACTTTGTTCGGATATGACTGGATGAAATTAGAAATATCCGGTTGTGTTTTGGCTAACTCAATCCCAGATATTGCTACAGCCTCTGAGTTTGTGTTTTCTAAATATAATCGACGGACTTTATTGTTTTGAATGTTTTTATCAGGGAACATTTAAGTTTGTACTGTAGGAATACTAATTGGTTCCACAGGGAGACACCAGCTCTACACATTCGTATTTTCTAGGGAGAAAGCTTGAGGAACTGCGGCAAACAAACATGATATTTCTGTTTGCATAGATGACATTTTATCCACTTGCCTAATGAAAAGACTTTGCTTTTCTCCAAAACCATTTGTACTGTGAATTTCTCTTTCCAATACATATGAATTCCACACCATTTTGACTTGGTACGCTTGGACGAAACCAGAAGTATCCGGTTGCTTTTTTGCTAATTCAGTCCCAGATATTGCTAGAGCCTCTGTGTTTGTGTTTTTCGGATATTATCAACGGACCTTATTGTTTTCAATTTTTTTATCAGTGAACATTTAATTTTGTGCTGGGAAACACTAATGGGTTCCACATGGAGACACCAGCTCTACACATTTTTATTTTCTAGGGAGAAAGCTAGAGGAACTGCAGCAAAGAAACCTGATATTTTTCTTTCTATAGATGACATTTTATGCACCTGCCTAAAGAAAAGACTTTGCTTTTTCCAAAACCATTCTTACTGTGATTTTCTCGGTCCATTGCATATGAATTCCACACCAATTTTAGGGATATGACTGTATGAAACCAAAAATATCCAGTTGTGTTTTGGCTAACTCAATCCCAGATATTGCTAGAGCCTCTGTGTTTGTGTTTTCTGGATATTATCAATGGACTTTATTATGTTGAATGTTTTTTATCAGGGAACATTTAATTTTGTGCTGGGAAACAATAGTTGGTTCCACTTGGAGAAATCAGCTCTACACATTCTTATATTCTAGCGAGAAAGCTAGAGGAACTGCGGCAAACAAACATGATATTTCTGTTTGTATAGATGACCTTTTTAGCATTTGCCTAAGAGAAAAACTTGCTTTACAGCAAAACCATTTTTACTGTGATTTTCTCGGTCCATTGCATGCGAATTCCACACCACTTTGTCCGGATATGACTGGATGCAACCAGGAATATCTACTTGTGTTTTGGCTAATTCAATCCCAGATATTGCTACCGCCTCTGTGTTTGTTTTTTCTAGATATTATAAACGGGCTTTATTGTTTTGAATTTTTTATCAGGGAACATTTAATTTTGTACCATAGAAACACTAATTGGTTCCACAGGGAGACAGCAGCTATACATACTCATATTTTCTAGGGAGAAACCTAGAGTCACTGCGGCAAACAAACATGATATTTCTGTTTGTATAGATGTCATTTTATGCACTTGCCTAAGAGAAATACTTGCTTTCCTCCAAAACCATTTGTACTGTTATTTTCTCCATCCATTGCATACGAATTCCACACCAGTTTGTCCGGATATCACTGGATGAAACCAGAAATATCCGGTTGTGTTTTGGCTAACTCAATCCTAAATATTGTGAAATCCTCTGTATTTGTGTTTTGTAAATATTATCGATGGACTTGTTTTGAATGTTTTTATCAGGGAACATTTAATTTTGTGCTGGGAAACACTAATTGGTTCCACAGGGAGACACCAGCTCTACACATTCGTATTTTCTAGGGAGAAAGCTAGACGAACTGCGGCAAACAAACATGATATTTCTGTTTGCATAGATGACATTTTATGCACTTGCCTAACGAAAAGACTTTGCTTTTGTCCAAAACCGTATTTACTGTGATTTTCTCGGTCCATTGCATATGTATTCCAGAGCAGTTTGTCCGGATATGACTGGATGAAACCAGAAATATCCGGTTGTGTTTTGGATAACTCAATCGAAATATAGTTAAAGCCTTTGTGTTTGTGTTTTCAGGATATTATCAACGGACTTTATTGTTTTGAATGTTTTTTTCAGGGAACATTTAATTTTGTGCTGGGAAACACTAATTGGTTCCACAGGGAGACACCAGCTCTACACATTGGTATTTTCTAGGGAGAAAGCTTGAGGAACTGTGGCAAAAAACATGATATTTTTGTTTGTATAGCTGATATTTAATGCAATTTCCTAATGAAAAGACTTTGCTTTTCTCCAAAACCATTTTTACTCTTATGTTCTCAGACTATTGCATCTGAATTCCACACCAATTCGTCTGGATATGACTGGATGAAACCAGAAATATCCGGTTTTGTTTTGGCTAACTCCATCCCAGATATTGCTACAGCCTCTGTGTTTGTGTTTTCTGGATATTATCAATGGACTTTATGGTTTTGAATGTTTTTTTATCAGGGAACATTTAATTTTGTGCTGCAAACACTAGTTGACTCCACATGGAGAAACAAGCTCTACACATTCGTATCTCTAGGGAGAAAGCGAGAGGAACTGCTGCAAACAAATATGATATACTGTTTGTATAGATGACATTTTATGCACTTGCCTAACGAAAAGACTTTGCTTTTCTTCAAAACCATTTTGACTGGGATTTTCTCGGTCCATTGCATATGAATTCCACCAAACTTTGTCCAGATATGACTGGATGAAATTAGAAATATCCGGTTGTGTTTTGGCTAACTCAATCCCAGATATTGCTACAGCCTCTGTGTTTCCGTTTACCGGATATTATCGATGAATTTTACTGTTTTGAATGTTTTTATCAGGGAATATTTAATTTTGTGCTGGGAAACACTAATTGGTTCCACATGGAGAAACAAGCTCTACACATTCGTATTTTCTAGGGAGAAAGCGAGAGGAACTACGGCAAAAAAAACATGATATTTCTGTTTGTATAGATGACATTTTATGCACTTGCCTAACGAAAAGACTTTGCTTTTCTCCAAAACCATTTTGACTGGGATTTTCTCTGTCTATTGCACATGAATTCCACCCCACTTTGTTCGGATATGACTGGATGAAACCAGAAATATCCGGTTGTGTTTTGGCTAACTCAATCCCAGATATTGCTACACCCTCTGTGTTTGTGTTTTCTAAATATTATCGACGGACTTTATTGTTTTGAATGTTTTTATCAGGGAACATTTAATTTTGGACTGTAGGAATACTAATTGGTTCCACATGGAGACACAATCTCTACACATTCGTATTTTCTAGGGAGAAAGCTAGAGGAACTGCGGCAAACAAACATGATATTTCTGTTTGCATAGATGACATTTTATGCACTTGCCTAACGAAAAGACTTTGCTTTTGTCCAAAACCGTATTTACTGTGATTTTCTCCGTCCATTGCTTACGCATTCCAGAGCAGTTTGTCCAGATATGACTGGATGAAACCAGAAATATCCGGTTGTGTTTTGGCTAACTCAATCCGTTATATAGTGAAAGCCTTTGTGTTTGTGTTTTCAGGATATTATCAATGGACTTTATTGTTTTGAATGTTTTTTGTCAGGGAACATTTAATTTTGTGCTGGGAAACACTAATTGGTTCCACAGGGAGACACCAGCTCTACACATTCGTATTTTCTAGGGAGAAAGCTTGAGGAACTGTCGCAAAAAACATGATATTTTTGTTTGTATAGCTGATATTTAATGCAATTTCCTAATGAAAAGACTTTGCTTTTCTCCAAAACCATTTTTACTCTTATGTTCTCAGACTATTGCATATGAATTCCACACCAATTCGTCTGGATATGACTGGATGAAACCAGAAATATCCGGTTTTGTTTTGGCTAACTCCATCCCAGATATTGCTACAGCCTCTGTGTTTGTGTTTTCTGGATATTATCAATGGACTTTATGGTTTTGAAGGTTTTTTATCAGGGAACATTTAATTTTGTGCTGCAAACACTAGTTGACTCCACATGGAGAAACAAGCTCTACACATTCGTATTTTCTAGGGAGAAAGCTAGAGGAACTGCTGCAAACAAATATGATATACCTGTTTGTATAGATGACATTTTATGCACTTGCCTAACGAAAAGACTTTGCTTTTCTCCAAAACCATTTTTACTGTGATTTTCTCTGTCTATTGCACACGAATTCCACCCCACTTTGTTCGGATATGACTGGATGAAACCAGAAATATCCGTTTGTGTTTTGGCTATCTCAATCCCAGATATTGCTACAGCCTCTGTGTTTGTGTTTTCTAAATATCATCGATGGACTTTATTGTTTTGAATGTTTTTATCAGGGAACATTTAATTTTGGACTGTAGGAATACTAATTGGTTCCACATGGAGACACAATCTCTACACATTCATATTTTCTAGGGAGAAAGCTAGAGGAACTGCGGCAAACAAACATGATATTTCTGTTTGCATAGATGACATTTTATGCACTTTTCAAACGAAAAGATTTGCTTTCCTCCAAAACCGTATTTACTGTGATTTTCTCGGTCCATTGCATACGCATTCCAGAGCAGTTTGTCCAGATATGACTGGATGAAACCAGAAATATCCGGTTGTGTTTTGGCTAACTCAATCCGTTATATAGTTAAAGCCTTTGTGTTTGTGTTTTCAGGATATTATCAACGGACTTTATTGTTTTGAATGTTTTTTGTCAGGGAACATTTAATTTTGTGCTGGGAAACACTAATTGGTTCCATAGGGAGACACCAGCTCTACACATTTTATTTTCTAGGGAGAAAGCTTGAGGAACTGCGGCAAACATGTTATATCTGTTTCTATAGATGACATTTTATGCCCTTGCCTAAAGGAAAAACTTTGCTTTTCTCCAAAACAATTTTTATTGTGATTTTCTCGGTGTGTTGCATACAAATTCCACATCAATTTGTCGGGATTGGCCTGGATGAAACCAGAAGTATCCGGTTGTGTTTTGGCTAATTCAATCTGAAATATTGTGAAAGCCTCTGCGTTTGTGTTTTATGGATACTATCGATGGACTTTATTGTTTGAAATTTTTTACCAGAGAACATTTAATTTTTACCATAGAAACACTAATTAGTTCAACAGGGTGACACCAGCTTTACACATTCGTATTTTTTTTTTTTAGTTTTTCTTATTTTTTTAAACTTTTATTCAGTGAATATAAATTTCCAGTGTACGGCTTATGGATTACAATGGCTTCCCCCTCCCATAACTTCCCTCCCACCCACAACCCACCCCTCTCCCGCTCCCTCTCCCTTTCCATTTGCATCAAGATTCATTTTCAATTCTCTTTATATACAGAAGATCAATTTAGTATAAAGATTTCAACAGTTTGCACCCACATAGAAACACAAAGTGAAACATACTGTTTGAGTACTAGTTATAGCATTAAATCAAAATGTACAACACATTAAGGACAGAGATCCCACATGAGGAGCAAGTGCACAGTGGCTCCTGTTGTAGACCCAACAAATTGACACTCTAGTTTATGGCGCCATTAACCATCCTAGGATGTCGTCATGAGTTGCCAAGGCTATGGAAGCCTTCCAAGTTTACCGACTCTGATCATATTTAGACAAGGTCATAAAAGACAGAGTGAGGATAGTAACCAATGACCCTAAGAGTGGCATTTACCAGGTTTGAACAATTATACAGCATTAAGTGGGGAAGAGGACCATCAGTACACACAGGTTGGGAGTAGAGCCATTGGTGGTAGAGTAGAGGTTATGATTACAAAGGAATGAGGCCCAAGTGCACTAGACAGGGCCTAGAACAAAGGACAGAGTCATTATTAGAGGAGCTAAGAAAGGTGCTGTCTAAGCTACAATTAAGTTTTCTGATTGAGAGGCAAATAGAACCTGACAGAAGGGGCTTGATAATAATCTGGTGGGCTTTAGGCCTTGTAAATTCAGAGGCCCAGACCTATCTATCTCTTCACATGGGGTACATACTAAGGGAGGTGTGAACCTCCTAGGGGAAGGCACTCTGTTGACTTTCATTACTTGGCTGGCCTGGGAGGAGAGCTGGCCAGGTAAAGGCAGGGGGCATCTCTAACAAGAAATTTACAGTTCTGCCTGCAATGTTGCTGACCCTACTTGACCATCCCCTCAGCTGCAGTGGTCACTTTGGAAGTTGGGCTGAGTGAAGGGCTTTTCAGCTTAGAGCCAATAAGATCTGTGGCTCTGACCTGGGCATCCTTCGACTCCAGGGCAGGTCCATTTCCAGTGATCCAACTCTTGGCAGAGCTGCCAGGGCTCTTCACAAGCTGACTTCTGCTGAAGCCCATGCTTACCACATTGAAAGCCACTGCAGTGGACTGGCCTGTTGGGTCTCCTTGAGGGCAGATCACTGTACAGATCAGCCATTAATAGGCCTGCCACCCATTGCTTCTGATGCCTAGCTTTCTTTTCCTCCTGGTTTCTGTTAAAGCAGACCAGAGGATGCAAGTCAAGGGAGTGCCTGTGTCCCATCTCTAATCTTCGGTGGCCTGAACTACAAGTCTATAGTCACAGGCATGTTCTGTAGTAGTTTTTCTAAGGTAGACAATGCCCTTGAGGAAAATTATATTCTCACTTTAAAACTATCTTTCCCTTTGGTCTGAAAGGGAGGTTTTTTTCTACTTACTGTATACTTCGCTGATGGCGAAGTAAATCTAGCTATGAGATTACTATTTAAGTTCTTATTTTGGCTATGCTATTGCAGAAAAATGTTAGCCATCTCTTTTATAAGGACTAAAGATTAAATTGTGTGTCCTACAGATTCCTTTATAATAGAATTAGTTTCCTACCTTGAAGAGAATAGAGAAATGAAAGAACAAGTTGGGCTTAGAATAGAGAAATGAGGGAGCAAGTCCTAGATCGCTTGCTGACAATAGCAATATTACATGAATACTTAGCAAACCGTTTCAACCATTAGATAACAACTTAAGAAAACATTTACCAGAAGGTCCAATGCCTTCTATAAATTTTAAGTATCATGTATTTGGAAACACCTCTTAAATATCTAACATGGTGTGGTTTGTTTAGCCAGTAAACTTAAGCACAACCATCTAAAATGTTTTTAGTTTCTTTCTACCAACACGTTTAAAACATGATACACAGATTCAGGTCACACAAATTAAAATATATCTTTGATTGATTTTAGCAGCTTAAATTTATGGACAATCTTATCTATAAGCCATTTAAAATAAAACTCTTAATAAAATTTCCCCATGTGGATATACAATATATACACACATATAACATAGCATAATAGACCAATATAGCAATTTTAATAATAGCTTTTAAAATCTTTAACTCTTTTTGTAGATTGCCAATTGATTTGAATTGCTTTTTGTTTTTAGTAACCTCAGTTAACCATACTTTCTCTCAGTTGGTACTGTTAATACATTATTGGCTTCATCTGTTTACAGAGCCATCCCAAAGTACTGAATACAATAGAAGTGGCTGGAAAAAGTCCATAGGAACCTATAGGAGGACAGCTAAACACAGAACCAACAACGCTTTAGTTTTATGAGCATCACATCATATATAACTATGGATGACAAAAGACTTTAAGTCGCCAGGTTTAAAATTATAAACTCATCAACCAACAAGAGGCACTTGCTTACTTCACAGTATTTTTGAAAGCACCTGTAGGATTTTACAATTATTTAACCCTTTAGGCCTCTGGGGCTTTCTCATTAAGATAACTATCATGTCTAGTAACACAAGATCATTAGACTTTTTAATTCTCAATCATTTGTATTAATAGCATTTTCCATTATAGAAACTTAAAGTCTGGTACCACATCACATCTTGACAGTCCTTCTAATATAATCCAAATAGACTGATTAGTTGGTGTCTCTATAAGATGAGAGACATAGGTCCTTCGATTTTTTCAGTTGGGCCCAAACTGGAAAAACCAAAGCCCAGGATTTACTGGAAATTTTGGAGACCAGATTGTTTGAAACTTTGATTTTTTGAATGCCTGTCAAGAATGCCAAGAAGGCTCAAAATCCAAAATATCTGGTTGAAATAAGATTCCTTAAAATCATGACATAACATAGACCAAATTTGATCATTGTTACAAGGTGATTATTCAAATCTTTGAAAATAAGCACATATTTAAATAACCCATAGCTCTTAATAAAAATTCAGCTGTTTTTGAACAAGTAGAATTTAACAGACATCAAGAGAACATAATAGCTTACTTTAACACATTGCTTTAACAGAGCATCAGAGTTTAATTCTATGTCAGAGAAATTGCTAGAGGAACTGCGGTAAAGAAACATGGCATTTCTGTTTGTATAGATGACACTTTATGCACTTGCCGAAGGAAAAGACTTTGCTTTTCTCCAAAACCATTTTTACTGTGATTTTGTCAGTCCATTGCATACGAATTCCACCCAACTTTGTCCGGATATCACTGGAAAAAACCATAAATATCCAGTTGTGTTTGGCTAACTCAATCCGAAATATTGTGAAACCTCTGTGTTTGTGTTTTCTGGATATTATCAACGGACTTTATTGTTTTGAATGTTTATTATCAGGGAACATTTAATTTTGTGCTGGGAAACAGTAATTGGTTCCACATGGAGACACCAGCTGTACATAAATTTATTTTCTAGGGAGCATGCTATAGGAACTTCGGCAGACAAACATGATATGTCTGTTTGCATAGAGGACATTTTATGCACTTGCCTAATGAAAAGATTTGCTTTCCTCCAATACCATTATTACTGTGATTTTCTCTTTCCATTGCATA
Source organism: Lepus oiostolus (assembly GCA_036325905.1). NCBI lineage: Eukaryota > Metazoa > Chordata > Mammalia > Lagomorpha > Leporidae > Lepus > Lepus oiostolus. Next base: position 785,556 of record CM070804.1, read on the forward strand.
TGAATTCCACACCACTTTGACCAGATACGCCTGGAAGAAACCAGAAGTATCCGGTTGTGTTTTGGCTAATTTAATCCCAGATATTGCTACAGCCTCTGTGTTTGTGTTTTTCGCATATTATCAATGGACTTTATTGTGTTGAATATTTTTTATCAGGGAACATTTAATTTTGTGCTGGGAAACAATAGTTGGTTCCACTTGGAGAAATCAGCTCTACACTTTCTTATATTCTAGCGAGAAAACTAGAGGAACTGCGGCAAAAAAAGATGATATTTCTGTTTGTACAGATGACCTTTTAAGCATTTGCCTAAGAGAAAAACTTGCTTTACAGCAAAACCATTTTTACTGTGATTTTCTCGGTCCATTGCATGCGAATTCCACACCACTTTGTCCGGATATGACTGGATGAAACCAGGAATATCCGGATGTGTTTTCATTAACTCAATCTGTTATATTGTGAAAGCCTTTGTGTTTGTGTTTTCAGGATATTATCAACGGACTTTATTGTTTTGAATGTTTTTTATCAGGGAACATTTAATTTTGTGCTAGGAAACACTAGTTGGTTCCACATGGAGACACCAGCTCTACACATTCACATTTTCTAGGGAGAAAGCTAGAGGAACTGCGGGAAACAAACATGATATTTCTGTTTGCATAGATGACATTTTATGAGTTTGCCTAAGAGAAATACTTGCTTTAATCCAAAACAATTTTGACTGTGATTTTCTCGTTCCATTGCATATGAATTCCACACCAATTTGTCCGGATATGACTGGATGAAACCAGAAGTATACGGTTGTGTTTTGGATAACTCAATCACAGATATTGCGACAGACTCTGTGTTTGTGTTTTCCGGATATTATCAATGGACCTTATTGTTTTCAATTTTTTATCACTGAACATTAAATTTTGTGCTGGGAAACAAAAATTGGTTCCACATGGAGACACCAGCTCTACACATTCGTATTTTCTAGTGAGAAAGCTAGAGGAACTGCCACAAACAAACAGGATATATCTGTTTTTGTAGATGTCATTTTATCCACTTGTCTAACGCAAAGACTTTGTTTTTCTCCAAAACCATTTTTACTGTGATTTTCTCGGTCCATTGCATATGAATTCCACACCACTTTGTCCAGATATGACTGGATGAAACCAGAAATATCTGGTTGTGTTTTGGCTAACTCAATCCCAGATATTGCTACAGCCTCTGTGTTTGTGTTTTCTGGATATTATCAATGGACTTTATTGTTTTGAATGTTGTTTATCAGGGAACATTTAATTTAGTGCTGGGAAACACTAGTTGAATCCACATGGAGACAACAGCTCTACACATACGTATTTTCTAGGGAGAAAGCTAGAGGAACTGCGGCGAAGAGACATGATATTTCTGTTTGTATGTATGACATTTTATGCACTTGCCTAACGAAAAGCCTTTGCTTTTCTCCAAAACCAGTTCTACTGTGATTTTCTTGGTCCATTGAAAATGAATTCCACACAAGATTGTCCGGATATGACTGGATGAAACCAGAAATATCCAGTTGAGTTTTGGCTAAATGAATCCGAAATATTGTGAAAGCCTCTGTGTTTGTCTTTTCTGGATATTATAGATGGATTTTACTGTTTTGAATGTTTTTTCTCAGGGAACATTTAATTTTGTACCATAGAAACACTAATTGGTTCCACATGGAGACACCAGCTCTACACATTCGTATTTTCTAGGGAGAAAGCTAGAGGAACTGCGGCAAACAAACGTGATATTTCTGTTTGTATAGTTGACATTTAATGCACTTGCCTAATGAAAAGACTTTGCTTTTCTCCAAAACCATTTTTACTGTGATTTTCTCGGTCCATTGCATACGAATTCCACACCACTTTGTCCGGATATGACTGGATGAAACCAGAATAATCCACTTGTGTTTTGGCTAACTCAATCCCAGATATTGCTGCAGCCTCTGTGTTTCTGTTTCCTGGATATTATCAACAGACTCTGTGGTTTTGAATGTTTTTATCAGGGAGCATTTAATTTTGTACCGTAGAAACACTAATTGGTTCCACATGGAGACATCAGCTCTACACATTTGTCTTTTCAAGGGAGAATGCTAGAAGAACTGCTGCAAACAAACATGATATTTCTGTTTGTATAGATGACATTTTGTGCACTTGCCTAACGAAAAGACTTTCCTTTTCAACAAAACCATTTGTACTGTGATTTTCTCGGTGCATTGCATACGAATTCCATGCCACTTTTTCTAGATAAGACTGGGTGAAACCAGAAATATCCACTTGTGTTTTGGTCACTCATTCCCAGATATTGCGACAGCCTCTGTGTTTGTGTTTTCCGGACATTATCAATGGACTTTATTGTTTTGAATCTTTTTATCAGGGAACATTTAATTTTGTGCGTAGGAACACTAGTTGACTCCAGATTGAGACACCATCTCTACACATTCGTGTTTTCTAGCGAGAAAGCTAGAGGAACTGTGGCAAACAAACATGATATTTCTGTTTGTACAGATGACATTTTATGCACTTGCCTTATGAAAAGACTTTGCTTTTCTCCAAAACCATTTTTACTCTGATTTTCTCGGTCCATTGCATATGAATTCCACCCCACTTTGTCCGGATACGACTGGATGAAACCAGAAATATCCGCTTCTGTTTTGGCTAACTCAATCTCACATATTGCTACAGCCTCAGTGTCTGTGTTTTCTGGATATTATCAATGGATTTTATTGTTTTGAATGTTTTTATCACGGAACATTTAATTTTGTACCGTAGAAACACTAATTGGATCCATATGGAAACACCAGTCTACACATTCGTATGTTCTAGGGAGAAAGCTAGAGGAACTGCGGCAAACAAACATGGTATTTCTGTTTGTATAGATGACATTTTATGCACTTGCCTAAAGAAAAGACTTTGCTTTTCTCCAAAACCATTTTTACTGTCATTTTCTCGGTCCATTGCATACGAATTCCACACCAGTTCACTGGATATGACTGTAGGAAACCGGAAATATCCGGTTTTGTTTTGGCTAACTCAGTCCCAGTTATTGCTACAGCCTCTGGGTTTGTGTTTTCAGGATATTATCGACGGACTTTATTGTTTTGAATGTTTTTATCAGGGAATATTTAATTTTGTACCATAGAAACAGTAATTGGTTCCACATGGAGACACCAGCTCTACACATGGGTATATTCTAGGGAGTAATCTAGAGGAACTGAGGCAAACAAACATGATATTTCTGTTTGAATAAATGACATTTTTTGCACTTGCATAAAGAAAAGACTTTGCTTTTCTCCAAAACCATTTTTACTGTGATTTTCTCAGTCTATTGCATAGGAATTCCAACACATTTTGTGCGGATATTGCCACGCCCACAGCTGTGATTCCAGCGTAGCAAAATGTTGTTGCGTTTGTGGTCTAAGCTTGGAGGGTCGGGGTGTGTGCTCTGTGGAGCGGAGCCCCGGGTAGTTCCTGTGCAGTCCGCGGTCGTGACGACCCCCGACTCACATAAAATGAGCTGGAGACATGCTTGCTGGTGGCTGCTGAAGCAGCGTGTTCCTGCAATTGTAGTGATCTTGATATGCATCATCTACCTGCTTTGTTTGCACTTTGTAGTTTCGCCACATAGTAAAGGAATAGCATAGCATGATCAGAACACAGAAAATCAGATTGAGAAAATCAACATTTCTAACATTGATGTTTCACAAGACTTGGTAAAGAATATCACGGACTTTGGTCCTCCAGTAGTTAGGGCAATGTTTGAGGCACTATTAAAGTTAAATGAAAATAGTATGTTGGGTTCTTTCCTAGATGAAGTGGAACAACAGGAATTGTTAATAAAAACTCCAGTAACCTCAGAAGAAATTAGGCTTAAAAGGCTTATTGGAAATGAGCACTCGAACCCTAATCAAAAGTAAAAACAACTATTAGATAAAATTCCCAACCGCTCCCTGCCGGGAGGTTATGAGCAATACTTACTGAACGGCAGATGGTGGACACGTCCACGTTGGACCCCTTCCGCTAATTTAGAACCATTAGATTATACGGGATCTTATGATGAATGGGGATTTCGCTGGGTGAATCATGATGGGAAAAGACAGAGATGGGATAAGAGAGCAGGGGGCTGGAAGGAATACATTGAAGACAGCTTAAATGGTCTTTGGGACTTAGGTCAATACCTGTTCAGCAAGTTTCCTTTGTCTTTGGGTCCCACAATAGAAGTTAACCAGTAACCTCGCCTTCACCTTTCGTTCTTAGAAAAAAATCTTGGCAAATGGAACCACAACATTTCCACTGTGTGCCCACATTGTTCCAGTGAATTCCGCATAACCTTGCTAAGTTTCTGTAATTTGTTAATGATTCTTGCCCCCTAGAATTGTCTGTAATAGTATAAAAATTGCAAGCTTGCTCTAGAATAAACGCAGCAGCATACTCATACAACTTGAGTGTCTGTCTGTCATTTCCCCCGTCGATCCTCGCTCTCCTGAACACCTTCGCCCTGATTCTCCCTCGGTCTGGGGTCTCCGGTGGAGCCGGTCCGTGGCAGGTGGCGCCCGAACAGGGACCTGAAGGACAGGTAATCTTTCTCTTTTTTCTCTTTTTCCTCAGAGCAAGGACGTCTCTTACCAGGGGACTGCAGCCCCGCCAGTAAAGGCTAACTGGTTAAGTGTAAGTAATTTGTAAAAAGGGGAAATCATGGGGCAATCCTTAGATAAGAATGAAAAAATGTTAGTGGTCATGTTGCAGAAAATGTTGACTAAATCTGGCTTTCCTGTCTCAGTCAAAACGGTAGAAACTTTTACTTCGTTCCTCAGGAGGGTAAGTCCTTGGTTCCTGGAGGGAGGCTCTATGACATTAGAGGATTGGAAGAAGGTTGGTAAAGAAATGCGTAGATATGTACAAAATCAAGGAGAAAATACCCTCCCCCCGCAAGCATATCAGTTGTGGTATCAAATTAGGGAACTTTTGGCAGAAACAACCCCATTTGAAGGCTTGTGCCGTGAAACAGCGTCAGACACAGGAGAAAATGACGGTTATGAAGTACTGGACTGCGGTCCTGGTGGTCCCAGGGAATGTACTCCCTTAATGGCCTCTGCACCTCCTATGGTTTACAGTGCTATTAAGAAAGAAAAGAACGATGATGATGATGTGGATACCATAGACTGGGATGTATTAGAAGATGAACAAAGAGAGGAGGATGAGGAGGACGACTTTAGAGATCACCGTCGTTTTCCTCCTGGTCCTCCCCTGCCAAAGCCTAGGAAGGCGCCTGTCCCTAAGCCTCGTAAACGCTGGGATCCTTTGCCCCCAGTACCTGTGGGCTTTAGGGGTGCAGTAGCAGAAGCACGAGAAGCCGGGGACTTGGGTCTCTGTGCCTTCCCCGTCAAGGTTTCCTCTGATGATGATGAGGAGCCTGCTTGGGAACCTTTGCCATTAAAAACTCTCAAAGAATTACAAAGTGCGGTAAAATCTAGTGGCCCTACTGCCCCTTATACTTTGCAAATTGTGGATATGATTGCCAGCCTTTGGCTGACGCCATATGATTGGATGCAAACTGCAAAGGCTACCCTCAGCCCAGGAGATTTTATTCTCTGGAGAACTGAATATCAAGATAGAAGTAATTTGACTGTTTCTCAACAAAGTAAAAAGAGAGGGCCCAAGCCCACGATGGCTATGCTTATGGGGACGGGGGAATATACCACTGCGCCTAAACAGGCAAAAATTCCAAAAGATATATTGGCATTAATCACAGCGAATGCTGTGCAAGCATGGCGTTCACTGCCCCCTACAGGAACCAAACCAGGTACTTTAGCAGGACTCAAACAAGGAACTGAGGAACCATATCAGGACTTCATATCTAGATTGGAGGAGGCTGTTACCAGGATGTTGCCTCCATCAGAGGGAACTGATATGCTTTTAAAACAATTGGCTTGGGAGAATGCTAACCCTTTATGTCAGGATTTAATTCGGCCTATAAGGAAGACAGGAACAATACAGGATTATGTTAAAGCATGCTTGGATGCCTCACCAGCTATAGTCCAGGGTATGGCCTATGCTGCAGCCATGAAAGGGCAAAAGTTTAGTGCGTATGTCAAGAAAACATATGGAGGAGGCGCAAAATCATCATCCATGGATGTTTGCTATAGCTGTGGCCAGCCTGGTCACATGCAGAGGGAATGCAAACACCCAAAAGAAGGGTCAAAAAAGCAAGGACCACCAGGCTTATGTCCTCGGTGTAAGAAGGGAAAACATTGGAAAAATGAGTGTAAGTCAAAGTTCCATAAGGATGGGACTCCTTTAGATAAGGATAAGGATGTGGATGAAAAGGAAACAAAAAACTAGATGAGGGGCGATCTCCTAGCCCCACTCCAAAGGGAGAGGAGTCACCAAGACAGAAACATCAATTAAACCCAGAGGCACCTGAATTTACAGTGCATGATTTACCTAGGGCCACCCCAGGAAGTGCAGGGCTAGATTTAGCCAGCTCCAAAGATATAATAGTTTCAAAATGGGATGGTGTCACTTTAATTCCAACTAATGTTAAGGGAACTTTGCTGCCTCAGACAGTCGGATTAATCATTGGTCGTAGTTCAAATTACGCGAAAAACTTTGAAGTGCTTCCCGGAGTTTTGGATTCAGACACAGAGGCAGACATAAAAATTATGATTAGGCCATTGAAAGAAACTATCCAAATACATAGGGGACAAAAAATAGCTCAATTGCTGGTACTGCCCTACATAAACTTGCCAAACAGGATTTTACAAGCATCTAGAGGCCGAGGCCAGTTTGGCAGTACAGGTGAGGGCGTGTTTCTTATGCAAGATCTTGGCCAGCGTCCATTTAAAGTAGTCTCCCTCAATGGTAGAAAGTTCAAAGGGCTCCTAGACACCGGAGCAGATAAGACATGCATTGCTTCCTCTGACTGGCCCTCGGCATGGCCAGTACATCGTACAGGATCTTCATTAATAGGATTGGGTTCCGCTAATGGAGTGTTGCAAAGCTCGGCGATGCTAAAGTGGACGTGTGAAGGCAGGGAAGGTTACATTCAACCTTATGTTCTTCCTTCCTTGCCGTTTACCTTGTGGGGGAGAGATCTTTTAGATGCAATGGACGTGAGATTGGTAACGGCTGACAATTTAAATGAGCAGCATTTTTCATAGGGGCCACTGCCGAAAATCTTTTTGCAGATAAAATTCAGTGGCTGACTCAAGAACCTGTGTGGGTGAGTCAGTGGCCCCTAACAGAGGAAAAATTGCAGGCTCTTGAGCAAATAGTACAAGAACAGGTAGAAAAAGGACATCTTGTAGAGTCTAAGAGTCCATGGAACACTCCAGTTTTTGTAATTAAGAAAAAATCGGGTAAATGGAGGCTTTTGCAAGATCTAAGGGCAGTCAACGCAGTTATGAGAGATATGGGTCCTTTACAACCTGGGCTCCCATCTCCTGTGGCTGTTCCTAAAGGATGAAAAATAATTGTGATTGATTTACAAGATTGTTTTTTCACTATAAAATTAGACCCGGCTGATTGTGAGCATTTTGCTTTCAGTGTGCCTTCGTCAAATTTTAAACAACCATATAGACGCTATCAATGGGTTACACTGCCTCAGGGCATGAAAAATTCTCCTACATTATGTCAGAAATTTGTAGATAAAGCCATGCAAATAGTTAGAACAAAATATGCCACGGCATATATAATTCATTATATGGATAATATTTTATTAGCTCATCAGGATCCACAAGTTTTAGAGGCGTTGTTGTTTGATACAATTCAAGCTTTGACTGCTCATGGACTTGTAATTGCACCAGATAAAGTTCAACGGGATAGACCTTTGAATTACTTAGGACAAATTATTAAAGATGACTACATTGTATCTCAAAAAATTTCAATTAGAAGAGATAAATTAAAAACATTGAACGATTATCAAAAGTTATTAGGAGATATTAATTGGTTAAGGCCACATCTAAAGATTACTACAGGAGAATTGAGTCCTCTGTATTCCATTCTTCATGGGGACTCAAACCCAAAATCGATTAGGACTTTGACACCAGAAGCTTTGAAAGCACTACAGTTAGTAGAGGAAGCATTGTCAAAAGCAAGAGTGCATCAAGTGGACTATGTTGTCCCCTGGTGTCTGTTAATTTTTTCTACAGCTTATACTCCAACCGCTTGCTTGTGGCAAGAGGGAGTCTTGGAGTGGCTCCATCTGCCCCATACGCAGGCCAAAATGTTAGCTAATTATCCTTATTTGTGTGCTATGTTAATTACTAAAGGGAAAAATCGTTCTAAAGAATTATTTGGTAAAGAGCCACATACCATTGTTACTCCATATAATAAGAATCAAGTGGAGGAATTAATGCAAAATAATGAAGATTGGGTGATAGCATTGCAAAATTATGCGGGTCAAATTAAATATCATTATCCAAAACATCCTATAATAGAGTTTGCTAGACATGTGGAATTGGTCTTTCCGGTATGGTTTTCACCTCAACCTTTAGCAGAAGGCCAAAACATTTTCACTAATGGGTCATCATCAGGAAATGCTGTGGTCTATTCTAAAGAGCATGGTGTTTTTGTGGCCAGTGGTGAAAAGACCTCTGCTCAACAAGCAGAAATTAGAGCAGTAATATTGGCTTTTACAAAATTTCCACAACCATTTAACCTTTATTCAGATTCTAAGTATGTGGTGAATTTATTTCCGGCTTTGGAGACAGCTCTTTTATCAGGTAAGTCATCAATTTTGCAGCTATTACAACAATTACAAAAATTAATTAGGAAAAGAACAGCAAAGTTTTATATAGGTCATATAAGAGGCCATAGCAAGTTACCTGGGCCTCTTGCAGAAGGCAATGCTATTGCAGATATGCACACTCAACCTATCGTGGCTACTGTTCAGGAGGCAGTAGAAAGCCATAAAATTCATCATCAAAACGCTGCCTCCCTGCGTAAAATGTTTTCTATCACTAGAGAACAGGCAAGGCAAATAGTCAAACAATGTACTCATTGTCCATCGGCATATCATCCTCCCAAAATGGGTGTAAATCCCCGTGGTCTTAAAGCTAATGTAATTTGGCAAATGGATGTGACTCATATGTCTTCTTTTGGTAAATTAGGCTATGTACATGTGACTGTAGATACCTTCTCTCATTTTGTCCATGCTTCTGCAAGAACTGGAGAAGCAGTAAAAGATGTTATTCAACATTTAATACAGTGTTTTCAAATTATGGGCATTCCTTCACAATTAAAAACTGATAATGGTCCTGCTTATATTTCTAAAGCCTTTGCAAATTTTTGTGCACAATGGCATATAACTCATATTACAGGTATCCCTTATAATCCTCAAGGTCAAGCAATAATTAAACGAGCTCATCAAACATTAAAACTACAGTTGGAACGTCTTCAAAGTGCTAATGGATATTTTTCTCCGCATCATTTATTGTCACATTCTTTATTTGTGTTAAATCATTTGAATACAGATAAAAAAGGTCTGACAGCAGCCTTAAGACATTGGGACAGGGAAGTTTATAAAACTCCCCTGCCTAAGGTTCTTTGGAAGGACTTATTAACAGGAACTTGGAAAGGCCCGGATATACTAATCACCTCGGGACGAGGCTATGCTTGTGTCTTCCCACAGGATGCCGAATCCCCCATCTGGATACCAGACAGGCTCATCAGGGAACCCCCCGGAGCGATGCCATCTCTCACGCCGCTGGAAAAAGCAAAAGAGACGCATGCATCATCAGATGAGGAGACTGGAGATGACCCAGCAGCGGCAGAAGATCACGTGGACAATGATTAGGCATCTGGCTCGAGAAGCAAAGGATTTACTGGCCCTGGAGGGGAAACCCCGTACTATGTCTTACTTGTTTTTGGCTTTTCTTGCATTAGTCAGTACTCCAAAAATTGACTGTGTTCCTTATTGGGCTTATGTGCCTAATCCTCCTATTGTACAACCTATTGGGTGGTTAGACAGGGAGCCCGTGAAAGTGTTAACTAATGACTCACTGCGGTTAGGTGGTGTACAGGACTCTGAAGCAAGGGTTTCCTCCTCCTCTGTAATATCTTTTGAGGGGAGAGCAGACTCTTTGCCGATTTGCCTGACACTGCAGGGACAAGCTCCTGATGGCTGCCTTACCACACGGTATAGAACCTTCCTAACTGATGGTCCAGACCGCGAAAACGCTGGTAAGCGCTGGGTCTGGGAAACTCAAATTCAAACTTTGGGGGCTCCATCCCCAGAATATGCGGATAATTTCACTGACATTCCAGAAAGTGATTTACCGTTGACACCATGTGTTAAAAAGCACCAAAATACGGATAGAACTTGGTTGTCATCTCTAACTAAATTTCCAACTTGGCTTTCTTGTGGGTTCTCTACCGCTGCCTGGTATCGGCCTCAGGGGGTAGACATCACTATATGGGATTATTCTAATTCTAATAAAGGAACTAAAGATTATGAAGAATACCTTCAAAGTCATAAAGATAAATTCAATGGTTATACATATGTGGGTTTAGGAGAGCCACTACGACGGTGGTTTTCTCCTGGCTTTGTGGAGCCAATTTGGTTTGCTGTCAAAGGGAACGTGACAAGAAAACATACTGATTTATATCGCTTAGTGGCTGCTGCAAATATGCTGTTAAAAAAACAACCTAATCAAACTGTTTCACAACCCATAGGTCTTAAGGCTTGTGTAGCTTATCCCAGTGCTATCTTGCTAGCTCAACCAGATGCTGTAAATATTACTAAAGAGGGTCGCTCGTATAAGATTACTTGCGTAACCTGTAAAATGACCAACTGCATTACTTCAGCTGAACCTAAAGACTTTACCACCATGTTGTTGGTGCGTAGACCGCCATTTGTGCTGCTACCGGTTGAACTTGGTGAAAAAGATTGGTATGATAATTCTGCTTTACAGGTGTTAGATTTGCTTAATGGATTATTGCGTCCAAAACGCTTTGTTGCTGCTTTGATCTTAGAAATTACTGCTTTAATCACCATATTAACTACATTTGCTATTGCCACAACAGCATTAGTACAAGAAATTCAAACTGCACATTATGTTAATACATTAAATAAAAATATTACAATGGCTTTAATAACGCAAAAAGCAATAGACCAAAAATTAGAGGCAAAAATTAATGTGTTAGAGGAAGCGGTTTTAGCTTTGGGTCAGGATATCGCTAATCTGCAAACAATGTATTCTGCTCGTTGTCATAGTAATTTTAAATCAATCTGTGTCACACCGTTACCATACAACGCTTCAGAATCTTGGGGGAAAGTGAAAGCTCATTTACAGGGAGTTTGGCATGACAATGATGTTACACATGATTTGGATGCTTTGCAAAAGGAGATAGCTGTTGTTAGTCTAGATTGCAATTAGGAGATTTAGAGGGTATAGCTAGTAGCTTGGAATCAGGGATAAAAAATCTAAACCCTATTACCTGGAAAAACTACCTCATATATATAGGGATTGTGGCATTAGTAGTTTTGCTGATCATTATGTTTTTACCAATCATAGTGAAATGTCTTTTAAACTCATTGCAGAACGTCCAGCAAGAAGTCTTCGAGCTGCGTCTTAAAAATAAAAATAAAAAGGAGGAACTGCCACGCCCACAACTGTGATTCCAGCGTAGCAAAATGTTGTTGCGTTTGTGGTCTAAGCTTGGAGGGTCGGGGTGTGTGCTCTGTGGAGCGGAGCCCCGGGTAGTTCCTGTGCAGTCCGCGGTCGTGACGACCCCCGACTCACATAAAATGAGCTGGAGACATGCTTGCTGGTGGCTGCTGAAGCAGCGTGTTCCTGCAATTGTAGTGATCTTGATATGCATCATCTACCTGCTTTGTTTGCACTTTGTAGTTTCGCCACATAGTAAAGAAATAGCATAGCATGATCAGAACACAGAAAATCAGATTGAGAAAATCAACATTTCTAACATTGATGTTTCACAAGACTTGGTAAAGAATATCACGGACTTTGGTCCTCCAGTAGTTAGGGCAATGTTTGAGGCACTATTAAAGTTAAATGAAAATAGTATGTTGGGTTCTTTCCTAGATGAAGTGGAACAACAGGAATTGTTAATAAAAACTCCAGTAACCTCAGAAGAAATTAGGCTTAAAAGGCTTATTGGAAATGAGCACTCGAACCCTAATCAAAAGTAAAAACAACTATTAGATAAAATTCCCAACCGCTCCCTGCCGGGAGGTTATGAGCAATACTTACTGAACGGCAGATGGTGGACACGTCCACGTTGGACCCCTTCCGCTAATTTAGAACCATTAGATTATACGGGATCTTATGATGAATGGGGATTTCGCTGGGTGAATCATGATGGGAAAAGACAGAGATGGGATAAGAGAGCAGGGGGCTGGAAGGAATACATTGAAGACAGCTTAAATGGTCTTTGGGACTTAGGTCAATACCTGTTCAGCAAGTTTCCTTTGTCTTTGGGTCCCACAATAGAAGTTAACCAGTAACCTCGCCTTCACCTTTCGTTCTTAGAAAAAAATCTTGGCAAATGGAACCACAACATTTCCACTGTGTGCCCACATTGTTCCAGTGAATTCCGCATAACCTTGCTAAGTTTCTGTAATTTGTTAATGATTCTTGCCCCCTAGAATTGTCTGTAATAGTATAAAAATTGCAAGCTTGCTCTAGAATAAACGCAGCAGCATACTCATACAACTTGAGTGTCTGTCTGTCATTTCCCCCGTCGATCCTCGCACTCCTGAACACCTTCGCCCTGATTCTCCCTCGGTCTGGGGTCTCCGGTGGAGCCGGTCCGTGGCAGGATATGACTGGATGAAACCCGAAATATCCGATTGTGTTTGGCTAACACAATCCTAGATATTGCTGCAGCCTCTGTGTTTCTGTTTTCAGGATATTATCTATGGACTTTATTGTTTTGAATGTTTTTATCAGGGAACATTTAATTTTGTGCTGGAAAACACTAATTGGTTCATCATGGGTACACAAGCTCTACACATTTGTATTTTCTAGGGAGAAAGCTCGAGGAACTGCGGCAAACAAACGTGAAATTTCTGTTTGTATAGATGACAGTTTATGCACTTGCCTAACGAAAAGTCTTTGCTTCTCTACAAAACCATTTTTACTGTGATTTTCTCCGTCCATTGCATACGAATTCCACACCACTTTTTCCCGATATGACTGGATGAAACCAGAAATATCCAGTTGTGCTTTGGCTAACTCAATCTCAGATATTGCTACAGCCTCTGTGTTTGTGTTTTCTGGATATTATCGATGGACTTTATTGCTTTGAATGATTTTATCAGGGAACATTTAATTTTGTACCGTAGAAACACTAATTGGTTCCACATGGAGACACCAGCTCTACACATTCGTATTTTCTACGGAGAAATCTAGAGGAACTGAGGCAAACAAACATGATATTTCTGTTTGTATAGATGACATTTTTTGCACTTGCATAAAGAAAAGACTTTGCTTTTCTCCAAAACCATTTTTACTGTGATTTTCTCGGTCCAATGGATAGGAATTCCAACACATTTTGTGCAGATATGACTGGATGATACCAGAAATATCCGGTTGTGTTGGCTTCCTATATCCCAGATATTGCTACAGCCTCTGTGTTTGCGTTTTTTGGATATTATCGACGTGTTTTATTGTTTTGAATGTTTTTATCAGGGAATATTTAATTTGGTGTTGGGAAACACTAATTGGTTCCACATGGAGACTCCAGCTCTACACATTTGTATTTTCTAGGGAGAAAGCTAGAGGAACTGCGACAAACAAACATGATATTTCTGTTTGTATAGATGACATTTTATGCACTTGCCTAACGAAAAGACTTTTCTTTTCTCCAAATCCATTTTAGTGTGATTTTCCCCGTCCATTGCATAGGAATTCCACACCACTTTTTCCCGATATGACTGGATGAAACCAGAAATATCCGGCTGTGTTTTGGCTAACTCAATCCGAAATATTGTGAAACCCTCTTTGTTTGTTTTTTCTGCATATTATGAATGGACTTTATTGTTTTGAGGGTTTTTATCAGGGAACATTTAATTTTGTACCGTAGAAACACTAATTGGTTCCACATAGAGACACCAGCTCTACACATTCGTATTTTCTAGGGAGAAAGCTAGAGGAACTGCGGCAAACAAACATGATATTTCTGTTTGTATAGATGACATTTTAAGCACTTGGCTAACGAAAAGACTTTCCTTTTCTCCATATCCATTTTTAGTGTGATTTTCTCCGTCCATTGCATACGAATTCTACACCAGTTTCTCGGGATATGAATGGATGAAACCGGAAATATCCGGATGTGTTTTGGCTAACTCAATCCCAGACATTTCTACAGCCGCTATGTTTGTGTTTTCAGGATATTATCGATGGACTTTATTTTTTTGAATATTTTTTATCAGGGAACATTTAATTTTGTACTATAGAAACACTATTTGGTTCAAAATGCAGATACCAGCTCTACACATTCGTATATTCTAGGGAGAAATCTAGAGGAACTGAGGCAAACAAACATGATATTTCTATTTGTATAGATGACATTTTATGCACTTGCCTAAAGAAAAGACTTTGCTTTTCTCCAAAACCATTTTTACTGTGATTTTCTCGGTCCATTGCATACGAATTCCACACCAGTTTGTCCGGATATGACTGGATGAAACCAGAAATAAATGGTTGTGTTTTGGCTTACTATATCCCAGATATTGCTTCAGCCTCAGTGTCTGTGTTTTCTGGATATTATCAATGGATTTTATTGTTTTGAATGTTTTTATCATGAAACATTTAATTTTGCACCGTATAAACACTAATTGGATCCATATGGAAACACCAGTCTACACATTCGTATGTTCTAGGGAGAAAGCTAGAGGAACTGCGGCAAACAAACATGATATTTCTGTTTGTATAGATGACATTTTATGCACTTGCCTAACGAAAAGCCTTTGCTTTTCTCCAAAACCATTTTTACTGTTATTATCTTGGTCCATTACATACGAATTCCACACCACTTTGTCCGGTTATGACTGGATGAAACCAGAAATAAATGGTTGTGTTTTGGCTTACTATATCCGAGATATTGCTGCAGCCTCTATATTTGTGTTTTCTGGATATTATCAACTGTCTTTATTGTTTTGAATGTTTTTTATCCGGGAACATGTTATTTTGAACTTGGATACAGTAATTGATTCCACATGGAGACACCAGCTCTACATATTCATATTTTCTAGGGAGAAACGACAGGAAATGCGGCAAACAAACATGATATTTCTGTTTGTATAGATGACATTTTATGCACTTGCCTCACGAAAAGATTTTGCTTTTCTCCAAAACCATTTTAACTGTGATTTTCTCAGTCCATTGCATACGAATTCCACACCACTTTGTCCGGATATGACTGGATAAAACCAGAAATATGCGGTTTTGTTTTGGCTAACTCAATCCCAGATATAGCTACAGCCTCTGTGTTTGTGTTTTCTGGATATTATCGATGGACTTTATTGTTTTGAATGTTTTTATCAAGGAACATTTATTTTGTACCTTTGAAACACTAATTGGTTCATCATGGGGACAACAGTTCCACAACTTCATATATTCTTCAGAGAAAGTTAGAGGAACTGCAGCAAACATACATGCTATTTCTGTTTGTATCGATGACATTTTATGCACTTGCCTAACGAAAACACTTTGCTTTTCTTCAAAACCTTTTGCACTATTATTTTCTCGGTCCATTGCATGCAAATTCCACACCAGTTTTTCCAGATATGACTGGATGAAAACAGATATATACGGTTGTGTTTTGGTTAACTCATTCCGAAATATTGTGAAAGCCTCTGTGTTTGTGTTTTCTTGATATTATGGATGGACTTTATTGTTTTGAATGTTTTTATCAGGGAGCATTTAATTTTTTGCTTGGAAACACTAATTGTTTCCACATGGAGACACCAGCTCTACACATTCGTATTTTCTAGGGAGAAAGCTAGAGGAACTGCGGCAAACAAACATGATATTTCTGTTTGTATAGATGACATTTTATGCACTTGCCTAACCAAAAAACTTTGCTTTTCTCCAAAACCATTTTTACTGTGATTTTCTCGGTCCATTGCATACGAATTCCACACCAGTTTGTCCGGATATGACGGGATGAAACCAGAAATATCCGGTGGTGTTTTGGCTATCAATCCGAAATATTGTGAAAGACTTTGTGTTTGTGTTTTCTGGATATTATCGATGGACTTTATTGTTTTGAATTTTTTATCAGGGAACATTTAATTTCGTACCATTGAAACACTAATTGGTACATCATGGGGACGCCAGTCCACACTTTCTTATTTTTTAGGGAGAATACTAAACGAACTGCAGCAAACAAAATGATATATCTGTTTGTATAGATGACATTTTATGCACTTGACTAAAGAAAAGACTTTGCTTTTCTCCAAAACCATTTGTACTGTGATTTTCTCGGTCCATTGCATATGAATGCCACACCAGTTAGTCCGGATATGACTGGATGAAACCAGAAATATCCGGTTTTGTTTTGGCTAACTCAATCCCAGATATTGCTACATACTCTGTGTTTGTGTTTTCTGGATATTATCCATGGATTTTATTGTTTTGAATGTTTTTTTGTCAGGGAACATTTAATGTTGTGCTTGGAAACACTAATTGGTTCCACATGGAGACACCAGCTCTATACATTCGTATTTCCTAGGGAGAAAGCTAGAGGAACTGCGACAAACAAACATGATATTTCTGTTTGTATCAATGACGTTTTATGCACTTGCCTAACGAAAAGACTGCTTTTCTCCAAAACCATTTTTACTCTTATTTTCTCTTCACATTGCATAGGAATTCCACACCATTTTGTCCGGATATGACTGGATGAACCCCAAATATCCGGTTTTGTTTTGCTTAACTCAATCCGAAACATTGTGAAAGACTCTGTGTTTGTGTTTTCAGGATATTATCGATGGACTTTATTTTTTTGAATGTTTTTATATGGCAACATTTATTTTTTTACCGTTGAAACACTAATTGGTTCATCATGGGCACACCAGATCTATACATTCGTATATTCTAGGGAGAAAACTAGAGGAACTGCGGGAAACAAACATGATATTTCTGTTTGTATAGATGACATTTTATGCACTTGCCTAACGAAAAGACTTTGCTTTTCCCCAAAAAAAATTTTACTGTGATTTTCTCGATCCATTGCATACTAATTCCACACCAGTTTGTCCGGATATTACTGGATGAAAGCAGAAATATCCGGTTGTGTTTTGGCTAACTCAATCCCAGATATTTCCACAGCCTCTGTGTTTGTGATTTCTGGATATTATCAATGGACTTGATGGTTTGAATGTTTTTTTATCAGGGAACATTTAATTTTGTGCTGGGAAACACTAATTGGTTACACATGGAGACACCAGCTCTACATATTCGTATTTCCTAGGGAGAAAGCTAGAGGAACTGTGGCAAACAAACATGATATTTCTGTTTGTATAGATGACATTTTATGCACTGGCCAAAGGAAAAGTCTTTGCTTTTCACCAAAACCATTTTTACTGCGATTTTCTCGGTCCATTGCATACGAATTCCACCCCACTTTGTTCGGATATGACTGGATGAAACCGGAAATATCCGGTTGTGTTGGGCTTACTATATCCCAGATATTGCTACAGCCTCAGTGTCTGAGTTTTCTGGATATTATCAATGGACTTTATTGTTTTGAATATTTTTATCAGGGAACATTAAATTTTTTGCTGGGAATCACTAATTGGTTCCACATGGAGACAACAGCTCTACACATTCGTATTTTCTAGGGAGAAAGCTAGAGGAACTGCAGCAAACAAACATGATATTTTTGTTTGTATAGATGACTTTTTATGCACTTGCCTAACGAAAAGACTTTGCTTTTCTCCAAAACCATTTTTACTGTGATTTTCTCGGTCTATTGTACATGAATTCTATCCCTCTTAACCGGATATGACTGGATGAAACCAGAAATATCCGGTTGTGTTTTTGCTTACTATATCCTGGGTATTGCTACAGCCTCAGTGTCTGTGTTTTCTGGATATTATCGATGGATTTTACTGTTCTGAATGTTTTTATCGGGGAATATTTAATTTTGTGCTGGGAAACACTAATTGGTTCCACATGGAGACACAATCTCTACACATTCGTGTTTTCTAGGGAGAAAGCTAGAGGAACTGCCGCAAACAAACATGATATTTTTGTTTGTATAGATGACATTTTATGCACCTACCCTCCGAAACGCCTTTGCTTTTCTCCAAAACCATTTTTACTGTGATTTTCTCGGTCCATTACATCTGAATTTCATGAAACTTTATCTGGATATGACAGGATGTAACCAGAAATATCTGGTTGTGTTGTGGCTTACTATATCCCAGACATTGTTACAGCCTCAGTGTCTGTGTTTTCTGGATATTATCAATTGATTTATTGTTTTGAATATTTTTATCAGAGAACATTTAATTTTGGGCTGGGAAACACTGATTGGTTCCACATGGAGACACCAGCTCTACACATTCGTATTTTCTAGGGATTAAGTGAGAGGAACGGGGGCAAACAAACATGATATTTCTGTTTGTACAGATGACATTTTATGCACTTGCCTAACGAAAAGACTTTGCTTTTATCCAGAACCATTTTTACTGTGATTTTCTCGGCCTATTGCACACGAATTCCACCCCACTTTGTCCGGATATGACTGGATGAAACCAGAAATATTCGGTTGTGTTTTGGCTAACTCCATCCCGGATATTGCTACAGCCTCTGTGTTTGTGTTTTCTGCATATTATCGATGGACTTTAGTGTTTTGAATGTTTTTATCAGGGAACATTTAATTCTGTGCTGGGAAACACTAATTGGTTCCACATGGAGACACCAGCTCTACACATTGATATTTTCTAGGGAGAAAGCTAGAGGAACTGTTGCAAACAAACATTATATTTCTGTTTGTATAAATGACATTTTATGCACTTGCCTAACGAAAAGACTTTGCTTTTCTCCAAAACCATTTTTACTGTGATTTTCTCGGTCTATTGTACACGAATTCCACACCACTTTGTCCGGATATGCCTGGATGTAACCAGAAATATGCGGTTGTGTTTTGGCTGTCAATCCGAAAAATTGTGAAAGCCTCTCTGTTTGTGTTTTCTGGATATTATCGATGGACTTTATTGTTTTGAATGCTTTTATGAGGGAACATTTAATTTTGCACCGTAGAAACACAATAGGTTCAACATGGGGACACCAGCTCTACACATTACTGTATTCCAGGGAGAAATCTAGAGAAACTTCGGCAAACAAACATGATATTGCTGTTTGTATAGATGACATTTTAGGCACTTCCCTAAAGAAAAGACATTGCTTTTTTTCCAAAACCATTTTACTGTGATTTTCTCCGTCCATTACATACGAATTCCACACCACATTGTCCGGATATGACTCGATGAAACCAGAAATATCTGGTTGTGTTTTTGCTTACTATATCCCGGGTATTGCTACAGCCTCACTGTCTGTGTTTTCTAGATATTATCGATGGATTTTACTGTTTTGAATGTTTTTGTCGGGGAATATTTAATATTGTGCTGCGAAACACTAATTGGTTCCAAATGGAGACGCCAGCTCTACACATTCGTATTTTCTAAGCAGAAAGCGAGAGGAAATGCGGCAAACAAACATTATATTTCTGTTTGTATAGATGACATTTTATGCATTGGCCGAAGGAAACGTCTTTGCTTTGAACCAAAACCATTTTTACTGTGATTTTCTCGGTGCATTGCATACGAATTCCACACCACTCTGTCCGGATATGACTGGATGAAACCAGAAATATCCGGTTGTGTTGTGGCTTACTATATCCCAGATATTGCTACAGCCTCAGTGTCTGAGTTTTCTGGATATTATAAATGGACTTTATTGTTTTGTATATTTTTATCAGGGAACATTTAGTTTTGTGCTGGGAAACACTAATTGGTTCCACATGGAGACAAAAGCTCTACATATTCGTATTTTCTAGGGATTAAGCGAGAGGAACTGCGGTAAACAAACATGATATTTTTGTTTGTATAGATGACATTTTATGCACTTGCCTAACGAAAAGACTTTGCTTTCCTCCAAAACCATTTTACTGTGATTTTCTCGGTCTATTGTACATGAATTCCACACCACTTAACCGGATATGACTGGATGAAACCAGAAATATCCGGTTGTGTTTTGGATAACTCAATCCCACTTATTGCTACAGCCTCTGTGTTTGTGTTTTCTGGAAATTTTCGATGGACTTCATTGTTTTGAATGTGTTTATCATGGAACATTTAATTTTGTGCTGGGAAACACTAATTGGTTCCACATGGAGACACCAGTCTACAAATTCATATTTTCTAGGGAGAAAGTTAGAGGAACTTTTGTAAACAAACATGATATTTCTGTGTGTATAGATGACATTTTATGCACTGGCTTAAGGAAAAGAATTTGCTTTTCTCCAAAACCATTTTGACTGTGATTAACTCGTTCCATTGCATATGAATTCCACCACACTTTTTCCAGATATGTCTGGATGAAACCAGAAATATCCGGTTGTATTTTTGCTAACTCAATTCCACTTATTGCTACAGCCTCTGTGTTTGTGTTTTCTGGATATTATCGATGGACTTTATTGATTTGAATATTTTTATCAGGGAACATTTAATTTTGTAGCGTAGAAACACTAAGTGGTTCCACATGGAGACAAAAGCTCTTCACATTCGTATTTTCTAGGGAGAAAGCTAGAGGAACTGAGGCAAACAAACATGATATTTCTGTTTGTATAGATGACATTTTGTGCACTTGCCTAACGAAAAGACTTTGCTTTTCTCCAAAACCATTTTTACTGTGATTTTCTCTTTCCATTACATACGAATTCCTCACCACTTTGACCGGATATGCCTGGATGAAACCAGAAATATCCGGTTCTGTTTTGTCTAACTCAATCGCAGATATTGCTGCAGCCTCTGTGTTTGTATTTTCCGGATTTTATCCAAGGACTTTATGGTTTTGAATGTTTTTTATCAGGGAGCATTTAATTTTGTGCTGGGAAACACTAACTGGTTCCACATGGAGACACCAGCTCTACACATTCGTATTTTCTAGGGAGAAAGCTAGAGGAGCTGCGGTAAACAAACATGACATTTCTGTTTGTATAGATGACATTTTATGCACTTGCCTAACTAAAAGACTGCTTTTCTCCAAATCCATTTTTACTGTGATTTTCTCGGTCCATTGCATAGGAATTCCAAACTACTTTGTCTGTATATGACTGAATGAAACCAGAAATATCCGGTTCTCTTTTGGCTAACTATATCCCAGATATTGCTATAGCTTCTGTGTCTGTGTTTTCAGGAAGTATCGATTGACTTTATTGTTTTGAATGAATTTATCAGGGAACATTTAATTTTGTACCATAGAAACACTAATTGGTTCCACATGAAGACACCAGCTCTACACATTCATATTTTCTAGGAAGAAAGCTAGAGTTACTGCGGCAAACAAACAAGATATTTCTGTTTGTATAGATGACATTTTATGCACTGGCCGAAGGAAAAGACTTTGCTTTTCTCCAAAACCATTTTACTGTGATTTTCTGGGTACATTGCATAGGAATTCCATCACATTTTCTGCGGATATGACTGGATGATACCAGAAATTTCCGGTTCTCTTTTGGGTAACTATATCCCAGATATTGCTACAGACTCAGTGTTTGTTTTTTCTTGATATTATCAACGGACTTTATTGTTTTGAAAGTTCTTTATCGGGGAACCTTTAATTTTGTGCTTGGAATCACTAATTGGTTCCACGTGGAGACACCAGCTCTACACAATCATATTTTCTAGGGAAAAAGCTAGAGGAAATGCGGCAAACAAACATTATATTTCTGTTTGTATAGATGATATTTTATGCACTTGCCAACAAAAAGACATTGCTTTTCCATAAAACCATTTTACTGTGATTTTCTCTGTCCATTGCATACGAATTCCACACCAATTTGTCCGGATATGACTGGATGAAACCAGAATTATCCAGTTGTGTTTAGGCTAACTCAATCCCAGATATTGAGAAAGCCTCTGTGTTTGTATTTTCTGGATATTATCAACGTGCTTTATTGTTTTGAATATTTTTATCAGGGAACATTTAATTTTGTACCATAGAAACACTAATAGGATCCACATGGAGACACCAGCTCTACACATTAGTATTTTCTAGGGAGAAAGCTAGAGGAACTGCAGCAAACAAATATGATATTTCTGTTTGTATAGGTGACTTTTTCTGCACTTGCCTAGTGAAAAGACTTTGCTTTTCTCCAAAACCATTTTTACTGTGATTTTCTCGGTCCAAGGCATTTGAACTCCACACCATTTTTTCCGGATATGACTGGATGAAACAAGAAATATCCTGTTGTGTTTTGGCTTACTAAATACCAGATATTGCTACAGCTTCTGTGTTTGTGTTTTCTGGATATTATCGATGGACTTTTTTGTTTTTAATGCTTTTATCAGCGAACATTTAATTTTGTACCATAGAAACACTAATTGGTTCCACATGGAGACACTAATCTACACATTCGTATTTTCTAAGGAGAAAGCTAGAGGAAATGTGGCAAACAAATATCATATTTCTGTTTGTTTGGATGACATTTTATGCACTTGCCTAACGAAAAGACTTTGCTTTTCTCCAAAATCATTTTTACTGTGATTCTCTCAGTCCATTGCATACAAATTCAACACCACTTTGTCCAGATATGACTGGATGAAAACAGAAATATCCCGTTGTGTTTTGGCTAACTCAATCCCAGATATTGCTACAGTCTCTGTGTTTGTGTTTTCCAGATATTATCAACTGACTATATTGTTTTGAATGTTTTCATCAGGGAACATTTAAATTTGTACCATAGAAACAATAATTGGTTCCACATGAGACACCAGCTCTCCACATTCGTATTTTCTAGGGAGAAAGCTAGAGGAACTGCGGCAAACAAACATGATATTTCTTTTTGTATAAATGACATTTTAAGCACTTGCCTAAAAAAAAGACTTTGCTTTTCTACAAAACCATTTTTATGGTGATAGTCTCGGTCCATTACATATGAACTCCAGACCCTTATTCCGGATATGACTGGATGAAACCAGTAATATCTGATTGTGTTTTGGCTAACTCAATCCCAGATATTGCTACAGCCTCTGTGTTTGTGTATTCCTGATATTATCCACGGACTTTATTGTTTTGAATGTTTTATATCAGGGGACATTCAATTTTGTACTTGGAAACAATAATTGGTTCCACATGGAGGCACCAGTCTACAAATTCGTATTTTCTATGGAGAAATCTAGAGGAATTGCGGCAAACAAACATGATATTTCTGTTTGAATAGATGACATTTTATGCACTTGCCTAAGGAAAAGACTTTGCTTTTCTCCAAAACCATTTTTACTGTGATTTTCTGGGTCCATTGCATACGAATTCCACACCACTTTGTCCGGATATGACTGGATGAAAACAGAAACATCCTATTGTGTTTTGGCTAACTATATACCAGATATTGCTACAGCCTCAGAGTTTTTTTTTTATTTATTTTCTGGATATTATCTATGGGCTTTATAGTTTTGAATGTTTTTATCAGGGAACATTTAATTTTGTACCGTAGAAACACTAATTGTCCACATGGAGACACCAGCTCTACACATTCATATTTTCTAGGGAGAAAGCTAGAGAAACTGTTGCAAACAAACATGATATTTCTGGTTGTATAGACGACATTTTATGCACTTGCCTAAGGAATAGACTATATTTTTCCCAAAACAATTTTTATTGTGATTTTCTCGGTCCATTGCATACGAATTCCACTCTACTTAGTCTGTATTTGACTGAATGAAACTAGAAATATCCGGTTCTCTAT
This sequence comes from Lepus oiostolus, assembly GCA_036325905.1. Lineage (NCBI taxonomy): Eukaryota > Metazoa > Chordata > Mammalia > Lagomorpha > Leporidae > Lepus > Lepus oiostolus. Next base: position 809,508 of record CM070804.1, read on the forward strand.
TGGCTAACTATATCCCAGATATTGCTACAGCCTCAGTGTATGTTTTTTCTGGATATTATCAATGGTCTTTATTGTTTTGAATGTTTTTCAGGGAACATTTAATTTTGTGGTGGGAATCACAAATTTGTTCCACATGGAGAACCCAGCTCTACACATTCATATTTTCTAGGGAGAAAGCTAGAGGAACTGCGGCAAACAAACATGATATTTCTGTTTGTATCGATGACATTTTATGCACTGGCCTAACGAAAAGACTTTGCTTTTCTGCAAAACCATTTTTACTCTGATATTCTTGGTCCATTGCATTCGAATTCCATACCAGTTTGTCCTGATATGATTGATTGAAACCGGAAATATCCAGTGTTTTCTGGCTAACTCAATCCGAGATATAACTATAGCATCTGTGTTTGTGTTTTCCGGATATTATCAACGGACTATATTTTTTTGAATGTTTTATATCGAGGAACATTGTTTTTTGAGCTTGGATACAGTAATTGGTTCCACATGGAGACACCAGCTCTACACATTCATATTTTCTAGGGAGAAAGCTAGAGGAGCTGCGGCAAGCAAACATGATATTTCTGTTTGTATAGGTGACATTTTATGCAGTTGCCTAACAAAAAGACTTTGCTTTTCTCCAAAACCATTTTTACTGTGATTTTCTCTTTCCATTACATACGAATTCCTCACCACTTTGACCGGATATGCCTGGATGAAACCAGAAATATCCGGTTCTGTTTTGTCTAACTCAATCGCAGATATTGCTGCAGCCTCTGTGTTTGTATTTTCCGGATTTTATCCAAGGACTTTATGGTTTTGAATGTTTTTTATCAGGGAGCATTTAATTTTGTGCTGGGAAACACTAACTGGTTCCACATGGAGACACCAGCTCTACACATTCGTATTTTCTAGGGAGAAAGCTAGAGGAGCTGCGGTAAACAAACATGACATTTCTGTTTGTATAGATGACATTTTATGCACTTGCCTAACTAAAAGACTGCTTTTCTCCAAATCCATTTTTACTGTGATTTTCTCGGTCCATTGCATAGGAATTCCAAACTACTTTGTCTGTATATGACTGAATGAAACCAGAAATATCCGGTTCTCTTTTGGCTAACTATATCCCAGATATTGCTATAGCTTCTGTGTCTGTGTTTTCAGGAAGTATCGATTGACTTTATTGTTTTGAATGAATTTATCAGGGAACATTTAATTTTGTACCATAGAAACACTAATTGGTTCCACATGAAGACACCAGCTCTACACATTCATATTTTCTAGGAAGAAAGCTAGAGTTACTGCGGCAAACAAACAAGATATTTCTGTTTGTATAGATGACATTTTATGCACTGGCCGAAGGAAAAGACTTTGCTTTTCTCCAAAACCATTTTACTGTGATTTTCTGGGTACATTGCATAGGAATTCCATCACATTTTCTGCGGATATGACTGGATGATACCAGAAATTTCCGGTTCTCTTTTGGGTAACTATATCCCAGATATTGCTACAGACTCAGTGTTTGTTTTTTCTTGATATTATCAACGGACTTTATTGTTTTGAAAGTTCTTTATCGGGGAACCTTTAATTTTGTGCTTGGAATCACTAATTGGTTCCACGTGGAGACACCAGCTCTACACAATCATATTTTCTAGGGAAAAAGCTAGAGGAAATGCGGCAAACAAACATTATATTTCTGTTTGTATAGATGATATTTTATGCACTTGCCAACAAAAAGACATTGCTTTTCCATAAAACCATTTTACTGTGATTTTCTCTGTCCATTGCATACGAATTCCACACCAATTTGTCCGGATATGACTGGATGAAACCAGAATTATCCAGTTGTGTTTAGGCTAACTCAATCCCAGATATTGAGAAAGCCTCTGTGTTTGTATTTTCTGGATATTATCAACGTGCTTTATTGTTTTGAATATTTTTATCAGGGAACATTTAATTTTGTACCATAGAAACACTAATAGGATCCACATGGAGACACCAGCTCTACACATTAGTATTTTCTAGGGAGAAAGCTAGAGGAACTGCAGCAAACAAATATGATATTTCTGTTTGTATAGGTGACTTTTTCTGCACTTGCCTAGTGAAAAGACTTTGCTTTTCTCCAAAACCATTTTTACTGTGATTTTCTCGGTCCAAGGCATTTGAACTCCACACCATTTTTTCCGGATATGACTGGATGAAACAAGAAATATCCTGTTGTGTTTTGGCTTACTAAATACCAGATATTGCTACAGCTTCTGTGTTTGTGTTTTCTGGATATTATCGATGGACTTTTTTGTTTTTAATGCTTTTATCAGCGAACATTTAATTTTGTACCATAGAAACACTAATTGGTTCCACATGGAGACACTAATCTACACATTCGTATTTTCTAAGGAGAAAGCTAGAGGAAATGTGGCAAACAAATATCATATTTCTGTTTGTTTGGATGACATTTTATGCACTTGCCTAACGAAAAGACTTTGCTTTTCTCCAAAATCATTTTTACTGTGATTCTCTCAGTCCATTGCATACAAATTCAACACCACTTTGTCCAGATATGACTGGATGAAAACAGAAATATCCCGTTGTGTTTTGGCTAACTCAATCCCAGATATTGCTACAGTCTCTGTGTTTGTGTTTTCCAGATATTATCAACTGACTATATTGTTTTGAATGTTTTCATCAGGGAACATTTAAATTTGTACCATAGAAACAATAATTGGTTCCACATGAGACACCAGCTCTCCACATTCGTATTTTCTAGGGAGAAAGCTAGAGGAACTGCGGCAAACAAACATGATATTTCTTTTTGTATAAATGACATTTTAAGCACTTGCCTAAAAAAAAGACTTTGCTTTTCTACAAAACCATTTTTATGGTGATAGTCTCGGTCCATTACATATGAACTCCAGACCCTTATTCCGGATATGACTGGATGAAACCAGTAATATCTGATTGTGTTTTGGCTAACTCAATCCCAGATATTGCTACAGCCTCTGTGTTTGTGTATTCCTGATATTATCCACGGACTTTATTGTTTTGAATGTTTTATATCAGGGGACATTCAATTTTGTACTTGGAAACAATAATTGGTTCCACATGGAGGCACCAGTCTACAAATTCGTATTTTCTATGGAGAAATCTAGAGGAATTGCGGCAAACAAACATGATATTTCTGTTTGAATAGATGACATTTTATGCACTTGCCTAAGGAAAAGACTTTGCTTTTCTCCAAAACCATTTTTACTGTGATTTTCTGGGTCCATTGCATACGAATTCCACACCACTTTGTCCGGATATGACTGGATGAAAACAGAAACATCCTATTGTGTTTTGGCTAACTATATACCAGATATTGCTACAGCCTCAGAGTTTTTTTTTATTTATTTTCTGGATATTATCTATGGGCTTTATAGTTTTGAATGTTTTTATCAGGGAACATTTAATTTTGTACCGTAGAAACACTAATTGTCCACATGGAGACACCAGCTCTACACATTCATATTTTCTAGGGAGAAAGCTAGAGAAACTGTTGCAAACAAACATGATATTTCTGGTTGTATAGACGACATTTTATGCACTTGCCTAAGGAATAGACTATATTTTTCCCAAAACAATTTTTATTGTGATTTTCTCGGTCCATTGCATACGAATTCCACTCTACTTAGTCTGTATTTGACTGAATGAAACTAGAAATATCCGGTTCTCTATTGGCTAACTATATCCCAGATATTGCTACAGCCTCAGTGTATGTTTTTTCTGGATATTATCAATGGTCTTTATTGTTTTGAATGTTTTTCAGGGAACATTTAATTTTGTGGTGGGAATCACAAATTTGTTCCACATGGAGAACCCAGCTCTACACATTCATATTTTCTAGGGAGAAAGCTAGAGGAACTGCGGCAAACAAACATGATATTTCTGTTTGTATCGATGACATTTTATGCACTGGCCTAACGAAAAGACTTTGCTTTTCTGCAAAACCATTTTTACTCTGATATTCTTGGTCCATTGCATTCGAATTCCATACCAGTTTGTCCTGATATGATTGATTGAAACCGGAAATATCCAGTGTTTTCTGGCTAACTCAATCCGAGATATAACTATAGCATCTGTGTTTGTGTTTTCCGGATATTATCAACGGACTATATTTTTTTGAATGTTTTATATCGAGGAACATTGTTTTTTGAGCTTGGATACAGTAATTGGTTCCACATGGAGACACCAGCTCTACACATTCATATTTTCTAGGGAGAAAGCTAGAGGAGCTGCGGCAAGCAAACATGATATTTCTGTTTGTATAGGTGACATTTTATGCAGTTGCCTAACAAAAAGACTTTGCTTTTCTCCAAAACCATTTTTACTGTGATTTTCTCTTTCCATTACATACGAATTCCTCACCACTTTGACCGGATATGCCTGGATGAAACCAGAAATATCCGGTTCTGTTTTGTCTAACTCAATCGCAGATATTGCTGCAGCCTCTGTGTTTGTATTTTCCGGATTTTATCCAAGGACTTTATGGTTTTGAATGTTTTTTATCAGGGAGCATTTAATTTTGTGCTGGGAAACACTAACTGGTTCCACATGGAGACACCAGCTCTACACATTCGTATTTTCTAGGGAGAAAGCTAGAGGAGCTGCGGTAAACAAACATGACATTTCTGTTTGTATAGATGACATTTTATGCACTTGCCTAACTAAAAGACTGCTTTTCTCCAAATCCATTTTTACTGTGATTTTCTCGGTCCATTGCATAGGAATTCCAAACTACTTTGTCTGTATATGACTGAATGAAACCAGAAATATCCGGTTCTCTTTTGGCTAACTATATCCCAGATATTGCTATAGCTTCTGTGTCTGTGTTTTCAGGAAGTATCGATTGACTTTATTGTTTTGAATGAATTTATCAGGGAACATTTAATTTTGTACCATAGAAACACTAATTGGTTCCACATGAAGACACCAGCTCTACACATTCATATTTTCTAGGAAGAAAGCTAGAGTTACTGCGGCAAACAAACAAGATATTTCTGTTTGTATAGATGACATTTTATGCACTGGCCGAAGGAAAAGACTTTGCTTTTCTCCAAAACCATTTTACTGTGATTTTCTGGGTACATTGCATAGGAATTCCATCACATTTTCTGCGGATATGACTGGATGATACCAGAAATTTCCGGTTCTCTTTTGGGTAACTATATCCCAGATATTGCTACAGACTCAGTGTTTGTTTTTTCTTGATATTATCAACGGACTTTATTGTTTTGAAAGTTCTTTATCGGGGAACCTTTAATTTTGTGCTTGGAATCACTAATTGGTTCCACGTGGAGACACCAGCTCTACACAATCATATTTTCTAGGGAAAAAGCTAGAGGAAATGCGGCAAACAAACATTATATTTCTGTTTGTATAGATGATATTTTATGCACTTGCCAACAAAAAGACATTGCTTTTCCATAAAACCATTTTACTGTGATTTTCTCTGTCCATTGCATACGAATTCCACACCAATTTGTCCGGATATGACTGGATGAAACCAGAATTATCCAGTTGTGTTTAGGCTAACTCAATCCCAGATATTGAGAAAGCCTCTGTGTTTGTATTTTCTGGATATTATCAACGTGCTTTATTGTTTTGAATATTTTTATCAGGGAACATTTAATTTTGTACCATAGAAACACTAATAGGATCCACATGGAGACACCAGCTCTACACATTAGTATTTTCTAGGGAGAAAGCTAGAGGAACTGCAGCAAACAAATATGATATTTCTGTTTGTATAGGTGACTTTTTCTGCACTTGCCTAGTGAAAAGACTTTGCTTTTCTCCAAAACCATTTTTACTGTGATTTTCTCGGTCCAAGGCATTTGAACTCCACACCATTTTTTCCGGATATGACTGGATGAAACAAGAAATATCCTGTTGTGTTTTGGCTTACTAAATACCAGATATTGCTACAGCTTCTGTGTTTGTGTTTTCTGGATATTATCGATGGACTTTTTTGTTTTTAATGCTTTTATCAGCGAACATTTAATTTTGTACCATAGAAACACTAATTGGTTCCACATGGAGACACTAATCTACACATTCGTATTTTCTAAGGAGAAAGCTAGAGGAAATGTGGCAAACAAATATCATATTTCTGTTTGTTTGGATGACATTTTATGCACTTGCCTAACGAAAAGACTTTGCTTTTCTCCAAAATCATTTTTACTGTGATTCTCTCAGTCCATTGCATACAAATTCAACACCACTTTGTCCAGATATGACTGGATGAAAACAGAAATATCCCGTTGTGTTTTGGCTAACTCAATCCCAGATATTGCTACAGTCTCTGTGTTTGTGTTTTCCAGATATTATCAACGGACTATATTGTTTTGAATGTTTTCATCAGGGAACATTTAAATTTGTACCATAGAAACAATAATTGGTTCCACATGAGACACCAGCTCTCCACATTCGTATTTTCTAGGGAGAAAGCTAGAGGAACTGCGGCAAACAAACATGATATTTCTTTTTGTATAAATGACATTTTAAGCACTTGCCTAAAAAAAAGACTTTGCTTTTCTACAAAACCATTTTTATGGTGATAGTCTCGGTCCATTACATATGAACTCCAGACCCTTATTCCGGATATGACTGGATGAAACCAGTAATATCTGATTGTGTTTTGGCTAACTCAATCCCAGATATTGCTACAGCCTCTGTGTTTGTGTATTCCTGATATTATCCACGGACTTTATTGTTTTGAATGTTTTATATCAGGGGACATTCAATTTTGTACTTGGAAACAATAATTGGTTCCACATGGAGGCACCAGTCTACAAATTCGTATTTTCTATGGAGAAATCTAGAGGAATTGCGGCAAACAAACATGATATTTCTGTTTGAATAGATGACATTTTATGCACTTGCCTAAGGAAAAGACTTTGCTTTTCTCCAAAACCATTTTTACTGTGATTTTCTGGGTCCATTGCATACGAATTCCACACCACTTTGTCCGGATATGACTGGATGAAAACAGAAACATCCTATTGTGTTTTGGCTAACTATATACCAGATATTGCTACAGCCTCAGAGTTTTTTTTTATTTATTTTCTGGATATTATCTATGGGCTTTATAGTTTTGAATGTTTTTATCAGGGAACATTTAATTTTGTACCGTAGAAACACTAATTGTCCACATGGAGACACCAGCTCTACACATTCATATTTTCTAGGGAGAAAGCTAGAGAAACTGTTGCAAACAAACATGATATTTCTGGTTGTATAGACGACATTTTATGCACTTGCCTAAGGAATAGACTATATTTTTCCCAAAACAATTTTTATTGTGATTTTCTCGGTCCATTGCATACGAATTCCACTCTACTTAGTCTGTATTTGACTGAATGAAACTAGAAATATCCGGTTCTCTATTGGCTAACTATATCCCAGATATTGCTACAGCCTCAGTGTATGTTTTTTCTGGATATTATCAATGGTCTTTATTGTTTTGAATGTTTTTCAGGGAACATTTAATTTTGTGGTGGGAATCACAAATTTGTTCCACATGGAGAACCCAGCTCTACACATTCATATTTTCTAGGGAGAAAGCTAGAGGAACTGCGGCAAACAAACATGATATTTCTGTTTGTATCGATGACATTTTATGCACTGGCCTAACGAAAAGACTTTGCTTTTCTGCAAAACCATTTTTACTCTGATATTCTTGGTCCATTGCATTCGAATTCCATACCAGTTTGTCCTGATATGATTGATTGAAACCGGAAATATCCAGTGTTTTCTGGCTAACTCAATCCGAGATATAACTATAGCATCTGTGTTTGTGTTTTCCGGATATTATCAACGGACTATATTTTTTTGAATGTTTTATATCGAGGAACATTGTTTTTTGAGCTTGGATACAGTAATTGGTTCCACATGGAGACACCAGCTCTACACATTCATATTTTCTAGGGAGAAAGCTAGAGGAGCTGCGGCAAGCAAACATGATATTTCTGTTTGTATAGGTGACATTTTATGCAGTTGCCTAACAAAAAGACTTTGCTTTTCTCCAAAACCATTTTTACTGTGTTTTTCTCGGTCCATTGCATACGATTTCCACACCAGTTTGTCCGGATATGACTGGATGAAACCAGAAATATCCGGTTTTGTTTTGGCTAACTCAATCCCCGAATTTTCTGCAGCCTCTGTGTTTGTGTTTTCCAATATTATCTATGGATTTCATTGTTTTGAATGTTTTTTATCGGGAAACTTTTTATTTTGAGCTTGGATACAGTAATAGCTTCGACATGGAGCCACCAGCTCTACATATTTGTATTTTCTAGGGAGAAAGCTAGAGGAGCTGTGGAAAGCAAACATGATATTTTTGTTTGTATTGATGAAATTTTATGCACTTGCCTAACAAAAAGACATTGCTCTTCTCCAAAATCATTTTTAATGTGATTTTCTCGGTCCATTGCATACGAATTCCACTACACTTTGTCCAGATATGACTGGATTAAACCAGAAATATCGGGTTGTGTTATGGCTAACTCAATGCGAAATAATGTGAAAGCCTCTCTGTTTGTGTATTCCTGATATTATCAATGGACTTTATTGTTTTGGATGTTTAATCTCAGGGAACATTTAATTTCATGCTTGGAAACACTAATTTTTTTCCACATGGAGACACCAGCTCTACACATTCATATTTTCTAGGGAGAAAGCTAGAGGAACTGCGGCAAACAAAAATATTTTTGTTTGTATAGATGACATTTTATGCACTTGCCTAACGAAAAGAATTTGCTTTTCTCCAAAACCCTTTGTACTGTGATTTTCTCGGTTCATTGCATATGAATTCCACACCAGTTTTTCCAGATATGACAGGAAGAAATCGGTAATATCCGGTTTTATTTTGGCTAACTCAATCCCAGATTCTGCTACAGCCTCTGTGTTTTTGTTTTCTGGATGTTATCAATGGACTTTATTGTTTTGAATGTTTTTTTGTCAGGGAACATTTAATGTTGTGCTTGGAAACACTAATTGGTTCCACATGGAGACACCAGCTCTACACATTCATATTTTCTAGGGAGAAAGCTAGAGGAGCTGCGGCAAGCAAACATGATATTTCTGTTTGTATAGATGACATTTTATGCACTTGCCTAACGAAAAGACTTTGCTTTTCTCCAAAACCATTCTTATTGTCATTTTCTCGGTCCATTGCATATGAATTACACACGAGTTTCTCAAGATATGATGGGATGAAACCGGAGATATCTGGTTTTGTTTTGGCTAACTGAATCCCAGTTGTGCTACATACTCTGTGTTTGTGTATCCCTGATATTATCCCCGGACTTTATTGTTTTGAATGTTTTTTATCAGGGAAAATTTAATTTTGTGCTTGGAATCACTCATAGGTTCATCATGGGAACCTCAGCTCTACACATTCGTATTTTCTAGGGAGAAAGCTAGAGGAACTGCGGCAAACAAACATGATATTTCTGTTTGTATAGATGACATTTTATGCACTTGCCTAAAGAAAAGACTTTGGTTTTCCCCAAAACCATTTGTACTGTGATTTTCTCGGTCCATTGCATATGAATTCCACACCAGTTTGTCTGGATATGACTGGATGAAACCGGAAATATCCGGTTTCTTTTTGGCTAACTCAATCCCAGATATTGCTACAGCCTCTGTGTTTCTGTTTTCTGGATATTATCAATGGACTTTATTGTTTTGAACGTTTTATATCGGGGAACATTTTATTTTGAGCTTGGATACAGTAATTGGTTCCACATGGAGACACCAGCTCTACACATTCATATTTTCTAGGGGGAAAGCTAGAGGAACTGCGACAAACAAACATGATATTTCTGTATAGATGACATTTTATGCACTTACTTAACGAAATGACTTTTCTTTTCTCAAAAACCATTTGTACTGTGATTTTCCCGGTCCATTGCATAAGAATTCCACACCAGCTTGTCCGGATATGACTCGATGAAACCGGAAATATCCTGTTTTCTTTTGGCCAACTCAATCCCTGATATTACTACAGCCTCTGTGTTTCAGTTTTCCCTCTATTATCAACGGACTTGATTGTTTTGATTGTTTTTTTATCGGGGAACATTTAATTTCGATCTCAGACACACTATTTGGTTCCACATGGAGACACCAGCTCTATATATTCATATTTTCTAGGGAGAAAGCTAGAGGAACTGTGGCAAACAAACATGATATTTCTGTTTGTATAGATCACATTTTATGCACTTGCCTAACGAAAAGACTTTGCTTTTCTCCAAAACCATTTTTACTGTTATTCACTCAGTCCATTGCATATGAATTCCACACCACTTTGTCCGGATATGACTGGATGAAACCAGAAATATCCAGTTGTGTTTTGGCTAACTCAATCCGAAATATTGTGAAAGTTCCTGTGTTTGTGTTTTCTGGATATTATCGATGGAGTTCATTGTTTTGAATGTTTTTATCAGGGAACATTTAACTTTGTACCATTGAAACACTAATTAGTTCATCATGGGAACAACAGCTCTACACATTCGCATTTTCCAGGGAGAAAGCTTGAGGAACTGCGACAAACAAACATGATATTTCTGTTTGTATAGATGACATTTTATGCACTTGCCTAAATAAAAGACTTTGCTTTTTTCAAAACCATTTGTACTGTGATTTTCTCGGTCCATTGCATACGAATTCCACACCACTTTGTCCGGATATGACTGGATGCAACCGGAAATATCCTGTTTTGTTTTGACTAACTCAATCACAGATATGGCTACAGTCTCTGTGTTTGTGATTTCTGGATATTATCGACGGGCTTTATTGTTTTGAATGTTTTTTCAGGGAATATTTAATTTTGTACCGTTGAAACACTCATTGGTTCATCATGGGAACACCAGCTCTACACATTCGTATTTTGTATGGAGAAAGCTAGAGGAACTGCGGCAAACATACATGATATTTCTGTTTGTATCGATGGCATTTTATGCACTTGCCTAAGGAAAAGACTTTGCTTTTTCTCCAAAACCATTTTTACTCTGATTTTCTCTGTCCATTGCATAATGATTCCTTACCAGTTTGTCCAGATGTGACTGGATTTAACGGGAAATATCCGGTTTTGTTTTGGGTAACTCAATCCCAGATATTGCTACAGCCTCTGTGTTTGTGATTTCTGGATATTATCAACGGACTTTATTATTTTGAATGTTTTTTATCAGGGAACATTTAATTTTGTGCTTCTAATCATTAATTGGTTCCGCTTGGAGACACAAGCTCCAAACATTAGCATTTTCTGGGGAGAAAGCTAGAGGAAATGCGGCAAACAATCATGATATTTCCGTTTGTATCGATGACATTTTATGCACTTGCCTAAGAAAAGACTGCTTTTCTCCAAAACCACACTTACTGTGATTTTCTCGGTCCATTGCATACGAATTCCACACCAGTTTGTCCAGATATGACTGGATGAAACTGGAAATATCCGGTTTTGTTTTGGCCAACTAAATCCCAGATATTCCTACAGCCTCTGTGTTTGTGTTTTCTGGATGTTATCAACGGACTTTATTGTTTTGAATGTTTTTTATCGGGGAACATTTTATTTTGAACTTGGATACAATAATTGGTTCCACATGGAGACACGAGCTCTACACATTTGTATTTTCTGGGGAGAAAGCTAGAGGAACATTGGCAAACAAAGATGATATTTCTGTTTGTATAGATGACATTTTATGCACTTGCCTAAAGAAAAGAATTGGTTTTCTCCAAAACCATTTTTACTGTGATTTTCTCGGTCCATTGCATACGAATTCCAGAGCAGTTTGTTAGGATATGACTGGATGAAACCGGAAATATCCGGTTTCTTTTTGGCTAACTCAATCCGAAATATTTTGAAAGCCTCTCTGTTTGTGTTTTCTGGATATTATCCATGGACTTTATTGTTTTGAATGTTTCTTATCGGGGAACATTTAATTTTGTACCTTTGAAACACTAATTGGTTCCACATGGGGACACCAGCTCTACACATTCTTATATTCTAGGGAGAAAGCTAGAGGAACTGCGGCAAACAAACATGATATTTCTGTTTGTATAGATGATATTTTATGCACTTGCCTAACGAAAAGACTCTGCTTTTCTCCAAAACCATTTTTACTCTGATTTTCTAGGTCCATTGATTACAAATTTCACACCACTTTGTCCGGATATGACTGGATGAAACCAGAACTATCCGGTCGTGTTTTGTCTAACTCAATCCCAGATATTGCTACAGCCTCTGTGTTTGTGTTTTCTGGATGTTATCCACGGACTTTATTGTTTTGAATGTTTTTATCAGGGAACATTTAATTTTGTACCGTTGAAACACTAATTGGTTCCACATGGAGACACCAGCTCTACACATTCGTATTTCTAGGGAGGAAGCTAGAGGAACTGCGGCAAACAAACATGATATTTCTGTTTGTATTGATGACCTTTTATGCACTTGACTAACAAAAAGACTTTTCTCTTCTCCAAAACCATTTTTACTGTGATTTTCTCGGTCCGTTGCATACGAATTCCACACCACATTGTCCGGATATGCCTGGAGGAAAACAGAAGTATCCCGTTGTGTTTTGGCAAACTCAATTACAGATATTGCTACAGCCTCTGTGTTTGTGATTCCTGGACATTATCGATGGACTTTACTGTTTTCAATTTTTTTATCAGGGAACATTTAATTTTGTGCTGGGTGAAACTAATTGGTTTCACATGGAGACACCAGCTCTAAATATTTTTATTTTCTAGGGAGAAAGCTAGAGGAACTTTAGCAAAGAAACATGATATTTTTCATTCTATAGATGACATTTTATTCACCGGCCTGAAGAAAAGACTTTGCTTTTTCCAAAGCCATTCTTACTGTGATTTTCTCTGTCCATTTCATATGAATTTCACACAAATTTGTAGGGATATTACAGTATGAAACCTAAAATATCCAGTTGTGTTTTGGCTAACTCAATCCCAGACATTGCTAGAGCCTCTGTGTATGTGTTTTCCGGATATTACCAATGGACTTTATTGTGTTGAATGTTTTTTTTTATCAAGGAACATTTAATTTTGTGCTGGGAAACACTAGTTGGTGCCACTTGGAGAAACCTGCTCTACACATTCGTATATTCTAGGGAGAAAGCTAGAGGAACTGCAGTTAACAAACATGATATTTCTGTTTGTACAGATGACATTTTAAGCATTTGCCTAAGATACAAATTTGCTTTACAGCAAAACAATTATTACTGTGATTTTCTCGGTCCATTGCATCCGAATTCCACACCAGTTTGTCCGGATATGACTGGATGAAACCAGAAATATCCGGTTGTGTTTTGGCTAACTCAATCCAGATATTGCTAGAACCTCTGTGTTTCTGTTTTCTATATTATCGATGGACTATATTGTTTTGAATTTTTTTATCAGGGAACATTTAATTTTGTACCATAGAAACACTAATTGGTTCCACATGAAGACACCAGGTATACATATTCATATTTTCTAGGGAGAAACCTAGAGGCACGGTGGCAAACAAACATGATATTTCTGTTTGTATAGATGATATTTTATGCATTTGCCAAAGACAAATACTTGCTTTCCTCCAAAACAATTTTTACTTTGATTTTCTCAGCCCATTGCTTATGAAGTCCACAGCAGTTTGTCTGGATATCACTGGATGAAACCAGAAATATCCAGTTGTGTTTTGGCTAACTCAATCCGAAATATTGTGAAAGACTCTGTGTTTGTGTTTTCTGTATATTATCGATGGACTTTATTGTTTTGAATGCTTTTATATGGGAACATTTAATTTTTACTGTAGGAACACAAATTGGGTCCACATGGAGACACAATCTCTACACATTCGTATTTTCTAGGGAGCAATCTAGAGGAACTGCGGCAAAGAAACATGATATTTCTGTTTGTATAGATGACATTTTATGCACTTGCCTAACGAAAAGAGTTTGCTTTTGTCCAAAACCGTTTTTACTGTGATTTTCTCGGTCCATTGCATACGCATTCCAGAGCAGTTTGTCCGGATATGACTGGATGAAACCAGAAATATCCGGTTGTATTTTCGCTAACTCAATCGGTAATTTTGTGAAAGCCTTTGTGTTTGTGTTTTCAGGATACCATCGATGGACTTTATTGTTTTGAATGTTTTTTATCAGGGAACATTTAATTTTGTGCTGAGAAACTCTAATTCGTTCCACAGGGAGACACCAGCTCTACACATTCGTATTTTCTAGGGAGAAAACTTGAGGAATTGCGACAAATAAACATGTTATTTTTGTTTGTATAGCTGATATTTAATGCACTTACCTAATGAAAAGACTTTTTTTCTCCAAAACCATTTTTACTCTTATGTTCTCAGACTATTGCATATGAATTCCACACCACTTCGTCTGGATATGACTGGATGAAACCAGAAATATCCGGTTGTGTTTTGGCTAACTCTATCCCAGATATTGCTATAGCTTCTGTGTTTGTTTTTTCTGGATATTATCAATGGACTTTAGGTTCTGAATTTTTTTATCAGTGAATATTTAATTTTATACCGTTGAAATACTAATTGCTTCAACATGGAGAAACCAGCTCTACACATTCGTATTTTCAAGGAAGAAATCAAGGGGAACTGAGGCTAACAAACCTGATATTTCTGTCTGTATAGATGACATTTTATGCACTTGCCTAAGGAAAAGACTTTGCTTTTCTGCAAAACCATTTTTACTGTGATTCTCTCAGTCCGTTGCATACAAATTCCACACAACTTTGTCCAGATATGACTGGATGAAACCGGAAATATGCGGTATTTTTTTAGATATTCAATCCCAGATATGGCTACAGCCTCTGTGTATGTGTTTTCCCAATATTATCAACAGACTTTATTGTTTTGAATGTTTTTATCAGGGAACATTTAATTTTGTACCATTGAAACAATACTTGGTTCATCATGGGAATACCAGCTCTACAAGTTCGAATTTTCTAGGTAGAAAGCTAGAGGAACTGAGGCAAACAAACATGATATTTCTGTTTGTATAGATGACATTTTATACACTTGCCTAAGGAAAAGACTTTGCTTTTCTCCAAAACCATTTTTACTGTGATTTTCTTGGTCCATTGCATACGAATTCCACACCAGTTTGTCCTGATATGACTGGATGAAACCACAAATATCCTGTCGTTTTTTGCCTAACTCAATCCGAAATATTGTGAAAGCTTCTGTGTTTGTGTTTTCTGGATATTATCGATGGACTTTATTGTTTTGAATGTTTTTATCAGGGAACATTTAATTTTGTACCATTGAAACATTAATTGGTTCATCATGGGGACACCAGCTCCACACATTCATATTTTCTAGGGAGAAAGCTAGAGGAACTGTGACAAACAAACATGATATTTCTGTTTGTATAGATGACATTTTATGCACGTGCCTAGTGAAAAGACTTGGCTTTTCTCCAAAACCTTATGTACTGTGATTTTCTCGTTCCATTGCATACGAATTCCACACCAGTTGGTCCGGGTATTACTGGATGAAACCGGAAATATCCAGTTTTGTTTTGGCTAACTCAATCCCAGATATTGCTACCGTGTCAGTGTTTATTTTTTCTCGATATTATCAACGGACTTTATTGTTTTGAATGTTTTTATCAGGCAATATTTAATTTTGTGCTGGGAATCACTAATTCGTTCCACATGGAGACACCAGCTCTACACATTCTTATTTTCTAGGGAGAAAGCTAGAGTAACTGCGACAAACAAACATGATATTTCTGTTTGTATAGATAACATTTTATGCACTTGCCTAACGAAAAGACTTTGCTTTTCTCCAAAACCATTTGTACTCTGATTTACTCAGTCCATTGCATACGAATTCCACACCACTTTGTCCGGATATGACTGGATGAAACCAGAAATATCCGGTTGTGTTTTGGCTAACTCAATCAAAAATATTGTGATAGCTTCTGTCTTTGTGTTTTCTGGATATTATCGATGCTCTGTATAGTTTTGAATGTTTTTGTCAGGGAACATTTCATTTTGTACCGTAGAAACACTAATTGGTTCAACATGTAAACACCAGCTGTACACATTCGTATTATCTAGGGAGAAAGCTAGAAGAATGACGGCAAATAAACATGATATTTCTTTTTGTATAGATGACATTTTATGCACTTGCGTAATGAAAAGAATTGCTTTTCTCCAAAACCATTTTTATTGTCATTTTCTCGGTCCATTGCATACGAATTCCACACCAGTTTGTCCGGATATGACTGGATGAACCCGGAAAAATCAGGTTTATTTTGGCAAACTCAATCCCAGATATTGCTACAGCCTCTGTGTTTGTGTTTATTGGATATTATGGACGTGCTTTATAGTTTTGAATATTTTTATCAGGGAACATTTAATTTTGTACCGTAGATACACTAATGGGTTCCACATGGAGACACCAGCTCTACACATTCGTATTTTCTAGGGAGAAAGCTAGAGGAACTGCGGCAAACAAACATGATATTTCTTTTGTATAGATGACATTTTATGCAATTGCCTAACGAAATGACTTTCTTTTCTCTAAATCCATTTTTACTGTGATTTTCTCGGTCCATTGCATACGAATTCCACCCCATTTTTTCGGATATGGCTGGATGAAACCAGAAATTTCCGGTTGTGTTTTGGCTAACTCAATCCCAGATATTGCTAAAGCCTCTGTGTTTGTGCTTCTGGATATTATCGACCGACTTTATTGTTTTTATATTTTTATCAGGGAACATTTAATTTTCTACCGTAGATACAGTAATTGCTTCCACATGGAGACACCAGCTCTACACATTCGTATTTTTGCTTTTCTCCAAAACCTTTATTACTGTGATTTTCTCGATCCGTTGCATACGAATTCCACTCCAGTTTGTCCGGATATGACTGGATGAAACCGGAAATATCCAGTTGTGTTTTTGCTAACTCCATCCCAGATATTGCTACATCCTCTATGTTTGTGTTTTGTGGATATTATGGACGTGCTTTATAGTTTTGAATATTTTTATCAGGGAACATTTAATTTTGGACTGTAGATACATTAATTGGTTCCACATGGAGACACCAGCTCTACACATTCATATTTTCTAGGAAGAAATCTAGAGGAACTGAGGCAAACATACATGATATTTCTATTTGTATAGATGACATTTTTTCACTTGCCAAAAGAAAATACTTTGCTTTTCTCAAAAACCATTTTTACTGTGATTTTCTCGGTCCAAGGCATATGAACTCCACACCATTTTGTCCGGATATGACTGGATGAAACAAGAAATATCCGGTTGTGTTTTGGCTTGCTAAATTCCAGATATTGCTACAGCTTCTGTGTTTGTGTTTTCTGGATATTATCGAAGGACTTTATTGTTTTGAATGCTTTTATCAGGTATCATTTAATTTTGTACCGTAGAAACACTAATTGGTTCCACATGGAGACACCAGCTCTACACATTCTTATTTTCTAAGTAGAAAGCTAGAGGAACTGTGGTAAACAAACATCATATTTCTGTTTGTACAGATGACATTTTATGCACTTGCCTAAAGAAAAGACTTTGCTTTTCCCCAAAATCATTTGTACTGTGGTTTTCTCGTTCCATTGCATAAGAATACCACACTAGTTTCTCCGGATATGACGGGATTAAACCAGAAATATCCGGTTGTGTTTTGGCTAACTCAATCCCAGATATTGCTACAGCCTCTGTGTTTGTGTATTGCTGATATTATCGATGGACTTTATTGTTTTGAATGTTTTTATCAGGAAACATTTACTTTTGGACTGTTGAAACACTAATTGGTTCCACATGGAGAAACAAATTCCACACATTTGTATTTTCTGGGAGAAAGCTAGAGGAACTGCGGCAAAGAAACATCATATTTCTGTTTGTATAGATGACATTTTATGCACTTTCCTAACAAAAAGACATTGCTTTTCTTCAAAACCACTTTTACTGTGATTTTCTCGGTCCGTTGCATACGAACTCCACACAACTTTGTCTGGATATGACTGGATGAAACCGGAAATATCCAGTTGTTTTTTGGCTTACTCAATCCCAGATATTGCTACAGCTTCTGTTTTTGTGTTTTCCAGATGTTGTCGATGTACTTTATTGTTTTGAATGTTTTTTTTGTTGGGGAACATTTTATTTTGAGCTTGGATACAGTAATTGGTTCCAAATGGAGACACCAGCTCTACATATTCGTATTGTCTAGGTAGAAAGCTAGAGGAACTGCGACAAATAAAATGATATTTCTGTTTGTATAGATGACATTTTATGCACTTGCCCAACGAAAAGACTTTGCTTTTCTCCAAAACCACTTTTCCTGTGATTTTCTCGGTCCGTTGCATACGAATTCCACACCAGTTTGTCCGGAAATGACTGGATGAAACCGGAAATATCCAGTTGTGTTTTGGCTAACTCAATTCCAGATATTACTACAGACTCTGTGTTTGTGTTTTCTGGATATTATCGATGGAATTTATTGTTTTGAATGTTTTAGTCAAGGAACATTTAATTCTGTACCATTGATACACTAATTGGTTCATCATGGGAACACCAGCTCTACACATTCGTATTTTCTAGGGAGAAAGCTAGAGGAACTGTGACAAACGTGATATTTCTGTTTGTATAGATGACATTAAATGCACTTGCCTAACGAAAAGACTTTGCTTTTCTCCAAAACCATTTTTATTCTGATTTTCACATCCCATTGCATACTAATTCCACACCACTTTGTCCGGATTTGACTGGATGAAACCAGAAATATCCGGTTGTGTTTTGGCTAACTCAATCAGAAATATTGCTACAGCCTCTGTGTTTGTGTTTTCTGGATATTATCAATGGCCTTTATTGTTTTGAATGTTTTTATCAGGGAACATTTCATTTTGTACCGTAGAAACACTACTTGGTTCCACATGGAGACACCAGCTCTACACATTCGTATTTTCTAGGGAAGAATTACAGCAAACAAACATGATATTTCTTTTTTTATAGATGACATTTTATGCACTTGCCTAACGAAAAGACTTTGCTTTTCTCCAAAACCATTTTTACTGTGATTTTCTTGGTCCATTGCATATGAATTCCACAACTGTTTGTCGGGATATGACTGGATGAAACCAGAAATATCCTGTTGTTTTTTGCCTAACTCAATCAGAAATACTGCGAAAGATTCTGTGTTTGTTTTTTCTGGATATTATGAACGGACTTTATTGTTTTGAATGTTTTTATCAGGGAACATTTAATTTTGTACCGTTGAAACAGTAATTGGTTCATCATGGGGACACCAGCTCTACACATTCGTATTTTCTAGGGAGAATCTAGAGGAACTGCGGCAAACAAACATGATATTTCTGTTTGCATAGATGACATTTTATGCACTTGCCTAACGAAAAGACTTTGCTTTTCTCCAAAACCATTTGTACTGTGATTTTCTCGGTCCATTGCATACGAATTCCACACCAGTTTGTCCGGATATGACTGGATCAACCCGGAAATATCGAGTTGTGTTTTGGCTAACTCAATCCCAGATATTGCTACAGCCTCTGTGTTTGTGTATTCCAGATATTATCCACAGACGTTATTGTTTTCAATGTTTTTTATCAGGAAACATTTAATTTTGTGCTTGGAAACACTAATTGGTTCCACATGGAGACACCAGCTCTACACACTCATATTTTCTAAGGAGAAAGCTAGAGGAACTGCGACAAACAAACATAATACTTCTGTTTCTATAGATGACATTTTATGCACTTGCCTATCGAAAAGACTTTGCTTTTCTTCAAAACCATTTTTACTGTGATTTTCTCTGTCCATTGCATACAAATTCCACACCAGTTTGTCCGGATATGAATGGATGAAAACGGAAATATCCGGATGTGTTTTGGCTAACTCAATCGCAGATATTGCTACAGCCTCTGTGTTTGTGTATTCCTGATATTATCCATGGACTTTATTGTTTTCAAAATTTTTGATCGGGGAACAATTATTTTTGTGCTTGGAATCACTAATTGGTTCCACATGGAGACACCAGCTCTACACATTCGTATTTCCAAGGGAGAAAGCTAGAGGAACTGCGGCAAACAAACATGATATTTCTGTTTGTATAGATGACATTTTATGCGCTTGCCTAACGAAAAGACTTTGCTTTTCTCCAAAACCGTTTTTACTGTGAATTTCTCGGTCCATTGCATAAGAATTCCACTCCTGTTTGTCCAGATATGACTGGATGAACCCGGAAATATCCGGTTTTGTTTTGGCTAATTCAATTCCAGATATTGCTACAGCCTCTGTGTTTGTGTATTCCTGATATTATCCACTGACTTTATTGTTTTGAATGCTTTTATCAGGGAACATTTAATTTTGTACCATTGATACACCAATTTATTCATCATGGGGACACCAGCTCTAAACATTTTTATTTTCTATGGAAAAAGCTAGAGGAACTGCGGCAAACAAACATGATATTTCTGTTTGTATAGATGACATTTTATGCACTTGCCTAACGAAAAGAGTTTGCTTTTCTCCAAAACCATTTTACTGTGATTTTCCCGATCCATTGCATACGAATTCCACACCAGTTTGTGCAGATATGACTGGATGAAATAGGAAATATCCGGTTGTGTTGTGGCTAACTCAATCCCAGATGTTGCTACAGCTTCTGTGTTTGTGTATTCCTGATATTATCAACGGACTTTATTGTTTTTAATGTTTTTTACCGGGGAACATTTTATTTTGAGCTTTGGTACCATAATTGGTTCCACATGGAGACACCAGCTCTAGATATTCTATTTTCTAGGTAGAGGCAAGAGGAACTACGGCAAACAAACATGATATTTCTGTTTGTATAGATGACATTTTATGCAGTTGCCTAATGAAAAGACTTTGCTTTTCTCCAAATCCAATTTTACTGTGATTTTCTCAGTGCATTACATATGAATTCCACACCATTTTGTCCAGATATGAATGGATGTAACCAGAAATATCCGGTTGTGTTTTGGCTAACTCAATCCGAAATATTGTGAAAGCCTCTGTGTTTTTGTTTCCTGGATATTATCGATGGAGTTTATTTTTTTGAATGTTTTTAGCAGGGAACATTTAATTTCTTGCCGTTGAAACACTAATTGGTTCATCATGGGAACACCTGCTGTACACATTCGTATTTTCAAGGGGAAAGCTAGAGGAACTGCGGCAAACAAACATGATATTTCTGTTTGTATAGATGACATTTTATGCACTGGCCTAACAAAAAGTCTTTGCTTTTCTTCAAAACCAATTTTACTGTGATTTCTCGGTTCATTGCATATTAATTCCACACCAGTTTGTCCGGGTATGACTGGATGAAACCAGAAATATCCAGTTGTGTTTTGGCTAACTCAATCCCGCATATTGCTACAGTCTCTGTGTTTGTGTATTCTGGATATTATCGATGGGCTGTATTGTTTTGAATGTTTTATCAGGGAACATTTAATTTTGTGCTTGGAAACACTAATTGTTTCCACATGAAGACACCAGCTCTACATATTCGTATTTTCTAGGTAGAAAGCTAGAGGAACTGCGGCAAACAAAATGATATTTCTGTTTGTATAGATGACATTTTATGCACTTGCCTAATGAAAAGACTGCATTTCTCCAAAACCATTTTTGGTGTGATTTTCTCAGTCCATTGCATACAATTTCCACACCAGTTTGTCCATATATGACTGGATGAAACCAGAAATATCCGGTTGTGTTTTGGCTATCTCAATCCGAGTTATTGCTACATACTTTGTGTTTGTGTTTTCTGGATATTATGGATGGACTTTATTGTTTTGAATGTTTTTATCAGGGAACATTACATTTTGTATCACTGAAACACTAATTGGTTCATCATGGGGACACCAGCTCTACACATTCATATTTTCTAGGGAGACAGCTAGAGGAACTGTACCAAACAAACATGATATTTCTGTTTGTATAGATGACAATTTATGCACTTGCCTAACGAAAAGACTTTGCTTTTCTCCAAAACCTTTTTTACTGTGATTTTCTCGGTCCATTGCATACGAATTCCACAGCAGTTTTTCCGCATATGACTGGATGAAACCGGAAATATGCGGTTTTGTTTTGGCTAACTCAATCCCAGATATTGCTACAGTCTCTGTGTTTGTGTTTTCCGGATATTATCAACGGACTTTATTGTTTTGAATGTTTTTTTATCGGGAAAATTTAATTTTAAGCTTAGATACACTTATTGGTTCCACATGCAGACACCAGCTCTATATATTTTTATTTTCTATGGAGAAATCTAGAGGAACTGCGGCAAACAAACATCATATTTCTGTTTGTATAGATGACATTTTATGCACTTGCCTAACGAAAAGACTTTGCTTTTCTCCAAAACCACTTTTCCTGTGATTTTCTCGGTCCATTGCATACGAATTCCACACCAGTTTCACCGGATATGACTGGATGAAACCGGAAATATCCGGTTGTGTTTTGGCTAACTCAATCCCAGATATTGCTACCACCTCTGTGTTTGTGCATTCCTGATATTATACTACGGACGTTATTGTTTTGAAAATTTTTTATCGCGAACATTTAATTTTGTGCTTGATACAGTAATTGGTTCCACATGGAGAAATTAGCTCTACACATTCGTATTTTCTATGTAGAAAGCTAGAGGAACTGCGGTAAACAAACATGATATTTCTGTTTGTATAGATGACATTTTATGCACTTGCCTAACGAAAAGACTTTGCTTTTCTCCAAAACCATTTGTACTGTGATTTTCTCAGTCCATTGCATACGAATTCCACACCACTTTCTCCGGATATGACTGGATTTAACTGGAAATATCCGGTTTTGTTTTGGGTAACTCAATCCCAGATATTGCTACAGCCTCTGTGTTTTTTATTCCTGATATTATCCAGGGACTTTATTGTTTTGAATGTTTTTTATCAGGGAACATTAAATTTTGTGCTTGGAAACACTAATTGGTTCCACATGGAGACACCAGCTCTACACATTTATATTTTCTAGGGAGAAAGCTAGAGGAACTGCGGCAAACAAACATGATATTTCTGTTAGTATAGATGACATTTTATGCACTTGCCTGACGAAAAGTCTTTGCTTTTCGACAAAACCTATTTACTGTGATTTTCTCGGACCATTGCATACGAATTCTACTCGAGTTTGTCCAAATATGACTGGATGAAACCAGAAATATCCGGTTGTGTTTTGGCTAACTAAATTCGAAATATTGTGTAAGCCTCTGTGTTTGTGTTTTCTGGATATTATCGATGGAATTTATTGTTTTGAATTTTTTTGTCAGGGAACATTGCATTTTGTACCGTTGAAACACTAATTGGTTCATCATGGGCAAATCAGCTCCAAACAGTCGTATTTTCTAGGGAGAAATCTAGAGGAACTGTGGCAAACAAACGTGATATTTCTATTTTTATAGATGATATTTTATGCACTTACCTAACGAAAAGAATTTGCTTTTCTCCAAAACCATTTTTACTGTGAATTTTGCAGTCCATTGCATATGAATTCCACACCACTTTTTCCAGATATGACTGGATGAAACCAGAAATATCCGGTTTTGTTTTGGGTAACTCAATCCCAGATATTGCTACAGCCTCTGTGTTTTTGTATTCCTGATATTATCCAGGGACTTTATTGTTTTGAATGTTTTTTATCAGGGAACATTTAATTTTGTACCGTAGAAAGACTAATTGGTTCATCATGGGGACACCAGCTCTACACATTCATATTTTCTAAAGAGAATGCTAGAAGAACTGTGACAAACAAACATGATATTTCTGTTTGTATAGATGACATTTTATGCACTTGCCTAACGAAAAGACTGCTTTTCTCCTAAACCATTTGTACTGTGATTTTCTCGGTCCATTGCATACGAATTCCACACAACTTTGTCCGGATATGACTGGATGAAACCGGAAATATCCGGTTTTACTTTGGCTAACTCAATCCCAGATATTGCTACAGCCTCTGTGTTTGTGTACTCCTGACATTATCCACGGACTTTATTGTTTTGAATGTTTTTTATCAGGGAACATTTAATTTTGTGCTTGGAAACACTAATTGTGTCCACATGGAGACACCAGCACTACACATTCGTATTTTCTAGGGAGAAAGCTAGAGGAACTGCGGCAAACAAACATGATATTTCTGTTTGTATAGATGACATTTTATGTACTTGCCTAACGAAAAGACTTTGCGTTACTCCGAAACCATTTTTACTGTCATTTTCTCGGTCCATTGCATAGGAATTCCACACCAATTTGTCAGGAAATGACTGGATAAAAACAGAAATATCCGGTTGTGTTTTTGCTAACTGAATTTGAAATATTGTGATAGCCTCTGTGTTTGTGTTTCTGGATATTATCTATGGACTTTATTGTTTTGAATATTTTTAGCAAGGAACATTTAATTTTGTACCGTTGAAACACTAATTGGTTCATCATGGGGACCAGATCCACACATTCATATTTTCTAGGGAGAAATCTAGAGGAACTGCGGCAAACAAACATGATATTTCTGTTTTTATAGATGATATTTTATGCACTTGCCATTCGAAAAGACTTTGCTTTTCTCCAAAACCATTTGTACTGTGATTTTCTCTGTCCATTGCATACGAATTCCACACCAGTTTGTCCAGATATGACTGGATGATACCGCAAATATCCGGTTGTGTTTTGGCTAACTCAATGCCAAAAATGTGAAAGTTTCTGTGTTTGTGTTTTCTGGATATTATCGATGGACTTTATTGTATTGAATGTTTTTATCAGGGAACATTTAATTTTGTACCGTAGAAAGACTAATTGGTTCATCATGGGGACACCAGCTCTACACATCCGTATTTTCTAGGGAAAATGCTAGAAGAACTGCGGAAAAGAAGCATTATATTTATGTTTCTATAGATGACATTTTATGCACTTGCCTAAGGAAAAGACTTTGCTTTTCTCCAAAACCATTTTTATTGTCATTTTCTCAGTCCATTGCATACGAATTCCACACCACTTTTTCCGGATATGACTGGATGAAACTGAAAAACTATCCAGATTTGTTTTGGCTAACTCAATCCCAGCTATTGCTACAGCATCTGTGTTTGCGTTTTCTGGATATTATCAACGGACTTTATTGTTTTGAATGTTTTTTTATTGTGGAACATTTTATTTTGAGCTTGGATACAGTAATTGGTTCCACATGGAGACACCAGTTCTACACATTCATATTTTCTAGAGGAACTGTGGCAAACAAAAATGATATTTCTGTTTGTATCGATGACATTTTATGCACTTGCCTAACGAAAAGACTTTGCTTTTCTCCAAAACCATTTTTACTGTGATTTTCTCTCAGTCCTTTGCATACGAATTCCACACCGGTTTGTTCGGATATGAATGATGAAACCGGAAATATCCGCTTGTGTTTTGGCTAACTCAATCTGAAACATTGTGAAAAACCCTGTGTTTGTGTTTTCTAGATATTATCGATGGATTTTATTGTTTTGAATGTTTTATCAGGGAACATTTCATTTTGTACCTTAAAAAGACTAATTGGTTCATCATGGGGACACCAGCTCTACATATTCTTATATTCTAGCGAGAAAGCTAGAGGAACTGTGGCGAACAAACATGATATTTCTGTTTCTATCGATGACATTTTATGCAATTGCCTAACGAAAAGACTTTGCTTTTCTCCAAAATCATTTGTACTGTGATTTTCTCAGTCCATTGCATACGAATTCCACACCACTTTGTCCTGATATGACTAGATGAAACTGGAAATATCCGGTTTTACTTTGGCTAAATCAATCCAGATATTGCTACAGCCTCTGTGTTTGTGTATTCCTGACGTTATCCACGGACTTTATTGTTTTGAATGTTTTTTATCAGGGAACATTTAATTTTGTGCTTGGAAACACTAATTGTGTCCACATGGAGACAGCAGCTCCACACATTCGTATTTCTAGGGAGAAAGCTAGAGGAACTGCGGCAAACAAACATGATATTTCTGTTTGTATAGATGACATTTTATGCACTTGCCTAACAAAAAGACTTTGCTTTTCTCCAAAACCATTTTTGCTGTCATTTTCTCGGTCCACTGCATACGAATTCCACACCAGTTTGTCCAGATATGACTAGATGGAAACAGAAATATCCGGTTTTGTTTTGGCTAACTCAATCCGAAATATTGTGAAAGCCTCTTTGTTTGTTTTTTCTGGATATTATCGATGTACTTTATTGTTTTGAATGTTTTTTATCAGGGAACATTTAATTTTGTACCGTTGAAACACTAATTGGTTCATCATGGGGACACCAGCTCCACACATTCGTATTTTCTAGGGAGAAATCTAGAGGAACTTCGACAAACAAACATGATATTTTTGTTTCTATAGATGACATTTTATGCACTTTCCTAACGAAAAGACTTTTCTTTTCTCCAAAACCATTTTTACTGTGATTTTCTCGGTCCATTGCATACAAATTCCACACCAGTTTGTCCAGATATGACTGGATGGAAACAGAAATATCCGGTTGTGTTTTGGTTAACTCAATCTGAAATATTGTGAAAGACTCTGTGTTTGTGTTTTCTAGATATTATCGATGGACTGTATTGTTCTGAATGTTTTATCAGGGAACATTTCATTTTGTACCTTAGAAAGACTAATTGGTTCATCATGGGGACACCAGCTCTACATATTCTTATATTCTAGCGAGAAAGCTAGAGGAACTGTGGCAAACAAACATGATATTTCTGTTTGTATAGATGACATTTTATGCACTTGCGTAACGAAAAGATTTGCTTTTCTCCAAAACCATTTGTACTGTGATTTTCTCGGTCCATTGCATACGAATTCCACACAACTTTGTCTGGATATGACTGGACGATACTGGAAATATCCGGTTTTACTTTGGCTAATTCAATCCCAGATATTGCTACAGCCTCTGTGTTTGTGATTTCTGGATATTATCAATGGACTTTATTGTTTTGAATGTTCTTTATCGGGGAACATTTAGTTTTGTTCTTGGAATCACTAATTGGTTGCACATGGAGACACTAGCTCTACACATTCGTATTTTCTAGGGAGAAAGCTAGAGGAACTGCGGCAAACAAACATGATATATCTGTTTGTATAGATGACATTTTATGCACTTCCCTAACGAAAAGAATTTGCTTTTCTCCAAAACCATTTGTACTGTGATTTTCTCGGTCCATTGCATACGAATTCCACACAACTTTGTCTGAATATGACTGGATAAAACCGGAAATATCCGGTTTTACTTTGGCTAACTCAATCCCAGATATTGCTACAGCCTTTTTGCTTG
Source organism: Lepus oiostolus (assembly GCA_036325905.1). NCBI lineage: Eukaryota > Metazoa > Chordata > Mammalia > Lagomorpha > Leporidae > Lepus > Lepus oiostolus. The sequence goes on from CM070804.1 coordinate 836,890, forward strand.
TGTATTCCTGATATTATCCACGGACTTTATTGTTTTGAAAGTTTTTTATCGGGAACATTTAATTTTGTGCTTGGAATCACTAATTGGTTCCACATGGAGACACCAGCTCTACACATTCGCATTTTCTAGGGGGAAAGCTAGAGAAACTGCGGCAAACAAACATGATATTTCTGTATGTATAGATGCCATTTTATGCACTTGCCTAACGAAAAGACCTTGCTTTTCTCCAAAACCATTTGTACTGTGATTTTCTCGGTCCATTGCATACGAATTCCACACAAATTTGTCCGGATATGACTGGATGAAACTGAAAAACTATCCGGATTTGTTTTGGCTAACTCAATCCCAGCTATTGCTACAGCCTCTGTGTTTGTGTTTTCTGGATATTATCAACGGACTTTATTGTTTTGAAAGATTTTTATCGGGGAACATTTTATTTTGAGCTTGGATACAGTAATTGGTTCCACATGGAGACACCAGCTCTACACATACCAATTTTCTAGGGAGAAAGCTAGAGGGACTGCGGCAAACAAACATGATATTTCTGTTTGTATAGATGACATTTTATGCACTTGCCTAACGAAAAGAATTTGCTTTTCTCCAAAACCATTTTTACTGTCATTTTCTCGGTCCATTGCATACGAATTCCACACAACTTTGTCTGAATATGACTGGATAAAACCGGAAATATCCGGTTGTGTTTTTGCTAACTGAATTCGAAATATTGTGAAAGCCTCTGTGTTTGTGTTTTCTGGATATTATCAATGGACTTTATTGTTTTGAATGTTTTTAGCAAGGAACATTTATTTTTGTACCGTTGAAACACTAATTGGTTCATCATGGGGACCAGATCCACACATTCATATTTTCTAGGGAGAAATCTAGAGGAACTGCGGCAAACAAACATGATATTTCTCTTTTTATAGATGATATTTTATTCACTTGCCTAGCGAAAAGACTGCTTTTCTCCAAAACCATTTGTACTGTGATTTTCTCTGTCCATTGCATACGAATTCCACACCAGTTTGACGAGATATGACGGGATGAAACCGCAAGTATCCGGTTGTGTTTTGGCTAACTCACTGCCAAAAATGTGAAAGTTTCTGTGTTTGTGTTTTCTGGATATTATCGATGGACTTTAATGTATTGAATGTTTTTATCAGGGAACATTTAATTTTGACCTTAGAAAGACTAATTGGTTCATCATGGGGACACCAGCTCTACACAATCGTATTTTCTAGGGAAAATGCTAGAAGAACTGCGGAAAAGAAGCATGATATTTATGTTTCTATAGATGACATTTTATGCACTTGCCTAACGAAAAGACTTTGCTTTTCTCCAAAACCATTTTTACTGTGATTTTCTCTCGGTCCATTGCATACGAATTCCACACCACTTTGTCCGGATATGAATGATGAAACCGGAAATATCCGCTTGTGTTTGGCTAACTCAATCTGAAACCTTGTGAAAGACTCTGTGTTTGTGTTTTCTAGATATTATCGATGGACTTTATTGTATTGAATGTTTTTATCAGGGAACATTTCATTTTGTACCTTAGAAAGACTAATTGGTTCATCATGGGGACACCAGCTCCACATATTCTTATATTCTAGCGAGCAAGCTAGAGGAACTGTGGCAAACAAACATGATATTTCTGTTTGTATAGATGACATTTTATGCACTTGCCTAACGAAAAGAATTTGCTTTTCTCCAAAACCATTTGTACTGTGATTTTCTCGGTCCCTTGCATATGAATTGCACACCAGTTTGTCCGGATATTACTGGATGAAACCGGAAATATCCGGTTTTACTTTGGCTAACTCAATCCCAGATATTGCTACAGCCTTTCTGTTTGTGTATTCCTGACATTATCCACGGACTTTATTGTTTTGAAAGTTTTTTTATCAGGGAACATTTAATTTTGTGCTTGGAAACACTAATTGTGTCCACATGGAGACACCAGCTCTACACATTCGTATTTTCTAGGGAAAATGCTAGAAGAACTGTGGAAAAGAAGCATGATATTTCTGTTTGTATAGATGACATTTTATGCACTTGCCTAATGAAAAGACTTTGCTTTTCTCCAAAACCATTTTTACTGTCATTTTCTCGGTCCATTGCATACGAATTCCACACCACTTTTTCCGTATATGACTGGATGAAACTTAAAAGCTATCCGTATTTGTTTTGACTAACTCAATCCCAGCAATTGCTACAGCATCTGTGTTTGCGTTTTCTGGATATTATCAACAGACTTTATTGTTTTGAATGTGTTTTATCAGGGAACATTTTATTTTGAGCTTGGAAACACTAATTGGTTCCACATGGAGACACCAGTTCTACACATTCGTATTTTCTAGGGAGAAAGCTAGATGAACTGTGGCAAACAAACATGATATTTCTGTTTGTATCGATGACATTTTATGCACTTGCCTAACGAAAAGACTTTGCTTTTCTCCAAAACCATTTTTACTGTGATTTTCTCTCGGTCCATTTCATACGAATTCCACACCGGTTTGTCTGGATATGAATGATGAAACCGGAAATATCCGCTTGTGTTTTGGCTAACTCAATCTGAAACCTTGTGAAAGACTCTGTGTTTGTGTTTTCTAGATATTATTGATGGACTTTATTGTTCTGAATGTTTTTATCAGGGAACATTTCATTTTGTACCTTAGAAAGACTAATGGGTTCATCATGGGGACACCAGTTCTACATATTCCTATATTCTTGCGAGAAAGAGGAACTGTGGCAAACAAAAATGATATTTCTGTTTGTATAGATGACATTTTATGCACTTGCCTAACGAAAAGACTTTGCTTTCCTCCAAAACCATTTGTACTGTGATTTTCTCGGTCCATTACATACGAATTCCACACAACTTTGTCTGGATATGACTGGATGAAACCGGAAATATCTGGTTTTACTTTGGCTTACTCAATCCCAGATATTGCTACATCTTCTGTGTTTGTGTTTTCCTGACATTATCCACGGACTTTATTGTTTTGAATGTTTTTTATCAGGGAACATTTAATTTTGTGCTTGGAAACACTAATTGTGTCCACATGGAGACACCAGCTCTACACATTCGTATTTTCTAGGGAGAAAGCTAGAGGAACTGCGGCAAACAAACATGATATTTCTGTTTGTATAGATGACATTTTATGCACTTGCCTAACGAAAAGACTTTGCTTTTCTCCAAAAACTTTTTTACTGTATTTTTCTCGGTCCATTGCATACCAATTCCACACCAGTTTGTCCGGATATGACTGCATGAAACCAGAAATATCCGGTTGGTTTTGGCTAACTCAATCCGAAATATTGTGAAAGCCTCTGTGTTTGTGTTTTCTGTATAATATCGATGGAATTTAATGTTTTGAATATTTTTATCAGGGAATATTTAATTTTGTACCTTTGACACACTAATTGCTTCATCATGGGGACACCAGCTCCACACATTCGTATTTTCTAGGGAGAAAGCTGGATTATCTGCGGCAAACAAACATGATATTTCTGTTTGTATAGATGACATTTTATGCACTTGCCTAACGAAAAGACTTTGCTTTTCTCCAAAACCATTTTTACTGTAATTTTCTCGGTCCATTGCATAGGAATTCCACACCAGTTTGTCTGGATATGACTGGATGAAACCGGAAATATCCGGTTGTGTTTTGGCTAACACAATCCCAGTTATTGCTACAGCCTCTGTGTTTGTGTTTTCCGGATATTATCAATAGACTTTATTGTTTTCAATGTTTTTTATCGGGGAACATTTTATTTTGAACTTGGATGCAGTAATTGGTTCCACATGGAGACACCAGCTCTACACATTCATATTTTTAGGGAGAAATCTAGAGGAACTTCGGCAAACAAACATTATATTTCTGTTTGTATAGATGACATTTTATGCACTTGCCTAACGAAAAGACTTTGCTTTTCTCCAAAACCATTTGTACTGTGATATTCTTGGTCCATTGCATACGAATTCCACACCAGTTTGTCCAGATATGACTTGATGGGAACAGAAATATCCGGTTGTGTTTTAGCTAACTCAATTCGAAATATTGTGAAAGCCTCTGTGTTTGTGTTTTCTGGATATTATCAATGGACTTTATTGTTTTGAAAGTTTTTATCAGGGAACATTTAATTTTGTACCGTTGAAACACTAATTGGTTCATCATGGGGACACCAGCTCCACACATTCGTATTTTCTAGGGAGAAAGCTAGAGGAACTGCGGCAAAGAAACATGATATTTCTGTTTGTATAGATGATATTTTATGCACTTGCCTAACGAACAGAATTTGCTTTTCTCCAAAACCGTGTTTACTGTGATTTTCTCGGTCCATTGCATACGAATTCCACACCAGTTTGTCCGGATATGACTAGATGAAACCGGAAATACCGGGTTGTGTTTTGGCTAACTCAATCCCAGATATTGCTACAATCTCTGTGTTTTTGTATTCCTGATATTATCCACGGACTTTATTGTTTTGAATGTTTTTTTCAGGGAACATTTAATTTTGTGCTTGGAATCACTAATTGGTTCCACATGGAGACACCAGCTCTACATATTCGTATTTTCCAGGGAGAAAGCTAGAGGAACTGCGGCAAACAAACATCATATATCTGTTTGTGTAGATGACATTTTATGCACTTGCCTAACGAATAGAATTTGCTTTTCTCCAAAACCATTTGTACTGTGATTTTCTCGGTCCATTGCATATGAATTCCACACAACTTTGTCTGAATATGACTGGATAAAACCGGAAATATCCGGTTTTGTTTTGGCTAACTCAATCCCAGATATTGCTACAGCCTCTTTGTTTTGTATGCCTGATATTATCCATGGACTTTATTGTTTTGAAATTTTTTATCGGGGAACATTTAATTTTGTGCTTGGAATCACTAATTGGTTCCAAATGGAGACACCAGCTCTACACATTCGTATTTTCTAGGGGGAAAGCTAGAGAAACTGTGGCAAACAAACATGATATTTCTGTTTGTATAGATGCCATTTTATGCACTTTCCTAACGAAAAGAGTTTGCTTTTCTCCAAAACCATTTGTACTGTGATTTTCTCGGTCCATTGCATACGAATTCCACACCAATTTGTCCGGATATGACTGGATGAAACTGAAAAACTATCCGGATTTGTTTTGGCTAACTCAATCCCAGCAATTGCTACAGCTTCTGTATTTGCGTTTTCTGGATATTATCAACGGTCTGTATTGTTTTGAATGTTTTTTATCGGGTAACATTTTTTTCAGCTTGGATACAGTAATTGGTTCCAGATGGAGACACCAGCTCTACACATTTGTATTTTCTATGGAGAAAGCTAGAGGAACTGCAGCAAACAAACATGATATTTCTGTTTGTATAGATGACATTTTATGCACTTGCCTAACGAAAAGACTGCTTTTCTCCAAAACCATTTTTACTCTGATTTTCTCAGTCCATTGCATACGAATTACACACCAGTTTCTCCGGATATGACTGGAGGAATCCGGAAATATCCGGTTGTGTTTTGGCTAACTCAATCCGAAACATTGTGAAAGCCTCTGTGATTGTGATTTCAGGATATTATCGATGGACTGTATTGTTTTGAATGTTTTTATCAGGGAACATTTCATTTTTTACCGTTCAAACACTAATTGGTTCATTTTGGGGACACCAGCTCCACACATTCATATTTTCTAGGGAGAAAGCTAGAGGAACTACGGCAAACAAACATGATATTTCTGTTTTTATAGATGATATTTTATGCACTTGCCTAGCGAAAAGACTGCTTTTCTCCAAAACCATTTTTACTGAGATTTTCTCTGTCCATTGCATACGAATTCCACACCAGTTTGACGAGATATGACGGGATGAAACCGCAAGTATCCGGTTGTGTTTTGGCTAACTCACTGCCAAAAATGTGAAAGTTTCTGTGTTTGTGTTTTCTGGATATTATCGATGGACTTTATTGTATTGAATGTTTTTATCAGGGAACATTTAATTTTGTACCATAGAAAGACTAATTGGTTCATCATGGGGAAACCAGCTCTACACATTCGTATATTCTAGGGAGAATGCTAAAGGAACTGCGGCAAAGAAACATGCTGTTTCTGTTTGTATAGATGACATTTTATGCACTTGCCTAACGAAAAGACTTTGCTTTTCTCCAAAACCATTTTTACTGTCATTTTCTCGGTCCATTGCATACGAATTCCACACCACTTTTTCCGTATATGACTGGATGAAACTTAAAAGCTATCCGTATTTGTTTTGGCTAACTCAATCCCAGCAATTGCTACAGCATCTGTGTTTGCGTTTTCTGGATATTATCAACAGACTTTATTGTTTTGAATGTGTTTTATCAGGGAACATTTTATTTTGAGCTTGGAAACACTAATTGGTTCCACATGGAGACACCAGTTCTACACATTCGTATTTTCTAGGGAGAAAGCTAGATGAACTGTGGCAAACAAACATGATATTTCTGTTTGTATCGATGACATTTTATGCACTTGCCTAACGAAAAGACTTTGCTTTTCTCCAAAACCATTTTTACTGTGATTTTCTCTCGGTCCATTTCATACGAATTCCACACCGGTTTGTCTGGATATGAATGATGAAACCGGAAATATCCGGTTGTGTTTTGGCTAACACAATTCCAGTTATTGCTACAGCCTCTGTGTTTGTGTTTTCCGGATATTATCAATAGACTTTATTGTTTTCAATGTTTTTTATCGGGGAACATTTTATTTTGAACTTGGATGCAGTAATTGGTTCCACATGGAGACACCAGCTCTACACATTCATATTTTTAGGGAGAAATCTAGAGGAACTTCGGCAAACAAACATTATATTTCTGTTTGTATAGATGACATTTTATGCACTTGCCTAACGAAAAGACTTTGCTTTTCTCCAAAACCATTTGTACTGTGATATTCTTGGTCCATTGCATACGAATTCCACACCAGTTTGTCCAGATATGACTTGATGGGAACAGAAATATCCGGTTGTGTTTTGGCTAACTCAATTCGAAATATTGTGAAAGCCTCTGTGTTTGTGTTTTCTGGATATTATCAATGGACTTTATTGTTTTGAAAGTTTTTATCAGGGAACATTTAATTTTGTACCGTTGAAACACTAATTGGTTCATCATGGGGACACCAGCTCCACACATTCGTATTTTCTAGGGAGAAAGCTAGAGGAACTGCGGCAAAGAAACATGATATTTCTGTTTGTATAGATGATATTTTATGCACTTGCCTAACGAACAGAATTTGCTTTTCTCCAAAACCGTGTTTACTGTGATTTTCTCGGTCCATTGCATACGAATTCCACACCAGTTTGTCCGGATATGACTAGATGAAACCGGAAATACCGGGTTGTGTTTTGGCTAACTCAATCCCAGATATTGCTACAATCTCTGTGTTTTAGTATTCCTGATATTATCCACGGACTTTATTGTTTTGAATGTTTTTTTCAGGGAACATTTAATTTTGTGCTTGGAATCACTAATTGGTTCCACATGGAGACACCAGCTCTACATATTCGTATTTTCCAGGGAGAAAGCTAGAGGAACTGCGGCAAACAAACATCATATATCTGTTTGTGTAGTTGACATTTTATGCACTTGCCTAACGAATAGAATTTGCTTTTCTCCAAAACCATTTGTACTGTGATTTTCTCGGTCCATTGCATACGAATTCCACACAACTTTGTCTGAATATGACTGGATAAAACCGGAAATATCCGGTTTTGTTTTGGCTAACTCAATCCCAGATATTGCTACAGCCTCTTTGTTTTTGTATGCCTGATATTATCCACGGACTTTATTGTTTTGAAATTTTTTATCGGGGAACATTTAATTTTGTGCTTGGAATCACTAATTGGTTCCAAATGGAGACACCAGCTCTACACATTCGTATTTTCTAGGGGGAAAGCTAGAGAAACTGTGGCAAACAAACATGATATTTCTGTTTGTATAGATGCCATTTTATGCACTTTCCTAACGAAAAGAGTTTGCTTTTCTCCAAAACCATTTGTACTGTGATTTTCTCGGTCCATTGCATACGAATTCCACACCAATTTGTCCGGATATGACTGGATGAAACTGAAAAACTATCCGGATTTGTTTTGGCTAACTCAATCCCAGCAATTGCTACAGCTTCTGTATTTGCGTTTTCTGGATATTATCAACGGTCTGTATTGTTTTGAATGTTTTTTATCGGGTAACATTTTTTTCAGCTTAGATACAGTAATTGGTTCCAGATGGAGACACCAGCTCTACACATTTGTATTTTCTATGGAGAAAGCTAGAGGAACTGCAGCAAACAAACATGATATTTCTGTTTGTATAGATGACATTTTATGCACTTGCCTAACGAAAAGACTGCTTTTCTCCAAAACCATTTTTACTCTGATTTTCTCAGTCCATTGCATACGAATTCCACACCAGTTTCTCCGGATATGACTGGAGGAATCCGGAAATATCCGGTTGTGTTTTGGCTAACTCAATCCGAAACATTGTGAAAGCCTCTGTGATTGTGATTTCAGGATATTATCGATGGACTGTATTGTTTTGAATGTTTTTATCAGGGAACATTTCATTTTTTACCGTTCAAACACTAATTGGTTCATTTTGGGGACACCAGCTCCACACATTCATATTTTCTAGGGAGAAAGCTAGAGGAACTACGGCAAACAAACATGATATTTCTGTTTTTATAGATGATATTTTATGCACTTGCCTAGCGAAAAGACTGCTTTTCTCCAAAACCATTTTTACTGAGATTTTCTCTGTCCATTGCATACGAATTCCACACCAGTTTGACGAGATATGACGGGATGAAACCGCAAGTATCCGGTTGTGTTTTGGCTAACTCACTGCCAAAAATGTGAAAGTTTCTGTGTTTGTGTTTTCTGGATATTATCGATGGACTTTATTGTATTGAATGTTTTTATCAGGGAACATTTAATTTTGTACCATAGAAAGACTAATTGGTTCATCATGGGGAAACCAGCTCTACACATTCGTATATTCTAGGGAGAATGCTAAAGGAACTGCGGCAAAGAAACATGCTGTTTCTGTTTGTATAGATGACATTTTATGCACTTGCCTAACGAAAAGACTTTGCTTTTCTCCAAAACCATTTTTACTGTCATTTTCTCGGTCCATTGCATACGAATTCCACACCACTTTTTCCGTATATGACTGGATGAAACTTAAAAGCTATCCGTATTTGTTTTGGCTAACTCAATCCCAGCAATTGCTACAGCATCTGTGTTTGCGTTTTCTGGATATTATCAACAGACTTTATTGTTTTGAATGTGTTTTATCAGGGAACATTTTATTTTGAGCTTGGAAACACTAATTGGTTCCACATGGAGACACCAGTTCTACACATTCGTATTTTCTAGGGAGAAAGCTAGATGAACTGTGGCAAACAAACATGATATTTCTGTTTGTATCGATGACATTTTATGCACTTGCCTAACGAAAAGACTTTGCTTTTCTCCAAAACCATTTTTACTGTGATTTTCTCTCGGTCCATTTCATACGAATTCCACACCGGTTTGTCTGGATATGAATGATGAAACCGGAAATATCCGGTTGTGTTTTGGCTAACACAATCCCAGTTATTGCTACAGCCTCTGTGTTTGTGTTTTCCGGATATTATCAATAGACTTTATTGTTTTCAATGTTTTTTATCGGGGAACATTTTATTTTGAACTTGGATGCAGTAATTGGTTCCACATGGAGACACCAGCTCTACACATTCATATTTTTAGGGAGAAATCTAGAGGAACTTCGGCAAACAAACATTATATTTCTGTTTGTATAGATGACATTTTATGCACTTGCCTAACGAAAAGACTTTGCTTTTCTCCAAAACCATTTGTACTGTGATATTCTTGGTCCATTGCATACGAATTCCACACCAGTTTGTCCAGATATGACTTGATGGGAACAGAAATATCCGGTTGTGTTTTGGCTAACTCAATTCGAAATATTGTGAAAGCCTCTGTGTTTGTGTTTTCTGGATATTATCAATGGACTTTATTGTTTTGAAAGTTTTTATCAGGGAACATTTAATTTTGTACCGTTGAAACACTAATTGGTTCATCATGGGGACACCAGCTCCACACATTCGTATTTTCTAGGGAGAAAGCTAGAGGAACTGCGGCAAAGAAACATGATATTTCTGTTTGTATAGATGATATTTTATGCACTTGCCTAACGAACAGAATTTGCTTTTCTCCAAAACCGTGTTTACTGTGATTTTCTCGGTCCATTGCATACGAATTCCACACCAGTTTGTCCGGATATGACTAGATGAAACCGGAAATACCGGGTTGTGTTTTGGCTAACTCAATCCCAGATATTGCTACAATCTCTGTGTTTTTGTATTCCTGATATTATCCACGGACTTTATTGTTTTGAATGTTTTTTTCAGGGAACATTTAATTTTGTGCTTGGAATCACTAATTGGTTCCACATGGAGACACCAGCTCTACATATTCGTATTTTCCAGGGAGAAAGCTAGAGGAACTGCGGCAAACAAACATCATATATCTGTTTGTGTAGATGACATTTTATGCACTTGCCTAACGAATAGAATTTGCTTTTCTCCAAAACCATTTGTACTGTGATTTTCTCGGTCCATTGCATACGAATTCCACACAACTTTGTCTGAATATGACTGGATAAAACCGGAAATATCCGGTTTTGTTTTGGCTAACTCAATCCCAGATATTGCTACAGCCTCTTTGTTTTTGTATGCCTGATATTATCCACGGACTTTATTGTTTTGAAATTTTTTATCGGGGAACATTTAATTTTGTGCTTGGAATCACTAATTGGTTCCAAATGGAGACACCAGCTCTACACATTCGTATTTTCTAGGGGGAAAGCTAGAGAAACTGTGGCAAACAAACATGATATTTCTGTTTGTATAGATGCCATTTTATGCACTTTCCTAACGAAAAGAGTTTGCTTTTCTCCAAAACCATTTGTACTGTGATTTTCTCGGTCCATTGCATACGAATTCCACACCAATTTGTCCGGATATGACTGGATGAAACTGAAAAACTATCCGGATTTGTTTTGGCTAACTCAATCCCAGCAATTGCTACAGCTTCTGTATTTGCGTTTTCTGGATATTATCAACGGTCTGTATTGTTTTGAATGTTTTTTATCGGGTAACATTTTTTTCAGCTTAGATACAGTAATTGGTTCCAGATGGAGACACCAGCTCTACACATTTGTATTTTCTATGGAGAAAGCTAGAGGAACTGCAGCAAACAAACATGATATTTCTGTTTGTATAGATGACATTTTATGCACTTGCCTAACGAAAAGACTGCTTTTCTCCAAAACCATTTTTACTCTGATTTTCTCAGTCCATTGCATACGAATTCCACACCAGTTTCTCCGGATATGACTGGAGGAATCCGGAAATATCCGGTTGTGTTTTGGCTAACTCAATCCGAAACATTGTGAAAGCCTCTGTGATTGTGATTTCAGGATATTATCGATGGACTGTATTGTTTTGAATGTTTTTATCAGGGAACATTTCATTTTTTACCGTTCAAACACTAATTGGTTCATTTTGGGGACACCAGCTCCACACATTCATATTTTCTAGGGAGAAAGCTAGAGGAACTACGGCAAACAAACATGATATTTCTGTTTTTATAGATGATATTTTATGCACTTGCCTAGCGAAAAGACTGCTTTTCTCCAAAACCATTTTTACTGAGATTTTCTCTGTCCATTGCATACGAATTCCACACCAGTTTGACGAGATATGACGGGATGAAACCGCAAGTATCCGGTTGTGTTTTGGCTAACTCACTGCCAAAAATGTGAAAGTTTCTGTGTTTGTGTTTTCTGGATATTATCGATGGACTTTATTGTATTGAATGTTTTTATCAGGGAACATTTAATTTTGTACCATAGAAAGACTAATTGGTTCATCATGGGGAAACCAGCTCTACACATTCGTATATTCTAGGGAGAATGCTAAAGGAACTGCGGCAAAGAAACATGCTGTTTCTGTTTGTATAGATGACATTTTATGCACTTGCCTAACGAAAAGACTTTGCTTTTCTCCAAAACCATTTTTACTGTGATTTTCTTGGTCCATTGCATACGAATTCCACACCACTTTGTCTGCATATGACTGGATGAAACTGAAAAACTACCCGGATTTGTTTTGGCTAACTCAATCCCAGGAATTGCTACAGCATCTGTGTTTGTGTTTTCTGGATATTATCAACAGACTTTATTGTTTTGAATGTTTTGTATTGGGGAACTTTTTATTTTGAGCTTGGATACAGTAATTGGTTCCACATGGAGACACCAGCTCTACACATTCATATTTTCTAGGGAGAAGGCTAGAGGAACTGTGGCAAACAAATATGATATTTCTGTTTGTATAGATGACATTTTATGCACTTGCCTAACAAAAAGACTTTGCTTTTCTCCAAAACCATTTTTACTCTGATTTTCTCAGTCCATTGCATACGAATTCCACACCAGTTTGTCCGGATATGACTGATGAAACCGGAAATATCCGGTTGTGTTTTGGCTAACTCAATCCGAAACATTGTGAAAGCCTCTGTGTTTGTGTTTCCTGGATATTATCGATGGACTGTATTGTTTTGAATGTTTTTATCAAGTAACATTTCATTTTGTACCGTAGAAAGACTAATTGCTTCATCATGGGGACACCAGCTCTACATATTCTTATATTCTAGCGAGAAAGCTAGAGGAACTGCGGCAAACAAACATGATATTTCTGTTTGTATCGATGAAATTTTATACACTTGCCTAACGAAAAGACTTTGCTTTTCTCCAAAACCATTTGTACTGTGATTTTCTCGGTGCATTGCATACGAATTCCACACAACTTTGTCCGGATATGACTGGATGAAACCGGAAATATCCGGTTTTACTTTGGCTAACTCAATCCCAGATATTGCTACAGCCTCTGTGTTAGTGTATTCCTGACATTATCCATGGACTTTATTGTTTTGAAAGTTTTTATCAGGGAACATTTAATTTTGTGCTTGGAAACACTAATTGGTTCCACATGGAGAAACCAGCTCTACACATTCGTATTTTCTAGCAAGAAAGATAGAGGAACTGGGACAAACAAACATGGTATTTCTGTTTGTATCGATGACATCTTATGCACTTGCCTAACGAAAACACTTTGATTTTCTGTAAAAAAAATTTAACTGTGAATTTCTCGATTCATTGCATACGAATTCCGCACCAGTTTGTCGAGATATGACAGGATGGAAACAGAAATATACGGTTGTGTTTTGGCTAACTCAAACCGAAATATTGTGAAATCCTCTGTGTTTGTTCACTTGCGTCACGAAAAGACTTTGCCTTTCTCCAAAACCATTTTTACTCTGGTTTTCTCAGCCCATTGCATACGCATTCCACACCAGTTTTTCCGGATCTGACTGGATGAAACCAGAAATATCCGGTTGTGTTTTGGCTAACTCAATCAGAAATATTGTGATTGCTTCTGTGTTTGTGTTTTCTGGATATTATCGATGGACTTCATTGTTTTGAATGTTTTTATGAGGGAATATTTCATTTTGTACCGTAGAAACACTAATTGATTCATCATGGGGACACCAGCTCTATACATTCGTATTTTCTAGGGACAAAGCTAGAGGAACTTCGGCCAACAAACTTCATATTTCTGTTTGTATAGATGACATTTCATGCAGTTGCCTAACGAAAATACGTTGCTTTTCTCCAAAACCATTTGTACTCTGATTTTCTCCGTCCACTGCATATGAATTACAAACCAGTTCACCGGATATGACTGGATGAAACCGGAAATATCCGGATTTGTTTTGGCTAACTCAATCCCAGATATTGCTACAGCCTCTGTGTTTGTGTTTTCTAGATATTATCAATGGACTTTATTGTTTTGAATGTTTTTTATCGGGGAATATTTTATTTTGAGCTTGGATACAGTAATTGGTTCCAAACGGAGACACCATCTCTACATATTCGTATTTTCTAAGTAGAAAGCTTGAGGAAATGCAAAAAACAAACATGATATTTCTGTTTGTATAGATGACATTTTATGCACTTGCCTAACAAAAAGCCTTTGCTTTTCTCCAAAACCAATTTTACTGTGATTTTCTGGGTCCATTGCATACGAATTCCACACCAGATTGTCGGGATATGAGTGGGTGAAACCGGAAATATCCGGTTTTCTTTTGGCTAACTCAATCCTAGATATTGCTACAGCCTCTCTGTTTTATTTTCCGGATATTATCCACGGACTTTATTGTTTTGAATGTTTTTTATCAGGGAACATTTAATTTTGTGCTTGGAAACACTAATTGTGTCCACATGGAGACAACAACTCTACACATTCACATTTTCTAGGGAGAAAGCTAGAGGAACTGCAGCAAACAAACATGATATTTCTGTTTGTATAGATGACTTTTTATGCACTTGCCTAAAGAAAAGACTTTGCTTTTCCCTAAAACCATATTTACTGTGATTTCCTCGGTCCATTGCATACGAATTCCATACCAGTTTTTCCGGGTATGACTGGATGAAACAAGAAATATCCGGTTTTGTTTTGGCTAACTCAATTCGAAATATTGTGAAATCCTCTGTGTTTGTGTTTTTCGATATTATGCACGGACTTTATTGTTTTGAATGTTTTTATCAGGGAACATTTAATTTTGTACCGTTGAAACACTAATTGGTTCATCATGGGGACACCAGCTCCACACATTCATATTTTCTATGGAGAAAGCTAGAGGAACTGAACAAACAAACATGATATTTCTGTTTGTTTAGATGACATTTTATGCACTTACCTAACGAAAAGACTTTGCTTTTCCCCTAAACCTTTTTTACTGTGATTTACTTGGTCCATTGCATACGAATTCCACACCAGTTTTCCGGATGTGACTGGATGAACCCGGAAATATCCGGTTTTGTTTTGGCTAACTCAATCCCAGATATTGCTACAGCCTCTGTGTTTGTGTATTCCTGATATTATCCATGGACTTTATTGTTTTGAATGTTTTTTATCAGGGAACATTTAATTTTGTGCTTGGAAGCACTAACTGGTTCCACATGGAGACACCAGCTCTACACATTCGTATTTTCTAGGGAGAAAGCTAGAGGAACTGTGGCAAACAAACATGATATTTCTGTTTGTGCAGATGACATTTTGTGCACTTGCCTAACTAAAAGACTTTGCTTTTCTCCAAAACCATCTTTACTCTTATTTTCTCGGTACATTGCACATGAATTCCAAAGCGCTTTGTCCGGATATGACTGGATTAAACCAGAAATATCCAGGTTTTTTTTGGCTAACTCAATCCGAAATATTTGGAAAGTTTCTGTGTTTGTGTTTTCTGGATATTATCGATGGACTTTATTGTTTTGAATGTTTTTATCAGGGAACATTTAATTTTGTACCCTAGAAAAACTAATTGGTTCATCATGGGGGCACCAGCTCTACATATTCGTATTTTCTTTGGAGAAAGCTCGAGGAACTGCGGCAAACAAACATGATATTTCTGTTTGTATAGATGAATTTTTATGCACTTGCCTAAGGAAAAGACTTTGCTTTTCTCCAAAACCATTTTTACTGTGATTTTCTCGGTCCATTGCATACGAATTGCACACCAGTTTGTCCAGATATGACTGGATGAAACCAGAAATATACGGTTGTGTTTTGGCTAACTCACTCCGAAATATTGTGAAAGACTCTGTGTTTGTGTTTTCTGGATATTATCAATGGAGTTTATTGTTTTGAATATTTTTAGCAAGGAACATTTAATTTTGTACCGTTGAAACACTAATTGGTTCATCATGGGGACACCAGCTCTACACATTCGCATTTTCTAGGGAGGTAGCAAGCGCAACTGCGGCAAACGAACATGATATTTCTGTTTGTATAGATGACATTTTATGCACTTGCCTAACGAAAAGACTTTGCTTTTCTCCAAAACCATTTTTACTGTGATTTTCTCGGTCCATTGCATACGAATTCCACACCACTTTGTCCGGATATGACTGGATGATACCAGAAATATCCGGTTGTGTTTTTGGCCTTCTTCCTGTGAGTGCCCTTTCATACAAAGAAATACATCTCCTACCTCTTTGTCTGCTGTTCTGTTCACATCTCACAGCACAGTCCCAATAAGGTGACTCAGACCTGCATAAGCACTGCAACCAATAAACAAGTAAATAGTGCAGATTATGTCAGTTATAAGGAAAAGAAATATGAAAGACCAAAATTGCCATATTTATTTTCCTTACATTTTTACCACTAATAAATAATACAAAGTTATGAATATTCTATACTTTAGGTATCATATAGTACATGAGGAATTCCCATTATCTATTGTTCTTATATATCCAGTATGCACATATGGATCATTTCCTGAGCGTGCCACTCTGTTTCTTTCATCCAAACTGTCTTATCCTATCCAAAGCTCACTGGAATCTGTTGCTCACCTATAGCCTAGATAAGACCCAGCATCTCATTCAAGGCCTCTTACTCCCACATGCACCCTAAATATCCCCAATCTGTCATCTTAATACAATAATCCTGGTGCAGCAGCAAAGATGTCACTTGGTATGCCTGCATCTGATGATAGAATGCCTGGGTTCAAATCCTGACTCAAATTCTGATACATATGGGAGGTTGGTCAACCATGTGGGATATCCCAATTAGTTCTTGGACCCTGGCTTTGGCCTGGCCCACCCCCAGCTCATCTTTGCATTTAGAAATTAAACCAAAAACTGGAGGACTTCTGTTTATCTGTTTCTCTGCTTTTCAGATAAATTTTAAAAAATGCATTTTAAAAGATAATGACTCCATTGCCATGGTAAAGTTTTGAGTATAATGACTATTTCATAATTTCTTTAAAAAAGCCTTTAAATTAACTGGTATATACTGAAAAACTGTATTTGTATGTGGTTAAAAATATCACCCACCTTATACCTCTGACTCCCTTCCTTGGCGGTAGATGAGCACTAATAATTTCTTGAATGTCTTTCCAGAAATATTCCATAAACTTATATGCATAAATGTGAATTCATCTTTTCTGGAAATTTTCAAATGAGAATATATTTTAGCCATGGTCATGATTTGCTCACTGATTCACCAGAAGGATTCACACAAGTCAACAAGTTGTACTCAAACCCAAGATTTATTACTACCAAGAGTACTGTGCAGGAACTGAGATAAAAGTATGTATAGTTAAAGACTGGAGAGGTCAGGCACAGGGCTCCAAGCCTTCCCTTGCTGTGAGAATGGCACAGACACATTCCCTAAGCCACAAAAAGCAGAGACACATCAGCAGCAACCTGAAGGAATCCACTCACACGTTAATAGTATAGAGTTCTTAATGGTGCTAATCACACATATTCACTTGCCCAACGAGGCTACAGACCAGAAAAAGGCACTAGGTACACATAACACACATTCATGTTGACTTTATATTGTTAAATTTTTATCTATTTGTTTTAATTTTATTTGAGAAAGAGAGATCTTCTATCAGCTGGCTAATTCCCCAAATGCCAGCAATAACAGAGCTTGGCCAGACTGAATCCAGGAGCCTGGAATTGGATCTGGGTGTCCCACAACAGTGTCACAGTCCCAAGTACTCAAGCTATCATTGGCTGCCTCTGAGGGTGCACATTAACAGGAAGCTGAATAGGAAGTAGAGTAAATAGGATTCAAATCAGGCTCTTTGGTATGGGATGTGGGCCTCCCAAGCAGCTACATAACTGCTGCACCAAATGTTTAGCCCATGTTGACTTTAAATAAAATAGCCTAGTTTACCTTGCCTTACTGCCTGGGCCATCCATAAGAACATCCTTTATCACTATCTGAGTGAACCTTCCAGGACTTTGGTTCTCACCACTTTGTCTGTGGGACTTCCCAAAAAAATAAGAAAGAACTGAGTAAAGCAAACTTTCCTCAAGTTCATAATATGCATCCTATAGTGTATTTATCTTTTAACAATGTATCTTCAGGTCATCACTAAATATTTAGCTCATTTTTTTCATGGCTGCATGCTGTTCTTTGACATGGAAACACCACTATTTAATCAACTTCTTATTGATGGAAGATTAAACCCATGCTATTTTCCTGCTATAAACATTAATAATAGTCAATATCCTCATTTGGATGTGAGTAAAGTCATAGGCATTACCCCTTAGGAAAGAGTGACTAGAATGTGTACCTAGAAAATCACTCCAGCCTTGTTGGAGACTGTCTCATTCCACTCTTAAAAGTTGTAATGTATTTAGCATGTTTGTATGGGTTTTTGCCAACTGCCCTTCTTGCATAATTTTGTTTTATTCCCACAACCAGTGTAAGTGACTGTTACCTCCTCCCAATACTGTAAGCTGGCAATTCCTGATTTGGAATTATTAGAATTCACAATTTCATCTACTAACCTGCAATAGCATCTGCTTACACTGGTGTGGTTATGAATATGCTCTTGCCATCAGATTTTCATTATTATTATTTGAGAAGCAATGATAGAGATAGAGGGCAAGAGTGAGAGCACACACATGACAGAGAGTTCACATCCATTGGTTCAGTCCCCACATGCCCACAAGGCCAGGGCTGGGCTGGGGCCAAACACAGGAGTCAGGAATGCAATCCAGGAACCCCATGAGGGTGGCATAACCCTCATGAGACATATGTCATGAGACATAACCACTGCCTCCCAGGGTCTGCAATAGGAGGCTGCTGGAATCAAGAGCTAGAGCCTGGAATCATATGCAGGTACCCAAATGTGAGATGAGGTGATGTAACCAATAGACTAAATACTCATTTCCCTTGGTGTCATCTTTATTAGCAATGTCACATTGTGTAACATCTTCTATGTGACTCAGTTTCCTTAACTGTAAATCATGCATAACAATAGCTTAATAATGATGACATAAACTCTTCAAAAGTTTTTTCTGTGTATTAATCAAATATTAATATGCCATAACTAAATGTTAGTTTTACTGGTTTGCTTAGTATTTTATTTTAAATTTATAGAATAATTTTATTTTTGCTCAGGTTAAACAATGATATATCTGATTGATATGTGATTTATATATTATTTCTTTTTAAAATTTTTTTATTTATTTGAGAGGTAGAGTTACAGACAGCAAGAGGGAGAAACAGAGAGAAAGGTCTTCCGTCCATTGGTTCGCTCCCCAGTGGCCACAATGGTCGGAGCTGCACCTATGTAAAGCCAGGAGCCGGGAGCTTCCTCCCAGTCTCCCACATGTGTGCAGAGGCCCAACGACTTAGGCCATCTTCTAATGCTTTCTCAGGCCACAACAGAGAGCTGGGTTGGAAGAGGAGCAAGCGGGACTAGAGCTAGTGCCCATATGGGATGCTGGCACCGCAGGCAGAGGATTAACCTACTGCACAACAGTGCCAGCCTGTTTTATGTATTATTTCAAAACAAATAATTATAAAAATAAAATACTATCCATAGTACAAAAAGCATTATCCTAAATAGTGGAATACTATCAAATGTTTGGACAGTACCAATCTGATTAGTTAAGAAAAGATATCTTTCAATGATCTGCCCTTATTTTACGATACCTTCTTTAGGAAAAAACTGAATATCAATAAGATGAAATGTTGTTTTATTCTAAATATTAAAGTTGCTTTAAATGACTCATTTTTTATTTTATTTTATTCTAGGAATATATATATATATATATATATATATATATATATATGTATATATGCATATATATTCTGGGAATATTCTGGGAACCCTGGTTTTAGCAAAAACAGAATCCTTATTCTGTGAAGAACTTGTGCAGTAGAAAATTATTTGAAATTTTAAGTTGTTAGTGAATTTTGAGTAATAATCCCCAACCTGAAATCATTAGAGATATTGAAATTCTGATGAGCCTCTTTTAACATAAGCAGTAAATCCCTAATTATTGTAACAGAAAGCACAGATCTGGGGAAAATTTATGATCCTCAAGGACATGACTAAATCTTAATTCTTAGGTACCTGGAAATTATCGATGATAGTAATTAGATGACAAAACTGGAACTTCACTACAGTAGAATGGTGGCTGCAGGGGAAAGGCTTCACAGACACTGGGGTACAACTGTCAGGAGCTGGACTTGCAAGGCCCATTCAACATCAGGGAGAGGTGGCAGCTCAGTGTGGCTCAAAGACAGTGAAGCAGTTCTGTACAATTCCAGAGAACTGAAAGACAATTAAAAGGTCAAAACTACACATGCCTATTCCACAGAAGGAATCGCCTTGTTGCTATCAGGAGGGCATCCAGAAATATAAGATTGAGAATGATTCACTCGATTAGCTTTATTCTGTTCTAAGTACCTAAGGGTGCAAGGAATTACACTATTCTGCCTTTATTTTGTATCAGGAAGACAGGAAATAGAGAAAAAAGACATGAGGAGAGAGAGGAAGAGGAATGCAGAGAGTCACTAACAGGAATGGCAGAGAAAACAGGAGATTTGGTGGTAGTTTGCCCAGCTCTCCCTGGTGTTCATAGACCTGTGCCTCCCTCCCTGCTCCCAACCTTGTGACCACAGTGGGAATTACTTTGATTTTACCTGACTCCATGCACTGGTCAGAGTTGCGTGGTCAGTAGTATCTTTGTTAAACTGAGCCACACATCTCCTGTCTGCTCTCTACATCCCCTCTTTCTACACAGTCACAGGTTCTGAAGGGAGCACTTGAATGAGGATAGACAACTCAGAATTTTTTTATTCCACCAGAAAGTAAAAGTATCAAAGCTTTTGGTAGTAGAAATTATAAGACAAGTTTCAGATAATTGCAGTGAGCTTTGTGTTTGGTGAATCTCCTCTTGTCTTACCTTTTTATATATTCCAAAGTAGTCATATGAAGACTATTTTTCTCAATCTCTCTTACCAGTTGAGCTCAAGTCAGACTTGTCCAGGAAGATCTAAAGCACTACTGACCAGAAGAACTTTAAGAATGGAGCCTCATATCATGAGATACCTTCAGAAGAAGAGCCTGGCTCTCTCATTGTCAAATTGTAGTCCTTACTTTGTTCCCCACCAGGCAGATGTGGCGAGTAACCAGGAATGGATTCAAGTGTGGTGAACACCCTGAGCAGGCTAACACAGTGAGCCCTGGAAGAGTTTCAGAATATAATGAGGAAAAGGCATCAATCAAGTTGTATAGGGCTTTCATACAAATTGCTTCCTCAAAAATGCCCTTAGACCAAGACCCAGAGTGTTCCATATCCTGTGACTGAGAATGACTTGCTTCTCACCAACATCAGAGACCTGAGTCACGCAGCTTCTCCTCTACCTGGTACAGAGGCCTCTAAACAGGAGGCCTGGCTCAAGGCTGTGATCCCTGACTAGTGAGTGACAGCAGTACAGAGTTTGGGTCAAAATTGGATTCTACTAAGCAGCAGCTTCAAGAAGATTCTGCAGCAATTCATTTTATTTATTTTATTTTAAAATAAATTACTGATTCTTCATTTTCAACAAAACAAGAGAAAAATAAACACAAGGAGAGAGTGTCAATTTCTAACAGCCACATCAGTACTTTTCAATCTCTTTAGGACAATAGAATGTCATTGTATCAGCAACAGGATTCAGCATTGTTCTAATACCACAGGTCCACACTTCCAACCTCATCTCCAAATTCTCTCATACCATCTAGACTTAATATTTCAGGAAGTTTCATAGGGCTACTCATAGAAAAATCACTATTTTATGAAATTAATCATTAATCTGATTATTGTTTTGATTTTAAACAATGCTCTCTTTTCCCAACTGTGTTTCCCCAAAGGAAAATTGCTAAGTGTACCAAATGTTTTCTTTCATATGAAATAATTATGTCACCTGAAATATATAAATCTAAGTCCTTTTTTAAAGAAAGCTTGTGTGTGTGTGTGTGTGTGTGTGTGTGTGTGTGTGTGAGAGAGAGAGAGAGAGAGAGAGAGAGAGAGAGAGAGAGAGAGGAGATGAAGAGAACTCCCATTGACTGGTTCACTCCCAAATACCCATGCCAGCCTTTTCCAGCTCTATTTTTCAGAAAATCATCACATTCTTTCATTTAGGAAAAACTATTTTCTTATATATCTTATGTTTTATACAAATAAATCAAGTACAGTTTTGTAAACAGTCACTCATCAAAAATAAATATTGGAGCAGAGTCAAGATGATTGCTGAATAAGAAGCTCTGATTACAACCTTCCTGAAGAGACATCAATTCAACAATTATAAATATACCAAGTCACTTTCTCAAGTGCTACAGAAGCCAGGTGAGATATCATAGTGTCTCACCTTAACATAATCATAAGAAATGTCACATTGAAGAAAGCAAGAAGGAAAGAGTTGCCTACATTACCCTTCCCTACACTCCAATGAGCACAATGAGAAGAGATACCTTCTACTTGGGAGAATGACAATGAACTGAATCCCAGTACTAGGCACTCTGTGAAAAGGGTTGGTTGGGATGAGCTCATCAGTCCCTGCCACCAGGTCTCACCTGCAGAGTGATTATTTGGTGCTTCCACATCAAAGCAGCCTTCACCATTCCTCCCCGAACCACCAACAAAAACAAAACTCTAGCCCTATGGAGAGGCAAGGAGAGAGCTTTGGACCATGCCTTGGAGCTCAAAGCAAAACAGACTATATGCCAAGATGATATAGCTGAAAGAACTCTGCTCACAAACTGAGCCTCCAGGCCTACCAGACATCAAGCTCTGGTGGATTGGACTCACATTGTTATGTGTGTGTTCCGAAGAGGGAGCTCCTTGGGATTTTATGAGGCCCAGGGATGGTGGAACTCATGTGTGACCAGGTTGGAGTCATCAGGGTGGTTAGCAGGCTGCCTCCCTCCTTCAACCTTGAGCACACAGACAAGGGACTAAGTCTTAGAAGTCTGTGCTGGGCTGGTAAAGCCGAATGTTGGACAGATCTTAATGGTTTCCATCACAAGAAAAGTGCCTGTGTATGGAGTCTCTGGACTTGCCTCAATATCAGGCAGAGATCTGTACTCTGAGGAAAGGTTGCATTGATATATAGCCCCACCAGCCTCTCACAGGCCCAGTGCATACCCCTAAGATTGTACAGGGCCTGGTGACTAAAGCCTAGGTGTGATGCACCTAGCATCTCTGCCTAAGTAGCTGAAGGGCTAACTCTATCACACCTCTTACAATCATAGGCAGACAGCAAAGAATCACAAAGCTATTTGGGGACTTGGTGCCAGGCTGATAAAACCCACCATTAAGCAGATTTTAATGTCCCTTGTCCCTAGTCCAGTGCCTACAGACAGTCTTTGTACCTGCTTCAGTGCCCTGTTGTGGGGGAGGCTGAATCCGGAGAGGTCTAGAGGAAACTTCCTGAGCCTGCTTCAAATTTGAAAACCTGTCTTTAAGTTTCAAATCCCTGGTGGCAAACACCCCAGCCACAGGGCGCTTTTGTCTAAGGATCATTAAGGTGGTATAATAGTGGCTAAGACCTTTTTGCATCACATCACCCCACCCCTTGCCCGCATCCACTCATCCACTCTGTACCATCCCCTCTGTACCTCAGCTACATATACACCTCCCTTTTACAATAAAGTGAGACCCTGCTTCTACTGGACTCCACACCACGCCTGATTGTCCCCTGGGTTTGGGGAAGGCTGAGTGGCGGGTGGTGCACTTCCCCTCCTCGGTCAAGGCAAGCTGCGGGCAGCCTGCCTAATTCTCTGGCGGTGGCAAGGAACAGTCACCGCACCCTGTGGAGTTCCTTGAGCCAGGTTGAGCAGTCTTAGACTCCAGCCAGTATCACCAATGGCAATGAGCCCACTAAACAACAGATAGACCACAGTCCACCTCAGTAAAATAACAGACTGCTTAGAATTTCTAGGACAGCCATAAATGAAGACAGATTACTAAAACGAATTCTTCAGTATGCAGATTATATCATATTCCAACAAATTTCAGGAACTTCCAGGAGCTATGGCTTCACCTAAAAAGCAAAATAAGGTGC
Organism: Lepus oiostolus; assembly: GCA_036325905.1. Lineage (NCBI taxonomy): Eukaryota > Metazoa > Chordata > Mammalia > Lagomorpha > Leporidae > Lepus > Lepus oiostolus. The sequence goes on from CM070804.1 coordinate 860,911, forward strand.
CATGAGCCAATAATGCATAAATTGAAATTTCTAAATGCTCACATTAAGATTTCAAAATAGCTGTTTTTATGAAACTTAATGAAATTCAAGAGAATACAGAGGCTGGCGCCACGGTTCAATAGGTTAATCCTCTGCCTGCAGTGCCAGCACACCAGGTTCTGGTCCCGGTCGGGTGCCGGATTCTGTCCCGGTTGCCCCTCTTCCAGGCCAGCTCTCTGCTATGGCCTGGGAGTGCAGTGGAGGATGGCCCAGGTCCTTGGGCCCTGCACCCACATGGGAAACCAGGAGGAAGCACCTGGCTCCTGGTTTCGGATCAGCACAGTGCGCCAGCCACAACACACAGGCCACGGCGGCCATTTGGTGGTGAACCAACGGAAAAAAGGAAGACCTTTCTGTCTGTCTCTCTCTCTCTCACTGTCCACTCTGCCTGTCAAAAATTCTTTTAAAATTTTAAAAAAATGGAGAGCGGCAAGATGGCAGAATAGGAAGGGAGCACACTGATAGTCTGGGGAGAGACAGTTTAATAAAAGTGGAGATACTGCAGGTTCAAGGAAGAGTAGAGGAAGAAACAGCAGAGGAACATCTTCTGGAACTAGAGATTCACAGTGGACCTGCGTGGAGAGCGTGGGAGCCCGCAGTTCAGGACACCAGCGGCAGACTCAACACACCAGTGCTGGAACGCGAGCTGAGCCAAACCTCAATAGCCCGAATAGCAGGGAAGAGGAAAGAGGAGACTAGAGGGAATGAGGCTTGAAACTCCGTGGGGAAAAGTTCACCAGGCTAACTAGAAGAGAGAGAGAAAAAGAAAAAAATAATGACCGATATGGACACGAGTTTCTCTCTCTCTGCTCACCTCTCAAAGGCGAGCAAGACAAAGAGTAGGCGCCATTTTGGACATACGTCATAAGCAGGGCGACCTCAGGTCTGCACCGGCCCTGAGCCTAGCAGAAAAACCTGGTTTGGGGAGGGGGGTTTGAAATAACAGGAGATTAGGATCTAATGAATGTGTGTGGCTAATGAACTGAGACTGTGAAAAAAGAGACGGTGGGGGAGAGAACTCACGGAAGTCACGTGAGTGCTCTTCAGAGACGCTACAATTCGGTAACCTTGGCAACCCAGTGGGAGACTGCAGGAAAATTTGAGCCCACACTGAGGGCAGCACAGATTCCCTGTGTGGTCCTTGGGAAAGAGCTTCCGATCTCTGGCTCCTGTGGGTATATCATTCGCCTGCTAACAACCTCCAATTCCATTCAGCTGTGCAGAATTACTTCCCTTTTGAATCAAAAAAAAGAAAAAGAAAAAGAAAAAGAAAAAGAAAAAGAAAAGAAAAAGAAAGAAAGAAAGAAAGAAAGAAAGAAAGAAAGAAAGAAAGAAAGAAAGAAAGAAAGAGATTTACCACGCCTAACCTGGGAGTGTCACCTTTGGCACACCCTCAACACTGAGGAACCAAACAGAGCTCTCAGGCCACACCTATCTCAATTCTCTAAGGCTCCATTGAAAGCAGACAGTCCACTTAATCTAGAGTCAATAGCATAAAAATAAAAAACACCACAGTGAAGAAACCAAAGAATATCTCCAATATGTCAAACCATCTGGGTAGTGGACCAGCAGATGGAAGACTCTCTCTCTCTCTCTCTCTCTCTCTCTCTCTCTCTCTCTCTCTCTCTGCCCCTGCCTCTGCCTCTCTGTAACTCTGCCATTCAAATAAATATATATTTTTAAAAAGAAAAGAAAAATGCCTGTTCAAGTCCTTTGACCATTTCTTAACTGGATTGTTTGGTATGCTGTTGAGATTCTTGAGCTATTTATAGATTCTGGATATTAATTGTTTATTAGCTGCATAATTTGCAAATATTTTCTCCTAACAGTTGCCTCTTCACTTTGCTGCACTTCTTTTGAAGTGCAGAAGCTTCTCAACTTCATATATTCCCATTTGTCAATTTTGTCTTTGATTGCCTGTGCTTCTGGGGTCTTTTCCAAGAAGTCTTTTCCTATGTCAATGTCTTACAGAGTTTCCCCAATGTTCTCCTCTAGTAATTTGATGGTATCATGTCATAGCTTTAGATCCTTGATCCATTTTGAGTTGATTTTTGTATAAGGTGTAATGTCACGTTTCATACTTCCTGAAGAGACTGTCCTTTCTCCAGGGCTTTATTTTACCTCTTTGTGAAAGTTGGTTGTAGATGCGTGAATTAATTTCTGGACTTTCTATTCTGTTCCATTGTTCTACATGTTCATTTTAGCGCCAATATAAGGCTGTTTTGATTATAACTGCCCTGTAGTATGTGTTGAAATATGGTATTGTGATGCCTCCAGCTTCGTTTTTGTTGTATAAGATTGTGTTAGCTATTCGAGGTCTCTTGTATTTCCATATGAATTTTAGCATCATTTTTTCTAGATCTGAGAAGTAATTTACAAATTCAATGTGATTGCAACATCAGTGGTTCTGCTTTGAAGGGTTCAGATTCTGAAAATATTTCGAAGGTACAATGAATAGTAAAAAAGTGCTTAGTTCCCCATAGACTTGTAAATAATGTGTGCTGTGAATCATTTTGGATTTTCTGACATTGTGACAAATAAAAAGGATATATTAATTCCAGTTTCCTCAGAATCCTCATATCATAAATGATAAGACTTCAACTTCATAATATTTAACGATCTTCTGTCATTTAAAAGACTCATGTAACAAATTTGTTAATTGAGGAACAAAACATTCATGTAGTCTCAGAACAATAGAAAAATATATTTGGGTTATCAGGCTATTTTTATCTTTTCTTCTTCTTTTTCTCAAGTTTACAAATTATACTGAGACTTTTTCTAGAAAAAAAAAAACTCTTACTAATTAAATTAGTCATCCTGCACCCTGTTACGGTGGAAAGAGAACCAAAATAATTAGCAGAAAACAGACATTCTGGTTTCAGCTTTGCAACTACCTAATTGTGTGTGACCTTGGGTAGGTGACTTCACCTTTTTGCCCTAGAAAGTAGGCATTTTCTTGCTCTATAAATAGACAATAAGTTTTGACCTTCCCTAAAATGTAGAGAATAATTTTTCTGTAGGTCAAGATGGATTCAGAAGGATCAAACTTACCTTCCCATGGTATACAGTTATAACATTAGACAAAATCTGGGAAATGTGTTTTAGGCTAAAGACTGTGATCTCTAAGAAAAGAGAAACAAGCAAGGCGAGCCCTACCCTGATTCATGCTTTCTGCCTCAAGGCAGTTTCCAAACTACTGCACAGCTTCTCTTTGTCATGACAGGATACACGTACTTTTTTCATAAAGAATGCTGAGATAATGTCCTAAAAATAATGCCATTCTAAATAAAACTTCCTTTAAGCTTGTATCTAAAGATTGGGAATCATGGTCATCATCCTGAGGAAGATCAGAGCTGAGGACAGAGTGGACAATGATTGTAGAAGTCAAAGACTTAGCAGTGAATCAGAATGAGCTAGTTCAGGAGGTGCAGGTGAGTCTGGCAGATATTGGCTCACTGCATGTTGGGAATGTTCTCTGCCTTCCCCTTGTATTGAGACAGAGACCCCAGGCTCAGTATCAGGAAGGAAGGCCATGTTCAATTGGGTTTGGGCCTGCTGCTGTGTGATAGGCACTCCTGAGCAAGGTCTGCTCCACCAAGCACTTCACCTGCTCTCTGCTCCTCCCAAATACCATTTGTCTTCTTCATCCCTTTTGTCTCATTCTCTCCAATTTCCCTGCTTACTCCTCCCCACCACACACACACACACCAACATACGCTCTTTCTCACACACTCACTCATACACACACATGCATATGCACTTACACACTCATACATGCTCACACTCCCACTCTCATGGTCTCATACCTAATTCACTCATACACACTCTCACACACAACCCTCTCTTACTCTCACACATTCACACTCAAATACATATACTAACACACTCACTTACCATCACATAATCACACACACAATTTCACACACTCATACTCTTGCACACACTTATTCAAATTCCCAACATTTTAAAGGGATGGGGTCCTACAGGTGGTTGTGGGAGGGGTGTGAGCAGGAACTTCCAACTCGTCCCCTCTCCTCAGCATCTGATTTTAAAATATATAAAGTCAGGCAGAGGGAAGGCAAAGGTGAGAACAAATGTGGCTCTGTTTAGTCAGTATAGGCAGTTAAGAGCATATGCAGAACAGCTGAAAACATGTGTCTTCTTTGCCCCACCTGACAACCCCCTCACATGATTCAGTTAACTTTGAGATCTGATCCTGGCTAGGACTTTGTTTCTAGATGATTCAGTGTTGGACTATTGAATGTAGGGGCCAAGTCTCTTTTATCATATAAGAGACTATTTAAAAAAACCCACACAAAATGGAATTAAAAGATGAGTTTATTCTGGTACAAACATTTGGAAATCCATATATCATGATCTTCGTAACACATATTTTCATGAACTTGTTAAAGACTCCTTCATATGCAAAGATTTCAAACTTTTTTCAACCAAAAAATATTGATCTTTTATTTCCATGTCCAAGAGCTTTTTGAAGCACCCATACTGAGTAACTCAGAATGGTATTCCAAAGAGCTATTTTCACAAAACTTATAAATACTAGCCATTCAGTGAATTTGCAGTGGGATATTCATTCCTGTTTGGTCTCATTAGTACTATTGTTCTCTGATTGCCCCATCTTGGTCTAGTTGACTTTGGAGAAATGGATATGTTCATGTATTAAGGTAACTTCTTGATTTCAACAAGAAATAGTTACTCAATAAAGAAAAGAAGCACACAGCACTTTGTATGCCTCATTAGTGAGGTTTGCTTGAAAATCTAGCTTAGACAAAAGAAAAGATTATTTCTTGCCTGACTTGCTGTAGGAATTTCAGAGCTAAATCAAAGGAACAGGGGCTGGCACTGTGGCGTAGTGGGTAAAGTGCCTGCAGTGCCCACATCCCATATGGTCCCAACTGCTCCACTTCCGATCCAGATCTCTGCTATGGCCTGGGAAAGCAGTAGAAGATGACCCAAGTCCTTGGGCCCCTGCGCCCATGCAGGAGACCTGGAAGAAGCCCCTGGCTCCTTGCTTCGGATTGGCGCAGCTCCAGGCCATTGCGGCAAACTGGATAGTGAACCAGCAGATAGAAGACCTCTCTCTCTCTCTCTCTCTCTCTCTCTCTCTCTCTCTCTCTCTCTCTCTTTCTCTGCCTCTCCTCTCTCTGTGTAACTCTGACTTTCAACTTTCAAATAAATAAATACAATCTTTAAAAAAATAATTCAAAGGAACATTTGTACAGGCCTGAGTTGTCTGTGCTTGATATTTGTAATCTTCAGATGATACAAAATCTTCCCACAGATCTGAATTTTCTTGCCATTCTTCGCATGGTATCCTCATTGACAGCCTTTGAGTCTTAGTTTACAAGACCCCACTACTACCTCAAGAATTTCTGGCCTTTTCTTTTGTTGTTTTTCCTTAAATTCCTTATCTCCATCTCTATGAAGTAGGCAGGCATAAAGATTAAAATTGATTAGGTTTGTAAGCTGGAAGACCATGCCTTCACCATGTCCCTGTGTGACCTCATGCCCCTACCTGGCCATACCTGGGTGCCCACCAGCCAACCAGGTTAATTAACCACTCCCCTTTGGAAGTGGGTTAAAAGCCTGGGACACAGTGAGTCTGGTCCTTCTCTTCCCTGGCCTCTTGCCAGGAGGGGGCTTGCTGTAGCCCTGCGCCCCCAGGGCACGTGGCCTTCAGGCCACCCACCTTAGGCTTCCTGGCCTAGATGCTCCTCCACGTGGCTGGTTCCTGGTGCTCAATATGAACCCATATTTAACTCTCTCTCTCTCGCTTAAATAAAGCTCTCACTTTCCTATGCACTTTTTGCACTAAGTAAAAGCCTAAAATGTACCATGCTGCCTCGTTTATCTGTGCCAGTATTTAGAATTCTACTCTAAATATTAGGCAAGAACCATGTCAGGCTTATTAATATTGAGTATTTATTAATAAGCATATGATGGTATCATATGGCACCTCAAATTCTGGTAGCATATGTGGCACCTCAGATGGCGCTTCTGGAAAACCTTAAAGGGCCACATTTTGGTGTAGATTTTAGAGGGTCTTTCCCGATATCATCTAGAAGTTATACTATAGGAAAGCATGCAACATCTTAATCACCAGAAATCCACCTCATGGTAATATCTAGAAAGTGTGAGTATTTTTCTAACTCAAGAAAAGTATGAGCATAGTGAAACAGGGGTAAAGTCGCTATCCTCTAGATCTGGGGCAGACACACTTCAGAAACTTTGTATAGTATAAAGAACTATGAGAAAGTAGATAACAGCAACAAAGGAGTATAATGCTACTAAGGATGGTCACTGACTGAATTACTTTAAATTCAAAGCTTATATATTTTCTGAAATAAATAAGCCTGTCGTAAGATATATAAATGTACTATATAGGGTACTACAAAATGTACATGAAAAATGTAATAAAAAGAAAAGTGGGGTGCTTGGCACAGCAATTAAGGCTGACTTAGGATGCCTGCACCGCATATTGGAATACCTGGTTGAGTTCCTATTTTAGCTTCCTGAGAGGCATCAAGTAATGGTTTAAGTATTTGGTCCCTGCCACTGATATGGGAAACCTGAATCAAGTTTCTAGATCCCTGCTTCAGCCTGGGCCAGTCCTGGCTGTTGTGGACATTTGCATGAAAAAACAATAAATGAGAGTTCTCTGTATCTTTGTCCCTATTTCACTGTTTTTCAAATAAATAAATAAACAGTTTTAAAACTATTTCAATTAGGGGCCAGTGCTGTGGCATAGTAGGTTAAGCCTCCAACTGTGGCACCATCATCTCCTGTGGTCGCCCATTCAAGTCCTTGTTGCTCCACTTCTGATCTGGCTTTCTGCTGATGGCTTGCAGGAACAGTGGAGGATAGCCCAAGTGTTTGGGCCTCTGGACCTCTGTGGGAGACCCAGAGGAAGCTCCTGGCTCCTGCCCAGCTCCAGCTGTTGAGGCTATTTGAGGAGTGAACCAGTGAATGGAAAACATTTCTCTCTCTCTCTCTTCTCTCTCTCTCTCTCTCTCTCTCTCTCTCTCTCTCTCTCTGTTATTCTGCCTCTCAAATAAATAGACATCTTTCAAAAAAATAACCTATTTTATTTAAAGGTTTATTCATTTATTTATTTGAAAGGCAGACATGGGGGGATTAAAAAAAGAGCAAAAGACAGATCTTCCATTTGTTGGTTCATTCCTCAAATGACCACATCAGCCAAGTCTGGGCCAGACCAAATGCATGAACCAGGAACATCATCATTATTACCCATGTGAGTAGCAGGGGTTCAAGTATTGGGCCATCTTCTGCTGCCTTTCCAGGCACATTAGCAGGAAGCTGTATCAGAAGCAGAGCAGCTAAGACTCAAACCAGCACTCTGATATGGAATGCCAGTGTCAGAAACTGTGGCTTAACCCACTGCACCACAAATGCCAGTCCCTAAAGAATACTTAAGAAAGATAAGTATATTTTGGTGCAAAAGATTTTTTAAATCCACATGTAATTTTCATAATATTCATTTTCCATCAACTTTCTGAAGACCACTTGCATGTGGGGAATATGTCATGTTAAGTCTGGACTTTGACAAAATGGAATTATTTGGGACAAATAGAAACAATAATGTCACAGTTTTGTTGTGGCATAGCAGGTAAAGCCACTGCCTGCAATGCCAGCATCCAATAAGAACACTGGTTAATACCCCAACTGCTCCACTTCCAATACAGTTCCTTAGTGGAAAATGGCCCAACTCCTTGGGCTCTTGCACCCAAGTAGGTGATCCAAAAGAAGCTCCTGACTCCTAGAAGCAGAATAGCCCAGCTCTGGCCATTGCAGCCATTTGGGGACTGAACCAGCAGATGGAAGATACCTCTCTCTCTCTCTCTCTCTCTCTCTCTCTCTCTCTCTCTCTCTCTGCTTTTCAGATAAATAATTGTCTTTTTAAAGAATTTTTTTAACATTTATTTAATGAATATAAATTTCCAGTGTACAGCTTATGGGTTACAATGGCTTCCCCCTCCCATAACTTCCCTCCCACCCGCAACCCTCCCCTCTCCCGCTCCCTCTCCCCTTCCATTTGCATCAAGATTCATTTTCAATTCTCCTTATATACAGAAGATCAATTTAGTATAAAGATTTCAACAGTTTGCACCCACATAGAAACACAAAGTGAAACATACTGTTTGAGTACTAGTTATAGCATTAAATCAAAATGTACAGCACATTAAGGACAGAGATCCCACATGAGGAGCAAGTGCACAGTGGCTCCTGTTGTTGACCCAACAAATTGACACTCTAGTTTATGGCGCCATTAACCACCCTAGGCTGTCGTCATGAGTTGCCAAGGCTATGGAAGCCTTCCAAGTTTGCCGACTCTGATCATATTTAGACAAGGTCATAAAAGACAGGGTGAGGATAGTAACTAATGATCCTAAGAGTGGCATTTACCAGGTTTGAACAATTATACAGCATTAAGTGGGGAAGAGGACCATCAGTACCCACAGGTTGGGAGTAGAGCCATTGGTGGTAGAGTAGAGGTTATGATTACAAAGGAATGAGGCCCAAGTACGCTAGACAGGGTCTAGAACAAAGGGCAGAGTCATTATTAGAGGAGCTAAGAAAGGTGCTGTCTAAGCTACAATTAAGTTTTCTGATTGAGAGGCAAATAGAACCTGATAGAAGGGGCTTGATAATAATCTGGTGGGCTTTAGGCCTTGTAAGTTAAGAGGCCCAGGCCTATCTATCTCTTCACATGGGGTATATCCTAAGGGAGGTGTGAACCTCCTAGGGGAAGGCACTCTGTTGACTTTCATTACTTGGCTGGCCTGGGAGGAGAGCTGGCCAGGTAAAGGCAGGGGGCATCTCTAACAAGAAATTTACAGTTCTGCCTGCAATGTTGCTGACCCTACTTGACCATACCCTCAGTTGCAGTGGTCACTTTGGAAGTTGGGCTGAGTGAAGGGCTTTTCAGCTTAGAGCCAATAAGATCTGTGGCTCTGACCTGGGCATCCTTCGACTCCAGGGCAGGTCCATTTCCAGTGATCCAACTTTTGGCAGAGCTGCCAGCGCTCTTCACAAGCTGACTTCTGCTGAAGCCCAGGCTTACCACATTGAAAGTCACTGCAGTGGACTGGCCTGTTGGGTCTCCTTGAAGGCAGATCACTGTACAGATCAGCCATTAATAGGCCTGCCACCCATTGCTTCTGATGCCTAGCTTTCTTTTCTTCCTGGTTTGTGTTAAAGCAGACCAGAGGATGGAAGTCAAGGGAGTGCCCGTGTCCCATCTCTAATCTTCTGTGGCCTGAACTACAAGTCTATAGTCACAGGCACGTTCTGTAGTAGTTTTTCTAAGGTAGACAATGCCCATGAGGAAAATTGTATTCTCACTTTAAAACTTTGTTTCCCTTTGGTCTGAAAGGGAGGTTTTTTCTACTTACTGTATACTTCGCTGATGGCGAAGTGAATCTAGCTATGAGATTATTAGTTAAGTTCTTATTTTGGCTATGCTATTACAGAAAAATGTTAGCCATCTCTTTTATAAGGTCTAAAGATTAAATTGGGCATCCTACAGATTCCTTCATAATGGAATTAGTTTCCTACCTTGAGAAGAATAGAGAAATGAAAGAACAAGTTGGGCTTAGAATAGAGAAATGAGGGAGCAAGTCCTAGATCGCTTGCTGACAATAGCAATGTCACATGAATACTTAGCAAACAGTTTCAACCATTAGATAACAACTTAAGAAAACATTTACCAGAAGGTCCAATGCCTTCTATAAATTTTAAGAATCATGTATTTGAAAACACCTCTTAAATATCTAACATGGTGTAGTTTGTTTAGCCAGTAAACTTAAGCACAACCATATAAAATGTTTTTAGTTTCTTTCTACCAACAAGTATAAAACATATGATACATAGATTCAGGTCACACAAATTAAAATGTATCTTTGATTGATTTTAGCAGCTTAAATTTATGGACAATCTTATCTATAAGCCATTTAAAATAAAACTCTTAATAAAATTTCCCCATGTGGACATACAATATGTACACACATATAACATAGCATAATAGACCAATATAACAATTTTAATAATAGCTTTTAAAATCTTTAACTCTTTTTGTAGATTGCCAATTGATTTGAATTGCTTTTTGTTTTTAGTAACCTCAGTTAACCATACTTTCTCTCAGTTGGTACTGTTAATACATTATTGGCTTCATCTGTTTACAGAGCCATCCCAAAGTACTGAATACAATAGAAGTGGCTGGAAAAAGTCCATAGGAACCTATAGGAGGGCATCTAAACACAGAACCAACAATGCTTTAGTTTTATGAGCAGCAAATCATATATAACTGTGGATGACAAAAGACTTTAAGTCACCAGGTTTAAAATTATAAACTCATCAACCAACAAGAGGCACTTGCTTACTTCACAGTATCTTTGAAAGCCCTTGTAGGATTTCACAAGTATTTAACCCTTTAGGCCTCTGGGGCTTTCTCATTAAGATAACTATCATGTCTAGTAACACAAGATCATTAGACTTTTTAATTCTCAATCATTTGTATTAATAGCATTTTCCATTATAGAAACTTAAAGTTTGGTACCACATCACATCTTGACAGTACTTCTAAAATAATCCAAATAGCCTGATTAGTTGGTGAGAGACATAGGTCCTTCGATTTTTTCAGTTGGGCCCAAACTGGAAAAACCAAAGTCCAAGATTTACTGGAAATTTTAGAGTCCAGATTGTTTGGAACTTTCATTTTTTGAATGCCTGTCAAGAATGCCAAGAAGGCTCAAAATCCAAAATATCTGGTTGAAATAAGATTCCTTAAAATCATGACATAACATAGACCAAATTTGATCATTGTTACAAGGTGATTATTCAAATCTTTGAAAATAAGCACATATTTAAATAACCCATAGCTCTTAATAAAAATGCTGCTGTTTTTGAACAATTAGAATTTAACAGACATCAAGAGAACATAATAGATTACTTTAACACATTGCTTTAACAGAGCATCAGAGTTTAATTCTATGTCAAAGAGAAATTGAGCTTCCTGTGATCTTTTGCTGTGAGGTTTCCTTCCTTTACCTTCTTTCATATTGGTGACCGTGTTTCTGTGTTTCTGTGTGTAACACATCTTTAAGCATCTTTTGCAGGGCAGGACGAGTGACGACAAATTCTTTCAGTTTATGTTTGCTATGAAAAGTCTTAATTTCACCTTCATTCACAAATGAGAGCTTTGCAGGATATAATATTCTGGGCTGGCAGTTTTTCTCTCTTAGTATCTGGGCTATGCCTGGCCATTCCCTTCTAGCTTGTAGGGTTTCTGATGAGAAGTCAGCTGTGAGTCTAATTGGAGATCCTCTAAGAGTAATCTGGAGTTTCTCTCTTGCACATTTTAGGATCTTTTCTTTATGTTTCACTGTGGTGAGTTTGATTACGATGTGTCGTGGTGAGGATCTCTTTTGGTCATGTTTATTAGGGGTTCTATGAGCTTCCTGTACTAATATGCCTCTGTCTTTCTCCAAACCTCGGAAATTTTCTGCTAGTATCTCACTGAAAATGCCTTCTAATCCTTTCTCCTTCTCCATGCCTTCAGGAACTCCTAGAACCCGGATGTTAGGTTTTTTAATAGTATCCTGTAGATTCCCGACAATATTTTTTAGATTTCTAATTTCTTCTTCTTTTCTTTGGTTTGACTGTTTCCTTTCCTGTTCTCTGTCTTCTAAGTCTGATATTCTCTCTTCTGCTTCGCCCATTCTGTTTTTAAGGCTCTCTAATGTGTTTGTCATTTGATCTATTGAATTCTTCATTTCATTATGATTTCTCATCACTATCACAGTTTCTTGTTCCACTAGTTGTTTCATTTCATTTTGATTCCTCCTTAATATTTCATTTTCATGAGAGAGATTTTCTATCTTGTCCTTTAAGGATTTCTGTAGTTCAGGAATTTGTTTTTGAGAACTTCTTAATGTTCTTATCAATTTTTTGAGATCCGCTTCTTGCATTTCTTCTTTCTCATCATCTTCATAATCTTGAATTGGGGTGTCTTTTTCATTTGGGGGCGTCATAGTGTCTTCCTTGTTCTTGTTACCTCAGTTTTTGCATTTGTTGTTTGGCATGTTGGAGATATTTGGTTTCTTCACTGTGGTGTTTTTTCTTGTTACACTATGGCTCTATATTAAGTGGACTGTCTGCTTTTGGTGGAGCCTTAGAGGCTTGAGATGAGTGTGGACTGAGAGCTGTGTTTGGTTCCTCAGGGTTGAGGGTGTGTCAAAGATGACACTCCCAGGTTAGGTGTGGTAAATCTCACTTTTTTTGATTCAAAAGGGAAGTAATTCCACACAGCTGAACGTAATTGGAGGTAGTTAGCAGGCAAATGATATACCCACAGGAGCCAGAGATCGGAAGCTCTTTCCCAAGGACCACAAAGGGAATCTGTGCTGCCCTCAGTGTGGGCTCCAATTCTCCTGCAGTCTCCCACTGGGTTGTCAAGTTAGATGCTAATCTCCTGTCATTTCACCCCTCCCCCCAGAGTCAGGTTTTTCTGTTAGGCTCAGGGCCGGTGCAGACCTGAGGTCGCCCTGCTTATGACGTATGTCCAAAATGGCGCCTGCTCTTTGTCTTGCTCACCTTTGAGAGCTGAGCGGAGAGAGAGAAACTTGTGTCCGTATTGGTCACTTTTTTTTTTTCCTCTCTCTCTCTTCTAGTTAGCCTGGTGAACTTTTCCCCACGGAGTTTCAAGCCTCGTTCCCTCTAGTCTCCTCTTTCTGCTTGCCTGATGGTGTCTCGGGCTATTGATGTTCGGCTCACCTCGCGTTCCAGTGCTGGTGTGTTGAGTCTGCCGCTGGTGTCCCGAACTTGGGCTCCCACGCTCTCCACGCAGGTCCACTGTCAATCACTGGTTCTGGAAGAGTTTCCTCTGCTGTTTCTTCCCCTACTCTTCCTTGACCCTGCAGTATCTCCACTTTTATTAAAGTGTCTCTCCCCCGGACTAATAGTGTGCTACCTTCCTATTCCGGCATCTTGCCGCTCTCCTTTTTAAAGAAATTTTTAAAAAATTTATCTATGGCCATGTAATTCTAATGAGAATCCATATAATTCATAGTAGCAAAGATTATGAGTCTGTCATGGGTATCTATACATTCAACTACCTACCAATATTTTAGATCTAAAAGTACTATAAATCAACAAATCTGAGCCAGAAGATTTTGTTCTCTAGGAATACAGAGGGCCAGAAATCTACTGCAGTAAAAAGAAATAATATTTGAGGGAGATAATTCCTCCCTCACAATTGTCAAGACAAGTATAAGGTTTAGTACTCAATTTACTACAGTTTTAAGAGCAAGTATTGTAATAACAGGTTTTAATAAAACTTAATCAGCTAACATATATAGAACAGAAATATTTATTTTATGAGTTTGAAATTTTAGTGTCCAAAAATTGATTTTCTTTTACATTTAATATTTGTTATTAGTTATGCAAATTGTGATACAGCTTAGATACACTTTTTTTTTTACTTTTGTGTCTGTGTATGTTCAAATATCAGTTAAACTATTAGTCAAGGGTAGGAATTTGGTGTTGTGATTAAGATATGCTAGGGATGATGGCATTCTGTATTGCAGTGCCTGGATTTGAGTGGTAGCTCCACTTCCAGCGCACAGACTTGGAGGCAGCACACACTTGGAAGCAGCAGGTGATGGCTCAACTACTTGGATTCCTGCCAACCATGTTGAAGACATGGACTGAGTTCCATGCCCCTGGCTTTAGCTTGGACCACTCCTCTGATTGCTGTGGGCCTTCCAATGGATGGAAGATTCTCTCTCTCTCTCTCTCTCTCTCTCTCTCTCTCTCTCTCTCTTTCTCTCTCTTTGTGTGTGTGTGTGTGTTTCAAATAAATTTGGAAAAAGAAATAAATGTGAATATATACCTGTAAATGTATGTAAAAGTATTGCACTTGCAAACTGGTCCTACAGAAAGAATCTACATGGAATGATACTAAGACACATTGGAGTCATTTCTTGACTCTTATATCCCTTCAGCCATCTTTTTTAAAACTTTGTTTAAAATTACCTAAAGTAAATAGAATAGACAGTATTTCCACCTCGCTTCATATTTTAGATTATCTTGGAAGGCAAATTCTTTAATTTTGCTTTGTTCGTTTCTGCAGTGATATATTTGTTTGCTAGTTCTAGGATGTCATTCTAATTCTAAAGAACTATCATTAATATGAAAGAATGAGAAAATATCTGATCACTTCTTCCCTAATCACAATCCCAATGTGAGTACTTCCCTACTCACAATCCTGATGTCCTATTGAAAATAGGACAATTTTGCCTTTTTTTCTATAAAAAGTTAAAAACACATCACCTAGCATTATAGATAACCTAAATTAAATAGTCTGCCTGAGATAACTATTAAAGTACAACATTAAAAATTTTCCTTATTAAAATTTCCCTGCTCATAGAATATATTTCAGACAAAACATCATCTTCCTCTGGAATTTCACTACCTTATACATTATGTGAAAAAAAATTATTAACATCAAAAATGCTATGTTTAAAAAACAACTTTTCTACATTTTTATTGATAACTTTCGAAAAGTCTCATGATACTCTTTCAAGGGCATAATAGACCAGTTCATTTGGTTAAATAATTCTACATCATCAATTTGAAATAACACTGATATTGCTATAAAATCAAAAGACTGAAACTATGTTGGAATGATAAAACGCTTAAGCTGTATCTATATGAAGTTCCAAAAGTTAAATGCCATGAGGTAAAATATTGTTTTCAAGATGGATTAGAATATCCAAGGACCACTGGAATAATTGCAAAAGAAATATACATAATGGAAATATCAAAAAGAGAAAAAAAGAATGAGCATAAAAAGTATTTGAAGTAATAATAGTTGGGTTTTTTTTCAAAATTAATAATAAACACCAATCTATAGAAACAGAAAACTAAAAGAACATTTAATGAAATAGATACCAGAGATATAATGTCTAAACTGGGAAAAAAAATTCAAAAAAGACAAAGTCTTGTAGAAAACCAGGGGAGGGAGTGCCTACATGTGGAAAAATAGAATAAGAATTACATAATACCTCTATTCAGAAACTATTCAGGCAAGAAGAGGGTGAACTGAAATATTTTAAATGCTGAAAGAAAAAACCAACCAACCCAGAATTCTGCATCCAATGAACAACTCTTTATCTACAAATTTGACAAAAAAGATGAAAAAATTCCTTAGAAGGCACAGTATATCAAAACTGACATAAGGAAGAAACAGACTGGGTAGACCTATAGTTATTAAATCATTTTGAAGGCTAATAATCTTGCTTTTAAAAGTTCTAAGCATAAGGTAGATATTGTGGCAACAGCAGGTTAAGCTGCTTGGAATGCCCACAACTTTTATTGAAGTGCCAGTTCATGTCTTGACTACTCAGCTTCTAATCTACCTTCCTCATATTGTGTTTGGGAGGCAGCAAACGATGGATGAAGCATTTGGGTCCCTGCCACCCAGGTGTGTGACCCACTTGAGCTCCCAGATCCTGTCTGTGACCTGACCCACCTCCACTCATTGTGACGATTTGGAGAGTGAACCAGCAGATGGGAGATATTTCACTTTGTCTCTCTCTGCTATTCTGCCTCTCAAATACATACATACATACATGCATACATATTTTTAAAGAAAAGCTCTAAGCCCATTAGTTTCACTGATGAATTCTACCAAACATTTAATATAGAAATAATACCAATTTTCTACTCTCTGTTATATAGAATAGAGTGAAGGAAATATTTTTAACTCATTCCATAAGACAAAAATAAAAGACATTAAAAAACAGGAAAATTATACATCAATGTTTCTACTATTTAATATGGATGCAAAACCCTAATAAAATATTATCAAATAAAATCCAACAATACACACATAAGAGGAATTATATCTAACCATGTGAGATTTATCCCAGTATGCAATCTGTTTAAGCATTGAAATTAATTAATGTAGTTCACCCTTTTAATAAAGAAAAAAATCACATAATCATATCAACCGATGTGAAGAATGACTCTGACAAAATCCAAAACCCGCCAGCGCCACGGCTCAATAAGCTAATCCTCCACCTGTGGCACTGGCACCCGGGTTCTAGTCCTGGTTGGGGCACCGGATTCTGTCCCGGTTGCTCCTCTTCCAGTCCAGCTCTCTGCTGTGGCCCGGGAGTGCAGTGGAGGATGGCCCAAGTCCTTGGGCGCTGCACCTGTATGGGAGACCAGGAAAAGCACCTGGCTCCTGGCTTCAGATCAGCACGGTGTGCCAGTCGCAGTGCACCAGCCGCAGCGGCCATTAGGGGGTGAACCAATGGCAAAGGAAGACCTTCTCTGTCTAGCTCTCTCTCACTGTCTAACTCTGCCTGTCCAAAAAAAAAAAAAAATCCAAAACCCATTTATGATAAAACTCCCAGGAAACAGTAATAGAGGGAACTTTCTCAACTGCATAAAGAACAATTATAGAAAACTAACAGCTGACAGCATACTTAATGCATAGTAACTAGAAGCTTTTTCCCTAAAATAGAGACTAAGGGAAGAATGTTCTGTCTCACTACTCCCATTCTACATTATACTGAAAAGCCTAACTAATGGAAAACACACAAGACAATGAAATACAAAACACACAGGTTGGAAAGAACAAAAATATAAACAATTTTTGATCCTCACAATTGTTTATATAGAAAATCCTAAAGAACTGACAAAAATACTAGAACTCATAAATGATTACCATTACGGTTGTGAAATGCAAGGTTATCACACAAATGCCCATTGCATTCCCCAAAACCAGCAATGAACAATTGTAATTTGATTTTTTTTCTTGACAGGCAGAGTTAGACAGTGAGAGAGAAAGACAGAGAGAAAGGTCTTCCTTCCGTTGGTTCACCCCCCAAATGATCGCTATGGCCAGTGTGCTGTGCCAATCCAAAGCCAGGAGCCAGGGTGCTTCCTCCTGGTCTCCCATGCGGGAGGAGGGCCCAAGGACTTGGACCATCCTCCACTGCCTTCTCGGGCCACAGCAGAGAGTTGGACTGGAAGAGGAGCAACTGGGACTAGAACCCAGCGCCCATATGGGATACGGGTGCTGCAGGTGGAGGATTAGCCAAGTGAGCCACAGCGCCAGCCCCAGAAATATTTCATGTTAATAAAAGGAAGATTCAGTTAAGATGTCAGTTCCTACCAGTTTGATCAATATATTTCACACAATCCGAAAGAAAATCTCAGCAACTTATATTGCAGACATTGAAAAAAAATTGTTCTGAAGTTTATACAGAAATGCATTAGATCCAGATTAGTCAACTCAATGATGAACAAGAACCAGGTCAGAGGATTCACACTAATTGACTTTAAGAATTGCTGTACAGCTACAATGATGAAGACAGCATGGCATTTTAGCAATAATTGAGAAACAGATCAATGGAACTAAACAACCCAGAAACAGAAACATGCCCACACAAATACCATCCACTGACCTTTGACAAAAGATCAAGTCAATAAGATATAGAAAAAAAAGCCTTTTTCACAAATGCTAGAGCAATGAAATATCCACAAAAATCAAAAACATAAACAATGTTCTTATAAGTGTAAACCATAAATCTATAAAGTTCTATACAAATAGAAAATAATTTTAGACATCCTTGATTTTGGCAAGGAGCTTTTCGACAACACTGGAAGCATGATCCATGAAAGAACAAATTAGTCAGCGTGGCTTCATTAAAATGTAAAATTTCTGCTTTGTAAAAGATCCTAAAGAAAATAAAATGACAATAAACAGATTGAGAGAAAATACTTGGAAAAGATACATCTAGGGGCCTGTATTTCAACATTCCATATCTGGGTGCTGGCTGTTCACCTTCTCATCTAGGTCCTTGGAAAAGCAGTGGATGATGGCCAAGGTACTTGGGCTCTTGCTACCCACATGGGTGACCTGGATGGAAATCCAGGTTCCTGTTTGACCTGGCCCAACCCCACTCTTTAGGGTGATTTGGGAAATGAAACAGTGGGTGGAAGAGTTTCTTCTCTGCCTCTCCTTCTCTGTGACTCTGCTTTTCAAATGATAAGTAAATCTTTAAAAAAAAAGGTTAAAATATATATGCAAAAAAGGAACTTTATTCAAAACACAGAAAGATATCTTAAAATTCAACAATAAGAAGATTAATAACACATTAAACATGCGGGTGAAAAAATTGACATCTTGCCAAAGAAGATACATTTATGGCAAATAAAAATATGAAAAGCCGCATGCTATTGTGTGTTCTTACATAATTGCAAATTGTGAGACTTAGAGAGTGATCCCATCAGGTACCTATCAAAATGACCAAGATCCAAAACATGGGCAACATGAAATGCTGGTAAGGACGTGGAACAAGAGAGACGTTTATTGCTGGTGAGAATGAAAGTGATACACTTTGGAAAAAGACTTCATTGTAAATGTGTATGCATATTTTTAAAATAAGAATAATTCCCTACATCGTCTAAATATTATCAC
Organism: Lepus oiostolus; assembly: GCA_036325905.1. Classification (NCBI taxonomy): domain Eukaryota; kingdom Metazoa; phylum Chordata; class Mammalia; order Lagomorpha; family Leporidae; genus Lepus; species Lepus oiostolus. The sequence continues at coordinate 879,479 of CM070804.1, forward strand.
ACTAGGGAAAAGACTAGTCTTAAAGCTCGTCATATTTCCTTAATTTTTAATGTCTGCTGCAGCTGCTTTTTCTCCACCAAGGATCCGATCGAGAACCACGCACTGCAGTTTCTTCTTGTGCCCATAACCTCTACAAATTCAAGAGAAACCTAAGTTCTAAATTTAAGAAAATTGTCGTTTTCGTCTTTTCAATCCGCTGGTCTTTCGAGCGCAGAGGTGCATGGGAATTGTAGTTTTCGATGTAACGGCCCGGCGCTCAGTACAGAGGACAACGCCGGCCCTCACTCTGCGCATGTGCAGACCGCGTACCTGCCCTTGAAAGGGACGTCTCCGCGTTTTGGGGTCCATGTGGGAGCGGAAGCTACACACTTTGGGTGAGGGCCCGGATTCCGGTTACGTGTGCCATGGGTAGCCGCGACAAATGGGTTTACGTGCTGGGGGCGGGAGCGGGAAGTCCGGAGAATCAGGCTTGCTCTTTCCTCCCCGAGTCGGGTTGAATCCTGGGCTGCGGCCGGGGTAGCAGGACTTCGGGAACAGGTGAGCAATGCAAGTACATACGTGGGTGGTGCACAGGGTATTACTAGTACTCGTGCTGTTATTCTGTGGGATAATAGTCCTCCGAAAACAGTTTGGGACCCGCATTGTGTAGATGGAAGCTGCTGTCGTGAGACCCTTGAGCCCCTCGTGTGTTTTCCTTTACCCTTCACAATGACACTACTGGTCATAAACGTGCCATTTAAAAATAAAATGAAAATGTTGTGAGAGTGGATAACTCAGGATACAAACAAGGAGGTGAGAGAGATAGGGTGCAAGTAGGTAGGTTTTCCTGCTTGTCTCTTGCTGTTCCTAATGGTGTAGCTGCCTAAAACCTTTACAGCACTTAGAGTGACCTGGCCTTACACCTCAGCTGATTGTGGACAGCCTCTCATCATGTGATAAATAAATAGTGGAATTGTTTGGGTCTGTACAGAGTCTCAGATTGAGCCTGTTGAACTCTCCTTGACTCTTCAGGCTGTGATTGGACGCCAGAGGACTGACAGTCTAGTTCTGTGCCGTCCAATAAAAAGTGCAAAAATCAAATGCAGTTTAGAGCATTTTAGTATCCACGGTAAAAAGGAGAAAAAAACCCAAAACTTATTTTACTTATGTATTTTATTAACCAAGTACCTCCAAAATATTATCTTATGGCACACGGTGTTTCTATGTGGCTAATGGTTACAGTACTGGATAGCACCTCTTTAGTGAGTTCAAGAAGACTCAGATTTAGAGTGTTAGGTGGTTTCAAGGAATGCGAATTTATTTCTTGGCTTCAGGTTTCAGCCCCTCTAGAGTAAAGCAGCTCTTATAAGGTGGGAAAGAGAGAGTCCTGCAAGAACAGCCCTTCTGACAGAGACCTCTTCCAGGATCCAGAGCAGGAGGAGCAGGTCCTGATTTGCTCCAAACAGAGGCAGTTCTTGATTCCCTGTGTAGTAGGAGTCAAACCTTGTTAGGTTGTCACATCCAGAAGCCATCACAGAGGGACTGTGGGTGCTGCGGAGTAACCTGCAGAGGCATGTAACCAAAGGTTGAGAGGACTGGGTGGCCGTCAAGCTACATAGACACTTCACTTGAGGACTAATGAGGGCATGATTTCCAGGGAAGACAAAACAGCTGATAAAATCTTAAACAGCATCCAGTTTCTTTCATTCTCTCCACACAAGAATCTGAACTGCTCTCACACCATATCCATTAACACATGTGGCATTAGAGCTCTGCTAATGCTTTTTCCTGAACACAGAGTAACAAAATAATAGTAAAAAACTTTCTATCCTGGAAACCAATACTGGGCCTAAAATGAATGATTTTTGTAGTGTCATCCAGGGCAGAACCAGGGGCTAAGCACAGTGCTGGTCACCTACAAAGGTCTTTTGTTAGAAGTGACAACCAGTTTAGAACAAAAAGTTAAAAAATATATCCCTTACATAAAACATCCCATCTGCATTTCAGAGCTTTCTGTAGAAGTCCTAACTCAGTGTGTAAAAATGGGTAAGACCTTGATTAACAAGCCAGCTTGCATAATTTTCTATTAGTTTCATTGAAGACAAAGGATCATCTCTTGTGTACCTAAACTTGTTCAGCCAGTTCTCTATTTTGTTTTTATGTGTTTGTCAGAAGAGAACAAACTGTTAGTGTATCACCAAAAAAACCAATATACTTAGTGTAAATGAAAGCTTAACCCCAAACAATCTTATCAGAGATGCTCATGTTCAAGCACTATTCCTTCTGCATGGTCCTCCCTGTCCCTTTTCAAGAGTCAAAGGAACATGCCCTCCTTTGAAAGTTGTTTTTGTATCTGCAGTGATGAGAGTTTTAGGCAGGTAAATATAGGATTATAAGGACCAGTTATCTCATGATCCCTTTTCTCTTTCCTCCCTCCAGGTGAATCTTCACACTTATGTATATTCTTCTAGGGGAAAAAAAAATGAGCACATACCAGGTGAGTTCACCTTTTAATAACCAGTGTGTTTTACAGTAAATTTCATAAGAGTTTCTATGTCAGTATATTTACATGGACAAGTAGAATAGAAATGGACCAGACACATACATAGAAGATACTCTTATAGAAACACACAGGTGACTAGAAGAGCAAGGGTGGCATGCAAGTAGGTGCAGGGTTTTATATCTGCATTACAAATTTTACCAAATCAAACTCCAAATTATTTCTGACATTTTTGATAGTCTTAGCAGAATGGCAGACTGGAAATGATATGGGAAAAAGTTAAAAGGTTTACATTGATGAGAAAGATAAAGCAAACCTCTTCCTCATGAGATATAATCATGAACACAAACATGTTTGTTGTTCTTCAAGTGGTTGTTTAAATTAACTTGCTGAAATAACAGAATGTAACATCTACTTGTTCTTCATAGAAATAGAAAATGTAATGTTAAATGCAAACTTGCTCAGTACTGTTTTTCAAGAACTGAAACACAGTAATTAAATTAGATTTGTTTCCTACGAATCAACTGACTGTCCTGAAAATTACTCTCCATAAACATTTTTCTTTTTGACAGGCAGAGTGGACAGTGAGAGAGAGAGAGACAGAGAGAAAGGTCTCCCTTTGCCGTTGGTTCACCCTCCAATGGCCGCCGCGGCTGGCGCACTGCGGCCGGCGCAGCACGCCGATCCGATGGCAGGAGCCAGGTGCTTCTCCTGGTCTCCCATGGGGTGCAGGGCCAAAGGACTTGGGCCATCCTCCACTGCACTCCCTGGCCATAGCAGAGAGCTGGCCTGGAAGAAGGGCAACCGGGACAGAATCCAGCGCCCCGACCGGGACTAGAACCTGGTGTGCTGGCGCCGCTAGGCCGAGGATTAGCCTAGTGAGCCACGGTGCCGGCCATAAACATTTTGAGTACCCATGATACTCAGACTGTTCAGCAGATGATCTATAATTCTGGCTTTTTCAAATGTTCCCACAATTTTCATTCAACTTCAAATATCTCTGATGCCTTGGTGTCTTTTCACACTTGCCTAGAATCTCCAGTGACCCAAACTAGATTACAATCAAATCAAGGGAATGTTGTCTTGTTCTTTCTTTACTTGACTTTACCATAACACTAGCCTGTACTTCTCACTCTGCCCTTCTGGAAAGTTCTCTGAGAGTGACACTATCAGCCCTTATCTTCTTTTATTATTTCACTTAAATCATCCTGTTTTCATCCTTGGCCCTTTGTCTTCTTTACTTTGACTGATTTCATCCTCTCACTATTTTTCTACAGCTTTATTGGGTTTCAATTCACCCATTTAAAGTATAAAGTTCAGTGATATTTTTTAGTATATTCACAAATATGGGCAAAAATCACCAGAGTCAAATCTAGAACATTTTTATTTCCTTAAAATGAAACTATATACTTTAACTAACATTCCATTGTGTTGTAGCTCCAAGAAGTCAATAAACTCCTTTCTTTAGATTTGCTGAACCATTTCATTAGTTATTGTAGGACAGTTTTCTTCTGATTAATTGTCTATATTTTTCTTCATCTGAGAAGGTATTAATTTCTCTGTTCTTGCTGAATATAGAGGATTGTGGGCTAATAATCCTTTTCTTTCAGCACTTTGAATATGTCATCCCGCTGCCTTCTACTTTCTATGCTTTTTCATTCGAAACCATTTTTTAATTTTTATTTTTTTTAACTTTTATTTAATGAATATAAATTTCCAGTGTACAGCTTATGGATTACAATGGCTTCCCCCTCCCATAACTTCCCTCCCACCCGCAACCCTCCCCTCTCCCTCTCCTTCTCCCCTTCCATTCACATCAAGATTCATTTTCAATTCTCTTTATATACAGAAGATCAATTTAGTATAAAGATTTCAACAGTTTGCACCCACATAGAAACACAAAGTGAAACATACTGTTTGAGTACTAGTTATAGCATTAAATCACAATGTACAGCACATTAAGGACAGAAATCCCACATGAGGAGCAAGTGCACAGTGGCTCTTGTTGTTGACCCAACAAATTGACACTCTAGTTTATGGCGCCAGTAACCACCCTAGGCTGTCCTCATGAGTTGCCAAGGCTATGGAAGCCTTCCAAGTTTGCCGACTCTGATCATATTTAGACAAGGTCATAAAAGACAGGGTGAGGATAGTAACCAATGATCCTAAGAGTGGCCTTAACCAGGTCTGAACAATTATACAGCATTAAGTGGGGAAGAGGACCATCAGTACACACAGGTTGGGAGTAGAGCCATTGGTGGTAGAGTAGAGGTTATGATTACAAAGGAATGAGGCCCAAGTGTGCTAGACAGGGTCTAGAACAAAGGACAGAGTCATTATTAGAGGAGCTAAGAAAGGTGCTGTCTAAGCTACAATTAAGTTTTCTGATTGAGAGGCAAATAGAACCTGATAGAAGGGGCTTGATAATAATCTGGTGGGCTTTAGGCCTTGTAAGTTAAGAGGCCCAGGCCTATCTATCTCTTCACATGGGGTATATCCTAAGGGAGGTGTGAACCTCCTAGGGGAAGGCACTCTGTTGACTTTCATTGCTTGGCTGGCCTGGGAGGAGAGCTGGCCAGGTAAAGGCAGGTGGCATCTCTAGCAAGAAATTTACAGTTCTGCCTGCAATGTTGCTGACCCTACTTGACCATCCCCTCAGCTGCAGTGGTCACTTTGGAAGTTGGGCTGAGTGAAGGGCTTTTCAGCTTAGAGCCAATAAGATCTGTGGCTCTGACCTGGGCATTCTTCGACTCCAGGGCAGGTCCATTTCCAGTGATCCAACTCTTGGCAGAGCTGCCAGCGCTCTTCACAAGCTGACTTCTGCTGAAGCCCAGGCTTACCACATTGAAAGCACTGCAGTGGACTGGCCTGTTGGGTCTCCTTGAAGGCAGATCACTGTACAGATCAGCCATTAATAGGCCTGCCACCCATTGCTTCTGATGCCTAGCTTTCTTTTCCTCCTGGTTTCTGTTAAAGCAGACCAGAGGATGGAAGTCAAGGGAGTGCCCGTGTCCCATCTCTAATCTTCTGTGGCCTGAACTACAAGTCTATAGTCACAGGCATGTTCTGTAGTAGTTTTTCTAAGGCAGACAATGCCCATGAGGAAAATTATATTCTCACTTTAAAACTTTCTTTCCCTTTGGTCTGAAAGGGAGGTTTTTTCTACTTACTGTATACTTCGCTGATGGCGAAGTGAATCTAGCTATGAGATTATTAGTTAAGTTCTTATTTTGGCTATGCTATTACAGAAAAATGTTAGCCATCTCTTTTATAAGGTCTAAAGATTAAATTGGGCATCCTACAGATTCCTTCATAATAGAATTAGTTTCCTACCTTGAAGAGAATAGAGAAATGAAAGCACAAGTTGGGCTTAGAATAGAGAAAAGAGGGAGCAAGTCCTAGATCGCTTGCTGAAAATAGCAATATGACATGAATACTTAGCAAACAGTTAGAAACTATTTTTTAAAAATATGATGTCATTTCTCTCTTGCTGCTTTTAAGAGTATCTGTTTGCCTTTGACTTTTTAACACTTTATCATGTGCCTAATTGTAGTTATCTTAACTCCAAGATTATCCCACTAGAGATTTATTGAGCTTTGTGAGTATATAATCATGTTCATCAAATTTAGGAACTTCTTTTTTTTAATCTAAAGATTTTTTTAAAACTTTTATTTAGTACATATAAATTTCCAAAGTACAGTTTATGGATTACAATGGCTTTCCCCCCTCCCCATAACTTCCCTCCCACTTGTACCCCTTCCATCTCCCGCTCCCTCTCCCATTCCATTTACATCAAGATTCATTTTCAATTATCTTTATATACAGAAGATCGATTTAGTATATATTAAGTAAAGATTTCATCAGTTTGCACCCACACAGAACATAAAGTGTAAAATACTATTTCAGTACTAGTTATAGCATTAATTCACATTGGACAAATCATTAAGGACAGAGATCCCACATGAGGAGTAAGTGCACAGTGACTCCTGTTGTTGACTTAACAATTTGACACTCTTGTTTATGGCGTCTGTAATCTCCCTAGGCTCTAGTCATGAGTTGCCAAAGCTATGGAAGCCTTTAGGGTTCACCGACTTCAATCATATTCAGACAAGGTCACAGTCAAAGTGGAAGTTCTCTCCTCCCTTCAGAGAATGGTACCTCCTTCTTTCATGGCCCCGTTCTTTCTACTGGGATCTCACTCACAGAGATCTTTCATTTATGTCCTCTTTCTTTTTTTTTTTGCCAGAGTTTCTTGACTTTCCATGCCTAAAATACTCTCATGGGCTGTTCAGCCAGATCCAAATGCCTTAAGGGCTGATTCTAAGGCCAGAGTGCTGTTTAGGACATCTGCCATTCTATGAGTCTGCTGTGTATCCTGCTTCCCATGTTGGATCATTCTCTCCCTTTTTAATTCTATCAGTTAGTATTAGCAGACACTAGTCATGTTTGTGTGATTCCTTTGACTCGTAGACCTATCAGTGTGATCAATTCTTAACCATTATTTGCCCGCTGCCAGACCTTTTCTCACTCCCTCTCCGATGTGCTCATTATGCTATCCACAGTTCTTTTTTTTTTTTTGACCTTTTTTTCCCAATCTGTTTCTCAGGCTGCATAATCTCACTGACTGTTTTATCTAGTTATTCATCCTATTAGTACTCAAACCTGTTGACAGATTTTTTTGTTGTATGAGATTTTTTTTTTGTTTCAGTTATTATCCTTTTCAACTCTAAATTTTCTGTTTAGTTCCTTTTTATAATTTCTGTCTGCTAATTGATACCTTTTATTGAATGAAATACTGATCTCATACTGTGCTTTAGCCCTGACATATCATTTCCTCTAAGTCTTTGAGCAATATAAAAGAGCTGAATTAAAGTCCTTGTATAGTTAAGTCTATTGTCTGCTTCTTCAGAATCAGTGTCTATTGATTACCCTTTCTTTTCCTGCATGTAGGTTATAATTACTTATTTACTTTTAAAATAATTTTTGTTGCAAACTAGATATTTTAAATAAAGTCATGTGGCTATAGTCACCATACTGTGCAACAGAATATCAGAACTTATTTATTCTTTTTAATTTTCTTAGATTTATTTTATTTATTTGAAAGACAGCAAGACAGAGAGAAGGAGAGACAGAGAGAAGAGATCTTCCTTCTGCTGGTTCACTCTCCAAATGGCTGCAATGCCCAGGTGGGCTAGATCAAGGCCAGGAGCCAAGAATTCTATCCAGGTCTCCCATGTGGGTGGCAGGGGCCCAAGTGCTTAGGCTATCCTCTTTCCCAGCTGTATTAGCAGGGAGCTGGATTGAAAATGAAGCAACCAGGACTCAAACTGTTACTCTTATATGGGATGCTGGCATCGCAGGTTGCGATGTAACCTGTTGTGCCACAATGCCTGACTTTATTTCCCTTTTCCAACTGTAACAGTATCCTCATTGACCAGAAAGGTTGTTGTTGAATAATTTTTAAAACTCACTCTGTAGAACCTATATTTCTTGTTATTTTTAGTAGCTGAAGTCTCTATAGAAATTTCCTGAAATGCTTGAACCAGTAAGTCTCCTAGTCTATGCTAGGGGGCTTTCTGCAAGTTGGGCATTCCTTCAGCAGTCATCCAGGCAATTTACTACTTTGCTGGCCTTGATTTCCTGCTTACTTCAAACCTTGAGGTCACCCAGAGGTGACAGCTTCAAGCTTTCTCACATCTTTCCTGAGCAAGCTGACAGCTCTGGGCGTTATGTTCAGTGCTGTTCATTTAGGTGGCCATCTACAGTCTCAGGAGTGTATCAGAACTATTCAGAACCTTTATGAATATCTCACTCCTCAGATTTTCCTTTTAGTTTTTTTTTTTTTTTTGGACAGGCAGAGTGGATAGAGAGACAGAGAGAAAGGTCTTCCTTTTCGCCATTGGTTCACCCTCCAATGGCCGCTGCAGCCGGCGCATCGTGCTGATCCGAAGCCAGGAGCCAGGTGCTTTTCCTGGTCTCTCATGCAGATGCAGGGCCCAAGGACTTGGGCCATCCTCCACTGCCTTCCCGGGCCATAGCAGAGAACTGGCCTGGAAGAGGGGCAACTGGGATAGAATCCAGTGCCCCAACCGGGACTAGAACCCTGTGTGCCGGCGCTGCAAGGTGGAGGATTAGCCTGTTAAGCCACGGCACCAGCCCCTTTTAGTTTTTGATGAGCTGTTTTTTGTTATCCACCACCTCAGGTTGCTGGTTGCTCAGTTAAACAATTACCTTTAAATGTTTTGAACAAATGCCTCTAAGGAATGGGCCTCTTCATACCAAGTGAGCTCTGATTAGTTCAAATAGTCTTATAGGTAAAGTCCTCCAAAAAACCATCATCCACGTCAGATAATGACAGTGTTCTGGGGCTAAAGCTTTGACAGAACCATAACCCAGTTGACTTATTTCACAGTGTGGTTTTTCAAAGCTACCATGCAGTTGGAGAGAGAGGGATGGGTATAGGACAAGTTAAAATGCCATTGAGGCACTTTGACCATTTTGAGTAGCTATTTTTCTGGTGTATATATGTTCCATAGATTGTACAGGCCTTTAGTTAGCTTCATGTGTTCTGAAAAAGTTGATTCTATAATTATTGTAAATTTTTCACTGATATGTGGGACAGAGAATTTTCTCAGAGACCTGAGCTTCTGCTTGCAAATTGCTGTGAAGCCTTAGGGTACAGCCCAGTTTGACCCCATGCTGGGTTTTGAGGCCAACCCAAGGGCTGGCTGTCTGCCCTCCTTTATGCTGCTGGTGCTTCTGGTAGTGATTGTTTTCCTGGCCTTTACTACTAGAGCACTTCTTCCTGACACATCTTGCTTCCAGAGAAGGAGACGGAGCCGCAGGGCCAGGTTCAGTGCACAGAGATGGCCCGCAGGCATCTGAAGAAGTATATCTGAATATCTCTTGCTCTTGGTGGGCAGGCATAAGAAACAGATGTACCAGAGGGGCCAAATTATGGTCACCTCACCAGCAACCTACTGGCTGGGAGGGTCTGGGGAAGAGATGCGAAGATGACAAGGTTAAACTACAGAACAGCATTTCATATCAGGTAGCAGACCTACATCATTTAAAGGGGTAACTTGTTGAGCTTAATCAGGAGTTTCTTCCACAAGAAGATCAGCTTCAGCACTACAGACAGAAAAGTACTTTCCTTGTGCAGTGGTTAGCATATGAGAATTTTCAGTGTGGACAGCAGGTCAAGGAATTAAGAGCATGATATGAAGAAAAATTAGCAGACCAATTTTTTCAACAAAATCAAGAGACTCACAAAGTTCAAGCAAATGATGGAGAATAATCAGGTGTGAATGATCATGTAGTAGCTAAAAATATTCCAAAAGTAGCTGAGAATGAAGAACCCCCAAGTTATACTACATATGGGAAAGAACAAATCAAAGAGGTGGTGATGTGGGATGGCTGGAATAGAAGAGAATGACCTAGTGATGATCTTCCCACTGTTTTAAAGAGGACTTCTATTTCAGTTTCTGAACATGGAACTCATCAAACAATTTCCCATCTTCCAAGTAGACAACCTCTGTCCACAAATTTGGCTGAAGATGCACAGGTGAACCACAATGCAAACCTTGGTACTCAAAACAGAACCCTTCTAACATTCTTCAGCATTTAACTAGAGGCCCAAACTTGGAGAGTGAACCCAGAATTCTAACAGCTGTACTAAACAGACTTCCAAGGATAAATTTGGTGTCTTCCATAAATTGAAGCAAAACGATGAAGAATGAGAGCTTCAGGTGGACTTTGCAAACTGTGAAAAGCAGCATTTCAATGATGTCCTTTAAATCCTAAGGAAAAGCTTAAAAAAACATAAAGTACTGTAAAATGAAATTTCTGCTCCATCAATTTTACTTTTTTTAAATAAAGATCAGTTCTATGGGTTGTAAAGATACATTGAGATAGATTTAAGGAATATTTTAATGAATCAATATATCCATGTATATATGTGAACCTTTTCCTATTATATTCTCTAAGTAGACACTTTATTTGTTATGTTACGGTTGAGCCAAAACAGTTAATCTTTGCATTTAAAGCAAACTACTGTGTTTTTCACATTTTATTGAGCCCAATAATTCTTTCCACAAGTAGACAAGCAAGGAAAAATTGTTGTACATTTTATGTTTCACATAGTTTAATCAGAGTGAGAACAGTTACTCAGTTGAAAACTTTTTATGTAGTAATGTATTGTTAGCCCAACAGATGTTCTATATCTATCCCTTATTTCATGATCTTCAAGGAGTTATACCTATAATAATTACATAAAAAGGGGAAATGGAAAATAAACACTGGACAACATGTGTACAAAATTCCCTCCCTACTCCTGTTATTTTACATGAGTGCTAATGTGTTTTGGCAAATAAGTTTTCAGTTGGGGCCTGGTAAGACATGACAGTATTTATGAGTTATATCTTATATCTTACTTGGTTCTTGAACTTGTGGAATGCAGGATTCATATGTATTTTCAGTTTTTGTTTTTTCCTCAAGTAACACCAGTACTGCTTCACTATGGCCATCACTAGCTAATTTTTTTATATTTTCATAGTTCAGACTGGTGAAGATATTTGTGATTGAAATGCCAGATCCTGAAAGGGGCTAAATCTACTTTGAAATGAATCTGCAATCAGGATTTCAAAGCTTTTCTGATCATTTTAGTGATCTTTTATGACTAGACTTTTTCAGAAGTACTACATAAAGAATTTTAGCATGTTTTTATAAATGCACAAATAAATGTAAGTACAGTGAGGTCCCCTACTATTTTATTAAAATAGCTTAAAATTTATAACAAAAATGAATCATTGTCATTAATATGTTAGTTAAGAACACATAAAGCTCATATTTGTTAGACTTACAAAATTATTTAAATGTATTTGCCTTTTATTTAACTCTATTTAATAAAATGTATAAGCTAGCTAATCCCTGTTCTCTGATTTAAATCATTTAAAAAATCTTATCCCACCTCCTAAAACAAAAAGTTTTAATCATAAATAGAAATTTAAGATTGTCAACCCTGTTTTTCAGAAGGATGACTGTTAATTGCACACAAACAACATGAAATGCATTTCCCCCTAGTACTAATATTTCAGTCAAAATTCAGACTAACAGTGGCTAAGAGATAAGTCATTCACTTGCTGAGGTGCTCCAATTCTTAAACTTCAGCTTCAAATTAATTAATGACCATGAAAAGATGCAATAATCTACTGTTTTTCCCACATTGTCAAACAATCCATGACTTTATCGTAATTAGAATCAGGCCATATTTAAGAAGTATTATGGTTCACAGAATTTTTTAAATGTAATTAAAGGGAAGTGACATACATCTTTTGGGCCTTAGTGTGAGGAGATGAATCTAAAAATACTCCTAGTTGTACTTCTTTCTATTTAATTTTGTAAAATCTGTACAAAAGAAAATCATGAAATTACCTTAGTTGCTTTGTCATAAAAACCATTTGGTTGTATGGTAGCTATTACATAGCAAAATTTCTTCAATTAACAACTAAGAATTTTTTTAAGTTTTATTTATTTATTTGAAAGGCAGAGTTACAGAGAGAATGGAAGAGACAGAGAGAGAGAGAGAGGTCTTCCACTTACTGGTTCACTCCCCAAATGGCCACAATGGCCAGAGCAAGGCTGAGCCAGGCTAAAGCTAGGAGCCAGGAGCTTCATCCTGCACTACCATTTGGCTGTCAAGGGCCCAAGTACGTGAGCCATCTTATGTTGCATTTCACAGACCATTAGCAAGGAGTTAGATTGGAGCTAGAGCTGCTGCCAGGGGGTTGAATTGGTGGCCATGTGGGTGCTGGTGTCACAGGTGGCAGCTTTACTACACTACAACACCAGCACCAGCAGCCTAGACATTTCATAACTGGAGAAATCCCAGACTAATTGATAATATTTTTGACCGTATTAACTATGTGAATCTTTTAAAAAAATATTTGTTTATTTGAAAAGCAGAGTTAGAGATGGAGGAGGCAGAGAAAGATCTTCCATCTGTTCACTCCCCATTTGGCCACAACCACTGGGGCTGGGCCAGGCCAAAGCCAAGAGCTTCTTCTAGGTCTCCCATATGGGTGTCAGGGGCCTGGATCAGAAGTAGAGCAGCTGGGACACTTACTGGCACCCATATGGGATGCCAGTGTCACAGAGGATTGCTTAATCTCCTATGCGACAACAACTACCCTATGTGAATCAACATTCTACAATCTGTTTTAGACATACTGTTTTTATGTTTTACTTCTGCCTTAAGCTTTCAGGTTTTCTTGATGTATTTTTTGCCCTAATTTAGTGTTAAGTTGATGGAAATCATCTCTTGCTGGGTTCTGATAAATTAAAAATTGAAAAAAAAGAGGCTATTTATCTCTTTATGAAAGACAGAATCTTCCATCCACTGGTTCATTCCTCAAATGGTTGCAACAGCCAGGAGCCAGGAACTCCATCCTGGTTGCCCACATGGATGGCAGGGACCCAAGTGCTTGAGCCATTGTCTTCTCTCTTCTAGGTGCATTAGCAGGAAGCTGGATCAGAAGCAGAATACCCAGCACTCAAACCTGAACTCTAGTATGGAGTGTAGGCATCCTAAGTAGCGGCTTAACCTGATGGACCACAACATCCACCCCTGAAGTCATCTGGAATCTTTTCCTTTTATCAGTTTCCAAGTCTACTAGTTTTCATAGAATTTTTCTTTAATTTGTGGCTTGTAATTATTTCTTCCAGCGTCTTTAATATTCATGATTCCTTGAATGGTGTTTTGCTACTTTTCTTTTCTCAATCCCCTTGTGTTCAAGGAAGTTTCTGTCTCTAATAACTTCAATTTCCACCCAGATGGGCAATGATTCTCAAATTCTGTCCTCATCCTAGAGCTTCCTTCTGCATTCTGAAATAATGTTTCCTGGCAATTCTGCCTTATTTTCCAGAGAATCTTAATGTTTCCACATGAACAGATCTGTCTCACTAAAACTTTTTAAAAAAAATGTAAAATGTCATCCTACTTTAAAACATATTTTATTTACTTAAAAGGCAGGGTGACAAAGAGAAAGGGAGAGACAAAGAGAGAAAGAGATCTTCCGTTCACTGGTTCACTCTCTCAAATGGCCGCTACAGCCAGGGATAGGCCAGGCTGAAGCCAGGAGCCTCAGACTGAGTCTCCCGTGTCGATGGCAAGAGTCCAACCAAGTATGTGGGCCATCATCTAGTGCTTTTCCAGGCACATTAGTAGGGAGCTGGATTAGAAGCAGAACTAGGCCGGCACTGTGGCTTAACAGGCTAATCCTCCACCTTGCGGCACCGGCACACCAGGTTCTAGTCCTGGTTGGGGCGCCGGATTCTATCCCGGTTGCCCCTCTTCCAGGCCAGCTCTCTGCTATGGCCCGGGAAGGCCTTGGAGGATGGCCCAAGTCCTTGGACCCTGCACCCGCATGGGAGACCAGGAGAAGAACCTGGCTCCTGGCTTCGGATAAGCGAGATGCGCCGACCTCAGCAGCCATTGGAGGGTGAACCAACGGTAAAGGAAGACCTTTCTCCCTCCCTCTCTCTCTCTCTCACTGTCTAACTCTGCCTGTCAAAAAAAAAAAAAAGAGTACACAGGAAAAGTAGTGATTTTTCAAAGATTTCTAATTCTAAATGTTTGAAATAAATTTGTTGTCACAGGGATTGGTGTCATTTGAGGATGTGAGTGTGGACTTCAGTCAGGAAGAATGGCATAAAATGAACCCTGCTCAGAAGACCCCGTACAGAGATTTCATGCTGGAGAGCTACAGCCATCTCGTCTCAGTAGGTAAGCAGACCTTATTACGTGTCTCCTTGTAGAATATATATCCTTTCTTTTTCTGTTAACTTTTTAAAAAAAATATTATTTATTTATTCGAAAGGTAAAATTAGAAAGAGGGAGAGGCAGAGGCAGAGAGCAAGAAGTCTTCCATCTGCTGATTCACTCCTAAAATGCCACAAAGGCCAGGGCTGGGCCAGTGCAAAGCCAGGAGTCAAGATCTTTGTCCTAGCATCACACATGGGTGCAGGGGCCCAAGCACTTTTCCAGGCACATTAGCTGGATCAGAATTGGAGCAGCCAGGACTAGTTCTAGTACCCATATGGGATGCCAGCACTTTAAGCGACAGCTTAACCTGCTATGCCACAATGTTGGCCCCAATGTACATCCTTTTTAAAAATTATCATGACATATGGGCCCTTATAGAGATTAATATTGTACTGGCTTTGAATTAAGAGGTCTAAGGTTAAGAGACAAAAATGATGGTTTTATCCCATTGAAAACTTTGCCATGTTTTTGAATCTTCAGAATCCCAAAAGCCCATGAATCTCATCTATATATATTCTCAATTATTCTGTTTATAGGATATTGTGTTACCAAACCTGATGTGATATTCAAATTGGAACAAGGTGAAAAGCTGTGGTCCTTGGAGGACAAATTGCTAAACCAGCAGGAACCAGGTGAGTGAACACTGACAGAAAGAGATCTGGGGTTGTTTGACCTTAGAAGAACACTTTTGTTAGTTTATTTTTTTAATTATTGAAATAGTTATTGAAATATAATGCATGTATCATATAATTCCTTATTTAAAGTACAAAGTTCAGTGACTTGGCATATGCACAAATTTATACAAACATCACCACAGTCAATTTTCATCACTTCAGAAAGAAACCTGTATCTTTCAGTTATCACCCTTCTAACCCCTAGCCTCTCTGGTCCTAAGCAATTACTAATGTCCTTCTGTCTCTACATTTGCCTATTCTGGACATTTCATATAAATGGAATTATATAACATTTGATCATTTATTACTGGTTCCTTTGGCTTAGTTTACAAGATTGATATGTATCAGTACTTCATCCTTTTGTGGCCAGATAATATAACACTGTATGGACATACCACATTTTGTTTGCCTATTCATTAGTGATTTGCCTTTTGGCTGTTGTGAATAAAGCTGATATAAACATTCATTTACGTGTTTCTATATGGATATATGTTTTTATTTTTCTTAAGTATATACTTAGGATGAAACTGCTGGGTGATACAGCACCTCTTTGTTTATATCTTAGAGGACCTAATTTTTCTGATTTATACACATCCTCACCATAGTAGGAGATTTTATTCTAACCATTCTTACGGATATGAAGTGGTCCCCTTGTGGTTTTGATTTATATTTCTGTTAGTCTGCTGGAGCTTTCATAATAAAATACCATAAGCTGAGTGACTTAAACAACAGAAATGTATTTCTTACAGTTGTATAGGCTGAAATTCCAAGATTAAGGTGCCAGTAGGTTGATTTTCTTGGTCCATTGCATACGAATTCCACACCAGTTCACCGGATATGACTGGATGAAACCGGAAATATCCGGATTTGTTTTGTCTAACTCAATCCCAAATATTGCTACAGCCTCTGTGTTTGTGTTTTCCAGATATTATCCACGGACTTTATTGTTTTGAATGTTTTTAGCAAAGAACATTTAATTTTGTACCATTGAAACACTAATTGGTTCATCATGGAGACACCAGCTCCAAATATTCCTATTTTCTAGTGAGAAAGCTAGAGGAACTGCGGTAAACAATCATGATATTTCTGTTTGTATAGATGACATTTTATGCACTTGCCTAACGAAAAGACTTTGCTTTTCTCGAAAACCATTTTTACTGTGATTTTCCCGGTCCATTGCATACAAATTCCACACCACTTTGTCCAGGTATGACTGGATGAAACCGGAAATATCCGGTTTTGTTATGGCTAACTCAATCCCAGATATTACTACAGCCTCTGTGTTTGTGTTTTCCGGAGATTATGAACGGACTTTATTGTTTTGAATGTTTTTTATCGGGGAACATTTAATTTTGAGCTTACATACACTAATTGGTTCCACATGGAGACACCAGCTCTACATATTTGTATTTTCTAGGGAGAAATCTAGGGGAACTGCAACAAACAAATATGATATTTCTGATTGTATAGATGACTTTTTATGCACTTGCCTAAAGAAAAGATTTGCTTTTCTACAAAACCATTTTTACTGTGATTTTCTCGGTCCATTGCATACATATTCCAAAGCACTTTGTCCGGATATGACTGGATGAAACCGAAATACCCGGTTGTGTTTTGGCTAACTCAATCTGAAATATTGTGAAAGCCTATGTGTTTGTTTGTTTCTTATATTATCGATGGACTTCATTGCTTGAATGTTTTTATCAGGGAACATTTAATTTTGTACCGTAGAAACACTAATTGGTTCATCATGGGGACCCCAGCTCTACACATTTGTATTTTCTAGGGAGAAAGCTATAGGAAATGTGGGAAACAAACATGATATTTCTGTTTGTATAGATGACATTTTATACAATGGCCTAACGAAAAGACTTTGCTTTTCTCCAAAACTATTTTTACTGTAATTTTCTCGGTCCATTGCATACGAATTCCACACCACTTTGTCTGCATATGACTGGATGAAACTGAAAAACTACCCGGATTTGTTTTGGCTAACTCAATCCCAGGAATTGCTACAGCATCTGTGTTTGTGTTTTCTGGATATTATCAACAGACTTCATTGTTTTGAATGTTTTGTATTGGGGAACATTTTATTTTGAGCTTGGATACAGTAATTGGTTCCACATGGAGACACCAGCTCTACACATTCATATTTTCTAGGGAGAAGGCTAGAGGAACTGTGGCAAACAAATATGATATTTCTGTTTGTATAGATGACATTTTATGCACTTGCCTAAGGAAAAGACTTTGCTTTTCTCCAAAACCATTTTTACTCTGATTTTCTCACTCCATTGCATACGAATTCCACACCAGTTTGTCCGGATATGACTGATGAAACCGGAAATATCCGGTTGTCTTTTGGCTAACTCAATCCGAAACATTGTGAAAGCCTCTGTGTTTGTGTTTCCTGGATATTATCGATGGACTGTATTGTTTTGAATGTTTTTATCAAGTAACATTTCATTTTGTACCGTAGAAAGACTAATTGGTTCATCATGGGGACACCAGCTCTACATATTCTTATATTCTAGCGAGAAAGCTAGAGGAACTGCGGCAAACAAACATGATATTTCTGTTTGTATCGATGAAATTTTATGCACTTGCCTAACGAAAAGACTTTGCTTTTCTCCAAAACCATTTGTACTGTGATTTTCTCGGTGCATTGCATACGAATTCCACACAACTTTGTCCGGATATGACTGGATGAAACCGGAAATATCCGGTTTTGCTTTGGCTAACTCAATCCCAGATATTGCTACAGCCTCTGTGTTAGTGTATTCCAGACATTATCAATGGACTTTATTGTTTTTTTTCAAGGTTTTTTTCAGGGAACATTTAGTTTAGAGCTAGACACACTAATTGGTTTCACATGGAAACACCAGCTCTGCATATTTGAATTTTCTAAGGAGAAAGCTAGAGGAAATGCGGCAACACACATGACATTTCTGTTTCTTTCAGTGAAATTTTATGCACTTACCTAACGAAAAGACTTTGCTTTTCTCCAAAATCATTTTTACTGTGATTTTCTCGGTCCATTGCATACGAATTCCACACCACTTTGTCCGGATATGACTGGATGAAACCAGAAATATCCGGTTGTGTTTTGGCTAACTCAATCCCTCATATTGCTACAGCCTCTGTGTTTGTATATTCCAGATAGTATCCATGGACGTTATTGTTTTCACTGTTTTTTATCCAGGAACATTTAATTTTGTGCTTGGAAACTCTAATTGGTTCCACATGGAGACACCAGCTCTACACATTCGTATTTTCTAGGGAGAAATCTAGAGGAACTGTGGCAAACGAACATGATATTTCTGTTTGTATAGATGACATTTTATGCACTTGCCTAATGAAAAGACTTTTCTTTTCTCCAAAACCATTTTTACTGTGATTTTCTCGGTCCATTGCATACGAATACCACACAAGTTTGTCCTGATATGACTGGATGAAACCGGAAATATCCGGTTTTGTTTTGGCAAACTCAATCCCAGGTATTTCTACAGCCTCTGTGTTTGTGTTTTTCGGATTTTATCAATGGACTTTCTTGTTTTGAATGTTTTTCATCAGGAAACATTTAATTTTGAGATTAGATACACTAATTGGTTCCACATGGAGACACCAGCTCTACATATTCGTGTTTTCTAGGGAGAAAGTAGAGGAACTGCGACAAACAAACATGATATTTTTGTTTGTATAGATGACATTTTATGCACTTGCCTAACGAAAAGACTTTGCTTTTCTCCAAAACCATTTTTACTGTGATTTTCTAGGTCCATTGCATATGAATTCCACACAGCTTTGTTCGGATGTGACTGGATGAAACCGGAAATATCGGGTTGTGTTTTGGCTAACTCAATCCGAAATATTTTGAAAACCTCTGTTTTTGTGTTTTCTGGATATTTTCAATGGACTTTATTGTTTTGAATTTTTTTTATCAGGGAACATTTATTTTTATACCGTAGGAACACTAATTGGTTCATCATGGGGACACCAGCTCTACACATTCATATTTTCTAGGGAGAAAGCTAGAGGAACTGTGACAAACAAACATGATATTTCTGTTAGTTTTGATGACATTATATGCACTTTCCTATCAAAAAGACTTTGCTTTTCTCCAAAACCATTTTTATTCTGATTTTCTCGGTCCATTGCATATGAATTCCACTCCAGTTTGTCCGGATATGACTGGATAAAACCGGAAATATCCGGTTGTGTTTTGGCTCACTCAATCCCAGATATTGCCACAGCCTCTGTGTTTGTGTTTTCCGGATATTATCAATGGAGTTTATTGTTTTGAATCTTTTTTATCGGGGAACAAATAATTTTGAGCTTAGATACTCTGATTGGTTCCACAGGGAGACACATGCTCTACATACTTGGATTTTTTATAAAGAAAGGTAGAGGAACGGTGCCAAACAAAAATGATATTTCTGTTAGTTTCGATGACATTTTATGCACTTGCCTAACGAAAAGTCTTTGCTTTTCTCCAAAACCATTTTTACTGTGATTTTCTCGGTCCATTGCATAGGAACTCCACACCACTTTGTCTGGATATGACTGGATGAAACCAGAAATATCCAGTTGGTTTTTGGCTAACTCAATCCGAAATATTGTGAAAGCCTCTGTGTTTGTGTTTTCCGGATCTTATCGTTGTACTTTATTGTTTTGAATGTTTTTACTCAGGGAACATTTAATTTTGTGCTTGGAAACACCAATTGGTTCCACATGGAGACACCAGCTCTACACATTCGTATTTTCTAGTGAGAAAGCTAGAGGAACTGTGGCAAACAAACATGATATTTCTGTTTGTATAGATGAATTTTTATGCACTTGCCTAAGGAAAAGACTTTGCTTTTCTCCAAAACCATTTTTACTGTGATTTTCTCGGTCCATTGCATATGAATTCCACACCAGTTTGTCCGGATATGACTGGATTAAGGCAGAAATATGCTGTTGTGTTTTGGCTAACTAAATCCGAAATATTGTGAAAGCCGCTGTGTTTGTGTTTTCTGGATATTATCGATGGAATTTATTGTTTTGAATGTGTTTATCAGGGATCATTTAATTTCGTACCGTTGAAACACAAATTGGTTCATCACGGGAACAACAGCTCTACACATTTGTATTTTCTAGGGAGAAAGCAAGAGCAACTGCAGCAAAGAAGCATGATATTTCTGTTTGTATAGATGACATTTTATGCACTGGCCTAACGAAAAGACTAAGGTTTTCTCCAAAACCACTTTTACTGTGATTTTCTAGGTCCATAGCATATGAAGTCCATACCAGTTTGTCCTGATATGATTGGATGAAACCGAAAATATCCGGTTTTGTTTTGGCTAACTCAATCCCAGCTATTGCTACAGCCTCTGTGTTTGTGTATTCCTCATAATATCCACGGACTTAATTGTTTTGAATGTTTTTTATCGGGGAATATTTATTTTTCTGATGGGCAACACTAATTGGATCCACATGGAGACACCAGCTCTACATATTTGTATTTTCTAGGGAGAAAGCTACAGTAACTGCGACAAACAAACATGATATTTCTGTTTGTATAGATGACATTTTATGCACTTGCCTAACGAAAAGACTTTGATTTTCTCCAAATCCATTCTTATTGTGAATTTCTCGGTCCATTGCATACGAATTCCACACCACTTTCCGGATATGACTGCTTGAAACCAGAAATATCCGGTTTAGCTTTGCCTAACTCAATCCGAAATATTGTGAAAGCCTCTGTGTTTGTGTTTTCTGGATATTATCGATGCACTGTATTGTTTTGAATGTTTTATCAGGGAACATTTAATTTTGTACCGTTGAAACACTAATTGGTTCATCATGGGGACTTCAGCTCCACAGAATCATATTTTCTAGGGAGAAAGCTAGAGGAACTGCGTCAAACAAACATGATATTTCCGTTTGTATAGATGATATTTTATGCACTTGCCTAACGAAAAGACTTTGCTTTTCTCTAAAACCATTTTTACTCTGATTTTCTCGGTCCATTGCATACTAATTCCACACCAGTTTGTCTGGATATGACTGGATGAAACCAGAAATATCCGGTTGTGTTTTGGCTAACTCAATCCCAGATATTGCTACAGCCTCTGTGTTTGTGTTTTCTACATATTATCGATGGACTTTATTGTTTTGAAAGTTTTTATCTGGGAACATTTAATTTTGTGCTTGGAAACACTAACTGGTTCCACATGGGGACACCAGCTCTACACATTCGTATTTTCTAGGGAGAACGCTAGAGGAACTGCACAAACCAACATGATATTTCTGTTTGTATAGATGACATTTTATGCACTTGCCTAATGAAAAGACTTTTCTTTTCTCTAACACCACTTGTACTGTCATTTTCTCCGTCCATTACATACGTATTCCAAACCACTTTGTCCGGATATGACTGAATGCAACCAGAAATATCC
This sequence comes from Lepus oiostolus, assembly GCA_036325905.1. NCBI lineage: Eukaryota > Metazoa > Chordata > Mammalia > Lagomorpha > Leporidae > Lepus > Lepus oiostolus. Next base: position 900,890 of record CM070804.1, read on the forward strand.
GGTTGTGTTTTGGCCAACTCAGTCCGAAATATTGCTACAGCCTCTGCTTTTATATTTCTGGATATTATCCATTGACTTTATTGTTTTGAATGTTTTTTTATCTGGGAACATTTAATTTTGTGCTAGGAAACACTAATTGGTTATTCATGATAACAACAGCTCTACAGCTTCATATTTTCTAGGGAGAAAGCTAGAGGAACTGCGGCAAACAAACATGATATTTCTGTTCGTATCAATGACATTTTATGCACTTGCCTAACGAAAAGACTTTGCTTTTCTCTAAAACCATTTGTACTGTGATTTTCTCGGTACATTGCATATGAAATCTACACCAGTTTGTCTGGATATAACTGGATGAAACTGGAAATATCCAGTATTGTTTTGGCTAACTCAATCCCAGATATTGCTACAGCCTCTGTGTTTGTGTTTTCCTGATATTATCAACGTACTTTATTGTTTTGAATGTTTTTTATCAGGGAACATTTAATTTTGTGCTTGGGAACATTAATTGGTTCCACATGGAGACACAAGATCTACACATTCGTATTTTCTAGGGAGAAAGCTAGAGGAACTGCGGCCAACTAACATGATATTTCTGTTTGTATAGATAACATTTTATGCACTTGCCTAACGAAAAGACTTTGCTTTTCTCCAAAACCATTTTTACTGTGATTTTCTCGGTCCATTGCATACGAATTCCACACCAGTTTGTCCGGATATGACTGGATGAAACCGGAAATATCCGGTTTTGTGTTGGCTAACTCAATCCCAGATATTGCTACAGCCTCTGTGTTTGTGTTTTCCTGATATTATCAACGTACTTTATTGTTTTGAATGTTTTTTATCAGGGAACATTTAATTTTGTGCTGGGAAACACTAATTGGTTCATCATCTTGGGCCCCCAGCTCTACACATTCGTATTTTCTGGGGAGAAATATAGAGGAACTGCGGCAAACAAACATGATATTTCTGTGTTTATAGATGACATTTTATCTACTTGCCTATCGAAAAGACATTGCTTTTCTCCAAAAGTATTTTTACTCTGATATTCTCGGTCAATTGCATACGAATTCAACACCACTTTGTCTACATATGACTTGATGAAACCAGAAATATCCGGTTGTGTTTTGATAACTCAATCCGAAAAATTGCTACAGCCTCTGGGTTTATGTTTGTGGATATTATCCATGGATTTTATTGTTTTGAATATTTTTATCAGGTAACATTTCATTTTGTACCGTTGAAACACTACTTGGTTCATCATGGGAACACCTGCTCTACACATTCGTATTTTCTACGGAGAAACCTAGAGGAACTGCGGTAAACAAACATGATATTTCTGTTTGAATAGATGACATTTTATGCACTTGCCTAAATAAAAAACTTTGCTTTTCTCCAAAACCATTTTTACTGTGATTTTCTCGGTCCATTGCATAGAATTCCACACCAGTTTGTCCGGATACTACTGGATGAAAGCAGAAATATCCAGTTGTGTTTTAGCTGACTCAATCCGAAATATTGTGAAAGCCTTTCTGTTTGTGTATTCCTGATATTATCCATGGACTGTATTGTTTTGAATATTTTTTGTCGGGGAACATTTAATTTTGAGCTTAGATACACTAATTGGTTCCACATGGAGACACCAGCTCTACATATTTGTATTTTCTAGGGAGAAAGCCAGAGGAACTGCAGCAAACAAACATGATATTTCTGTTTGTATAGATGACATTTTATGCACTTGCCTAACGAAAAGACTTTGCTTTTCTCCAAAACCATTTTTACTGTGATTTTCTCGGTCCATTGCATACGAATTCCACACCAGTTTGTCCGGATATGACTGGATGAAACCGGAAATATCCGGTTTTCTGTTGGCTAACTCAATCCCAGATATTGCTGCAGCCTCTGTGTTTGTGTTTTCCTGATATTATCAACGGACTTTATTGTTCTCAATGTTTTTTATCAGGGAACATTTTATTTTGTGCTTGGAAACCCTAATTGGTTCCAAAAGGAAACAGCAGCTCTACACATTTGTATTTTCTAGGGAGAAAGCTAGAGGAATTGTGGCAAACAAACATGATATTTCTGTTTGTATAGATGGCATTTTATGCACGTGCCTATCGAAAAGACTTGGCTTTTCCCAAAACCATTTTTACTGTGATTTTTGCAGTCTATTGCATATGAATTCCATACCAGTTTGTCCGGATATGACTGGATGAAACCGGAAGTATCCGGTTTTGTGTCGGCTAACTCAATCCCAGATATTGCTACAGCCTCTGTTTTTGTGTTTTCCGGATATTATCAACGGACTTTATTGTTTTGAATATTTTTTATCGGGGAACATTTAATTTTGAGCTTACATACACTAATTGGTTTCAGATAGAGACACCAGCTCTATATATTTGTATTTTCAAGGGAGAAAGCTAGAGGAACTGCGGCAAACAAACATGATATTTCTGTTTGTATAGATGACGTTTTATACCCTTGCCTAAATAAAATACTATGCTTTTCTCTAAAACCAATTTTACTCTTATTTTCAAGGTCCATTGCATATGAATTTGAAACCATTTTGTCCGGATATGACTGGATGAAACGAGAAATATCCGGTTGTGTTTTGGCTAACTCAATGCGAAATATTGTGAAAGTTTCTGTATTTTTGTTTTCCCGGATATTATCGAAGGACTTTATTGTTTTGAATGTTTATTATCGAGGAACATTTAATTTTGTACCAGAGAAACATTAATTGGTTCGTCATGGGGACACCAGCTCTATATATTCGTATTTTCTAGGGAGAAAGCTACAGGAACTGTGGGAAACAAACATGATATTTCTGTTTGTATAGATGGCATTTTATGCACTTGCCTAACGAAAAGACTTTGCTTTTCTCCAAAACCAATTTTACTCTTATTTTCTCGGTCCATTGTCCAGATATGACTGGATGAAACCAGAAATATCTGGTTTTATTTTGGCTAACTCAATCCCAAATATTCCTACAGCCTCTGTGTTTGTGTATTCCTGATATTATCCATGGACTTGATTGTTTTGAATGTTTTTTATGAGGGAACATTTAATTTTGTGCTTTGAAAAACTAATTGGTTCCACAGGGATACACGAGCTCTACACTTTCGTATTTTCTAGGGAGACATCTAGAGGAACTGCGGCAAACAAACTTGATCTTTCTGTTTGTATAAATGACATTTTATGCACTTGCCTAAAGAAAAGACTTTGCTTTTCTCCAAAACCTTAGGTACTGTGATTTTCTCGGACCATTGCATATGAATTCCACACCAGTTTGACCGGGTATGACTGGATGAAACCGGAAATATCCGGTTTTGTTTTGGCTAACACAATCCCAGATATTGCTACAGCCTCTGTGTTTGTGTTTTCAGAATATTATTGATGGAGTTTATTGTTTTGAAAGGTTTTTATCAGGGAACTTTTAATTTTGTACCATAGAAACACTAATTGGTGCTACATGGAGATAGCAGCTCTACACATTCGTATTTTCTAGGGAGAAATCTAGAGGAACTGTGGCAAACAAACATGATATTTCTTTTGTATTGACGACATTTTATGCACTTGCCTAACGAAAAGACTTTGCTTTTCTCCAAAACTATTTTTGCTGAGATTTTCTCCGTCCATTGCATACGAATTCCACACCAATTTCTCCAGATACAACTGGATGAAACCAGAAATATCTCATTGTGTTTTGGGTAACTCAATCCGAAATATTGTGAAAGCCTCTGTGCTTGTGTTCTGGATATTTACTGAGATTTTCTCCGTCCATTGCATACGAATTTCACACCACTTTGTCTGGATATGACTGGATGAAACCAGAAATATCCGGTTTTCTTTTGGCTAACTCAATCCCAGATATTGCTACAGCCTCTGTGTTTGTGTTTCCTGGATATTATCCACGGACTTTATTGTTTTGAATGTTTTTTATCTGGGAACATTTAATTTTGTGCTTGGAAACACTAATTGGTTCCACATGGAGACACCAGCTCTACACATTCGCATTTTCTAGGGAGAAAGCTAGATGAACTGCGACAAACAAACATGATATTTCTGTTTGTATAGATGACTTTTTATGCACTTGCCTAAAGAAAAGACTTTGCTTTTCTCCAAAACCATTTGTACTGTGATTTTGTCAGTCCATGGCATATGAATTCCACACCAGTTTCTCCGGATATGACTGGATGAAACAAGAAATATCCGTGTTTTTTTTTGGCTAACTCAATTCAAAATATTGTGAAAGCCTCTGTGTTTGTGTTTTCTGGATATTATCGATGGACTTTATTGTTTTGAATGTTTTTATCAGGGAATATTTAATTTTGTACCATTGATAAACTAATTGGTTCATCATGGGGACACCAGCTCCACACATTCATATTTTCTAGGGAGAAATCTAGAGGAACTGAACAAACAAACATGATAGTTCTGTTGGTATTGATGACATTTTATGCACTTGCCTAACGTAAAGACTTTGCTTTTCTCCAAAACCAGTTTTACTGTGATTTTTTCTCTCCATTGCATACGAATTCCACAGCAGTTTTTCTGGATATGACCAGTTTCAACCGGAAATATCTGGTTTTGTTTTGGCTAACTGAATCCCAGATATTGCTACATCCTCTGTGTTTATGTTTACCAGATATTATCAATGGACTTTATTGTTTTGAATATTTTTATCAGGAAACATTTCATTTTGAGCTTAGATACACTAAATGGTTCCACATGGAGACACCAGCTCTAAATATTTGTATTTTCTAGGAAGAAAGCTAGAGGAACTGGAGCAAACACACATGATATTTCTGTTTGTATAGATGACATTTTTTGCACTTGCCAAACAAAATGACTTTGCTTTTCTCCAAAACCATTTTTACTGTGATTTTCTCGGTCCATTGCATATGAATTCCACACCAGTTTGTCCGCATGTGACTGGATGAACCCGGAAATATCCGGTTGTGTTTTGGCAAACTCAATCCGAAATATTGCTACAGCCTCTGTGTTTGTGTATTCCTGATATTATCCATAGACTTTATTGTTTTGAATGATTTTATCAGGGAACATTTAATTTTGTACCCTAGAAACACTAATTGGTTCCACATGGGGACACCAGCTCTACACATTTGTATTTTATAGGGAGAAAGCTAGAGGAACTGCGGCAAACAAACATGATATTTCTGTTTGTATAGATGACATTTTATGCACTTGCCTAACGAAAAGACTTTGCTTTTCTCCAAAACCATTTTTTACTGTGATTTTCTCGTTCCATTGCATACGAATTCCACACCAGTTTGTCCGGATATGACTGGATGAAAACAGAAGTATACTGTTGTGTTTTGGCTAACTCACTCCAAAATATTGTGAAAGCCTCTGTGTTTGTGTTTCCTGGATATTATCGATGGAGTTTATTGTTTTGAATGTTTTTTATCGGGGAACATTTAATTTTGTGCCGTTGAAACACTAATTGGTTCATCATGGAGACACCAGCTCTACACATTGGTATTTTCTAGGGAGATAGCTAGCGCAATTGCGGCAAGCAAACATGATATTTCTGTTTGTATAGATGACATTTTATGCACTTGCCTAATGATAAGACTTTGCTTTTCCCAAAACAATTTTTACTGTGATTTTCTCGGTCCATTGCATACGAATTCTATACCACTTTGTCCGGATGTGACTGGAAGAAACCGGAAATATCCGGTTGTGTTTTGGCTAACTGAATCCCAGATATTGCCACAGCCTCTGTGTTTGTGTTTTCCGGATATTATCAATGGACTTTATTGTTTTGAATGTTTTTTATCAGGGAATATTTAATTTAATTTTATGCTTGGAAACACTAATTGGTTCCACATGGAGACACCAGCTCTACACATTCGTATTTTCTAGGGAGAAAGCTAGAGGAGCTGCAGCAAACAAATATGATATTTCTGTTTGTTTAGATGACATTTTATGCACTTTCCTAACGTAAAGACTTTGCTTTTCTCCAAAACCATTTTTACTGTGATTTCCTCGTTCCATTGCACACGAATTCCACAGCAGTTTTTCCGGATATGACCGGATGAAACCGGAAATATCTGGTTTTGTTTTGGCTAACTGAATCCCAGATATTAATACAGCCTCTGTGTTTATGTTTACCGGATATTATCAACGGACTTTATTGTTTTGAATATTTTTTATCAGGAAACATTTCATTTTGAGCTTAGATACACTAAATGGTTCCACATGGAGACACCAGCTCTACATATTTGTATTTTCTAGGGAGAAAGCCAGAGGAACTGCAGCAAACACACATGATATTTCTGTTTGTATAGATGACATTTTTTGCACTTGCCTAACGAAAAGACTTTGCGTTTCTCCAAAACCATTTTTTTACTCTGATTTTCTCGTTCCATTGCATACGAATTCCACACCAGTTTGTCCGGATATGACTGAATGAAAACAGAAGTATACTGTTGTGTTTTGGCTAACTCACTCCGAAATATTGTGAAAGCCTCTGTGTTTGTGTTTCCTGGATATTATCGATGGAGTTTATTGTTTTGAATGTTTTTTATCGGGGAACATTTAATTTTGTGCCGTTGAAACACTAATTGGTTCATCATGGAGACACCAGCTCTACACATTCGTATTTTCTAGGGAGATAGCTAGCGCAACTGCGGCAAGCAAACATGATATTTCTGTTTGTATAGATGACATTTTATGCACTTGCCTAACGATAAGACTTTGCTTTTCCCAAAACAATTTGTACTGTGATTTTCTCGGTCCATTGCATACGAATTCTATACCACTTTGTCCGGATGTGACTGGAAGAAACCGGAAATATCCGGTTGTGTTTTGGCTAACTGAATCCCAGATATTGCCACAGCCTCTGTGTTTGGGTTTTCCGGATATTATCAATGGACTTTATTGTTTTGAATGTTTTTTATCAGGGAATAATTAATTTAATTTTATGCTTGGAAACACTAATTGGTTTCACATGGAGACACCAGCTCTACACATTCGTATTTTCTAGGGAGAAAGCTAGAGGAGCTGCAGCAAACAAACATGATATTTCTGTTTGTTTAGATGACATTTTATGCACTTTCCTAACGTAAAGACTTTGCTTTTCTCCAAAACCATTTTTACTGTGATTTCCTCGTTCCATTGCATACGAATTCCACAGCAGTTTTTCCGGATATGACCGGATGAAACCGGAAATATCTGGTTTTGTATTGGCTAACTGAATCCCAGATATTGCTATAGCCTCTGTGTTTATGTTTACCGGATATTATCAACGGACTTTATTGTTTTGAATATTTTTATCAGGAAACATTTAATTTTGAGCTTAGATACACTAAATGGTTCCACATGGAGACACCAGCTCTACATATTTGTATTTTCTAGGGAGAAATCTAGAGGAACTGCAGCAAACACACATGATATTTCTGTTTGTATAGATGACATTTTTTGCACTTGCCTAACGAAAAGACTTTGCTTTTCTCCAAAACTATTTTTACTGTGATTGTCTCGGTCCATTGCATATGAATTCCACACCAGCTTGTCCGGATACGATTGGATGAAACAAGAAATATCTGGTTGTGTTTTGGTTAACTCAATCCGAAATATTGTGAAAGCCTCTGTGTTTCTGTTTCTTGGATATTATCGATGTACTTTATTGTTTTGTATGTTTTTATCAAGACACATTTATTTTTGTACCGTTGAAAGACTAATTGGTTCATCATGGGGACACCAGCTCTACACAATCATATTTTCTAAGGAGAAAGCTAGAGCAACTGCGGCAAACAAACATGATATTTCTGTTTGTATAGATGACATTTTATGCACTTGCCTAACGAAAAGACTTTGCTTTTACCCAAAACCATTTTCACTGTGATTTGCTCCATACATTGCATGCGAATTCCACATCAGTTTCTCCGGATATGACTGGATGTAACCGGAAATATCCGGTTTTGTTTTGGCTAACTCAATCCCAGATATTGCTACAGCCTCTGTGTTTGTGTTTTCTGGATATTATCAACTTACTTTATTGTTTTGAATGTTTTTTTATCGGGAACATTTAATTTTGTACCGTAGAAACACTAATTGGTTCCACATGGAGACACCAGCTCTACATATTTGTATTTTCTAGGGAGAAAGCTAGAGGAACTGTGACAAACAAACATGATATTTCTGTTTGTTTAGATGACATTTTATCTACTTGCCTAATGAAAAGACTTTCCTTTTCTCCAAAACCATTTTTACTGTGATTTTCTCATTCCATTGCATACGAATTCCACTCCACTTTGTCCGGAAATGACTGGATGAAAAAAGAAATATCCGGTGTTGTTTTTTGGCTAACTCAATCCCAGATATTGCTACAGCCACTGTGTTTGTGTATTCCTGATATGATCCATGGACTTTATTGTTTTGAAAGTTTTTTATCAGGGAACATTTAATTTTATGCTTGAAACACTAATTGCTTCCACATGGAAGCAAAAGTTTCTGTGTTTGTGTTTTTTGGATATTATCGATGGACTTTATTGTTTTGAGTATTTTTATCAGGGAACATTTAATTTTGTACCGTAGAAAAACTTATTGGTACCACATGTGGACACCAGCTCTACACATTCCTATTTTCCAGGGAGAAAGTTAGAGGAACTGCGGCAAACATACATGAGATTTCTGTTTGTATAGATTACATTTCATGCACTTACCTAACGAAAAGACCTTGCTTTTCTCCAAATCCATTTTTACTGTGATTTTCTCAGACGATTGCATATGATTTCCACACAATTTTTTCCGGATTTGCCTGGATGAAACCGGAAATATCCGGTTTTGTTTTGGCTAACTCAATTGGAAATATTGTGAAAGCCTTTGTGTTTGTGTATTCCTGATATTATTCACGGACTTTATTGTTTTTGAATGTTTTTTATCAGGGAAAATTTAATTTTGTGCTTGGAAACACTAATTGGTTCATCATGGGGACACCAGCTCTACACATTTGTATTTTCTAGGGAAAAAGCTATAGGAAATGTGGGAAACAAACATGATATTTCTGTTTGTATAGATGACATTTTATACAGTGCCCTAACGAAAAGACTTTGGTTTTCTCCAAAACTATTTTTACTGTGATTTTCTCGGTCCATTGCATACGAATTAAACACAGGTTTGTCCGGATATAACTGGATGAAACCGGAAAAATCTGGTTGTTTTTTGGCTAACTCAATCACAGATATTGCTAAAGCCTCTGTGTTTGTGTTTTTCGGATATTATGGATGGACTTTATTGTTTTTTCAAAGTTTTTTATCTGGGAACATTAAATTTTTTCCTAGATACACTAATTGGATTCACATGGAGACACCAGCTCTACATATTCGTATTTTCTAGGGAGAAAGCTAGAGGAACTGCGGCAAACACACATGATATTTCTGTTTATTTCGATGAAATTTTATGCACTTGCCTAACGAAAAGACTTTGCTTTTCTCAAAAACCATTTTTACTGTGATTTTCTCAGTCCATTGCATACGAATTCCACACCACTTTTACCGGATATGACTGGATGAAACCAGAAATATCCGGTTGTGTTTTGGCTAACTCATTCCGAAATATTTTGAAACACTCTGTGTTTGTTTATTCTGTATATTATCCTCGGAATTTATTGTTTTGAATGTTTTTTTCTGGAAATATTTAATTTCGTACCGTTGAAACACTAATTGGTTCATCATGGGGACACCAGGTCTACACAATCGTATTTTCTAGGGAGAAAGCTAGAGGAACTGCAGTAAGCAAACATGATATTTCTGTTTGTATAGATGACATTTTATGCACTTGCCTAACGAAAAGACTTTGCTTTTCTCCAAAACCATTTTTACCGTGATTTTCTAAGTCCATTGCATACGAATTGCACACCAGTTTGTCCGGATATGACTGGATGAAACCGGAAATAGCCGGTTTTGTTTTGGCTAACCTAATCCGAAATATTGTGAAAGCTTCTGTGTTTGTGTTTTCTGGATATTATCTATGGAATTTTTTGTTTTGAATGTTTTTTTAATCAGGGAACATTTAATTTTGTAATGGGAAACACTAATTTGTTCCATAAGGAGACACCAGTTCAATAAGACGGCCTGGGTTTAGAAAATAAGACGGCCTGGGTTTAAAATGGAGTCGCTTGGCTAACTGCATATTGTTCTGCTTTTGTACAAAATAGCTGGGCTTGCAAAATGCTTTCATGAGCTAATTGAACTTTAGTTAAACTTATAGCATGTGATGATTGTGTTAATGCTTTTATGAGATAATGGAGCATGTGATAATTATTTTAGGAGCTATGTTAAGTTTTTGGTCATGATGACCCCGTGTTTATGCTTGCTCAAGGTTTTTTGTCCCCTTACCCTGGATCTTATGATAATTCGTCATGTTGCGGTTTATCTTGTGATCCTCTGTGTAATGCTGTGGAGATATGCTAATGTTGTGGTTTTAAACCATAAATACTGTGGGCAATTGAAGGTCGGGGTCGTTCTCTCTGCACTGCTTTGTAGTGTTGCTGAGACGGCCCATCTGCGCAGATGTAATAAACTTCCTCATGCTTTTTGCAGCGATTGGACTGGAATTCGTGTTTCTGGGGTCGGTAGAAGTGTGAGGCACCTTTCGGGGGTCTTACATCTTGGGGGCCCGTCCGGGATACGAGACCCCAGACCCACGCTCCATTTTTCCAATCGGAGGTAAGTCTTTTGTTGTTTTAAGTATTTTTGTGTGTTTTGTTGATTTTTTTATTTTTTCCCGGAGCGCTTGACGTACCGGAGGTTTATGTTTTACTGAAATTGTGCCTGCAGGACCTGTATCTGTATTGAGCCGATAGTGGGTAGGGGCAGACGTGCCCGGCGCCCCTGGCTCAGCCCTGGAGGACGCTCCAGAGGCGGTATTCTGGGGGGGCCTGGCGGGTGGCAGCCGCTTCGCTCCCATCACTAAGCTTACCTGGGGAGCGTGGCGGGTGGCAGCCGCTTCGCTCTCATCGGAAGTTCTGGTTAGGATTCAGTAGGGTTTCTTCCCCGGGAGAAGAGCTGGTGGCAGCAGCCACTCCCATTTTGGTTTCAGTTTTGTTGCGCGCAGGTCTCGTCTCATTAGGGCGCGCAGGTCTCGTTCCAGTGTTGTGCGCAGTGTCTTTGTGAAGTCTTGTGATTGTTTCTGTGTTTTGAAATTATGATTGTGTATTTTGTGTGTTTTGGTGTTATGGTTATGACTTACTTTTTCTTCCCCAATGTAAAACAGGTATTAATTACATCTATAAGCCTCACTTTAGATTATTGGAGGGATGGGGTGAAACCTTCTTTTTCCCCCAACAGGGCGATGGCGGAGCTCGATCCTGTTGCCCCCGCCACCGCCTTAAAAATGGGGCCCAGCTCTGCGTCACCAACAATCACCCCGGCGGCGGAGTCGGGCCCTAAACCCAATCCGTCCCTATCCGCGATAATCTCAAAATTGTATAACTGGAACCCAACTTCTTTTCCAGACCCACAGGTACTAACAGAGTTAACTAAATCCATAAACCACCAACTAACTGGGGATGATTATTGGCAGCTTTTCCAGGTCTTCCTAACCATGGAAGAAAAGCTTCTACAGGTCCTCCTAGCCAGGGAAAAACAACAGCAAGATCTCATAAAAGCTCAAAGGAAACCGCGACTAGATCGAGACCAATGTGCGTTCTGCAAGAAAAGAGGACACTGGGTTAAAGACTGTCCAAATAAAAACGACTCCGTCTCTATCGCCAGATTCTCTTGACAGGTTTTAAAGGGGCAGAGAGACGCCCTACCAATTTGGCTAAGATATGTAAAACTGATATATAAATTTAACAAAAATTTTGGTCACTGCAGTATGCCAATGTTTTCCTGATTTAAATACAAATACAAAATGTGTGGACAAAATGATCTTCAGTGTTAGTTTAGTTAGGGTCTCTTTAATTGCTTTATTTGTGCGGCTGGAAAGGCTTTAACTGAGAAAACAACAGAGAACTGGCACTAGAGACCGGGTCAAAGCTTCTCCAGGCGAGCAGGAAGATATTCCACCACCTTATTCCCCTCGCCTCCTTAGGAGGGCACCTTATATCCCCCGTTTTCCAAAGAGGCCCGCGGTGCCCTTTTTGGAAACCAGAAGAGAAACGGAGGAGGAACATTAATTTTACTACACTTAAAAGGAACTTTGTAAAAGGCTCAGTCTCTACTGCCAGACTCCCCTGAGGAGATTAGCTGAAGGGATTAAAGTTATTTAGTTAAAAAAAGGGAAGTTTAAAATGGGCTAAGAAAGAGGAACTAACTAAGACCCTGGCCACCACAGTTAACAGGAAGCAGAGTAAGGGAGAATCAGGGTAAGGCAGGGACCCCAGGAGACAGACAAAAGCACAGAGAAGTGCCCAAAAAGGACAAGTCTGCTTAAGATCCGACTAACAACGGGAATCCAGTAGTACACGTCTGCCACACGGGACTGAAACTCACCGAAAACGGCCTCTGCAAGCCAGCGAGAGGAAAGACGGCAGCAGCGGAGTGGTGAGGCTGGGCGACAGCGGCCCCTCCCTCGCTGGGATACGTGTGGTCCGTCACACGGCTGGGATAGTGTTGGGGATGCAGGCCCTGCCCAGGTTCCCGTGGATAATGCTCCATCACCTCCTGCGGTATCCGGGACGGGCCCACGTGAGCCGACATATCCCCCTAGCTTCCGGAGTACAACGGGGACAACAGTGGGAGGCGGCCGAACGAGGTCAGTGGTCTGGGTTTCTACCTCCAACCCCCCCCCCCCCCCGAGAGCTTTGCTCGGCGAGCAGAGCTGATTGCTATGGACCATGCACTCCGTGCAGCTAAGAAACAGGAGCGGGTGGCAATGCACAAGAACAGCAGGTACGCTCTCGCCACTACCCACGGGGAACTCAAAATGGACAGAGGCTTCGTCGACCAGGAAGAAGAATTGCGCCAATGTTTCCCTGATTCGGACTATCAAAGGTACTGGGGTCAGACACCGGGCCGGCTTTCGTCTCCAGGGTAAGTCAGATGGTGGCACAGGTGTTGGAAATATAAAGTTACATTGTGTTTATAGGGTAAGTCAGATGGTGGTAGCGGTGGCCAGGGTACTGGGGATATAGTTAGGTAAAACGTATAATTAATGGTGGAGACTGGCACTGGAGACTGGGTCAAATTGCTGCTACACATTTTTATAACGCTACATATTTTTTATATGCTGCTACACTTTTGCAACTTCCCTATTTTGCCAGGCTTTGCTTAAATGTCTGCCTTTTAGGGCTTTCTTTAAAGGCTTCCTGAAGAAGCAGTCCTTGGCTCTGCTCTCCGAGCAGCGGAAGATGAGTGACTGCGAGTTTGCCTATGTACATATGCTGGCTTAGGACTATTTGCTGTATATCCTGAAGACGCCGCAGCCTGGACAGGGATTGAGCAAGACGTCCAGAGTGCTGCAGAACGTCACCTTTTCCATCCAGCAAGAAGTGGAAGAGGCTCTGCTTTATACATAATTCTGGTTAAAAGACTTTTCTGGAAGTTACCAAACAGATCTGTGTGAAATTGTCATTGCTAAAAAAGAAATATTGCTGACCCTTAGTAACAAAAGTAAAATTGTTTATCACACACGCCTTGGTCCTGACCCAGCAGTGCCAAAGTTTAAAAATGAAGGACATAAAAGAAAAGAGTATTGTTGGTGAAAAGGGTTTAAAAGAGAGAGAGCTTTTTATATAAGGAAAGGACATGGTTTGTCAGAATGACAATCCCAACAAGGTGGCATCTACCAATGCCATTGCACTAGTCCAAGTGATCAATTTCAGCTCACAATTGATAGCTCTGATAGGTCTAAGAGTCAAAGAGATCACACAAACAAGACAAGTATCTGCTAATACTAACTGATAGAATCAAAAAGGGAGAGAAAGATCCAACATGGGAAGCGGGATACACAGCAGACTCATAGAATGGCAGATGTCCTAAACAACACTCTGGCCTCAGAATCAGCCCTCAAGGCATTCAGATCTGGTGGAAGAGCCCATGAGAGTATAGCAGGCATGGAAAGCCAAGATATCATGGAAAAAATAAGTCCTAAATGAATGATCTCTGGGAGTGAGATCCCAGTGGAAAGAACGGGGCCATCAAAGAAGGAGGTACCCTTCTCCGAAGGGAGGAGAGAACTTCCACTTTGACTATGACCCTATTGGAATAAGATCAAACTCAGCGAACTGTAAAGGCTTCATAGCCCTGGCAACTCATGACTAGAGCCTAGGGAGATTACTGATGCCATGAACAGGAGTGTCAAATTGTTAAATCAGCAACAGGAGTCACTGTGTACTTACACCCCATGTGGGATCTGTCCCTAATGTGTCGTCTAAAGCGAAGTGATGCTATAACTAGTACTGAAACAGTATTTTTATACTTTGCATTTCTGTGTGGTCACAAACTGATGAGGTCTTTACTAATTATATACTGAAGTGATCTTCTGTATATAAAGATAATTGGAAATGAAAAAAACAACCTGGTGTTAAAATGGAAATGGCATAGAAAATTAATTGATTTCAAAAAAAATTATGTAGGATCTCTGTCTTTAATGTGCTGTACATTGCTATTTAATGCAATAATTAGTAATCCAATGGTAGTTTTTTCACTTTATGTTGCTATATGGGCAAAATGTTGAAATCTTTATCTAATATATACTAAACTGATCTTCTGTATATAAAGAGAATTGAAAATGAATCTTTACATGAATGGAAGGGGAAAGGGAGCAGGAAAGGGGAGGGTTGCGGGCGGGAGGGAAGTTATGGGAGGGGGGAAGCCATTGTAACCCATAAGCTATACTTTGGGAATTTATATTCATTAAATAAAAGTTTAATAACAGGCTGGCACCGTGGCTCAACAGGCTAATCCTCCGCCTTGTGCTGCCGGCACTCCGGGTTCTAGTCCCGGTCGGGGCACCAATCCTGTCCCGGTTGCCCCACTTCCAGGCCAGCTCTCTGCTGTGGCCAGGGAGTGCAGTGGAGGATGGCCCAAGTGCTTGGGCCCTGCACCCCATGGGAGACCAGGATAAGCACCTGGCTCCTGCCACTGGAACAGCGCGGTGTGCCAGCCGCAGCGCGCTACCGCGGTGGCCATTGGAGGGGGGACCAACGGCAAAAGGAAGACCTTTCTCTCTGTCTCTCTCTCTCAATGTCCACTCTGCCTGTCAAAAAAAAAAGTTTAATAACAAAAAACAGAAACCGGAAATATACGGTTTTGTTTTGGCTACCTCAATCCCAGATATTGCTACAGCCTCTGTGTTTTTGTTTTCCGGATATTATCAATGGACTTTATTGTTTTGAATGTTTTTCTCAGGCAACATTTAACTTTGTGCCGTTGAAACACTAATTGGTTCATCATGGGGACACCAGCTCTACAACATTCGTATTTTCTAGGGCGAAAGCTAGAGGAAATGTGGCAAACAAACATGATATTTATGTTTGCATAGACGACATTTTATGCACTTGCAAAACGAAAATACATTGCTTTTCTCCAAAACTATTTTTACTGTGATATTCTCGGTCCATTGCATACGAATTCCACAGCAGTTTGTCCGGATATGACTGGATGAAACTGGAAATATCCGGTTGTGTTTGGCTAACTCAATCCGAAATATTGCGAAAGCCACTCTGTTTGTGTTTTCTGGATATTATCGATGGACTTTATCGTTTTGAATGTTTTTCTCAGGGAACATTTAATTTTATACTCTTGAAACACTAATAGGTTCATCATGGGGACACCAGCTCTACACATTCATATTTTCTAGGAAGAAAGCGAGAGGTACTGCTGCAAACAACCATGATATTTATGTTTGTATAGATGACATTTTATGCACTTGCCTAACAAAAAGACTTTGCTTTTCTCCAAAACCATTTCTACTGTGATTCTCTCTGTCCATTGCATACGAATTCCACACAACTTTGTCCGGATATGACTGAATGAAACCGGAAATATCCGGTTTTGTTTTGGCTAACTCAATCCCAGATATTGCTACAGACCCTTTGTTTGTGTTCCGGATATTATCAATGGACTTTATGGGTTTGAATGTTTTTTTCGGGGAACATTTTCTTTTCAGCTTGATTCCCTAATGGTTCCACATAGAGACACCAGCTCTACATATTTGTAGTTTCTAGGGAGATAGCTAGAGAAACTGTGGCAAACAAACATGATATTTCTGTTTGTATCGATGACATTTTGTGCGCTTGGCTAACGAAAAGTCTTTGCTTTTCTCCAAAACCATTTTTACTCTGATTTTCTCACCCCATTGCATACGAATTCCACACCACTTTTTCCTTATATGATTCCATGAACCCAGAAATATCCGGTTGTGTTTTGGCTAACTCAATCCGAAATATTGTGAAAGATTCTGTGTTTGAGTTTTCTGGATATTATCGATGGACTTCATTGTTTTGAATGTTTTTATCAGGGAACTTTTAATTTTGTACCATTGAAACACTAATTGGTTCATCATGGGGACACCAGCTCTACACATTCGTATTCTCTAGGGAGAAAGCTAGAGGTACTGCGGCAAACAAACATGATATTTCTTTTTGTATCGATGACATTTTATGCACTTGCCTAACGAAATGACTTTGCTTTTCTCCAAAACCATTTTTACTGATATTTTCTCGGTCCATTGCATATGAATTCCACACCAGTTTGTCCGGATATGACTGAATGAAACCGGACATATCCGGTTTTGTTTTGGCTAATTCAATCCCAGATATTGCTACAGACTCTGCGTTTGTGTTTTCCGGATATTATCAACGAACTTTTATTGTTTTGAATGTTTTTAAGGGGAACAATTATTTTTGAGCTTAGATACACTAATTGGTTTCACATGGAGACACCAGCTCTACATATTTGTATTTTCTAGGGAGAAAGCTAGAGGAATTGCGGCAAAAAAACATGATATTTTTGTTTGTATAGATGACATTTTATGCACTTGCCTAATGAAAAGACTTTCCTTTTCTCCAAAACCATTTTTACTCTGATTTTATAGTTCCATTGCATACAAATTCCAAACCACTTTGTGCGCATATGACTGGATGAATCCGGAAATATCTGGTTTTTTTTTGCTAACTCAATCCGAAATATTGTGAAAACCTCTGTGTTTGTGTTTTCTGGATATTATCGATGGACTTTATTGTTTTGAATGTTTTTATCAGGGAACTTTTAATTTTGTACCATTGAAACACTAATTGGTTCATCATGGGGGCACCAGCTCTACACATTCGTATTTTCTAGGGAGAAAGCTAGAGGAACTGCGGCAAAGAAACATGATATTTCTGTTTGTATAGATGACATTTTATGCACTTGCCTAACGAAAAGACTTTGCTTTTCTCCAAAACCATTTGTACTGTGATTTTCTCGGTCCATTGCATACGAATTCCACACCACTTTGTCCGGATATGAGTGGATGAAACTGAAAAACTATACGGATTTGTTTTGGCTAACTCAATCCCAGCTATTGCTACAGCCTCTTTGTTTGTGTTTTCTGGATATTATCAACGGACTTTATTGTTTTGAAAGTTTTATCAGGGAACATTTTATTTTGAGCTTGGATACAGTAATTGATTCCACATGCAGACACCAGCTCTACACATTCGTATTGTCTAGAGAGAATGCTAGAGGAACTGCGACAAACAAACATGATATTTCTGTTTGTTTGGATGACATTTTATGCACTTGCCTAATGAAAAGACTTTGCTTTTCTCCAAAACCATTTTTAATGCGATTTTCTCATTCCATTGCTTACGAATTTCAGAACATTTTGTCCAGATATGACTGGATGAAACCAGAAATATCCCGTTGTGTTTTGGCTAACTCAATCCCAGATATTGCTACAGCTTCTGTGTTTGTTTATTCCTGATATTATCCATGGACTTTATTGTTTTGAAAGTTTTTTGTCGGGGAACATTTAATTTTGTGCTTCGAAACACTAATTGGTTCCACATGGAGACACCAGCTCTACACATCCGTATTTTCTAGGGAGAAAGCTGGAGGAACTGCTGCAAACAAACATGATATATCTGTTTGCATTGATGACATTTTATGCATTTGCAAAACGAAAATACGATGCTTTTCTCCAAAACCATTTTTACTGTGATATTCTCAGTCCATTGCATATAAATTCCACAGCAGTTTGTCCCTATATGACTGGATGAAACCGGAAATATCCTGTTGTGTTTTGGCTAACTCAATCCAAAATATTGCGAAAGCCACTCTGTTTGTGTTTTTTGGATATTATCGATGGACTTTATTGTTTTGAGTATTTTTATCAGGGAACATTATTTTTGTACCCTTGAAACACTAATAGGTTCATCATGGGGACACCAGCCCAAAATACTCGTTTTTTCCTGGTAGAAATCTAGAGGAACTGCGGCAAACAAACATGATATTTCTGTTTGTATAGATGACATTTTATGCACTTTCCTAACGAAAAGATTTTGCTTTTCTCCAAAACCATTTTTACTCTGATTTTCTCGGTCCATTGCATACGAATTCCACACCACTTTGTCCGGATATGAGTGGATGAAACTGAAAAACTATACGGATTTGTTTTGGCTAACTCAATCCCAGCTATTGCTACAGCCTCTTTGTTTGTGTTTTCTGGATATTATCAACGGACTTTATTGTTTTGAAAGTTTTATCAGGGAACATTTTATTTTGAGCTTGGATACAGTAATTGATTCCACATGCAGACACCAGCTCTACACATTCGTATTGTCTAGAGAGAATGCTAGAGGAACTGCGACAAACAAACATGATATTTCTGTTTGTTTGGATGACATTTTATGCACTTGCCTAATGAAAAGACTTTGCTTTTCTCCAAAACCATTTTTAATGCGATTTTCTCATTCCATTGCTTACGAATTTCACAACACTTTGTCCGGATATGACTGGATGAAACCAGAAATATCCCGTTGTGTTTTGGCTAACTCAATCCCAGATATTGCTACAGCCTCTGTGTTTGTGTATTCCTGATATTATCCATGGACTTTATTGTTTTGAAAGTTTTTTGTCGGGGAACATTTAATTTTGTGCTTGGATACAGTAATTGGTTCCACATGGAGACACCAGCTCTACACATTCGTATTTTCTAGGGAGAAAGCTAGAGGAACTGCGGCAAACAAACATGATATTTCTGTTTGTATAGATGACATTTTATGCACTTGCCTAATGAAAAGACTGCTTTTCTCCAAAACCATTTTTACTCTGATTTTCTCACTCCATTGCATACGAATTCCACACCAGTTTGTCCGGTTATGACTGATCAAACCGGAAATATCCGGTTGTGTTTTGGCTAACTAAATCCGAAACATTGTGAAAGACTCTGTGCTTGTATTTTCTGGATATTATCGATGGACTTTATTGTTTTGAATGTTTTTATCAGGGAACATTTCATTTTGTATCGTAGAAAGACTAATTGGTTCATCATGGGGACACCAGCTCTACATATTCTTATATTCTAGCGAGAAAGCTAGAGGAACTGCAACAAATAACATGATATTTCTGTTTGTATAGATAACATTTTATGCACTTTCCTAACGAAAAGACTTTGGTTTTCTCCAAAACCATTTGTACTGTGATTTTCTCGGTCCATTGCATAGGAATTACACACCACTTTGTCCGGATATGACTGGATGAAACCGGAAATATCCGGTTTTTCTTTGGCTAACTCAATCCCAGATATTGCTACAGCCTCTGTGTTTGTGTATTCCTGACATTATCCACGGACTTTATTGTTTTGAATGTTTTTATCAGGGAACATTTAATTTTTTTTTATTAAACTGTTATTTAATGAATATAAATTTCCAAAGTATAGCTTGTGGGTTACAATGGCTTCCCCCCTCCCATAAATTCCCTCCCGCCCGCAACCCTCCCCCCTCCCGCTCCCTTTCCCCTTCCATTCATGTAAAGATTCATTTTCAATTCTCTTTGTATACAGAAGATCAATTTAGTATATATTAGGTAAAGGTTTCAACATTTTGCCCATATAGCAACATCGAGTGAAAAAACTACCATTGGATTACTAATTATAGCATTAAATAGCAATGTACAGCACATTAAAGACAGAGATCCTACATAATTTTTTTTTTCAAAATAATTAATTTTCTATGCCATTTCCATTTTAACACCAGGTTGTTTTTTTTTTTCATTTCCAATTCTCTTTATATACAGAAGATCACTTCAGTATATAATTAGCAAAGACCTCATCAGTCTGCGCCCACACAGAAACGCAAAGTATAAAAATACTGTTTCAGTACCAGTCATAGCATCACTTGGCTTTAGACGACACATTAGGGACAGATCCCGCATGGGGTGTAAGTACACAGTGACTCCTGTTGCTGACTTAACAATTTGACACTCCTGTTCATGGTGTCGAAGGAGATACCCTTCTCCGAAGGGAGGAGAGAACCTCCACTTTGACTATGACCCTATCGGAATAAGACCAAAGTCAGCGAACTCTAAAGGCTTCCATAGCCCTGGCAACTCATGACAAGAGCCTAGGGAGATTACTGACGCCATGAACAGGGAACATTTAATTTTGTGCTTGGAAACACTAATTGTGTCCACATGGAGACACCAGCTCTACATATTTGTATTTTCTAGGGAGAAAGCTAGAGGAACTGCGGCAAACAAACATGATATTTCTGTTTGTATAGATGACATTTTATGCACTTGCCTAATGAAAAGGCATTGCTTTTCTCCAAAACCATTTTTACTGTGATTTACTCAGTCCATTGCATATGAATTCCACACCACTTTGTCCGGATATGACTGGATGAAACTGAAAAACTATACGGATTTGTTTTGGCTAACTCAATCCCAGCAATTGCTACAGCATCTGTGTTTGCGTTTTCTGGATATTATCAATGGTCTTTTTTTTTTTTGAATGTTTTTTATCGGGTAACATTTTATTTTGAGCTTGGATACAGTAATTGGTTCCACATGGAGACACCAGCTCTACACATTCCTATTTTCTTGGGAGAAAGCTAGAGGAACTGCGGCAAACAAACATGATATTTCTGTTTGTATAGATGACATTTTATGCACTTGCCTAACGAAAAGACTGCTTTTCTCCAAAACCATTTTTACTCTGATTTTCTCAGTCCATTGCACACGAATTCCACACCAGTTTGTCGAGATATGACAGGATGGAAACAGAAATATCCGGTTGTGTTTTGGCTAACTCAATCCGAAACATTGTGAAATCCTCTGTGTTTGTGTTTTCTGGATATTATCAATGGACTTTATGGTTTTGAATGTTTTTATCAGCGAATATTTCATTTTATACCGTAGAAACACTAATTGGTTCATCATGGGGACACCAGCTCTACACATTCGTATTTTCTAGGTAGAAAGCTATAGGAACTTCGGGAAACAAACATGATATTTCTGTTTGTATATATGACATTTTGTGCACTTGCCTAATGAAAAGACTTTGCTTTTCTCCAAAACCATTTGTACTGTGATTTTCTCAGCCCAGTGCATACGAATTCCACACCAGTTTGTCCTGATTTGACTGGATGAAACCAGAAATATCCAGTTGTGTTTTGGTTAACTCAATCCCAGATATTGCTACAGCCTCTGTGTTTTCTCTATATTATCAACGGACTTATTGTTTTGATTGTTTTTTATCAGGGAACATTTTATTTTGAGGTTGGATACAGTAATTGGTTCCACACGGAGACACCAGCTCCACACATTCGTAATTTCTAGGGAGAAAGCTAGAGGAACTGTGACAAACAAACATGATATTTCTGTTTGTATAGATGACATTTTATGCACTTGGCTAATGAAAAGACTTTGCTTTTCTCCAAAACCATTTTTACTGTGATTTTCTCGGTCCATTGCATACGAATTCCACACCAGTTTTCCGGATATGACTGGATGAAACCACAAATATCCGGTTGTGTTTTGGCAAACTGAATCCAAAATATTGCTACAGCCTCTGTGTTTGTGTTTTCCGGATATTATGGATGGACTTTATTGTTTTGAATGTTTTTTATCGGGGAACATTTAATTTTGAGAGTAGATACACTAATTGGTTCCACATGGAGACACCAGCTCTACATATTTGTATTTTCTTGGGAGAAAGCTAGAGGAACTGTGACAAAAAAACATGATATTTCTCTTTGTATAGATGACATTTTATGCACTTGCCTAATGAAAAGACTTTGCTTTTCTCCAAAACCATTTTTACTGTGATTCTCTCAGTCCATTGCATACGAATTCCACACCACTTTGTTCGGATATGACTGGATGAAACGAGAAACATCCCGTTGTGTTTTGGCTAACTCACTCCGAAATATTTTGAAAGACTCTGTGTTTTTGTTTTCTGGATATTATCGATGGACTTTATTGTATTGAATATTTTTATCAGGGAACATTTATTTTTCTACTGTAGAAACACTAATTGGTTCCACTGTATTGTTTTGAATGTTTTTAACAGGGAACATTAATTTTTGTACCGTAGAAAAACTAATTGGTTCATCATGGGGACACCAGCTCTACACATTCGTATTTTCTAGAGAGTAAGCTAGAGGAACTGTGGCAAACAAACATGATTTTCTGTTTGTATAGATGACAGTTTATGCACTTCTCTAACGAAAAGATTTTGCTTTTCTCCAAAACCATTTTTACTGTTATTTTCTCGGTCCATTGCATACGAATTCCACACAAGTTTTCCGGATGTGACTGGATGAACTCAGGAATATCCGGTTGTGTTTTGGCTAACTCAATCCAAAATATTGCTACAGCCTCTGTTTTTGTGTATTCCTGATATTATCCATGGACTTTATCGTTTTGATTTTTTTTTTATCAGGGAACATTTAATTTTGTGCTGGGAAACACTAGTTGGTTGCACATGGAGACACCAGCTCTACACATTCGTATTTTCTAGGTAGACAGCTAGAGGAACTGTGGCAAACAAACATGATATTTGCTATTCTCCAAAACCATCTTTATTCTTATTTTCTCGTGCATTGCATATGAATTCCAAAGTGCTTTGTCCAGAAATGACTGGATTAAACCAGATATATCCAGGATTAAACCAGAAATATTGTGAAAATTTCTTTGTTTGTGTTTTCTGGATATTATCGATGGACTTTATTGCTTTGAATGTTTTTATCAGGGAACATTTAATTTTGTACCATAGAAACACTAATTGGTTCATCATGGGTACACCAGCTCCACACATTCATATTTTCTAGGGAGAAAGCTACAGGAACTGCGACAAACAAACATGATATTTCTGTTTGTATAGATGACATTTTATGCACTTGCCTAACGAAAAGACTTTGCTTTTCTCCAAAACCATTTTTACTGAAATTTCTCGGTCCATTTCATACGAATTCCACACGAGTTTGTCCGGCTATGACTGAATGAAAACAGAAATATACGGTTGTGTTTTGGCTAACTCAGTCCTAAATATTGCTACATCCTCTGGGTTTATGTTTCTGGATATTATCCGTGGTCTTTATTTTTTTTGAATGTTTTTTATCAGGGAACATTTAATTTTGTACCGTTGAAGAACCAATAGCTTCATCATGGGAACACCAGCTCTACACATTCGTATTTTCTAGGGAGAAGCTAGAGGAACCGCAGCAAACAAACATGATATTTCTGTTTGCATCGATGATATTTTATGCACTTGCCTAACAAAAAGACTTTGTTTTGCTGCAAAACCATTTGTACTGTGATTTTCTCGGTCCATAGCATATGAATTCCACACCACTTTGTCCGGATATGACTGGATGAAACCAGAAATATCCGGTTTTTTTTTTGCTAACTGAATCCGAAATATTGTGAAAGCCTCTGTGATTGTGTTTTCTGGATATTATCGATGAACTTTATTGTTTTGAATGCTTTTATCAGGGAACATTTAATTTCATACCGTTGAAACACAGATTGGTTCATCATGGGGACACCAGCTCCACACATTCGTATTTTCTAGGGAGAAAGCAAGAGTTACTGTGGCAAACAAACATGATATTTCTGTTTGTATAGATGACATTTTATGCACTTGACTAATGAAAAGACTTTGCTTTTCCCCAAAACCATTTTCACTGTGATTTTCTCCGTCCATTGCACACGAATTCCACACAAGTTTACCGGATATGACTGGATGAAACCGGAAATACCCGGTTTTGTTTTGGCTAACTCATTCTGAAATATTTTGAAATCCTCTGTTATTGGGTTTTTTGGATATTATCAATGGACTTTATTGTTTTGAATGTTTTTATCAGGGAACATTTAATTTTGTACCATTGATACACTAATTGGTTCATCATGGGAACACCAGCTCTACACATTCGTAATTTCTAGGGAGAAAGCTAGAGGAACTGCGGCAAACAAACATGATATCTCTGTTTGTATAGATGACATTTTATGCACTTGCCTAACGAAAAGATTTTGCTTTTCACCAAAACCATTCTTACTGTGATTTTCTCGGTCCATTGCATACGAATTCCACAGCAGTTTGTCCGGATATGCCTGGATGAAGCAGGAAATATCCGGTTTTGTTTTGGCTAACTCAATCCCAGATATTGCTACAACCTCTGTGTTTGTGTTTTGTGGATATTATTGATAGACTTTATTGTTTTGAATGTTTTTTGTTGGGAATAATTTATTTTGAGCTTGGAAAAAATAATTGCTTCCACAGAGACACCAGCTCTACATATTCATATTTTCTAAGTAGAAAGCTAGAGGAACTGCGGCAAACAAACATGATATTTCTGTTTGTGTCGATGACATTTTATGCACTTGCCTAAGGAAAAGACTTTGCTTTTCTCCAAAACCATTGTTACTGAAATTTCTCGGTCCATTTCATACGAATTCCACACGAGTTAGTCCGGATATGACTGAATGAAAACAGAAATATACGGTTGTGTTTTGGCTTACTCAATCCTAAATATTGCTACAGCCTCTGGGTTTATGTTTCTTCATATTATCCGTGGTCTTTTTGTTTTGAATATTTTTATCAGGGAACATTTTATTTTGTACCGTTGAAGAACTAATAGGTTCATCATGGGAACACCAGCTCTACACATTCGTATTTTCTAGAGAGAAGCTAGAGGAACCGCAGCAAACAAACAGGATATTTCTGTTTGCATGGATGACGTTTAATGCACTTGCCTAACAAAAAGACTTTGTTTTTTGCAAAACCATTTGTACTGTGATTTTCTCCGTCCATAGCATACGAATTCCACACCACTTTGTCCAGATATGACTGGATGAAACCAGAAATATCCAGTTTTTTTTTTTTGGATAACTCAATCCGAAATATTGTGAAACCTCTGTGTTTGTGTTTTCAGGATATTATCGATGGACTGTATTGTTTTGAATGCTTTTGTCAGGGAACATTTAATTTCATATCGTTGAAACACAAATTGGTTCATCATGAGGACACCAGCTCCACACATTCGTATTTTCTAGGGAGAAAGCTAGAGTTACTGTGGCAAACAAACATGATATTTCTGTTTGTATAGATGACATTTTATGCACTTGCCTAATGAAAAGACTTTGCTTTTCCCCAAAACCATTTTCACTGTGATTTTCTCCGTGCATTGCATACGAATTCCACACGAGTTTACTGGATATGACTGAATGAAACCGGAAATATCCGGTTTTGTTGTGGCTAACTCATTCCCAGATATTGCTACAGCCTCTGTGTTTGTGTTTTCTGGATATTATCAACAGACTTTATTGTTTTGAATGTTTTTATCAGGGAACATTTAATTTTGTGCTTGGAAACTCTAGTTGGGTCCACATGGAGACACCAGCTCTGCACATTCGTATTTTCCAGGGAGAAAGCCAGAGGAACTGCGGCAAACAGACATAATATTTCTGTTTGTATTGATGACGTTAAATGCACTTGCCTATGGAAAAGACTTTGCTTTTCTTCAAAACCATTTTTAATGTGATTCTGTCAGTCCATTGCATACAAATTCCACAAAACTTTTTCCGGATATGACTGGATGAAACCGGAAATATCCCTTTTTGTTGTGGCTCACTCAATCCCAGGTATTGCTACTGCCTCTGTGTTTGTGTATTCCTGATATTATCCACAGACTTAATTGTTTTGAATGTTTTTTCTTGGGGGACATTTAATTTTGTGCTTGGAAACACTAATTGGTTCCACATGGAGACAGTAGCTATGCACATTCGTATTTAATAGAGAGAAAGCTAGAGGAACTGCGGCAAACAAACATGATATTTCTGTTTGTATCGATGACATTTTATGCACTTGCCTAATGAAAAGGCATTGCTTTTCTCCAAAACCATTATTACTGTGATTTTCTCTGTCCATTGCATACGAATTCCACAGCAGTTTCTCCGGATATGACTGGATGAAACCGGAAATATCCGGTTTTGTTTTGTCTAACTCAATCAGGATATTGCTACAGCCTCTGTGTTTATGTTTCTTGATATTATCCATGGACTTTATTGATTTCAATGTTTTTTATCGAGGAACATTTATTTGTGAGCTTAGATACACTAATTGGTTCCACATGGAGGCACCAGCTCTACACATTCGTATTTTCTAGGCAGAAAGCTAGAGTAACTGTGACAAACAAACATGATATTTCTGTTTTTATAGATGACATTTTGTCTACCTGCCTAATGAAAAGACTTTGCTTTTCTCCAAAAGCATTTGTACTATGATTTTCTCAGTCCATTGCATATGAATTCCACACCAGTTTATCAAGATATGCCTGGATGGAACCAGAAATATCCGGTTGTATTTTGGCTAACTCACTCCAAAATATTGTGAAAGCCTCTGTGTTTGTGTTTTTCGAATACTATCGATGGAGTTTATTGTTTTGAATGTTTTTATCAGGGAACATTTAATTTCGTACCATTGAAACACTAATTGGTTCTTCATGGGAACACCAGCTCTACACATTTGTATTTTATAGGGAGAAAGCTAGAGGAACTGCGGCAAACAAACATAATATTTCTGTTTGTATTGATGATTTTGTATGCACTGGCCTAACGAAAAGCCTTTGGTTTTCTCCAAAACCATTATTACTGTGATTTTCACGGTCCATTGCATATGATTTACATACCAGTTTGTCCTGATATGACTGGATGAAAGTAGAAATATCCGGTTGTGTTTTGGCTAACTCAATCCCAGATATTGCTACAGCCTCTGTGTTTGTGTTTTCCAGATATTATCAACAGACTTTATTGTTTGAATGTTTTTTATCGGGGAACATTTAATTTTGAGCTTAGATACACTAATTGGTTCCACATGGAGACACCAGCTCTACACATTCGTATTTTCTAGGGAGAAAGCTAGAGGAATTGCGGCAAACAAACATGATATTTCTGTTTGTATAGATGACATTATATGCACTGGCCTAACAAAAAGACTTTGCTTTTCTCCAAATCCATTTTTACTGTGATTTTCTCAGTGCATTGCATCCGAATTCCACAACACTTTGTCCGGATATGACTGGATGAAACCGGAAATATCCAGTTTTGTTTTGGCAAATCAATACCAGATATTGCTACAGCCTCTCCTTTTGTGTTTTGTGGATATTATCAATGGACTTTATTGTTTTGAATGTTTTATCAGGGAACATTTAATGCTTTACCCTAGAAACACTAATTCTACAAAATGGAGACACCAGCTCAACACTTTCGTATTTTCTAGGGAGAAATCAAAGGAAGTGCGGTAAACAAACATGATATTTCTGTTTGTATAGATGGCATTTTAATGAAAAAACTTTACTATTCTCCAAACCATTTTTACTGTGATTTTCTGGGTCCATTGCACACGAATTCCACCCCACTTTGCCCGGATATTACTGGATGAAACCAGAAATATCCAGTTGTGTGTTGGCTAACTCAATCTGAAATATTGTGAAAGCCTGTGTTTTTGTGTTTTCAGGATATTATCAGCAGACTTTATTGATTTGAATTTTTTTTCAGGGAACATTTATTTTAGTGCTGGGAAACACTAGTTGACTCCACATTGTGACACCAGCTCTGCACATTCGTATTTTCTAGGGAGAAAGCTAGAGGAACTGCTGCAAACAAACATGATATTTCTGTTTGTATAGATGACATTTTATGCACTTGCCTAATGAAAAGACTTTGCTTTTCTCCCAATCCATTTTTACTGTGATTTTCTCAGTCAATTTCATACGAATTCCACATCAGTTTGTCCAGATATGACTGGATGTAACCAGAAATATCCGGTTGTGTTTTGGCTAACTCAATCCTAGATATTGCTACAGCCTGTGTGTTTGTGTTTTCTGGATATTATCAATGGACTTTATTGTTTTGAATTTTTTTATCAGGGAACATTTAATTCTGTGCTGGGAAACACTAGCTCACTCCACATGGAGACATCAGGTATACACATTGTTATTTTCTACGGAGAATGCTCTAGGAACTGTGGCAAACAAACATGATATTTCTGTTTGTATACCATACCCCTAACCCTAACCCTAACCCTAAACCTAACCCTAACCCAAACCCTAACCTATACATGACATATTATGCATTTGCCTAACGAAAAGACTTTGCTTTTCTCCAGAACCATTTTTACTCTGATTTTCTCGCTCCGTTGCAAATGAATTTCATAACACTTTGTCCGGATATGCCTGGATGAAACCAGAAATATCCGGTTGTGTTTTGGCTAACTCAATCCTAAATATTGTGAAAGCCTCTGTGTTTGTGATTCCTGGATATTATCGATGGACTTTATTGTTTTGAATGTTTTCATCAGGGAACATTTAATTTTGCACCGTAGAAGCACTAATTAATTCACCATGGAGAAACCAGCTCTACACATTCTTATTTTCTAAGGAGAAAGCTAGAGGAACTGCGGCAAACAAACATTATATTTCTGTTTGTATAGGTGATATTTTATGCACTTGCCTAACGAAAAGACTTTGCTTTTCTCCAAAACCATTTTTACTGTCATTTTCTCGGTCCATTGCAATAGAATTCCACACCAGTTTATCCGGATATGACTGGATGAAACCAGAAATACACGGTTGTGTTTTGGCTAACTCAATCCCAGATATTGATACAGCCTCTGTGTTTGTGTTTCCGGATATTATCGACTGACTTTATGGTTTTGAAAGTTTTTTATCAGGGAATATTTAATTTTGTGCTGGGAAACACTAATTGGTTCCACATGGAGACACCAGCTCTACACATTCGTATTTTCTAGGGAGAAAGCTAGATGAACTGCAGCAAACAAACTTGATATTTCTGTTTGTATAGATGACATTTTATGCACTTACCTAACGAAAAGACTGCTTTTCTCCAAAACCATTTTTACTCTGATTTTCTGGGTCCAAGGCATATGAACTCAACACCAGTTTGTCCGGATATGCCTGGATGGAACCAGATATATCCGGTTGTGTTTTTGCTAACTCAATCCGAAATATTGTGAAACTCTCTGTGTTTGTTTTTTTCTGCATATTATGCACAGACTTTATAGTTTTGAGGGTTTTTATCAGGGAACATTTAATTTTGTACCGTAGAAACACTAATTGGTTCGACATGGAGACAGCAGCTCTACACATTTGTATTTTCTAGGGAGAAAGCTAGAGGCACTGTGGCAAACAAACATGATATTTCTGTTTGTATAGATGAAATTTTAAGCACTTGCCTAACGAAAATACTTTGCTTTTCTCCAAATCCATTTTTAATGTGATTTTCTCCATCCATTGCATACGAATTCCACACCACTTTGACCGGATATGACTGGATGAAACCAGAAATATCTGGTTGTATTGGCTTACTATATCCCAGATATTGCTACAGCCTCAGTGTCTGTGTTTTCTGGATATTATCAACGTATTTTATTGTTTTCAATTGTGAAATTAAATGTGAAATTAAGATAGGATGAGGTTAAATTGAAATGTAAAATTAAGATAGGAAGAGTTAAAATGGAGCTGCTGAGCTGACTGCATATTGTTTTGCTTCTGTACAAAATGCTTTGGCTTGCGAAATGCATTTTTTTTTAAGATAACTAGACTTTAGCTGACCTTGTAACATGTGATGATTGTGCTAATGCGGTTCATGAGATAATTGAGCATATGACAAGTTTTTGGTTATGATGACCCCGTGTTTATGCTTGCTCAAGGTCTTCTGTCCCCTCACCCTGGAAAAACCCTGGAAAAACCCTGTGTCTTATGATGAATTTGTCATGCTGCGGTTTATCTTGTGATTCTCGGTAATGCTGTGGAGATATGCTAATGTTGTGGTTTTTAGTCTTAAATACCCTGGGCAGTTGATGATCAGTGCCTCTCTTCTCGCACTGCACCAGAGTGTGTTGTTGTGCTTAAGAGTTGGCCCATCTGCGCAGATGAAATAAACTTCCTCATGATTTTTTCAGCGATTGGAATGGAATTCGTGTTTCTGGGGTCGGTAACAGTGTGAGGTACCTTTCGGGGGTCTTACATTCTTGGGGGCTCGTCCGGGATTCGAGACCCCAGACCCATGCTCCATTTTCCAATCGGAGGTAAGTTCTTTCTTTTTTTGATTCTGTAAAATTTTCTGTTGTTCTGTGGGCGCCCTTTTGAAATTGTGTCTATCTGTTCTTGTTTATATATGTCATATTGTCTAGGCGCCGATACCTGTATATTGTGCCTGCAGGACCTGTATCTGTATCGAGCCAGTAGTAGGAAAGGACAGACGTGTCCGCGACCCCTGGCTCGAACCACTGGAGGACGCTCTGGTGGTGGAGGGGACGTGGAATCCCCCTCCTGGAGGGGACGTGGAATCCCCCTCCGTCTGTAAGAGAAGCGAGGGGACGTGGAATCCCCCTCCTTCTTTAATTTTTCCGTGGGAGGTGGCAGCTCCCCTCGGAAGGTTTTCTTCCCCGGGAGAGGGCTGGTGGCAGCAGCCGCTCCCGTGGTGGTTTCAGTTTTGTGGGGAAGTTTTGGTTTCTTCTTCCCCGGGAGAGGGCTGGTGGCAGCAGCCGCTCCCGTCGGTGGTTTCAGTTTTGTGGGGAAGCTTTGGTTTTGGTGTAAGTTTTTCTTTCCCGGGAGAGGGCTGGTGGCAGCAGCTGCTCCCGTCAGAAGTCTTGGTTTTGTTGCACGCAGGTCTCGTCTTATTAGGGCGCGCAGGTCTTGTTCCGTTGTTGTGTGCAGTGTTTTTGTGAGTTTTGTAATTGTTATTTGTGTTTTAATATACTTTCCTTATTTGCCTTTCCCCTTCAATATGGGACAGGAATTAAAACTGCAACGCAAAGTTATGTATGTTGTTTATCTGTCCAACTGATCAGAAGTGTACTAATTGTTGGCCAAACCGCTTGACTCTGACAGCTTAAATTCTAAACTGAGTCTTCCAACTTTGGGCTTCCAGTCGGATCCCTGGAACTCTCAAAGGATGAGACTCTAAAATTTGTTAAAGTAACCGCTGCTTGAGTCAATTCAGATTATGTAAAATATATTAAAATGTTATAAATGGTGTCAGACCTATGCTGTCTTTTCAAAGTTGTGCCCATGTTTGCTGTCCAGGAGGAGTTATTCTTATGTTACTTAACAGCATGAAAATGTAATTTTGACTTTTAATTCAGATAATGGTGTGGTATTCAGTAATAACTCAGTGTCTTAAGCCATCTAGGCATCAATGCTAAGCAAAATGTAAAAAAATGTATTGTATTTTTCACATCTTAAATTCAATAGGAGAGACTGTTTGAGTTTGTTAACATGTATTCTCATAGATTGTCTATACATAACAATTCAAGACTATGTAAAAGTAACTACAGGTATAAAGTTTCAGAAAATGTGAGCAAGTCATAAAAAGTTTTAAAAAAAGGTTTGCAACTTTGAAATTGTTTACAGAGTTTTCTTTAAGTTAAGTGCTAATGCCAAAATTACATTGACCTAAAGTTAAAGTCTGATCTTCTGTTACAACAATAAGGTTCTTTTTAAAAAAAAATGTACACTAATGTTAGTAAATACCTAAAAATGGTCTAAGTTTTAAAATCTGTTTTTGCAAAAATTGTAATGTTTATTTTAACAGTAAAAATCACCCTGACTGATAAATGGCTATCATTTCAGGATGTTAAGGAATTCTATTTTGACCAGATACTTTAAGTTCTCTCGGCACCTTTTAACAGACTTTCTAAAAATCCAAGTTCTAAATTATCCGAACTTTTGACACCCCCAGAGGGCCCCTGGAGATGTCAAAAAGAGATCTCTCATCTTGCAGAGATAATAACCAATCGGCTGTTTAAATTAAAAGTGGTGCCAAGATGTAAAATGATGCTAAACTTCAGCTATAAACATGTTTTTTTTTTCTAGCTGCTCCAGTCTCTGGCTCAGAAGCCAGATCCTTTAAAGAGGGACCGATGAAGTCTCCGTCCAGCTAACGCTAAACAACCAGGCGTTGCTAGTTCAAATGTATTGCTAGTTCAGATGTGGATCAAACGGGAGGTCTAGCCAAAAGGGAAACAAATAGTTAAGATTGTACAAACCTAGGCTACTATCATTATGGCTAAAAGTAATGCAAAATGTTAGCGCATTTGTTAATTGGACTGTGTGCGCCTCAACGTGACTGTTTATTAAAATGGTACTGTTTTTTATGCTCCTGACATTGGTGCCCTTTTTGAAAATCAGAAGAGAAATGGAGAAGGAAAAATCTGATAAAACAGAGGAGGATGAAGCAGAGGAGGGAGGACCCCCGGCCCGTTCTAACTGGCCGTCCTCCTCCTCCACATAACTGGGAAGGCAAGCCCTGACAGGACTTGCAGGGCCTGTTTTACTAACATTAATTTTACTACACTTAAATGGAACTTTGTAAAAGACTCAGTCTCTACTGCCAGACTCCCCTGAGGAGTTTAGCTGAAGGGGTTAAAGTTATTTAGTTAAAAAAGGGGAAGTTTAAGATGGGCTGAGAAAGAGGAACTAACTAGGATCTTGGCCACCACAGTTAACAGGAAGCAGAGTAAGGGAGAATCAGGGTAAGCAGGGACCCCCGGAGACTGGCAAAAGCACAGAGAAGTGCCCAAAAGGACAAGTCTGCCTAAGGTCCGACTAACAACGAGAGTCAAGTGGTGTACGACTGCCACACGAGACTGAACTAACCAAAAACGACCCCTGCAAGACGACAAGAGAGAAGACGACAGCAGCGGAGTGGTGAGACTGGGCGACAGCGGCCCCTCGGCCCCTCCCTCATTGGGACACGTCTGGGTTTCCACCTTCAACCCCCCGAGGACTCTGCTCGACAGGCAGGGCTGATCGCTATGGACCATGCACTCCGTGCAGCTAAGAAAAAGGAGCGGGTGGCAATGCACAAGAACAGCAGGTACGCTCTCGCCACTACCCACGGGGAACTCAAAATGGACAGAGGCTTTATCGACCAGGAAGAAGAATTGCGCCAATGTTTCCCTGATTTGGACTATCAAAGGTACTGGGGTCAGACACCGGGCCGGCCTTCGTCTCCAGGGTAAGTCAGACGGTGGCACAGGTGTTGAAAATAGAAAGTTATATTGTGTTTATAGGGTAAGTTAGATGGTGGTAGCGGTGGCCAGGGCACTGGGGATATAGTTAGGTAAAACGTATAATTAATGGTGGGGACTGGCACTGGAGACTGGGTCAAATTGCTGCTACACCTTTTTATATTGCTACATATTTTTTATATGCTGCTGCACTTTTGCAACTTCCCTATTTTGCCAGGCTTTGCTTAAATGTCTGCCTTTTAGGGCTTTCTTTAAAGGCTTCCTGAAGAAGCAGTCCTTGGCTCTGCTCTCCGAGCAGCGGAAGATGAGTGACTGCGAGTTTGCCTATGTACATATGCTGGCTTAGGACTATTTGCTGTATATCCTGAAGACGCCGCAGCCTGGACAGGGATTGAGCAAGACGTCCAGAGTGCTGCAGAACGTCACCTTTTCCATCCAGCAAGAAGTGGAAGAGGCTCTGCTTTATACATAATTCTGGTTAAAAGATTTTTTGAAAGTTACCAAACAGATCTGTGTGAAATTGTCATTGCTAAAAAAGAATATTACTTTTAATTATTACCCTGTATAATAAATAGGCTTCTTTAGTTTATTAAAAGTAAAATTGTTTTATCACTCACGCCTTGGTCCTGACCCAGCAGTGCCAAAGTTTAAAAATGAAGGACATAAAAGAAAAGAGTATTGCTGGTGAAAAGGGTTAAAAAGAGAGAGAGCTTTTTATATAAGGAAAGGACATGGTTTGTCAGAATGACTTTATCCGGATGGCTAGTTTATTCTAGACTGAAATGGAATTGGTAAAATGTTTACAGTAAGTCGAAGAGGGTGTGTGAAAGTCACAAAGAGTATTCGGGTCAATTCAGCTGAACAGGCACCAGGTATTAACCCAAATTTGTATGACTTCTTCAGGGATGTGTTTTTTTGTCTTTGTCTCTGTTGTATTTTAAACTCTGATGCCTTTTTGTAACTTTTTATTTTGCGGGGCGGGGCATACTTCCCCTACCCCGCAGACTTGCTTCTGTGCTCATAGGATTGGCTGTAAGGCACAGAGATGTGCTTGCAATACTTTTATTTTGTTTTACCCTGGTGATGGGCAGCCCACATATCCCAATGAAGATCACGTGGGAGGTAAGATCTGGTACCGCTGAGGTTGTGTGGTCCGTTACCCGCGTGGCCCCTTCTGGGATATGGTGGCCCTCCTTGCACCCCAATGTCTGTTAATTGGTTGTAAAAAAAAGACACCTGGGATATCTCCGGCCTGTTTTATGATCAGACTCCCCTATGAAACAAAGGACCGGGCGGAAGCGTATTTTAAACACCCTGCTTCCTTATTTTTATTTCAGGCCTTTACAAAATTTAAAAAGTAATTCCTAAAATTTTAAGATTAAAATTTAACCAAAAGAAAAGGGGGGAATGTGAAATTAAATGTGAAATTAAGATAGGATGAGGTTAAATTGAAATGTAAAATTAAGATAGGAAGAGTTAAAATGGAGCTGCTGAGCTGACTGCATATTGTTTTGCTTCTGTACAAAATGCTTTGGCTTGCGAAATGCATTTTTTTTAAGATAACTAGACTTTAGCTGACCTTGTAACATGTGATGATTGTGCTAATGCGGTTCATGAGATAATTGAGCATATGACAAGTTTTTGGTTATGATGACCCCGTGTTTATGCTTGCTCAAGGTCTTCTGTCCCCTCACCCTGGAAAAACCCTGGAAAAACCCTGTGTCTTATGATGAATTTGTCATGCTGCGGTTTATCTTGTGATTCTCGGTAATGCTGTGGAGATATGCTAATGTTGTGGTTTTTAGTCTTAAATACCCTGGGCAGTTGATGATCAGTGCCTCTCTTCTCACACTGCACCAGAGTGTGTTGTTGTGCTTAAGAGTTGGCCCATCTGCGCAGATGAAATAAACTTCCTCATGATTTTTTCAGCGATTGGAATGGAATTCGTGTTTCTGGGGTCGGTAACAGTGTGAGGCACCTTTCGGGGGTCTTACACAATGTTTTTATCAGGGTGCATTTAATTTTGAACCGTAGAAACACTAATTGAATCCATATGGAGACACCAGTCTACACATTCGTATGTTCTAGGGAAAAAGCTAGAGGAACTGCGGCAAACAAACATGATATTTCTGTTTGTATAGATGACATTTTATGCACTTGCCTAAAGAAAAGACTTTGCATTTCTCCAAAATTATTTTTACTGCGATTTTCTCGGTCCATTGCATACGAACTCCACACCAGTTCACCGGATATGACTGGATGAAACCGGAAATATCCGGTTTTGTTTTGGCTAACTCAATCCCTGATATTGCTACAGCCTCTGTGTTTGTGTTTTCAGGATATTATCGATGGAGTTTATTGTTTTGAATGTTTTTATCAGGGAATATATAATTTTGTACCATAGAAACACTAATTGGTTCCACATGGAGACACCAGCTCTACACATTCGTATTTTCTAGGGAGAAAGCTAGAGGAAGTGCGGCAAACAAACATGATATTTTTTTTGTATAGATGACATTTTATGCACTTGCCTAAGGAAAAGACTTTGCTTTTCTCCAAAACCATTTTTACTGCGATTTTCTCATTCCATTGCATACGAATTCCACCACACTTTGTCCGGATATGACTGGATGAAACCAGAAATATCCGGTTGTGTTTTGGCTAACTCAATCCTAGAAATTGCTACAGCCTCTGTGTTTGTGTTTTATGGAGATAATCGACGGACTTTATTGTTTTTAATGTTTTTATCGGGGCACATTTTATATTGTACCATAGAAACACTAACTGGTTCCACATGGAGACACCAGCTCTACACATTCTTATTTCCTAGGTAGAAAGCTAGGGGAACTGCGGCAAACAGACATGATATTTCTGTTTGTATAGATGACATTTTGTGAACTTGCTTAATGAAAAGACTTTGCTTTTCTCCAAAACCATTTTGACTGTGATTTTCTCGGTCCATTACATACGAATTCCACACCACTTTGTCCGGATATGACTGGATGAAACCAGAAATTAATGGTTGTGTTTTGGCTTACTATATCCGAGATATTGCTACAGCCTCAGTGTCTGTGTTTTCTGAATATTATCGATGGATTTTATTGTTTTGAATGTTTTTACCGGGGAACATTTAATTTTGTGCTGGGAAACACTAATTGGTTCATCATGGGGACACCAGCTCTACAAATTCGTATTTTCTAGGGAGAAAGCTAGAGGAACTGCGACAAACAAACATGATATTTCTGTTTGTATACATGACATTTTATGCACTTTCCTAATGAAAATACGTTGCTTTTCTCCAAAACAATTTTAATTGTGATTTTCTCGGTCCATTACATACGAATTCCACAGCAGCTTGTCCGGATATGACTGGTGGAAACCAGAAATAAATGGTTGTGTTTTGGCTTACTAAGTCCGAGATATTGCTACAGACTCAGTGTCTGTGTTTTCTGGATATTATCGATGGGTTTTTTGTTTTGAATGTTTTTTATCAGGGAACATTTAATTTTGTGCTGGGAAACACTAATTGGTTCCACATGGAGACACCAGCTCTACACATTCGTATTTTCTAGGGAGAAAGCTAGAGGAACTGCGGCAAACAAACATGATATTTCTTTTTGTATAGATGACATTTTAAGCACTGGCCTAAAGAAAAGACTTTGCTTTTCTCCAAAACCATTTTACTGTGATTTTCTCCGTCCATTACATACGAATTCCACACCACTTTGTCCGGATATGACTGGATGAAACCAGAAATATCCGGTTGTGCTTTGGCTAACTCATTCCGAAATATGGTGAAATCCTCTGTGTTTGTGTATTCCTGATATTATCCATGGACTTTATTGCTTTGAATGTTTTTTTATTTGGGAACATTCAATTTTGTGCTTGGAAACACTTATTGGTTCCACATGGAGACACCAGCTCTACACATTCGTATATTCTAGGGAGAAAGCTAGAGGAACTGCGACAAACAAACATGATATTTCTCTTTGTATAGATGACATTTTATGCACTTGCCTAACGAAAATACTTTGCTTTTGTACAAAACCGTTTTTAAAGTGATTTTCTCGGTTCATTGCATACCATCTCCAGAGCAGTTTGTCCGGATATGACTGGATGAAACCAGAAATATCCGGTTGTGTTTTGCATAACTCAATCTGAATATTGTGAAAGCCTCTGTGTTTGAGTTTTCCGCATATTATCAACAGACTTTATTGTTTTGAAAGTTTTTTTTCAGGGAACATTTAATTTTTTGCTTGGAAACACTAACTGGTTCCACAGGGAGACACCAGCTCTAAACATTCGTATTTTCTAGGGAAAAAGCTTGAGGATCTGCAGATAAAACATGATATTTTTGTTTGTATAGCTGATATTTAATGCAATTTCCAAATGAAAATACTTTGCTTTTCTCCAAAATCATTTTTACTCTTATGTTCTCAGACTATTGCATACGAATTCCACACCACATCGTCTGGATATGACTGGGTGAAACCAGAAATATCCGGTTGTGTTTTGGCTAACTCAATCCAAGATATTGTTACATCCTCTGTGTTTGTGTTTTCCAGATATTATCAATGGACTTTATTGTTTTGAATGTTTTTTATCAGTGAACATTTAATTTTGTGCTGGGATACATTAATTGGTTCCACATGGAGAAACCAGCTCTACACATTTGTATTTTCCAGGCAGAAAGCTAGAGGAGCTTTGGCAGACAAACATGATGTCTGTTTGCATAGATGACATTTTATGCACTTGCCTAACGAAAAGACTTTGCTTTTCTTCAAATCCATTTTTACTATGATTTTCTCGGTCCATTGCATATGAATTACACACTACCTTGTCCAGATATGACTGGAGGAAACCAGAAATATCCGGTTCTGTTTTGGGTAACTCAATCCCAGATATTACTACTGCCTCTGTGTTTGTGTTTTCCGGATATTATCAACGGACTTTATGGGTTTCAATGTTTTTTATCAGGAAAAATTTAATTTTCTTCTGGGAAACACTAGTTGACTCCACATGGAGACACCAGCTCTACACATTCGTATTTTCTAGGGAGAAAGCTAGAGGAATTGCGGCAAACAAACATGATATTTCTGTTTGTACACATGACATTTTATGCACTTGCCTAACGAAAAGACTTTGCTCTTCTCCAGAAGCATTTTTAATCAGATTTTCTCGTCCATTGAATACGAATTCCACCCCACTTTGTCCGGATAGGCCTAGATGAAACCAGATATATCCAGTTACGTTTTGGTTAACTCAAACCCAGATATTGATACAGCCTCAGTGTTTTTGTTTTCTGGATATTATTGATGGACTTTATCGTTTTGAAAGTTTTTATTAGGCAACATTTAATTTTGTACCATAGAAATACCAATTGGTTCCACATGGAGACAGCAGCTTTACACATTCATATTTTCCAGTGAGAAAGCTAGAGGAACTGCCGCAAACAAACAGGATATATCGGTTTGTGTACATGACATTTTATGCACTGTCCGAAGGAAAAGACTTTGCTTTTCTCCCAAACCATTTTTACTGTGAATTTCTCCGTTCATTGCTTACGAATTCCACCCCACTTTGTCCGGATATGACTGGATGAATCCAGAAATATCCGGTTGCGTTTTCGCTAACTCAATCCCAGATATCGCTACAGACTCTGTATTTCTGTTTACTGGATATTATCAACGGACTGTATTGTTTTGAATGTTTTTTATCAGGGAACATTTAATTTTGTGCTGTGAAACACTAGTTGACTCCACATGGAGACACCAGCTCTACACATTCTTATTTTCTAGGATGAAATCTAGAGGAACTGTGGCAAACAAACATGATATTTCTGTTTGTATAGAAGACATTTTTTGCACCTACCTACCGAAACGACTTTGCTTTTCTCCAAAACCAATTTTACTGTGATTTTCTCGGTCCATTACATCCGAATTCCAGCAAACTTTGTCTGGATATGACAGGATGAAACCAGAAATATCCAGTTTTGTTTTGGCTAACTCAATCCCAGATATTGCTACAGCCTCTGTGTTTGTGTTTCCTGGATATTATCGATGGACTGTATTGTTTTGAATGTTTTTATCAGGGAACATTTAATTTTGAACAGTAGATACACTAATTGGTTCCACATGGAGACACCAGTTCTACGCATTCGTATTTTCTAGGGAGAAAGCTAGAGGAACTGCGGCAAACAAACATGATATTTCTGTTTGTATAGATGACATTTTTTGCACTTGCCTAAAGAAAAGACTTTGGTTTTCTCCAAAAGCATTTTTACTGCGATTTTCTGCATCGATTGCATACGAATTCCAACACACTTTGTCCGGATATGACTGGATGAAACCAGAAATATCCGGTTGTGTTTTGGCTAACTCAATCCAAGATATTGTTACAGCCTCTGTGTTTGTGTTTTCCAGATATTATCAATGGACTTTATTGTTTTGAATGTTTTTTATCAGTGAACATTTAATTTTGTGCTGGGATACATTAATTGGTTCCACATGGAGAAACCAGCTCTACACATTTGTATTTTCCAGGCAGAAAGCTAGAGGAGCTTTGGCAGACAAACATGATGTCTGTTTGCATAGATGACATTTTATGCACTTGCCTAACGAAAAGACTTTGCTTTTCTTCAAATCCATTTTTACTATGATTTTCTCGGTCCATTGCATATGAATTACACACTACCTTGTCCAGATATGACTGGAGGAAACCAGAAATATCCGGTTCTGTTTTGGGTAACTCAATCCCAGATATTACTACTGCCTCTGTGTTTGTGTTTTCCGGATATTATCAACGGACTTTATGGGTTTCAATGTTTTTTATCAGGAAAAATTTAATTTTCTTCTGGGAAACACTAGTTGACTCCACATGGAGACACCAGCTCTACACATTCGTATTTTCTAGGGAGAAAGCTAGAGGAATTGCGGCAAACAAACATGATATTTCTGTTTGTACACATGACATTTTATGCACTTGCCTAACGAAAAGACTTTGCTCTTCTCCAGAAGCATTTTTAATCAGATTTTCTCGTCCATTGAATACGAATTCCACCCCACTTTGTCCGGATAGGCCTAGATGAAACCAGATATATCCAGTTACGTTTTGGTTAACTCAAACCCAGATATTGATACAGCCTCAGTGTTTTTGTTTTCTGGATATTATTGATGGACTTTATCGTTTTGAAAGTTTTTATTAGGCAACATTTAATTTTGTACCATAGAAATACCAATTGGTTCCACATGGAGACAGCAGCTTTACACATTCATATTTTCCAGTGAGAAAGCTAGAGGAACTGCCGCAAACAAACAGGATATATCGGTTTGTGTACATGACATTTTATGCACTGTCCGAAGGAAAAGACTTTGCTTTTCTCCCAAACCATTTTTACTGTGAATTTCTCCGTTCATTGCTTACGAATTCCACCCCACTTTGTCCGGATATGACTGGATGAATCCAGAAATATCCGGTTGCGTTTTCGCTAACTCAATCCCAGATATCGCTACAGACTCTGTATTTCTGTTTACTGGATATTATCAACGGACTGTATTGTTTTGAATGTTTTTTATCAGGGAACATTTAATTTTGTGCTGTGAAACACTAGTTGACTCCACATGGAGACACCAGCTCTACACATTCTTATTTTCTAGGATGAAATCTAGAGGAACTGTGGCAAACAAACATGATATTTCTGTTTGTATAGAAGACATTTTTTGCACCTACCTACCGAAACGACTTTGCTTTTCTCCAAAACCAATTTTACTGTGATTTTCTCGGTCCATTACATCCGAATTCCAGCAAACTTTGTCTGGATATGACAGGATGAAACCAGAAATATCCAGTTTTGTTTTGGCTAACTCAATCCCAGATATTGCTACAGCCTCTGTGTTTGTGTTTCCTGGATATTATCGATGGACTGTATTGTTTTGAATGTTTTTATCAGGGAACATTTAATTTTGAACAGTAGATACACTAATTGGTTCCACATGGAGACACCAGTTCTACGCATTCGTATTTTCTAGGGAGAAAGCTAGAGGAACTGCGGCAAACAAACATGATATTTCTGTTTGTATAGATGACATTTTTTGCACTTGCCTAAAGAAAAGACTTTGGTTTTCTCCAAAAGCATTTTTACTGCGATTTTCTGCATCGATTGCATACAAATTCCAACACACTTTGTCCGGATATGACTGGATGAAACCAGAAATATCCGGTTGTGTTTTGGCTAACTCAATCCAAGATATTGTTACAGCCTCTGTGTTAGTGTTTTCTGTATATTATCAATGGACTTCATGGTTTTGAATGTTTTTTATCAGGGAACATTTAATTTTGTACCGTAGATTCACTAATTCGTTCCAAATGGAGACACCAGCTCTACACATTCGTATTTTCTAGGGAGAAAGCTAGAGGAACTGCAGCAAACAAACATGATATTTCCGTTTGTATACATGACATTTTTTGCACTCGTCTAATGAAAAGACTT
The DNA here is from genome assembly GCA_036325905.1 of Lepus oiostolus. Taxonomy (NCBI): domain Eukaryota; kingdom Metazoa; phylum Chordata; class Mammalia; order Lagomorpha; family Leporidae; genus Lepus; species Lepus oiostolus. The sequence continues at coordinate 942,828 of CM070804.1, forward strand.
TGCCTTTCTCTAATACCGTTTTTAATGTGATTTTCTGGGTCATTGCATACGAATTCCACCCCACTTTGTCTGGATATGACTGGATGAAACCAGAAGTATCCGGTTGTGTTTTAGCTAACTCAATCCCAGATATTGCTACAGCCCCTGTGTTTGTGTTTTCAGGATATTATCGATGGACTTTATTGTTTTGAATGTTTTTATCAGGGAACATTTAATTTTGAACAGTAGATACACTAATTGGTTCCACATGGAGACACCAGTTCTACACATTCGTATTTTCTAGGGAGAAAGCTAGAGGAACTGCGGCAAACAAACATGATATTTCTGTTTGTATAGATGACATTTTATGCACCTGCCAAAAGAAAAGACTTTGCTTTTCTCCAATACCATTTTTACTGTGATTTTCTCGGTACATTACAAACGATTTCCAGACCACTTTGTCCGGATATGAAGGGATGAAACCACAAATATCCGGTTGTGTTTTGGCTAACTGAATCCCAGATATTGCTACAAACTCTGTGTTTGTGTTTTCTGCATATTTTCGATATGCTTTATTGTTTTGAATGTTTTTATCAGGGAATATTTAATTTTGTTTTGTAGAAACACTGATTGGTTCCATAGGGAGACACCAGCTCTATATATTCATATTTTCTAGGGAGAAAGCTAGAGGAACTGCGGCAAACAAACATGATATTTCTGTTTGTATAGATGACATTTTTTTCACCTACCTACCGAAACGACTTTGCTTTTCTCCAAAACCAATTTTACTGTGATGTTCTCGGTCCATTACATCCGAAGTCCAGCAAACTTTGTCCGGATATGACTGGATGAAACCAGAAATATCCGGTTGTGTTTTGGCTAACTCAATCCCAGATATTGCTACAGCCTCTGTGTTAGTGTTTTCTGTATATTATCAATGGACTTCATGGTTTTGAATGTTTTTTATCAGGGAACATTTAATTTTGTACCGTAGATTCACTAATTCGTTCCATATGGAGACACAATCTCTACACATTCGTATTTTCTAGGGAGAAAGCTAGAGGAACTGCGGCAAACAAACATGATATTTCCGTTTGTATACATGACATTTTTTGCACTCGTCTAATGAAAAGACTTTACTTTTCTCTAATACCGTTTTTAATGTGATTTTCTGGGTCATTGCATACGAATTCCACCCCACTTTGTCTGGATATGACTGGATGAAACCAGAAGTATCCGGTTGTGTTTTAGCTAAATCAATCCCAGATATTGCTACAGCCCCTGTGTTTGTGTTTTCAGGATATTATCGATGGACTTTATTGTTTTGAATGTTTTTATCAGGGAACATTTAATTTTGAACAGTAGATACACTAATTGGTTCCACATGGAGACACCAGTTCTACGCATTCGTATTTTCTAGGGAGAAAGCTAGAGGAACTGCGGCAAACAAACATTATATTTCTGTTTGTATAGATGACATTTTATGCACCTGCCAAAAGAAAAGACTTTGCTTTTCTCCAATACCATTTTTACTGTGATTTTCTCAGTACATTAAAAACGATTTCCACACCACTTTGTCCGGATATGACTGGATGAAACCACAAATATCCGGTTGTGTTTTGGCTAACTGAATCCCAGATATTGCTACAACGTCTGTGTTTGTGTTTTCTGCATATTTTCGATATGCTTTATTGTTTTGAATGTTTTGAAAGAAATTAAAGAAAGAAATTAGGTTTAAAGAGAGAAAATAAGACAGCCTGGGTTTAAAATGGAGTTGCTTGGCTAACTGCATATTGTTCTGCTTTTGTACAAAATAGCTGGGCTTGCAAAATGCTTTCATGTGCTAGTTGAACTTTAGTTAAACTTGTAGCATGTGATGATTGTGCTAATGCTTTTATGAGATAACTGAGCATATGACAAGTTTATGGTCATGATGACCCCGTGTTTATGCTTGCTCAAGGTCTTCTGTCCCCTCACCCTGGAAAAACCCTGCATCTTATGAGAATTTGTCATGCATCTTATGAGAATTTGTCATGCTGCGGTTTATCTTGTGATTCTTTGTGTCATGCTGTGGAGATATGCTAATGTTGTGGTTTTTAGTCTTAAATACTTTGAGCAGTTGATGATCCGGTGCCTCTCTTCTCGCACTGTTGTGCTTAAGAGTTGGCCCATCTGCGCAGATGAAATAAACTTCCTCATGTTCTTTGCAGCGGTTGGAATGGAATTCGTGTTTCTGGGGTCGGTAGAAGTGTGAGGCACCTTTCGGGGGTCTTACATCTTGGGGGCCCATCCGGGATTCGAGACCCCAGACCCACGCTCCATTTTCCAATCGGAGGTAAGTTTTTGCTGTTTTAAGTATTTTTGTGTGTTTTGTTGATTTTTTTATTTTTTTCCCGGGGCGCTTGACGTACCGGAGGTTTATGTTTTCCTGAAATTGTGCCTGCAGGACCTGTATCTGTATTGAGCCGATAGTGGGTAGGGGCAGACGTGCCCGGCGCCCCTGGCTCAGCCCTGGAGGACGCTCCAGAGGCGGTATTCTGGGGGGGCCTGGCGGGTGGCAGCCGCTTCGCTCCCATCACTAAGCTTACCTGGGGAGCATGGCGGGTGGCAGCCGCTTCGCTCTCATCGGAAGTTCTGGTTAGGATTCAGTAAGGTTTTCTTCCCCGGGAGAAGAGCTGGTGGCAGCAGCCACTCCCGTTTTGGTTTCAGTTTTGTTGCGCGCAGGTCTTGTCTTATTAAGGTGCGCAGGTCTCGTTCCATTGTTGTGTGCAGTGTCTTTGGGAGTCTTGTGGTTGTTTTGTGAGTCTTGTGGTTGTTTTCTGTGTTTTAATATATCTTCCTTATTTGCCTTTCCCCTCCAACATGGGACAGGAATTAACTACACCTTTGAGTCTTACTTTAGATCATTGGAGAGAGGTCCGGGAGCGGGCCCAAAACTTGTACTGTAGAGCAAAAACCTTAATTCATTAACCCTTTCCAACCTGATGGGTTTTTCTCTTTGTAGTTAATGGAAGCTTAAACAATGGTTTATTTTATGTTTTTGCTTTTCAGCTAGAGTGGTCTTATAAAAATAAGAGTAAATTTTGTGTATACAAGCCTTTATGTTGTTAACATTGGTTCAGAGAATTAAGTTAATGCTAAAGCCCTTTGGTTTGCTTGGTAGCTCACTTACTCGGGTTTTACATGTCTTTGATATGCTTTAAACATGTTTCTCTTAACGATGAAGATCTTTTCAAAGTTGTGTCCATGTTTGCTGTCCAGGAGGAGTTATTCTTATGTTACTTAAAAGCATGGAAATGTAATTTTGACTTTTAATTCAGATAATGATGTGGTATTCATTAATAACTCAGTGTCTTAAGCCATCTAGGCATCAATGCTAAGCAAAATGTAAAAAAATGTATTGTACTTTTCACATCTTAAATTCGATAAGAGAGACTGTTTGAGTTTGTTATACATAACAATTCAAGACTATGTAAAAGTAACTACAGGTATAAAGTTTCAGAAAATGTGAGCAAGTCATAAAAAGTTTTAAAAGGTTCACAACTTTAAAATTGTTTACAGAGTTTTCTTTAAGTTAAGTGCTAATGCCAAAATTACATTGACCTAAAGTTAAAGACTGATCTTCTGTTACAACAATAAGGTTCTTTTTAAAAAAAAATGTGTACACTAATGTTAGTAAATACCTAAAAACGGTCTAAGTTTTAAAATCTGTTTTTGCAAAAATTGTAATGTTTATTTTAACAGTAAAAATCACCCTGATTAATAAATGGCTATCATTTCAGGATGTTAAGGAATTCTATTTTGACCAGATACTTTAAGTTCTCTTGGCACCTTTAACAGACTTTCTAAAAATCCAAGTTCTAAATTATCCGAACTTTTGACACCCCCAGAGGGCCCCTGGAGATGTCAAAAAGAGATCTCTCATTTTGCAGAGATAATAACCAATCGGCTGTTTAAATTAAAAGTGGTGCCAAGATGTAAAATGATGCTAAACTTCAGCTATGAACATGTTTCTTTCTAGCTGCTCCAGTCTCTGGCTCAGAAGCCAGATCCTTTAAAGAGGGAACGAGGAAGTCTCCGTCCAGCTAACGCTAAACAACCAGGTGTTGCTAGTTCAAATATATTGCTAGTTCAAATGTGGATCAAACGGGAGGTCTAGCCAAAAGGGAAACAAATAGTTAAGATTAGAAGGAAAAATCTGATAAAACAGAGGAGGATGAAGCAGAGGAGGGAGGACCCTCGGCCCGTTCTAACTAGCCGTCCTCCTCCTCCATATAACTGGGAAAGCGAGCCCTGACAGGACTTGCAGGGCCTGTTTTACTAACATTAATTTTACTACACTTAAATGGAATTCTGTAAAAGATTCAGTCTCTACTGCCAGACTCCCCTGAGGAGTTTAGCTGAAGGGGTTAAAGTTTTTTAGTTTAAAAAGGGGAAGTTTAAAATGGGCTAAGAAAAAGGAACTAACTAGGATCCTGGCCACCACAGTTAACAGGAAGCAGAGTAAGGGAGAATCAGGGTAAGCAGGGACCCCCGGAGACTGGCAAAAGCACAGAGAAGTGCCCAAAAGGACAAGTCTGCCTAAGGTCCGACTAACAACGATAATCTAGTGGTGCACATCTGCCACACGAGACTGAACTGACCGAAAACGGCCTCTGCAAGCCAGCAAGAGAAAAGAAGACAGCAGCGGAGTGGTGAGACTGGGCGACAGCGGCCCCTCGGCCCCTCCCTCATTGGGACAATAGTGGGAGACAGCCGAACGAGGACAGTGGTCTGGGTTTCCACCTTCAACCCCCCGAGGACTCTGCTCGGCAGGCAGGGCTGATCGCTATGGACCATGCACTCCGTGCAGCTAAGAAAAAGGAGCAGGTGGCAATGCACAAGAACAGCAGGTACGCTCTCGCCACTATCCACGGGGAACTCAAAATGGACAGAGGCTTCATCAACCAGGAAGAAAAATTGCGCCAATGTTTCCCTGATTTGGACTATCAAAGGTACTGGGGTCAGACGCCGGGCCGGCTTTCGTCTCCAGGGTAAGTCAGATGGTGGCACAGGTGTTGGAAATAGAAAGTTACATTGTGTTTATAGGGTAAGTCAGATGGTGGTAGCGGTAGCCAAGGTACTGGGGACATAGTTAGGTAAAACGTATAATTAATGGTGGAGACTGGCACTGGAGACTGGGTCAAATTGCTGCTACACATTTTTATAACGCTACATATTTTTTATATGCTGCTACACTTTTGCAACTTCCCTATTTTGCCAGGCTTTGCTTAAATGTCTGCCTTTTAGGGCTTTCTTTAAAGGCTTCCTGAAGAAGCAGTCCTTGGCTCTGCTCTCCGAGCAGCGGAAGATGAGTGACTGCGAGTTTGCCTATGTACATATGCTGGCTTAGGACTATTTGCTGTATATCCTGAAGATGCCGCAGCCTGGACTGGGATTGAGCAAGACGTCCAGAGTGCTGCAGAACGTCACCTTTTCCATCCAGCAAGAAGTGGAAGAGGCTCTGCTTTATACATAATTCTGGTTAAAGGACTTTTCTGGAAGTTACCAAACAGATCTGTGTGATATTGTCATTGCTAAAAAAGAAATATTGCTGACCCTTAGTAACAAAAGTAAAATTGTTTATCACTCACGCCTTGGTCCTGACCCAGCAGTGCCAAAGTTTAAAAATAAAGGACATAAAAGAAAAGAGTATTGTTGGTGAAAAGGGTTAAAAAGAGAGAGAGCTTTTTATATAAGGAAAGAACATGGTTTGTCAGAATGACTTTATCCGGATGGCTAGTTTACTCTAGACTGAAATGGAATTGGTAAAATGTTTACAGTAAGTCGAAGAGGGTGTGTGAAAGTCACAAAGAGTATTCGGGTCAATTCAGCTGAACAGGCACCAGGTATTAACCCAAATTTGTATGACTTCTTCAGGGATGTGTTTTTTTGTCTTTGTCTCTGTTGTATTTTAAACTCTGATGCCTTTTTGTAACTTTTTATTTTGCGGGGCGGGGCATACTTCCCCTACCCCGCAGACTTGCTTCTGTGCTCATAGGATTGGCTGTAAGGCACAGAGATGTGCTTGCAATACTTTTATTTTGTTTTACCCTGGTGATGGGCAGCCCACATATCCCAATGAAGATCACGTGGGAGGTAAGATCTGGTACCGCTGAGGTTGTGTGGACCGTTACCCGCGTGGCCCCTTCTGGGATATGGTGGCCCTCCTTGCACCCCAATGTCTGTTAATTGGTTGTAAAAAAAGACACCTGGGATATCTCCGGCCTGTTTTATGATCAGACTCCCCTATGAAACAAAGGACCGGGCGGAAGCGTATTTTAAACACCCTGCTTCCTTATTTTTATTTCAGGCCTTTACAAAATTTAAAAAGTAATTCCTAAAATTTTAAGATTAAAATTTGACCAAAAGAAAAGGGGGGATGAAAGAAATTAAAGAAAGAAATTAGACAGGTTTAAAGAGAGAAAATAAGACAGCCTGGGTTTAAAATGGAGTTGCTTGGCTAACTGCATATTGTTCTGCTTTTGTACAAAATAGCTGGGCTTGCAAAATGCTTTCATGTGCTAGTTGAACTTTAGTTAAACTTGTAGCATGTGATGATTGTGCTAATGCTTTTATGAGATAACTGAGCATATGACAAGTTTATGGTCATGATGACCCCGTGTTTATGCTTGCTCAAGGTCTTCTGTCCCCTCACCCTGGAAAAACCCTGCATCTTATGAGAATTTGTCATGCATCTTATGAGAATTTGTCATGCTGCGGTTTATCTTGTGATTCTTTGTGTCATGCTGTGGAGATATGCTAATGTTGTGGTTTTTAGTCTTAAATACTTTGAGCAGTTGATGATCCGGTGCCTCTCTTCTCGCACTGTTGTGCTTAAGAGTTGGCCCATCTGCGCAGATGAAATAAACTTCCTCATGTTCTTTGCAGCGGTTGGAATGGAATTCGTGTTTCTGGGGTCGGTAGAAGAGTGAGGAACCTTTCGGGGGCCTTACAGTTTTTATCAGGGAATATTTAATTTTGTTTTGTAGAAACACTGATTGGTTCCATAGGGAGACACCAGCTCTATATATTCATATTTTCTAGGGAGAAAGCTAGAGGAACTGCGGCAAACAAACATGATATTTCTGTTTGTATAGATGACATTTTTTGCACCTACCTACCGAAACGACTTTGCTTTTCTCCAAAACCAATTTTACTGTGATTTTCTCGGTCCATTACATCCGAATTCCAGCAAACTTTGTCTGGATATGACAGGATGAAACCAGAAATATCCGGTTTTGTTTTGGCTAACTCAATCCCAGATATTGCTACAGCCTCTGTGTTTGTGTTTCCTGGATATTATCGATGGACTGTATTGTTTTGAATGTTTTTATCAGGGAACATTTAATTTTGTACCGTAGAAACACTAATTGGTTCCACATGGGGAAAGCAGCTCTACACACTCCTGTACTCTAGGGAGAAATCTAGAAGAACTGCGGCAAACAAACATGATATTTCTGTTTGTATAGATGACATTTTTTGCACTTGCCTAAAGAAAAGACTTTGGTTTTCTCCAAAAGCATTTTTACTGCGATTTTCTGCGTCGATTGCATACGAATTCCTCCACACCAGTTTGTCCGGATATGACTGGATGAAACCAGAAATATCCGGTTGTGTTTTGGCTAACTCAATCCCAGATATTGCTAGAGCCTCTGTGTTAGTGTTTTCTGTATATTATCAATGGACTTCATGGTTTTGAATGTATTTTATCAGGGAACATTTAATTTTGTACCGTAGATTCACTAATTCGTTCCATATGGAGACACCACCTCTACACATTCGTATTTTCTAGGGAGAAAGCTAGAGGAACTGCGGCAAACAAACATGATATTTCCGTTTGTATACATGACATTTTTTGCACTCGTCTAACGAAAAGACTTTGCTTTTCTCTAAAACCGTTTTTAATGTGATTTTCTGGGTCATTGCATACGAATTCCACCCCAATTTGTCTGGATATTACTGGATGAAACCAGAAGTATCCGGTTGTGTTTTAGCTAACTCAATCCCAGATATTGCTACAGCTCCTGTGTTTGTGTTTTCAGAATATTATTGATGGACTTTATTGTTTTGAATGTTTTTATCAGGGAACATTTAATTTTATACTGTAGAAACAATAATTGGTTCCATAGGGAGACACCAGCTCTACATATTCATATTTTCTAGGGAGAAAGCTAGAGGAACTGCGGCAAACAAACATGATATTTCTGTTTGTATAGATGACATTTTTTGCACCTACCTACCTAAGCGACATTGCTTTTCTACAAAACCATTTTTACTGTGATTTTCTCGCTCCATTACATCCGAATTCCAGCAAACTTTGTCTGGATATGACTGGATGAAACCAGAAATATACAGTTGTGTTTTGGCTAACTCAATCCCAGATATTGCTACAGCCTCTGTGTTTGTTATTTCTGGTTATTAAAAATGGACTTTATTGTTTTGAATGTTTTTATCAGGGAACATTTAATTTTCTGCTTGGAAACACTAATTGTTTCCTCATGGAGACACCTGCTCTACACATTCATATTTTCTAGTGTGAGAACTAGAGGAACTGCGACTAACAAACATTATATTTCTGTTTGTATAGATGATATTTTATGCACTTGCCTAACGAAAGTCTTTGCTTTTCTCCAAAATCATTTTTACTGTGATATTCTCTGTACATTGCATACGAAATCCACACCATGTTGTCCCATATGACAGGATGAAACCGGAAAAATCCGGTTGTGTTTTGGCTAATTCAATCCGAAATATTGTGAAAGCCTCTGTGTTTGTTTATTCTGGATATTATCGATGGACTTGATTGTTTTGAATGTTTTTATCAGGGAACATTTAATTTTGTAGCGTTGAAACACTAATTGGTTCATCAAGGGGACACCAGCTCTACACATTCGTATTTTCTAATGAGAAAGCTAGAGGAACTTCGGCAAACATGATATTTCTGTTAGTATAGATGACATTTTATGCACTTTCCTAACGAAAAGACTTAGCTTTTCTCCAACACCCTTTGTACTGTGATTTCTTGGTCCATTGCATACGAATTCCACAACACTTTGTCCAGATATGACTGGATGAAACCAGATATATCCGGTTGTGTTTTGTCTAACTCAATCCGAAATACTGTGAAAGCCTCTCTGTTTGTGTTTTCTGGATATTATCCATGGACTTTATTGTTTTGAATGTTTTTATCAGGGAACATTTAATTTTGTACCGTTGAAACAATAATTGGTTCATCAAGGGGACACCAGCTCTACACATTCGTATTTTCTAAGGAGAAAGCTAGAGGAACTTTGGCAAACAAACATGATATTTCTGTTTGTATAGATGACAATTTATGCACTTGCCTAAAGAAAAGACTTTGCTTTTCTCCAACACCCTTTGTACTGTGATTTCTTGGTCCATTGCATACGAATTCCACAACACTTTGTCCAGTTATGACTGGATGAAACCACATATATCCGGTTGTGTTTTGTCTAACTCAACCTGAAATATTGTTAAAGTCTCTGTGTTTGTGTTTTCTGGATATTATCCATGGACTTTATTGTTTTGAATGTTTTTATCAGGGAACATTTAATTTTGTACCGTTGAAACACTTATTGGTTTATCATGGGAACACCAGCTCTACACGTTTGAATATTCTAGGGAGAATGCTAGAGCTACTGAGGCAAACAAACATGATATTTCGGTTTGTATAGATGACATTTTATGCACTTGCCTAATGAAAAGACTTTGCTTTTCTCCAAAACCTTTTTTACTGTGATTTTCTCGGTCCATTGCATACGAATTCCACACCACTTTGTCCGGATATGACTGGATGTAACTGGAAATATCCGGTTTTGTTTTGGCTAACTCAATCCCAGATATTGCTACAGCCTCTGTGTTTGAGTTTTCCAGATATTATGAATGGACTTTATTGTTTTGAATGTTTGTTATCAGGGAACATTTAATTTTGGGTTTGGCTACAGTAATGGGTTCCATATGGAGACACAAGCTGTACATATTCGTATTTTCTAGGGAGAAAGCTACAGGAACTGTGGCAAACAAAGATGATATTTCTGTTTGCATCGATGACATTTTATGCACTTGCCTAACGAAAAGACTTTGCTTTTCTCCAAAACCATTTTTACTGTGATTCTATCAGTCCACTCTATACGAATTCCACACCACTTTGTCCAGATATGAACGTTTGAAACCAGAAATAGCCGGTTGTGTTTTGGCTAACTCAATCCGAAATATTGTGAAAGCCTCTGTGTTTGTGTTTTCTGGATATTATCGATGGACTTTATTGTTTTGAATGTTTTTATCAGGGAACATTTAATTTTCTACCATTGAAACACTAATTGGTTCATCAAGGGGACTCCAACTCTACACATTTGTATTTTCTAGGGAGAATACTATACGAACTCTGGCGAACAAACATGATATTTCTGTTGTATAGATGACATTTTATGCACTTGCAAAACGAAAACACGTTGCTTTTCTCCAAAACCATTTTTCCTGTGATTCTCTCAGTCCATTGCATACGAATTCCATACCACTTTGTGCGGATATGACTGGATGAAACCAGAAATATCCGGTTTTGTTTTGGTTAACTGAATCCCAGATATTGCTACAGCCTCTGTGTTTGTATTTTCTAGATATTATCAACGGACTTTATTGTTTTGAAGTTTTGTTATCGGGGAACATTTAATTTTGTGCTGGAAACACTAATTGGTTCTACATGGAGACACCAGCTCTACACATTCGTATTTTCTAGGCAGAAAGCTAGAGGAACTGCGGCAAACAAACATGATATTTCTGTTTGTATAGATGATATTTTATGCACTTGCAAAACGAAAATACGTTGCTTTTCTCCAAAATCGTTTTTACTGTGATTTTCTCGGAACATTGCATACGAATTCCACAGCATTTTGTCCGCATATTACTGGAAGTAACCGGAAATATCCGGTTTTGTTTTGGCTAAATCAATCCCAGATATTGCTACAGCCTCTGTGTTGTGTATTCCTGATATTATCCACGGATATATTGTTTTGAATGTTTTTTATCAGGAAACATTTAATTTTATGCTTGGAAACACTAATTGGTTCTACATGGAGACACCAGCTCTACACATTCGTATTTTCTAGGGAGAAAGCTAGAGGAACTGCGACAAATAATCATGATATTTCTGTTTGTATAGATGATATTTTATGCACTTGCAAAACGAAAATACGTTGCTTTTCTCCAAAATCGTTTTTACTGTGATTTTCTCGGAACATTGCATACGAATTCCACAGCAGTTTGTCCGCATATGCCTGGAAGTAACCGGAAATATCCGGTTTTGTTTTGGCTAACTCAATCCCAGATATTACTACAGACTCTGGGTTTGTTTTCTCTGGATATTATCAATGGACTTTATTGTTTTGAATGTTTTTTATCGGGAACATTTTATTTTGTGCTTGGATACAGAAATAGGTTCCACATGGAGACACCAGCTCTACATATTTCTAATTTCTAGTGAGACAGCTAGAGGTACTGAAGCAAACAAACATGATATTTCTGTTTGTATAGATGACATTTTATGCACTTGCCTGACGAAAATATATTGCTTTTCTCCAGAACCATTTTTACTGTGATTTTTTCGGTCCATTGCATACGAATTCCACAACACTTTGTCCAGATATGACTGGATGAAACCAGAAATATCCGGTTGTGTTTTGGGTAACTCAATCCGAAATATTGGGAAAGCCTCTGTGTTTGTGTTTTCTGGATATTATCCATGGACTTTATTTTTTTGAATCTTTTTATCTGGGAACATTTAATTTTGTACCATTGAAACAATGATTGGTTCATCATGGGGACACCAGCTCTACACATTCGTATTTTCTAGGGAGAAAGCTAGAGGAACTGCGACAAACAAACATGATATTTCTGTTTGTATAGATGACATTTTATGCACTTGCCTAACGAAAAGACTTTGCTTTTCTACAAAACCATTTTTACTGTGATTTTCTTGGTCCATTGCATACGAATTCCACACCAGTTTGTCCAGATATGACTGGATGAAACCGGAAATATCCGGTTTTGTTTTGGCTAACCAAATCCGAGATACTGCTACAGCCTCTGTGTTTGTGTATTCCTCATATTATCCACAGACTTTATTTTCTTGAAATTTGTTATTGCGGAACATTTTATTTTGAGCTTGGATACAGTAATTGGTTCCACATGGAGAAACCAGCTCTACACATTTGTATTTTCAAGGGAGAAAGCTAGAGGAACTTCGGCAAACAAACATGATATTTCTGTTTTTATCAAGAAAATTTTATGCACTTGCCTGACGAAAAGACTTTGCTTTTCTCCAAAACCATTTGTACTGTGATTTTCTCCATCCATTGCATATGAATTCCAAAATACTTTGTGCATATATGACTGGAAGAAACCGGAAATATCCGGTTGTGTTTTTGCTAACTCTATCCAAAATATTGCTACAGCCTCTGGGTTTATGTTTCTGGATATTATCCATAGACTTTATTGTTTTGAAAGTTTTTTATCGGGGAATATTTAATTTTGAGCTTGGAAACACTAATTGGTTCCACATGGAGACACCAGCTCTACACTTTGATATTTTCTAGGAAGAAAGCTAGAGGAACTGCGGCAAACAAACATGCTATTTCTGTTTGTATAGATGACAATTTATGAACTTGCCTAATGAAAAGACTTTGCTTTTCTACAAAACCACTTTTACTGTGATTTTCTCGGTCCATTGCATACGAATTCCACACCACTTTGTCCGGATATGACTGGATGAAACCGGAAATATCCGGTTTTGTATTGGCTAACTCAATCCCAGATACTGTTGTAGCCTCTGTGTTTGTGTATACCTGATATTATGCAAGGATTTTATTGTTTTGGATGTTTTTTATCAGGGAATATTTAATTTTGTGCTTGGAAACACTAATTGGTTCATCATGGGTCCATTATCAATGGACTTTATGGTTTTGAATGTTTTTTATCATGGAACATTTAATTTTGTGCTGCAAACACTAGTTGACTCCACATGGCGAAACAATCTCTACACATTCGTATTTTCTAGGGAGAAAGCTAGAGGAACTGCTTTCAACAAATATGATATACCTGTTTGTATAGATGACATTTTATGCACTTGCCTAACGAAAAGACTTTGCTTTTCTCCAAAACCATTTTGACTGGGATTTTCTCGGTCCATTGCATATGAATTCCACCAAACTTTGTCCAGATATGACTGGATGAAATTAGAAATATCCGGTTGTGTTTTGGCTAACTCAATCCCAGATATTGCTACAGACTCTGTGTTTCCGTTTACCGGATATTATCGATGAATTTTACTGTTTTGAATGTTTTTATCAGGGAATATTTAATTTTGTGCTGGGAAACACTAATTGGTTCCACATGGAGACACCAACTCTACACATTCGTATTTTCTAGGGAGAAAGCGAGAGGAACTACGGCAAAAAAACATGATATTTCTGTTTGTATAAATGACATTTTATGCACTTGCCTAACGAAAAGACTTTGCTTTTGTCCAAAACCGTATTTACTGTGATTTTCTCAGTCCATTGCATATGAATTCCACACCAGTTTACCGGATATGACTGGATGAAACCAGAAATATCCGGTTGTGTTTTGGCTAACTCAATCCCAGATATTGCTACAGCCTCTGTGTTTGTGTTTTCTAAATATTATCGACGGACTTTATTGTTTTGAATCTTTTTATCAGGGAACATTTAATTTTGTACTGTAGGAATAATTGGTTCCACAGGGAGACACCAGCTCTACACATTCGTATTTTCTAGGGAGAAAGCTTGAGGAACTGCGGCAAACAAACATGATATTTCTGTTTGCAGAGATGACATTTTATCCACTTGCCTAATGAAAAGACTTTGCTTTTCTCCAAAACCATTTTTACTGTGAATTTCTCTTTCCAATACATATGAATTCCACACCACTTTGACTTGGTACGCTTGGACGAAACCAGAAGTATCCGGTTGCTTTTTTGCTAATTCAGTCCCAGATATTGCTAGAGCCTCTGTGTTTGTGTTTTTCGGATATTATCAACGGACCTTATTGTTTTCAATTTTTTTATCAGTGAACATTTAATTTTGTGCTGGGAAACACTAATGGGTTCCACATGGAGACACCAGCTCTACACATTTGTATTTTCTAGGGAGAAAGCTAGAGGAACTGCAGCAAAGAAACATGATATTTTTCTTTCTATAGATGACATTTTATGCACCTGCCTAAAGAAAAGACTTTGCTTTTTCCAAAACCATTCTTACTGTGATTTTCTCAGTCCATTGCATATGAATTCCACACCAATTTTAGCCATATGACTGTATGAAACCAAAAATATCCAGTTGTATTTTGGCTAACTCAATCCCAGATATTGCTAGAGCCTCTGTGTTTGTGTTTTCTGGATATTATCAATGGACATTATTATGTTGAATATTTTTTATCAGGGAACACTTAATTTTGTGCTGGGAAACAATAGTTGGTTCCACTTGGAGAAATCAGCTCTACACATTCTTATATTCTAGCGAGAAAGCTAGAGGAACTGCGGCAAACAAACATGATATTTCTGTTTGTATAGATGACCTTTTTAGCATTTGCCTAAGAGAAAAACTTGCTTTACAGCAAAACCAATTTTACTGTGATTTTCTCGGTCCATTGCATGCGAATTCCACACCACTTTGTCCGGATATGACTGGATGAAACCAGGAATATCTACTTGTGTTTTGGCTAATTCAATCCCAGATATTGCTACCGCCTCTGTGTTTGTTTTTTCTAGATATTATAAACGGGCTTTATTGTTTTGAATTTTTTATCAGGGAACATTTAATTTTGTACCATAGAAACACTAATTGGTTCCACAAGGAGACAGCAGCTATACATATTCATATTTTCTAGGTAGAAACCTAGAGACACTGCGGCAAACAAACATGATATTTCTGTTTGTATAGATGTCATTTTATGCACTTGCCTAAGAGAAATACTTGCTTTCCTCCAAAACCATTTGTACTGTGATTTTCTCCGTCCATTGCATACGAATTCCACACCAGTTTGTCCGGATATCACTGGATGAAACCAGAAATATCCGGTTGTGTTTTGGCTAACTCAATCCTAAATATTGTGAAAGCCTCTGTATTTGTGTTTTCTGGATATTATCGATGGACTTTATTGTTTTGAATGTTTTTATCAGGGAACATTCAATTTTGTACTGCAGGAACACTAATTGGTTCCACATGGAGACACAATCTCTACACATTCATATTTTCTAGGGAGAAAGCTAGAGGAAGTGCGGCAAACAAACATGATATTTCTGTTTGCATAGATGACATTTTATGCACTTGCCTAACGAAAAGACTTTGCTTTTGTCCAAAACCGTATTTATTGTGATTTTCTCGGTCCATTGCATAGGTATTCCAGAGCAGTTTGTCCGGATATGACTGGATGAAACCAGAAATATCCGGTTGTGTTTTGGATAACTCAATCGAAATATTGTGAAATCCTTTGTGTTTGTGTTTTCAGGATATTATCAATGGACTTTATTGTTTTGAATGTTTTTTTCAGGGAACATTTAATTTTGTGCTGGGAAACACTAATTGGTTCCACAGGGAGACACCTGCTCTACACATTCGTATTTTCTAGGGAGAAAGCTTGAGGAACTGTGGCAAAAAACATGATATTTTTGTTTGTATAGCTGATATTTAATGCAATTTCCTAATGAAAAGACTTTGCTTTTCTCCAAAACCATTTTTACTCTTATGTTCTCAGACTATTGCATATGAATTCCACACCAATTCGTCTGGATATGAGTGGATGAAACCACAAATATCCGGTTTTGTTTTGGCTAACTCCATCCCAGATATTGCTACAGCCTCTGTGTTTTGTTTTCTGGATATTATCAATGGACTTTATTGTTTTGAATGTTTTTTATCAGGGAACATTTAATTTTGTGCTGCAAACACTAGTTGACTCCACATGGAGAAACAAGCTCTACACATTCGTATTTTCTAGGGAGAAAGCTAGAGGAACTGCTGCAAACAAATATGATATACTGTTTGTATAGATGACATTTTATGCACTTGCCTAACGAAAAGACTTTGCTTTTCTCCAAAACCATTTTGACTGGGATTTTCTCGGTCCATTGCATATGAATTCCACCAAACTTTGTCCTGATATGACTGGATGAAATTAGAAATATCCGGTTGTGTTTTGGCTAACTCAATCCCAGATATTGCTACAGCCTCTGTGTTTCCGTTTACCGGATATTATCGATGAATTTTACTGTTTTGAATGTTTTTATCAGGGAATATTTAATTTTGTGCTGGGAAACACTAATTGGTTCCACATGGAGAAACAAGCTCTACACATTCGTATTTTCTAGGGAGAAAGCGAGAGGAACTACGGCAAAAAAACATGATATTTCTGTTTGTATAGATGACATTTTATGCACTTGCCTAACGAAAAGACTTTGCTTTTCTCCAAAACCATTTTGACTGTGATTTTCTCTGTCTATTGCACACGAATTCCACCCCACTTTGTTCGGATATGACTGGATGAAACCAGAAATATCCGGTTGTGTTTTGGCTAACTCAATCCCAGATATTGCTACAGCCTCTGTGTTTGTGTTTTCTAAATATTATCGACGGACTTTATTGTTTTGAATATTTTTATCAGGGAACATTTAATTTTGGACTGTAGGAATACTAATTGGTTCCACATGGAGACACAATCTCTACACATTCATATTTTCTAGGGAGAAAGCTAGAGGAAGTGCGGCAAACAAACATGATATTTCTGTTTGCATAGATGACATTTTATGCACTTGCCTAACGAAAAGACTTTGCTTTTGTCCAAAACCGTATTTATTGTGATTTTCTCGGTCCATTGCATAGGTATTCCAGAGCAGTTTGTCCGGATATGACTGGATGAAACCAGAAATATCCGGTTGTGTTTTGGATAACTCAATCGAAATATTGTGAAATCCTTTGTGTTTGTGTTTTCAGGATATTATCAACGGACTTTATTGTTTTGAATGTTTTTTTCAGGGAACATTTAATTTTGTGCTGGGAAACACTAATTGGTTCCACAGGGAGACACCTGCTCTACACATTCGTATTTTCTAGGGAGAAAGCTTGAGGAACTGTGGCAAAAAACATGATATTTTTGTTTGTATAGCTGATATTTAATGCAATTTCCTAATGAAAAGACTTTGCTTTTCTCCAAAACCATTTTTACTCTTATGTTCTCAGACTATTGCATATGAATTCCACACCAATTCGTCTGGATATGAGTGGATGAAACCACAAATATCCGGTTTTGTTTTGGCTAACTCCATCCCAGATATTGCTACAGCCTCTGTGTTTTGTTTTCTGGATATTATCAATGGACTTTATTGTTTTGAATGTTTTTTATCAGGGAACATTTAATTTTGTGCTGCAAACACTAGTTGACTCCACATGGAGAAACAAGCTCTACACATTCGTATTTTCTAGGGAGAAAGCTAGAGGAACTGCTGCAAACAAATATGATATACTGTTTGTATAGATGACATTTTATGCACTTGCCTAACGAAAAGACTTTGCTTTTCTCCAAAACCATTTTGACTGGGATTTTCTCGGTCCATTGCATATGAATTCCACCAAACTTTGTCCTGATATGACTGGATGAAATTAGAAATATCCGGTTGTGTTTTGGCTAACTCAATCCCAGATATTGCTACAGCCTCTGTGTTTCCGTTTACCAGATATTATCGATGAATTTTACTGTTTTGAATGTTTTTATCAGGGAATATTTAATTTTGTGCTGGGAAACACTAATTGGTTCCACATGGAGAAACAAGCTCTACACATTCGTATTTTCTAGGGAGAAAGCGAGAGGAACTACGGCAAACAAACATGATATTTCTGTTTGTATACATGACATTTTATGCACTTGCCTAACGAAAAGATTTTGCTTTTCTCCAAAACCATTTTGACTGTGATTTTCTCTGTCTATTGCACATGAATTCCACCCATTTGTTCGGATATGACTGGATGAAACCAGAAATATCCGGTTGTGTTTTGGCTAACTCAATCCCAGATATTGCTACAGCCTCTGTGTTTGTGTTTTCTAAATATTATCGACGGACTTTATTGTTTTGAATATTTTTATCAGGGAACATTTAATTTTGGACTGTAGGAATACTAATTGGTTCCACATGGAGACACAATCTCTACACATTCATATTTTCTAGGGAGAAAGCTAGAGGAAGTGCGGCAAACAAACATGATATTTCTGTTTGCATAGATGACATTTTATGCACTTGCCTAACGAAAAGACTTTGCTTTTGTCCAAAACCGTATTTACTGTGATTTTCTCAGTCCATTGCTTTCGCATTCCAGAGCAGTTTGTCCGGATATGACTGGATGAAACCAGAAATATCCGGTTGTGTTTTGGCTAACTCAATCCGTTATATAGTTAAAGCCTATGTGTTTGTGTTTTCAGGATATTATCAACGGACTTTATTGTTTTGAATGTTTTTTGTCAGGGAACATTTAATTTTGTGCTGGGAAACACTAATTGGTTCCACAGGGAGACACCAGCTCTACACATTCGTATTTTCTAGGGAGAAAGCTTGAGGAACTGTGGCAAAAAACATGATATTTTTGTTTGTATAGCTGATATTTAATGCAATTTCCTAATGAAAAGACTTTGCTTTTCTCCAAAACCATTTTTACTCTTATGTTCTCAGACTATGGCATATGAATTCCACACCAATTCGTTTGGATATGACTGGATGAAACCAGAAATATCCGGTTTTGTTTTGGCTAACTCCATCCCAGATATTGCTACAGCCTCTGTGTTTGTGTTTTCTGGATATTATCAATGGAATTTATGGTTTTGAATGTTTTTTATCAGGGAACATTTAATTTTGTGCTGCAAACACTAGTTGACTCCACATGGAGAAACAAGCTCTACACATTCGTATTTTCTAGGGAGAAAGCTAGAGGAACTGCTGCAAACAAATATGATATACTGTTTGTATAGATGACATTTTATGCACTTGCCTAACGAAAAGACTTTGCTTTTCTCCAAAACCATTTTGACTGGGATTTTCTCGGTCCATTGCATATGAATTCCACCAAACTTTGTCCAGATATGACTGGATGAAATTAGAAATATCCGGTTGTGTTTTGGCTAACTCAATCCCAGATATTGCTACAGCCTCTGTGTTTCCGTTTACCGGATATTATCGATGAATTTTACTCTTTTGCATGAACTGCGGCAAACATGTTATATCTGTTTCTATAGATGACATTTTATGCCCTTGCCTAAAGGAAAAACTTTGCTTTTCTCCAAAACCATTTTTATTGTGATTTTCTCGGTGTGTTGCATACAAATTCCACATCAATTTGTCAGGATTGGCCTGCATGAAACCAGAAGTATCCGGTTGTGTTTTGGCTAATTCAATCTGAAATATTGTGAAAGCCTCTGCGTTTGTGTTTTATGGATACTATCGATGGACTTTATTGTTTGAAATTTTTTACCAGAGAAAATTTAATTTTTACCGTAGAAACACTAATTAGTTCAACAGGGTGACACCAGCTTTATACATTCGTATCTTTTTTAGTTTTTCTTATTTTTTTAAACTTTTATTCAATGAATATAAATTTCCAGTGTACAGCTTATGGATTACAATGGCTTCACCCTCCCATAACTTCCCTCCCACCCGCAACCCACCCCTCTCCCGCTCCCTCTCCCCTTCCATTTGCATCAAGATTCATTTTCAATTCTCTTTATATACAGAAGATCAATTTAGTATAAAGATTTCAACAGTTTGCACCCACATAGAAACACAAAGTGAAACATACTGTTTGAGTACTAGTTATAGCATTAAATCAAAATGTACAGCACATTAACGACAGAGATCCCACATGAGGAGCAAGTGCACAGTGGCTCCTGTTGTTGACCCAACATATTGACACTCTAGTTTATGGCGCCAGTAACCATCCTAGGCTGTCGTCATGAGTTGCCAAGGCTATGGAAGCCTTCCAAGTTTGCCGACTCTGATCATATTTAGACAAGGTCATAAAAGACAGAGTGAGGATAGTAACCAATGATCCTAAGAGTGGCATTTACCAGGTTTGAACAATTATACAGCATTAAGTGGGGAAGAGGACCATCAGTACACACAGGTTGGGAGTAGAGCCATTGGTGGTAGAGTAGAGGTTATGATTACAAAGGAATGAGGCCCAAGTGCACTAGACAGGGCCTAGAACAAAGGACAGAGTCATTATTAGAGGAGCTAAGAAAGGTGCTGTCTAAGCTACAATTAAGTTTTCTGATTGAGAGGCAAATAGAACCTGATAGAAGGGGCTTGATAATAATCTGGTGGGCTTTAGGCCTTGTAAATTCAGAGGCCCAGACCTATCTATCTCTTCACATGGGGTACATACTAAGGGAGGTGTGAACCTCCTTGGGGAAGGCACTCTGTTGACTTTTATTACTTGGCTGGCCTGGGAGGAGAGCTGGCCAGGTAAAGGCAGGGGGCATCTCTAACAAGAAATTTACAGTTCTGCCTGCAATGTTGCTGACCCTACTTGACCATCCCCTCAGCTGCAGTGGTCACTTTGGAAGTTGGGCTGAGTGAAGGGCTTTTCAGCTTAGAGCCAATAAGATCTGTGGCTCTGACCTGGGCATCCTTCGACTCCAGGGCAGGTCCATTTCCAGTGATCCAACTCTTGGCAGAGCTGCCAGGGCTCTTCACAAGCTGACTTCTGCTGAAGCCCATGCTTACCACATTGAAAGCCACTGCAGTGGACTGGCCTGTTGGGTCTCCTTGAAGGCAGATCACTGTACAGATCAGCCATTAATAGGCCTGCCACCCATTGCTTCTGATGCCTAGCTTTCTTTTCCTCCTGGTTTGTGTTAAAGCAGACCAGAGGATGCAAGTCAAGGGCGTGCCCAAGTCCCATCTCTAATCTTCAGTGGCCTGAACTACAAGTCTATAGTCACAGGCATGTTCTGTAGTAGTTTTTCTAAGGTAGACAATGCCCTTGAGAAAATTATATTCTCACTTTAAAACTATCTTTCCCTTTGGTCTGAAAGGGAGGTTTTTTTCTACTTACTGTATACTTCGCTGATGGCGAAGTGAATCTAGCTATGAGATTATTATTTAAGTTCTTATTTGGCTATGCTATTACAGAAAAATGTTAGCCATCTCTTTTATAAGGACTAAAGATTAAATTGTGTGTCCTACAGATTCCTTTATAATAGAATTAGTTTCCTACCTTGAAGAGAATAGAGAAATGAAAGAACAAGTTGGGCTTAGAATAGAGAAATGAGGGAGCAAGTCCTAGATCGCTTGCTGACAATAGCAATATTACATGAATACTTAGCAAACCATTTCAACCATTAGATAACAACTTAAGAAAACATTTACCAGAAGGTCCAATGCCTTCTATAAATTTTAAGTATCATGTATTTGAAAACACCTCTTAAATATCTAACATGGTGTGGTTTGTTTAGCCAGTAAACTTAAGCACAACCATCTAAAATGTTTTTAGTTTCTTTCTACCAACACGTTTAAAACATGATACACAGATTCAGGTCACACAAATTAAAATATATCTTTGATTGATTTTAGCAGCTTAAATTTATGGACAATCTTATCTATAAGCCATTTAAAATAAAACTCTTAATAAAATTTCCCCATGTGGACATACAATATGTACACACATATAACATAGCATAATAGACCAATATAGCAATTTTAATAATAGCTTTTAAAATCTTTAACTCTTTTTGTAGATTGCCAATTGATTTGAATTGCTTTTTGTTTTTAGTAACCTCAGTTAACCATACTTTCTCTCAGTTGGTACTGTTAATACATTATTGGCTTCATCTGTTTACAGAGCCATCCCAAAGTACTGAATACAATAAAAGTGGCTGGAAAAAGTCCATACGAACCTATAGGAGGACAGCTAAACACAGAACCAACAACACTTTAGTTTTATGAGCAGCACATCATATATAACTATGGATGACAAAAGACTTTAAGTCACCAGGTTTAAAATTATAAACTCATCAACCAACAAGAGGCACTTGCTTACTTCACAGTATTTTTGAAAGCACCTGTAGGATTTTACAAGTATTTAACCCTTTAGGCCTCTGGGGCTTTCTCATTAAGATAACTATCATGTCTAGTAACACAAGATCATTAGACTTTTTAATTCTCAAACATTTGTATTAATAGCATTTTCCATTATAGAAACTTAAAGTCTGGTACCACATCACATCTTGACAGTCCTTCTAATATAATCCAAATAGACTGATTAGTTGGTGTCTCTATAAGATGAGAGACATAGATCCTTCGAT
This sequence comes from Lepus oiostolus, assembly GCA_036325905.1. Taxonomy (NCBI): domain Eukaryota; kingdom Metazoa; phylum Chordata; class Mammalia; order Lagomorpha; family Leporidae; genus Lepus; species Lepus oiostolus. The sequence goes on from CM070804.1 coordinate 965,226, forward strand.
TTTTTCAGTTGGGCCCAAACTGGAAAAACCAAAGTCCAGGATTTACTGGAAATTTTGGAGACCAGATTGTTTGAAACTTTGATTTTTTGAATGCCTGTCAAGAATGCCAAGAAGGCTCAAAATCCAAAATATCTGGTTGAAATAAGATTCCTTAAAATCATGACATAACATAGAACAAATTTGATCATTGTTACAAGGTGATTATTCAAATCTTTGAAAATAAGCACATATTTAAATAACCCATAGCTCTTAATAAAAATTCAGCTGTTTTTGAACAATTAGAATTTAACGGACATCAAGAGAACATAATAGATTACTTTAACACATTGCTTTAACAGAGCATCAGAGCATCAGATGACCTGTTAAGCATTTGCCTAAGAGAAAAACTTGCTTTTCTCCAAAACCATTTTTACTCTGATTTTCTCGGTCCATTGCATGCGAATTCCACACCACTTTGTCCGGATATGAATGGATAAAACCAGGAATATCCGGTTGTGTTTTCGCTAACTCAATCTGTTATATTGTGAAAGCCTTTGTATTTGTGTTTTCAGGATATTATCAACGGACTTTATTGTTTTGAATGTTTTTTATCAGGGAACATTTAATTTTGTGCTGGGAAACACTAGTTGGTTCCACATGGAGACACCAGCTCTACACATTCATATTTTCTAGGGAGAAAGCTAGAGGAACTGCGGGAAACAAACATGATATTTCTGTTTGCATAAATGACATTTTATGAGTTTGCCTAAGAGAAATACTTGCTTTAATCCAAAACCATTTTGACTGTGATTTTCTCGTTCTATTGCATATGAATTCCACACCAATTTGTCCGGATATGACTGGATGAAACCAGAAGTATACGGTTGTGTTTTGGATAACTCAATTCCAGATATTGTGACAGACTCTGTGTTTGTGTTTTCCGGATATTATCAATGGACCTTATTGTTTTCAATTTTTTATCACTGAACATTAAATTTTGTGCTGGAAAACAAAAATTGGTTCAACATGGAGACACCAGCTCTACACATTCGTATTTTCTAGTGAGAAAGCTAGAGGAACTGCCACAAACAAACAGGATATATCTGTTTTTGTAGATGTCATTTTATCCACTTGTCTAACGCAAAGACTTTGTTTGTCTCCAAAACCATTTGTACTGTGATTTTCTCGGTCCATTGCATATGAATGCCACACCACTTTGTCCAGATATGACTGGATGAAACCAGAAATATCCAGTTGAGTTTTGGCTAAATCAATCCGAAATATTGTGAAAGCCTCTGTGTTTGTCTTTTCTGGATATTATAGATGGATTTTACTGTTTTGAATGTTTTTTCTCAGGGAACATTTAATTTTGTACCGTAGAAACACTAATTGGTTCCACATGGAGACATCAGCTCTACACATTTGTCTTTTCAAGGGAGAATGCTAGAAGAACTGCTGCAAACAAACATGATATTTCTGTTTGTATAGATGACATTTTGTGCACTTCCCTAACGAAAAAACTTTGTTTTTCTCCAAAACCATTTGTACTGTGATTTTCTCGGTGCATTGCATACGAATTCCACACCACTTTTTCCAGATAAGACTGGATGAAACCAGAAATATCCACTTGTGTTTTGGGTCACTCAATCCCAGATATTGCGACAGCCTCTGTGTTTGTGTTTTCCGGACATTATCGATGGATTTTATTGTTTTGAATCTTTTTATCAGGGAACATTTAATTTTGTGCGTAGGAACACTAGTTGACTCCAGATTGAGACACCATCTCTACACATTCGTGTTTTCTAGCGAGAAAGCTAGAGGAACTGTGGCAAACAAACATGATATTTCTGTTTGTACAGATGACATTTTATGCACTTGCCTTACGAAAAGACTTTGCTTTTCTCCAAAACCATTTTTACTCTGATTTTCTCAGTCCATTGCATATGAATTCCACCCCACTTTGTCCGGATACGACTGGATGAAACCAGAAATATCCGCTTCTGTTTTGACTAACTCAATCTCAGATATTGCTACAGCCTCTGTGTTTGTGTTTTCTGGATATTATCGATGGACATTTTTTTATCAGGGAGCATTTAATTTTGTACTGGGAAACACTAATTGGTTCCACATGGAGACACCACCTCTACACATTTGTGTTTTCAAGGGAAAAGCTAGAGGAACTGAGGCAATAAAACGTGTTATTTCTGTTTGTACACATGACATTTTATGCACTTGTCTAGTGAAAATACTTTGATTTAAACCAAAACCATTTTTACTGTGATTTTCTGGGTCCATTACATACGAATTTCACACCACTTTGTCTGGATATGACTGAATGAAACGAGAAATATCCGTTTGTGTTTTGGCTAACTCAATCCCAGATATTGCTACAGCCTCTGTGTTTGTGTTTTCTGGATATTATCGATGGACTTTATGGTTTTGAATGTTTTTATCAGGGAATATTTAATTTTCTACTGTGGAAACACAAATTGGTTCAACATGGAGACACCAGCTCTACACATTCCTGTATTCTAGGGAGAAAGCTAGAGGAACTGCAGCAAACAAACATGATATTTCTGTTTGTATATAGGACATTTTATGCACTTGCCTAACAAAAAGACTTTGCTTTTCTCCAAAACCATTTTTACTGTGATTTTCTCGGTCCATTACCTATGAATTCCACAGCAATTTGTCCGGATATAGATGGATGAAACCAGAAATATCCGGTTGTGTTTTGGCTAACTCAATCCCAGATATTGCTACAGCCTCAGTGTCTGAGTTTTCTGGATACTATCAATGGACTTTATTGTTTTGAATATTTTTATCAGGGAACATTTAATTTTGTGCTGGGAAACAGTAATTGGTTCCACATGGAGACACCAGCTCTACACATTCGTATTTTGTAGGGAGAAATCGAGAGGATCTGCGGCAAAAAAATACGATATTTCTGTTTGTACAGATAACATTTTATGCACTTGCCTAACGAAAAGCCTTTGCTTTTCTCCAAAACCATTTTTACTCTGATTTTCTCGGTCCATTGCATACGAATTCCACCCCACTTTGTCCGGATAAGACTGGATGAAATCAGAAATATCTGGTTGTGTTTTGGCTTACTATATCCCAGATATTGCTACAGCCTCAGTGTCTGTGTTTTCTGGATATTATCAATGGACTTTATGTTTTTGCACGTTTTTTATTGGGGAACATTTAATTTTGTGCTGGGAAACACTAATTGGTTCCACATGGAGACACCAGTTCTACACATTCATATTTTCTAGGGAGAAAGCTAGAGGAACTGCGGCAAACAAACATGATATTTCTGTTTGTATACATGACATTTTATGCTCTGGCCGAAGGAAAAAGACTTTGCTTTTCTCCAAAACAATTTTTCCTGTGATTTTCTCGGTCCATTACATATGAATTCCACCCCACTTTGTCTGGATATGGATGGATGACACCAGAAATATCCGGTTGTGTTTTGGCTAACTCAATCCCAGATATTGCTACAGCCTGTGTGTTTGCGTTTTCTGGATTTTATCGATGGACTTTATTGTTTTGAATGTTTTTATCAGGGAACATTTAATTTTGTACCGTAGAAACACAAATAGTTTCAACATGGGGACACCAGCTCTACACATTTCTGTATTCTAGGGAGAAAGCTAGAGGAACAGCGACAAACAAACCGAATATTTCTGTTTGTATCGATGACAATTTATATACGTGCCTAAAGAAAAGTCTTTGCTTTTCTCAAAAACCATTTTTACTGTGATTTTCTTGGTCCATTACATACGAATTCAACACCACTTTGTCTGGATATGACTGGATGAAACCAGAAATATCTGGTTGTGTTGTGGCTTACTATATCCCAGATATTGCTGCAGCCTCTGTGTTTGTGTTTTCTGGATATTATCGATGGATTTTACTGTTTTGAATGTTTTTATTGGGGAATATTTAATTTTGTGCTGGGAAACACTAATTGGTTCCACATGGAGCCACCAGCTGTACACATTCGTATTTTCTAGGGAGAAAGCTAGAGGAACTGCGGCAAACAAACATGATATATCTGTTTGTAAAGATGACATCTCATGCACTTGCCTAACGAAAACACTTTGTTTTTCTCCAAAAAAATTTTTACTGTGATTTTCTCGGTCCATTGCACACGAATTCCACCCCACTTTGTCCAGATATGACTGGATGAAACCAGAAATATCCGGCTGTGTTTTGGCTAACTCAATCCCAGATATTGCTGCAGCCTCTGTGTTTGTGTTTCCTGGATATTATCAATGGAGTTTATTGTTTTGAATGTTTTTATCAGGGAACATTTAGTTTTATACCATAGAAACACTAATTGGTTCAACATGGGGACACCAGCTCTACACATTCCTGTATTCTAGGGAGAAATCTAGAGGAACTGCGGCAAACAAACATGATATTTCTGTTTGTAAAGATGACATTTTATGCACTTGCCTAAAGAAAAGACTTTGCTTTTCTCCAAAACCATTTTTACTGTGATTTTCTCGGTCCATTGCATATAAATTCCACCCCAGTTTGTCTGGATATGATTGGATGAAACCAGAAATATCCAGTTTTGTTTTGGCTAACTCAATCCTAGATATTGCTACAGCCCCTGTGTTTGTGTTTTCCGGATATTATCAACGGACTTTATGGTTTTGCATGATTTTTACCAGGGAGCGTTTAATTTTGCGCTGGGAAACACTAATTGGTTCCACATGGAGACACCAGCTCTACACATGCGTATATTCTAGGGAGAAATCTAGAGGAACTGAGGCAAACAAACATGATATTTCTGTTTGTATAGATGAAATTTTATGCACTTACCAAAGAAAAGACTTGCTTTTCTCCGAAATCATTTTTACTGTGATTTTCTCGGTCCATTGCATAGGAATTCCACCCCATTTTGTGCAGATATGACTGGATGAAACCAGAAAATCCGGTTTTGTTTGGCAAACTCAATCGCAGATATTGCTACAGCCTCTGTGTTTGTGTTTATTGGATATTATGGACGTGCTTTATAGTTTGAATGTTTTTATCAGGGAACATTTAATTTTGTACTGTAGATACACTAATTGGTTCCACATGGAGACAGCAGCGCTACACATTCGTATTTTCTAGTGCGAAACCTAGAGGAACTGTGGCAAACAAACATGACATTTCCGTTTGTATACATGACATTTTTGCACTTGTCTAAGGAAAAGACTTTGCTTTTCTCTAAAACCATTTTTGCTGTGATTTTCTGGGTCCATTACATACGAATTCCACACCACTTTGTCCGGATATGACTGGATGAAACCAGAAATATCTAGTTTTCTTTTGGATAACTCAATCCCAGATATTGCTACTGCCTTAGTGTCTGTGTTTTCTGGATATTAACGATAGATTTTATTGTTTTGAATGTTTTTTATCTGGGAACATTTAATTTTGTGCTTGCAAACACTAACTGGTTCCACAAGGAGACAGCAGCTCTACACATTCCTATTTTCTAGGGAGAAAGCTAGAGGAACAGCGGCAAACAAACATGATATTTCTGTTTGTATAGATGACATTTTAAGCACTTACCTAAAGAAAAGACTTTGCTTTTCTCCAAAACCATTTTTACTGCGATTTTCTTTTTGCTTTACATACGAATTCCACCCCAATTTTTCCAGATATGACTGGATGAAACCAGAAATATCTGGTTGTGTTTTGGCTTACTATATCCCAGAAATTGCTACAGCCTTAATGTCTGTGTTTTCTGGATATTATCGAGGGACTTTATTGCTTTGAATGTTTTTTATCAGGGAACATTTAATTTTCTGTTGGAAAACACTAATTGGTTCCACATGGAGGCACCAGCTCTACACATTTGTATTTTCTAGGAAGAATGCTAGAGGAACTGCGGGAAACAAACAAGATATTTCTGTTTGTATAGATGATATTTTATGCACTGGCCGAAGGAAAAGACTTTGCTTTTCTCCAATACCATTTTTACTGTGATTTTCTCGGTTCATTGCCTACGAATTCTACCCCACTTTGTCCGGATATGGATGGATGAAACGAGTTATATCCAGTTGTGTTTTGGCTAACTCCATCCCAGATATTGCTACAGCCTCTGTGTTTGTGTTTTCTGGATATTATCGACGTGCTTTATTGTTTTGAAAGTTTTTATCAGGGAACATTAAATTTTGTGCTGGCAAACTAAATTGGTTCCTCATGGAGACAACACCTCTACACATTCTTTTTTTTCTAGGGAGAAATCTGGAGGAACTGAGGCAAACAAACATCATATTTCTGTTTGTATAGATGATACTTTATGCACTTGCCTAAAGAAAAGACTTTGCTTTTATCCAAAACCATTTTTACTGTGATTTTCTCGGTCCAAGGCATATGAACTCTGCACAACTTTGTCCGGTTATGACTGGATGAAACCAGAAATAAATGGTTGTGTTTTGGCTAACTCAATCCCAGATTTGCTGCAGCCTCTGTGTCTGTGTTTTTGGGTATTATCGATGGATTTTATTGTTTTGAATGTTTTTATCAGGGAACATTTAATTTTGTACCGTAGAAACGCCAAGAGGTTCCACATGGAGACACCAGCTCTACACATTCGTATTTTCTAGGGAGAAAGCTAGAGGAACAGCAGCAAACAAACATGATATATCTGTTTGTATAGATGAGATTTTAAGCACTTACCTAAAGAAAAGACTTTGCTTTTCTCCAAATCCATTTTTAGTGTGATTTTCTCCATCCATTGCATACGAATTCCACACCACTTTGTCCGGATATGACTGGATGAAACCAGAAATATCTGGTTGTGTTGTGGCTTACTATATCCCAGATATTGCTACAGCCTCAGTGTCTGTGTTTTCTGGATATTATCAACGGATTTTATTGTTTTGAATGTTTTTATCACGGAACATTTAATTTTGTACTGTAGAAACATTAATTGAATCCATATGGAAACACCAGTCTACACATTCGTATGTTCTAGGGAGAAAGCTAGAGGAACTGCGGCAAACAAACATGATATTTCTGTTTGTATAGATGACATTTTATGCACTTGCCTAAAGAAAAGACTTTGCTTTTCTCCAAAACCATTTTTACTGTGATTTTCTCGGTCCATTGCATACGAATTCCACACCAGTTCACTGGATATGACTGGAGGAAACCAGAAATATCCGGTTTTGTTTTGGCTAACTCATCCCAGATATTGCAACAGCCTCTGTGTTTGTGTTTTCAGGATATTATCGATGGACTTTATTGTTTTGAATGTTTTTATCAAGGAATATTTAATTTTGTACCATAGAAACAGTAATTGGTTCCACATGGAGACACCAGCTCTACACATGTGTATATTCTAGGGAGAAATCTAGAGGAACTGAGGCAAACAAACATGATATTTCTGTTTGAATAAATGACATTTTATGCACTGGCCGAACGGAAAGACTTTGCTTTTTCTCCAAAACCATTTTTACTGTGATTTTCTCAGTCCATTGCATAGGAATTCCAACACATTTTGTGCGGATATGACTGGATGAAACCTGAAATATCCGTTTGTGTTTGGCTAACTCAATCCTAGATATTGCTGCAGCCTCTGTGTTTGTGTTTTCTCGATATTATCTATGGACTTTATTGTTTTGAATGTTTTTATCAGGGAACATTTAATTTTGTGCTGGGAAACACTAATTGGTTCCACATGGAGACACCAGCTCTACACATTCGTATTTTCTAGGGAATAAGCTAGAGGAACTGCGGCAAACAAACATGATATTTCTGTTTGTATACATGATATTTTATGCACTTGCCTAACGAAAAGACTTTGCTTTTCTCCAAAACCATTTTTACTGTGATGTTCTCATTTATTGCATACAAATTCCACACCACTTTGTCTGGATATGACTGAATGAAACCAGAAATATCTGGTTGTGTTTTGGCTAACTCAATCCTAGATATTGCTACAGACTCTGTGTTTGTGTTTTCTGGATATTATCAATGGACTTTTTTGTTTTGAATGTTTTTATCAGGAAACATTTAATTTTGTACCATAGAAACACTAATTGGTTCAACATGGAGACACCAGCTCTACACATTCGTATTTTCTAGGGAGAAAGCTAGAGGAACTGCGACAAACAAACATGATATTTCTGTTTGTATAGATGACATTTTATGCACTTGCCTAACAAAAAGACTTTGCTTTTCTCCAAAACCATTTTTACTGTGATTTTCTCCGTCCATTGCATACGAATTCCGCACCACTTTTTCCCGATATGACTGGATGAAATCAGAAATATCCGGCTGTGTTTTGGCTAACTCAATCTGAAATATTGTGAAACACTCTTTGTTTGTTTTTTTCTGCATATTATGAACGGACTTTATTGTTTTGAGGGTTTTTATCAGCGAACATTTAATTTTGTACCGTAGACACACTATTTGGTTTCACATTCAGACACCAGCTCTACACATTCGCATATTCTAGGGAGAAATCTAAAGGAACTGAGGCAAACAAACATAATATTTCTGTTTGTATAGATGACCTTTTATGCACTTGCCTAAAGAAAAGATTTTGCTTTTCTCCAAAACCATTTTTACTGTGATTTTCTTGGTCCATTGCATACGAATTCCACACCAGTTTTTCCGGTTATGACTGGATGAAACCAGAAATAAATGGTTTTGTTTTGGCTTACTATATCCGAGATATTGCTGCAGCCTCTGTGTCTGTGTTTTCTGGATATTATCGATGGATTTTATTGTTTTGAATGTTTTTATCAGGGAACATATAATTTTGTACCGTAGAAACACTAATTGGTTCCACATGGAGACACCAGCTCTACACATTCGTATTTTCTAGGGAGAAAGCTAGCGGAACAGCGGCAAACAAACATGATATTTCTGTTTGTATAGATGACATTTTAAGCACTTGCCTAAAGAAAAGACTTTGCTTTTCTCCAAATCCATTTTTAGTGTGATTTTCTCCGTCCATTGCATACAAATTCCACACCACTTTGTCCGGATATGACTGGATGAAACCAGAAATAAATGGTTGTGTTTTGGCTTACTATATCCCAGATATTGCTACAGCCTCAGTGTCTGTGTTTTCTGGATATTATCAATGGATTTTATTGTTTTGAATGTTTTTATCACGGAACATTTAATTTTGTACCATAGAAACACTAATTGGATCCATATGGAAACACCAGTCTACACATTCGTATGTTCTAGGGAGAAAGCTAGAGGAACTGCGACAAACAAACATGATATTTCTGTTTGTATAGATGACATTTTATGCACTTGCCTAAAGAAAAGACTTTGCTTTTCTCCAAAACCATTTTTACTGTCATTTTCTCGGTCCATTGCATACGAATTCCACACCAGTTCACTGGATATGACTGGAGGAAACCGGAAATATCCGGTTTTGTTTTGGCTAACTCAGTCCCAGTTATTGCTACAAACTCTGGGTTTGTGTTTTCAGGATATTATCGACGGACTTTATTGTTTTGAATGTTTTTATCAGGGAATATTTAATTTTGTACCATAGAAACAGTAATTGGTTCTACATGGAGACACCAGCTCTACACATGGGTATATTCTATGGAGAAATCTAGAGGAACTGAGGCAAACAAACATGATATTTCTGTTTGAATAAATGACATTTTTTGCACTTGCATAAAGAAAAGACTTTGCTTTTCTCCAAAACCATTTTTACTGTGATTTTCTCAGTCTATTGCATAGGAATTCCAACACATTTTGTGCGGATATGACTGGATGAAACCCGAAATATCCAATTGTGTTTGGCTAACTCAATCCTAGATATTGCTGCAGCCTCTGTGTTTGTGTATTCTGGATATTATCTATGGACTTTATTGTTTTGAATGTTTTTATCAGGGAACATTTAATTTTGTGCTGGAAAACACTAATTGGTTCCACATGGAGACACCAGCTCTACACATTTGTATTTTCTAGGGAGAAAGCTCGAGGAACTGCGGCAAACAAACTTGATATTTCTGTTTGTATAGATGAGAGTTTATGCACTTGCCTAACGAAAAGACTTTGCTTTTCTACAAAACCATTTTACTGTGATTTTCTGCGTCCATTGCATACGAATTCCACACCATTTGTCCAGATATGACTGTATGAAACCAGAAATATCCGGTTGTGTTTTGGCTAACTCATCCCAGATATTACAACAGCCTCTGTGTTTGTGTTTTCTGGATATTATTGACGTGCTTTATTGTTTTGAATATTTTTATCAGGGAACATTTAATTTTGTACCGTAGAAACACTATTTGGTTCAACATGCAGACACCAGCTCTACACATTCGTATATTCTAGGGAGAAATCTAGAGGAACTGAGGCAAACAAACATGATATTTCTGTTTGTATAGATGACATTTTATGCACTTGCCTAAAGAAAAGACTTTGCTTTTCTCCATATCCATTTTTAGTGTGATTTTCTCCATCCATTGCATAAGAACTCCACACCAGTTTGTCCGGATATGACTGGATGAAACCAGAAATAAATGGTTGTGTTTTGTCTTACTATATCCCAGATATTGCTTAGCCTCAGTGTCTGTGTTTTCTGGATATTATCAATGGACTTTTTTGTTTTGAATGTTTTTATCATGAAACATTTAATTTTGCACCGTATAAACACTAATTGGATCCATATGGAAACACCAGTCTACACATTCGTATGTTCTAGGGAGAAAGCTAGAGGAACTGCGGCAAACAAACATGATATTTCTGTTTGTATAGATGACATTTTATGAACTTTCCTAATGAAAAGACTTTACTTTTCTCCAAAACCATTTTTACTGTGATTTTCTCGGTCCATTGCATACGAATTCAACACCACTTTGTCCAAATATGACTGGATGAAACCAGAAATATCCGGTTTTGCTTTGGCTAACTCAATCTCAGATATAGCTACAGCCTCTGTATTTGTGTTTTCTGGATATTATCAACTGTCTTTATTGTTTTGAATGTTTTTTATCCGGGAACATGTTATTTTGAACTTGGATACAGTAATTGATTCCACATGGAGACACCAGCTCTACACATTCATATTTTCTAGGGAGAAAGCTAGAGGAACTGCGACAAACAAACATGATATTTCTGTTTGTATAGATGACATTTTATGCACTTGCCTAACGAAAACACTTTGCTTTTCTTCAAAACCTTTTGCATTATTATTTTCTCGGTCCATTGCATGCAAATTACCCACCAGTTTTTCCAGATATGACTGGATGAAAACAGATATATACGGTTGTGTTTTGGTTAACTCATTCCGAAATATTGTGAAAGCCTCTGTGTTTGTGTTTTCTTGATATTATGGATGGACTTTATTGTTTTGAATGTTTTTATCAGGGAGCATTTAATTTTTTTGCTTGGAAACACTAATTGTTTCCACATAAAGAAACCAGCTCTACACATTCGTATTTTCTAGGGAGAAAGCTAGAGGAACTGTGGCAAACAAACATGATATTTCTGTTTGTATAGATGACATTTTATGAACTTGCCTAACGAAAAGACTTTGCTTTTCTCCAAAACCATTTTTACTGTGATTTTCTCGGTCTATTGCATACGAATTCCACACCAGTTGTTCCGGATATGACGGGATGAACCCAGAAATATCCGGTTGTGTTTTGGCTATCAATCCGAAATATTGTGAAAGACTTTGTGTTTGTGTTTTCTGGATATTATCGATGGACTTTATTGTTTTGAATGTTTTTATCAGGGAACATTTAATTTTGTACTGTTGAAACACTAATTGGTACATCATGGGGACACCAGTTCCACACTTTCGTATTTTCTAGGGAGAATACTAAATGAACTGCGGCAAACAAAATGATATTTCTGTTTGTATAGATGATATTTTATGCACTTGCCTAACGAAAAGACTGCTTTTTTCCAAAACCATTTGTACTGTGATTTTTCTCGGTCCATTGCATATGAATGCCACACCAGTTTGTCCGGATATGACTGGACGAAACCGGAAATATCCGGTTTTGTTTTGGCTAACTCAATCCCAGATATTGCTACAGACTCTGTGTTTGTGTTTTCTGGATATTATCCACGGACTTTATTGTTTTGAATGTTTTTTTGTCAGGGAACATTTAATGTTGTGCTTGGAAACACTAATTGGTTCCACATGGAGACACCAGCTCTATACATTCGTATTTCCTAGGGAGAAAGCTAGAGGAACTGCGACAAACAAACATGATATTTCTGTTTGTATCAATGACGTTTTATGCACTTGCCTAACGAAAAGACTGCTTTTCTCCAAAACCATTTTTACTCTTATTTTCCCTTCACATTGCATAGGAATTCCACACCACTTTGTCCGGATATGACTGGATGAACCCCAAATATCCGGTTTTGTTTTGGTTAACTCAATCTGAAACATTGTGAAAGACTCTGTGTTTGTGTTTTCAGGATATTATCGATGGACTTTATTTTTTTGAATGTTTTTATATGGCAACATTTATTTTTTTACCGTTGAAACACTAATTGGTTCATCATGGGTACACCAGATCTACACATTCGTATATTCTAGGGAGAAAACTAGAGGAACTGCGGCAAACAAACATGATATTTCAGTTTGTATAGATGACATTTTATGCACTTGCCTAACGAAAACACTTTGCTTTTCCCCAAAAACAATTTTACTGTGATTTTCTTGATCCATTGCATACTAATTCCACACCAGTTTGTCCGGATATGACTGGATGAAACCAGAAATATCCGGTTGTGTTTTGGCTAACTCAATCCCAGATATTTCTACAGCCTCTGTGTTTGTGATTTCTGGATATTATCAATGGACTTGATGGTTTGAAAGTTTTTTATCAGGGAACATTTAATTTTGGGCTGGGAAACACTGATTGGTTCCACATGGAGACACCAGCTCTACACATTCGTATTTTCTAGGGATTAAGCGAGAGGAACGGGGGCAAACAAACATGATATTTCTGTTTGTACAGATGACATTTTATGCACTTGCCTAACGAAAAGACTTTGCTTTTATCCAGAACCATTTTTACTGTGATTTTCTCGGCCTATTGCACTCGAATTCCACCCCACTTTGTCCAGATATGACTGGATGAAACCAGAAATATTCGGTTGTGTTTTGGCTAACTCCATCCCAGATATTGCTACAGCCTCCGTGTTTGTGTTTTCTGCATATTATCGATGGACTTTATTGTTTTGAATGTTTTTATCAGGGAACATTTAATTTTGTGCTTGGAAACACTAATTCGTTCCACATGGAGACACCAGCTCTACACATTGATATTTTCTAGGGAGAAAGCTAGAGGAACTGTTGTAAACAAACATGATATTTCTGTTTGTATAAATGACATTTTATGCACTTGCCTAACGAAAAGACTTTGCTTTTCTCCAAAACCATTTTTAATGTGATTTTCTCGGTCTATTGTACATGAATTCCACACCACTTTGTCCGGATATGCCTGGATGTAACCAGAAATATGCGGTTGTGTTTTGGCTGTCAATCCGAAAAATTGTGAAAGCCTATGTGTTTGTGTTTTCTGGATATTATCGATGGACTTTATTGTTTTGAATGTTTTTATGAGGGAACATTTAATTTTGTACCATAGAAACACAATAGGTTCAACATGGTGACACCAGCTCTACACATTACTGTATTCCAGGGAGAAATCTAGAGGAACTTCGGCAAACAAACATGATATTGCTGTTTGTATAGATGATATTTTAGGCACTTCCCTAAAGAAAATACTTTGCTTTTTTTCCAAAACCATTTTTACTGTGATTTTCTCTGTCCATTACATACGAATTCCACACCACATTGTCCGGATATGACTCGATGAAATCAGAAATATCTGGTTGTGTTTTTGCTTACTATATCCCGGGTATTGCTACAGCCTCAGTGTCTGTGTTTTCTAGATATTATCAATGGATTTTACTGTTTTGAATGTTTTTATCGGGGAATATTTAATATTCTGCTGCAAAACATTTATTGGTTCCACATGGAGACACCAGCTCTACACATTTGTATTTTCTAGGCATAAAGCGAGAAGAACTGCGGCAAACAAACATGATATTTCTGTTTGTATAGATGACATTTTATACAGTGGCCGAAGAACAAATCTTTGCTTTTCACCAAAACCATTTTTACTGTGATTTTCTGGGTCCATTACATACGAATTCCACACCACTATCTCCGGATATGAATGGATAAAACCAGAAATATCTGGTTGTGTTGTGGCTAACTCATTTCATGACATTTTATGCACTGGCCGAAGGAAAAGTCTTTGCTTTTCACCAAAACCATTTTTACTGTGATTTTCTCGGTCCATTGCATACGAATTCCACACCACTATGTCCGGATATGACTGGATGAAACCAGAAATATCCGGTTGTTTTGTGGCTTACTATATCCCAGATATTGCTACAGCCTCAGTGTCTGAGTTTTCTGGATATTATGAATGCACTTTATTGTTTTGAATATTTTTATCAGGGAACATTTAATTTTGTACCGTTGAAACACTAATTGGTTCCACATGGAGACACCAGCTATACACATGTGTATTTTCTAGGGATGAAGCGTGAGGAACTGCAGCAAACAAACATGATATTTCTGTTTGTATAGATGACATTTTATGCACTTTCCTAACGAAAAGACTTTGCTTTTCTCCAAAACCATTTTTACTGTGATTTTCTCGGTCTATTGCACACGAATTCCACCCCACTTAACCGGATATGACTGGATGAAACCAGAAATATCCGGTTGTGTTTTGGCTAACTCCATCCCAGATATTCCTAGAGCCTCTGTGTTTGTGTTTTTTGGATATTATCGATGGACTTTATTGTTTTGAATGTTTTTATCAGGTCACATGTAATTTTGTGCTGGGAAACACTAATTTTTTCCACATGGGGACACCAGCTCTACATATTCATATTTTCTAGGGAGAAAGCTACAGGAACTGTGGCAAACAAACATGACATTTCTGATTGTATAGATGACATTTTATGCACTTGCCTAACGAAAAGACTTTGCTTTTCTCCAAATCCAATTTTAAGGTTATTTACTCGGTCCGTTACATACGAATTCTACACCACTTTGTCCGGATATGACTCGATGAAACCAGAAATATCCGGTTGTGTTGTGGCTACCTCAATCCCAGATATTGCTACAGCCTCTGTGTTTGTGATTTCTGGATATTATCAATGTACTTGATGGTTTTGAATGTTTTTTATCAGGGAACATTGAATTTTGTGCTCGGAATCACAAATTCATTCCACATGGAGACACCAGCTCTACATATTCGTATTTACTAGGGAGAAAGCTAGAGAAACTGTGGCAAACGAACATGATATTTCTGTTGGTATAGATGACATTTTATGCACTGCCCGAAGGAAAAGTCTTTGCTTTTCACAAAAACCATTTTTACTGTGATTTTCTCGGTCCATTACTTACGAATTCCACCTCACTTTGTCCGGAAATTACTGGATGAAACCAGAAATATCCGGTTGTTTTGTTGCTTACTATATCCCAGATATTGCTACAGCCTCAGTGTCTGAGTTTTCTGGATATTATCAATGGACTTTATTGTTTTGAATATTTTTATCAGGGAACATTTAATTTTGTGCTTGGAAACACTTATTGGTTCCACATGGAGACACCAGCTCTATACATTGGTATTTTCTAGTGTGAAAGCTTGAGGAACTGTGGCAAACAAACATAATATTTCTGTTTGTATAGATGACATTTTATGCACTTGCCTAACGAAAAGACTTTGCTTTTCTCCAAAAGCAATTTTACTGTGATTTTCTCGGTCTATTGTACACGAATTCCACACCACTTTGTCCGCATATGCCTGGATGTAACCAGAAATATGCGGTTGTGTTTTGGCTATCAATCCAAAAAATTGTGAAAGCCTCTCTGTTTGTGTTTTCTGGATATTATCGATGGACTTTATTGTTTTCAATGCTTTTATGAGGGAACATTTAATTTTGTACCGTAGAAACACAATAGGTTCAACATGGGGACACCAGCTCTACACATTCCTGTATTCCAGGGAGATATCTAGAGGAAGTGTGGCAAACAAACATGATATTGCTGTTTGTATAGATGACATTTTAGGCACTTCCCTAAAGAAAAGACTTTGCTTTTTTTCCAAAACCATTTTTACTGTGATTTTCTCCGTCCATTACATACGAATTCCACACCACATTGTCCGGATATGACTCGATGAAACCAGAAAAATCTGGTTGTGTTTTTGCTTACTATATCCCGGGTATTGCTACAGCCTCAGTGTCTGTGTTTTCTAGATATTATCGATGGATTTTACTGTTTTGAATGTTTTTATCGGGGAATATTTAATATTGTGCTGCGAAACACTAATTGGTTCCAAATGGAGACGCCAGCTCTACACATTCGTATTTTCTAGGCAGAAAGCGAGAGGAACTGCGGCAAACAAACATTATATTTCTGTTTGTATAGATGACATTTTATGCACTGGCCGAAGGAAACGTCTTTGCTTTGAACCAAAACCATTTTTACAGTGATTTTCTCGGTCCATTGCATACGAATTCCACACCACTCTCTCCGGATATGACTGGATGAAACCAGAAATATCCGGTTGTGTTGTGGCTTACTATATCCCAGATATTGCTACAGCCTCAGTGTCTGAGTTTTCTGGATATTATCAATGGACTTTATTGTTTTGAATATTTTTATCAGGGAACATTTAATTTTGTGCTGGGAAACACTAATTGGTTCCACATGGAGACAAAAGCTCTACACATTCGTATTTTCTAGGGATTAAGCGAGAGGAACTGCGGCAAACAAACATGATATTTTTGTTTGTATAGATGACATTTTATGCACTTGCCTAACGAAAAGACTTTGCTTTCCTCCAAAACCATTTTTACTGTGATTTTCTTGGTCTATTGTACATGAATTCCACCCCACTTAACCGGATATGACTGGATGAAACCAGAAATATCCGGTTGTATTTTTGCTAACTCAATCCCACTTATTGCTACAGCCTCTGTGTTTGTGTTTTCTGGATATTATCAATGGACTTTATTGTTTTGAATGTTTTTTATCAGGGAACATTTAATTTTGTAGCGTAGAAACACTAAGTGGTTCCACATGGAGACAAAAGCTCTTCAGATTCGTATTTTCTAGGGAGAAAGCTAGAGGAACTTAGGCAAACAAGCATGATATTTCTGTTTGTATAGATGACCTTTTGTGCACTTGCCTAACGAAAAGACTTTGCTTTTCTCCAAAACCATTTTTACTGTGATTTTCTCTTTCCACTACATACGAATTCCACACCACTTTGACCGGATATGCGTGGATGAAACCAGAAATATCCGGTTCTGTTTTGTCTAACTCAATCGCAGATATTGCTGCAGCCTCTGTGTTTGTATTTTCCGGATTTTATCAACAGACTTTATGGTTTTGAATGTTTTTTATCAGGGAGCATTTAATTTTGTGCTGGGAAACACTTATTGGTTCCACATGGAGACACCAGCTGTACACATTCGTATTTTCTAGGGAGAAAGCTGGAGGAACTGCGGTAAACAAACATGACATTTCTGTTTGTATAGATGACATTTTATGCACTTGCCTAACGAAAAGACTGATTTTCTCCAAATCCATTTTTACTGTGATTTTCTCGGTCCATTACATAGGAATTCCAAACTACTTTGTCTGTATATGACTGAATGAAACCAGAAATATCCGGTTCTCTTTTGGCTAACTATATCCCAGATATTGCTATAGCTTCTGTGTCTGTGTTTTCAGGAAGTATCGATTGACTTTATTGTTTTGAATGAATTTATCAGGGAACATTTAATTTTGTACCATAGAAACACTAATTGTTTCCACATGAAGACACCAGCTCTACACATTCATATTTTCTAGGAAGAAAGCTAGAGTTACTGCGGCAAACAAACAAGATATTTCTGTTTGTATAGATGACATTTTATGCACTGGCCGAAGGAAAAGACTTTGCTTTTCTCCAAAACCATTTTACTGTGATTTTCTGGGTCCATTGCATAGGAATTCCACCACATTTTCTGCGGATATGACTGGATGATACCAAAAATTTCCGGTTCTCTTTTGGGTAACTATATCCCAGATATTGCTACAGACTCAGTGTTTGTTTTTTCTTGATATTATCAATGGACTTTATTGTTTTGAAAGTTCTTTATCGGGGAACCTTTAATTTTGTGCTTGCAATCACTAATTGGTTCCACATGGAGACACCAGCTCTACACAATCATATTTTCTAGGGAAAAAGCTAGAGGAAATGTGGCAAAGAAACATTATATTTCTGTTTGTATAGAAGATATTTTATGCACTTGCCAACAAAAAGACATTGCTTTTCCACAAAACCATTTTTACTGTGATTTTCTCGGTCCATTGCATACAAATTCCACACCAATTTGTCCGGATATGACTGGATGAAACCAGAATTATCCAGTTGTGTTTAGGCTATCTCAATCCCAGATATTGAGAAAGCCTCTGTGTTTGTATTTTCTGGATATTATCGACATGCTTTATTGTTTTGAATATTTTTATCAGGGAACATTTAATTTTGTACCGTAGAAACACTAATAGGATCCACATGGAGACACCAGCTCTACATATTAGTATTTTCTAGGGAGAAAGCTAGAGGAACTGCAGCAAACAAATATGATATTTCTGTTTGTATAGGTGACATTTTTTGCACTTGCCTAGTGAAAAACTTTGCTTTTCTCTAAAACCATTTTTACTCTGATATTTCTCGGTCCGTTGCATAGGAATTCCACACCTCTTTGTCCGGATATGACTGGATGAAACCTGAAATATCCGGTTGTGTTTTGGCTAACTCCATCCCAGATATTGTGAAAACCTCTGTGTTTGTGTTTTCTTGGTATTATCGACGTGCTTTATTGTTTTGAATATTTTTTATTAGGGAACATTTAATTTTGTAACGTAGAAACACTAATTGGATCCACATGGAGACACCAGCTCTACACATTCGTATTTTCTAGGGAGAAAGCTAGAGGAACTGCGGCAAACAAACAAGATATATCTGTTTATATAGATGATATTTTTTGCACTTGCCTTAATAAAGGACTTTGCTTTTCTCCAAAACCATTTTTACTGTGATTTTCTCGGTCCAAGGCATATGAACTCCACACCATTTTCTCCGGATATGACTGGATGAAACAAGAAATATCCTGTTGTGTTTTGGCTTACTAAATACCAGATATTGCTACAGCTTCTGTGTTTGTGTTTTCTGGATATTATCGATGGACTTTATTGTTTTGAAGGCTTTTATCAGCGAACATTTAATTTTGTACCATAGAAACACTAATTGGTTCCACATGGAGACACTAATCTACACATTCGTATTTTCTAAGGAGAAAGCTAGAGGAACTGTGGCAAACAAATATCATATTTCTGTTTGTTTGGATGACATTTTATGCACTTGCTAAAGAAAAGACTTTGCTTTTACCCAAAACCATTTTTACTCTGATTCTCTCAGTCCATTGCATACAAATTCAACACCACTTTGTCCAGATATGACTGGATGAAAACAGAAATATCCCGTTGTGTTTTGGCTAACTCAATCCCAGATATTGCTACATTCTCTGTGTTTGTGTTTTCCGGATATTATCAACGGACTTTATTGTTTTGAATGTTTTCATCAGGGAACATTTAAATTTGTACCATAGAAACAATAATTGGTTCCACATGAGACACCAGCTCTCCACATTCGTATTTTCTAGGGAGAAAGCTAGAGGAACTGCGGCAAACAAACATGATATTTCTTTTTGTATAAATGACATTTTAAGCACTTGCCTAAAAAAAAGACTTTGCTTTTCTACAAAACCATTTTTATGGTGATTGTCTCGGTCCATTACATATGAACTCCAGACACTTATTCCGGATATGACTGGATGAAACCAGTAATATCTGATTGTGTTTTGGCTAACTCAATCCCAGATATTGCTACAGCCTCTGTGTTTGTGTATTCCTGATATTATGCACGGACTTTATTGTTTTGAATGTTTTATATCAGGGAACATTCAATTTTGTACTTGGAAACAATAATTGGTTCCACATGGAGGCACCAGTCTACAAATTCGTATTTTCTAGGGAGAAAGCTAGAGGAATTGCGGCCAACAAACATGATATTTCTGTTTGAATAGATGACATTTTATGCACTTGCCTAAGGAAAAGACTTTGCTTTTCTCAAAAACCATTTTTGCTGTGATTTTCTGGGTCCATTGCATACGAATTCCACACCACTTTGTCCGGATATGACTGGATGAAAACAGAAACATCCTATTGTGTTTTAGCTAACTATATACCAGATATTGCTACAGCCTCAGAGTTTTTTTTTTTTTTTAATTTTCTGGATATTATCTATGGGCTTTATAGTTTTGAATGTTTTTATCAGGGAACATTTAATTTTGTACCGTAGAAACACTAATTGTCCACATGGAGACACCAGCTCTACACATTCGTATTTTCTAGGGAGAAAGCTAGAGGAACTGTTGCAAACAAACATGATATTTCTGGTTGTGTAGACGACATTTTATGCACTTGCCTAAGGAATAGACTATATTTTTCCCAAAACAATTTTTATTGTGATTTTCTCGGTCCATTGCATACGAATTCCACTCTACTTTGTCTGTATTTGAATGAATGAAACCAGAAATATCCGGTTCTCTATTGGCTAACTATATCCCAGATATAGCTACAGCCTCATTGTATGTTTTTTCAGGATATTATCAATGGTCTTTATTGTTTTGAATGTTTTTCAGGGAACATTTAATTTTGTGCTGGGAATCACAAATTCGTTCCACATGGAGAACCCAGCTCTACACATTCGTATTTTCTAGGGAGAAAGCTAGAGGAACTGCGGCAAACAAACATGATATTTCTGTTTGTATCGGTGACATTTTATGCACTGGCCTAACGAAAAGACTTTGCTTTTCTGCAAAACCATTTTTACTCTGATTTTCTTGGTCCATTGCATACGAATTCCATACCAGTTTGTCCTGATATGATTGATTGAAACCGGAAATATCCAGTGTTTTCTGGCTAACTCAATCCGAGATATAACTACAGCATCTGTGTTTGTGATTTCCGGATATTATCAACGGACTATATTTTTTCGAATGTTTTATATCGAGGAACATTGTATTTTGAGCTTGGATACAGTAATTGGTTCCACATGGAGACACCAGCTCTACACATTCATATTTTCTAGGGAGAAAGCTAGAGGAGCTGCGGCAAGCAAACATGATATTTGTGTTTGTATAGGTGACATTTTATGCAGTTGCCTAACGAAAAGACTTTGCTTTTCTCCAAAACCATTTTTACTGTGTTTTTCTCGGTCCATTGCATACGATTTCCACACCACTTTGTCCGGATATGACTGGATGAAACCAGAAATATCCGGTTTTGTTTTGGCTAACTCAATCTCCGAATTTTCTGCAGCCTCTGTGTTTGTGTTTTCCGATATTATCAATGGATTTCATTGTTTTGAATGTTTTTTATCGGGGAACTTTTTATTTTGAGCTTGGATACAGTAATAGGTTCGACATGGAGCCACCAGCTCTACATATTTGTATTTTTTAGGGAGAAAGCTAGAGGAGCTACGGCAAGCAAACATGATATTTTTGTTTGTATTGATGAAATTTTATGCACTTGCCTAACGAAAAGACATTGCTCTTCTCCAAAATCATTTTTAATGTGATTTTCTCGGTCCATTGCATACGAATTCCACTACACTTTGTCCAGATATGACTGGATTAAACCAGAAATATCGGGTTGTGTTATGCCTAACTCAATGCGAAATAATGTGAAAGCCTCTCTGTTTGTGTATTCCTGATATTATCCCCGGACTTTATTGTTTTGGATGTTTAATCTCGGGGAACATTTAATTTCATGCTTGGAAACACTAATTTTTTTCCACATGGAGACACCAGCTCTACACATTCATATTTTCTAGGGAGAAAGCTAGAGGAACTGCGGCAAACAAAAATATTTTTATTTGTATAGATGACATTTTATGCACTTGCATAACGAAAAGAATTTGCTTTTCTCCAAAACCCTTTGTACTGTGATTTTCTCGGTTCATTGCATATGAATTCCACACCAGTTTTTCCAGATATGACTGGAAGAAATTGGTAATATCCGGTTTTATTTTGGCTAACTCAATCCCAGATTCTGCTACAACCTCTGTGTTTTTGTTTTCTGGATGTTATCAACGGACTTTATTGTTTTGGATGTTTTTTCTCGGGGAAAATTTAATTTTGTGCTTGGAAACACTAATTGGTTCCACATGGAGACACCAGCTCTACACATTCATATTTTCTAGGGAGAAAGCTAGAGGAGCTGTGGCAAGCAAACATGATATTTCTGTTTGTATAGATGACATTTTATGCACTTGCCTAACAAAAAGACTTTGCTTTTCTGCAAAACCATTTTTACTCTGATTTTCTTGGTCCATTGCATACGAATTCCATACCAGTTTGTCCTGATATGATTGATTGAAACCGGAAATATCCAGTGTTTTCTGGCTAACTCAATCCGAGATATAACTACAGCATCTGTGTTTGTGATTTCCGGATATTATCAACGGACTATATTTTTTCGAATGTTTTATATCGAGGAACATTGTATTTTGAGCTTGGATACAGTAATTGGTTCCACATGGAGACACCAGCTCTACACATTCATATTTTCTAGGGAGAAAGCTAGAGGAGCTGCGGCAAGCAAACATGATATTTCTGTTTGTATAGGTGACATTTTATGCAGTTGCCTAACGAAAAGACTTTGCTTTTCTCCAAAACCATTTTTACTGTGATTTTCTCGGTCCATTGCATACGATTTCCACACCACTTTGTCCGGATATGACTGGATGAAACCAGAAATATCCGGTTTTGTTTTGGCTAACTCAATCCCCGAATTTTCTGCAGCCTCTGTGTTTGTGTTTTCCGATATTATCAATGGATTTCATTGTTTTGAATGTTTTTTATCGGGGAACTTTTTATTTTGAGCTTGGATACAGTAATAGGTTCGACATGGAGCCACCAGCTCTACATATTTGTATTTTCTAGGGAGAAAGCTAGAGGAGCTGTGGAAAGCAAACATGATATTTTTGTTTGTATTGATGAAATTTTATGCACTTGCCTAACGAAAAGACATTGCTCTTCTCCAAAATCATTTTTAATGTGATTTTCTCGGTCCATTGCATACGAATTCCAAACCATATTGTCTGGACTTGACTGAAAAACCAGAAATATCCGGTTGTGTTTTGGCTATCAATCGAAATATTGTGAAAGCCTCTGTGTTTGTGTTTTCTGGATATTATCGATGGACTTTATTGTTTTGAATGTTTTTATCGGGGAACATTATATTTTGAGCTTGCAGAATGTAATTGGTTCCACATGGAGACACCAGCTCTACACATTCATATTTTCTAGGGAGAAAGCTAGAGGAACTGTGGCAAAGAAACATGATATTTCCGTTTGTATAGATGACATTTTATGCACTTGCCTAACGAAAAGACTTTGCTTTTCTCCAAAACCATTCTTATTGTCATTTTCTCGGTCCATTGCATATGAATTACACACGAGTTTCTCCGGATATGATGGGATGAAACCGGAGATATCCGGTTTTGTTTTGGCTAACTGAATCACAGTTGTGCTACATACTCTGTGTTTGTGTATCCCTGATATTATCCCCGGACTTTATTGTTTTGAATGTTTTTTATCAGGGAAAATTTAATTTTGTGCTTGGAATCACTAATAGATTCATCATGGGAACCTCAGCTCTACACATTCGTATTTTCTAGGGAGAAAGCTAGAGGAACTGCAGCAAACAAACATGATATTTCTGTTTGTATAGATGACATTTTATGCACTTGCCTAAAGAAAAGACTTTGCTTTTCTCCAACACCCTTTGTACTGTGATTTTCTCGGTCCATTGCATATGAATTCCACACCAGTTTGTCTGGATATGACTGGATGAAACCGGAAATATCCGGTTTCTTTTTGGCTAACTCAATCCCAGATATTGCTACAGCCTCTGTGTTTCTGTTTTCTGGATATTATCAATGGACTTTATTTTTTTGAACGTTTTATATCGGGGAACATTTTATTTTGAGCTTGGATACAGTAATTGGTTCCACATGGAGACACCAGCTCTACACATTCATATTTTCTAGGGGGAAAGCTAGAGGAACTGCGACAAACAAACATGATATTTCTGTATAGATGGCATTTTATGCACTTACCTAATGAAATGACTTTTCTTTTCTCAAAAACCATTTGTACTGTGATTTTCCCAGTCCATTGCATAAGAATTCCACACGAGCTTGTCCGGATATGACTCGATGAAACCGGAAATATCCTGTTTTGTTTTGGCCAACTCAATCCCTGATATTACTACAGCCTCTGTGTTTCAGTTTTCCCTCTATTATCAACGGACTTGATTGTTTTGATTGTTTTTTTATCGGGGAACATTTAATTTCGATCTCAGACACACTATTTGGTTCCACATGGAGACACCAGCTCTATATATTCATATTTTCTAGGGAGAAAGCTAGAGGAACTGTGGCAAACAAACATGATATTTCTGTTTGTATAGATCACATTTTATGCACTTGCCTAACGAAAAGACTTTGCTTTTCTCCAAAACCATTCTTATTGTCATTTTCTCGGTCCATTGCATATGAATTACACACGAGTTTCTCCGGATATGATGGGATGAAACCGGAGATATCCGGTTTTGTTTTGGCTAACTGAATCACAGTTGTGCTACATACTCTGTGTTTGTGTATCCCTGATATTATCCCCGGACTTTATTGTTTTGAATGTTTTTTATCAGGGAAAATTTAATTTTGTGCTTGGAATCACTAATAGGTTCATCATGGGAACCTCAGCTCTACACATTCGTATTTTCTAGGGAGAAAGCTAGAGGAACTGCGGCAAACAAACATGATATTTCTGTTTGTATAGATGACATTTTATGCACTTGCAAAACGAAAATACGTTGCTTTTCTCCAAAACCATTCTTACTGTGATTTTCTCGGTCCATTGCTTACGAATTTCACACCAGTTTATCCGGATATGACTTTATGAAACCAGAAATATCCGGTTGTGTTTTGGCTAACTCAATCAGAAATATTGTGATAGCTTCTGTGTTTGTGTTTTCTGGATATTATCGATGGACTCTATTGTTTTGAATGTTTTTATCAGGGAACATTAAATATTGTACCGTGGAAACACTAATTGGCTCATCATGGGGAGTTCAGCTCCACACATTCGTATTTTCTATGGAGCAAGCTAGAGGAACTGCGGTAAACAAACATGATATTTCTGTTTGTATAGATGACATTTTATGCACTTGCCTAACAAAAAGACTGCTTTTCTCCAAAACCATTTTCACTGTGATTTTCTCGGTCCATTGCATACGAATTCCACACCACTTTGTCCAGATATGACTGGATTAAACTAGAAATATCCGGATTTGTTTTGGTTAACTCAATCCGAGATATTGCTACAGCCTCTGTGTTTGTGAATTCTGGATATTATCAATGAATTTATTGTTTTGAATCTTTTTTATCAGGGAACATTTTATTTTGAGCTTGGATACACTAATTGGTTCCACATGGAGACACCAGCTGTACATATTCTTATTTTCTAGGGAGAAAGCTAGAGGCAGTGCGACAAACAAACATGACATTTCTGTTTGTATAGATGACATTTTATGCACTTGCCTAACAAAAGACTTTGGTTTTCCCCAAAACCATTTGTACTGTGATTTTCTTGGTCCATTGCATATGAATTCCACACCAGTTTGTCTGGATATGACTGGATGAAACCGGAAATATCCGGTTTCTTTTCGGCTAACTCAATCCCAGATATTGCTACAGCCTCTGTGTTTCTGTTTTCTGGATATTATCAATGGACTTTATTGTTTTGAATGTTTTATATCGGGGAACATTTTATTTTGTGCTTGGATACAGTAATTGGTTCCACATGGAGACACCAGCTCTACACATTCATATTTTCTGCAACTGGAAATATCCGGTTTTGTTTTGACTAACTCAATCACAGATATGGCTACAGTCTCTGTGTTTGTGATTTCTGGATATTATCGACTGACTTTATTGTTTTGAAAGTTTTTTATCAGGGAACATTTAATTTTGTGCTTCTAATCATTAATTGGTTCCGCTTGGAGACACAAGCTGCAAACATTAGTATTTTCTGGGGAGAAAGCTAGAGGAACTGCGGCAAAAAAACATGATATTTCTGTTTGTATCGATGACATTTTATGCACTTGCCTAAGAAAAGACTGCTTTTCTCCAAAACCACACTTACTGTGATTTTCTCGGTCCATTGCATACGAATTCCACTCCAGTTTGTCCAGATATGACTGGATGAAACTGGAAATATCCGGTTTTGTTTTGGCCAAATCAATCCCAGATATTCCTACAGCCTCTGTGTTTGTGTTTTCTGGATGTTATCAATGGACTTTATTTTTTTGAATGTTTTTTATCGAGGAACATTTTATTTTGAGCTTGGATACAGTAATTGGTTCCACATGGAGACACGAGCTCTACACATTTGTATTTTCTAGGGAGAAAGCTAGAGGAACTCCAGCAAACAAACATGATATTTCTATTTGTATAGATGACATTTTATGCACTTGCCTAACGAAAAGACTTTGCTTTTCTCCAAAACCATTTTTACTGTGATTTTCTCGGTCCATTGCATACGAATTCCAGAGCAGTTTGTTAGGATATGACTGGATGAAACCAGAAATATCCGGTTGTGTTTTGGCTATCTCAATCCGAAATATTGTGAAAGCCTCTCTGTTTGTGCTTTCTGGATATTATCCATGGATTTTATTGTTTTGAATGTTTCTTATTTGATTACAATCAAATCAAGTGAATGTTGTCTTGTCCTTTCTTTACTTGACTTTACCATAACACTAGCCTGTACTTCTCACTCTGCCCTTCTGGAAAGTTCTCTGAGAGTGACACTATCAGCCCTTATCTTCTTTTATTATTTCACTTAAATCATCCTGTTTTCATCCTTGGTCCTTTGTCTTCTTTACTTTGACTGATTTCATCCTCTCACTTTTTTTCTACAGCTTTATTGGGTTTCAATTCACCCATTTAAAGTATAAAGTTCAGTGATATTTTATAGTATATTCACAAATATGGGCAAAAATCACCAGAGTCAAATCTAGAACATTTTTATTTCCTTAAAATGAAACTATATACTTTAACTAACATTCCATTGTGTTGTAGCTCCAAGAAGTCAATAAACTCCTTTCTTTAGATTTGCTGAACCATTTCATTTTTTCTTGTAGGACAGTTTTTTTGTGATTAATTGTCAATATTTTTCTTCATCTGAGAAGGTATTAATTTCTCTGTTCTTGCTGAATATAGAGGATTGTGGGCTAATAATCCTTTTCTTTCAGCACTTTGAATATGTCATCCCGCTGCCTTCTACTTTCTATGCTTTTTCATTAGAAACCATTTTTTTATTTTTATTCTTTTTAACTTTTATTTAATGAATAAAAATTTCCAGTGTACAGCTTATGGATTACAATGGCTTCCCCCTCCCATAACTTCCCTCCCACCCGCAACCCTCCCCTCTCCCTCTCCTTCTCCCCTTCCATTCACATCAAGATTCATTTTCAATTCTCTTTATATACAGAAGATCAATTTAGTATAAAGATTTCAACAGTTTGCACACACATAGAAACACAAAGTGAAACATACTGTTTGAGTACTAGTTATAGCATTAAATCAAAATGTACAGCACATTAAGGACAGAAATCCCACATGAGGAGCAAGTGCACAGTGGCTCCTGTTGTTGACCTAACAAATTGACACTCTAGTTTATGGCGCCAGTAACCACCCTAGGCTGTCGTCATGAGTTGCCAAGGCTATGGAAGCCTTCCAAGTTTGCCAACTCTGATCATATTTAGACAAGGTCATAAAAGACAGGGTGAGGATAGTAACCAATGATCCTAAGAGTGGCATTTACCAGGTTTGAACAATTATACAGCATTAAGTGGGGAAGAGGACCATCAGTACACACAGGTTGGGAGTAGAGCCATTGGTGGTAGAGTAGAGGTTATGATTACAAAGGAATGAGGCCCAAGTATGCTAGACAGGGTCTAGAACAAAGGGCAGAGTCATTCTTAGAGGAGCTAAGAAAGGTGCTGTCTAAGCTACAATTAAGTTTTCTGACTGAGAGGCAAATAGAACCTGATAGAAGGGGCTTGATAATAATCTGTTGGGCTTTAGGCCTTGTAAGTTAAGAGGCCCAGGCCTATCTATCTCTTCACATAGGGTATATCCTAAGGGAGGTGTGAACCTCCTAGGGGAAGGCACTCTGTCGACTTTCATTACTTGGCTGGGCTAGGAGGAGAGCTGGCCAGGTAAAGGCAGGTGGCATCTCTAGCAAGAAATTTACAGTTCTGCCTGCAATGTTGCTTACCCTACTTGACCATCCCCTCAGCTGCAGTGGTCACTTTGGAAGTTGGGCTGAGTGAAGGGCTTTTCAGCTTAGAGCCAATAAGATCTGTGGCTCTGACCTGGGCATTCTTCGACTCCAGGGCAGGTCCATTTCCAGTGATCCAACTCTTGGCAGAGCTGCCAGCGCTCTTCACAAGCTGACTTCTGCTGAAGCCCAGGCTTACCACATTGAAAGCACTGCAATGGACTGGACTGTTGGATCTCCTTGAAGGCAGATCACTGTACAGAACAGCCATTAATAGGCCTGCCACCCATTGCTTCTGATGCCTAGCTTTCTTTTCCTCTTGGTTTGTGTTAAAGCAGACCAGAGGATGCAAGTCAAGGGAGTGCCCGTGTCCCATCTCTAATCTTCTGTGGCCTGAACTACAAGTCTATAGTCACAGGCATGTTCTGTAGTAGTGTTTCTAAGGCAGACAATGCCCATGAGGAAAATTATATTCTCACTTTAAAATTTTCTTTCCCTTTGGTCTGAAAGGGAGGTTTTTTCTACTTACTGTATACTTCGCTGATGGCGAAGTGAATCTAGCTATGAGATTATTAGTCAAGTTCTTATTTTGGCTATGCTATTACAGAAAAATGTTAGCCATCTCTCTTATAAGGTCTAAAGATTAAATTGTGCATCCTACAGATTCCTTCATAATAGAATTAGTTTCCTACCTTGAAGAGAATAGAGAAATGAAAGCACAAGTTGGGCTTAGAATAGAGAAAAGAGGGAGCAAGTCCTAGATCGCTTGCTGAAAATAGCAATATGACATGAATACTTAGCAAACAGTTAGAAACCATTTTTTAAAAATATGATGTCATTTCTCTCTTGCTGCTTTTAAGAGTATCTGTTTGCCTTTGACTTTTTAACACTTTATCATGTGCCTAATTGTAATTATCTTAACTCCAAGATTATCCCACTAGAGATTTATTGAGCTTTGTGAGTATATAATCATGTTCATCAAATTTAGGAACTTCTTTTTTTTAATCTAAAGATTTTTTTAAAACTTTTATTTAGTACATATAAATTTCCAAAGTACAGTTTATGGATTACAATGACTTTCCCCCCTCCCCATAACTTCCCTCCCACTTGTACCCCTTCCATCTCCCGCTCCCTCTCCCATTCCATTTACATCAAGATTCATTTTCAATTATCTTTATATACAGAAGATCGATTTAGTATATATTAAGTAAAGATTTCATCAGTTTGCACCCACACAGAACATAAAGTGTAAAATACTATTTCAGTACTAGTTATAGCATTAATTCACATTGGACAAATCATTAAGGACAGAGATCCCACATGAGGAGTAAGTGCACAGTGACTCCTGTTGTTGACTTAACAATTTGACACTCTTGTTTATGGCGTCTGTAATCTCCCTAGGCTCTAGTCATGAGTTGCCAAAGCTATGGAAGCCTTTAGGGTTCACCGACTTCGATCATATTCAGACAAGGTCACAGTCAAAGTGGAAGTTCTCTCCTCCCTTCAGAGAAAGGTACCTCCTTCTTTCATGGCCCCGTTCTTTCTACTGGGATCTCACTCACAGAGATCTTTCATTTATGTCCTCTTTCTTTTTTTTTTGCCAGAGTTTCTTGACTTTCCATGCCTAAAATACTCTCATGGGCTCTTCAGCCAGATCCAAATGCCTTAAGGGCTGATTCTGAGGCCAGAGTGCTGTTTAGGACATCTGCCATTCTATGAGTCTGCTGTGTATCCCGCTTCCCATGTTGGATCATTCTCTCCCTTTTTA
Organism: Lepus oiostolus; assembly: GCA_036325905.1. NCBI lineage: Eukaryota > Metazoa > Chordata > Mammalia > Lagomorpha > Leporidae > Lepus > Lepus oiostolus. Next base: position 995,485 of record CM070804.1, read on the forward strand.
ATTCTATCAGTTAGTATTAGCAGACACTAGTCATGTTTGTGTGATTCCTTTGACTCTTAGACCTATCAGTGTGATCAATTCTTAACCATTATTTGCCCGCTGCCAGACCTTTTCTCACTCCCTCTCCGATGTGCTCATTATGCTATCCACAGTTCTTTTTTTTTTTTTGACCTTTTTTTCCCAATCTGTTTCTCAGGCTGCATAATCTCACTGACTGTTTTATCTAGTTATTCATTCTTTTAGTACTCAAACCTGTTGACAGATTTTTTTGTTGTATGAGATTTTTTTGTTTCAGTTATTATCCTTTTCAACTCTAAATTTTCTGTTTAGTTCCTTTTTATAATTTCTGTCTGCTAATTGATACCTTTTATTGAATGAAATACTGATCTCATACTGTGCTTTAGCCCTGACATATCATTTCCTCTAAGTCTTTGAGCAATATAAAAGAGCTGAATTAAAGTCCTTGTATAGTTAAGTCTATTGTCTGCTTCTTCAGAAGCAGTGTCTATTGATTACCCTTTCTTTTCCTGCATGTAGGTTATAATTACTTATTTACTTTTAAAATAATTTTTGTTGCAAACTAGATATTTTAAATAAAATCATGTGGCTATAGTCACCATACTGTGCAACAGAATATCAGAACTTATTTATTCTTTTTAATTTTCTTAGATTTATTTTATTTATTTGAAAGACAGCAAGACAGAGAGAAGGAGAGACAGAGAGAAGAGATCTTCCTTCTGCTGGTTCACTCTCCAAATGGCTGCAATGCCCAGGTGGGCTAGATCAAGGCCAGGAGCCAAGAATTCTATCCAGGTCTCCCATGTGGGTGGCAGGGGCCCAAGTGCTTAGGCTATCCTCTTTCCCAGCTGTATTAGCAGGGAGCTGGATTGAAAATGAAGCAACCAGGACTCAAACTGTTACTCTTATATGGGATGCTGGCATCGCAGGTTGCGATGTAACCTGTTGTGCCACAATGCCTGACTTTATTTCCCTTTTCCAACTGTAACAGTATCCTCATTGACCAGAAAGGTTGTTGTTGAATAATTTTTAAAACTCACTCTGTAGAACCTATATTTCTTGTTATTTTTAGTAGCTGAAGTCTCTATAGAAATTTCCTGAAATGCTTGAACCGGTAAGTCTCCTAGTCTATGCTAGGGGGCTTTCTGCAAGTTGGGCATTCCTTCAGCAGTCATCCAGGCAATTTACTACTTTGCTGGCCTTGATTTCCTGCTTACTTCAAACCTTGAGGTCACCCAGAGGTGACAGCTTCAAGCTTTCTCACATCTTTCCTGAGCAAGCTGACAGCTCTGGGCGTTATGTTCAGTGCTGTTCATTTAGGTGGCCATCTACAGTCTCAGGAGTGTATCAGAACTATTCAGAACCTTTATGAATATCTCACTCCTCAGATTTTCCTTTTAGTTTTTTTTTTTTTTTTTGGACAGGCAGAGTGGATAGAGAGACAGAGAGAAAGGTCTTCCTTTTCGCCATTGGTTCACCCTCCAATGGCCGCTGCAGCCGGCGCATCGTGCTGATCCGAAGCCAGGAGCCAGGTGCTTTTCCTGGTCTCTCATGCGGATGCAGGGCCCAAGGACTTGGGCCATCCTCCACTGCCTTCCCGGGCCATAGCAGAGAACTGGCCTGGAAGAGGGGCAACTGGGATAGAATCCAGTGCCCCAACCGGGACTAGAACCCTGTGTGCCGGCGCTGCAAGGCGGAGGATTAGCCTGTTAAGCCACGGCACCGGCCCCTTTTAGTTTTTGATGAGCTGTTTTTTGTTATCCACCACCTCAGGTTGCTGGTTGCTCAGTTAAACAATTACCTTTAAATGTTTTGAACAAATGCCTCTAAGGAATGGGCCTCTTCATACCAAGTGAGCTCTGATTAGTTCAAATAGTCTTATAGGTAAAGTCCTCCAAAAAACCATCATCCACGTCAGATAATGACAGTGTTCTGGGGCTAAAGCTTTGACAGAACCATAACCCGGTTGACTTATTTCACAGTGTGGTTTTTCAAAGCTACCATGCAGTTGGAGAGAGAGGGATGGGTATAGGACAAGTTAAAATGCCATTGAGGCACTTTGACCATTTTGAGTAGCTATTTTTCTGGTGTATATATGTTCCATAGATTGTACAGGCCTTTAGTTAGCTTCATGTGTTCTGAAAAAGTTGATTCTATAATTATTGTAAATTTTTCACTGATATGTGGGACAGAGAATTTTCTCAGAGACCTGAGCTTCTGCTTGCAAATTGCTGTGAAGCCTTAGGGTACAGCCCAGTTTGACCCCATGCTGGGTTTTGAGGCCAACCCAAGGGCTGGCTGTCTGCCCTCCTTTATGCTGCTGGTGCTTCTGGTAGTGATTGTTTTCCTGGCCTTTACTACTAGAGCACTTCTTCCTGACACATCTTGCTTCCAGAGAAGGAGACGGAGCCGCAGGGCCAGGTTCAGTGCACAGAGATGGCCCGCAGGCATCTGAAGAAGTATATCTGAATATCTCTTGCTCTTGGTGGGCAGGCATAAGAAACAGATGTACCAGAGGGGCCAAATTATGGTCACCTCACCAGCAACCTACTGGCTGGGAGGGTCTGGGGAAGAGATGTGAAGATGACAAGGTTAAACTACAGAACAGCATTTCATATCAGGTAGCAGACCTACATCATTTAAAGGGGTAACTTGTTGAGCTTAATCAGGAGTTTCTTCCACAAGAAGATCAGCTTCAGCACTACAGACAGAAAAGTACTTTCCTTGTGCAGTGGTTAGCATATGAGAATTTTCAGTGTGGACAGCAGGTCAAGGAATTAAGAGCATGATATGAAGAAAAATTAGCAGACCAATTTTTTCAACAAAATCAAGAGACTCACAAAGTTCAAGCAAATGATGGAGAATAATCAGGTGTGAATGATCATGTAGTAGCTAAAAATATTCCAAAAGTAGCTGAGAATGAAGAACCCCCAAGTTATACTACATATGGGAAAGAACAAATCAAAGAGGTGGTGATGTGGGATGGCTGGAATAGAAGAGAATGACCTAGTGATGATCTTCCCACTGCTTTAAAGAGGACTTCTATTTCAGTTTCTGAACATGGAACTCATCAAACAATTTCCCATCTTCCAAGTAGACAACCTCTGTCCACAAATTTGGCTGAAGATGCACAGGTGAACCACAATGCAAACCTTGGTACTCAAAACAGAACCCTTCTAACATTCTTCAGCATTTAACTAGAGGCCCAAACTTGGAGAGTGAACCCAGAATTCTAACAGCTGTACTAAACAGACTTCCAAGGATAAATTTGGTGTCTTCCATAAATTGAAGCAAAACGATGAAGAATGAGAGCTTCAGGTGGACTTTGCAAACTGTGAAAAGCAGCATTTCAATGATGTCCTTTAAATCCTAAGGAAAAGCTTAAAAAAACATAAAGTACTGTAAAATGAAATTTCTACTCCATCATTTTTACTTTTTTTAAATAAAGATCAGTTCTATGGGTTGTAAAGATACATTGAGATAATGAATCAATATATCCATGTATATATGTGAACCTTTTCCTATTACATTCTCTAAGTAGACACTTTATTTGTTATGTTACGGTTGAGCCAAAACAGTTAATCTTTGCATTTAAAGCAAACTACTGTGTTTTTCACATTTTATTGAGCCCAATAATTCTTTCCACAAGTAGACAAGCAAGGAAAAATTGTTGTACATTTTATGTTTCACATAGTTTAATCAGAGTGAGAACAGTTACTCAGTTGAAAACTTTTTATGTAGTAATGTATTGTTAGCCCAACAGATGTTCTATATCTATCCCTTATTTCATGATCTTCAAGGAGTTATACCTATAATAATTACATAAAAAAGGGGAAATGGAAAATAAACACTGGACAACATGTGTACAAAATTCCCTCCCTACTCCTGTTATTTTACATGAGTGCTAATGTGTTTTGGCAAATAAGTTTTCAGTTGGGGCCTGGTAAGACATGACAGTATTTATGAGTTATATCTTATATCTTACTTGGTTCTTGAACTTGTGGAATGCAGGATTCATATGCATTTTCAGTTTTTATTTTTTCCTCAAGTAACACCAGTACTGCTTCACTATGGCCATCACTAGCTAATTTTTTTATATTTTCATAGTTCAGACTGGTGAAGATATTTGTGATTGAAATGCCAGATCCTGAAAGGGGCTAAATCTACTTTGAAATGAATCTGCAATCAGGATTTCAAAGCTTTTCTGATCATTTTAGTGATCTTTTATGACTAGACTTTTTCAGAAGTACTACATAAAGAATTTTAGCATGTTTTTATAAATGCACAAATAAATGTAAGTACAGTGAGGTCCCCTACTATTTTATTAAAATAGCTTAAAATTTATAACAAAAATGAATCATTGTCATTAATATGTTAGTTAAGAACACATAAAGCTCATATTTGTTAGACTTACAAAATTATTTAAATGTATTTGCCTTTTATTTAACTCTATTTAATAAAATGTATAAGCTAGCTAATCCCTGTTCTCTGATTTAAATCATTTAAAAAATCTTATCCCACCTCCTAAAACAAAAAGTTTTAATCATAAATAGAAATTTAAGATTGTCAACCCTGTTTTTCAGAAGGATGACTGTTAATTGCACACAAACAACATGAAATGCATTTCCCCCTAGTACTAATATTTCAGTCAAAATTCAGACTAACAGTGGCTAAGAGATAAGTCATTCACTTGCTGAGGTGCTCCAATTCTTAAACTTCAGCTTCAAATTAATTAATGACCATGAAAAGATGCAATAATCTACTGTTTTTCCCACATTGTCAAACAATCCATGACTTTATCGTAATTAGAATCAGGCCATATTTAAGAAGTATTATGGTTCACAGAATTTTTTAAATGTAATTAAAGGGAAGTGACATACATCTTTTGGGCCTTAGTGTGAGGAGATGAATCTAAAAATACTCCTAGTTGTACTTCTTTCTATTTAATTTTGTAAAATCTGTACAAAAGAAAATCATGAAATTACCTTAGTTGCTTTGTCATAAAAACCATTTGGTTGTATGGTAGCTATTACATAGCAAAATTTCTTCAATTAACAACTAAGAATTTTTTTAAGTTTTATTTATTTATTTGAAAGGCAGAGTTACAGAGAGAATGGAAGAGACAGAGAGAGAGAGAGGTCTTCCTTTTACTGGTTCACTCCCCAAATGGCCACAATGGCCAGAGCAAGGCTGAGCCAGGCTAAAGCTAGGAGCCAGGAGCTTCATCCTGCACTACCATTTGGCTGTCAAGGGCCCAAGTACGTGAGCCATCTTATGTTGCATTTCACAGACCATTAGCAAGGAGTTAGATTGGAGCTAGAGCTGCTGCCAGGGGGTTGAATTGGTGGCCATGTGGGTGCTGGTGTCACAGGTGGCAGCTTTACTACACTACAACACCAGCACCAGCAGCCTAGACATTTCATAACTGGAGAAATCCCAGACTAATTGATAATATTTTTGACCGTATTAACTATGTGAATCTTTTAAAAAAATATTTGTTTATTTGAAAAGCAGAGTTAGAGATGGAGGAGGCAGAGAAAGATCTTCCATCTGTTCACTCCCCATTTGGCCACAACCACTGGGGCTGGGCCAGGCCAAAGCCAAGAGCTTCTTCTAGGTCTCCCATATGGGTGTCAGGGGCCTGGATCAGAAGTAGAGCAGCTGGGACACTTACTGGCACCCATATGGGATGCCAGTGTCACAGAGGATTGCTTAATCTCCTATGCGACAACAACTACCCTATGTGAATCAACATTCTACAATCTGTTTTAGACATACTGTTTTTATGTTTTACTTCTGCCTTAAGCTTTCAGGTTTTCTTGATGTATTTTTTGCCCTAATTTAGTGTTAAGTTGATGGAAATCATCTCTTGCTGGGTTCTGATAAATTAAAAATTGAAAAAAAAAGAGGCTATTTATCTCTTTATGAAAGACAGAATCTTCCATCCACTGGTTCATTCCTCAAATGGTTGCAACAGCCAGGAGCCAGGAACTCCATCCTGGTTGCCCACATGGATGGCAGGGACCCAAGTGCTTGAGCCATTGTCTTCTCTCTTCTAGGTGCATTAGCAGGAAGCTGGATCAGAAGCAGAATACCCAGCACTCAAACCTGAACTCTAGTATGGAGTGTAGGCATCCTAAGTAGCGGCTTAACCTGATGGACCACAACATCCACCCCTGAAGTCATCTGGAATCTTTTCCTTTTATCAGTTTCCAAGTCTACTAGTTTTCATAGAATTTTTCTTTAATTTGTGGCTTGTAATTATTTCTTCCAGCGTCTTTAATATTCATGATTCCTTGAATGGTGTTTTGCTACTTTTCTTTTCTCAATCCCCTTGTGTTCAAGGAAGTTTCTGTCTCTAATAACTTCAATTTCCACCCAGATGGGCAATGATTCTCAAATTCTGTCCTCATCCTAGAGCTTCCTTCTGCATTCTGAAATAATGTTTCCTGGCAATTCTGCCTTATTTTCCAGAGAATCTTAATGTTTCCACATGAACAGATCTGTCTCACTAAAACTTTTTTAAAAAAATGTAAAATGTCATCCTACTTTAAAACATATTTTATTTACTTAAAAGGCAGGGTGACAAAGAGAAAGGGAGAGACAAAGAGAGAAAGAGATCTTCCGTTCACTGGTTCACTCTCTCAAATGGCCGCTACAGCCAGGGATAGGCCAGGCTGAAGCCAGGAGCCTCAGACTGAGTCTCCCGTGTCGATGGCAAGAGTCCAACCAAGTATGTGGGCCATCATCTAGTGCTTTTCCAGGCACATTAGTAGGGAGCTGGATTAGAAGCAGAACTAGGCCGGCACTGTGGCTTAACAGGCTAATCCTCCACCTTGCGGCACCGGCACACCAGGTTCTAGTCCTGGTTGGGGCGCCGGATTCTATCCCGGTTGCCCCTCTTCCAGGCCAGCTCTCTGCTATGGCCCGGGAAGGCCTTGGAGGATGGCCCAAGTCCTTGGACCCTGCACCCGCATGGGAGACCAGGAGAAGAACCTGGCTCCTGGCTTCGGATAAGCGAGATGCGCCGACCTCAGCAGCCATTGGAGGGTGAACCAACGGTAAAGGAAGACCTTTCTCCCTCCCTCTCTCTCTCTCTCACTGTCTAACTCTGCCTGTCAAAAAAAAAAAAAAAAGAGTACACAGGAAAAGTAGTGATTTTTCAAAGATTTCTAATTCTAAATGTTTGAAATAAATTTGTTGTCACAGGGATTGGTGTCATTTGAGGATGTGAGTGTGGACTTCAGTCAGGAAGAATGGCATAAAATGAACCCTGCTCAGAAGACCCCGTACAGAGATTTCATGCTGGAGAGCTACAGCCATCTCGTCTCAGTAGGTAAGCAGACCTTATTACGTGTCTCCTTGTAGAATATATATCCTTTCTTTTTCTGTTAACTTTTTAAAAAAAATATTATTTATTTATTCGAAAGGTAAAATTAGAAAGAGGGAGAGGCAGAGGCAGAGAGCAAGAAGTCTTCCATCTGCTGATTCACTCCTAAAATGCCACAAAGGCCAGGGCTGGGCCAGTGCAAAGCCAGGAGTCAAGATCTTTGTCCTAGCATCACACATGGGTGCAGGGGCCCAAGCACTTTTCCAGGCACATTAGCTGGATCAGAATTGGAGCAGCCAGGACTAGTTCTAGTACCCATATGGGATGCCAGCACTTTAAGCGACAGCTTAACCTGCTATGCCACAATGTTGGCCCCAATGTACATCCTTTTTAAAAATTATCATGACATATGGGCCCTTATAGAGATTAATATTGTACTGGCTTTGAATTAAGAGGTCTAAGGTTAAGAGACAAAAATGATGGTTTTATCCCATTGAAAACTTTGCCATGTTTTTGAATCTTCAGAATCCCAAAAGCCCATGAATCTCATCTATATATATATATTCTCAATTATTCTGTTTATAGGATATTGTGTTACCAAACCTGATGTGATATTCAAATTGGAACAAGGTGAAAAGCTGTGGTCCTTGGAGGACAAATTGCTAAACCAGCAGGAACCAGGTGAGTGAACACTGACAGAAAGAGATCTGGGGTTGTTTGACCTTAGAAGAACACTTTTGTTAGTTTATTTTTTTAATTATTGAAATAGTTATTGAAATATAATGCATGTATCATATAATTCCTTATTTAAAGTACAAAGTTCAGTGACTTGGCATATGCACAAATTTATACAAACATCACCACAGTCAATTTTCATCACTTCAGAAAGAAACCTGTATCTTTCAGTTATCACCCTTCTAACCCCTAGCCTCTCTGGTCCTAAGCAATTACTAATGTCCTTCTGTCTCTACATTTGCCTATTCTGGACATTTCATATAAATGGAATTATATAACATTTGATCATTTATTACTGGTTCCTTTGGCTTAGTTTACAAGATTGATATGTATCAGTACTTCATCCTTTTGTGGCCAGATAATATAACACTGTATGGACATACCACATTTTGTTTGCCTATTCATTAGTGATTTGCCTTTTGGCTGTTGTGAATAAAGCTGATATAAACATTCATTTACGTGTTTCTATATGGATATATGTTTTTATTTTTCTTAAGTATATACTTAGGATGAAACTGCTGGGTGATACAGCACCTCTTTGTTTATATCTTAGAGGACCTAATTTTTCTGATTTATACACATCCTCACCATAGTAGGAGATTTTATTCTAACCATTCTTACGGATATGAAGTGGTCCCCTTGTGGTTTTGATTTATATTTCTGTTAGTCTGCTGGAGCTTTCATAATAAAATACCATAAGCTGAGTGACTTAAACAACAGTAATGTATTTCTTATAGTTGTATAGGCTGAAATTCCAAGATTAAGGTGCCAGTAGGTTGATTTTCTTGGTCCATTGCATACGAATTCCACACCAGTTCACCGGATATGACTGGATGAAACCGGAAATATCCGGATTTGTTTTGTCTAACTCAATCCCAAATATTGCTACAGCCTCTGTGTTTGTGTTTTCCAGATATTATCCACGGACTTTATTGTTTTGAATGTTTTTAGCAAAGAACATTTAATTTTGTACCATTGAAACACTAATTGGTTCATCATGGAGACACCAGCTCCAAATATTCCTATTTTCTAGTGAGAAAGCTAGAGGAACTGCGGTAAACAATCATGATATTTCTGTTTGTATAGATGACATTTTATGCACTTGCCTAACGAAAAGACTTTGCTTTTCTCGAAAACCATTTTTACTGTGATTTTCCCGGTCCATTGCATACAAATTCCACACCACTTTGTCCAGGTATGACTGGATGAAACCGGAAATATCCGGTTTTGATTTGGCTAACTGAATCAAAGATATTGCTACAGCCTCTGTGTTTGTGTTTTCTAGATATTATTAATGGACTCTATTGTTTTGAATGTTTTTTATCGGGGAATATTTTATTTTGAGCTTGGATACAGTAATTGGTTCCACATGGAGACACCAGCTCTGCATATTCGTATTTTCTAGGGAGAAAGCTTGAGGAAGTGCAACAAACAAACATATTTCTGTTTGTATAGATGACATTTTATGCACTTGCCTAACGAAAAGCCTTTGCTTTTCTCCGAAACCATTTTTACTGTGATTTTCTCGGTCCACTGCATAGGAATTCCACACCAGCTTGTCCGGATATGAGTGGATGAAACCGGAAATATCGGGCTATGTTTTGGCTAACTCAATCCCAGATATTGCTACAGACTCTCTGTTTGTGTTTTCCGGATATTATCCACGGACTTTATTGTTTTGAATGTTTTTTATCAGGGAACATTTAATTTTGTGGTTGGAAACACTAATTGGTTCCAAATGGAGAAACAAGCTCTACACATTCCTATTTTCTAGGGAGAAAGCTAGAGGAACTGCGACAAACATGATATTTCTGTTTCTATCGATGACATTTTATGCACTTGCCTAACGAAAAGACTTTGCTTTTCTCCAAAACCATTTGTACTCTGATTTTGTCGGTCCATGGCATATGAATTCCACACCAGTTTGTTCGGATATGACTGGATGAAACCAGAAATATCCGGTTGTGTTTTGTCTACCTCACTCCTAAATATTGTGAAAGCCTCTGTGTTTGTGTTTTCTGGATATTATTGATGGACTTTATTGTTTTGAATGTTTTTATCAGGGAACATTTAATTTTGTACCATTGATACACTAACTGGTTCATCATGGGAAAACCAGCTCTACACTTTCGTATTTTCTAGCGACAATGATAGAGGAACTACGGCAAACAATCATGATATTTCTGTTTGTATAGATGACATTTTATGCACTTGCCTAACGGAAAGACTATGCTTTTCTACAAAACCATTTTTACTGTGATTTTCTCGGTCCATTGCGTACAAATGCCACACCACTTTGTCTGGATATGACTGGATGAAACCAGAAATATCCGGTTTTCTTTTCGCTAACTCAATCCCAGATATTGCTACAGCCTGTCTGTTTTTGTTTTCCAGATATTATCCACGGACTTTATTGTTTTGAATGTTTTTTATCTGGGAACATTTAATTTTGTGGTTGGAAACACTAATTGGTTCCACATGGAGACACCAGCTCTACACATTCGCATTTTCTAGGGAGAAAGCTAGAGGAACTGCGACAAACAAACATGATATTTCTGTTTGTATAGATGACTTTTTATGCACTTGCCTAAAGAAAAGACTTTGCTTTTCTCCAAAACCATTTGTACTGTGATTTTGTCGGTCCATGGCATATGAATTCCACACCAGTTTCTCCGGATATGACTGGATGAAACAAGAAATAACCGGGTTTTTTTTTGGCTAACTCAATTCAAAATATTGTGAAAGGCTCTGTGTTTGTCTTTTCTGGATATTATCGATGGACTTTATTGTTTTGAATGTTTTTATCAGGGAATATTTAATTTTGTACCATTGATAAACTAGTTGGTTCATCATGGGGACACCAGCTCCACACATTCATATTTTCTAGGGAGTAAGCTAGAGGAACTGAACAAACAAACATGATAGTTCTGTTGGTATAGATGACATTTTATGCACTTGCCTAACGAAAAGACTTTGCTTTTCTCCAAAATCATTTTTACTGTGATTTTCTCGGTCCATTGCATACGAATTCCACACCACTTTGTCCGGATATGACTGGATGAAACCAGAAATATCCGGTTGTGTTTTGGCTAACTCATCCCTGATATTGCTACAGCCTCTGTGTTTGTGTCTTCCAGATAGTATCCATGGACGTTATTGTTTTGACTATTTTTTATCCGGGAACATTTAATTTTGTGCTTGGAAACTCTAATTGGTTCCACTTGGAGACACCAGCTCTACACATTTGTATTTTCTAGGGAGAAAGCTAGAGGAACTCCGACAAAGAAACATGATATTTCTGTTTGTATAGATGACATTTTATGCACTTGCCTAATGAAAAGACTTTGCTTTTCTCCAAAACCATTTTTACTGTGATTTTCTCGCTCTATTGCATATGAAATCCAGACCAGTTTGTCCGGATATCACTGGATTAAACCAGAAATATCCGGGTTTTTTTGGCTAACTCAATCTGAAATATTGTGCAAGACTCTGTGTTTGTGTTTTCTGGAAATTATCGATGGAGTTTATTGTTTTGAATGTTTTTATCAGGGAACATTTAATTTCGTACCGTTGAAACTAAATGGTTCATCATGGCAACAGCAGCTCTACACATTCGTAATTTCTAGGAAGAAAGATAGAGGAACTGCGAAAAACAAACATGATATTTCTGTTTGTATAGATGACATTTTATGCACTTGCCTAACGAAAAGACTTTGCTTTTCTCCAGAACCATTTTTACTGTGATTTTCTCGGTCCATTGCATATGAATTCCATATCAGTTTGTCCAGGTATGACTGCATGAAACCGGAAATATCCGGTTTTGTTTTGGCTAACTCAATCCGAAATATTGCTACAGCCTCTGTGTTTGTGTTTTCAGGTATTATCAAAGAACTTTATTGTTTTGAATGTTTTTTATCGAGGAACATTTAATTTTATTTTGTGCTTGGAATCACTAATTGGTTCCACATGGAGACACCAGCTCTACACATTCGTATTTTCTAGGGAGAAAGCTAGAGGAACTGCGGGAAACAAACATGATATTTCTGGTTGTATAGATGACATTTTATGCACTTGCCTAACGAAAAGACTTTGCTTTTCTCCAAAACCATTTTTAATGTGATTTTCTTGGTCCATTGAAAAGGAAATGCACACCAGTTTGTCCGCATATGACTGGATGAAACCGGGAATATTCGGTTATGTTTTGGGTAACTCAATCCGAAATATTGTGAAAGCCTCTGTGTTTGTGTTTTCTGGATATTATCGATGGACTTTATCGTTTTGAATGTTTTTATCAGAGAACATTTAATTTTGTACCATTGAAATACTATTTGGTTCATCATGGGGACACCAGCTCTACACATTCGTATTTTCTAAGGAGAAAGCTAGAGGAACTGCAACAAACAAACATGATATTTTTGTTTGTATAGATGACATTTTATGCACTTACTTAAGGAAATGATTTTGCTTTTCTCCAAAACCATTTTTACTGTGATTTTCTCGGTCCATTGCATACGAATTCCACACCACTTTGTACGAATATGACTGGATGAAACCAGAAATATCCGGTTTACTTTTGGCTTACTCAATCCCAGATATTGCTACAGCCTCTGTGTTAGTGTTTTCTGAATATTATCAATGGACTTTATTGTTTTGAATGTTTTTATCAGGGAACATTTAATTTTGTGCTGGTAATCAAAAAATTGTTCCACATGGAGACCCCAGCTCTACATATTTGTATTTTCTAGGGAGAAAGCTTCAGGAAGTGCGACAAACAAACATGATATTTCTGTTTGTATAGATGACATTTTATGCACTTGCCTAAAGAAAATACTTTCCTTTTCTCCAAAACCATTTTTACTGTGATTTTCTCGGTCCACTGCATAGGAATTCCACACCAGCTTGTCCGGATATGAGTGGATGAAACCGGAAATATCGGGCTATGTTTTGGCTAACTCAATCCCAGATATTGCTACAGACTCTCTGTTTGTGTTTTCCGGATATTATCCACGGACTTTATTGTTTTGAATGTTTTTTATCAGGGAACATTTAATTTTGTGGTTGGAAACACTAATTGGTTCCAAATGGAGAAACAAGCTCTACACATTCCTATTTTCTAGGGAGAAAGCTAGAGGAACTGCGACAAACAAACATGATATTTCTGTTTCTATCGATGACATTTTATGCACTTGCCTAACGAAAAGACTTTGCTTTTCTCCAAAACCATTTGTACTCTGATTTTGTCGGTCCATGGCATATGAATTCCACACCAGTTTGTTCGGTTATGACTGGATGAAACCAGAAATATCCGGTTGTGTTTTGTCTACCTCACTCCTAAATATTGTGAAAGCCTCTGTGTTTGTGTTTTCTGGATATTATTGATGGACTTTATTGTTTTGAATGTTTTTATCAGGGAACATTTAATTTTGTACCATTGATACACTAACTGGTTCATCATGGGAACACCAGCTCTACACTTTCTTATTTTCTAGCGACAATGATAGAGGAACTGCGGCAAACAATCATGATATTTCTGTTTGTATAGATGACATTTTATGCACTTGCCTAACGGAAAGACTATGCTTTTCTACAAAACCATTTTTACTGTGATTTTCTCGGTCCATTGCATACAAATGCCACACCACTTTGTCTGGATATGACTGGATGAAACCAGAAATATCCGGTTTTCTTTTCGCTAACTCAATCCCAGATATTGCTACAGCCTGTCTGATTTTGTTTTCCGGATATTATCCACGGACTTTATTGTTTTGAATGTTTTTTTATCTGGGAACATTTAATTTTGTGCTTGGAAACACTAATTGGTTCCACATGGAGACACCAGCTCTACACATTCGCATTTTCTAGGGAGAAAGCTAGAGGAACTGCGACAAACAAACATGATATTTTTGATTGTATAGATGACTTTTTATGCACTTGCCTAAAGAAAAGACTTTGCTTTTCTCCAAAACCATTTGTACTGTGATTTTGTCGGTCCATGGCATATGAATTCCACACCAGTTTCTCCAGATATGACTGGATGAAACAAGAAATAACCGGTTTTTTTTTGGCTAACTCAATTCAAAATATTGTGAAAGGCTCTGTGTTTGTCTTTTCTGGATATTATCGATGGACTTTATTGTTTTGAATGTTTTTATCAGGGAATATTTAATTTTGTACCGTTGATAAACTAGTTGGTTCATCATGGGGACACCAGCTCCACACATTCATATTTTCTAGGGAGTAAGCTAGAGGAACTGAACAAACAAACATGATAGTTCTGTTGGTATAGATGACATTTTATGCACTTGCCTAACGAAAAGACTTTGCTTTTCTCCAAATTCATTTTTACTGTGATTTTCTCGGTCCATTGCATACGAATTCCACACCACTTTGTCCGGATATGACTGGATGAAACCAGAAATATCCGGTTGTGTTTTGGCTAACTCATCCCTGATATTGCTACAGCCTCTGTGTTTATGTCTTCCAGATAGTATCCATGGACGTTATTGTTTTGACTGTTTTTTATCCGGGAACATTTAATTTTGTGCTTGGAAACTCTAATTGGTTCCACATGGAGACACCAGCTCTACACATTTGTATTTTCTAGGGAGAAAGCTAGAGGAACTCCGACAAAGAAACATGATATTTCTGTTTGTATAGATGACATTTTATGCACTTGCCTAATGAAAAGACTTTGCTTTTCTCCAAAACCATTTTTACTGTGATTTTCTTGCTCTATTGCATATGAAATCCAGACCAGTTTGTCCGGATATCACTGGATTAAACCAGAAATATCCGGGTTTTTTTGGCTAACTCAATCTGAAATATTGTGCAAGACTCTGTGTTTGTGTTTTCTGGATATTATCGATGGAGTTTATTGTTTTGAATGTTTTTATCAGGGAACATTTAATTTCGTACCGTTGAAACTAAATGGTTCATCATGGGAACAGCAGCTCTACACATTCGTAATTTCTAGGAAGAAAGATAGAGGAACTGCGAAAAACAAACATGATATTTCTGTTTGTATAGATGACATTTTATGCACTTGCCTAACGAAAAGACTTTGCTTTTCTCCAGAACCATTTTTACTGTGATTTTCTCGGTCCATTGCATATGAATTCCATATCAGTTTGTCCAGGTATGACTGCATGAAACCGGAAATATCCGGTTTTGTTTTGGCTCACTCAATCCGAAATATTGCTACAGCCTCTGTGTTTGTGTTTTCAGGTATTATCAAAGAACTTTATTGTTTTGAATGTTTTTTATCAAGGAACATTTAATTTTATTTTGTGCTTGGAATCACTAATAGGTTCCACATGGAGACACCAGCTCTACACATTCATATTTTCTAGGGAGAAAGCTAGAGGAACTGCGGGACACAAACATGATATTTCTGGTTGTATAGATGACATTTTATGCACTTGCCTAACGAAAAGACTTTGCTTTTCTCCAAAATCATTTTTACTGTGATTTTCTCGGTCCATTTCACACGAATTCCACACCACTTTGTCCGGATATGCCTGGATGAAAGCAGAAATATCTGGTTGTGTTTTGGCTAACTCAATCCGAAATATTGTGAAAGCCTCTGTGTTTGTGTTTTCTGCATATTATGAATGGACTTTATTGTTTTGAGTGTTTTTATCAGGGAACATTTAATTTTGTACCGTAGAAACACTAATTGGTTCCTCATGGATTCACCAGCTCTACACATTCTTATTTACTAGGGAAAAAGCTAGAGGAACGGTGGCACACAAACATGATATTTCCATTTGTATAGATGACATTTTATGCACTTGCCTAACGCAAAGACTTTGCTTTTCTCCAAAACCCTTTTATTGTGATTTTCTCCGTCCATTGCATATGAATTCTACCCCACTTTGTCCGGAAATGACAGGATGAAACCGGAAATATCCGGTTTTGTTTTGGCTAACTCAATCCCAGATATTGCTACAGCCTCTGTGTTTGTGTATTCCTTATATTATCCACGGACTTTATTGTTTTGAATGTTTTTGATCAGGGAACATTCAATTTTGTGCTTGGAAACACTAATTGGTTCCCCATGGAGGCACCAGTCTACACCTTCGTATTTTCTAGGGAGAAAGCTAGAGGAACTGCGGCCAACAAACATGATATTTGTGTTTCAATAGATGACATTTTATGCACTTGCCTAACGAAAAGACTTTGCTTTTCTCCAAAACCATTTTTACTGTGATTTTCTGGGTCCATTGCATATGAATTCCACACCACTTTGTCCGGATATGACTGGATGAAAACAGAAACATCCTATTGTGTTTTGACTAACTATATCCCAGATATTGCTACAGCCTCAGAGTTTTTTTTTTTTCTGGATATTATCCACGGACTTTATAGTTTTGAATGTTTTTATTAGGGAACATTTAATTTTATACCGTAGAAACACTAATTTTCCACATGGAAACACCAGCTCTACATATTCGTATTTTCTAGGGAGAAAGCTAGAGGAACTGTGGCAAACAAACATGATATTTCTGGTTGTATAGACGACATTTTATGCACTTGCCTAAGAATAGACTATATTTTTCCCAAAACAATTTTTATTGTGATTTTCTCGGTCCATTGCATACGAATTCCACTCTACTTTGTCTGTATTTGAGTGAATGAAACCAGAAATATCTGGTTCTCTTTTGGCTAACTATAAACCACATATTGCTACAGCCTCAGTGTTTGTTTTTTCTGGATATTATCAACGGACTTTATTGTTTTGAATGTTTTCATCAGGGAACATTTAATTTTGTGCTGGGAATCACAAATTTGTTCCACATGGAGACGCCAGCTCTACACATTCATCTTTTCTAGGGAGAAAGCTAGAGGAAATGCGGGAAAGTAACATGATATTTCTGTTTGTATAGATGACATTTTATGTACTTTCCTAATGAAAAGACTTTGCTTTTCTCCAAAACCATTTTTACTGTGATTTTCTCGGTCCATTACATACGAATTCCACACCACTTTGTCCGAATATGACTGGATGAAAACAGAAATGTCCGGTTGTGTTTTGGCTAACTGAATCCCAGATATTGCTATAGCCTCTGTGTTTGTGTTTTCTGGATATTATCGATGGACTTTATTGTTTTGAATGTTTTTCTCAGGCAACTTTTAATTTTGTACCCTAGAAACTCTAATTGGTTCAACATGGAGACCCCAGCTCTAAACATTCTTATTTTCTAGGGAGAAATCTAGAGGAACTGCGGCAATCACACATGATATTTCTGTTTGCATAGATGACATTTTATGCACTTGTCTAACAAAAAGATTTGCTTTTCTACAAAACCATTTTTACTGTGTTTTTCTCGGTCTAAGGCATATGAACTCGAAACCACTTTGTCCGGATATGCCTGGATCAAATCAGAAAGATCCGGTTGTTTTTTTTTGCTAACACAATCCGAAATATTGTGAAAGCCTCTGTGTTTGTGTTTTCTGCATATTATGAAAGGACTTTATGGTTTTGAGTGTTTTTATCAGGGAACATTTAATTTTGTACCATAGAAACACTAACTGGTTCCACATGGTGACAGCAGCTCTGCGCATTCGTATTTTCTAGGGAGAAAGCTAGAGGAACTACGACAAACAAACATGATATTTCTGTTTGCATAGATGACATTTTATGCACTTGCCTAGCGAAAAGACTTTGCTTTTCTCCAAAACCATTTTTTTGATTTTCTCGGTCCATTGCACATGAATTCCACACCAGTTTACCAGATATGACTGGATGAAACCGGAAATATCCGGTTTTGTTTTGGCTGGCTCAAACCCAGATATTGCTACAGCCTCTGTGTTTGTGTTTTCCGGATATTATCAACGGACATTATTATTTTGAATGTTTTTTATCAGGGAACATTTATTTCTGTGCTTGGAAACACTAATTGCTTCCACATTGATACACCAGCTCTGCATATTTGTATTTTCTATGGAGAAAGCTAGAGGAACTGCGGCAAACAGACATGATATTTCTGTTTGTATAGATGACATTTTAAGCACTTTCCTAACGAAAACACTTTGCTTTTCTCCAAAACCATTTTTACTGTGATTTTCTAAGTCCATTGCATACCAGTTCCACACCAGTTTACCAGAAATGACTGGATGAAACCAGAAATATCCGGTTGTGTTTCGCTAACTCAATCCCAGATTGCTACAGCCTCTGTGTTTGTGTTTTCTTATACTATCGATGGACTTTATTGTTTTGAATATTTTTATCAGGGAACAAATTTTTTTTGTACCGTAGAAACACTAATTGGCTCCACATGGGGACACCAGCTCTACACATTCGTATTTTCTAGGGAGAAAGCTGGAGGATTGCAACAAACAAACATGATATTTCTGTTTGTATAGATGACTTTTTATGCATTTGCCTAAAGAAAAGACTTTGCTTTTCTCCAAAACCATTTGTACTGTGATTTTCTCAGTCCACTGCATACGAATTCCACACCAGTTTGTCCGGATATGACTGGATGAAACCGGAAATATCTGGTTTTGTTTTGGCTAACTCAATCCCAGATATTACTACAGCCTCTGTGTTTGTGTTTTCCGGAGATTATGAACGGACTTTATTGTTTTGAAATTTTTTTATCGGGGAACATATAATTTTGAGCTTACATATACTAATTGGTTCAACATGGAGACACCAGCTCTACATATTTGTATTTTCTAGGGAGAATGCTAGAGGAACTGCGACAAACAAACATGATATTTCTGTTTGTTTGCATGACATTTTATGCACTTGCCTAACGAAAAGACTTTGCTTTTCTCCAAAACCATTTTTACTGTGATTTTCTCGGTCCATTGCATACGAATTCCACACCACTTTGTCCGGAAATGACTGGATGAAACCAGAAATATCCGGTTGTGTTTTGGCTAACTCAATCCTAGATGTTGCTACAGCCTCTCTGTTTGTGTTTTCCGGATATTATCAATGGAGTTTATTATTTTGAATCTTTTTTATCGGGGAACATTTAATTTTGAGCTTAGATACACTAATTGTGTCCACATGGAGACACCAGCTTTACATATTTGTATTTTCTAGGGAGAAAGCTAGAGGAACTGGGACAAACAAACATGATATTTCTGCCTGTATAGATGACATTTTATGCACTGCCCGAAGGAAAAGACTTTGCTTTTCTCCAAAACCTTTTTTACTGTGATTTTCTCGGTGCATTGCATACGAATTCCACAACACTTTGTCCGGATATGACTGGATGAAACCGAAATATCCGGTTGTGTTTTGGCTAACTCAATCCGAAATATTGTGAAAGCCTATGTGTTTTTTTTTGTTTCTTATATTATCGATGGACTTCATTGCTTTGAATGTTTTTATTAGGGAACATTTATTTTTGTACCGTAGAAACACTAATTGGTTCATCATAGGGACACCAGCTCTACATATTCGTATTTTCTAGGGAGAATGCTAGAGGAACTGCGGCAAACAAATATGATATTTCTGTTTGTATCGATTACATTTTATGCACTTACCTGAAGAAAAGACTTTGCTTTTCTCCATAACTATTTTTACTGTGATTATCTCGGTCCATTGCATACGAATTCCACACCAGCTTGTCCGGATATGACTGGATGAAACCGGAAATATCCGGTTTTGTTTTGGCTAACTCAATCCCGATATTGCTACAGCCTCTGTGTTTGTGTTTTCCGGATATTATCAACGGACTTTATTGTTTTGGATGTTTATTATCAGGGAACATTTATTTTTGTGTTTGGAATCACTAATTGGTTCCACATGGAGACACCAGCTCTACATATTTGTATCTACTAGGGCGAAAGCTAGAAAAACTGTGGCAAACAAACATGATATTTCTGCTTGTATAGATGACATTTTGTGCACTTGCCTAATGAAATGACTTTGCTTTTCTCCAAAACCATTTTTACTGTGATTTTCTCGGTCCATTGCGTACAAATTCTACACCACCTTGTCCGCATATGACTGGATGAAACCAGAAATATAGGTTGTGTCTTGACTAACTCAATCCCAAATATTGCTACAGCCTCTGTGTTTGTGTTTTCTGGATATTATCGATGGAGTTTATTGTTTTGAATGTTTTTATCAAGACACATTTATTTTTGTACCATAGAAACACTATTTGGTTCATTATGGGGAAACCAGCTCTACACATTCGTATTTTCTAGGGAGAAAGCTAGAGGAACTGCGACAAACAAACATGATATTTCTGTTTTATCGATGACATTTTCTGCACTTCCTTAACGAAATGACTTGGCTTTTCTCCAAAAAAATTCTTACTGTGATTTTCTCAGTCCATTGCATACTAATTCCACACCAGTTTACCGGATATGACTGGATGAAATAAAAAATATTCGTTTCTGTTTTGGCTAACTCAATCCCTGATATTGCTACAGCCTCTGTGTTTGTGTTTTCTGGATATTATCCACGGACTTTATTGTTTTGGATGTTTTTATCAGGGAACATTAATTTTGGGCTTGGAAAAACTAATTGGTTCCACATGGAGACACCAGCTCTACATATTTGTATTTACTAGGAAGAAAGCTAGAGGAACTGCTTCAAACAAACATGATATTTCTGTTTGTATAGATGACATTTTATCACTTGCCAAATTAAAAGACTTTGCTTTTCTCCAAAACCATTTTTACTGTGATGTTCTCGGTCCATTGCATACGAATTCCACACCACTTTGTCCAGATATGACTGGATGAAACCAGAAATATCCGGTTCTGTTTTGGCTAACTCAATCCGAAATATTGAGAAAGACTCTTTGTTTGTGTTTTGTGGATATTTTCGATGGACTATATTGTTTTGAATGTTTATTATCGGGGAACATTTATTTTTGTACCGTTGAAACACTAATTGATTCCATATGGGGACACCAGCTCTACACATTCGTATTTTCTAGGGAGAAAGCTAGAGGAACTGCGGCAACATACATGATATTTCTGTTTGTATAGATGACATTTTATGCACATGCCTAAGGAAAAGACTGCTTTTCTCCAAAACCATTTTTACTGTGATTTTCTCGGTCCACTGCATACGAATTCCACACCACTTTGTCCGAAAATGATTGGATGAAAGAAGAAATATCTGGTTGTGTTTTGGTTAACTCAATCCGAAATATTGTGAAAGCCTCTGTGTTTCTGTTTCTTGGATATTATCGATGGACTTCATTGTTTTGAATGTTTTTATCAAGACACATTTATTTTTGTACCGTTGAAACACTAATTGGTTCATCATGGGGACACCAGCTCTACACAATCATATTTTCTAATGAGAAAGCTAGAGTAACTGCGGCAAACAAACATGATATTTCTGTTTGTATAGATGACATTTTATGCAATTGCCTAACGAAAAGACTGCTTTTACCCAAAACCATTTTCACTGTGATTTGCTCGGTACATTGCATGCGAATTCCACATCAGTTTCTCCGGATAAGACTGGATGTAACCGGAAATATCCGGTTTTATTTTGGCTAACTCAATCCCAGATATTGCTACAGCCTCTTTGTTTTTGTTTTCTGGATATTATCAACTTACTTTATTGTTTTGAATGTTTTTTTATCGGGGAACATTTAATTATGTACCTTAGAAACACTAATTGCTTCCACATTGAGACACCAGCTCTACATATTTTTATTTTCTAGGGAGAAAGCTAGAGGACCTGCGACAAACAAACATGATATTTCTGTTTGTTAGATGACATTTTATCTACTTGCCTAATGAAAAGACTTTCCTTTTCTCCAAAACCATTTTTACTCTCATTTTCACCGTCCATTGCATACGAATTCCTCACCACTTTGTCCGGAAATGACTGGATGAAACCAGAAATATCCGGTGTTGTTTTTTGGCTAACTCAATCCCAGATATTGCTACAGCCTCTGTGTTTGTGTATTCCTGATATGATCCAGGGACTTTATTGTTTTGAAAGTTTTTTATCAGGGAATATTTAATTTTATGCTTGAAACACTAATTAGTTCCACATGGAGACACCAGCTCCACACATTCGTATTTTCTAGGGAGAAAGCTAGAGGAACAGCGGCAAACAAACATGATATTTTTGTTTGTATAGAGGACATTTTATGCAGTTGCCTAACGAAAAGAGTTTGCTTTTCTCGAAAACCATTTGTACTGTGATTTTCTCGGTCCACTGCATACGAATTCCACACCCCTTTGTGCGGATATGACTGGATGATACTAGAAATATCCGTTTTTTTTTGGCTCATTCAATTCCAGATATTGCTACAGCCTCTGTGTTTCTGTATTCCTGATATTATCCACGGACTTTATTGTTTTGAAAGTTTTTTTTTGGGGAACATTTTATTTTGAGCTTGGATACAGTAACTGGTTCCACACGGAGACACCAGTCTACACATTCGTATTATCTAGGGAGAAATCTAGAGGAACTGTGGCAAACAAACCTGATATTACTCTTTGTATAGATGACATTTTATGCACTTGCCTAACGAAAAGAATTTGCTTTTCTCCAAAACCATTTTTACTGTGATTTTCTCGGTCTATTACATACGAATTCCAAACCACTGTGTCAGGATATGACTGGATGAAACCAGAAATATCCGGCTGTGTTTTGGCTAACTCAATCTGAAATATTGCTACAGCCTATGGATTTATGTTTTTGGATATTATCCTTGGACGTTATTGTTTTGAATGTTTTTATCAGGGAATATTTAATTTTGTACCGTTGAAACACTAATTGGTTCATCATGCAGACACTTGCTGTACACATTCATATTTTCTAGGGAGATAGCTAGAGGAACTGCGGCAAACAAACATGATATTTCTGTTTGTATAGATGACATTTTACCTACTTGCATAATGAAATGACTTTGCTTTTCTCCAAAACCATTTGTACTGTGATTTTCTCGGTCCATTGCATAGGAATTCCACACCACTATATCCGGATATGACTGGATGAAACCGGAAATATCCGGTTTTTTTTGGCTAACTCAATCCGAAATATTGTGAAAGGCTCTGTGTTTGTCTTTTCTGGATATTATCGATGGACTTTATTGTTTTGAATGTTTTTTTTATCAGGGAACATTTAATTTTGTACCGTAGAAAAACTAATTGGTTCCACATGTGGACACCAGCTCTACACATTCCTATTTTCTAGGGAGAAAACTAGAGGAACTCCGCAATCATACATGAGATTTCTGTTTGTATAGATGACATTTCATGCACTTACCTAACGAAAAGACCTTGCTTTTCTCCAAATCCATTTTTACTGTGATTTTCTCAGACGATTGCATATGATTTCTACAAAATTTTGTTCGGATTTGCCTGGATGAAACCAGAAATATCTGGTTTTGTTTTGGCTAACTCAACCCGAAATATTGTGTAAGCCTCTGTGTTTGTGTATTCCTGATATTATCCACGGACTTTATTCTTTTTGAATGTTTTTTATCAGGGAAAATTTAATTTTGTGCTTGGAAACACTAATTTGTTCATCATGGGGACACCAGCTCTACACATTTGTATTTTCTAGGGAGAGAGCTATAAGAAATGTGGGAAACAAACATTATATTTCTGTTTCTATAGATGACATTTTATACACTGGCCTAACGAAAAGACTTTGCTTTTCTCCAAAACCATTTTTACTGTGATTTTCTCGGTCCATTGCATACGAATTCCACACCAGTTTGTCAGGATATGACTGGATGAAACCAGAAATATCCGGTTGTGTTTTGGCTTTCTATATTCCAGATATCTCTACAGCCTCTGTTTTTGTGTTTTCTGGATATTATCGACGGACTTTATAGTTTTGAATGTTTTTTTCAGGGAACATTTAATTTTGTACCGTAGAAACACTAATTGTTTCCACATGGAGACACCAGCTCTATACATTCGTATTTTCTAGGGAGAAAGCTAGAGAAACTGCGGGACAAACATCATATTTCTGTTTGTGTAGATGACATTTTATGCACTTGCCAAACAAAAGACTTTGCTTTTCTCTAAAACCATTTTTACCGTGATTTTCTGCTTCGATTGCATACGAATTCCACCCAACGTTGTCCGGATATGACTGGATGAAACCAGAAATATCTGTTTATGTTTTGGCTAACTCAAGCCCAGATATTGCTACAGCTTCTGTGTTTGTCTTTTCCAGATATATCAAAAGACTTTATTGTTTTGAATGTTACTATCTGGGAATATTTAATTTTGTACCGTAGAAACACTAATTGGTTCCACATGGAGACACCAGTCTACACATTCGCATTTTCTAGGGAGATAGCTAGAGGAACTGTGGCAAACAAACATGATATTTCTGTGTGTATAGATGACATTTTATGCACTTGCCTAACGAAAAGAATTTGCTTTTCTCTAAAACCATTTTTACTGTGGTTTTCTGGGTCCACTGCATTCGAATTCCACCCCACTTTGTCTGGATATGACTGGATGAAACCGGAAATATCTGGTTCTGTTTTGGCTAACTCAATCCCAGATATTGCTACAGCATCTCTGTTTGTGTTTTCTGGATATTATCAACGGTCTTCATGATTTTGAATTTTTTTTATCAGGGAACATTTAATTTTGTGCTAGGAAACACTAATTGGTTCCACATGGAGACACCAGCTCTACACATTCGTATTTTCTAGGGAGAAAGCTAGAGGAACTGTGGGACAAACATGATAGTTCTGTTTTTATAGATGACATTTTATGCACTGCCTCAAGGAAAAGACTTTGCTTTTTTCCAAAAGCATATTTACTGTGATTATCTCAGTCCATTGCATACGAATTCCACACCAGTTTGTTCGGATATGACTGGATGAAACCAGAAATATCCGGTTGTGTTTTGGCTAACTATATCCCAGATATAGCTATGTAAGACCCCCGAAAGGTATCTCACACTTCTACCGACCCCAGAGACACGAATTCCAGTCCAATCACTGCAAGTGCATGAGGAAGTTTATTACATCTGCGCAGATGGGCCGTCTCTGTGCAAGGAGAGAGGCCCCGATCATCAACCGCACAGAGTATTTAAGATTTAAAACCACAACATTAGCATATCTCCACAGCATTACACAGAGGATCACAAGATAAACCGCAGCATGACGAATTCTCATAAGATAAAGGGTTTTTCCAGGGTGAGGGGACAGAAGACCTTGAGCAAGCATAAACACGGGGTCATCATGACCAAAAACTTAACATAGCTCCTAAAATAATTATCACATGCTCAATTATCTCATAAAAGCATTAGCACAATCATCACATGTTACAAGGTCAGCTAAAGTCTAGTTATCTTAAAAAAAATGCATTTTGCAAGCCCAGCCGTCTTGTACAGAAGCAAAACAGTATGCAGTTAGCTTACAAGCAACTCCAATTTAACCCCATCCTATCTCAATTTCACATTCCCCCCTTTTCTTTTTGGTCAAATTTTAATCTTAAAATTTTAGGAATTACTTTTTAAATTTTGTATATCCGCTGCCAGACACAGGTTTACAGGCACATCTCTGTATCTTACAGCCAATCCTATGAGCACAGAAGCAAGTCTGTGGGGTAGGGGAAGTATGCCCCGCCCCGCAAAATAAAAAAGTTACAAAAAGGCATCAGAGTTTAAAATACAACAGAGACAAAAACAGAAAACACATCCCTGAAGAAGTCATACAAATTTGGGTTAATACCTGGTGCCTGTTCAGCTGAATTGACCCAAATAATTTTTGTGACTTTCAGACACCCTCTTCGACTTACTTTAAACATTTTACCATTTCCATTTCAGTCTAGAGTAAACTAGCCATCCGGATACAGTCATTCTTACAAACCATGTCCTTTCCTTATATAAAAAGCTCCTTTTTTTCCTTAAGCCCTTCTTACCAACAATACTCTTTTCTTTTATGTCCTTCATTTTTAAACTTTGGCACTGCTGGGTCAGGACCAAGGCGTGGGTGATAAACAATTTTACTTTTAATAAACCTAAAGAAGCCTATTCATTATGCAGGGTAAAAATTAAAAATAATATTACTAAAGGTCAGCAATACTTCTTCTTTAGCAATGACAATATTACACAAATCTGTTTGGTAACTTCCAGAAAAATCTTTTAACCAAAATTATGTATAAAGCAGAGCCTCTTCCACTTCTTGCTGGATGGAAGAGGTGACGTTCTGCAGTACTCTGGACGTCTTGCTCTATCACTGTCCAGGCTGCGGCGTCTTCAGGATATACAGCAAATAGTCCTAAGCCAGCATATATACATAGGCAAACTCGCAGTCACTCATCTTCTGCTGCTCGGAGAGCAGAGCCAGGAACTGCTTCTAAGCAGAGCCTGGCAGGATAGAGAAGTTGCAAAAGAGTAGCAGCATATAAAGGACATGTAGCATTATAAAAATGTGCAGCAGCAATTTGACCCAGTCTCCAGTGCCAGTCTCCACCATTAATTATACGTTTTACCTAACTATGTCCCCAGTACCTTGGCTACCGCTACCACCATCTGACTTACCCTATAAACATAATGTAACTTTCTATTTCCAACACCTGTGCCACCATCTGACTTACCCTGGAGACGAAAGCCTGCCCGGTGTCTGACCCCAGTACCTTTGGTAGTCCAAATCAGGGAAACATTGGCGCAATTCTTCTTCCTGGTCGATAAAGCCTCTGTCCATTTTGAGTTCCCCGTGGGTAGTGGCGAGAGCTTACCTGCTGTTCTTGTGCATTGCCACCCGCTCCTTTTTCTTAGCTGCACGGAGTGCATGGTCCATAGCAATCAGCTCTGCCCGCCGAGCAAAGCTCTCAGGGGGGGGGGGGTTGGAGGTAGAAACCCAGACCACTGACCTCGTTCGGCCGCCTCCCACTGTTGTCCCCGTTGTACTCCGGAAGCGAGGGGGATATGTCGGCTCACGTGGGCCCGTCCCGGACACCGCAGGAGGTGATGGAGCATTATCCACGGGAACCTGGGCAGGGCCTGCATCCCCAACACTATCCCAGCCGTGTGACGGACCACACGTATCCCAGCGAGGGAGGGGCCGCTGTCGCCCAGCCTCACCACTCCGCTGCTGCCGTCTTTCCTCTCGCTGGCTTGCAGAGGCCGTTTTCGGTCAATTCAGTCCCGTGTGGCAGACGTGCACTACTGGATTCCCGTTGTTAGTCGGATCTTAAGCAGACTTGTCCTTTTTGGGCACTTCTCTGTGCTTTTGTCGGTCTCCTGGGGTCCCTGCCTTACCCTGATTCTCCCTTACTCTGCTTCCTGTTAACTGTGGTGGCCAGGGTCTTAGTTAGTTCCTCTTTCTTAGCCCATTTTAAACTTCCCTTTTTTTAACTAAATAACTTTAACCCCTTCAGCTAAGATCCTCAGGAGAGTCTGGCAGTAGAGACTGAGTCTTCCCCTTTTGGCTAGACCTCCCGTTTGATCCACATTTGAACTAGCAATGCCTGGTTGTTTAGCGTTAGCTGGACGGAGACTTCATCGGTCCCTCTTTAAAGGATCTGGCTTCTGAGCCAGAGACTGGAGCAGCTAGAAAGAAACATGTTCATAGCTGAAGTTTAGCATCATTTTACATCTTGGCACCACTTTTAATTTAAACAGCCGATTGGTTATTATCTCTGCAAGATGAGAGATCTCTTTTTGACATCTCCAGGGGCCCTCTGGGGGTGCCAAAAGTTTGGATAATTTAGAACTTGGATTTTTAGAAAGTCTGTTAAAGGTGCCAAGAGATCTTAAAGTATCTGGTCAAAATAGAATTCCTTAACATCCTGAAATGATAGCCATTTATTAGTCAGGGTGATTTTTACTGTTAAAATAAACATTACAATTTTTGCAAAAACAGATTTTAAACTTAGACCATTTTTAGGTATTTACTAACATTAATGTACACATTTTTTTTTAAAAAAAGAACCTTATTGTTGTAACAGAAGATTAGACTTTAACTTTAGGTCAATGTAATTTTGGCATTAGCACTTAACTCAAAGAGAACTCCGCAATCAATTTTAAAGTTGTGAACCTTTTTAAAACTTTTTATGACTTGCTCACATCTTCTGAAACTTTATACCTGTAGTTACCTTTACATAGTCCCGAATCAACAAACTCAGTCTCTCTTATCGAATTTAAGATGTGAAAAGTACAATACATTTTTTACATTTTGCTTAGCATTGATGCCTAGATGGCTTAAGACACTGAGTTATTAATGAATACCACATCATTATCTGAATTAAAAGTCAAAATTACATTTCCATGCTTTTAAGTAACATAAGAATAACTCCTCCTGGACAGCAAACATGGACACAACTTTGAAAAGATCTTCATCGTTACGAGAAACATGTTTAAAGCATATCAAAGACATGTAAAACCCAAGTAAGTGAGCTACCAAGCAAACCAAAGGGCTTTAGCATTAACTTAATTCTCTGAACCAATGTTAACAACATAAAGGCTTGTATACACAAAATTTACTTTTATTTTTATAAGACCACTCTAGCTGAAAAGCAAAAACATAAATACAGCATAGGTCTGACACCATTTATAATATTTTAATATATTTTGCATAATCTGAATTGACTCAAGCAGCGGTTACTTTAACAAATTTTAGAGTCTCATTCTTTGAGAGTTCCAGGGATCCGACTGGAAGCCCAAAGTTGGAAGACTCAGTTTAGAATTTAAGCTGTCAGAGTCAAGCGGTTTGACCAACAATTAGTACACGTCTAATCAATTGGGTAATCACTCAAACACTGAAAACAGGTAAACAACATCAGATAAGTCAGGGACAGCAGCAGAGAAAAGAACTAGACATCAGCATATGAACCATTGTTTAAGCTTCCATTAACTACAAAGAGAAAAACCCATCAGGTTGGAAAGGGTTAATGAATTAAGGTTTTTGCTCTACAGTACAAGTTTTGGGCCCGCTCCCGGACCTCTCTCCAATGATCTAAAGTAAGACTCAAAGGTGTAGTTAATTCCTGTCCCATGTTGGAGGGGAAAGGCAAATAAGGAAGATATATTAATACACAGAAAACAACCACAAGACTCACAAAACAATCACAAGACTCCCAAAGACACTGCGCGCAAAACCAAGACAAAACTGAAACCAAAAACTTCCGACGGGAGTGGCTGCTGCCACCAGCCCTTCTCCCGGGGAAGAAGACCTTTTAAAACTGAAACCTAAACTTCCGAGGGGAGCTGCCACCTCCCACGGAACAAAAATTAAGCTTCAGAACTTCCGAGGGGAGCTGCCACCTCCCACGGAACAAAAATTAAGCTTCTCTTAAAGAAGGAGGGGGATTCCACGTCCCCTCGCTTCTCTTAAAGACGGAGGGGGATTCCACGTCCCCTCCCGGAGGGGGATTCCACGTCCCCTCCACCACCGGAGCGTCCTCCAGTGGTTCGAGCCCGGGGTACCGGGCACGTCTGCCCCTACCCACTGCCGGCTCGATACAGATACAGGTCCTGCAGGCACAATTTCAGGAAAACATAAACCTCCGGTACGTCAAGCGCCCCGGGAAAAAATAAAAAAAATCAACAAAACACACAAAAATACTAAAAACAGCAAAAACTTACCTCCGATTGGAAAATGGAGCGTGGGTCTGGGGTCTCGAATCCCGGACGAGCCCCCAAGATGTAAGACCCCCGAAAGGTATCTCACACTTCTACCGACCCCAGAGACACGAATTCCAGTCCAATCACTGCAAGTGCATGAGGAAGTTTATTACATCTGCGCAGATGGGCCGTCTCTGTGCAAGGAGAGAGGCCCCGATCATCAACCGCACAGAGTATTTAAGATTTAAAACCACAACATTAGCATATCTCCACAGCATTACACAGAGGATCACAAGATAAACCGCAGCATGACGAATTCTCATAAGATAAAGGGTTTTTCCAGGGTGAGGGGACAGAAGACCTTGAGCAAGCATAAACACGGGGTCATCATGACCAAAAACTTAACATAGCTCCTAAAATAATTATCACATGCTCAATTATCTCATAAAAGCATTAGCACAATCATCACATGTTACAAGGTCAGCTAAAGTCTAGTTATCTTAAAAAAAATGCATTTTGCAAGCCCAGCCGTCTTGTACAGAAGCAAAACAGTATGCAGTTAGCTTACAAGCAACTCCAATTTAACCCGATCCTATCTCAATTTCACAGCTACAGCCTCAGAGTTTTTTTTTTTTTCCTGGATACTATCAACGGAATTTATTGTTTTGAATGTTTTTATCAGGGAACATCTAATATTGTGCTGGGAAACGCTAATTGGTTCCACATGGAGACACTAGTCTACACATTCGTATTTTCTAGGGAGAAAGCTAGAGGAACTGCGACAAACAAACATGATATTTCTGTTTGTATAGATGACATTTTATGCACTTGCCTAAGGAATAGACTATATTTTTTCCAAAACAATTTTTATTGAGTTTTTCTCGGTCCATTGCATACGAATTCCTCACCACTTTGTCTGTATATGACTGAATGAAACCAGAAATATCCGGTTCTATTTTGGCTCACTATATCCCAGATATTGCTACAGCCTCAGTGTTTTGTTTTTTCTGGATATTATCAACGGAATTTATTGTTTTGAATGTTTTTATCAGGGAACATTTAATTATGTGCTGGGAATCACTAATTCATTCTACATGGAGACACCAGCTCTACACGTTCGCATTTTAGGGAGAAAACTAGAGGAACTGCGGCACACAAAAATGATATTACTGTTTGTATAGATGACATTTTATGCACTGGCCTAAGGAAAAGACTTTGCTTTTCTCCAAAACCATTTTTACGGTGATTTTCTCGGTGCATTACAAAGGAATTCCAAACCACTTAGTCCTGATATGTCTGGATGAAACCAGAAATAGCCGGTTGTGTTTTGGCTAACTCAATCCCAGATATTGCTACAGCCTCTGTGTTTGTGTTTTTTGAATATTATCAATGGACTTCATTGTTTTGAATCTTTTTATCAGGGAACTTTTAATTTTGTACCATAGAAACACTAATTGGATCCACATGGAGACACCAGCTCTACACATTCGTATTTTCTAGGGAATAAGCTAGAGGAACTGCTGCAAACAAAGATGATATTTCTGTTTGAATAGATGACATTTTATACACTTGCCTAAGGAAAAGACTTTGCTTTTCTCCAAAACAATTTTTCTTGTGATTTTCTTGGTCCATTGCATAAAACCCCACACCACTTTGTTCGGGAATGACTGAATGAAACCAGAAATATCCGGTTGTGTTTTGGCTAACTCAATCCCAGATATTGTGAAAGCCTCTGTGTTTGTGTTTTCTGGATATTATCGACGTGCTTTATTGTTTTGAATGTTTTTGTCAGGGAACATTTAATTTTGTACTGTAGAAACAGTAATTGGATCCACATGGAGACACCAGTCTACACATGTGTATATTCTAGGGAGAAATCTAGAGAAACTGCGGCAACCACACATGATATTTCTGTTTGTATAGATGACATTTTATGTACTTGCCTAACAAAAAGACTTCGCTTTTCTACAAAACCATTTGTACTGTGATTTTCTCGGTTCAAGGCATATGAACTCCACACCACTTTGTCCTGATATGTCTGGATGAAAGCAGAAATATCCGTTTGTTTTTTGGCTAACTCAATCCGAAATATTGTGAAAGTGTCTGTGTATGTGTTTTCTGCATATTATGAACGGACTTAATTGCTTCGAGTGTTTTTATCAGGCAAAATTTAATTTTGTACCGTAGAAACACTAATTGGTTCCACATGGAGACACCAGCTCTACACATTCGTATTTTCTAGGGAATAAGCTAGAGGAACTGCAGCAAACAAACATGGTATTTCTGTTTGTATAGATGACATTTTAAGCACTTGCCTAATGAAAAGACTTTGCTTTTCTCCAAAACCATTTTTACTGTGATTTTCTCGCTCCATTACATACGAATTCCATAAACTTTGTCCGGATATGACTGGATGAAACCAGAAATAAATGGTTGTGTTTTGTCTTACTGTATCCGAGATATTGCTACAGCCTCAGTGTCTGTGTTTTCTGGATATTATCAATGGATTTTATTGTTTTGAATATTTTTAACACGGAACATTTAATTTTGTACCGTATAAGCACTAATTGGATCCACATGGAGACACCAGCTCTACACATTCGTATTTTCTAGGGAGAAAGCTAGAGGAACTGAGGCAAACAGACATGATATTTCTGTCTGTTTCGATGACATTTTATGCACTTGCCTAAAGAAAAGACTTTGCTTTTCTCCAAAACCATTTTTACTGTGATTTTCTCAGTCCATTGCGTACGAATTCCACATCACTTTGTGCGGATATGACTGGATGAAACCAGAAATATCTGGTTTTATTTTGGCTAACTCAATCCCAGATATTGCTACAGCCTCTGTGTTTGTGTTTTCTGGATATTATCGATGGACTTTATTGTTTTGAATGTTTTTTATCAGGGAACATTTAATTTTGTACCGTAGAAACACTAATTGGTTCCACATGGAGACACCAACTCTACACATTCGTATTTTCTAGGGAATAAGCTAGAGGACCTGTAGCAAACAAACATGGTATTTTTGTTTGTATAGATGACATTTTATGCACTGGCCGAAGGAAAAGACTTTGCTTTTCTCCAAAACATTTTTAATGTGATTTTCTCGGTACATTACATACGAATTCCACACAAGTTTGTCCGGATATGACTGGATGGAACTAGAAATATCCGGTAGTGTTTTGGCTTTCTATATTCCAGATATCTCTACAGCCTCTGTTTTTGTGTTTTCTGGATATTATCGACGGACTTTATAGTTTTGAATGTTTTTTTCAGGGAACATTTAATTTTGTACCATAGAAACACTAATTGTTTCCACATGGAGACACCAGCTCTATACATTCGTATTTTCTAGGGAGAAAGCTAGAGAAACTGCGGGACAAACATCATATTTCTGTTTGTGTAGATGACATTTTATGCACTTGCCAAACAAAAGACTTTGCTTTTCTCTAAAACCATTTTTACCGTGATTTTCTGCTTCGATTGCATACGAATTCCACCCAACGTTGTCCGGATATGACTGGATGAAACCAGAAATATCTGCTTATGTTTTGGCTAACTCAAGCCCAGATATTGCTACAGATTCTGTGTTTGTGTTTTCCAGATATATCAAAAGGCTTTATTGTTTTGAATGTTACTATCTGGGAATATTTAATTTTGTACCGTAGAAACACTAATTGGTTCCACATGGAGACACCAGTCTACACATTCGCATTTTCTAGGGAGATAGCTAGAGGAACTGTGGCAAACAAACATGATATTTCTGTTTGTATAGATGACATTTTATGCACTTGCCTAACGAAAAGAATTTGCTTTTCTCTAAAACCATTTTTACTGTGGTTTTCTGGGTCCACTGCATACGAATTCCACCCCACTTTGTCTGGATATGACTGGATGAAACCGGAAATATCTGGTTCTGTTTTGGCTAACTCAATCCCAGATATTGCTACAGCATCTCTGTTTGTGTTTTCTGGATATTATCAACGGTCTTCATGATTTTGAATTTTTTTATCAAGGAACATTTAATTTTGTGCTAGGAAACACTAATTGGTTCCACATGGAGACACCAGCTCTACACATTCGTATTTTCTAGGGAGAAAGCTAGAGGAACTGCGGGACAAACATGATAGTTCTGTTTTTATAGATGACATTTTATCCACTGCCTCAAGGAAAAGACTTTGCTTTTTTCCAAAAGCATATTTACTGTGATTATCTCAGTCCATTGCATACGAATTCCACACCAGTTTGTTCGGATATGACTGGATGAAACCAGAAATATCGGGTTGTGTTTTGGCTAACTATATCCCAGATATAGCTACAGCCTCAGAGTTTTTTTTTTTTTTCTGGATACTATCAACGGAATTTATTGTTTTGAATGTTTTTATCAGGGAACATCTAATATTGTGCTGGGAAACGCTAATTGGTTCCACATGGAGACACTAGTCTACACATTCGTATTTTCTAGGGAGAAAGCTAGAGGAACTGCGACAAACAAACATGATATTTCTGTTTGTATAGATGACATTTTATGCACTTGCCTAAGGAATAGACTATATTTTTTCCAAAACAATTTTTATTGAGTTTTTCTCGGTCCATTGCATACGAATTCCTCACCACTTTGTCTGTATATGACTGGATGAAACCAGAAATATCCGGTTCTATTTTGGCTCACTATATCCCAGATATTGCTACAGCCTCAGTGTTTGTTTTTTCTGGATATTATCAACGGAATTTATTGTTTTGAATGTTTTTATCAGGGAACATTTAATTATGTGCTGGGAATCACTAATTCGTTCCACATGGAGACACCAGCTCTACACGTTCGCATTTTAGGGAGAAAACTAGAGGAACTGCGGCACACAAAAATGATATTACTGTTTGTATAGATGACATTTTATGCACTGGCCTAAGGAAAAGACTTTGCTTTTCTCCAAAACCATTTTTACGGTGATTTTCTCGGTGCATTACAAAGGAATTCCAAACCACGTAGTCCTGATATGTCTGGATGAAACCAGAAATATCCGGTTGTGTTTTGGCTAACTCAATCCCAGATATTGCTACAGCCTCTGTGTTTGT
The DNA here is from genome assembly GCA_036325905.1 of Lepus oiostolus. Classification (NCBI taxonomy): domain Eukaryota; kingdom Metazoa; phylum Chordata; class Mammalia; order Lagomorpha; family Leporidae; genus Lepus; species Lepus oiostolus. The sequence continues at coordinate 1,030,130 of CM070804.1, forward strand.
GTTTTTTGAATATTATCAATGGACTTCATTGTTTTGAATCTTTTTATCAGGGAACATTTAATTTTGTACCATAGAAACACTAATTGGATCCACATGGAGACACCAGCTCTACACATTCGTATTTTCTAGGGAATAAGCTAGAGGAACTGCTGCAAACAAAGATGATATTTCTGTTTGAATAGATGACATTTTATACACTTGCCTAAGGAAAAGACTTTGCTTTTCTCCAAAACAATTTTTCTTGTGATTTTCTTGGTCCATTGCATAAAACCCCACACCACTTTGTTCGGGAATGACTGAATGAAACCAGAAATATCCGGTTGTGTTTTGGCTAACTCAATCCCAGATATTGTGAAAGCCTCTGTGTTTGTGTTTTCTGGATATTATCGACGTGCTTTATTGTTTTGAATGTTTTTGTCAGGGAACATTTAATTTTGTACTGTAGAAACACTAATTGGTTCCACATGGAGACACCAGCTCTACACATTCGTATTTTCTAGGGAATAAGCTAGAGGAACTGCAGCAAACAAACATGGTATTTCTGTTTGTATAGATGACATTTTAAGCACTTGCCTAATGAAAAGACTTTGCTTTTCTCCAAAACCATTTTTACTGTGATTTTCTCACTCCATTACATACGAATTCCATAAACTTTGTCCGGATATGACTGGATGAAACCAGAAATAAATGGTTGTGTTTTGTCTTACTGTATCCGAGATATTGCTACAGCCTCAGTGTCTGTGTTTTCTGGATATTATCAATGGATTTTATTGTTTTGAATATTTTTAACACGGAACATTTAATTTTGTACCGTATAAGCACTAATTGGATCCACATGGAGACACCAGCTCTACACATTCGTATTTTCTAGGGAGAAAGCTAGAGGAACTGTGGCAAACAAACATGATATTCCTGTCTGTTTCGATGACATTTTATGCACTTGCCTAACGAAAAGACTTTGCTTTTCTCCAAAACCATTTTTACTGTGATTTTCTCAGTCCATTGCATACGAATTCCACATCACTTTGTGCGGATATGACTGGATGAAACCAGAAATATCCGGTTTTATTTTGGCTAACTCAATCCCAGATATTGCTACAGCCTCTGTGTTTGTGTTTTCCGGATATTATCGATGGACTTTATTGTTTTGAATGTTTTTTATCACAAACATTTAATTTTGTACCGTAGAAACACTAATTGGTTCCACATGGAGACACCAGCTCTACACATTCGTATTTTCTAGGGAATAAGCTAGAGGACCTGTAGCAAACAAACATGGTATTTTTGTTTGTATAGATGACATTTTATGCACTGGCCGAAGGAAAAGACTTTGCTTTTCTCCAAAACATTTTTAATGTGATTTTCTCGGTACATTACATACGAATTCCACACAAGTTTGTCCGGATATGACTGGATGGAACTAGAAATATCCGGTAGTGTTTTGGCTTTCTATATTCCAGATATCTCTACAGCCTCTGTTTTTGTGTTTTCTGGATATTATCGACGGACTTTATAGTTTTGAATGTTTTTTTCAGGGAACATTTAATTTTGTACCATAGAAACACTAATTGTTTCCACATGGAGACACCAGCTCTATACATTCGTATTTTCTAGGGAGAAAGCTAGAGAAACTGCGGGACAAACATCATATTTCTGTTTGTGTAGATGACATTTTATGCACTTGCCAAACAAAAGACTTTGCTTTTCTCTAAAACCATTTTTACCGTGATTTTCTGCTTCGATTGCATACGAATTCCACCCAACGTTGTCCGGATATGACTGGATGAAACCAGAAATATCTGCTTATGTTTTGGCTAACTCAAGCCCAGATATTGCTACAGCTTCTGTGTTTGTGTTTTCCAGATATATCAAAAGACTTTATTGTTTTGAATGTTACTATCTGGGAATATTTAATTTTGTACCGTAGAAACACTAATTGGTTCCACATGGAGACACCAGTCTACACATTCGCATTTTCTAGGGAGATAGCTAGAGGAACTGTGGCAAACAAACATGTTATTTCTGTTTGTATAGATGACATTTTATGCACTTGCCTAACGAAAAGAATTTGCTTTTCTCTAAAACCATTTTTACTGTGGTTTTCTGGGTCCACTGCATACGAATTCCACCCCACTTTGTCTGGATATGACTGGATGAAACCGGAAATATCTGGTTCTGTTTTGGCTAACTCAATCCCAGATATTGCTACAGCATCTTTGTTTGTGTTTTCTGGATATTATCAACGGTCTTCATGATTTTGAATTTTTTTTATCAAGGAACATTTAATTTTGTGCTAGGAAACACTAATTGGTTCCACATGGAGACACCAGCTCTACACATTCGTATTTTCTAGGGAGAAAGCTAGAGGAACTGCGGGACAAACATGATAGTTCTGTTTTTATAGATGACATTTTATGCACTGCCTGAAGGAAAAGCCTTTGCTTTTTTCCAAAAGCATATCTACTGTGATTATCTCAGTCCATTGCATATGAATTCCACACCAGTTTGTTCGGATATGACTGGATGAAACCAGAAATATCGGGTTGTGTTTTGGCTAACTATATCCCAGATATAGCTACAGCCTCAGAGTTTTTTTTTTTTTCTGGATACTATCAACGGAATTTATTGTTTTGAATGTTTTTATCAGGGAACATCTAATATTGTGCTGGGAAACGCTAATTGGTTCCACATGGAGACACTAGTCTACACATTCGTATTTTCTAGGGAGAAAGCTAGAGGAACTGCGACAAACAAACATGATATTTCTGTTTGTATAGATGACATTTTATGCACTTGCCTAAGGAATAGACTATATTTTTTCCAAAACAATTTTTATTGAGTTTTTCTCGGTCCATTGCATACGAATTCCTCACCACTTTGTCTGTATATGACTGGATGAAACCAGAAATATCCGGTTCTATTTTGGCTCACTATATCCCAGATATTGCTACAGCCTCAGTGTTTGTTTTTTCTGGATATTATCAACGGAATTTATTGTTTTGAATGTTTTTATCAGGGAACATTTAATTATGTGCTGGGAATCACTAATTCGTTCCACATGGAGACACCAGCTCTACACGTTCGCATTTTAGGGAGAAAACTAGAGGAACTGCGGCACACAAAAATGATATTACTGTTTGTATAGATGACATTTTATGCACTGGCCTAAGGAAAAGACTTTGCTTTTCTCCAAAACCATTTTTACGGTGATTTTCTCGGTGCATTACAAAGGAATTCCAAACCACTTAGTCCTGATATGTCTGGATGAAACCAGAAATATCCGGTTGTGTTTTGGCTAACTCAATCCCAGATATTGCTACAGCCTCTGTGTTTGTGTTTTTTGAATATTATCAATGGACTTCATTGTTTTGAATCTTTTTATCAGGGAACATTTAATTTTGTACCATAGAAACACTAATTGGATCCACATGGAGACACCAGCTCTACACATTCGTATTTTCTAGGGAATAAGCTAGAGGAACTGCTGCAAACAAAGATGATATTTCTGTTTGAATAGATGACATTTTATACACTTGCCTAAGGAAAAGACTTTGCTTTTCTCCAAAACAATTTTTCTTGTGATTTTCTTGGTCCATTGCATAAAACCCCACACCACTTTGTTCGGGAATGACTGAATGAAACTAGAAATATCCGGTTGTGTTTTGGCTAACTCAATCCCAGATATTGTGAAAGCCTCTGTGTTTGTGTTTTCTGGATATTATCGACGTGCTTTATTGTTTTGAATGTTTTTGTCAGGGAACATTTAATTTTGTACTGTAGAAACAGTAATTGGATCCACATGGAGACACCAGTCTACACATGTGTATATTCTAGGGAGAAATCTAGAGAAACTGCGGCAACCACACATGATATTTCTGTTTGTATAGATGACATTTTATGTACTTGCCTAACAAAAAGACTTCGCTTTTCTACAAAACCATTTGTACTGTGATTTTCTCGGTTCAAGGCATATGAACTCCACACCACTTTGTCCTGATATGTCTGGATGAAAGCAGAAATATCCGTTTGTTTTTTGGCTAACTCAATCCGAAATATTGTGAAAGTGTCTGTGTATGTGTTTTCTGCATATTATGAACGGACTTAATTGCTTCGAGTGTTTTTATCAGGCAAAATTTAATTTTGTACCATAGAAACACTAATTGGTTCCACATGGAGACACCAGCTCTGCACATTCGTATTTTCTAGGGAATAAGCTAGAGGAACTGCAGCAAACAAACATGGTATTTCTGTTTGTATAGATGACATTTTAAGCACTTGCCTAATGAAAAGACTTTGCTTTTCTCCAAAACCATTTTTACTGTGATTTTCTCACTCCATTACATACGAATTCCATAAACTTTGTCCGGATATGACTGGATGAAACCAGAAATAAATGGTTGTGTTTTGTCTTACTGTATCCCAGATATTGTGAAAGCCTCAGTGTCTGTGTTTTCTGGATATTATCAATGGATTTTATTGTTTTGAATATTTTTAACACGGAACATTTAATTTTGTACCGTATAAGCACTAATTGGATCCACATGGAGACACCAGCTCTACACATTCGTATTTTCTAGGGAGAAAGCTAGAGGAACTGTGGCAAACAAACATGATATTCCTGTCTGTTTCGATGACATTTTATGCACTTGCCTAACGAAAAGACTTTGCTTTTCTCCAAAACCATTTTTACTGTGATTTTCTCAGTCCATTGCATACGAATTCCACATCACTTTGTGCGGATATGACTGGATGAAACCAGAAATATCCGGTTTTATTTTGGCTAACTCAATCCCAGATATTGCTACAGCCTCTGTGTTTGTGTTTTCCGGATATTATCGATGGACTTTATTGTTTTGAATGTTTTTTATCACAAACATTTAATTTTGTACCGTAGAAACACTAATTGGTTCCACATGGAGACACCAGCTCTACACATTCGTATTTTCTAGGGAATAAGCTAGAGGACCTGTAGCAAACAAACATGGTATTTTTGTTTGTATAGATGACATTTTATGCACTGGCCGAAGGAAAAGACTTTGCTTTTCTCCAAAACATTTTTAATGTGATTTTCTCGGTACATTACATACGAATTCCACACAAGTTTGTCCGGATATGACTGGATGGAACTAGAAATATCCGGTAGTGTTTTGGCTTTCTATATTCCAGATATCTCTACAGCCTCTGTTTTTGTGTTTTCTGGATATTATCGACGGACTTTATAGTTTTGAATGTTTTTTTCAGGGAACATTTAATTTTGTACCATAGAAACACTAATTGTTTCCACATGGAGACACCAGCTCTATACATTCGTATTTTCTAGGGAGAAAGCTAGAGAAACTGCGGGACAAACATCATATTTCTGTTTGTGTAGATGACATTTTATGCACTTGCCAAACAAAAGACTTTGCTTTTCTCTAAAACCATTTTTACCGTGATTTTCTGCTTCGATTGCATACGAATTCCACCCAACGTTGTCCGGATATGACTGGATGAAACCAGAAATATCTGCTTATGTTTTGGCTAACTCAAGCCCAGATATTGCTACAGATTCTGTGTTTGTGTTTTCCAGATATATCAAAAGGCTTTATTGTTTTGAATGTTACTATCTGGGAATATTTAATTTTGTACCGTAGAAACACTAATTGGTTCCACATGGAGACACCAGTCTACACATTCGCATTTTCTAGGGAGATAGCTAGAGGAACTGTGGCAAACAAACATGATATTTCTGTGTGTATAGATGACATTTTATGCACTTGCCTAACGAAAAGAATTTGCTTTTCTCTAAAACCATTTTTACTGTGGTTTTCTGGGTCCACTGCATTCGAATTCCACCCCACTTTGTCTGGATATGACTGGATGAAACCGGAAATATCTGGTTCTGTTTTGGCTAACTCAATCCCAGATATTGCTACAGCATCTCTGTTTGTGTTTTCTGGATATTATCAACGGTCTTCATGATTTTGAATTTTTTTTATCAAGGAACATTTAATTTTGTGCTAGGAAACACTAATTGGTTCCACATGGAGACACCAGCTCTACACATTCGTATTTTCTAGGGAGAAAGCTAGAGGAACTGCGGGACAAACATGATAGTTCTGTTTTTATAGATGACATTTTATGCACTGCCTGAAGGAAAAGACTTTGCTTTTTTCCAAAAGCATATCTACTGTGATTATCTCAGTCCATTGCATATGAATTCCACACCAGTTTGTTCGGATATGACTGGATGAAACCAGAAATATCGGGTTGTGTTTTGGCTAACTATATCCCAGATATAGCTACAGCCTCAGAGTTTTTTTTTTTTTTTTCTGGATACTATCAACGGAATTTATTGTTTTGAATGTTTTTATCAGGGAACATCTAATATTGTGCTGGGAAACGCTAATTGGTTCCACATGGAGACACTAGTCTACACATTCGTATTTTCTAGGGAGAAAGCTAGAGGAACTGCGACAAACAAACATGATATTTTTGTTTGTATAGATGACATTTTATGCACTTGCCTAAGGAATAGACTATATTTTTTCCAAAACAATTTTTATTGAGTTTTTCTCGGTCCATTGCATACGAATTCCTCACCAACTTTGTCTGTATATGACTGAATGAAACCAGAAATATCCGGTTCTATTTTGGCTCACTATATCCCAGATATTGCTACAGCCTCAGTGTTTGTTTTTTCTGGATATTATCAACGGAATTTATTGTTTTGAATGTTTTTATCAGGGAACATTTAATTATGTGCTGGGAATCACTAATTCGTTCCACATGGAGACACCAGCTCTACACGTTCGCATTTTAGGGAGAAAACTAGAGGAACTGCGGCACACAAAAATGATATTACTGTTTGTATAGATGACATTTTATGCACTGGCCTAAGGAAAAGACTTTGCTTTTCTCCAAAACCATTTTTACGGTGATTTTCTCGGTGCATTACAAAGGAATTCCAAACCACTTAGTCCTGATATGTCTGGATGAAACCAGAAATATCCGGTTGTGTTTTGGCTAACTCAATCCCAGATATTGCTACAGCCTCTGTGTTTGTGTTTTTTGAATATTATCAATGGACTTCATTGTTTTGAATCTTTTTATCAGGGAACATTTAATTTTGTACCATAGAAACACTAATTGGATCCACATGGAGACACCAGCTCTACACATTCGTATTTTCTAGGGAATAAGCTAGAGGAACTGCTGCAAACAAAGATGATATTTCTGTTTGAATAGATGACATTTTATACACTTGCCTAAGGAAAAGACTTTGCTTTTCTCCAAAACAATTTTTCTTGTGATTTTCTTGGTCCATTGCATAAAACCCCACACCACTTTGTTCGGGAATGACTGAATGAAACTAGAAATCTCCGGTTGTGTTTTGGCTAACTCAATCCCAGATATTGTGAAAGCCTCTGTGTTTGTGTTTTCTGGATATTATCGACGTGCTTTATTGTTTTGAATGTTTTTGTCAGGGAACATTTAATTTTGTACTGTAGAAACAGTAATTGGATCCACATGGAGACACCAGTCTACACATGTGTATATTCTAGGGAGAAATCTAGAGAAACTGCGGCAACCACACATGATATTTCTGTTTGTATAGATGACATTTTATGTACTTGCCTAACAAAAAGACTTCGCTTTTCTACAAAACCATTTGTACTGTGATTTTCTCGGTTCAAGGCATATGAACTCCACACCACTTTGTCCTGATATGTCTGGATGAAAGCAGAAATATCCGTTTGTTTTTTGGCTAACTCAATCCGAAATATTGTGAAAGTGTCTGTGTATGTGTTTTCTGCATATTATGAACGGACTTAATTGCTTCGAGTGTTTTTATCAGGCAAAATTTAATTTTGTACCATAGAAACACTAATTGGTTCCACATGGAGACACCAGCTCTGCACATTCGTATTTTCTAGGGAATAAGCTAGAGGAACTGCAGCAAACAAACATGGTATTTCTGTTTGTATAGATGACATTTTAAGCACTTGCCTAATGAAAAGACTTTGCTTTTCTCCAAAACCATTTTTACTGTGATTTTCTCACTCCATTACATACGAATTCCATAAACTTTGTCCGGATATGACTGGATGAAACCAGAAATAAATGGTTGTGTTTTGTCTTACTGTATCCCAGATATTGTGAAAGCCTCAGTGTCTGTGTTTTCTGGATATTATCAATGGATTTTATTGTTTTGAATATTTTTAACACGGAACATTTAATTTTGTACCGTATAAGCACTAATTGGATCCACATGGAGACACCAGCTCTACACATTCGTATTTTCTAGGGAGAAAGCTAGAGGAACTGTGGCAAACAAACATGATATTCCTGTCTGTTTCGATGACATTTTATGCACTTGCCTAACGAAAAGACTTTGCTTTTCTCCAAAACCATTTTTACTGTGATTTTCTCAGTCCATTGCATACGAATTCCACATCACTTTGTGCGGATATGACTGGATGAAACCAGAAATATCCGGTTTTATTTTGGCTAACTCAATCCCAGATATTGCTACAGCCTCTGTGTTTGTGTTTTCCGGATATTATCGATGGACTTTATTGTTTTGAATGTTTTTTATCACAAACATTTAATTTTGTACCGTAGAAACACTAATTGGTTCCACATGGAGACACCAGCTCTACACATTCGTATTTTCTAGGGAATAAGCTAGAGGACCTGTAGCAAACAAACATGGTATTTTTGTTTGTATAGATGACATTTTATGCACTGGCCGAAGGAAAAGACTTTGCTTTTCTCCAAAACATTTTTAATGTGATTTTCTCGGTACATTACATACGAATTCCACACAAGTTTGTCCGGATATGACTGGATGGAACTAGAAATATCCGGTAGTGTTTTGGCTTTCTATATTCCAGATATCTCTACAGCCTCTGTTTTTGTGTTTTCTGGATATTATCGACGGACTTTATAGTTTTGAATGTTTTTTTCAGGGAACATTTAATTTTGTACCATAGAAACACTAATTGTTTCCACATGGAGACACCAGCTCTATACATTCGTATTTTCTAGGGAGAAAGCTAGAGAAACTGCGGGACAAACATCATATTTCTGTTTGTGTAGATGACATTTTATGCACTTGCCAAACAAAAGACTTTGCTTTTCTCTAAAACCATTTTTACCGTGATTTTCTGCTTCGATTGCATACGAATTCCACCCAACGTTGTCCGGATATGACTGGATGAAACCAGAAATATCTGCTTATGTTTTGGCTAACTCAAGCCCAGATATTGCTACAGATTCTGTGTTTGTGTTTTCCAGATATATCAAAAGGCTTTATTGTTTTGAATGTTACTATCTGGGAATATTTAATTTTGTACCGTAGAAACACTAATTGGTTCCACATGGAGACACCAGTCTACACATTCGCATTTTCTAGGGAGATAGCTAGAGGAACTGTGGCAAACAAACATGATATTTCTGTGTGTATAGATGACATTTTATGCACTTGCCTAACGAAAAGAATTTGCTTTTCTCTAAAACCATTTTTACTGTGGTTTTCTGGGTCCACTGCATTCGAATTCCACCCCACTTTGTCTGGATATGACTGGATGAAACCGGAAATATCTGGTTCTGTTTTGGCTAACTCAATCCCAGATATTGCTACAGCATCTCTGTTTGTGTTTTCTGGATATTATCAACGGTCTTCATGATTTTGAATTTTTTTTATCAAGGAACATTTAATTTTGTGCTAGGAAACACTAATTGGTTCCACATGGAGACACCAGCTCTACACATTCGTATTTTCTAGGGAGAAAGCTAGAGGAACTGCGGGACAAACATGATAGTTCTGTTTTTATAGATGACATTTTATGCACTGCCTGAAGGAAAAGACTTTGCTTTTTTCCAAAAGCATATCTACTGTGATTATCTCAGTCCATTGCATATGAATTCCACACCAGTTTGTTCGGATATGACTGGATGAAACCAGAAATATCGGGTTGTGTTTTGGCTAACTATATCCCAGATATAGCTACAGCCTCAGAGTTTTTTTTTTTTTTTTCTGGATACTATCAACGGAATTTATTGTTTTGAATGTTTTTATCAGGGAACATCTAATATTGTGCTGGGAAACGCTAATTGGTTCCACATGGAGACACTAGTCTACACATTCGTATTTTCTAGGGAGAAAGCTAGAGGAACTGCGACAAACAAACATGATATTTTTGTTTGTATAGATGACATTTTATGCACTTGCCTAAGGAATAGACTATATTTTTTCCAAAACAATTTTTATTGAGTTTTTCTCGGTCCATTGCATACGAATTCCTCACCAACTTTGTCTGTATATGACTGAATGAAACCAGAAATATCCGGTTCTATTTTGGCTCACTATATCCCAGATATTGCTACAGCCTCAGTGTTTGTTTTTTCTGGATATTATCAACGGAATTTATTGTTTTGAATGTTTTTATCAGGGAACATTTAATTATGTGCTGGGAATCACTAATTCGTTCCACATGGAGACACCAGCTCTACACGTTCGCATTTTAGGGAGAAAACTAGAGGAACTGCGGCACACAAAAATGATATTACTGTTTGTATAGATGACATTTTATGCACTGGCCTAAGGAAAAGACTTTGCTTTTCTCCAAAACCATTTTTACGGTGATTTTCTCGGTGCATTACAAAGGAATTCCAAACCACTTAGTCCTGATATGTCTGGATGAAACCAGAAATATCCGGTTGTGTTTTGGCTAACTCAATCCCAGATATTGCTACAGCCTCTGTGTTTGTGTTTTTTGAATATTATCAATGGACTTCATTGTTTTGAATCTTTTTATCAGGGAACATTTAATTTTGTACCATAGAAACACTAATTGGATCCACATGGAGACACCAGCTCTACACATTCGTATTTTCTAGGGAATAAGCTAGAGGAACTGCTGCAAACAAAGATGATATTTCTGTTTGAATAGATGACATTTTATACACTTGCCTAAGGAAAAGACTTTGCTTTTCTCCAAAACAATTTTTCTTGTGATTTTCTTGGTCCATTGCATAAAACCCCACACCACTTTGTTCGGGAATGACTGAATGAAACTAGAAATATCCGGTTGTGTTTTGGCTAACTCAATCCCAGATATTGTGAAAGCCTCTGTGTTTGTGTTTTCTGGATATTATCGACGTGCTTTATTGTTTTGAATGTTTTTGTCAGGGAACATTTAATTTTGTACTGTAGAAACAGTAATTGGATCCACATGGAGACACCAGTCTACACATGTGTATATTCTAGGGAGAAATCTAGAGAAACTGCGGCAACCACACATGATATTTCTGTTTGTATAGATGACATTTTATGTACTTGCCTAACAAAAAGACTTCGCTTTTCTACAAAACCATTTGTACTGTGATTTTCTCGGTTCAAGGCATATGAACTCCACACCACTTTGTCCTGATATGTCTGGATGAAAGCAGAAATATCCGTTTGTTTTTTGGCTAACTCAATCCGAAATATTGTGAAAGTGTCTGTGTATGTGTTTTCTGCATATTATGAACGGACTTAATTGCTTCGAGTGTTTTTATCAGGCAAAATTTAATTTTGTACCATAGAAACACTAATTGGTTCCACATGGAGACACCAGCTCTGCACATTCGTATTTTCTAGGGAATAAGCTAGAGGAACTGCAGCAAACAAACATGGTATTTCTGTTTGTATAGATGACATTTTAAGCACTTGCCTAATGAAAAGACTTTGCTTTTCTCCAAAACCATTTTTACTGTGATTTTCTCACTCCATTACATACGAATTCCATAAACTTTGTCCGGATATGACTGGATGAAACCAGAAATAAATGGTTGTGTTTTGTCTTACTGTATCCCAGATATTGTGAAAGCCTCAGTGTCTGTGTTTTCTGGATATTATCAATGGATTTTATTGTTTTGAATATTTTTAACACGGAACATTTAATTTTGTACCGTATAAGCACTAATTGGATCCACATGGAGACACCAGCTCTACACATTCGTATTTTTTAGGGAGAAAGCTAGAGGAACTGTGGCAAACAAACATGATATTCCTGTCTGTTTCGATGACATTTTATGCACTTGCCTAACGAAAAGACTTTGCTTTTCTCCAAAACCATTTTTACTGTGATTTTCTCAGTCCATTGCATACGAATTCCACATCACTTTGTGCGGATATGACTGGATGAAACCAGAAATATCCGGTTTTATTTTGGCTAACTCAATCCCAGATATTGCTACAGCCTCTGTGTTTGTGTTTTCCGGATATTATCGATGGACTTTATTGTTTTGAATGTTTTTTATCACAAACATTTAATTTTGTACCGTAGAAACACTAATTGGTTCCACATGGAGACACCAGCTCTACACATTCGTATTTTCTAGGGAATAAGCTAGAGGACCTGTAGCAAACAAACATGGTATTTTTGTTTGTATAGATGACATTTTATGCACTGGCTGAAGGAAAAGACTTTGCTTTTCTCCAAAACATTTTTAATGTGATTTTCTCGGTACATTACATACGAATTCCACACAAGTTTGTCCGGATATGACTGGATGGAACTAGAAATATCCGGTAGTGTTTTGGCTTTCTATATTCCAGATATCTCTACAGCCTCTGTTTTTGTGTTTTCTGGATATTATCGACGGACTTTATAGTTTTGAATGTTTTTTTCAGGGAACATTTAATTTTGTACCATAGAAACACTAATTGTTTCCACATGGAGACACCAGCTCTATACATTCGTATTTTCTAGGGAGAAAGCTAGAGAAACTGCGGGACAAACATCATATTTCTGTTTGTGTAGATGACATTTTATGCACTTGCCAAACAAAAGACTTTGCTTTTCTCTAAAACCATTTTTACCGTGATTTTCTGCTTCGATTGCATACGAATTCCACCCAACGTTGTCCGGATATGACTGGATGAAACCAGAAATATCTGCTTATGTTTTGGCTAACTCAAGCCCAGATATTGCTACAGATTCTGTGTTTGTGTTTTCCAGATATATCAAAAGGCTTTATTGTTTTGAATGTTACTATCTGGGAATATTTAATTTTGTACCGTAGAAACACTAATTGGTTCCACATGGAGACACCAGCTCTACACATTCGTATTTTCTAGCGAGAAAGCTAGAGGAACTGTGGCACACAAACATGAAATTTCTGTTTGTATAGATGACATTCATGCACTTGCCTAACGAAAAGACTTTGCTTTTCTCCAAAACCATTTTCACTCTGATTTTCTCGGTCCATTGCATACAAATTCCACACCAGTTTGTCCAGATATGTCTGGATGTAACTGGAAATATCCGGTTTTGTTTTGGGTAACTCAATCCCACTTATTGCTACAGCCTCTGAGTTTGTGTATTCCTGATATTATCCATGGACTTTATTGTTTTGAATGTTTTATCAGGGAACATTTAATTTTGTTCTTGAAAACATTAATTGGTTCATCATGGGGACACTAGCTCTACCATTTCGTATTTTCTAGGGAGAAAGCTAGAGGAACTGCGACAAACAACATCATATTCCTGTTTGTCTCGATGACATTTTATGTACTTGCCTAAGGAAAAGAATTTGCTTTTCTCCAAAACCATTTTTACTCTGATTTTCTCGGTCCAGTGCATACGAATTCCAAACCACTTTGTCTGGATATAACTGGATGAAACTAGAAATATCCGGTTTTGTTTTGGGTAACTCAATCCCAGATATTGCTACAGCCTCTGTGTTTGTGTATTCCTGATATTATCCAGGGACTGTATTGTTTTGAATGTTTTTCATCAGGGAAAATTTAATTTTGTTCTTCGAAACACTAATTGGTTCCACATGGAGATACGAGTTCTATACATTCGTATTTTCTAGGGAGAAAGCAAGAGGAACTGCGAAAAACAAATATGATATTTCTGTTTGTATAGGTGACAAGTTATGCACTTACCTAACGAAAATACTTTGCTTTTCTCCAAAACCATTTTTACTGTGATTTTCATGATCCATTGCATAGGAATTCAAAACGACTTTGTACGGATATGACAGGATGAAACCAGAAATATCTGGTTGTGATTTTGCTAACTCAATCTGAAATATTGTGAAAGCCGCTGTGTTTGTGTTTTCTGGATATTATCAACAGACTTTATTGTTTTGAATGTTTTTTATCGGGGAACATTTTATTTTTTGCTTTCATGCAGTAATTGGTTCCACATGGAGACTCCAGCTCTACATATTTGTATTTTCTTGGGTGAATGCTAGAGGAACTGCGACAAACAAACATGATATTTCTGTTTGTATCGATGACATTTTATGCACTTGCCTAAAGAAAAGACTTTGCTTTTCTCTAAAACCATTTTTCTGTGATTACTTGGTCCATTATCTATGAAATCCACAACACTTTGTCCGGATATGACTGGATGAAACCAGAATTATCCGGTTGTGTTTTTCCTAACTCAATCCCAGATATTGTTACAGCCTCTGTGTTTGTGATTTCTGGATATTATCGACGTGCTTTATTGTTTTGAATATTTTTATCAGGGAACATTTAATTTCGTACCGTAGAAACACTAATTGGTTCCACATGGAAACACCAGCTCTACATGTTCGTATTTTCTAGGGAGAAAGCTAGAGGAACTGTGGCAAAACACATGATATTTCTGTTTGTATAGATGACATTTTAAGCACTTGCCTAACGAAAAGACGTTTCTTTTCTCTAAAACCATTTTTACTATGATTTTCTCCTTCCATTTCATACGAATTCCACACAAGTTTGTCCGGATATGACTGCATGAAACCGGAATATCCAGTTATTTTTTGGCTAACTCAATGCGACATATTTTGAAAGTTTCTGTGTTTGTGTTTTCCGGATATTATCAATGGAAATTATTGTTTTGAAATTTTTATCAGGGAACATTTAATTTTGTACCGTTGAAACACTTCTTGGTTCCATATGGAGACACCAGTTCTACACATACGTATTTTCTAGGGAGAAAGCTAGAGGAACTGCGGCAAACATACATGATATTTCTGTTTGTATCGATGATATTTTATGCACTTGCTAAAGAAAATACTTTGCTTTTCTCCAAAACCATTTTTACTGTGATTTTCTCGTTCCATTGCATACGAATTCCACCCGACTTTGTCCGGATATGACTGGATGAAACCAGAAATATCCGGTTGTGTTTTGGCTAACTCAATCCCAGATATTGCTACAGCCTCTGTGTTTGTGTTTTCCGGATATTATCGATGGACTTTATTGTTTTGAATGTTTTTTATCACAAACATTTAATTTTGTACCGTAGAAACACTAATTGGTTCCACATGGAGACACCAGCTCTACACATTCGTATTTTCTATGGAATAAGCTAAAGGACCTGCAGCAAACAAACATGGTATTTTTGTTTGTATAGATGACATTTTATGCACTGGCCAAAGGAAAAGACTTTGCTTTTCTCCAAAACATTTTTAATGTGATTTTCTCGGTACATTACATACGAATTCCACACAAGTTTGTCCGGATATGACTGGATGGAACTAGAAATATCCGGTAGTGTTTTGGCTTTCTATATTCCAGATATCTCTACAGCCTCTGTTTTTGTGTTTTCTGGGTATTATCGACGGACTTTATAGTTTTGAATGTTTTTTTCAGGGAACATTTAATTTTGTACCATAGAAACACTAATTGTTTCCACATGGAGACACCAGCTCTACACATTCGTATTTTCTAGGGAGAAAGCTAGAGAAACTGCGGGACAAACATCATATTTCTGTTTGTGTAGATGACATTTTATGCACTTGCCAAACAAAAGACTTTGCTTTTCTCTAAAACCATTTTTACCGTGATTTTCTGCTTCGATTGCATACGAATTCCACACAACGTTGTCCGGATATGTCTGGATGAAACCAGAAATATCTGTTTGTGTTTTGGCTAACTCAAGCCCAGATATTGCTACAGCTTCTGTGTTTGTGTTTTCCGGATATATCAAAAGACTTTATTGTTTTGAATGTTACTATCTGGGAATATTTAATTTTGTACCGTAGAAACACTAATTGGTTCCACATGGAGACACCAGTCTACACATTCGCATTTTCTAGGGAGATAGCTAGAGGAACTGTGGCAAACAAACATGATATTTCTGTTTGTATAGATGACATTTTAAGCACTTGCCTAATGAAAAGAATTTGCTTTTCTCCAAAACCATTTTTTACTATGATTTTCTGGGTCCACTGCATACGAATTCCACCCCACTTTGTCTGGATATGACTGGATGAAACCGGAAATATCTTGTTATGTTTTGGCTAACTCAATCCTAGATATTGCTACAGCATCTCTTTTTGTGTTTTCTGGATATTATCAACGGTCTTCATGATTTTGAATTTTTTTTATCAGGGAACATTTAATTTTGTGCTAGGAAACACTAATTGGTTCCACATGGAGACACCAGCTCCACACATTCGTATTTTCTAGGGAGAAAGCTAGAGGAACTGCGGGACAAACATGATAGTTCTGTTTTTATAGATGACATTTTATGCACTGCCTGAAGGAAAAGAGTTTGCTTTTCTCCAAAAGCATATTTACTGTGATTATCTCAGTCCATTGCATACGAATTCCACACCAGTTTGTTCGGATATGACTGGATGAAACCAGAAATATCGGGTTGTGTTTTGGCTAACTATATCCCAGATATAGCTACAGCCTCAGAGTTTTTTTTTTTTTTTTTTCTGGATATTATCAACGGAATTTATTGTTTTGAATGTTTTTATCAGGGAACATCTAATATTGTGCTGGGAAACGCTAATTGGTTCCACATGGAGACACTAGTCTACACATTCGTATTTTCTAGGGAGAAAGCTAGAGGAACTGCGACAAACAAACATGATATTTCTGTTTCTATCGATGACATTTTATGCACTTGCCTAAGGAATAGACTATATTTTTTCCAAAACAATTTTTATTGAGTTTTTCTCGGTCCATTGCATACGAATTCCTCACCACTTTGTCTGTATATGACTGGATAAAACCAGAAATATCCGGTTTTGTTTTGGCTAACTCCATCCCAGATATTGCTACAGCCTCTGTGTTTGTGTTTTCCGGATATTATCCATGGACTTTATTGTTTTGAAAGTTTTTTGTCAGGGTACATTTAATTTTATACTTTAGAAACACTAATTGGGTCATCATGGGGACACCAGCTCTACACATTTGTATTTTCTAAGGAGAAAGCTAGAGGAACTGTGACAAACAAACATATTTCTGTTTGTATCAATGACATTTTATGCACTTGCCTAACGAAAAGACTTTACTTTTCTCCAAAACCATTTGTATTATGCTTTCCTTGGACCATTGCATACGAATTCCACACCAGTTTGTCCGGATATGACTTGATGAAACCGGAAATATCCGGATTTTTTGGCTAACTCAATCTCAGATATTGATACAGACTCTGTGTTTGTCTTTTCAGGATATTATCAATGGACTTTATTGTTTTGAATTTTTTTTATCAGGGAACATTTAATTTTGTGCTTGGAATCACTGATTGGTTCCACATGGAGACACCAGCGCTACACATTCGTATTTTCTTGGGAGAAAGCCAGAGGAACAGCGACAAACAAATATGATATTTCTGTTTGTATAGATGACATTTTATGCAGTTGCCTAGTGATAAGACTTTGCTTTTCTCCAAAACCATTTTTACTGTGATTTTCTCGGTCCATTGCATACAAATTCCATAGCAGTTTATACGGATATGACTGGATGAAACTGGAAATATCCAGTTTTGTTTTGGCTAACTCCATCCCAGATATTGCTACAGCCTCTGTGTTTGTGTTTTCTGGATATTATCGATGGACTTTATTGTTTTGAATGTTTTTTATCAGGGGACATTTAATTTTTTGTTTGGAAACACTAATTGGTTCCACATGGAGACACCAGCACTACACATTCGTATTTTCAAGGCAGAAAGCTAGAGGAACTGCGACAAACAAACATGATATTTCTGTTTCTATAGATGACATTTTATGCACTTGCCTAGCGATAAGACTTTGTTTTTCTCCAAAACAACTTTTAATGTGATTTTCTCGGTCCAGTTATAGGATTTCCAGAGCAGTTTTTCCGTATATGACTGGATGAGACTGGAAATTTCCCGTTTTCTTTAGGCTAACTCAATCGCAGATATTGCTACAGCCTCTGTGTTTGTGTATTCCTGATATTACACACGGACTTTATTGTTTTGAATGTTTTTCATCAGGAAACATTTATTTTTGTGCTTGGAATCACTGATTAGTTCCACATGGAGACACCAGCTCTACACATTCGTATTTTCTAGCGAGAAAACTAGAGGAACTGCGACAAACAAACATGATATTTCTGTTTGTATCGATGACATTTTATGCACTTGCCTAACGAAAACACTTTGCTTTTCTCCAAAATCATTTTTACTGTGATTTTCTCAGTCCATTGCATACGAATTCCACACCACTTTGTCCGGATATGACTAGATGAAACTGAAAAACTATCCAGATTTGTTTTGGCTAACTCAATCCGAAATATTGTGAAAGCCTCTGTGTTTGTGTTTTCTGGATATTAAAGATGGACTGTATGGTTTTGAATGTTTTTATCAGGGAACATTTCATTTTGTACCATAGAAACACTAATTGGTTCATCATGGGGACACCAGCTCTACACATTCGTATTTTCTAGGGAGAAAGCTAGAGGAACTGCGGCAAACAAACATGAAATTTCTGTTTGTATAGATGACATTTTATGCACTTGCCAAACGAAAACACTTTGCTTTTCTCCGAAACCAATTTTACTGTGATTTTCTCAGTCCACTGCATACTAATTCCACACCAGTTTGTCCTGATATGACTGGATGAAACTGAAAAACTATCCGGATTTGTTTTGGCTAACTCAATCCCAGCTATTGCTACAGCCTCTGTGTTTGTGTTTTCTGGATATTATCGATGGAATTTATTGTTTTGAATGTTCTTTATCGGGGAACATTTTATTTTGAGCTTGGATACAGTAATTGGTTCCACATGGAGACACCAGCTCTACACATTCGTATTTTCTAGGGAGAAAGCTAGAGGAACTGCGACAAACAAACATGATATTTCTGTTTCTATAGATGACATTTTATGCACTTGCTTAACGACAAGACTGCTTTTCTCCAAAACCATTTTTTCTGTGATTTTCTCGGTCCATTGCATACGAATTCCACACTAGTTTCTCTGGATATGACTGGATGAAACCGGAAATATCTGGTTTTGTTTTGGCTAACTAAATCCCAGATATTGCTACAGCCTCTGTGTTTTTGTATTCCTGATTTTATCCAATGACTTTATTGCTTTGAATGCTCTTTATCGGGGAACATTTAATTTTGTGCTTGAAATCACTAATTGGTTCCACATGAGACACCATCTCTACACATTCGTATTTTCTAGGGAGAAAGCTAGAGGAACTGCGGCAAACAAACATGATAGTTCTGTTTGTATAGATGACATTTTATGCACTTGCCTAACGAAAAGACTTTGCTTTTCTCCACAACCATTTGTACTGTGATTTTCTCGGTCCATTGCATACGAATTCGAAACCACTTTATTCGGATATGACTGGATGAAAACAGACATATCCGGTTTTGTTTTGGCTAACTCAGTCAGAAATATTGTGAAAGCCTCTGTGTTTGTGTTTTCTGGATATTATCGAAGGACTATATTGTTTTGAATGTTTTTATTAGGGAACATTTAATTTTGTACCGTTGAAACACTAATTGGTTCATCATGGGGACACCTGCTCCACACATTCGTATTTTCTAGGGAGAAAGCTAGAGGAACTGCGGAAAACAAACATGATATTTCTGTTTGTATAGAGGACATTTTATGCACTTGCCATTCGAAAATACTTTGCTTTTCTCCAAAACCATTTTTACTGTGATTTTCTCAGTGCATTGCATAGAAATAACACACCACTTTGTCCGGATATGACCTTAATGAAAGTGAAAAAGTATCCGGATTTGTTTTAGCTAACTCAATCCCAGCTATTGCTACAGCCTCTGTGTTTGTGTTTTTGGATATTATCAATGGACTTTATTTTTTTGAATGTTTTTTATCGGGGAACATTTTATTTTGAGCTTGCATACAGTAATTGGTTCCACATGGAGACACCAGCTCTACACATTCGTATTTTCTAGGGAGAAAGCTAGAGGAACTTCGACAAACAAACATGATATTTCTGTTTCTATAGATGACATTTTATGCACTTGCTTAACGACAAGACTGCTTTTCTCCAAAACCATTTTTTCTGTGATTTTCTCAGCCAGTGCATACGAATTCCACACCAGTTTGTCCGGATATGATTGGATGAAAGAGAAATATACTGTTGAGTTTTGGCTAACTCAATCCGAAACATTGTGAAAGCCTGTGTGTTTGTGTTTTCTGGATATTATCGATGGACTGTATTGTTTTGCATGTTTTTACCTGGCAACATTTAATTTTGCACCATAGAAACACTAATTGCACTTGCCTAACGAAAAAACTTTGCTTTTCTCCAACACCATTTTTACTGTGATTTTCTCTTTCCATTGCATACGAATTAAACACCAGTTTGTCCAGATATGACTGGATGAAACCGCAAATATGCAGTTGTGTTTTGGCCAACTCAATTCAAAATTTTTGAAAGCCTCTGTGTTTGTGTTTTCTGGATATTATCAACGAACTTTATTGTTTTGAATGTTTTTTTATCGGGGAACATTTTATTTTGAGCTTGGATACAGTAATTGGTTCCACATGGAGACACCAGCTCTACACATTCCTATTTTCTAGGGAGAAAGCTAGAGGAACTGCGGCAAACAAACATGATATTTCTGTTTCTATAGATGACATTTAATGCACTTGACTAACGAAAAGACTTTGCTTTTCTCCAAAACCATTTTTACTGTGATTTTCTCGGTCCATTGCATACGAATTCCACACCATTTTCTCCGGATATGACTGGATGAAACTGAAATACTATCCGGATTTGTTTTGGCTAACTCCATCCCAGCTATTGCTACAGCATCTGTGTTTGCGTTTTCTGGATATTATCGATGGACTTTATTGTTTTGAATGTTTTTTATTGGGGAACATTTTATCTTGAGCTTGGATACACTAATAGGTTCCACATGGAGACACCAGCTCTACACATTCGTATTTTCTAGAAGAAAG
Source organism: Lepus oiostolus (assembly GCA_036325905.1). Classification (NCBI taxonomy): domain Eukaryota; kingdom Metazoa; phylum Chordata; class Mammalia; order Lagomorpha; family Leporidae; genus Lepus; species Lepus oiostolus. Next base: position 1,051,304 of record CM070804.1, read on the forward strand.
CTAGAGGAACTGTGGCAAACAAACATGATATTTTTGTTTGTATAGATGACATTTTATGCACTTGCCTAACAAAAAGACTGCTTTTCTCGAAAACCATTTTCACTGTGATTTTCTCTCGGTCCATTGCATATGAATTCCACACCAGTTTGTCCAGATATGACTGATGAAACCGGAAATATCCTCTTGTGTTTTGCCTAACTCAATCCGAAACATTGTGAAAGACTCTGTGTTTGTGATTTCTGGATATTATCGATGGACGGTATTGTTTTGAATGTTTTCATCAGGGAACATTTAATTTTATGCTTGTATACACTAATTGTGTCCACATGGCGACACCAGCTCTACTCATTCGTATTTTTTAGGGAGAAAGCTAGAGGAACTGCGGCAAAAAAACATGATATTTCTGTTTGTATACATGACATTTTATGCACTTCCTAACGAAAAGACTTTGCTTTTCTCCAAAACCATTTACTGTGATTTTCTCGGTCCATTGCATAGGAATTGCAAACCAGTTTGTCCAGATATGACAGAAAGAAACAGGAAATTTCCGGTTTCATTTTGTGTAACTCAATCCCAGATATTGCTACAGCCTCTGTGTTTGTGGTTTCCGGATATTATCAACGGACTTTATTGTTTTGAATGTTTTTTTATCAGGGAACATTTAATTTTGTGTTTGGAATCACTAATTGGTTCCACATGGAGACACTAGATCTACACATTTGTATTTTCTAGGGAGAAAGCTAGAGGAACTGCAGCAAACACACATGATATTTCTGTTTGTATAGATGACATTTTGTGCACTTTCCTAATGATAAGACTTTGGTTTTCTCGAAAACAATTTTTCCTGTGATTTTCTCAGTCCATTGCATACTAATTCCACACCACATTGTCAGGATATGACTGGATGAAACCAGAAATATCCGGTTATGTTTTGGCTAACTCAATCCAAAATATTGCTGCAGCCTGTCTGTTTGTGTTCTCCGGATATTATCGATGGACTTTATTGTTTTGAATGTTTTTTATCAGGGAACATTTAATTTTGTGTTTGGAATCACGAATTGGTCCAACATGGAGACACTAGCTCTACACATTTGTATTTTCTAGAGCGAAAGCTAGAGGAACTGCAGCAAACACACACGATATTTCTGTTTGTATAGATGACATTCTGTGAACTTGCTTAATGAAAAGACTTTGCTTTTCTCCAAAACCATTTTCGCTGTGATTTTCTCAGTCCATTGCATACGAATTCCACACAACTTTGTCAGGATATGACTGGATGAAACCAGAAATTTCCGTTTATTTATTTTTTTTTTTGGCTAACTCAATCCGAAATATTGTGAAAGCCTCTGTGTTTGCATTTTCTGGATATTATCGATGGAGTTTTTTGTTTTGAATGTTTTTATCAGGGAACATTTAATTTCTTACCGTTGAAGAAGTAATGGGTTCATCATGGGAATACCAGCTCTACACATTCATATTTTATAGGGAGAAAGCTAGAGGAACTGTGGCAAAGAAACATGATATTTCTGTTTGCATAGATGACATTTTAAGCACTTGCCTAACGAAAAGACGTTTCTTTTCTCTAAAACCATTTTTACTATGATTTTCTCCTTCCATTTCATACGAATTCCACACAAGTTTGTCCGGATATGACTGCATGAAACCGGAATATCCAGTTATTTTTTGGCTAACTCAATGCGACATATTTTGAAAGTTTCTGTGTTTGTGTTTTCCGGATATTATCAATGGAAATTATTGTTTTGAAATTTTTATCAGGGAACATTTAATTTTGTACCGTTGAAACACTTCTTGGTTCCATATGGAGACACCAGTTCTACACATACGTATTTTCTAGGGAGAAAGCTAGAGGAACTGCGGCAAACATACATGATATTTCTGTTTGTATCGATGATATTTTATGCACTTGCTAAAGAAAATACTTTGCTTTTCTCCAAAACCATTTTTACTGTGATTTTCTCGGTCCATTGCATACGAATTCCACCCCACTTTGTCCGGATATGACTGGATGAAACCAGAAATATCCGGTTGTGTTTTGGCTAACTCAATCCGAAATCTTGTGAAAGCCTCTGTGTTTGTATTTTCTGGATATTATCGATGGACTTTATTGTTTTGAATGTTTTTATCAGGGAACATTTAATTTTTACCGTAGAAACACTACTTGGTTCATCATGGGGACACCAACTCCACACATTCGTATTTTCTTGGGAGAAAGCTAGAGGAACTGCGACAAACAACTTGATATTCCTGTTTGTCTCGATGACATTTTATGCAGTTGCCTAGTGATAAGACTTTGCTCTTCTCCAAAACCATTTTTACTGTGATTTTCTCGGTCCATTGCATACTAATTCCATAGCAGTTTATACGGATATGACTGGATGAAACTGGAAATATCCAGTTTTGTTTTGGCTAACTCCATCCCAGATATTGCTACAGCCTCTGTGTTTGTGTTTTCTGGATATTATCGATGGACTTTATTGTTTTGAATGTTTTTTATCAGGGGACATTTAATTTTTTGTTTGGAAACACTAATTGGTTCCACATGGAGACACCAGCACTACACATTCGTATTTTCAAGGCAGAAAGCTAGAGGAACTGCGACAAACAAACATGATATTTCTGTTTCTATAGATGACATTTTATGCACTTGCCTAGCGATAAGACTTTGTTTTTCTCCAAAACAACTTTTAATGTGATTTTCTCGGTCCAGTTATAGGATTTCCAGAGCAGTTTGTCCGTATATGACTGGATGAGACTGGAAATTTCCCGTTTTCTTTAGGCTAACTCAATCGCAGATATTGCTACAGCCTCTGTGTTTGTGTATTCCTGATATTACACACGGACTTTATTGTTTTGAATGTTTTTCATCAGGAAACATTTATTTTTGTGCTTGGAATCACTGATTAGTTCCACATGGAGACACCAGCTCTACACATTCGTATTTTCTAGCGAGAAAACTAGAGGAACTGCGACAAACAAACATGATATTTCTGTTTGTATCGATGACATTTTATGCACTTGCCTAACGAAAACACTTTGCTTTTCTCCAAAATCATTTTTACTGTGATTTTCTCAGTCCATTGCATACGAATTCCACACCACTTTGTCCGGATATGACTAGATGAAACTGAAAAACTATCCAGATTTGTTTTGGCTAACTCAATCCGAAATATTGTGAAAGCCTCTGTGTTTGTGTTTTCTGGATATTAAAGATGGACTGTATGGTTTTGAATGTTTTTATCAGGGAACATTTCATTTTGTACCATAGAAACACTAATTGGTTCATCATGGGGACACCAGCTCTACACATTCGTATTTTCTAGGGAGAAAGCTAGAGGAACTGCGGCAAACAAACATGAAATTTCTGTTTGTATAGATGACATTTTATGCACTTGCCAAACGAAAACACTTTGCTTTTCTCCAAAACCAATTTTACTGTGATTTTCTCAGTCCACTGCATACTAATTCCACACCAGTTTGTCCGGATATGACCTTAATGAAAGTGAAAAAGTATCCGGATTTGTTTTAGCTAACTCAATCCCAGCTATTGCTACAGCCTCTGTGTTTGTGTTTTCTGGATATTATCGATGGAATTTATTGTTTTGAATGTTCTTTATCGGGGAACATTTTATTTTGAGCTTGGATACAGTAATTGGTTCCACATGGAGACACCAGCTCTACACATTCGTATTTTCTAGGGAGAAAGCTAGAGGAACTGCGACAAACAAACATGATATTTCTGTTTCTATAGATGACATTTTATGCACTTGCTTAACGACAAGACTGCTTTTCTCCAAAACCATTTTTTCTGTGATTTTCTCGGTCCATTGCATACGAATTCCACACTAGTTTCTCTGGATATGACTGGATGAAACCGGAAATATCTGGTTTTGTTTTGGCTAACTAAATCCCAGATATTGCTACAGCCTCTGTGTTTTTGTATTCCTGATTTTATCCAATGACTTTATTGCTTTGAATGCTCTTTATCGGGGAACATTTAATTTTGTGCTTGAAATCACTAATTGGTTCCACATGAGACACCATCTCTACACATTCGTATTTTCTAGGGAGAAAGCTAGAGGAACTGCGGCAAACAAACATGATAGTTCTGTTTGTATAGATGACATTTTATGCACTTGCCTAACGAAAAGACTTTGCTTTTCTCCACAACCATTTGTACTGTGATTTTCTCGGTCCATTGCATACGAATTCGAAACCACTTTATTCGGATATGACTGGATGAAAACAGACATATCCGGTTTTGTTTTGGCTAACTCAGTCAGAAATATTGTGAAAGCCTCTGTGTTTGTGTTTTCTGGATATTATCGAAGGACTATATTGTTTTGAATGTTTTTATTAGGGAACATTTAATTTTGTACCGTTGAAACACTAATTGGTTCATCATGGGGACACCTGCTCCACACATTCGTATTTTCTAGGGAGAAAGCTAGAGGAACTGCGGAAAACAAACATGATATTTCTGTTTGTATAGAGGACATTTTATGCACTTGCCATTCGAAAATACTTTGCTTTTCTCCAAAACCATTTTTACTGTGATTTTCTCAGTGCATTGCATAGAAATAACACACCACTTTGTCCGGATATGACCTTAATGAAAGTGAAAAAGTATCCGGATTTGTTTTAGCTAACTCAATCCCAGCTATTGCTACAGCCTCTGTGTTTGTGTTTTTGGATATTATCAACGGACTTTATTTTTTTGAATGTTTTTTATCGGGGAACATTTTATTTTGAGCTTGGATACAGTAATTGGTTCCACATGGAGACACCAGCTCTACACATTCGTATTTTCTAGGGAGAAAGCTAGAGGAACTTCGACAAACAAACATGATATTTCTGTTTCTATAGATGACATTTTATGCACTTGCTTAACGACAAGACTGCTTTTCTCCAAAACCATTTTTTCTGTGATTTTCTCAGCCAGTGCATACGAATTCCACACCAGTTTGTCCGGATATGATTGGATGAAAGAGAAATATACTGTTGAGTTTTGGCTAACTCAATCCGAAACATTGTGAAAGCCTGTGTGTTTGTGTTTTCTGGATATTATCGATGGACTGTATTGTTTTGCATGTTTTTACCTGGCAACATTTAATTTTGCACCATAGAAACACTAATTGCACTTGCCTAACGAAAAAACTTTGCTTTTCTCCAACACCATTTTTACTGTGATTTTCTCTTTCCATTGCATACGAATTAAACACCAGTTTGTCCAGATATGACTGGATGAAACCGCAAATATGCAGTTGTGTTTTGGCCAACTCAATTCAAAATTTTTGAAAGCCTCTGTGTTTGTGTTTTCTGGATATTATCAACGAACTTTATTGTTTTGAATGTTTTTTTATCGGGGAACATTTTATTTTGAGCTTGGATACAGTAATTGGTTCCACATGGAGACACCAGCTCTACACATTCCTATTTTCTAGGGAGAAAGCTAGAGGAACTGCGGCAAACAAACATGATATTTCTGTTTCTATAGATGACATTTAATGCACTTGACTAACGAAAAGACTTTGCTTTTCTCCAAAACCATTTTTACTGTGATTTTCTCGGTCCATTGCATACGAATTCCACACCATTTTCTCCGGATATGACTGGATGAAACTGAAATACTATCCGGATTTGTTTTGGCTAACTCCATCCCAGCTATTGCTACAGCATCTGTGTTTGCGTTTTCTGGATATTATCGTTGGACTTTATTGTTTTGAATGTTTTTTATTGGGGAACATTTTATCTTGAGCTTGGATACACTAATAGGTTCCACATGGAGACACCAGCTCTACACATTCGTATTTTCTAGAAGAAAGCTAGAGGAACTGTGGCAAACAAACATGATATTTTTGTTTGTATAGATGACATTTTATGCACTTGCCTAACAAAAAGACTGCTTTTCTCGAAAACCATTTTCACTGTGATTTTCTCTCGGTCCATTGCATATGAATTCCACACCAGTTTGTCCAGATATGACTGATGAAACCGGAAATATCCTCTTGTGTTTTGGCTAACTCAATCCGAAACATTGTGAAAGACTCTGTGTTTGTGATTTCTGGATATTATCGATGGACGGTATTGTTTTGAATGTTTTCATCAGGGAACATTTAATTTTATGCTTGTATACACTAATTGTGTCCACATGGCGACACCAGCTCTACTCATTCGTATTTTCTAGGGAGAAAGCTAGAGGAACTGCGGCAAAAAAACATGATATTTCTGTTTGTATACATGACATTTTATGCACTTGCCTAACGAAAAGACTTTGCTTTTCTCCAAAACCATTTACTGTGATTTTCTCGGTCCATTGCATAGGAATTGCAAACCAGTTTGTCCAGATATGACAGAAAGAAACGGGAAATTTCCGGTTTCATTTTGTGTAACTCAATCCCAGATATTGCTACAGCCTCTGTGTTTGTGGTTTCCGGATATTATCAACGGACTTTATTGTTTTGAATGTTTTTTTATCAGGGAACATTTAATTTTGTGTTTGGAATCACTAATTGGTTCCACATGGAGACACTAGATCTACACATTTGTATTTTCTAGGGAGAAAGCTAGAGGAACTGCAGCAAACACACATGATATTTCTGTTTGTATAGATGACATTTTGTGCACTTTCCTAATGATAAGACTTTGGTTTTCTCGAAAACAATTTTTCCTGTGATTTTCTCAGTCCATTGCATACTAATTCCACACCACATTGTCAGGATATGACTGGATGAAACCAGAAATATCCGGTTATGTTTTGGCTAACTCAATCCAAAATATTGCTGCAGCCTGTCTGTTTGTGTTCTCCGGATATTATCGATGGACTTTATTGTTTTGAATGTTTTTTATCAGGGAACATTTAATTTTGTGTTTGGAATCACGAATTGGTCCAACATGGAGACACTAGCTCTACACATTTGTATTTTCTAGAGCGAAAGCTAGAGGAACTGCAGCAAACACACACGATATTTCTGTTTGTATAGATGACATTCTGTGAACTTGCTTAATGAAAAGACTTTGCTTTTCTCCAAAACCATTTTCGCTGTGATTTTCTCAGTCCATTGCATACGAATTCCACACAACTTTGTCAGGATATGACTGGATGAAACCAGAAATATCCGTTTATTTTTTTTTTTTTTGGCTAACTCAATCCGAAATATTGTGAAAGCCTCTGTGTTTGCATTTTCTGGATATTATCGATGGAGTTTTTTGTTTTGAATGTTTTTATCAGGGAACATTTAATTTCTTACCGTTGAAGAAGTAATGGGTTCATCATGGGAATACCAGCTCTACACATTCATATTTTATAGGGAGAAAGCTAGAGGAACTGTGGCAAAGAAACATGATATTTCTGTTTGTATAGATGACATTTTATGCACTTGCCTAACGAAAAGACTTTGCTTTTCTCCAAAATCAATTTTACTGTGATTTTCTCAGTCCATTGCATACGAATTCCACACCACTTTGTCAGGATATGATTGGATGAAACCAGAAATATCCGGTTATATTTTGGCTAACTGAATCCAAAATATTGCTACAGCCTCTCTGTTTGTGTTCTCCGGATATTATCGATGGACTTTATTGTTTTGAATATTTTTTATCGGGGAACATTTAATTTTCAGATTAGATACACTAATTGGTTCCACATGGAGACACCAGCTCTACGTATTTGTATTTTCTAGGGAGAAAGCTAGAGGAACTGCGACAAACAAACATGATATTTCTGTTTTTATAGATGACATTTTATGCACTTGCCTAGCGATAAGACTTTGTTTTTCTCCAAAACCTTTTTTGCTGTGATATTCTCGGTCCATTGCATACGAATTCCACACCACTTTGTTCGGATATGACTGCATGAAACCAGAAATATCCGGTTGTGTTTTGGCTAACTCACTCCAAAATATTGTGAAAGACTCTGTGTTTGTGTTTTCTGGATATTATCGATGGACTGTGTTGTTTTGAATGTTTTTATCAGGGAACATTTATTTTTGCACCGTAGAAACACTAATTGGTTCATCATGGGGACACCAGCTCTACACATTCACATTTTCTAGGGAGAAAGCTAGAGGAACTGCGGCAAACAAACGTGATATTTCTATTTTATACATGACATTTTATGCACTTGCCTAACGAAAAGACTTGCGTTTCCCCAAAACCATTTTTACTGTGATTTTCTCAGTCCATTGTTTATGAATTCCATACCAGATTGTCCTGATATGACTGGATGAAAAAGGAAATATCCAGTTTTGTTTTGGCTAACGCAATCCCATATTGCTACAGCCTCTGTGTTTGTGTTTTATGGATATTATCAATGGACTTTATTGTTTTGGATGTTTTTATCAGGGAACATTTATTTTTGTGCTTGGAAACAGTAATTGGTTCCACATGGAGACACCAGCTATACACATTCTTATTTTCTAGGGAGAAAGCTAGAGGAACTGCGGCAAACAAACATGATATTTCTGTTTGTATACATGACATTTTATGAACTTGCCTAATGAAAAGACTTTGCTTTTCTCCAAAACCATTTTTGCTGTTATTCTCTCAGTCCATTGCATACGAATTCCACACTACTTTGCCCGGATATGACTGCATGAAACCAGAAATATCCGGTTGTGTTTTGGCTAACTCAATCTGAAATATGGTGAAAGCCTCTGTGTTTTGTTTTCTGGATATTATTGATGGATCGTATTGTCTTGAATATTTTTATCAAGGAACATTAAATATTGTACCGTGGAAACACTAATTGGTTCATCATGTGGAATTCAGCTCCACACATTCATATTTTCTAGGGAGAAAACTAGAGGAACTGCGGCAAACAAACATGACATTTCTGTTCTTATAGATGACATTTTATGCAGTTGCCTAACGAAAAGACTTTGATTTTCTCCAAAACCATTTTTACTGTGATTCTCTCAGTATATTGCATAAGAATTCCACACCAGTTTACCGGATATGACTGGATGAAACCAGAAATATCCGGTTTTCTTTTGGCTAACTATATCCCTGAATTTGCTACAGCCTCTGTGTTTGTGTTTTCCGGATATTATTAACGGACTTTATTGTTTTCAATATTTATTATCGGGGAACTTTTTATTTTGAGCTTGTATACAGTAATTGGTGCCACATGGAGACACCAGCTCTATATATTTGTATTTTATAAGGAGAAAGCTAGAGGAACTGTGGCAAACAAACATGATATTTCTGTTTATATAGATGACATATTATGCACTTGCCTAACGAAAAGACTTTGCTTTTCTCCAAAACCATTTTTACTGTGATTTTTTCGGTCCATTGCATACGAATTCCACAACACTTTGTCCAGATATGACTGGATGAAACCAGAAATATCCGGTTGTGTTTTGGCTAACTCAATCCGAAATATTGTGAAAGCCTCTGTGCTTGTGTTCTGGATATTATCAATGGACTTTATTGTTTTGAATGTTTTTATCAGGGAACATTTCATTTTGTACCATTGAAACACTAATTGGTTCCACATGGGGACACCAGCTCTACACATTCATATTTTCTAGGGAGAAAGCTAGAGGAACTACGACAAACATGATATTTCTGTTTGTATCGATGATATTTTATGGACTTGCCTAACAAAAGTACCTGCTTTTCTCCAAAACCATTTTTCCTCTGATTTTCTCGGTCTATTGCATACGAATTCCACACCACTTTCTCCGGATATGACTGGATGAAACCAGACATCCGGTTGTGTTTTGGCTCACTCAATCCCATATTGCTACAGCCTCTGTGCTTGTGTTTTCTGGATATTATCGTTGGACTTTATTGTTTTGAATGTTTTTTTTTATCAGGGAGCATTTAATTTTGTGCTTGGAATCACTAATTGGTTCCACATGGAGACACCAGCTCTACATGTTCGTATTTTCTAGGGAGAAAGCTAGAGGTACTGCGGCAAACAAACATGATATTTCTGTTTGTATCGATGACATTTTATGCACTTGCCTAACGAAAAGACTTTGCTTTTCTCCTAAACCGTTTTTACTCTCATTTTCTCAGTCCATTGCATGTGAATTCCACACCAGTTTACCGGATATGACTGGATGAAACCGGAAATATCTGGTTTTGTTTTGGCTAACTCAATCCCAGCTATTGCTACAGCCTCTGTGTTTGTGTTTTACTGATATTATCCATGGACTTTATTGTTTTGAATGTTTTTTATCAGGGAGCATATAATTTTGTGCCTGGAAACACTAATTGGTTCCACATAGAGACACCAGCTCTACACATTCGTATTTTCTAGGGAGAAAGCTAGAGGAACTGTGGCAAACAAACATGGTATTTCTGTTTGCATCGATGACATTTTATGCACTTGCCTAATGAAAAGACTTTGGTTTTCTCCAAAACCAATTTTACTGTGATTTTCTCGGGCCATTGCATATGAATTCCACACTAGTTTACCGGATATGACTGGATGAAACCAGAAATATCTGGTTGTGTTTTGGCTAACTCAATCCGAAATATTGTGAAAGCCGCTGTCTTTGGTTTTCTGGATATTAACGATGGAGTTTATTGTTTTGAATGTTCTTATCAGGGAACATTTAATTTCGTACCATTGAAACACAAATTGGTTCATCATGGGAACACGAGCTCTACATATTTGTATTTTCTAGGCGGAAAGCTAGAGGAACTGTGACAAACAAACATGATATTTCTGTTTGTATAGATAACATTTTATGCACTTGCCTAACAAAAAGACTTTGCTTTTCTCCAAAACCAATTTTACTGTGATTTTTTCAGTCTATTGCATACGAATTCCATACCAATTTGTCCTGATATGACAAGATGAAACCGGAAATATCCGCTTTTTTTGGCTAACTCAATCCCAGATATTCCTACAGCCTCTGTGTTTGTGTTTTCAGGTATTATCAGTGGACTTTTATGTTTTGAATGTTTTTTATCAGGAACATTTAATTTTGTGCTTGGAAACACTAATTCGTTCATCATCTTGGGTCCCCAGCTCTACACATTCGTATATTCTAGGGAGAAAGCTAGAGGAACTTCGGCAAACAAACATAATATTTCAGTTTGTGTAGATGACATTTTATGCACTTTCCTAACAAAAAAAACTTTGCTTTTCTCCAAAACCGTTTTTACTTTGATTTCTCGGTCCTTTGCATACGAATTCCATACCAGTTTCTCCGGATATGAATGGATGAAACCAGAAATATCCGGTTTTGTTTTGGCTAACTCAATACCAGATATTGCTACAGCCTCTGTGTTTGTGTTCTCTGGATATTAACAACGGACTTTATTATTTTGAATGTTTTTTATCAGGGAACATTTAATTTTGTCCTTGGAAACACTAATTGGTTCCACATGGAGACACCAGCTCTACACATTCTTATTTTCTAGGGAGAAAGCTAGAAGAAATGCGGCAAACAAACATGATATTTTCTGTTTCTATAGATGATATTTTATGTACTTGCCTAACGAAAAGACTTTGCTTTTCTCCAAAACCATTTTTACTGTGATTTTTTCGGTCCATTGCATACGAATTCCACAACACTTTGTCCAGATATGACTGGATGAAACCAGAAATATCCGGTTGTGTTAGGTCTAACTCAATGCGGAATATTGTGAAAGCCTCTGTGCTTGTGTTCTGGATATTATCAATGGACTTTATTGTTTTGAATGTTTTTATCAGGGAACATTTCATTTTGTACCATTGAAACACTAATTGGTTCCACATGGGGACACCAGCTCTACACATTCATATTTTCTAGGGAGAAAGCTAGAGGAACTACGACAAACATGATATTTCTGTTTGTATCGATGATTTTTTATGGACTTGCCTAATAAAAGTACCTGCTTTTCTCCAAAACCATTTTTCCTCTGATTTTCTCGGTCTATTGCATACGAATTCCACACCACTTTCTCCGGATATGACTGGATGAAACCAGACATCCGGTTGTGTTTTGGCTCACTCAATCCCATATTGCTACAGCCTCTGTGCTTGTGTTTTCTGGATATTATCGTTGGACTTTATTGTTTTGAATGTTTTTTTTATCAGGGAGCATTTAATTTTGTGCTTGGAATCACTAATTGGTTCCACATGGAGACACCAGCTCTACATGTTCGTATTTTCTAGGGAGAAAGCTAGAGGAACTGCGGCAAACACACATGATATATCTGTTTGTATCGATGACATTTTATTCAATTGCTTAACGAAAAGACTTTGCTTTTCTCCAAAACCATTTGTACTGTGATTTTCTCGGTCCATTGCATAGGAGCTCCACACAACTTTGTCTGGATATGAGTGGATGAAACCGGAAATATCCAGTTGTGTTTTGGCTAACTCAATCCCAGATACTGCTACAGCTTCTGTGTTTGTGTTTTCCTGATATTATCGATGGACTTTATTGTTTTGAATGTTTTCTTATCGGGGAACATTTTATTTTGAGCTTGGATACAGTAATTGGTTCTACATGGAGACACTAGCTCTACATATTCGTATTTTCTAGGTAGAAAGTTAGAGGAACTGCGAAAAACAAACATGATATTTCTGTTTGTATCGATGACATTTTATGCACTTGCCTAACGAAAAGACTTTGCTTTTCTCCTAAACCGTTTTTACTCTCATTTTCTCAGTCCATTGCATGTGAATTCCACACCAGTTTACCGGATATGACTGGATGAAACCGGAAATATCTGGTTTTGTTTTGGCTAACTCAATCCCAGCTATTGCTACAGCCTCTGTGTTTGTGTTTTACTGATATTATCCATGGACTTTATTGTTTTGAATGTTTTTTATCAGGGAACATATAATTTTGTGCCTGGAAACACTAATTGGTTCCACATAGAGACACCAGCTCTACACATTCATATTTTCTAGGGAGAAAGCTAGAGGAACTGTGGCAAACAAACATGGTATTTCTGTTTGCATCGATGACATTTTATGCACTTGCCTAATGAAAAGACTTTGGTTTTCTCCAAAACCAATTTTACTGTGATTTTCTCGGGCCATTGCATATGAATTCCACACTAGTTTACCGGATATGACTGGATGAAACCAGAAATATCTGGTTGTGTTTTGGCTAACTCAATCCGAAATATTGTGAAAGCCGCTGTCTTTGGTTTTCTGGATATTAACGATGGAGTTTATTGTTTTGAATGTTCTTATCAGGGAACATTTAATTTCGTACCATTGAAACACAAATTGGTTCATCATGGGAACACGAGCTCTACATATTTGTATTTTCTAGGCGGAAAGCTAGAGGAACTGTGACAAACAAACATGATATTTCTGTTTGTATAGATAACATTTTATGCACTTGCCTAACAAAAAGACTTTGCTTTTCTCCAAAACCAATTTTACTGTGATTTTTTCAGTCTATTGCATACGAATTCCATACCAATTTGTCCTGATATGACAAGATGAAACCGGAAATATCCGCTTTTTTTGGCTAACTCAATCCCAGAATTTCCTACAGCCTCTGTGTTTGTGTTTTCAGGTATTATCAGTGGACTTTTATGTTTTGAATGTTTTTTATCAGGAACATTTAATTTTGTGCTTGGAAACACTAATTCGTTCATCATCTTGGGTCCCCAGCTCTACACATTCGTATATTCTAGGGAGAAAGCTAGAGGAACTTCGGCAAACAAACATAATATTTCAGTTTGTGTAGATGACATTTTATGCACTTTCCTAACAAAAAAAACTTTGCTTTTCTCCAAAACCGTTTTTACTGTGATTTCTCGGTCCTTTGCATACGAATTCCATACCAGTTTCTCCGGATATGAATGGATGAAACCAGAAATATCCGGTTTTGTTTTGGCTAACTCAATACCAGATATTGCTACAGCCTCTGTGTTTGTGTTCTCTGGATATTAACAACGGACTTTATTATTTTGAATGTTTTTTATCAGGGAACATTTAATTTTGTCCTTGGAAACACTAATTGGTTCCACATGGAGACACCAGCTCCACACATTCTTATTTTCTAGGGAGAAAGCTAGAAGAAATGCGGCAAACAAACATGATATTTTCTGTTTCTATAGATGATATTTTATGCACTTGCATAATGAAAACACTTTGCTTTTCTCCAAAACCATTTTTACTGTGATTTTCTCGGTGCATTGCATACTAATTCTATACCTGTTTACCGGATATGACTGGATGAAACCAGAAATATCCGGTTTTGTTTTGGCTAACCAATCCCAGATATTGCTACTGCCTCTGTGTTTGTGTTTTCTGGATATTATCAAAGGACTTTATTGTTTTCAATGTTTTTATCAGGGAATATTTAACTTTGTACCATCGAAACACTAATTAGTTCCACATGGAGACACCAGCTATACACATTTGTATTTTCTAGGGAGAATGCTAGAGGAACTGAGGCAAACAAACATGATATTTCTGTTTGTATAGATGACATTTTGTGCTTTTGCCTAACGAAAAGACTTTACTATTCTCCAAAACCATTTTTACTGTGATTTTCTCGGTCCATTGCATACGAATTCCATACATTTTTGTCCAGATATGACTGGATGAAACCAGAAATATCTGGTTGTGCTTTTGCTAACTCAATCCCAGATACTGCTACAGCCCCTGTGTTTGTGCTTTCCGGATATTATCAACGGACTGTATTGTTTTGAATTTTTTTTTATCGCGGAGCATTTATTTTTGTGCTGGGAAATACTAATTGGATCCACATGGAGACACCAGCTCTACACATCCGTATTTTCTAACGAGAAACCTAGAGGAACTGCGGCACACAAACATGATATTTCTGTTTGTATAGATGACATTTTATGCACTTGCCTAATGAAAAGACTTTGCTTTTCTCCAAAACAATTTTTACTATGATTTTCTCGGCCATTGCATACAAATTCCACACAAGTTTGTCCGGATATGACTGTATGAAACCAGAAATATCCGGTTGAGTTTTGGTTAACTCAATCCGAAATATTGTGAAAGCCTCTGTGTTTGTGTTTTCTGGATATTATCAACGGACTTTATTGTTTTGAATGTTTTTATCAGGGAACATTTAATTTTGTACCGTTGAAACACTAATTGGTTCATCATGGGAACACCAGTTCTACACATTCGTATTTTGTAGGGAGAAAACTAGAGGAACTGTGGCAAACAAACATGATATTTCTGTTTGTATAGATGACATTTTATGCACTTGCCTAACGAAAAGACTTGGCTTTCTCCAAAACCATCTGTACTGTGATTTTCTCGGTCCGTTGCATATGAATTCCACACAAGTTTGTCCGGATATGACTGCATGATACCGGAAATATCCGGTTTAGTTTTGGCTAACTCAATCCCACATATTGCTACAGCCTCTGTGTCTGTGTTTTCCGGATATTATCAACGGACTTTATTGTTTTGAATGTTTTTATCAGGGAACATTTAATTTTGTACCGTTGAAACACTAATTGGTTCCACATGGAGACACCAGCTCTACACATTCGTATTTTGTAGGGAGAAAACTAGAGGAACTGTGGCAAACAAACATGATATTTCTGTTTGTTTCCATGACATTTTATGCACTTGCCTAACGAAATGACTTGGCCTTTCTCCAAAACCATCTGTACTGTGGTTTTCTCGTTCCGTTGCATACGAATTCCACACAATTTTGTCCGGATATGACTGGATGATACCGGAAATATCCGGTTTTGTTTTGGCTAACTCAATCCCACATATTGCTACAGCCTCTGTGTTTGTGTTTTCCGGATATTATCAACGGACTTTATTGTTTTGAATATTTTTATCGGGGAACATTTAATTTTGAGCTTAGATACATTAATTGGTTCCACATGTAGACACAAGCTCTACATATTTGTATTTTCTAAGGAGAAAGTTAGAGGTACTGCGACAAACAAACATGATATTTCTGTTTGTTTCCATGACATTTTATGCACTTGCCTAAGGAAAAGACTTTGCTTTTCTCCAAAACCATTTTTGCTGTGATTTTCTCGGTCCATTGCATATGAATTCCACACCAGTTTGTCAGGATATGACTGGATGAAACCAGAAATATCCAGTTGTGTTTTGGCTAACTCAATCTGAAATATTGTGAAAGCCTCTCTGTTTGTGTTTTCTGGATATTATCGATGGACTTAATTGTTTTGAATGTTTTTTATCAGGGAACATTTAATTTTGTTTCGTTGAAACAATAATTAGTTCCACATGGAGACACCAGCTCTTCACATTCGTATTTTCTAGGGAGAATTCTAGAGGAACTGAGGCAAACAAACATGACTTTTCTGTTTGTATAGATGTCATTTTGTGCACTTTCCTAACGAAAAGACTTTGCTATTCTCCAAAACCATTTTTACTGTGATTTTCTCGGTCCATTGCATACGAATTCCATACCATTTTGTCCTGATATGACTGGATGAAACCGGAAATGTCCAGTTTTGTTTTGGCTAACTCAATGCCAGATACTGCTACAGCCCCTGTGTTTGTGCTTCCTAGATATTATCAACAGACTGTTTTGATTTGGATGTTTTTTTTTTATCGCTGAACGGTTATTTTTGTGTTTGGAAATACTAATTGGTTCTACATGGAGACACCAGCTCTACACATCCGTATTTTCTAACGAGAAACCTAGAGAAACTGCGGCAAACAAACATGATATTTCTGTTTGTATTGATGACATTTTATGCACTTGCCTAACGAAAAGACTTTGCTTTTCTCCAAACCATTTTTACTCTGATTTTCTCGGTCCATTGCTTGGGAATTCCACACTGGTTTACCGGATATGATTGAATGAAACCGGAAATATCTGGTTGTATTTTGGCTAACTCAATCCCAGATACTAGTACAGCATCTGTGTTTGTGTTCTGTGCATATTAACAACGGACTTTATTGTTTTGAATGTTTTTTATGGGGGAACATTTTATTTTGAGCTTGGATTCAGTAATTGGTTCCTCATGGAGACACGAGCTCTACATATTCGTATTTTCTAGGAGAAAGCTAGAGGAACTGTGGCAAACAAACATGATATTTCTGTTTGTATAGATGACATTTTATGCACTTCCCTAACGAAAAGACTTTGCTTTTCTCCATAACCATTTTATTGTGATTTTCTGGGTCCATTTCATATGAATTTCGAACCAATTTGTCCAGATATGACTGGATGAAACCAGAAATATCCGGTTGTGTTTTGGCTAACTCAATTAGAAATATTGTCAAAACCTCTCTATTTGTGTTTTCTGAATATTATCAACGGACTTTATTGTATTGAATGTTTTTATCAGGGAACAATAAATTCTGTTTTTGGAATCACAAATTGGATCCACATGGAGACAGCAGCTCTAAACATTCGTATTTTCTAGGGAGAAAGCTAGAGGAACTGCGACAAAGAAACCTGATATTTCTGTTTGTATCGATGACATTTTATGCACTTGCCTAAAGTAAAGACTTTGCTTTTCTCTAAAACAATTTTTACTGTGATTTTGTCAGTCCTTTGCATACGAATTCCACACCAGTTTGTCCGGATATGACTGTATGAAACCAGAAATATCCGGTTGAGTTTTCGTTAACTCAATCCGAAATATTATTAAAGCCTCTGTGTTTGTGTTTTCTGGATATTATCAATGGACTTTATTGTTTTGAATGTTTTTATCAGGGAACATTTAATTTTGTACCGTTGAAACACCAATTGGTTCATCATGGGAACACCAGTTCTACACATTCGTATTTTGTAGGGAGAAAACTAGAGGAACTGTGGCAAAAAAACATGATATTTCTCTTTGTATAGATGACATTTTATGCACTTGCCTAACGAAAAGACTTGGCCTTTCTCTAAAACCATCTGTACTGTGATTTTCTCGGTCCGTTGCATATGAATTCCACACAAGTTTGTCCGGATATGACTGGATGATACCGGAAATATCCGGTTTTGTTTTGGCTAACTCAATCCCAGATATTGCTACGACCTCTGTGTTTGTGTTTTCCGGATATTATCAACGGACTTTATTGTTTTGAATGTTTTTATCAGGGAATATTTAATTTTGTACCATTGAAACACTAATTGGTTCATCATGGGAAAACCAGTTCTACACATTCGTATTTTGTAGGGAGAAAACTAGAGGAACTGTGGCAAACAAACATGATATTTCTCTTTGTATAGATGACATTTTATGCACTTGCCTAACGAAAAGACTTGGCCTTTCTCCAAAACCATCTGTACTGTGATTTTCTCGGTCCGTTGCATATGAATTCCACACAAGTTTGTCCGGATATGACTGGGTGATACTGGAAATATCCGGTTTTGTTTTGGCTAACTCAGTCCCAGATATTGCTACAGCCTCTGTGTTTGTGTTTTCCGGATATTATCAATGGACTTTATGGTTCTGAGTGTTTTTTATCAGGGAACATTTAATTTTCTGCTGGGAAACACTAATTGGTTCCACATGGAGACTCCAGCTCTACAAATTCATATTTTCTAGGGAGAAAACTAGAGGAACTGCGGCAAACAAACATGATATTTCTGTTGGTATCGATGACATTTTATGCACTTGCCTAACGAAAAGAATTTGCTTTTCTCCAAAACCATTTTTACTGTGATTTTGGCGGTCCATTGCATATGAATTCCACCCCACTTTGTCTGTGTATGACTGCATGAAACCAGAAATATCCGGTTTTGTTTTGGCTAACTCAATCCCAGATATTGCTACAGCCTCTGTGTTTGTGTTTTCTGGATATTATCGACGGACTTTATTGTTTTGAATGTTTCATCAGGGAACATTTAATTTTATACCGTAGAAACACTAATTTGATCCACATGGAGACACCAGTCTACACATTCGTATTTTCTAGGGTGATAGGTAGAGGAACTGCGGCAAATAAACATGTTATTTATTGTTGTATAGACGACATTTTTTGCTCTTACCTAACAAAAGACTTTTCTTTTCTCCAAAACCATTTTTACTGTGATATTCTGGGTCCATTACATACGAATTCCACACCACTTTTTCCGGATAAGACTGGATGAAACCAGAAATATCTGGTTCTCTTTTGGATAACTCAATCCCAGATATTGCTACAGCCGCTGTGTTTGTGTTTTCCGGAATTATCAATGGACTTTATGGTTTTGCATTTTTTTATCATGGAACATTTAATTTTATGCTGGGAAACACTAATTGGTTCTACATGGCGACACCAGCTCTACACATTCGTATTTTCTAGGGAGAAAGCTAGAGGAACTGTGGCAAACAAACATGATATTTCTGTTTGTATAGATGACATTTTATGCACTTGCCAAAGAAAAGACTTTGCTTTTCTCCAAAATCATTTTTACTGTGATTTTCTCAGTCCATTGCATAGGAATTCCACCCGATTTTGTGCGGATATGACTGGATGAAACCAGAAATATCCAGTTGTGTTTTGGCTAACTCAATCCCGTATATTGCTACAGCCTCTGTGTTTGTGTTTATTGGATATTATGGACGTGCTTTATAGTTTGAATGTTTTTATCAGGGAACATTTAATATTGTACCGTAGATACACTAATTGGTTCCACATGGAGACACCAGCTCTACACATTCGTATTTTCTAGCGAGAAAACTAGAGGAACTGTGGCAAACAAACATGATATTTCCGTTTGTATAGATGACATTTTATGCACTTGTCTAACGAAAAGACTTTGCTTTTCTCTAAAACCATTTTTATGTGATTTTCTGGGTCCATTGCATACGAATTCCACCCCACTTTTTCCGGTTATGACTGGATGAAAGCAGAAATATCCGGTTCTGTTTTGTCTAACTCAATCCCAGATATTGCTGCAGCCTCTGTGTTTGTGTTTTCCGGATATTATCAACAGACTTTATTGTTTTGAATGTTTTTATCAGGGAACATTTAATATTGTACCGTAGAAACACTAATTGGATCCACGTGGAGACACCAGTCTACACATATGTATTTTCTGGGGAGAAAGCTAGAGGAACTGCGGCAAAGATACATGATATTTCTTTTTGTATAGATGACATTTCATGCACTTGCCTAATGAAAAGACATTTCTTTTCTGTAAAACTATATTTACTATGATTTTCTGTCCACTGCATATGAATTCCACCCCACTTTGTCCGGATATGACTGGATGAAACGAGAAATATGCGGTAGGATTTTGGCTTACAATATCCCAGGTATTGCTACAGCATCTGTGTTTGTGTTTTCTGGATATTATGGACGGACTTTATTGTTTTGAATGTTTTTATCAGGGATCATTTAATTTTGTACCGTAGTTACACCAATTGGTTCCACATGCAGACACCAGCTCTACACATTCTTATTTTCTAGGAGAAAGCAAGAGGAACTGCGGCAAACAAACATGATATTTCCGTTTGAATACATGACATTTTTTGCACTTGTCTAACGAAAAGACTGCTTTTCTCCAAAACCATATGTACTGTGATTTTCTCTAAAACCATTTTTACTATGAATTTCTGGGTCCCTTACATGCGAATTCCACACCACTTTTTCCGGATATGACTGGAATGAACCAGAAATATCCGGTTCTGTTTTGGATAACTCAATCCCAGATATTGCTACAGCCCCTGTGTTTTTCTTTTCCAGATATTATCAATGGACTTTATGGTTTTGCATGTTTTTTATCAGGGAACATTTAATTTTGTGCTGGGAAACACTAATTGGTTCCACATGGAGACATCAGCTGTACATGTTAGTATTTTCTAGGGAGAAAGCTAAAGGAACTGCCGCAAACAAATATGATATTTCTGTTTGTACTATTACATTTTATGCACTTGCCTAAAGAAAAGACTTTGCTTTAATCCAAAACCATTTTTACTGTGATTTTCTCGGTCCAAGGCATATGAACTCCACACCACTTTGTCTGGATATGACTGGATGAAACAAGAAATATCCGGTTGTGATTTGTCTTAATATATCCCAGATATTGCTACAGCATCTGTATTTGTGTTTTCTGGATATTATCGGCGGACTTTATTGTTTTGAATGCTTTTATCAGGGAACATTTAATTTTGTACCATAGAAACACTAATCTGTTCCACATGGAGACACCAGCTCTACACGTTTGTATTTATAGGGAGAAATCTAGAGGAACTGCGGCAAACAAACATGATATTTCTGTTTGTTTAGATGACATTTTATGCACTTGCCTAAAGAAAAGACTTTGCTTTTCTCCAAAACCATTTTTACTGCGATTTTCTCGTTCCATTGCATACGAATTCCACACCACTTTGTCCAGGTATCACTGGATGAAACCAGAAATATCCGGTTGTGTTTTGGCTTAGTATATCCCAGATATTGCTACAGATTCTGTGTTTGTGTTTTCAGAATATTATAGAAGGAGTTTATTGTTTTGAATGGTTTTTATCAGGGAACATTTAATTTTGTACTGTACAAACACTAATTGCTTCCACATGGAGACACCAGCTCTACACATTCGTATTTTCTAGGGAGAAAGCTAGAGGAACTGCGGCAAACAAACATGATATTTCTGTTTGTATAAATGACATTTTATGCACTTGCCTAATGAAAAGACTTTGCTTTTCTCCAAAACCATTTTTACTGTGATTTTCTCGGTCCATTGCATACGAATTCCTCCCCATTTTTTCCGAATATGACTGGATGAAACCAGAAATATCCAGTTGTATTTTGGCTAACTCAATCCCAGATATTGCTTAAGCCTCTATGTTTGTGCTTCGGGATATTACCGACGGACTTTATTGTTTTGATAGTTTTTGTCAGGGAACATTGAATTTTGTACCGTTGAAACACTAATTGGTTCATCATGGGGACACCAGCTCTACACATTCATATTTTGTAGGGAGAAAGCTAGAGGAACTCGGGCAAACAAATATGATATTTCTGTTTGTATCGATGACATTTTATGCACTTGCCTAAAGAAAAGACTTTGCTTTTCTCCAAAATCATTATTACTGTTATTTTCTTGGTCCATTGCATAGGAATTCCACCCATTTTGTGTGGATATGACTGGATGAAACCAGAATATCCGGTTGTGTTTTGGCTAACTCCATCCCAGATATTGCTACAGCTTCTGTGTCTGTTTTTATTGGATATTATGGACGTGCTTCATAGTTTTGAATGTTTTTATCAGGGAAAATTTAATTTTGTACCGTAGATACACTAATTGGTTCCACATGGAGACACTAGCTCTACACATTCGTAATTTCTAGAGAGAATGCTAGAGGAACTGTGGGAAACAAACATGATATTTCTGTTTGTATACATGACATTTTAAGCACTTGCCTAACGAAAAGACTTTGCTTTTCTCCAAAACCATTTTTATTCTAATTTTCTCAGCCTATTGCACAAGAATTCCACCCCACTTTGTCCGGATATGACTGGATGAAACCAGAAATATCCGGTTGTGTTTTGGCTAACTCAATCGCAGATATTGCTACAGCCTCTGTGTTTGTGATTTCTGGATATTATCAATGGACTTAATGGTTTTGAATGTTTTTTATCAGGGAACAATTAATTTTGTGCTGGGAAACACTAATTGGTTCCACATGGAGACACAAGCTCTTTATGTTCATATTTTCTAGGGAGAATGCTAAAGGAACTGCGGCAAAGAAACATGATATTTCTGTATGTATAGATGACATTTTATGCACTGGCCGAAGGAAAAAACTTTGCTTTTCACCAAAACAATTTTTCTTGTGTTTTCTCGGTCCAATGCATACGAATTCCACACCGCTCTGTCCGGATATGACTGGATGAAACCAGAAATATCTGGTTGTGTTTTTGCTTACTATATCCCGGGTATTGCTACAGCCTCACTGTCTGTGTTTTCTGGATATTATCGATGGATTTTACTGTTTTGAATGTTTTTATTGGGGAATATTTAATTTTTTGCTGGGAAACACTAATTGGTTCCACATGGAGACACCAGCTCTACACATTCGTATTTTCTAAGCAGAAAGCGAGAGGAACTGTGGCAAACAAACATGATATTTCTGTTTGTATAGATGACATTTTATGCACTGGCCGAAGGAAAAATCTTTGCTTTTCTCCAAAACCATTTTTACTGTGATTTTCTCGGTCCGTTGCATACGAACTCCACACCAGTCTGTCCGGATATGACTGGAGGAAACTAGAAATATCTGGTGGTGTTGTGGCTTACTATATCCCAGATATTGCTACAGCCTCAGTGTCAGAGTTTTCTGCATATTATCAATGGACTTTATTGTTTTGAATATTTTTATCAGGGAACATTTAATTTTTTGCTGGGAAACACTAATTATTTCCACATGGAGACACCAGCTCTACATATTCATATTTTCTAGGGAATAAGCGAGAGGAACTGTGGGAAACAAACTTGATATTTCTGTTTGTATAGATGATATTTTATGCACTTGCCTAATGAAAAGACTTTGCTTTTCTCTAAAACCATTTTTACTGCGATTTTCTGCTTCCATTGCAAAAGAATTCCACACAATTTTGTCCGGATATGACTGGATGAAACCAGAAATATCCGGTTGTGTTTTGGCATACTATATCCGAGATATTGCTACAACCTCAGTGTTTGCGTTTTCTGGATATTATCAATGGATTTTATTGTTTTGAATGTTTTTATCAGGGAACATTTAATTTTGTACCGTAGAAACACTAATTGGTCCACATGGAGACACCAGTCTACACATTCGTATTTTCTAGGGAGAAAGTTAGAGGAACTGCAGCAAACAAACATGATATTTCTGTTTGAATAGATGACATTTTATGCACTTGCCTGTCGAAAAGACTTTGCTATTCTCCAAAATCATTTTACTGTGATTTTTTCGGTCCATTGCCTATGAATTCGACCCAACTTTGTCCGGATATGACTGGATGAAACCAGAAATATCCGGTGGTGTTTTGGCTAACTCCATCCCAGATATTGCTACAGCCTCTGTGTTTGTGTTTTCAGGATATTATTGATGGACTTTACTGTTTTAATGTTTTTTATCAGGGAATATTTAATTTTGTCCTTGGAAACACTAATCGGTTCCACATGGAGACACCAGCTCTACACATTCGTATTTTCTAGGGTGAAATCTAGGGGAACTTCGGCAAACAAACATGATATTTCTGTTTGTATACATGACATTTTATGCACTTGCCAAAGGAAAAGACTTTGCTTTTCTCCAAATTCATTATTATTGTGATTTTCTCAGTCAATTGCATATGAATTCCACCCCAGTTTTTCCGATATGACTGGTTGAAACCAGAAATATCTGGTCGTGTTTTGGCTTACTATATCCCAGATATTCTACAGCCTCTGTGTTTATGTTGTCTGGATATTATCGACTGACTTTATTGTTTTGAATGTTTTTATCAGGGAACATTTAATTTTGTACCTTAGACACACTAATTGGTTCCACATGGAGACACCAGCTCTACACATTCATATTTTCTGGGGAGAAATCTAGAGAAACTGCGGCAAACAAACATGATATTTCTGTTTGTATAAATGATATTTTATGCACTTGCCTAACAAAAAGACTTTGCTTCTCTCTAAAACCATTTTTACTGTGATTTTCTGGGTCCATTGCATACAAATTCCACCCCACTTTGTCAGAATGTGACTGGATGAAACCAGAAATATCCGGTTTTGTTTTGGCTAACTCCATCCCAGATATTGCTATAGCCCCCGTGTTTGTGTTTTCAGGATATTATCGATGTGCTTTATTGTTTTGAATGTTTTTTATCAGAGAACATTTAATTTTATACCGTAGAAACACTAATTGGTTCAACATGGAGACACCAGCTCTACACATGCGTATATTGTAGGGAGAAATCTAGAGGAACTGAGACAAACAAACATGATATTTCTGTTTGTATTAATGATATTTTATGCTCTTGCCTAACGAAAAGACTTTGCTTTTCTCTAAAATCATTTTTACTGTGATTTTCTCAGTCCATTACATACGAATCCCACAGCATTTTGTCCAGATATAACTGGATGAAACCAGAAATAAATGGTTGTGTTTTGGCTTGCTATATCCGAGACATTGCTACAGCCTCAGTGTCTGTTTTCTGGATATTATCGATGGAATTTATTGTATTGAATGTTTTTATCGGGGAACATTTAATTTTGTGCTGGGAAACACAAATTGGTTCCACATGGAGACACCAGCTCTACATATTCGTGTTTTCTAGGGAAAAAGCTAGAGGAACTGTGGCAAACAAACATGATATTTCTGTTTGTATAGATGACATTTTATGCACTTGCCTAATGAAAAGACTTTGCTTTTCTCCAAAACCAATTTTAATGTGATTTTCTCGGTCCATTGCATACGAATTCCACCCCACTTTGTCCGGATATGACTGGATGAAACCAAAAATATCCGGTTGTGTTTTGAATCTGAATCCCAGATATTGCTGCAGCCTCTGTGTTTGTGTTTTCTGGATATTTTCCATGTACTTTATTGTTTTGAATGTTTTTATCATGGAACATTTAATTTTGTACCGTAGAAACACAAATTGGTTCAACATGGGGACATCAGCTCTACACATTCCTGTATTCCAGAGAGAAATCTAAAGGAACTGCGGCAAATAAACATGATATTTCTGTTTGTATAGATGACATTTTCTGCACTTGCCTAAAGAAAAGACTTTTCTTTTCTCCAAAACCATTTTTACTGTGATTTTCTCGGTCCATTACATACGAATTCCACACCACTTTGTCCGGATATAGATGGATGAACCAGAAATATCTGGTTGTATTTTTTCTTACTATATCCCTGATAATTCTACAGCCTTAGTGTCTAACGAAAAGACTTTGCTTTTCTCCAAAAGGTATTTTACCGCGATTTTCTGGGTCCATTGCATAAAAATTCCACACCACTTTGTCCGGATATGCCTGGATGAAACCAGAAATATCCGGTTGTGCTTTGGCTAACTCAATCCGAAATATTGTGAAATCCTCTGTGTTTGTTTTTTCTGCATATTATGAACGGACTTTGTAGTTTTGAGGGTTTTTATCAGGGAACATTTAATTTTGTACCGTAGAAACACTAATTTGTTCCACATGGAGACACCAGCTCTACACGTTTGTAATTTGTAGGGAGAAAGCTAGAGGAACTGCGGCAAACAAACATGATATTTCTGTTTCTATAGATGACATTTTATGCACTTGCCTAACGAAAAGACTTTGCTTCTCTCCAATACCATTTTTACTGTGATTTTCTCGGTCCATTGCCTACGAATTCTACCCAACTTTGTCCGGATATGGATGGATGAAACGAGTTATATCCAGTTGTGTTTTGGCTAACTCCATCCCAGATATTGCTACAGCCTCTGTGTTTGTGTTTTCTGGATATTATCGATGTGCTTTATTGTTTTGAATGTTTTTATCAGGGAGCATTTAATTTTGTACCATAGAAACACTAATTGGTTCCACATGGAGACACCAGCTCTACACATTCATATTTTCTAGGCAGAAATCTAGAGGAACTGAGGCAAACAAACATGATATTTCTGTTTCTATAGTTGACGTTTTATGCACTTACCTAAAGAAAAGACTTTGCTTTTCTCGAAAACCATTCTTACTGCGATTTTCTCGGTCTATTGCATACGCATTCCACCTCACGTTGTCTGGATATTACTGGATGAAACCAGAAATATCCGGTTGTGTTTTGGCTAACTCAATCCCAGATATTGCTACAGCCTCTGTGTGTTTTCCGGAAATTATCGACAGAATTTATGCTTTTGAATGTTTTTCATCAGTGAACATTTAATTTTGTACAGTAGATACACTAAGTGGTTCCACATGGAGACACCAGGTCTACACATTCGTATTTTCTAGTGAGAAAGCTAGAGGAACTGAGGAAAACAAACATGATATTTCTGTTTGTATGGATGACATTTTATACAATGCCCGAAGGAAAAAACCTTGCTTTTCTCCCAAACCATTTTTACTGTGATTATCTCGGTCATTACATACGAATTTCACCCCAAATTTTCAGGATATGACTGGATGAAACCAGAAATATCCGGTTGTGTTCTGGCTAACTCCATCCCAGATATCGCTACAGCCTGTGTGTTTGTGTTTTCTGGATATTATCGACCTGCTTTATTGTTTTGAATGTGTTTATCAGGGAACATTTAATTTTGTGCTGGGAAACACTAATTGGTTCCTCATGTAGACAACACCTCTACACATTCGTTTTTTTCTAGGGAGAAATCTAGAGGAACTGAGGCAAACAAACATGATATTTCTGTTTGTATAGATGACATTTTATGCCCTGGATGAAGGAAAAGACTTTGCTTTTCTCCAAAACCATTTTTACTGTGATTTTCTCGGTCCAAGGCATATGAACTCCGCACAACTTTGTCCAGATATGCCTGGATAAAACCAGAAATATCCGGTTGTGTTTTGGCTAACTCAATCTGAAATATTGTGAAACCATCTGTGTTTGTTTTTTCTGCATATTATGAACGGACTTTATAGTTTTGAGGGTTTTTATCAGGGAACATTTAATTTTGTACCGTAGAAACACTAATCTGTTCCACAAGGAGACACCAGCTCTATACATTCGTATATTCTAGGGAGAAATCTAGGGGAACTTCGGCAAACAAACATGATATTTCTGTTTGTACACATGACATTTTATGCAATTGCCTAAGGAAAAGACTTTGCTTTTCTCCAAAATCATTTTTGCTGTGATTTTCTCGGTCCATTGCATACGAATTCCACCCCACTTTGTCTGGATATGACTGGATGAAACAGGAAATATCCAGTTCTTTTTTGTCTAACTCAATCCCAGATATTGTTGCAGCCTCTGTGTTTGTATTTTCCGGATTTTATCAATGGACTATATGGTTTTTAAAGTGTTATTATCAGGGAGCATTTAATTTTCTGCTGGGAAACACTTATTGGTTCCACAGGGAGAAACCAGCTCTACACATTCATATTTTATAGGGAGAAAGCTAGAGAAACTGCGGCAAACAAACATGATATTTCTGTTTGTATAGATGATATTTTATGCACTTGCGTATTGAAAAGACTTTGCTTTTCTCCAAAACCATTTTTACTGCGATTTTCTTGCTCCATTTCACACAAATTCCACCCCACTTTGTCTGGATGTGACTGGATGAAACCAGAAATATCCAGTTTTATTTGGGCTAACTCCATCCCAGATATTGCTAAAGCCTCCATGTTTGTGTTTTCAGGATATTATCTATGGACTTTATTGTTTTGACTGTTTTTTTTTTATCAGGGAACATTTAATTTTGTACAGTAGAAACACTAATTTGTTCCACATGGAGACACCAGCTCTACATATGCGTATATTCTAGGGAGAAATCTAGAGGAACTGACGCAAAAAAAACATGATATTTCTGTTTGTATAAATGATATTTTATGCTCTTGCCTAACTAAAAGACTTGGTTTTTCTCCAAAATCATTTTTGCTGTGATTTTCTCGGTCCATTACATACGAATTCCACACCATTTTTCCGGATATGCCTGGATGAAACCAGAAATAAATGGTTGTGTTTTGGGTTGCTATATCCGAGATATTGCTACAGCCTCAGTCTCTGTGTTTTCTTGATATTATCGATGGATTTTATTCTTTTGAATGTTTTTATCGGGGAACATTTAATTTTGTGCTGGGGAACACTAATTGGTTCCACATGGAGACACCAGTCTATAAATTTGTATTTTCTAGGGAGAAAGCTAGAGGAACTTTTGCAAACAAACATGATATTTCTGTTTGTATAGATGACATTTTAAGCCCTGGCTGAAGGAAAAGACTATGCTTTTCTCCAAAACCATTTTTACTGTGATTTTCTCGGTCCATTGCATACGAATTCCACCACATTTGTCCGGATATGACTGGATGAAACCAGAAATATCCGGTTGTATTTGCCTAACTCAGTCCCAGTTATTGCTACAGCCTCTGTGTTTGTGTTTTCTGGATATTATCGATGGACTTTATAGATTTGAATGTTTTTATCAGGGAACATTTAATTTTGTACCGTGGAAACACAAATTGGTTCCACATGGAGACACCAGCTCTACATATTCGTATTTTCTAGGGAGAAATCTAGAGGAACTGAGGCAAACAAACATGATATTTCTGTTTGTATAGATGACATTTTGTGCACTTGCCTAAAAAAAGACATTGCTTTTTCTCCAAAACCATTTTTCCTGTGATTTTCTTGGTCCATTGCATAAGACTTCCACACCACTTTGTCCGGATATGACTGCATGAAACCAGAAATATCCGGTTCTGTTTTGTCTAACTCAATACCAGATATTGCTGCAGCCTGTGTGTTTGTGCTTTCCGGATATTATCGATGGACTGTATTGTTTTGAATGTTTTTTATCAGGGAACATTTGATTTTCTCTTGGGAAACAATAATTGGTTCAACATAGAGACACCAGCTCTACATATTCGTATTTTCTAGGGAGAAATCTAGAGGACCTGTGGCAAACAAACATATTTCTGTTTGTATAAATGACATTTTATGCTCTTGCCTAATGAAAAGACTTTGCTTTTCTCCAAAACCATTTTTACTGTGATTTTATCAGTCCATTACATACGAATTCCACACAATTTTGTGCGGATATGCCTGGATGAAACCAGAAATATCCGGTTGTGTTTTGGCTTTCTATATCCCAGATATTGGTACAGCCTCAGGTTTTGAGTTTTCTGGATATTACCGGCGGACTTTATTGTTTTGAATGTTTTTATCAGGGAATATTTAATTTTGTACCGTAGAAACACTAATTTCATCCACAGGGAGACACCAGCTCTACACATTCGTATTTTGTATGTTGAAAGCTAGAGGAACTGCGGCAAAAAACATGATATTTCTGTTTGTATAGATGACATTTTATGCACTTGCCTAATGAAAAGACTTTGCTTTTCTCCAAAACCATTTTTACTGTGATTTTCTCGGTCCATTGCATACGAATTCCACACCAGTTTGTCCAGATATGACTGGATGAAACCAGAAATATCCGGTAATGTTTTAGCTAACTCAATGCCAAATATTGTGAAAGTTTCTGTGTTTGTGTTTCCTGGATATTATCGATGGACTTTATTGTTTTGAATGTTTTTATCAGGGAACAATTAATTTGGTACCGTAGAAACACTAATTGGTTCATCATGGGGGCACCAGCTCTACACATTCTTATTTTCTAGGGAGAAAGCTAGAGGAACTGTGGCAAACAAACATGATATTTCTGTTTGTATAAATGACATTTTATGCACTTGCCTAACGAAAAGACTTTGCTTTTCTCCAAAACCATTTTTACTGCGATTTCTCGTTCCATTGCATACGAATTCCATACCAGTTTGTCCGGATATGACTGGATGAAACCGGAAATATCCGGTTTTCTTTTGGCTAACTCAATCCCAAATATTGCTACAGCTTCTGTGTTTGTGTTTTCAGGATATTATCAACGGACTTTATTGTTTTGAATGTTTTTATCAGGGAACATTTAATTTTGTACCATAGAAACTCTAATTGGTACCACATGGAGACACCAGCTCTACACATTAATCTTTTCTAGGGAGAAAGCTAGAGGAACTGCGGCAAACAAACATGATATTTCTGTTTGTATAGATAACATTTTATGCACTTGCCTAACGAAAAGACTTTGCTTTTCTCCAAAACCATTTTTACTGCGATTTGCTCAGTCCATTGCATAAGACGTCCACACCACTTTGTCCGGATGTGACTGGATGAAACCAGAAATATCCGGTTTTGTTTGGGCTAACTCCATCCCATATATTGCTATAGCCCCCGTGTTTCTGTTTTCAGGGTATTATCTATGGACTTTATTGTTTTGACTGTTTTTTTATCAGGGAACATTTAATTTTGTACGGTAGAAACACTAATTGGTTCAACATGGAGACACCAGGTCTACACATGCGTGTATTCTAGGGAGAAATCTAAAGGAACTGAGGCAAACAAACATGATATTTCTGTTTGTATAAATGAAATTTTATGCTCTTGCCTAACTAAAAGACTTTGCTTTTTTCAAAAATCATTTTTACTGTTATTTTCTCGGTCCATTACATACGAATTCCACAACATTTTTCCGGATATGACTGGATGAAACCAGAAATAAATGGTTGTGTTTTGGGTTGCTATATCCGAGATATTGCTACAGCCTCAGTGTCTGTGTTTTCTGGATATTATCGATGGATTTTATTGTTTTGAATGTTTTTATCGGGGAACATTTAATTGTGTGCTGGGAAACACTAATTGGGTCTACATGGAGACACCAGCTCTACACATTCTTATTTTCTAGGGAGAAAGCTAGAGGAACTGCAGCAAACAAACATGATATTTCTGTTTCTATAGATGATATTTTATGCACTTGCCTAAAGAAAAGTCTTTGCTTTTCTCCAAAACCATTTTTACTGTGATTTTCTGGGTCCATTGCATAAGACTTCCACACCACTTTGTCCGGATATGACTGGATGAAAAAAGAAATATCCGGTTGTGTTTTGGCTTACTAAATACCATATATTGCTGCAGCTTCTGTGTTTGTGTTTTCAGGATATTATCGATGGACTTTATTGTTTTGAATGCTTTCATCAGGGAACATTTAATTTTGTGCTGGTAATCAAAAAATTGTTCCACATGGAGACCCCAGCTCTACACATTCACATTCGTACTTTCTAGGGAGAAAGCTAGAGGAAATGCGGAAAAGTAACATGATATTTCTGTTTGTATAGATGACATTTTATGCACTTCTCTAACAAAAAGATTTGCTTTTCTACAAAACCATTTTTACTGTGATTTTCTTGGTCTAAGGCATATGAACTCGAAACCACTATGTTTGGATATGCCTGGATGAAACCAGAAATATCCGGTTGTTTTTTTTGCTAACACAATCCGAAATATTGTGAAAGCCTCTGTGTTTGTGTTTTCTGCATATTATGAAAGGACTTTATTGTTTTGAGTGTTTTTATGAGGGAACATTTAATTTTGTACCAGCTCTACACACTCGAATTTTCTAGGGAGAAAGCTAGAGGAATTGTGGCACACACACATGATATTTCTGTTCGTATAGATGACATTTTATCAATTGCCTTACGAAAAGATTTTGCTTTTCTCTAAACCATTTTTACTGTGATTTTCTCAGGCCATTGCATACGAATTACACCCCACTTTCTCTGGATATGACTGGATGAAACTGCAAATATCGGGTTTTGTTTTGGCTAACTCAATCCCAGATATTGCTACAGCCTCTGTGTTTGTGTATTCCTGATATTATCCACGGACTTCATTGTTTTGAATGTTTTTATCAGGGAAAATTTAATTTTGTGCCATAGAAACAGTAACTGATTCTACATGGTGACACCAGCTCTGCACATTCGTATTTTCTAGGGAGAAAGCTAGAGGAACTGCAGCAAACAAACATGATATTTCTGTTTTTATAGATGACATTTTATGCACTTGCCTAACGAAAAGACTTTGCTTTTCTCCAAAACCATTTGTACTGTTATTTTCTCGGTCCATTGCATACGAATTCCACTCCAGTTTGTCCAGATATGACTGGATGAAACTGGAAATATTCGGTTATGTTTTAGCTAACTATATCCCAGATATTGCTACAGCCTCAGTGTTTGTTTTTTCTGGATATTATCCACGGACTTTATTGTTTTGAATGTTTTTATTAGGGAACATTTAATTTTGTGCTGGGAATCACAAATTCGTTCCACATGGAGACCCCAGCTCTACACATTCGTATTTTCTAGGGAGAAAGCTATAAGAAGGCGACAAACAAACATGATATATCTTTTTGTATAAATGACATTTTAAGCACTTCCATAAAAAAAAAGACTTTGCTTTTCTCCAAAACCATTTGTACTGTGATTTTCTCAGTCCATTGCATACGAATTACACACCACTTTCTCCGGAAATGACTGTATGAAATAAGAAATACCCGGTTGTGTTTTGGCCAACTCAATCTCAGATATTGCTACAGCCTCTGTGTTTGTGTTTTCTGGATATTATCGATGGACTTTACTGTTTTGAATGTTTTTATCAGGGAACATTTAATTTTGTACCGTAGAAACACTAATTATCCACATGGAGACACCAGCTCT
The DNA here is from genome assembly GCA_036325905.1 of Lepus oiostolus. NCBI lineage: Eukaryota > Metazoa > Chordata > Mammalia > Lagomorpha > Leporidae > Lepus > Lepus oiostolus. The sequence goes on from CM070804.1 coordinate 1,084,366, forward strand.
ACACATTCGTATTTTCTAGGGAGAATGCTAGAGGAACTGCGGCAAACAAACGTGATATTTCTGTTTGTATAGATGATATTTTTTGCACTTGCCTAATGAAAAGACTTTGCATTTCTCCAAAAGCATTTTTAATGTGATTTTCTCGTTCCATTTCAAACAAATTCCACACCAGTGTGTCCGGATATGACTGGATGAAACAAGAAATATCCGGTTGCGTTTTGGCCAACTCAATCCGAAATATGTTGAAAGTCTCTGTTTTTGTGTTTTCTGGATATTATCGATGGACTTTATTCTTTGAATGTTTTTATCAGGGAACATTTAATTTGTTACCGGAGAAACACTAATTGGTTCAGCATGGGAACAACAGCTCTACACATTCGTATTTTATAGGGAGAAAGCTAGAGGAACTGTGGCAAACAAACATGATATTTCTGTTTGTATAGATGACATTTTATGCACCTACCTACTTAAATGACTTTGCTTTTCTCCAAAACCATTTGTACTCAGATTTTCTCGTTCCATTGCATATGCATTCAACAGCAGTTTGTCCGGATATGACTGGATGAAACCGGAAATATACGGTTGTGTTTTGGCTAACTCAATCCAAGATATTCCTACAGCCTCTGTGTTTGTGTTTTCTGGATATTATCAACGGACTTTATTGTTTTGAATGTTTTTTATCGGGGAACATTTAATTTTGTGCTTGGAAACTCTAATTGGCTCTACATGGAGACACAAGCTCTACATATTTGTCTTTTCTGTGGAGAATGCTAGAGGAACTGCGGCAAAAAAACATGATATTTCTGTTTGTATAGATGACAGTTTATGCGCTTGCCTAACGAAAAGACATTGCTTTTCTCCAAAACGATTTTTACTGTGATTTTCTCGGTCCATTGCATACGAATTCCACAGCACTTTGTTCGGATATGACTGGATGAAACCGGAAATATCCGGTTGAGTTTTGCCTAACTCAGTCCGAAATGTGGTGAAAGTTTCTGTGTTTGTGTTTCTGGATATTATTGATGGACTTTATTTTTTTGAATGTTTTTATCAGGGAACATTTAATTTTTTACCGGAGAAACATAAATTGCTTCAGCATGGGAACAACAGCTATACAGATTCATATTTTCTTGGGAGAAAGCCAGAGGAACTGCGGCAAACAAACATGATATTTCTGTTGGTGTCGATGACATTTTATGTAATTACCTAACAAAAAGGCATTGCTTTTCTCCAAAACCATTTTTACTGTGATTTTTTCGGTCCATTGCATACGAATTCCACACCACTTTGTCCGGGTATGATTGGATGAAAGCGGAAAATTCCGGTTTTGTTTTGGCTAACTCAATCTCAAATATTCCGACAGCCTCTATGTTTGTCTATTCCTGATATTATCCATGGAATTTATTGTTTTATGTTTTTTATCGTGGGACATTTAATTCTGTACTTGGATACAGTAATTGCTTCCACATGGAGACACCAGCTCTACACATTCGTATTTTCTAGGGAGAAAGCTAGAGGAACTGTGGCAAAGAAACATGATATTTCTGTTTGTATAGATGACATTTTATGCACTTGCCTAACGAAAAGACTTTGCTTTTCTCCAAAACCATTTTTACTGTGATTTTCTCGGTCCATTGCATACGAAATCCACACCACTTTGTCCGGATATGACTGGATGAAACCAGAAATATCCGGTTGTATTTGCCTAACTCAGTCCCAGTTATTGCTACAGCCTCTGTGTTTGTGTTTTCTGGATATTATCGATGGACTTTATTTTTTGAATGTTTTTATCAGGGAACATTTAATTTTGTACCGTGGAAACACAAATTGGTTCCACATGGAGACACCAGCTCTACATATTCGTATTTTCTAGGGAGAAATCTAGAGGAACTGAGGCAAACAAACATGATATTTCTGTTTGTATAGATGACATTTTGTGCACTTGCCTAAAAAAAGACATTGCTTTTTCTCCAAAACCATTTTTCCTGTGATTTTCTTGGTCCATTGCATAAGACTTCCACACCACTTTGTCCGGATATGACTGCATGAAACCAGAAATATCCGGTTCTGTTTTGTCTAACTCAATACCAGATATTGCTGCAGCCTGTGTGTTTGTGCTTTCCGGATATTATCGATGGACTGTATTGTTTTGAATGTTTTTTATCAGGGAACATTTGATTTTCTCTTGGGAAACAATAATTGGTTCAACATAGAGACACCAGCTCTACATATTCGTATTTTCTAGGGAGAAATCTAGAGGACCTGTGGCAAACAAACATATTTCTGTTTGTATAAATGACATTTTATGCTCTTGCCTAATGAAAAGACTTTGCTTTTCTCCAAAACCATTTTTACTGTGATTTTATCAGTCCATTACATACGAATTCCACACAATTTTGTGCGGATATGCCTGGATGAAACCAGAAATATCCGGTTGTGTTTTGGCTTTCTATATCCCAGATATTGGTACAGCCTCAGGTTTTGAGTTTTCTGGATATTACCGGCGGACTTTATTGTTTTGAATGTTTTTATCAGGGAATATTTAATTTTGTACCGTAGAAACACTAATTTCATCCACAGGGAGACACCAGCTCTACACATTCGTATTTTGTATGTAGAAAGCTAGAGGAACTGCGGCAAAAAACATGATATTTCTGTTTGTATAGATGACATTTTATGCACTTGCCTAATGAAAAGACTTTGCTTTTCTCCAAAACCATTTTTACTGTGATTTTCTCGGTCCATTGCATACGAATTTCACACCAGTTTGTCCAGATATGACTGGATGAAACCAGAAATATCCGGTAATGTTTTAGCTAACTCAATGCCAAATATTGTGAAAGTTTCTGTGTTTGTGTTTCCTGGATATTATCGATGGACTTTATTGTTTTGAATGTTTTTATCAGGGAACAATTAATTTGGTACCGTAGAAACACTAATTGGTTCATCATGGGGGCACCAGCTCTACACATTCTTATTTTCTAGGGAGAAAGCTAGAGGAACTGTGGCAAACAAACATGATATTTCTGTTTGTATAAATGACATTTTATGCACTTGCCTAACGAAAAGACTTTGCTTTTCTCCAAAACCATTTTTACTGCGATTTCTCGTTCCATTGCATACGAATTCCATACCAGTTTGTCCGGATATGACTGGATGAAACCGGAAATATCCGGTTTTCTTTTGGCTAACTCAATCCCAAATATTGCTACAGCTTCTGTGTTTGTGTTTTCAGGATATTATCAACGGACTTTATTGTTTTGAATGTTTTTATCAGGGAACATTTAATTTTGTACCATAGAAACTCTAATTGGTACCACATGGAGACACCAGCTCTACACATTAATCTTTTCTAGGGAGAAAGCTAGAGGAACTGCGGCAAACAAACATGATATTTCTGTTTGTATAGATAACATTTTATGCACTTGCCTAACGAAAAGACTTTGCTTTTCTCCAAAACCATTTTTACTGCGATTTGCTCAGTCCATTGCATAAGACGTCCACACCACTTTGTCCGGATGTGACTGGATGAAACCAGAAATATCCAGTTTTATTTGGGCTAACTCCATCCCATATATTGCTATAGCCCCCGTGTTTCTGTTTTCAGGGTATTATCTATGGACTTTATTGTTTTGACTGTTTTTTTATCAGGGAACATTTAATTTTGTACGGTAGAAACACTAATTGGTTCAACATGGAGACACCAGGTCTACACATGCGTATATTCTAGGGAGAAATCTAAAGGAACTGAGGCAAACAAACATGATATTTCTGTTTGTATAAATGAAATTTTATGCTCTTGCCTAACTAAAAGACTTTGCTTTTTTCAAAAATCATTTTTACTGTTATTTTCTCGGTCCATTACATACGAATTCCACAACATTTTTCCGGATATGACTGGATGAAACCAGAAATAAATGGTTGTGTTTTGGGTTGCTATATCCGAGATATTGCTACAGCCTCAGTGTCTGTGTTTTCTGGATATTATCGATGGATTTTATTGTTTTGAATGTTTTTATCGGGGAACATTTAATTGTGTGCTGGGAAACACTAATTGGGTCTACATGGAGACACCAGCTCTACACATTCTTATTTTCTAGGGAGAAAGCTAGAGGAACTGCAGCAAACAAACATGATATTTCTGTTTCTATAGATGATATTTTATGCACTTGCCTAAAGAAAAGTCTTTGCTTTTCTCCAAAACCATTTTTACTGTGATTTTCTGGGTCCATTGCATAAGACTTCCACACCACTTTGTCCGGATATGACTGGATGAAAAAAGAAATATCCGGTTGTGTTTTGGCTTACTAAATACCATATATTGCTGCAGCTTCTGTGTTTGTGTTTTCAGGATATTATCGATGGACTTTATTGTTTTGAATGCTTTCATCAGGGAACATTTAATTTTGTGCTGGTAATCAAAAAATTGTTCCACATGGAGACCCCAGCTCTACACATTCACATTCGTACTTTCTAGGGAGAAAGCTAGAGGAAATGCGGAAAAGTAACATGATATTTCTGTTTGTATAGATGACATTTTATGCACTTCTCTAACAAAAAGATTTGCTTTTCTACAAAACCATTTTTACTGTGATTTTCTTGGTCTAAGGCATATGAACTCGAAACCACTATGTTTGGATATGCCTGGATGAAACCAGAAATATCCGGTTGTTTTTTTTGCTAACACAATCCGAAATATTGTGAAAGCCTCTGTGTTTGTGTTTTCTGCATATTATGAAAGGACTTTATTGTTTTGAGTGTTTTTATGAGGGAACATTTAATTTTGTACCAGCTCTACACACTCGAATTTTCTAGGGAGAAAGCTAGAGGAATTGTGGCACACACACATGATATTTCTGTTCGTATAGATGACATTTTATCAATTGCCTTACGAAAAGATTTTGCTTTTCTCTAAACCATTTTTACTGTGATTTTCTCAGGCCATTGCATACGAATTACACCCCACTTTCTCTGGATATGACTGGATGAAACTGCAAATATCGGGTTTTGTTTTGGCTAACTCAATCCCAGATATTGCTACAGCCTCTGTGTTTGTGTATTCCTGATATTATCCACGGACTTCATTGTTTTGAATGTTTTTATCAGGGAAAATTTAATTTTGTGCCATAGAAACAGTAACTGATTCTACATGGTGACACCAGCTCTGCACATTCGTATTTTCTAGGGAGAAAGCTAGAGGAACTGCAGCAAACAAACATGATATTTCTGTTTTTATAGATGACATTTTATGCACTTGCCTAACGAAAAGACTTTGCTTTTCTCCAAAACCATTTGTACTGTTATTTTCTCGGTCCATTGCATACGAATTCCACTCCAGTTTGTCCAGATATGACTGGATGAAACTGGAAATATTCGGTTATGTTTTAGCTAACTATATCCCAGATATTGCTACAGCCTCAGTGTTTGTTTTTTCTGGATATTATCCACGGACTTTATTGTTTTGAATGTTTTTATTAGGGAACATTTAATTTTGTGCTGGGAATCACAAATTCGTTCCACATGGAGACCCCAGCTCTACACATTCGTATTTTCTAGGGAGAAAGCTATAAGAAGGCGACAAACAAACATGATATATCTTTTTGTATAAATGACATTTTAAGCACTTCCATAAAAAAAAAGACTTTGCTTTTCTCCAAAACCATTTGTACTGTGATTTTCTCAGTCCATTGCATACGAATTACACACCACTTTCTCCGGAAATGACTGTATGAAATAAGAAATACCCGGTTGTGTTTTGGCCAACTCAATCTCAGATATTGCTACAGCCTCTGTGTTTGTGTTTTCTGGATATTATCGATGGACTTTACTGTTTTGAATGTTTTTATCAGGGAACATTTAATTTTGTACCGTAGAAACACTAATTATCCACATGGAGACACCAGCTCTACACATTCGTATTTTCTAGGGAGAATGCTAGAGGAACTGCGGCAAACAAACGTGATATTTCTGTTTGTATAGATGATATTTTTTGCACTTGCCTAATGAAAAGACTTTGCATTTCTCCAAAAGCATTTTTAATGTGATTTTCTCGTTCCATTTCAAACAAATTCCACACCAGTGTGTCCGGATATGACTGGATGAAACAAGAAATATCCGGTTGCGTTTTGGCCAACTCAATCCGAAATATGTTGAAAGTCTCTGTTTTTGTGTTTTCTGGATATTATCGATGGACTTTATTCTTTGAATGTTTTTATCAGGGAACATTTAATTTGTTACCGGAGAAACACTAATTGGTTCAGCATGGGAACAACAGCTCTACACATTCGTATTTTATAGGGAGAAAGCTAGAGGAACTGTGGCAAACAAACATGATATTTCTGTTTGTATAGATGACATTTTATGCACCTACCTACTTAAATGACTTTGCTTTTCTCCAAAACCATTTGTACTCAGATTTTCTCGTTCCATTGCATATGCATTCAACAGCAGTTTGTCCGGATATGACTGGATGAAACCGGAAATATACGGTTGTGTTTTGGCTAACTCAATCCAAGATATTCCTACAGCCTCTGTGTTTGTGTTTTCTGGATATTATCAACGGACTTTATTGTTTTGAATGTTTTTTATCGGGGAACATTTAATTTTGTGCTTGGAAACTCTAATTGGCTCTACATGGAGACACAAGCTCTACATATTTGTCTTTTCTGTGGAGAATGCTAGAGGAACTGCGGCAAAAAAACATGATATTTCTGTTTGTATAGATGACAGTTTATGCGCTTGCCTAACGAAAAGACATTGCTTTTCTCCAAAACGATTTTTACTGTGATTTTCTCGGTCCATTGCATACGAATTCCACAGCACTTTGTTCGGATATGACTGGATGAAACCGGAAATATCCGGTTGAGTTTTGCCTAACTCAGTCCGAAATGTGGTGAAAGTTTCTGTGTTTGTGTTTCTGGATATTATTGATGGACTTTATTTTTTTGAATGTTTTTATCAGGGAACATTTAATTTTTTACCGGAGAAACATAAATTGCTTCAGCATGGGAACAACAGCTATACAGATTCATATTTTCTTGGGAGAAAGCCAGAGGAACTGCGGCAAACAAACATGATATTTCTGTTGGTGTCGATGACATTTTATGTAATTACCTAACAAAAAGGCATTGCTTTTCTCCAAAACCATTTTTACTGTGATTTTTTCGGTCCATTGCATACGAATTCCACACCACTTTGTCCGGGTATGATTGGATGAAAGCGGAAAATTCCGGTTTTGTTTTGGCTAACTCAATCTCAAATATTCCGACAGCCTCTATGTTTGTCTATTCCTGATATTATCCATGGAATTTATTGTTTTATGTTTTTTATCGTGGGACATTTAATTCTGTACTTGGATACAGTAATTGCTTCCACATGGAGACACCAGCTCTACACATTCGTATTTTCTAGGGAGAAAGCTAGAGGAACTGTGGCAAAGAAACATGATATTTCTGTTTGTATAGATGACATTTTATGCACTTGCCTAACGAAAAGACTTTGCTTTTCTCCAAAACCATTATTACTGTGATTTTCTCGGTCCATTGCATACGAAATCCACACCACTTTGTCCGGATATGACTGGATGAAAACCAGAAATATCCGGTTGTGTTTTGGCTAACTCAATCCGAAATATTGTGAAAGCCTCTGTGTTTGTTGTTTCTTGATATTATCGATGGACTTTATTGTTTTGAATGGTTTTATCTGGGAACATTTAATTTTGTACAATTGAAACACTAATTGGTTCATCATGGGAACACTAGCTCTACACATTCGTATTTTCTAGGGAGAAAGCTAGAGGAACTGTGGCAAACAAACATGATATTTCTGTTTGTATAGATGACATTTTTTTTTATTTTTTTTTTATTTTTGACAGGCAGAGTGGACAGTGAGAGAGAGAGAGACAGAGAGAAAGGTCTTCCTTTTGCCGTTGATTCACTCTCTAATGGCCGCCGCGGTAGCGCGCTGCGGCCGGCGTACCGCGGTGATCCGAAGCCAGGAGCCAGGTGCTTCTCCTGGTCTCCCATGGAGTGCAGGGCCCAAACACTTGGGCCATCCTCCACTGCACTCCCTGGCCACAGCAGAGAGCTGGCCTGGAAGAGGGGCAACCGGGACAGGATCGGTGCCCCGACCGGGACTAGAACCCGTTGTGCCGGCGCCGCAAGGCGGAGGATTAGCCTGTTGAGCCACGGCGCCGGCCTGTATAGATGACATTTTATGCACCTACCTACTTAAATGACTTTGCTTTTCTCCAAAACCATTTGTACTCAGATTTTCTCGTTCCATTGCATAGGAATTCAACAGCAGTTTGTCCGGATATGACTGGATGAAACCGGAAATATACGGTTGTGTTTTGGCTAACTCAATCCAAGATATTCCTACAGCCTCTGTGTTTGTGTTTTCTGGATATTATCAACAGACTTTATTGTTTTGAATGTTTGTTATGGGGGAACATTTAATTTTGGGCTTGGATACAGTAATTGGTTCCACATGGAGACACCAGCTCTACGTATTGGTATTTTCTAGGGAGAAAGCTAGAGGAACTGCTACAAACATGATATTTCTGTTTGTATAGATGACATTTTATGCACTTGCCTAATGAAAAGACTTTGCTTTTCTCCAATACCATTTTTACTGTGATTTTCTTGGTCCATCACATACAAATTCCCCACCATTTTGTCCGGATATGACTGGATGAAACCGGAAATAACCGGTTGTGTTTTGGCTAATTCAATCCAAAATATTGTGAAAACATCTGTGTTTATGTTTTCTGGATGTTATCGATGGACTTTATTGTTTTTAATATTTTTATCAGGGAACATTTAATTTTGTACCGTAGATACACTAATTGGTTCATCATGGGAACACCAGCTCTACACATTCATATTTTCTAGGGAGAATGCTAGAGGAACTGCGGCAAACAAACATGATATTTCTGTTTGTATCGATGACATTTTATGCACTTGCCTAACGAAAAAACTTTGCTTTTCTCCAAAACCATTTTTACTGTGATTTTCTTGGTCCATTGCATAGGAATTCCAGACCAGTTTTTCCAGATATGACAGGATGAAACCGGAAATATCCGCTTTTGTTTTGGCTAACTCAATCCCAGATATTGCTATAGCCTCTGTTTTTATGTTTTCTGGATATTATCAATGGACTTTATTGTTTTGAATGTTTCTTATCGGGGAACATTCAATGTTGGGCTTGATATGATAATTGGTTCCATATGAAGACACCAGCTCTACACATTCGTATTTTCTAGGGAGAAAGCTAGAGGAACTATTGCAAACAAACATGATATTTCTGTTTGTATAGATGACATTTTATGCACTTGCCTAATGAAAAGATTTTGCTTTTTCCAAAACCATTTTTACTGATAATTTCTTGGTCCATTGCATACGAATTCCACACCAGTTTGTCCAGATAGGACTGGATGAAACTAGAAATATCCGGTTGTTTTTTGTCTAACTCAATCCCAGATATTGCTAGAGCCTCTGTGTTTGTGTTTTCCGAATATTATCAATGGACTTTGTTGTTTTGAATCTTTTTTTTCTGGAACATTTAATTTTGTGCTTGGAAACACTAAGTGCATCCACATGGAGACACCTGCTCTACACATTCGTATTTTCTAGGGAGAAAACTAGAGGAACTGCGACAAACAAACATGATATTTCTGTTTGTGTGGATGACATTTTATGCACTTGCCTAACGAAAGACTTTGCTTTTCTCCAAAACGATTTTTACTGTGATTTTCTCAGTTCCTTGCATACAAATTCCACACCATGTTGTCCCGATATGACTGGATGAAGCTGGAAATATCCAGTTGTGTTTTGGCTAACTCAATCCATAATATTGTGAAAGCCTCTGTGTTCGTGTTTTCTGGATATTATCTATGGACTTTATTGTTTTGAATGTTTTTATCAGGGAACATTTAAATTTATAGCTAGAAACACTAATTGGTCATCATTTGGACACCAGCTCTACATATTCGTATTTTCTAGGGAGAAAGCTAGAGGAACTGTGACAAACAAACATGATATTTCTGTTTGTATAGATGACAGTTTATGCACTTGCCTAACGAAAAGACTTTGCTGTTCTCCAAAAACTTTTGTAATGTGATTTTGTCGATCCATTGCATATGAATTCCACTCCAGTTTGACCGGATATGCCTGGAAGAAACCGGAAATATCCGGTTTTATTTTGGCTAACTGAATCCCAGATACTGCTACAGCCTCTGTGTTTGTGTTTCCGGATATTATCGATCTACTTTATTGTTTTGAATGTTTTTATAAGGGAACATTTAATTTTGTGCGGCGAAAATCTAGTTGATTCCTCATGGAGACACCAGTTCTACACATTCATATTTTCTAGGGAGGATGCTAGAGGAACTGCGACACACAAACATGATATTTCTCTTTGTATCGATGACATTTTGTGCACTTGCCTAACGAAGAGACTTTGCTTTTCTCCAAAACCATTTTTACTGTGATTTTCTTGGTACATTGCATATGAATTCCAAACCAGTTTCTCCGGATATGACTGGATGAAAACGGAAGTATCCTGTTTTGTTTTGGCTAATTCAATCCCAGATATTGCTACAGCCTCTGTTTTTGTGTTTTCCTGATAGTATCAACGGTAATTATTTATTTGAATGTTTTCTATCGGGGAACAATTAATTTTGAGCTTGGATACAGTAATTTGTTCCAGATAGAGACACATTCTCTACATATTTGTATTTTCTAGGGAGAAAGCTAGAGAAACTGCGACAAACAAACATGACATTTCTGTTTGTACCAATGACATTTTATTCACTTTCCTAACGAAAAGACTTTGCTTTTCTCCAAAACCATTTTTACTGTGATTTTCTTGGTCCATTGCATACGAATTCCACACCATGTTGTCCCGATATCACCTGATGAAACTGGAAATATCCGTTTGTGTTTTGGCTAACTCAATCCATAATATTGTGAAAGCCTCTGTGTTTGTGTTTTCTGGATATTATCTATGGACTTTATTGTTTTGAATGATTTTATCAGGGAACATTTAATTTTGTACCATTGAAACACTAATTGGTTCATCATGTGGACACCAGCTCTACAAATTCGTATTTTCTAGGGAGAAAGCTAGAGGAATGGCGACAAACAAACATAATATTTCTGTTTGTGTGGATCACATTTTATGCACTTGCCTAACGAAAAGACTTTGCTGTTCTCCAAAACCATTTTTACTGTGGTTTTCTCGGTCCATTGCATACGAATTCCACAAGAGTTTGTCCGGATATGACTGGATGAAACCAGAAATATCCGGCTGTGTTTTGGCTAACTCAATCCCAGATATTGCTACAAGTCTCTGTTTGTGTTTTCCGGATATAATCCACAGACTTTATTGTTTTGAATCTTTTTTATCTGGGAACATTTCATTTTGTGCTTTGAAACACCAATTGGTTCAACATGGAGACACCAGCTCTACACATTCGTATTTTCTAGGGAGAAAGCTAGAGGAACTGCGGCAAACAAACATGATATTTCTGTTTGTATTGATGACATTTTATGCACTTGCCTAACGAAAAGACTTTGTTTTTCTCCAAAACCATTTGTACTGTGATTTTCTCGGTCCAATGCATACGAATTCCACACCACTTTGTCCGGAAATGACTGGATGAAACTAGAAATATCCGGTTGTGTTTTGGCTAACTCAACCCGAAATATTGTGAAAGCCTCTGTGTATGTGTTTTCTGCATATTATCGATGGACTTTATTGTTTTGAATGTTTTTTTATCTGGGAACATTTAATTTTGTGCTTGGAAACACTAATTGGTTCCACATGGAGACACCAGCTCTACATATTCATATTTTCTAGGCAGAAAGCTAGAGGAACTGTGGCAAACAAACATGATTTTTCTGTTTGTATAGATGATATTTTATGCACTTGCCTAATGAAAAGATTTGGCTTTTCTCCAAAGCATTTTACTAATATTTTCTCGGTCCATTGCATACGAATTCCAAACCAGTTTGTGCGGATATGACTGGATGAAACCTGAAATATTGGTTATGTTTTGGCTAATTCAATCCCAGATATTGCTACATCACTGTATTTGTGTATTCCTGATATTATCCACGGACTGTATTGTTTTGAATGTTTTTATCAGGGACAATTTAATTTTGTACCATAGAAACACTAATTGGTTCCACATGGAGACACCAGCTCTACACATTCATATTTTCTAGGAAGAAAGCTAGAGGAACTGCGACAAACAAACATGATATTTCTGTTTGTATCGATGACATTTTATGCACTTGCCTAACGAAAAGCATTGCTTTCCTCCAAAGCCTTTTTTACTGTGATTTTCTCAGTCCGTTGCATAGGAATTCCATACCAGTTTGTCCGGATATGACTGAATGAAACCGGAAATATCCAGTTTTGTTTTGGCTACCTCAATCCCAGATATTGCTGCGGCCTCTGTGTTTGTATATTCCTGATATTATCCATCGACTTTATTGTTTTGAAAGTTGTTTTATCAGGGAACATTTCATTTTGTGCTTGGAATCACTAATTGGTTCCACATGGAGACACCAGCTCTACACATTCATACTTTCTAGGGAGAAAGCTAGAAGAATGGCGACAAACAAACATAATATTTTTGTTTGTGTGGATCACATTTTGTGCACTTGCCTAATGAAAAGACTTTGCTGTTCTCCAAAACCATTTTTACTGTGGTTTTCTCGTTCCATTGCATACGAATTCCACACCAGTTTGTCTGGATATGACTGGATGAAACCGGAAATAACCCATTTTCTTTTGGCTAATTCAATCCCAGATATTGCTACAAGTCTCTGATTGTGTTTTCCGGATATAATCCACAGACTTTATTGTTTTGAATCTTTTTTATCTGGGAACATTTCATTTTGTGCTTGGAAACACTAATTGGTTCAACATGGAGACACCAGCTCTACACATTCGTATTTTCTAGGGAGAAAGCTAGAGGAACTGCGGCAAACAAACATGATATTTCTGTTTGTACTGATGACATTTTGTGCACTTGCCTAACGAAAAGACTTTGCTTTCCTCCAAAACGATTTTTACTGTGATTTTCTTGGTCCATTGCATACGAATTCCACACCATGTTGTCCCGATATGACCTGATGAAACTGGAAATATCCGGTTATGTTTTGGCTAACTCAATCCATAATATTGTGAAAGCCTCTGTGTTTGTGTTTTCTGGATATTATCTATGGACTTTATTGTTTTGAATGATTTTATCAGGGAACATTTAATTTTGTACAGTTGAAACACTAATTGGTTCATCATGTGGACACCAGCTCCACACATTCGTATTTTCTAGGGAGAAAGCTAGAGGAACTGCGGCAAACAAACATGATATTTCTGTTGGTATCGATGACATTTTATGCACTTGCCTAACGAAAAGACTTTGCTTTTCTCCAAAACGATTTTTACTGTGATTTTCTTGGTCCATTGCATACGAATTCCACACCATGTTGTCCCGATATGACCTGATGAAACTGGAAATATCCAGTTATGTTTTGGCTAACTCAATCCATAATATTGTGAAAGCCTCTGTGTTTGTGTTTTCAGGATATTTTCTATGGACTTTATTGTTTTGAATGATTTTATCAGGGAACATTTAATTTTGTACGGTAGAAACACTAATTGGTTCATCATGTGGACACCAGCTCCACACATTCGTATTTTCTAGGGAGAAAGCTAGAGGAACTGCGGCAAACAAAAATGATATTTCTGTTTGTATAGAAGACATTTTATGCACTTGCCTAAGGAAAAGATTTGCTTTTCTCCAAAACCATTTGTACTGTGACTTTCTCGGTCCATTGCATACGAATTCACACCACTTTGTCCGGATATGACTGGATGAAACTGAAAAACTATCCGGATTTGTTTTGGCTAACTCAATCCCACCAATTGCTACAGCATCTGTGTTTGCGTTTTCTGGATATTATCAATGGTCTTTATTGTTTTGAATGTTTTTATCAGGTAACATTTTATTTTGAGCTTGGATACAGTAATTGGTTCAACATGGAGACACCAGCTCTACACATTCGTATTTTCTAGGGAGAAAGCTAGAGGAACTGCGGCAAACAAACATGATATTTCTGTTGGTATCGATGACATTTTATGCACTTGCCTAACGAAAAGACTGCTTTTCTCCAAAACCATTTTTACTCTGATTTTCTCAGTCCATTGCATAAGAATTCCACACCAGTTTCTCCGGATATGACTGGATGAAACCGGAAATATCCGGTTGTGTTTTTGCTAACTCAATCTGAAACATTGTGAAAGCCTCTGTGTTTGTGATTTCTGTATATTATCGATGGACTGTATTGTTTTGAACGTTTTTATCAGGGAACATTTCATTTTGTACCGTTGAAACACTAATTGGTTCATCATGGGGACACCAGCTCCACACATTCGTATTTTCTAGGGAGAAAGCTAGAGGAACTGCTGCAAACAAACATGATATTTCTGTTTTTATAGATGATATTTTATGCACTTACCTAACGAAAAGAATTTGCTTTTCTCAAAAACCATTTGTACTGTGATTTTCTCGGTCCATTGCATACGAATTCCACAACAGTTTGTCTGGATATGACTGGATGAAAATAGAAATATACTGTTGTTTTTGGTTAACTCAATCCCAAAAATGTTTAAGTTTCTGTGTTTGTGTTTTCTGGGTATTATTGATGGACTTTATTGTATTCAATATTTTTATCAGGGAACATTTAATTTTGTACCGTAGAAAGACTTTTTGGTTCATCATGGGGACACCAGCTCTACGCATTCGTTCTTTCTAGGGAGAATGCTAGAGGAACTGCGGCAAACAAACATGATATTTCTGTTTGTATCGATGACATTTTATGCACTTGCCTAAAGAAAAGACTTTGCTTTTCTCCAAAACCATTTTTACTGTGATTTTCTCAGTCCATTGCATACGAATTCCACACCAATTTCTCCGGATATGACTGGATGAAACTGAAAAACTATCCGTATTTGTTTTGGCTTACTCAATCCCAGCAATTGCTACAGCCTCTGTGTTTGCGTTTTCTGGATATTATCAACGGACTTTATTGTTTTGAATGTTTTTTATCGGGTAACATTTTTTTTCTTTCTTTTTTTTATTAAACTTTTATTTAATGAATATAAATTTCCAAAGTATAGCTTATGGGTTACAATGACTTCCCCCCTCCCATAACCTCCCTCCCGCCCACAACCCTCCCCCCTCCCGCTCCCTTTCCCCTTCCATTCATGTAAAGATTCATTTTCAATTCTCTTTATATACAGAAGATCAGTTTAGTATATAATAGGTAAGGATTTCAACATTTTGCCCATATAGCAACATAAAGTGAAAAAACTACCATTGGATTAATAATTATAGCATTAAATAGCAATGTACAGCACATTAAAGACAGAGATCCTACATATTTTTTTTCAAATTAATTAATTTTCTATGCCATTTCCATTTTAACACCAGGTTGTTTTTTTTTTATTTCCAATTATCTTTATATACAGAAGATCACTTCAGTATATAATTAGTACAGACCTCATCAGTTTGTGCCCACACAGAAATGCAAAGTATAAAAATACTGTTTCAGTACTAGTTATAGCATCACTTGGCTTTAGACGACACATTAGGGACAGATCCCACATGGGGTGTAAGTACACAGTGACTCCTGTTGCTGATTTAGCAATTTGACACTCCTGTTCATGGCGTCAGTAATCTCCCTAGGCTCTAGTCATGAGTTGCCAGGGCTATGGAAGCCTTTAGAGTTCGCTGAGTTTGATCTTATTCCGATAGGGTCACAGTCAAAGTGGAAGTTCTCTCCTCCCTTCGGAGAAGGGTACCTCCTTCTTTGATGGCCCCGTTCTTTCCACTGGGATCTCACTCATAGAGATCATTCATTTAGGTCTTTTTTTTCCCATGATATCTTGGCTTTCCATGCCTGCTATACTCTCATGGGCTCTTCCGCCAGATCCAAATGCCTTGAGGGCTGATTCTGAGGCCAGAGTGTTGTTTAGGACATCTGCCATTCTATGAGTCTGCTGTGTATCCCACTTCCCATGTTGGATCTTTCTCTCCCTTTTTGATTCTATCAGTTAGTATTAGCAGATACTTGTCTTGTTTGTGTGATCTCTTTGACTCTTAGACCTATCAGAGCCATCGAATGTGAGCTGACCAATGGAACAGAATAGAAACACCAGAAATCAATCCAAACATCTACAGCCAACTTATATTTGACCAAAGATCCAAATCTAATCCCTGGAATAAGGACAGTCTATTCAATAAATGGTGCTGGAAAAATTGGATTTCCACGTGCAGAAGCTTGAAGCAAGACCCATACCTATCACCTTACACAAAAATTCACTCAACATCGATTAAAGACTTAAATCTACGACCCAAAACCATCAAATTATTAGAGAGCATTGGAGAAACCCTGCAAGATATAGGCACAGGCAAAGACTTCCTGGAAAATACTCCAATAGCACAGGCAGTCAAAACAAAAATTAACATTTGGGATTGCATCAAATTGAGAAGTTTCTGTACTTCAAAAGAAACAGTCAGAAAAGTGAAGAGGCAACCAACAGAATGGGAAAAAATATTTGCAAACTATACTACAGATAAAGGATTGATAACCAGAATCTACAAAGAAATCAAGAAAATCCACAACAACAAAACAAACAACCCACTGAAGAGATGGGCCAAGGACCTCAATAGACATTTTTCGAAAGAGGAAATCCAAATGGCCAACAGACACATGAAAAAATGTTCAAGATCACTAGCAATCAGAGAAATGCAAATCAAAACCACAATGAGGTTCCATCTCACCCCAGTGAGAATGGCTCACATTCAGAAATCTACCAACAACAGATGCTGGAGAGGATGTGGGGAAAAAGGGACACTAACTCACTGTTGGTGGGAATGCAAACTGGTTAAGCCACTATGGAAGTCTGTTTGGAGATTCCTCAGAAACCTGAACATAACCCTACCATACAACCCAGCCATCCCACTCCTTGGAATTTACCCAAAGGAAATTAATTTGGCAAATAAAAAAGCCATCTGCACATTAATGTTTATTGCAGCTCAATTCACAATAGCTAAGACCTGGATCCAACCCAAATGCCCATCAACAGTAGACTGGATAAAGAAATTATGGGACATGGACTCCATAGAATACTATACAGCAGTAAGAAACAACGAAACCCAGTCATTTGCAACAAGATGGAGCGATCTGGAAAACATCATGCTGAGTGAATTAAGCCAGTCCCAAAGAGAAAAATATCATTTGTTTTCCCTGATCGGTGACAACTGAGCGCCAAAGGGGAAACCTGTTAAGTGAAATGGACACTATAAGCAACAATGAACTGATCAGCTCCTGTCCTGACTTTAGATGTACAATGTAATACTTTATCCTTTTTAGTATTTGTTGTTGTTGTTGTTGTTGTTCTAGTACTATTGGTTGAACTCAGTAATTAACACACAATTATTCTTAGGTGTTTAAATTTTAACTGAAAAGTGATCCCTGTTAAATCTAAGAGTGGAAAAAGAGAGGGAGGAGATGAACAATTTGGAACATGCTCAATCGGACTGGCCGCAAATGGTGGAGTTAGAAATCTGCCAGGGGATTCCAACACAATCCCAACAAGGTGGCATGTACCAATGCCATCTCACTGGTCCAAGTGATCAATATCGGGTAACATTTTATTTTCAGCTTGGATACAGTAATAGGTTCCACATGGAGACATCAGCTCTACACATTTGTATTTTCTAGGGAGAAAGCTAGAGGAACTGCGGCAAACAAACATGATATTTCTCTTTGGTTAGATGACATTTTATGCACTTGCCTAACGAAAAGACTGCTTTTCTCCAAAACCATATGTACTGTGATTTTCTCAGTCCATTGCATACGAATTCCACACCAGTTTGTCCAGATATGACTGGATAAACCGCAAATATCCGGTTGTGTTTTGGCTAACTCAATCCGAAACATTGTGAAAGCCTCTGTGTTTGTATTTTCTGGATATTATCGATGGATTGTATTGTTTTGAATGTTTTTATCAGGAAACATTTCATATTGTATTGTAGAAAGACTAATTGGTTCATCATGGGGACACCGGCTCTACACATTCGTGTTTTCTAGGGAGAAAGCTAGAGGAATTGCGGCAATCAAACATGATATTTCTGTTCGTACAGATGACATTTTATGCACTTGCCTAACAAAAATACTTTGCTTTTCTCAAAAACCATTTGTACTGTGATTTTCTCAGTCCATTGCATATGAATTCCACAACACTTCGTCCTAAAATGACTGGATGAATCCAGAAATATCCGGTTGTGTTTTGGCTAACTCAATCCGAAATATTTTGAAAGCCTCTGTGTTTGTGTTTTCTGGATATTATCGATGGACTATATTGTTTTGAATGTTTTTATCAGGGAACATTTAATTTTGTACCGTTGAAACACTAATTGGTTCATCATGGGGACACCAGCTCCACACATTCTTATTTTCGTGGGAGAAAGCTAGAGGAACTGTGGCAAATAAACATGATATTTCTGTTTGTATAGATGACATTTTATGCACTTGCCTAATGAAAAGACTTTGCTTTTCTCCAAAACCATTTTTACTGTGATTTTCTCGGTCCATTGCATACGAATTCCACACCAGTTTGTCCGGAAATGACTGGATGAAAACAGTAATATCCGGTTTTGTTTTGGCTAACTCAATCCCAGATATTGCTACAGCCTCTATGTTTGTCTATTCCTGATATTATCCATGGACTTTATTGTATTGGATGTTTTTTATCAGGGAACATTTAATTTTGTGCTTGGAATCACTAATTGGTTGCACATGGAGACACCAGCTCTACACATTCGTATTTTCTAGGGAGAAAGCTAGAGGAACTGCGGCAAACAAACATGATATTTCTGTTTGTATAGATGACATTTTATGCACTTGCCTAACCAAAAGACTTTGCTTTTCTCCAAAACCATCTTTACTGTGATTTTCTCGGTCCATTGCATACGAATTCCACACCAGTGTGTCCAGATACTTGATGAAACCGGAAATATCCGGTTGTGTTTTGGCTAACTCAATCCCAGATATTGCTACAGACTCTGTGTTTTTGTATTCCTGATATTATACAAGGACTTTATTGTTTTGAATATTTTTTATTGGGGAACATTTAATTTTGTGGTTGGAATCACTAATTGGTTCCAAATGGAGACACCAGCTCTACACATTCGTATTTTCTAGGGCAAAATCTAGAGGAACTGTGGCAAACACACATGATATTTCTGTTTGTATAGATGACATTTTATGCAATTGCCTAACCAAAAGACTTTGCTTTTCTCCAAAACCATCTTTACTGTGATTTTTTCGGTCCATTGCATACGAATTCCACACCAGTGTGTCCGGATACTTGATGAAACCGGAAATATCCGGTTGTGTTTTGGCTAACTCAATCCCAGATATTGCTACAGACTCTGTGTTTTTGTATTCCTGATATTATCCAAGGACTTTATTGTTTTGAATGTTTTTTATTGGGGAACATTTAATTTTGTGGTTGGAATCACTAATTGGTTCCAAATGGAGACACCAGCTCTACACATTCGTATTTTCTAGGGCAAAATCTAGAGGAACTGCGGCAAACAAACATGATATTTCTGTTTGTATAGATGACATTTTATGCACTTACCTAACAAAAAGATTTTGCTTTTCTCAAAAAACATTTTTACTGTGATTTTCTCTGTCCATTGCATATGAATTCCACACCAGTGTGTCCGGATATGACTGGATGAATCCAGAAATATCCGGTTGTGTTTTGGCTAACTCAATCCGAAAAATTGTGAAAGCCTCTGTGTTTGTGTTTTCTGGATATTATTGATGGATTGTATTGTTTTGAATGTTTTTATCAGGGAACATTTCATATTGTATTGTAGAAAGACTAATTGGTTCATCATGCGGACACCAGCTCTACACATTCGAATTTTCTAGGGAGAAAGCTAGAGGAACTGCGGCAATCAAACATGATATTTCTGTTTGTATAGATGACATTTTATGCACTTGCCTAACGAAAAGATTTTGCTTTTCTCCAAAACCATTTTTACTATTATTTTCACAGCAATGCATAAAAATTACACACCACTTTGTCCGGATATGACTGGATGAAACTGGAAATATCCAGTTTTGTTTTGGCTAACTCAATCCCAGCAATTGCTACATCATCTTTGTTTGTTTTTTCTGGATATTATCAACGGACTTTATTGTTTTGAATGTTTATTATCGGGGAACATTTTATTTTGAGCTTGGATACTGTAATTGGTTCCACATGGAAACACCAGCTCTACACATTTCTGTTTTCTAGGGAGAAAGCTAGAGGAAGTGCGACAAACAAACATGATATTTCTGTTTGTATAGATGACATTTTATGCACTTGCCTAACCAAAAGCCTTTGCTTTTCTCCAAAACTATTTTTACTGTGATTTTCTCGGTCCATTGCATACGAATTCCACACCAGTGTGTCCGGATATGACTGGGTGAAACCAGAAATATCCGGTTGTGTTTTGGCTAACTCAGTCAGAAACACTGTGAATGCCTCTGTGTTTGTGTTTTCTGGATATTATCGATGGACTGTATTGTTTTGAATGTTTTTATCAGGGAACATTTCATATTGTATTGTAGAAACACTAATTGGTTCATCATGGGGACACCAGCTCTACACATTTGTATTTTCTAGGGAGAAAACTAGAGGAACTGCGGCAAACAAACCTGATATTTCTGTTTGTATCGATGACATTTTATGCACTTGCCTAATGAAAACACTTTGCTTTTCTCCAAAACCAGTTGTACTGTGAATTTTTTCGGTCCATTGCATACAAATTCCACACCAGTGTGTCCGGATATGACTGGATGAAACCGGAAATATCCGGTTTTGTTTTGCCTAACTCAATCCCAGAAATTGCTACAGCCTCTATGTTATTCTATTCCTGATATTATCCGTGGACTTTACTGTTTTGAATTTTTTTCATCAGGGAATATTTAATTTTTCTTGGAAACACTAATTGGTTTATCATGGGGACACCAGCTCTACACATTCCTATTTTCTAGGGAGAAAGCGAGAGGAACTGTGGCAAACAACATGATATTTCTGTTTGTATAGATGACATTTTATGCAGTTGCATAACGAAAAGACATTGCTTTTCTCCAAAACCGTTTTTACTGTAATTTTCTCGGTGCATTGCATACGAATTCCACACCAGTTCACCGGATATGACTGGATGAAAGCGGAAATATCCGGTTTTGTTGTGGCTCACTCAATCCCAGATATTGTGAAAGCCTCTGTGTTTCTACATTCCTGATATTATCGATGGACTTTATTGTTTTGAATGTTTTTTATCAGGGAACATTTAATTTTGTGCTTGGAACCACTAATTGGTTCCACATGGAGAAACCAGCTCTACACATTCGTATTTTCTAGCGAGAAAGCTAGAGGAACTGGGACAAACAAACATGATATTTCTGTTTGTATCGATGACATTTTATGCACTTGCCTAACGAAAACACTTTGCTTTTCTCCAAAACAAATTTAACTGTGATTTTCTCGATTCATTGCACACGAATTCCACACCAGTTTGTCGAGATATGACAGGATGGAAACAGAAATATCCGGTTGTGTTTTGGCTAACTCAATCCGAAATATTGTGAAATCCTCTGTGTTTGTGCACTTGCTTAACAAAAAGACTTTGCCTTTCTCCAAAACCATTTTTACTCTGGTTTTCTCAGCCCGTTGCATACGCATTCCACACCAGTTTTTCCGGATATGACTGGATGAAACCAGAAATATCCGGTTGTGTTTTGGCTAACTCAATCAGAAATATTGTGATAGCTTCTGTGTTTGTGTTTTCTGGATATTATCGATGGACTTTATTGTTTTGAATGTTTTTATCAGGGAATATTTCATTTTGTACCGTAGAAACACTAATTGGTTCATCATGGGGACAACCAGCTCTATACATTCGTATTTTCAAGATAGAAAGCTAGAGGAACTTCGGCCAACAAACATGATATTTCTGTTTGTATAGATGAAATTTTATGCAGTTGCCTAACGAAAATACGTTGCTTTTCTCCAGAACCATTTGTACTCTGATTTTCTCGGTCCATTGCATACGAATTCGAAACCAGTTCACCGGATATGAGTGGATGAAACCGGAAATATCCGGATTTGTTTTGGCTAATTCAATCCCAGATATTGCTACAGCCTCTGTGTTTGTGTTTTCTAGATATTATCAACGGACTTTATTGTTTTGAATGTTTTTTATCGGGGAATATTTTATTTTGAGCTTGGATACAGTAATTGGTTCCAAATGGAGACACCAGCTCTACATATTCGTATTTTCTAAGTAGAAAGCTTGAGGAAATGCAAAAAACAAACATGATATTTCTGTTTGTATAGATGACATTTTATGCACTTGCCTAACCAAAAGACTTTGCTTTTCTCCAAAACCAATTTTACTGTGATTTTCTCGGTCCATTGCATACGAATTCCGCACCAGCTTGTACGGATATGAGTGGATGAAACGGGAAATATCGGGCTATGTTTTGGCTAACTCAATCCCAGATATTGCTACAGACACTCTGTTCGTGTTTTCTGGATATTATCCACGGACTTTATTGTTTTGAATGTTTTTTATCAGGGAACATTTAATTTTGTGGTTGGAAACACTAATTGGTTCCAAATGGAGAAACAAGCTCTACACATTCGTATTTTCTAGGGAGAAAGCTAGAGGAACTGCAACAAACAAACATGATATTTCTGTTTCTATCGATGACATTTTATGCACTTGCCTAACGAAAAGACTTTGCTTTTCTCCAAAACCATTTGTACTGTGATTTCCTCGGTCCATTGCATACGAATTCCACACCAGTTTGTCCGGATATGACAGGATGAAACTAGAAATATCCGGTTTTGTTTTGGCTAACTCAATTCCAAATATTGTGAAAGCCTCTGTGTTTGTGTTTTTTCGATATTATCCACGGACTTTATTGTTTTGAATGTTTTTATCAGGGAACATTTAATTTTGTACCGTTGAAACACTAATTGGTTCATCATGGGGACACCAGCTCCACACATTCATATTTTCTAGTGAGAAAGCTAGAGGAACTGAACAAACAAACATGATAGTTCTGTTGGCATAGATGACCTTTTATGCACTTACCTAACGAAAAGTCTTTGCTTTTCCCCAAAACCATTTTTACTGTGATTTTCTCGGTCCATTGCATATGAATTCCACACCAGTTTTCCGGATGTGACTGGATGAACCCGGAAATATCCGGTTGTGTTTTGGCTTAGTATATCCTAGATATTGCTACAGCCTCTGTGTTTGTGTATTCCTGATATTATCCATGGACTTTATTGTTTTGAAATTTTTTTATCAGGGAACATTTAATTTTGTGCTTGGAAACACTAATTGGTTCCACATGGAGACACCGGCTCTGGACATTCGTATTTTCTAGGGAGAAAGCTAGAGGAACTGTGGCAAACAAACATGATATTGCTGTTTGTGTAGATGACATTTTATGCACTTGCCTAACGAAAACACTTTGCTTTTCTCCAAAACCATCTTTGCTCTTATTTTCTCGGTGCATTGCACATGAATTCCAAAGCGCTTTGTCTGGATATGACTGGATTAAACCAGAAATATCTGGGTTTTTTTGGCTAACTCAATCCGAAATATTGTGAAATTTTCTGTGTTTGTGTTTTCTGGATATTATCGATGGACTTTATTGTTTTGAATGTTTTTATCAGGGAACATTTAATTTTGTACCCTAGAAAAACTAATTGGTTCATCATGGGGGCACCAGCTCTACACTTTTGTATTTTCTAGGGAGAAAGCTAGAGGAACTACAAAAAACAAACATGATATTTCTGTTTGTATAGATGACATTTTATGCACTTGCCTAACGAAAAGACTTTGCTTTTCTCCAAAACCATTTGTACTGTTATTTTCTCGGTGCATTGCATGCGAATTCCACACCAGTTTGTCCGGATATTACTGGATGAAACCAGAATTATACAGTTGTGTTTTGGCTAACTCACTCCAAAATATTGTGAAAGACTCTGTGTTTGTGTTTTCTGGATATTATCGATGTAGTTTATTGTTTTGAATGTTTTTACCAAGGAACATTTAATTTTGTACCGTTGAAACACTAATTGGTTCATCATGGGGACACCAGCTCTACACATTCGCATTTTTTAGGGAGGTAGCTTGCGCTACTGTGGCAAACAAACATGATATTTCTGTTTGTATAGATGACATTTTATGCACTTGCCTAACGAAAAGACTTTGCTTTTCTCCAAAACCATTTGTACTGTGATTTTATCGGTCCATTGCATACGAATCCCACACCAGTTTGTCCGGATATGACTGGAAGAAACCGGAAATTTCCGGTTTTATTTTGTGTAACTCAATCCCAGATATTGCTACAGCCTCTGTGTTTGTGGTTTCTGGATATTATCCATGGACTTTATTGTTTTGAATCTTTTTTATCTGGGAACATTTATTTTAATTTTATGATTGGAAACACTAATTGGTTCCACATGGAGACACCAGCTCTACACATTCGTATTTTCTAGGGAGAAAGCTAGAGGAACTGTGGCAAACAAACCTGATATTTCTGTTTGTATCGATGACATTTTATGCACTTGCATAATGAAAAGACTTTGCTTTTCTCCAAAACCATTTTTACTGTGATTTTCTCGGTCCATTACATACGAATTCCACACCACTTTGTCCGGATATGACTGGATGATACCAGAAATATCCGGTTGTGTTTTTGGCCTTCTTCCTGTGAGTGCCCTTTCATACAAAGAAATACATCTCCTACCTCTTTGTCTGCTGTTCTGTTCACATCTCACAGCACAGTCCCTATAAGGTGACACAGACCTGCATAAGCACTGCAACCAATAAACAAGTAAATAGTGCAGATTATGTCAGTTATAAGGAAAAGAAATATGAAAGACCAAAATTGCCATATTTATTTTCCTTACATTTTTACCACTAATAAATAATACAAGGTTATGAATATTCTATACTTTAGGTATCATATAGTACATGAGGAATTCCCATTATCTATTGTTCTTATATATCCAGTATGCACATATGGATCATTTCCTGAGCGTGCCACTCTGTTTCTTTCATCCAAACTGTCTTATCCTATCCAAAGCTCACTGGAATCTGTTGCTCACCTATAGCCTAGAGAAGACCCAGCATCTCATTCAAGGCCTCTTACTCCCACATGCACCCTAAATATCCCCAATCTGTCATCTTAATACAATAATCCTGGTGCAGCAGCAAAGATGTCACTTGGTATGCCTGCATCTGATGATAGAATGCCTGGGTTCAAATCCTGACTCAAATTCTGATACATATGGGAGGTTGGTCAACCATGTGGGATATCCCAATTAGTTCTTGGACCCTGGCTTTGGCCTGGCCCACCCCCAGCTCATCTTTGCATTTAGAAATTAAACCAAAAACTGAAGGACTTCTGTTTATCTGTTTCTCTGCTTTTCAGATAAATTTTAAAAAATGCATTTTAAAAGATAATGACTCCATTGCCATGGTAAAGTTTTGAGTATAATGACTATTTCATAATTTCTTTAAAAAAGCCTTTAAATTAACTGGTATATACTGAAAAACTGTATTTGTATGTGGTTAAAAATATCACCCACCTTATACCTCTGACTCCCTTCCTTGGCGGTAGATGAGCACTAATACTTTCTTGAATGTCTTTCCAGAAATATTCCATAAACTTATATGCATAAATGTGAATTCATCTTTTCTGGAAATTTTCAAATGAGAATATATTTTAGCCATGGTCATGATTTGCTCACTGATTCACCGGAAGGATTCACACAAGTCAACAAGTTGTACTCAAACCCAAGATTTATTACTACCAAGAGTACTGTGCAGGAACTGAGATAAAAGTATGTATAGTTAAAGACTGGAGAGGTCAGGCACAGGGCTCCAAGCCTTCCCTTGCTGTGAGAATGGCACAGACACATTCCCTAAGCCACAAAAAGCAGAGACACATCAGCAGCAACCTGAAGGAATCCACTCACACGTTAATAGTATAGAGTTCTTAATGGTGCTAATCACACATATTCACTTGCCCAACGAGGCTACAGACCAGAAAAAGGCACTAGGTACACATAACACACATTCATGTTGACTTTATATTGTTAAATTTTTATCTATTTGTTTTAATTTTATTTGAGAAAGAGAGATCTTCTATCAGCTGGCTAATTCCCCAAATGCCAGCAATAACAGAGCTTGGCCAGACTGAATCCAGGAGCCTGGAATTGGATCTGGGTGTCCCACAACAGTGTCACAGTCCCAAGTACTCAAGCTATCATTGGCTGCCTCTGAGGGTGCACATTAACAGGAAGCTGAATAGGAAGTAGAGTAAATAGGATTCAAATCAGGCTCTTTGGTATGGGATGTGGGCCTCCCAAGCAGCTACATAACTGCTGCACCAAATGTTTAGCCCATGTTGACTTTAAATAAAATAGCCTAGTTTACCTTGCCTTACTGCCTGGGCCATCCATAAGAACATGCTTTATCACTATCTGAGTGAACCTTCCAGGACTTTGGTTCTTACCACTTTATCTGTGGGACTTCCCAAAAAAATAAGAAAGAACTGAGTAAAGCAAACTTTCCTCAAGTTCATAATATGCATCCTATAGTGTATTTATCTTTTAACAATGTATCTTCAGGTCATCACTAAATATTTAGCTCATTTTTTTCATGGCTGCATGCTGTTCTTTGACATGGAAACACCACTATTTAATCAACTTCTTATTGATGGAAGATTAAACCCATGCTATTTTCCTGCTATAAACATTAATAATAGTCAATATCCTCATTTGGATGTGAGTAAAGTCATAGGCATTACCCCTTAGGAAAGAGTGACTAGAATGTGTACCTAGAAAATCACTCCAGCCTTGTTGGAGACTGTCTCATTCCACTCTTAAAAGTTGTAATGTATTTAGCATGTTTGTATGGGTTTTTGCCAACTGCCCTTCTTGCATAATTTTGTTTTATTCCCACAACCAGTGTAAGTGACTGTTACCTCCTCCCAATACTGTAAGCTGGCAATTCCTGATTTGGAATTATTAGAATTCACAATTTCATCTACTAACCTGCAATAACATCTGCTTACACTGGTGTGGTTATGAATATGCTCTTGCCATCAGATTTTCATTATTATTATTTGAGAAGCGATGATAGAGATAGAGGGCAAGAGTGAGAGCACACACATGACAGAGAGTTCACATCCATTGGTTCACTCCCCAGATGCCCACAAGGCCAGGGCTGGGCTGGGGCCAAACACAGGAGTCAGGAATGAAATCCAGGAACCCCATGAGGGTGGCATAACCCTCATGAGACATATGTCATGAGACATAACCACTGCCTCCCAGGGTCTGCAATAGGAGGCTGCTGGAATCAAGAGCTAGAGCCTGGAATCATATGCAGGTACCCAAATGTGAGATGAGGTGACGTAACCAATAGACTAAATACTTGGTGTCATCTTTATTAGCAATGTCACATTGTGTAACATCTTCTATGTGACTCAGTTTCCTTAACTGTAAATCATGCATAACAATAGCTTAATAATGATGACATAAACTCTTCAAAAGTTTTTTCTGTGTATTAATCGAATATTAATATGCCATAACTAAATGTTAGTTTTACTGGTTTGCTTAGTATTTTATTTTAAATTTATAGAATAATTTTATTTTTGCTCAGGTTAAACAATGATATATCTGATTGATATGTGATTTATATATTATTTCTTTTTAAAAATTTTTTTATTTATTTGAGAGGTAGAGTTACAGACAGCAAGAGGGAGAAACAGAGAGAAAGGTCTTCCGTCCATTGGTTCGCTCCCCAGTGGCCACAATGGTCGGAGCTGCACCTATCTAAAGCCAGGAGCCGGGAGCTTCCTCCCAGTCTCCCACATGTGTGCAGAGGCCCAACGACTTAGGCCATCTTCTAATGCTTTCTCAGGCCACAACAGAGAGCTGGGTTGGAAGAGGAGCAGCCGGGACTAGAGCTAGTGCCCATACGGGATGCTGGCACCGCAGGCAGAGGATTAACCTACTGCACAACAGTGCCAGCCTGTTTTATGTATTATTTCAAAACAAATAATTATAAAAATAAAATACTATCCATAGTACAAAAAGCATTATCCTAAATAGTGGAATACTATCAAATGTTTGGACAGTACCAATCTGATTAGTTAAGAAAAGGTATCTTTCAATGATCTGCCCTTATTTTACGATACTTTCTTTAGGAAAAAACTGAATATCAATAAGATGAAATGTTGTTTTATTCTAAATATTAAAGTTGCTTTAAATGACTCATTTTTTATTTTATTTTATTCTAGGAATATATATATATATATATATATATATGTGTATATATGTATATATATTCTGGGAATATTCTGTTGAACCCTGGTTTTAGCAAAAACAGAATCCTTATTCTGTGAAGAACTTGTGCAGTAGAAAATTATTTGAAATTTCAAGTTGTTAGTGAATTTCGAGTAATAATCCCCAACCTGAAATCATTAGAGATATTGAAATTCTGATGAGTCTCTTTTAACATAAGCAGTAAATCCCTAATTATTGTAACAGAAAGCACAGATTTGGGGAAAATTTATGATCCTCAAGGACATGACTAAATCTTAATTCTTAGGTACCTGGAAATTATCGATGATAGTAATTAGATGACAAAACTGGAACTTCACTACAGTAGAATGGTGGCTGCAGGGGAAAGGCTTCACAGACACTGGGGTACAACTGTCAGGAGCTGGACTTGCAAGGCCCATTCAACATCAGGGAGAGGTGGCAGCTCAGTGTGGCTCAAAGACAGTGAAGCAGTTCTGTACAATTCCAGAGAACTGAAAGACAATTAAAAGGTCAAAACTACACATGCCTATTCCACAGAAGGAATCGCCTTGTTGCTATCAGGAGGGCATCCAGAAATATAAGATTGAGAATGATTCACTCGATTAGCTTTATTCTGTTCTAAGTACCTAAGGGTGCAAGGAATTACACTATTCTGCCTTTATTTTGTATCAGGAAGACAGGAAATAGAGAAAAAAGACATGAGGAGAGAGAGGAAGAGGAATGCAGAGAGTCATTAACAGGAATGGCAGAGAAAACAGGAGATTTGGTGGTAGTTTGCCCAGCTCTCCCTGGTGTTCATAGACCTGTGCCTCCCTCCCTACTCCCAGCCTTGTGACCACAGTGGGAATTACTTTGATTTTACCTGACTCCATGCACTGGTCAGAGTTGCGTGGTCAGTAGTATCTTTGTTAAACTGAGCCACACATCTCCTGTCTGCTCTCTACATCCCCTCTTTCTACACAGTCACAGGTTCTGAATGGAGCACTTGAATGAGGATAGACAACTCAGAATTTTTTTATTCCACCAGAAAGTAAAAGTATCAAAGCTTTTGGTAGTAGAAATTATAAGACAAGTTTCAGATAATTGCAGTGAGCTTTGTGTTTGGTGAATCTCCTCTTGTCTTACCTTTTTATATATTCCAAAGTAGTCATATGAAGACTATTTTTCTCAATCTCTCTTACCAGTTGAGCTCAAGTCAGACTTGTCCAGGAAGATCTAAAGCACTACTGACCAGAAGAACTTTAAGAATGGAGCCTCATATCATGAGATACCTTCAGAAGAAGAGCCTGGCTCTCTCATTGTCAAATTGTAGTCCTTACTTTGTTCCCCACCAGGCAGATGTGGCGAGTAACCAGGAATGGATTCAAGTGTGGTGAACACCCTGAGCAGGCTAACACAGTGAGCCCTGGAAGAGTTTCAGAATATAATGAGGAAAAGGCATCAATCAAGTTGTATAGGGCTTTCATACAAATTGCTTCCTCAAAAATGCCCTTAGACCAAGACCCAGAGTGTTCCATATCCTGTGACTGAGAATGACTTGCTTCTCACCAACATCAGAGACCTGAGTCACGCAGCTTCTCCTCTACCTGGTACAGAGGCCTCTAAACAGGAGGCCTGGCTCAAGGCTGTGATCCCTGACTAGTGAGTGACAGCAGTACAGAGTTTGGGTCAAAATTGGATTCTACTAAGCAGCAGCTTCAAGAAGATTCTGCAGCAATTCATTTTATTTATTTTATTTTAAAATAAATTACTGATTCTTCATTTTCAACAAAACAAGAGAAAATAAACACAAGGAGAGAGTGTCAATTTCTAACAGCCACATCAGTACTTTTCAATCTCTTTAGGACAATAGAATGTCATTGTATCAGCAACAGGATTCAACATTGTTCTAATACCACAGGTCCACACTTCCAACCTCATCTCCAAATTCTCTCATACCATCTAGACTTAATATTTCAGGAAGTTTCATAGGGCTACTCATAGAAAAATCACTATTTTATGAAATTAATCATTAATCTGATTATTGTTTTGATTTTAAACAATGCTCTCTTTTCCCAACTGTGTTTCCCCAAAGGAAAATTGCTAAGTGTACCAAATGTTCTCTTTCATATGAAATAATTATGTCACCTGAAATAAATAAATCTAAGTCCTTTTTAAAGAAAGCTTGTGTGTGTGTGTGTGTGTGTGAGAGAGAGAGAGAGAGAGAGAGAGAGAGAGGAGATGAAGAGAACTCCCATTGACTGGTTCACTCCCAAATACCCATGCCAGCCTTTTCCAGCTCTATTTTTCAGAAAATCATCACATTCTTTCATTTAGGAAAAACTATTTTCTTATATATCTTATGTTTTATACAAATGAATCAAGTACAGCTTTGTAAACAGTCACTCATCAAAAATAAATATTGGAGCAGAGTCAAGATGATTGCTGAATAAGAAGCTCTGATTACAACCTTCCTGAAGAGACATCAATTCAACAATTATAAATATACCAAGTCACTTTCTCAAGAGCTACAGAAGCCAGGTGAGATATCATAGTGTCTCACCTTAACATAATCATAAGAAATGTCACATTGAAGAAAGCAAGAAGGAAAGAGTTGCCTACATTACCCTTCCCTACACTCCAATGAGCACAATGAGAAGAGATACCTTCTACTTGGGAGAATGACAATGAACTGAATCCCAGTACCAGGCACTCTGTGAAAAGGGTTGGTTGGGATGAGCTCATCAGTCCCTGCCACCAGGTCTCACCCGCAGAGTGATTATTTGGTGCTTCCACATCAAAGCAGCCTTCACCATTCCTCCCCGAACCACCAACAAAAACAAAACTCTAGCCCTATGGAGAGGCAAGGAGAGAGCTTTGGACCATGCCTTGGAGCTCAAAGCAAAACAGACTATATGCCAAGATGATATAGCTGAAAGAACTCTGCTCACAAACTGAGCCTCCAGGCCTACCAGACATCAAGCTCTGGTGGATTGGACTCACATTGTTATGTGTGTGTTCCGAAGAGGGAGCTCCTTGGGATTTTATGAGGCCCAGGGATGGTGGAACTCATGTGTGACCAGGTTGGAGTCATCTGGGTGGTTAGCAGGCTGCCTCCCTCCTTCAACCTTGAGCACACAGACAAGGGACTAAGTCTTAGAAGTCTGTGCTGGGCTGGTAAAGCTGAATGTTGGACAGATCTTAATGGTTTCCATCACAAGAAAAGTGCCTGTGTATGGAGTCTCTGGACTTGCCTCAATATCAGGCAGAGATCTGTACTCTGAGGAAAGGTTGCATTGATATATAGCCCCACCAGCCTCTCACAGGCCCAGTGCATACCCCTAAGATTGTACAGGGCCTGGTGACTAAAGCCTAGGTGTGATGCACCTAGCATCTCTGCCTAAGTAGCTGAAGGGCTAACTCTATCACACCTCTTACAATCATAGGCAGACAGCAAAGAATCACAAAGCTATTTGGGGACTTGGTGCCAGGCTGATAAAACCCACCATTAAGCAGATTTTAATGTCCCTTGTCCCTAGTCCAGTGCCTACAGACAGTCTTTGTACCTGCTTCAGTGCCCTGTTGTGGGGGAGGCTGAATCCGGAGAGGTCTAGAGGAAACTTCCTGAGCCTGCTTCAAATTTGAAAACCTGTCTTTAAGTTTCAAATCCCTGGTGGCAAACACCCCAGCCACAGGGCGCTTTTGTCTAAGGATCATTAAGGTGGTATAATAGGAGTGGCTAAGACCTTTTTGCATCACATCACCCCACCCCTTGCCCGCATCCACTCATCCACTCTGTACCATCCCCTCTGTACCTCAGCTACATATACACCTCCCTTTTACAATAAAGTGAGACCCTGCTTCTACTGGACTCCACACCACGCCTGATTGTCCCCTGGGTTTGGGGAAGGCTGAGTGGCGGGTGGTGCACTTCCCCTCCTCGGTCAAGGCAAGCTGCGGGCAGCCTGCCTAATTCTCTGGCGGTGGCAAGGAACAGTCACCGCACCCTGTGGAGTTCCTTGAGCCAGGTTGAGCAGTCTTAGACTCCAGCCAGTATCACCAATGGCAATGAGCCCACTAAACAACAGATAGACCACAGTCCACCTCAGTAAAAGAACAGACTGCTTAGAATTTCTAGGACAGCCATAAATGAAGACAGATTACTAAAACGAATTCTTCAGTATGCAGATTATATCATATTCCAACAAATTTCAGGAACTTCCAGGAGCTATGGCTTCACCTAAAAAGCAAAATAAGGTGCCATGAGCCAATAATGCATAAATTGAAATTTCTAAATGCTCACATTAAGATTTCAAAATAGCTGTTTTTATGAAACTTAATGAAATTCAAGAGAATACAGAGGCTGGCGCCACGGTTCAATAGGTTAATCCTCTGCCTGCAGTGCCAGCACACCAGGTTCTGGTCCCGGTCGGGTGCCGGATTCTGTCCCGGTTGCCCCTCTTCCAGGCCAGCTCTCTGCTATGGCCTGGGAGTGCAGTGGAGGATGGCCCAGGTCCTTGGGCCCTGCACCCACATGGGAAACCAGGAGGAAGCACCTGGCTCCTGGTTTCGGATCAGCACAGTGCGCCAGCCACAACACACAGGCCACGGCGGCCATTTGGTGGTGAACCAACGGAAAAAAGGAAGACCTTTCTGTCTGTCTCTCTCTCTCTCACTGTCCACTCTGCCTGTCAAAAATTCTTTTAAAATTTTTAAAAAATGGAGAGCGGCAAGATGGCAGAATAGGAAGGGAGCACACTGATAGTCTGGGGAGAGACAGTTTAATAAAAGTGGAGATACTGCAGGTTCAAGGAAGAGTAGAGGAAGAAACAGCAGAGGAACATCTTCTGGAACTAGAGATTCACAGTGGACCTGCGTGGAGAGCGTGGGAGCCCGCAGTTCAGGACACCAGCGGCAGACTCAACACACCAGTGCTGGAACGCGAGCTGAGCCAAACCTCAATAGCCCGAATAGCAGGGAAGAGGAAAGAGGAGACTAGAGGGAACGAGGCTTGAAACTCCATGGGGAAAAGTTCACCAGGCTAACTAGAAGAGAGAGAGAAAAAGAAAAAAAATAA
Organism: Lepus oiostolus; assembly: GCA_036325905.1. NCBI lineage: Eukaryota > Metazoa > Chordata > Mammalia > Lagomorpha > Leporidae > Lepus > Lepus oiostolus. Next base: position 1,117,919 of record CM070804.1, read on the forward strand.
TGACCGATATGGACACGAGTTTCTCTCTCTCTGCTCACCTCTCAAAGGCGAGCAAGACAAAGAGTAGGCACCATTTTGGACATACGTCATAAGCAGGGCGACCTCAGGTCTGCACCGGCCCTGAGCCTAGCAGAAAAACCTGGCTCGGGGAGGGGGGTTTGAAATAACAGGAGATTAGGATCTAATGAATGTGTGTGGCTAATGAACTGAGACTGTGAAAAAAGAGACGGTGGGGGAGAGAACTCACGGAAGTCACGTGAGTGCTCTTCAGAGACGCTACAATTCGGTAACCTTGGCAACCCAGTGGGAGACTGCAGGAAAATTTGAGCCCACACTGAGGGCAGCACAGATTCCCTGTGTGGTCCTTGGGAAAGAGCTTCCGATCTCTGGCTCCTGTGGGTATATCATTCGCCTGCTAACAACCTCCAATTCCATTCAGCTGTGCAGAATTACTTCCCTTTTGAATCAAAAGAAAAAGAAAAAGAAAAAGAAAAAGAAAAAGAAAAAGAAAAAGAAAGAAAGAAAGAAAGAAAGAAAGAAAGAAAGAAAGAAAGAAAGAAAGAAAGAAAGAAAGAAAGAGATTTACCACGCCTAACCTGGGAGTGTCACCTTTGGCACACCCTCAACACTGAGGAACCAAACAGAGCTCTCAGGCCACACCTATGTCAATTCTCTAAGGCTCCATTGAAAGCAGACAGTCCACTTAATCTAGAGTCAATAGCATAAAAATAAAAAACACCACAGTGAAGAAACCAAAGAATATCTCCAATATGTCAAACCATCTGGGTAGTGGACCAGCAGATGGAAGACTCTCTCTCTCTCTCTCTCTCTCTCTCTCTCTCTCTCTCTGCCCCTGCCTCTGCCTCTCTGTAACTCTGCCATTCAAATAAATATATATTTTTAAAAAGAAAAGAAAAATGCCTGTTCAAGTCCTTTGACCATTTCTTAACTGGATTGTTTGGTATGCTGTTGAGATTCTTGAGCTATTTATAGATTCTGGATATTAATTGTTTATTAGTTGCATAATTTGCAAATATTTTCTCCTAACAGTTGCCTCTTCACTTTGCTGCACTTCTTTTGAAGTGCAGAAGCTTCTCAACTTCATATATTCCCATTTGTCAATTTTGTCTTTGATTGCCTGTGCTTCTGGGGTCTTTTCCAAGAAGTCTTTTCCTATGTCAATGTCTTACAGAGTTTCCCCAATGTTCTCCTCTAGTAATTTGATGGTATCATGTCATAGCTTTAGATCCTTGATCCATTTTGAGTTGATTTTTGTATAAGGTGTAATGTCACATTTCATACTTCTTGAAGAGACTGTCCTTTCTCCAGGGCTTTATTTTACCTCTTTGTGAAAGTTGGTTGTAGATGCGTGAATTAATTTCTGGACTTTCTATTCTGTTCCATTGTTCTACATGTTCATTTTAGCGCCAATATAAGGCTGTTTTGATTATAACTGCCCTGTAGTATGTGTTGAAATCTGGTATTGTGATGCCTCCAGCTTCGTTTTTGTTGTATAAGATTGTGTTAGCTATTCGAGGTCTCTTGTATTTCCATATGAATTTTAGCATCATTTTTTCTAGATCTGAGAAGTAATTTACAAATTCAATGTGATTGCAACATCAGTGGTTCTGCTTTGAAGGGTTCAGATTCTGAAAATATTTCGAAGGTACAATGAATAGTAAAAAAGTGCTTAGTTCCCCATAGACTTGTAAATAATGTGTGCTGTGAATCATTTTGGATTTTCTGACATTGTGACAAATAAAAAGGATATATTAATTCCAGTTTCCTCAGAATCCTCATATCATAAATGATAAGACTTCAACTTCATAATATTTAACGATCTTCTGTCATTTAAAAGACTCATGTAACAAATTTGTTAATTGAGGAACAAAACATTCATGTAGTCTCAGAAAAAATAGAAAAAGATATTTGGGTTATCAGGCTATTTTTATCTTTTCTTCTTCTTTTCCTCAAGTTTACAAATTATACTGAGACTTTTTCTAGAAAAAAAAAAAACTCTTACTAATTAAATTAGTCATCCTGCACCCTGTTATGGTGGAAAGAGAACCAAAATAATTAGCAGAAAACAGACATTCTGGTTTCAGCTTTGCAACTACCTAATTGTGTGTGACCTTGGGTAGGTGACTTCACCTTTTTGCCCTAGAAAGTAGGTATTTTCTTGCTCTATAAATAGACAATAAGTTTTGACCTTCCCTAAAATGTAGAGAATAATTTTTCTGTAGGTCAAGATGGATTCAGAAGGATCAAACTTACCTTCCCATGGTATACAGTTATAACATTAGACAAAATCTGGGAAATGTGTTTTAGGCTAAAGACTGTGATCTCTAAGAAAAGAGAAACAAGCAAGGCGAGCCCTACCCTGATTCATGCTTTCTTTCTCAAGGCAGTTTCCAAACTACCGCACAGCTTCTCTTTGTCATGACAGGATACACGTACTTTTTTCATAAAGAATGCTGAGATGATGTCCTAAAAATAATGCCATTCTAAATAAAACTTCCTTTAAGCTTGTATCTAAAGATTGGGAATCATGGTCATCATCCTGAGGAAGATCAGAGCTGAGGACAGAGTGGACAATGATTGTAGAAGTCAAAGACTTAGCAGTGAATCAGAATGAGCTAGTTCAGGAGGTGCAGGTGAGTCTGGCAGATATTGGCTCACTGCATGTTGGGAATGTTCTCTGCCTTCCCCTTGTATTGAGACAGAGACCCCAGGCTCAGTATCAGGAAGGAAGGCCATGTTCAATTGGGTTTGGGCCTGCTGCTGTGTGATAGGCACTCCTGAGCAAGGTCTGCTCCACCAAGCACTTCACCTGCTCTCTGCTCCTCCCAAATACCATTTGTCTTCTTCATCCCTTTTGTCTCATTCTCTCCAATTTCCCTGCTTACTCCTCCCCACCACACACACACACACCAACATACGCTCTTTCTCACACACTCACTCATACACACACATGCATATGCACTTACACACTCATACATGCTCACACTCCCACTCTCATGGTCTCATACCTAATTCACTCATACACACTCTCACACACAACCCTCTCTTACTCTCACACATTCACACTCAAATACATATACTAACACACTCACTTACCATCACATAATCACACACACAATTTCACACACTCATACTCTTGCACACACTTATTCAAATTCCCAACATTTTAAAGGGATGGGGTCCTACAGGTGGTTGTGGGAGGGGTGTGAGCAGGAACTTCCAACTCGTCCCCTCTCCTCAGCATCTGATTTTAAAATATATAAAGTCAGGCAGAGGGAAGGCAAAGGTGAGAACAAATGTGGCTCTGTTTAGTCAGTATAGGCAGTTAAGAGCATATGCAGAACAGCTGAAAACATGTGTCTTCTTTGCCCCACCTGACAACCCCCTCACATGATTCAGTTAACTTTGAGATCTGATCCTGGCTAGGACTTTGTTTCTAGATGATTCAGTGTTGGACTATTGAATGTAGGGGCCAAGTCTCTTTTATCATATAAGAGAGTATTTAAAAAAACCCACACAAAATGGAATTAAAAGATGAGTTTATTCTGGTACAAACATTTGGAAATCCATATATCATGATCTTCATAACACATATTTTCATGAACTTGTTAAAGACTCCTTCATATGCAAAGATTTCAAACTTCTTTCAACCAAAAAATATTGATCTTTTATTTCCATGTCCAAGAGCTTTTTGAAGCACCCATACTGAGTAACTCAGAATGGTATTCCAAAGAGCTATTTTCACAAAACTTATAAATACTAGCCATTCAGTGAATTTGCAGTGGGATATTCATTCCTGTTTGGTCTCATTAGTACTATTGTTCTCTGATTGCCCCATCTTGGTCTAGTTGACTTTGGAGAAATGAATATGTTCATGTATTAAGGTAACTTCTTGATTTCAACAAGAAATAGTTACTCAATAAAGAAAAGAAGCACACATCACTTTGTATGCCTCATTAGTGAGGTTTGCTTGAAAATCTAGCTTAGACAAAAGAAAAGATTATTTCTTGCCTGACTTGCTGTAGGAATTTCAGAGCTAAATCAAAGGAACAGGGGCTGGCACTGTGGCGTAGTGGGTAAAGTGCCTGCAGTGCCCGCATCCCATATGGTCCCAACTGCTCCACTTCCGATCCAGATCTCTGCTATGGCCTGGGAAAGCAGTAGAAGATGACCCAAGTCCTTGGGCCCCTGCACCCATGCAGGAGACCTGGAAGAAGCCCCTGGCTCCTTGCTTCGGATTGGCGCAGCTCCAGGCCATTGCGGCAAACTGGATAGTGAACCAGCAGATAGAAGACCTCTCTCTCTCTCTCTCTCTCTCTCTCTCTCTCTCTCTCTCTTTCTCTGCCTCTCCTCTCTCTGTGTAACTCTGACTTTCAACTTTCAAATAAATAAATACAATCTTTAAAAAAATAATTCAAAGGAACATTTGTACAGGCCTGAGTTGTCTGTGCTTGATATTTGTAATCTTCAGATGATACAAAATCTTCCCACAGATCTGAATTTTCTTGCCATTCTTCGCATGGTATCCTCATTGACAGCCTTTGAGTCTTAGTTTACAAGACCCCACTACTACCTCAAGAATTTCTGGCCTTTTCTTTTGCTGTTTTTCCTTAAATTCCTTATCTCCATCTCTATGAAGTAGGCAGGCATATAGATTAAAATTGATTAGGTTTGTAAGCTGGAAGACCATGCCTTCACCATGTCCCTGTGTGACCTCATGCCCCTACCTGGCCATACCTGGGTGCCCACCAGCCAACCAGGTTAATTAACCACTCCCCTTTGGAAGTGGGTTAAAAGCCTGGGACACAGTGAGTCTGGTCCTTCTCTTCCCTGGCCTCTTGCCAGGAGGGGGCTTGCTGTAGCCCTGCGCCCCCAGGGCACGTGGCCTTCAGGCCACCCACCTTAGGCTTCCTGGCCTAGATGCTCCTCCACGTGGCTGGTTCCTGGTGCTCAATATGAACCCATATTTAACTCTCTCTCTCTCGCTTAAATAAAGCTCTCACTTTCCTATGCACTTTTTGCACTAAGTAAAAGCCTAAAATGTACCATGCTGCCTCGTTTATCTGTGCCAGTATTTAGAATTCTACTCTAAATATTAGGCAAGAACCATGTCAGGCTTATTAATATTGAGGATTTATTAATAAGCATATGATGGTATCATATGGCACCTCAAATTCTGGTAGCATATGTGGCACCCCAGATGGCGCTTCTGGAAAACCTTAAAGGGCCACATTTTGGTGTAGATTTTAGAGGGTCTTTCCCGATATCATCTAGAAGTTATACTACAGGAAAGCATGCAACATCTTAATCACCAGAAATCCACCTCATGGTAATATCTAGAAAGTGTGAGTATTTTTCTAACTCAAGAAAAGTATGAGCATAGTGAAACAGGGGTAAAGTCGCTATCCTCTAGATCTGGGGCAGACACACTTCAGAAACTTTGTATAGTATAAAGAACTATGAGAAAGTAGATAACAGCAACAAAGGAGTATAATGCTACTAAGGATGGTCACTGACTGAATTACTTTAAATTCAAAGCTTATATATTTTCTGAAATAAATAAGCCTGTCGTAAGATATATAAATGTACTATATAGGGTACTACAAAATGTACATGAAAAATGTAATAAAAAGAAAAGTGGGGTGCTTGGCACAGCAATTAAGGCTGACTTAGGATGCCTGCATCGCATATTGGAATACCTGGTTGAGTTCCTATTTTAGCTTCCTGAGAGGCATCAAGTAATGGTTTAAGTATTTGGTCCCTGCCACTGATATGGGAAACCTGAATCAAGTTTCTAGATCCCTGCTTCAGCCTGGGCCAGTCCTGGCTGTTGTGGACATTTGCATGAAAAAAAAATAAATGAGAGTTCTCTGTATCTTTGTCCCAATTTCACTGTTTTTCAAATAAATAAATAAACAGTTTTAAAACTATTTCAATTAGGGGCCAGTGCTGTGGCATAGTAGGTTAAGCCTCCAACTGTGGCACCATCATCTCCTGTGGTCGCCCATTCAAGTCCTTGTTGCTCCACTTCTGATCCGGCTTTCTGCTGATGGCTTGCAGGAACAGTGGAGGATAGCCCAAGTGTTTGGGCCTCTGGACCTCTGTGGGAGACCCAGAGGAAGCTCCTGGCTCCTGCCCAGCTCCAGCTGTTGAGGCTATTTGAGGAGTGAACCAGTGAATGGAAAACATTTCTCTCTCTCTCTCTCTCTCTCTCTCTCTCTCTCTCTCTCTCTCTCTCTGTTATTCTGCCTCTCAAATAAATAGACATCTTTCAAAAAAATAACCTATTTTATTTAAAGGTTTATTCATTTATTTATTTGAAAGGCAGACATGGGGAGATTAAAAAAAGAGCAAAAGACAGATCTTCCATTTGTTGGTTCATTCCTCAAATGACCACATCAGCCAAGTCTGGGCCAGACCAAATGCATGAACCAGGAACATCATCATTATTACCCATGTGAGTAGCAGGGGTTCAAGTATTGGGCCATCTTCTGCTGCCTTTCCAGGCACATTAGCAGGAAGCTGTATCAGAAGCAGAACAGCTAAGACTCAAACCAGCACTCTGATATGGAATGCCAGTGTCAGAAACTGTGGCTTAACCCACTGCACCACAAATGCCAGTCCCTAAAGAATACTTAAGAAAGATAAGTATATTTTGGTGCAAAAGATTTTTTAATCCACATGTAATTTTTATAATATTCATTTTCCATCAACTTTCTGAAGACCACTTGCATGTGGGGAATATGTCATGTTAAGTCTGGACTTTGACAAAATGGAATTATTTGGGACAAATAGAAACAATAATGTCACAGTTTTGTTGTGGCATAGCAGGTAAAGCCACTGCCTGCAATGCCAGCATCCAATAAGAACACTGGTTAATACCCCAACTGCTCCACTTCCAATACAGTTCCTTAGTGGAAAATGGCCCAACTAATTGGGCTCTTGCACCCAAGTAGGTGATCCAAAAGAAGCTCCTGACTCCTAGAAGCAGAATAGCCCAGCTCTGGCCATTGCAGCCATTTGGGGACTGAACCAGCAGATGGAAGATATCTCTCTCTCTCTCTCTCTCTTTCTCTCTCTCTCTCTCTCTCTCTCTGCTTTTCAAATAAATAATTGTCTTTTTAAAGAATTTTTTTAACTTTTATTTAATGAATATAAATTTCCAGTGTACAGCTTATGGATTACAATGGCTTCCCCCTCCCATAACTTCCCTCCCACCCGCAACCCTCCCCTCTCCCGCTCCCTCTCGCCTTCCATTTGCATCAAGATTCATTTTCAATTCTCCTTATATACAGAAGATCAATTTAGTATAAAGATTTCAACAGTTTGCACCCACATAGAAACACAAAGTGAAACATACTGTTTGAGTACTAGTTATAGCATTAAATCAAAATGTACAGCACATTAAGGACAGAGATCCCACATCAGGAGCAAGCGCACAGTGGCTCCTGTTGTTGACCCAACAAATTGACATTCTAGTTTATGGCGCCAGTAACCACCCCAGGCTGTCGTCATGAGTTGCCAAGGCTATGGAAGCCTTCCAAGTTTGCCGACTCTGATCATATTTAGACAAGGTCATAAAAGACAGGGTGAGGATAGTAACCAATGATCCTAAGAGTGGCATTTACCAGGTTTGAACAATTATACAGCATTAAGTGGGGAAGAGGACCATCAGTACAGACAGGTTGGGAGTAGAGCCATTGGTGGTAGAGTAGAGGTTATGATTACAAAGGAATGAGGCCCAAGTACGCTAGACAGGGTCTAGAACAAAGGGCAGAGTCATTATTAGAGGAGCTAAGAAAGGTGCTGTCTAAGCTACAATTAAGTTTTCTGACTGAGAGGCAAATAGAACCTGATAGAAGGGGCTTGATAATAATCTGTTGGGCTTTAGGCCTTGTAAGTTAAGAGGCCCAGGCCTATCTATCTCTTCACATGGGGTATATCCTAAGGGAGGTGTGAACCTCCTAGGGGAAGGCACTCTGTCGACTTTCATTACTTGGCTGGCCTGGGAGGAGAGCTGGCCAGGTAAAGGCAGGGGGCATCTCTAACAAGAAATTTACAGTTCTGCCTGCAATGTTGCTGACCCTACTTGACCATACCCTCAGTTGCAGTGGACACTTTGGAAGTTGGGCTGAGTGAAGGGCTTTTAAGCTTAGAGCCAATAAGATCTGTGGCTCTGACCTGGGCATCCTTCGACTCCAGGGCAGGTCCATTTCCAGTGATCCAACTTTTGGCAGAGCTGCCAGCGCTCTTCACAAGCTGACTTCTGCTGAAGCCCAGGCTTACCACATTGAAAGTCACTGCAGTGGACTGGCCTGTTGGGTCCCCTTGAAGGCAGATCACTGTACAGAACAGCCATTAATAGGCCTGCCACCCATTGCTTCTGATGCTTAGCTTTCTTTTCTTCCTGGTTTGTGTTAAAGCAGACCAGAGGATGCAAGTCAAGGGAGTGCCCAAGTCCCATCTCTAATCTTCTGTGGCCTGAACTACAAGTCTATAGTCACAGGCACGTTCTGTAGTAGTTTTTCTAAGGTAGACAATGCTCATGAGGAAAATTGTATTCTCACTTTATAACTTTCTTTCCCTTTGGTCTGAAAGGGAGGTTTTTTCTACTTACTGTATACTTCGCTGATGGCGAAGTGAATCTAGCTATGAGATTATTAGTTAAGTTCTTATTTTGGCTATGCTATTACAGAAAAATGTTAGCCATCTCTTTTATAAGGTCTAAAGATTAAATTGGGCATCCTACAGATTCCTTCATAATGGAATTAGTTTCCTACCTTGAGAAGAATAGAGAAATGAAAGAACAAGTTGGGCTTAGAATAGAGAAATGAGGGAGCAAGTCCTAGATCGCTTGCTGACAATAGCAATATCACATGAATACTTAGGAAACAGTTTCAACCATTAGATAACAACTAAAGAAAACATTTACCAGAAGGTCCATTGCCTTCTATAAATTTTAAGAATCATGTATTTCAAAACACCTCTTAAATATCTAACATGGTGTAGTTTGTTTAGCCAGTAAACTTAAGCACAACCATATAAAATGTTTTTAGTTTCTTTCTACCAACAAGTATAAAACATATGATACATAGATTCAGGTCACACAAATTAAAATGTATCTTTGATTGATTTTAGCAGCTTAAATTTATGGACAATCTTATCTATAAGCCATTTAAAATAAAACTGTTAATAAAATTTCCCCATGTGGACATACAATATGTACACACATATAACATAGCATAATAGACCAATATAACAATTTTAATAATAGCTTTTAAAATCTTTAACTCTTTTTGTAGATTGCCAATTGATTTGAATTGCTTTTTGTTTTTAGTAACCTCAGTTAACCATACTTTCTCTCAGTTGGTACTGTTAATACATTATTGGCTTCATCTGTTTACAGAGCCATCCCAAAGTACTGAATACAATAGAAGTGGCTGGAAAAAGTCCATAGGAACCTATAGGAGGGCATCTAAACACAGAACCAACAATGCTTTAGTTTTATGAGCAGCAAATCATATATAACTGTGGATGACAAAAGACTTTAAGTCGCCAGGTTTAAAATTATAAACTCATCAACCAACAAGAGGCACTTGCTTACTTCACAGTATCTTTGAAAGCACTTGTAGGATTTCACAAGTATTTAACCCTTTAGGCCTCTGGGGCTTTCTCATTAAGATAACTATCATGTCTAGTAACACAAGATCATTAGACTTTTTAATTCTCAATCATTTGTATTAATAGCATTTTCCATTATAGAAACTTAAAGTTTGGTACCACATCACATCTTGACAGTACTTCTAATATAATCCAAATAGCCTGATTAGTTGGTGTCTCTATAAGGTGAGAGACATAGGTCCTTCGATTTTTCAGTTGGGCCCAAACTGGAAAAACCAAAGTCCAGTATTTACTGGAAATTTTAGAGTCCAGATTGTTTGAAACTGATTTTTTTGAATGCCTGTCAAGAATGCCAAGAAGGCTCAAAATCCAAAATATCTGGTTGAAATAAGATTCCTTAAAATCATGACATAACATAGACCAAATTTGATCATTGTTACAAGGTGATTATTCAAATCTTTGAAAATAAGCACATATTTAAATAACCCATAGCTCTTAATAAAAATGCTGCTGTTTTTGAACAATTAGAATTTAACAGACATCAAGAGAACATAATAGATTACTTTAACACATTGCTTTAACAGAGCATCAGAGTTTAATTCTATGTCAAAGAGAAATTGAGCTTCCTGTGATCTTTTGCTGTGAGGTTTCCTTCCTTTACCTTCTTTCATATTGGTGACCGTGTTTCTGTGTTTCTGTGTGTAACACATCTTTAAGCATCTTTTGCAGGGCAGGACGAGTGGCGACAAATTCTTTCAGTTTCTGTTTGCTATGAAAAGTCTTAATTTCACCTTCATTCACAAATGAGAGCTTTGCAGGATATAATATTCTGGGCTGGCAGTTTTTCTCTCTTAGTATCTGGGCTATGTCTGGCCATTCCCTTCTAGCTTGTAGGGTTTCTGATGAGAAGTCAGCTGTGAGTCTAATTGGAGATCCTCTAAGAGTAATCTGGAGTTTCTCTCTTGCAATTTTAGGATCTTTTCTTTATGTTTCACTGTGGTCAGTTTGATTACGATGTGTCGTGGTGAGGATCTCTTTTGGTCATGTTTATTAGGGGTTCTATGAGCTTCCTGTACTAAGATGCCTCTGTCCTTCTCCAAACCTGGGAAATTTTCTGCTAGTATCTCACTGAAAATGCCTTCTAATCCTTTCTCCCTCTCCATGCCTTCAGGAACTCCTAGAACCCGGATGTTAGGTTTTTTAATAGTATCCTGTAGATTCCCGACAATATTTTTTAGATTTCTAATTTCTTCTTCTTTTCTTTGGTTTGACTGTTTCCTTTCCTGTTCTCTGTCTTCTAAGTCTGATATTCTCTCTTCTGCTTCGCCCATTCTGTTTTTAAGGCTCTCTAATGTGTTTGTCATTTGATCTATTGAATTCTTCATTTCATTATGATTTCTCATCACTATCACAGTTTCTTGTTCCACTAGTTGTTTCATTTCATTTTGATTCCTCCTTAATATTTCATTTTCACGAGAGAGATTTTCTATCTTGTCCTTTAAGGATTTCTGTAGTTCAAGAATTTGTTTTTCAGAACTTCTTAATGTTCTTATCAATTTTTTGAGATCCGCTTCTTGCATTTCTTCTTTCTCATCATCTTCATAATCTTGAATTGGGGTGTCTTTTTCATTTGGGGGCGTCATAGTGTCTTCCTTGTTCTTGTTACCTCAGTTTTTGCATTTGTTGTTTGGCATGTTGGAGATATTTGGTTTCTTCACTGTGGTGTTTTTTCTTGTTACACTATGGCTCTATATTAAGTGGACTGTCTGCTTTTGGTGGAGCCTTAGAGGCTTGAGATGAGTGTGGACTGAGAGCTGTTTTTGGTTCCTCAGGGTTGAGGGTGTGTCAAAGATGACACTCCCAGGTTAGGTGTGGTAAATCTCTCTTTCTTTTTTTGATTCAAAAGGGAAGTAATTCCGCACAGCTGAACGTAATTGGAGGTAGTTAGCAGGCAAATGATATACCCACAGGAGCCAGAGATCGGAAGCTCTTTCCCAAGGACCACACAGGGAATCTGTGCTGCCCTCAGTGTGGGCTCCAATTCTCCTGCAGTCTCCCACTGGGTTGTCAAGTTAGATGCTAATCTCCTGTTATTTCACCCCTCCCCCCAGAGTCAGGTTTTTCTGTTAGGCTCAGGGCCGGTGCAGACCTGAGGTCGCCCTGCTTATGACGTATGTCCAAAATGGCGCCTGCTCTTTGTCTTGCTCGCCTTTGAGAGCTGAGCGGAGAGAGAGAAACTTGTGTCCGTATTGGTCACTTTTTTTTCCTCTCTCTCTCTTCTAGTTAGCCTGGTGAACTTTTCCCCACGGAGTTTCAAGCCTCGTTCCCTCTAGTCTCCTCTTTCTGCTTGCCTGATGGTGTCTCGGGCTATTGATGTTCGGCTCACCTCGCGTTCCAGTGCTGGTGTGTTGAGTCTGCCGCTGGTGTTCCAAACTTGGGCTCCCACGCTCTCCACGCAGGTCCACTGTGAATCACTGGTTCTGGAAGAGTTTCCTCTGCTGTTTCTTCCCCTACTCTTCCTTGACCCTGCAGTATCTCCACTTTTATTAAAGTGTCTCTCCCCCGGACTAATAGTGTGCTACCTTCCTATTCCGGCATCTTGCCGCTCTCCTTTTTAAAGAAATTTTTAAAAAATTTATCTATGGCCATGTAATTCTAATGAGAATCCATATAATTCATAGTAGCAAAGATTATGAGTCTGTCATGGGTATCTATACATTCAACTACCTACCAATAATTTAGATTTAAAAGTACTATAAATCAACAAATCTGAGCCAGAAGATTTTGTTCTCTAGGAATACAGAGGGCCAGCAATCTACTGCAGTAAAAAGAAATAATATTTGAGGGAGATAATTCCTCCCTCACAATTGTCAAGACAAATATAAGGTTTAGTACTCAATTTACTACAGTTTTAAGAGCAAGTATTGTAATAACAGGTTTTAATAAAACTTAATCAGCTAACATATATAGAACAGAAATATTTATTTTATGAGTTAGAAATTTTAGTGTCCAAAAATTGATTTTCTTTTACATTTAATATTTGTTATTAGTTATGCAAATTGTGATACAGCTTAGACACACTTTTTTTAATTTTGTGTCTGTGTATGTTCAAATATCAGTTAAACTATTAGTCAAGGGTAGGAATTTGGTGTTGTGATTAAGATATGCTAGGGATGATGGCATTCTGTATTGCAGTGCCTGGATTTGAGTGGTAGCTCCACTTCCAGCGCACAGACTTGGAGGCAGCACACACTTGGAAGCAGCAGGTGATGGCTCAACTACTTGGATTCCTGCCAACCATGTTGAAGACATGGACTGAGTTCCATGCCCCTGGCTTTAGCTTGGACCACTCCTCTGATTGCTGTGGGCCTTCCAATGGATGGAAGATTCTCTCTTTCTCTCTCTCTCTCTCTCTCTCTCTCTCTCTCACTCTTTCTCTCTTTGTGTGTGTGTGCATGTGTGTGTGTTTCAAATAAATTTGGAAAAAGAAATAAATGTGAATATATACCTGTAAATGTATGTAAAAGTATTGCACTTGCAAACTGGTCCTACAGAAAGAATCTACATGGAATGATACTAAGACACATTGGAGTCATTTCTTGACTCTTATATCCCTTCCAGCCATCTTTTTTAAAACTTTGTTTAAAATTACCTAAAGTAAATAGAATAGACAGTATTTCCACCTCGCTTCATATTTTAGATTATCTTGGAAGGCAAATTCTTTAATTTTGCTTTGTTCTTTTCTGCAGTGATATATTTGTTTGCTAGTTCTAGGATGTCATTCTAATTCTAAAGAACTATCATTAATATGAAAGAATGAGAAAATATCTGATCACTTCTTCCCTAATCACAATCCCAATGTGAGTACTTCCCTACTCACAATCCTGATGTCCTATTGAAAATAGGACAATCTTGCCTTTTTTTCTATAAAAAGTTAAAAACACATCACCTAGCATTATAGATAACCTAAATTAAATAGTCTGCCTGAGATAACTATTAAAGTACAACATTAAAAAATTTTCCTTATTAAAATTTCCCTGCTCATAGAATATATTTCAGACAAAACATCATCTTCCTCTGGAATTTCACTACCTTATACATTATGTGAAAAAAATTATTAACATCAAAAATGCTATGTTTAAAAAACAACTTTTCAACATTTTTATTGATAACTTTCGAAAAGTCTCATGATACTCTTTCAAGGGCATAATAGACCAGTTCATTTGGTTAAATAATTCTACATCATCAATTTGAAATAACACTGATATTGCTATAAAATCAAAAGACTGAAACTATGTTGGAAAGATAAAACGTTTAAGCTGTATCTATATGAAGTTCCAAAAGTTAAATGCCATGAGGTAAAATATTGTTTTCAAGATGGATTAGAATATCCAAGGACCACTGGAATAATTGCAAAAGAAATATACATAATGGAAATATCAAAAAGAGAAAAAAAGAATGAGCATAAAAAGTATTTGAAGTAATAATAGTTGGGTTTTTTTCAAAATTAATAATAAACACCAATCTATAGAAACAGAAAACTAAAAGAACATTTAATGAAATAGATACCAGAGATATAATGTCTAAACTGGGAAAAAAATTCAAAAAAGCAAAGTCTTGTAGAAAACCAGGGGAGGGAGTGCCTACATGTGGAAAAATAGAATAAGAATTACATAATACCTCTATTCAGAAACTATTCAGGCAAGAAGAGGGTGAACTGAAATATTTTAAACGCTGAAAGAAAAAACCAACCAACCCAGAATTCTGCATCCAATGAACAACTCTTTATCTACAAATTTGACAAAAAAGATGAAAAAATTCCTTAGAAGGCACAGTATATCAAAACTGACATAAGGAAGAAACAGACTGGGTAGACCTATAGTTATTAAATCATTTTGAAGGCTAATAATCTTGCTTTTAAAAGTTCTAGGCATAAGGTAGATATTGTGGCAACAGCAGGTTAAGCTGCTTGGAATGCCCACAACTTTTATTGAAGTGCCAGTTCATGTCTTGACTACTCAGCTTCTAATCTACCTTCCTCATATTGTGTTTGGGAGGCAGCAAACGATGGATGAAGCATTTGGGTCCCTGCCACCCAGGTGTGTGACCCACTTGAGCTCCCAGATCCTGTCTGTGACCTGACCCACCTCCACTCATTGTGACGATTTGGAGAGTGAACCAGCAGATGGGAGATATTTCACTTTGTCTCTCTCTGCTATTCTGCCTCTCAAATACATACATACATACATGCATACATATTTTTAAAGAAAAGCTCTAAGCCCATTAGTTTCACTGATGAATTCTACCAAACATTTAATATAGAAATAATACCAATTTTCTACTCTCTGTTATATAGAATAGGGTGAAGGAAATATTTTTAACTCATTCCATAAGACAAAAATAAAAGACATTAAAAAACAGGAAAATTATACATCAATGTTTCTACTATTTAATATGGATGCAAAACCCTAATAAAATATTATCAAATAAAATCCAACAATACACACATAAGAGGAATTATATCTAACCATGTGAGATTTATCCCAGTATGCAATCTGTTTAAGCATTGAAATTAATTAATGTAGTTCACCCTTTTAATAAAGAAAAAAATCACATAATCATATCAACCGATGTGAAGAATGACTCTGACAAAATCCAAAACCCGCCAGCGCCACGGCTCAATAAGCTAATCCTCCACCTGTGGCACTGGCACCCGGGTTCTAGTCCTGGTTGGGGCACCGGATTCTGTCCCGGTTGCTCCTCTTCCAGTCCAGCTCTCTGCTGTGGCCCGGGAGTGCAGTGGAGGATGGCCCAAGTCCTTGGGCGCTGCACCTGTATGGGAGACCAGGAAAAGCACCTGGCTCCTGGCTTCAGATCAGCACGGTGTGCCAGTCGCAGTGCACCAGCCGCAGCGGCCATTAGGGGGTGAACCAATGGCAAAAGAAGAACTTCTCTGTCTAGCTCTCTCTCACTGTCTAACTCTGCCTGTCCAAAAAAAAAAAAAAAATCCAAAACCCATTTATGATAAAACTCCCAGGAAACAGTAATAGAGGGAACTTTCTCAACTTCATAAAGAACAATTATAGAAAACTAACAGCTGACAGCATACTTAATGCATAGAAACTAGAGGCTTTTTCCCTAAAATAGAGACTAAGGGAAGAATGTTCTGTCTCACTACTCCCATTCTACATTATACTGAAAAGCCTAACTAATGGAAAACACACAAGACAATGAAATACAAAACACACAGGTTGGAAAGAACAAAAATATAAACAATTTTTGATCCTCACAATTGTTTATATAGAAAATCCTAAAGAACTGACAAAAATACTAGAACTCATAAATGATTACCATTACGGTTGTGAAATGCAAGGTTATCACACAAATGCCCATTGCATTCCCAAAAACCAGCAATGAACAATTGTAATTTGATTTTTTTTCTTGACAGGCAGAGTTAGACAGTGAGAGAGAAAGACAGAGAGAAAGGTCTTCCTTCCGTTGGTTCAGCCCCCAAATGATCGCTATGGCCAGTGCGCTGTGCCAATCCAAAGCCAGGAGCCAGGGTGCTTCCTCCTGGTCTCCCATGCGGGAGGAGGGCCCAAGGACTTGGACCATCCTCCACTGCCTTCTCGGGCCACAGCAGAGAGTTGGACTGGAAGAGGAGCAACTGGGACTAGAACCCAGCGCCCATATGGGATACGGGTGCTGCAGGTGGAGGATTAGCCAAGTGAGCCACAGTGCCAGCCCCAGAAATATTTCATGTTAATAAAAGGAAGATTCAGTTAAGATGTCAGTTCCTACCAGTTTGATCAATATATTTCACACAATCCAAAAGAAAATCTCAGCAACTTATATTGCAGACATTGAAAAAAATTGTTCTGAAGTTTATACAGAAATGCATTAGATCCAGATTAGTCAACTCAATGATGAACAAGAACCAGGTCAGAGGATTCACACTAATTGACTTTAAGACTTGCTGTACGGCTACAATGATGAAGACAGCATGGCATTTTAGCAATAATTGAGAAACAGATCAATGGAACTAAACAACCCAGAAACAGAAACATGCCCACACAAATACCATCCACTGACCTTTGACAAAAGATCAAGTCAATAAGATATAGAAAAAAAAGCCTTTTTCACAAATGCTAGAGCAATGAAATATCCACAAAAAATCAAAAACATAAACAATGTTCTTATAAGTGTAAACCATAAATCTATAAAGTTCTATACAAATAGAAAATAATTTTAGACATCCTTGATTTTGGCAAGGAGCTTTTCGACAACACTGGAAGCATGATCCATGAAAGAACAAATTAGTCAGCGTGGCTTCATTAAAATGTAAAATTTCTGCTTTGTAAAAGATCCTAAAGAAAATAAAATGACAATAAACAGATTGAGAGAAAATACTTGGAAAAGATACATCTAGGGGCCTGTATTTCAACATTCCATATCTGGGTGCTGGCTGTTCACCTTCTCATCTAGGTCCTTGGAAAAGCAGTGGATGATGGCCAAGGTACTTGGGCTCTTGCTACCCACATGGGTGACCTGGATGGAAATCCAGGTTCCTGTTTGACCTGGCCCAACCCCACTCTTTAGGGTGATTTGGGAAATGAAACAGTGGGTGGAAGAGTTTCTTCTCTGCTTCTCCTTCTCTGTGACTCTGCTTTTCAAATGATAAGTAAATCTTTAAAAAAAAAGGTTAAAATATATATGCAAAAAAGGAACTTTATTCAAAACACAGAAAGATATCTTAAAACTCAACAATAAGAAGATTAATAACACATTAAACATGCGGGTGAAAAAATTGACATCTTGCCAAAGAAGATACATTTATGGCAAATAAAAATATGAAAAGCCGCATGCTATTGTGTGTTCTTACATAATTGCAAATTGTGAGACTTAGAGAGTGATCCTATCAGGTACCTATCAAAATGACCAAGATCCAAAACATGGGCAACATGAAATGCTGGTAAGGACGTGGAACAAGAGAGACGTTTATTGCTGGTGAGAATGAAAGTGATACACTTTGGAAAAAGACTTCATTGTAAATGTGTATGCATATTTTTAAAATAAGAATAATTCCCTACATCGTCTAAATATTATCACACTAGGGAAAAGACTAGTTCTAAAGCTCGTCATATTTCCTTAATTTTTAATGTCTGCTGCAGCTGCTTTTTCTCCACCGAGGATCCGATCGAGAACCACGCACTGCAGTTTCTTCTTGCGCCCATAACCTCTACAAATTCAAGAGAAACCTAAGTTCTAAATTTAAGAAAATTGTCGTTTTCGTCTTTTCAATCCGCTGGTCTTTCGAGCGCAGAGGTGCATGGGAATTGTAGTTTTCGATGTAACGGCCCGGCGCTCAGTACAGAGGACAACGCCGGCCCTCACTCTGCGCATGTGCAGACCGCGTACCTGCCCTTGAAAGGGACGTCTCCGCGTTTTGGGGTCCATGTGGGAGCGGAAGCTACACACTTTGGGTGAGGGCCCGGATTCCGGTTACGTGTGGCATGGGTAGCCGCGACAAATGGGTTTACGTGCTGGGGGTGGGAGCGGGAAGTCCGGAGAATCAGGCTTGCTCTTTCCTCCCCGAGTCGGGTTGAATCCTGGGCTGCGGCCGGGGTAGCAGGACTTCGGGAACAGGTGAGCAATGCAAGTACATACGTGGGTGGTGCACAGGGTATTACTAGTACTCGTGCTGTTATTCTGTGGGATAATAGTCCTCCGAAAACAGTTTGGGACCCGCATTGTGTAGATGGAAGCTGCTGTCGTGAGACCCTTGAGCCCCTCGTGTGTTTTCCTTTACCCTTCACAATGACACTACTAGTCATAAACGTGCCATTTAAAAATAAAATGAAAATGTTGTGAGAGTGGATAACTCAGGATACAAACAAGGAGGTGAGAGAGATAGGGTGCAAGTAGCAGTAGGTTTTCCTGCTTGTCTCTTGCTGTTCCTAATGGTGTAGCTGCCTAAAACCTTTACAGCACTTAGAGTGACCTGGCCTTACACCTCAGCTGATTGTGGACAGCCTCTCATCATGTGATAAATAAATAGTGGAATTGTTTGGGTCTGTACAGAGTCTCAGATTGAGCCTGTTGAACTCTCCTTGACTCTTCAGGCTGTGATTGGACGCCAGAGGACTGACAGTCTAGTTCTGTGCCGTCCAATAAAAAGTGCAAAAATCAAATGCAGTTTAGAGCATTTTAGTATCCACGGTAAAAAGGAGAAAAAAACCCAAAACTTATTTTACTTATGTATTTTATTTAACCAAGTACCTCCAAAATATTATCTTATGGCACACGGTGTTTCTATGTGGCTAATGGTTACAGTACTGGATAGCACCTCTTTAGTGAGTTCAAGAAGACTCAGATTTAGAGTGTTAGGTGGTTTCAAGGAATGCGAATTTATTTCTTGGCTTCAGGTTTCAGCCCCTCTAGAGTAAAGCAGCTCTTATAAGGCGGGAAAGAGAGAGTCCTGCAAGAACAGCCCTTCTGACAGAGACCTCTTCCAGGATCCAGAGCAGGAGGAGCAGGTCCTGATTTGCTCCAAGCAGAGGCAGTTCTTGATTCCCTGTGTAGTAGGAGTCAAACCTTGTTAGGTTGTCACATCCAGAAGCCATCACAGAGGGACTGTGGGTGCTGCGGAGTAACCTGCAGAGGCATGTAACCAAAGGTTGAGAGGACTGGGTGGCCGTCAAGCTATATAGACACTTCACTTGAGGACTAATGAGGGCATGATTTCCAGGGAAGACAAAACAGCTGATAAAATCTTAAACAGCATCCAGTTTCTTTCATTCTCTCCACACAAGAATCTGAACTGCTCTCACACCATATCCATTAACACATGTGGCATTAGAGCTCTGCTAATGCTTTTTCCTGAACACAGAGTAACAAAATAATAGTAAAAAACTTTCTATCCTGGAAACCAATACTGGGCCTAAAATGAATGATTTTTGTAGTGTCATCCAGGGCAGAACCAGGGGCTAAGCACAGTGCTGGTCACCTACAAAGGTCTTTTGTTAGAAGTGACAACCAGTTTAGAACAAAAAGTTAAAAAATATATCCCTTACATAAAACATCCCATCTGTATTTCAGAGCTTTCTGTAGAAGTCCTAACTCAGTGTGTAAAAATGGGTAAGACCTTGATTAACAAGCCAGCTTGCATAATTTTCTATTAGTTTCATTGAAGACAAAGGATCATCTCTTGTGTACCTAAACTTGTTCAGCCAGTTCTCTATTTTGTTTTTATGTGTTTGTCAGAAGAGAACAAACTGTTAGTGTATCACCAAAAAAACCAATATACTTAGTGAAAATGAAAGCTTAACCCCAAACAATCTTATCAGAGATGCTCATGTTCAAGCACTATTCCTTCTGCATGGTCCTCCCTGTCCCTTTTCAAGAGTCAAAGGAACATGCCCTCCTTTGAAAGTTGTTTTTGTATCTGCAGTGATGAGAGTTTTAGGCAGGTAAATATAGGATTATAAGGACCAGTTATCTCATGATCCCTTTTCTCTTTCCTTCCTCCAGCTGAATCTTCACACTTATGTATATTCTTCTAGGGGAAAAAAATGAGCACATACCAGGTGAGTTCACCTTTTAATAACCAGTGTGTTTTACAGTAAATTTCATAAGAGTTTCTATGTCAGTATATTTACATGGACAAGTAGAATAGAAATGGACCAGACACATACATAGAAGATACTCTTATAGAAACACACAGGTGACTAGAAGAGCAAGGGTGGCATGCAAGTAGATGCAGGGTTTTATATCTGCATTACAAATTTTACCAAATCAAACTCCAAATTATTTCTGACATTTTTGATAGTCTTAGCAGAATGGCAGACTGGAAATGATATGGGAAAAAGTTAAAAGGTTTACATTGATGAGAAAGATAAAGCAAACCTCTTCCTCATGAGATATAATCATGAACACAAACATGTTTGTTGTTCTTCAAGTGGTTGTTTAAATTAACTTGCTGAAATAACAGAATGTAACATCTACTTGTTCTTCATAGAAATAGAAAATGTAATGTTAAATGCAAACTTGCTCAGTACTGTTTTTCAAGAACTGAAACACAGTAATTAAATTAGATTTGTTTCCTACGAATCAACTGACTGTCCTGAAAATTATTCTCCATAAACATTTTTCTTTTTGACAGGCAGAGTGGACAGTGAGAGAGAGAGAGACAGAGAGAAAGGTCTCCCTTTGCCGTTGGTTCACCCTCCAATGGCCGCCGCGGCTGGCGCACTGCGGCCGGCGCAGCACGCCGATCCGATGGCAGGAGCCAGGTGCTTCTCCTGGTCTCCCATGGGGTGCAGGGCCCAAGGACTTGGGCCATCCCCCACTGCACTCCCTGGCCATAGCAGAGAGCTGGCCTGGAAGAAGGGCAACCG
Source organism: Lepus oiostolus (assembly GCA_036325905.1). NCBI lineage: Eukaryota > Metazoa > Chordata > Mammalia > Lagomorpha > Leporidae > Lepus > Lepus oiostolus. Next base: position 1,138,957 of record CM070804.1, read on the forward strand.
GGACAGAATCCAGCGCCCCGACCGGGACTAGAACCTGGTGTGCCGGCGCCGCTAGGCCGAGGATTAGCCTAGTGAGCCGCGGTGCCAGACATAAACATTTTGAGTACCCATGATAATCAGACTGTTCAGCAGATGATCTATAATTCTGGCTTTTTCAAATGTTCCCACAATTTTCATTCAACTTCAAATATCTCTGATGCCTTGGTGTCTTTTCACACTTGCCTAGAATCTCCAGTGACCCAAACTAGATTACAATCAAATCAAGTGAATGTTGATTGTTCTTTCTTTACTTGACTTTACCATAACACTAGCCTGTACTTCTCACTCTGCCATTCTGGAAAGTTCTCTGAGAGTGACACTATCAGCCCTTATCTTCTTTTATTATTTCACTTAAATCATCCTGTTTTCATCCTTGGTCCTTTGTCTTCTTTACTTTGACTGAATTCATCCTCTCACTTTTTTTCTACAGCTTTATTGGGTTTCAATTCACCCATTTAAAGTATAAAGTTCAGTGATATTTTTTAGTATATTCACAAATATGGGCAAAAATCACCAGAGTCAAATCTAGAACATTTTTATTTCCTTAAAATGAAACTATATACTTTAACTAACATTCAATTGTGTTGTAGCTCCAAGAAGTCAATAAACTCCTTTCTTTAGATTTGCTGAACCATTTCATTAGTTCTTGTAGGACAGTTTTCTTCTGATTAATTGTCTATATTTTTCTTCATCTGAGAAGGTATTAATTTCTCTGTTCTTGCTGAATATAGAGGATTGTGGGCTAATAATCCTTTTCTTTCAGCACTTTGAATATGTCATCCCGCTGCCTTCTACTTTCTATGCTTTTTCATTCGAAACCATTTTTTAATTTTTATTTTTTTTAACTTTTATTTAATGAATATAAATTTCCAGTGTACAGCTTATGGATTACAATGGCTTCCCCCTCCCATAACTTCCCTCCCACCCGCAACCCTCCCCTCTCCCTCTCCTTCTCCCCTTCCATTCACATCAAGATTCATTTTCAATTCTCTTTATATACAGAAGATCAATTTAGTATAAAGATTTCAACAGTTTGCACCCACATAGAAACACAAAGTGAAACATACTGTTTGAGTACTAGTTATAGCATTAAATCACAATGTACAGCACATTAAGGACAGAAATCCCACATGAGGAGCAAGTGCACAGTGGCTCTTGTTGTTGACCCAACAAATTGACACTCTAGTTTATGGCGCCAGTAACCACCCTAGGCTGTCGTCATGAGTTGCCAAGGCTATGGAAGCCTTCCAAGTTTGCCGACTCTGATCATATTTAGACAAGGTCATAAAAGATGAAAGAAATTAGACAGGTTTAAAGAGAGAAAATAAGACAGCCTGGGTTTAAAATGAAGTCGCTTGAGCTAACTGCATATTTTGCTTCTGTGCAAAATGCTTTGGCTTGCAAAAATGCTTTTTGTTTAAAATAACTGGACTTTAGCTGACCTTGTAACATGTGATGATTGTGCTAATGCTTTTATGAGATAATTGAGCATATGACAATTATTTTAGGAGCTATGTTAAGTTTTTGGTCATGATGACCCCGTGTTTATGCTTGCTCAAGGTTTTTTGTCCCCTTACCCTGGATCTTATGATAATTCGTCATGCTGCGGTTTATCTTGTGATCCTCTGTGTAATGCTGTGGAGATATGCTAATGTTGTGGTTTTAAACCTTAAATACTGTGGGCAATTGAAGGTCGGGGTCGTTCTCTCTGCACTGCTTTGTAGTGTTGCTGAGACGGCCCATCTGCGCAGATGTAGTAAACTTCCTCATGCTTTTTTGCATCGGTTGGACTGGAATTCGTGCTTCTGGGGGTCTCTCTCTATAGGACACCAATTTTTAGGGTCCTACATTGGGGGCTCGTCCGGGATTTGAGACCCCAGGCCCACGCTCCATTTTCCAATCGGAGGTAAGTCTTTACTGTTTTAAGTATTTTTGTGTGTTTTGTTGATTTTTTTTATTTTTTCCCGGGGCGCTTGACGTACCGGAGGTCTATGTTTTATTGAAATTGTGCCTGCAGGACCTGTACCTGTATCGAGCCGCCAGTGGGTAGGGGCAGACGTGCCCGGTCCCCCAGGCTCGAACCACTGGAGGACGCTCCGGTGGTGGAGGGGACGTGGAATCCCCCTCCGTCTTTAAGAGAAGCGAGGGGACGTGGAATCCCCCTCCTTCTTTAAGCTTAATTTTTGTTCCGTGGGAGGTGGCAGCTCCCCTCGGAAGTTTAGGTTTCAGTTTTAAAAGATCTTCTTCCCCGGAAGAAGGGCTGGTGGCAGCAGCCACTCCCGTCGGAAGTTTTTGTTTTAGTTTTGCCTCGTTTCATTGTTGCGCGCTTGTCTCGTTTTATTACCGCGCGCAGTGTGTGTCTTGTGTGTTCTGAGATTATGATTGTGTATTTTGTGTGTTTTGGTGTTATGGTTATGACTTACTTTTTCTTCCCCAATATAAAACAGGTATTAATTACATCTTTAAGCCTCACTTTAGATTATTGGAAAGATAGGGTGAAACCTTCTTTTTCCTCCAACAGGGCGATGGCGGAGCTCGATCCTGTTGCCCCCGCCACCGCCTTAAGAATGGGGCTCAGCTCTGCGTCACCAACAATCACCCCGGCGGCGGAGTCAGGCCCTAAACCCAATCCGCCCCTATCCGCGATAATCTCAAAATTGTATGATTGGGACCCAACTTCTTTTCCAGACCCACAGGTTCTAACAGAGTTAACTAAATCCATAAACCACCAACTAACTGGGAATGATTATTGGCAGCTTTTCCAGGTCTTCCTAACCATGGAAGAAAAGCTTCTACAGGTTCTCCTAGCCAGGGAAAAACAACAGCGAAATCTCATAAAAGCTCAAAAGAGCGTTCCGGGGAACAATAATAAACCGCGACTAGATCGAGACCAATGTGCGTATTGCAGAAAAAGAGGGCATTGGTGTAAAGAATGTCCAAAGAAAAACACCGTCTAACCAGACCAGATTAAAATTTCAATACGGCGGCCGGTAAGAAATGACTCCGTCTCTATCGCCAGATTCTCTTGACAGGTTTTAAAGGGGCAGAGAGACGCAATACCAATTTGACTAAGGTATGTAAAATTTATATATATAAATTTAACCAAAATCTTGGTCACCGCAGTAAATGTTTTTAGCCAATGGTTGTTACCAAATTTTTAAAATAATTAATATTTGGCTGTATGTTTTATCTCTCACCTAATGCCGAACTGGAATGGTACTCAAAGACGGGTAAGTTACTCAGCATCCTGCACCAACCTAAGACAGGGCTCTAGGCCAAGCTGCCAGAGTTACCGATGACGGGTAAGGGCAGTGATGACTGGGGACAACCTAAGACAGAGGCCATTCTCGGCTAAAGCGCCTGTTAGTGCCCTTTCTGGCTGACGCACACAGTTTGGCCTGCCTAAGGTATTGGGGTCAGACAACGGACCTGCCTTCGTCTCCCGGGTAAGTCAGTTGGTGACCGAGGTGCTAAAAAGTAATTAAAAGTTACATCGTACATACAGACCCCAGAGTTTGGGTCAGGTAAAACGTATAAATAAAACAATTAAAGAGACATTAACTAAATTAATAGTGAAGACTGGCGCGGGAGACTGGGTTAAGTTGCTGCCGATGGATTTGTTTAGGGCTTGTAAATTACTGTTGCTAGACTTTAATTGTCCGAGGACTAAATTTAGAAAGGAGCCAAAGTTAACTATCTGTTTTAATTAACTGACTGTTGCAGTAGTCCTGATTGATCTGGCTTTGTTAGTCTTCTGGTGAGGTAAAAAGAGCCAATTAGGCTCTATGGAAAACATCAAGTATAAAAGTGTGTACTCGGTAAAGAGTGTTGTTAATAAAAAGGGCTAAAAAGGAAAGAGCTTTTTAAATAAGGACATGGTTTGTAAATCCTGATGGCTAGTTTATTCTAGACTGGAATAAAAATGGTAAAATGTTAAAGTAAGTTGAAGAGGGTGTGTGAAAGTTACTAAAGGTTATATAAAAATTAATAATAATAAATAAATAAATAAATAATAAGCCCAAATTTGTAATTAACTTCTAAAATCTTGCTGCTCCCCTTTGGACTGTGCGTCTTTGATGCCTTGTTTGTTTTGTTTCCCGGCCCATCCCACTGGAGGACCTGAGCGGCCCCCTGAACCGAGTTTCTAGGGCTACTGTCACATACCATAAAGCAGATAGCAAGAGGAGATACCCAAATCTCCCTCGACGCCCACATGCCAGCTTTGAAGAAGTTACAGAAGACGGAACTCCATCCATAATCCCAAAATTTTGGGTATTCCTCTTGAGGAAAAATATTAGGCAGAAAGTCAGTTATGAGCTTATGGGTGTGTGACAGGCCTAAAGAGAAACCCCCTGCTCCCCTCCTTTGTTTCAGATTTTTAAAAAGAAAAAAAAAGAAAAGTTTACACAACAATAATAAAGACGGGGGTTTCATGCTCCCATACTCGTTCCAGGCTGGGGACACCGTCTACATTCGCAGGCACCAAACCACGAAGCTGCGCCGGACCACCTCAACAACAGTAAAAGTCAACGGATTCATCACCTGGGTCCACGCGTTTTATGTAAAGCACCGGACCTAAGGATCGGCGTGACAGTGGCCATCGGCTTGGCCGTCTTCGTGCCCTCTGTTGTCTCCATCATCATCTGCTTCACCCGCTCCTGCTGCTGTTTGTACAAGATGTGCCGCCGACTGCGCCCGGTTGTTGTCACCACCACAACGCACTCAAAAACCCCTAGAGATAAGACTATTTTGCCTATTTTGCTCTTAGTGTTCTTTTTTAGCATGGTTATAGGAAGCTCAAGCCCTCATACCCCTTATCAAATTACTTGGCAACTTATCAATTTAAGAAATGGAGCGATTGTGAACAGCTCCTCTAGTTTTAATGTTCTTAGTAATTTCTTTCCAGACTTGTATTTTGATCTCTGCCAACTTTTTGATGCTGAAGATGTATGTGTGGGGAAGGGAGGAACCTATGCCTGTCCCGGGGGAAAGAATGGAAAATCTATCCCAGGTTGTGGGGGCCCCGAGGTGGGGTACTGTGGAGCATGGGGGTGTGAAACCACTGGAAGCGCATACTGGAAACCCTCCTCTTCATGGGACATGATTACTATCGGAGCGGCTCCAGGCATAACGTTTACCGAATGCAGGGGCAGGGATTGTAGTAATTGCCTGGATGGGACGATGGGTAGGTGCCACCTCCAGGTCCTTCGCTTCACAGATAAGGGAAAACAAGATAAATGGGTGGGGCCTAAATCATGGGGCATCTACTTGTATAGACAGGCTAAAGATCCCTTTGCCCTATTCGCCTTGAGCCGGACGATTACTGTCGCGTCCGTATCGGTTGGGCCAAATGAAATATTAACAAAACATAAGAGCCCGACCTCCCTACATTTCAAAAAGGAAAAACCCCGCGGGCAAGTACTCGTCAGGAATCAGCCCAGTCAGATGCCCGCTAACAATCAGTCTAGATTGGTCTCCCCGACACCCGCATTTCCAAATAAGCACGTAGTAACCGCGCCCCCTTCGCCCGGTCCCACGACTCCCTCTTTACCCGAAACGGAGAATAGGCTCCTCAGCTTAATACATGGGGCCTACCAAGCACTAAATAATTCTGATCCCGATAGGACCCAGGATTGCTGGATGTGCCTTGCCTCACCTCCCCCTTATTATGAGGGAGTGGCTGTCATTGGAAATTGGACCAACCATACTACCATCCCTCCCCAGTGCTCTAATCTGCCATCCCACCGGCTAACTCTTACAGAAGTATCAGGACGGGGGCTTTGTGTAGGCTCCGTTCCTCCTCAATATCAGGGCCTCTGTAACAAAACCATGACCCTCAAACCGGGCGCCTATTATTTAACAGGGCCAGATGGGGTATATTGGGCATGCAATACTGGCCTAACCCCCTGCTTGGCAGGACAAGCTCATAATCAAACTCATGAATGGTGCGTCATGGTTGAAGTATGGCCTCGAGTTACGATACATAACTCTGAGGAAGTCTACCGACACTATGAGGGAAATCTCTGGCTCCCTAGGGAACCCGTATCCATAACACTAGCCCTCATATTGGGAGGACTCACAGTCGGAGGTATAGGAGCAGGCATAGGTACCGGAGCCACTGCCCTCTCAAAGGCAAATCATTATCACCAGTTACAGCAAGCCATGCATTTAGATTTACAAGCTCTAGAAGAATCGGTCAGTGCATTAGAAAAATCCTTAACCTCACTCTCGGAGGTAGTATTACAAAATAGACGGGGGCTGGATTTAATATTTCTAAAGGAAGGAGGACTTTGTGCAGCCTTAAAGGAAGAATGTTGTTTCTATGCGGATCACACTGGGGTGGTTAGAGATAGCATGGCAAAATTAAGGGAAAGACTAAAACAACGACAGAGCCAATTTGAGGCAGGGCAATCATGGTTTCAGAGCTGGTTCAACTCATCCCCTTGGCTTACAACTTTAATCTCCTCTATTGCAGGACCCTTAGTAATATTACTCTTAATTTTAACCATCGGACCCTGCATACTAAATAGGCTTGTTCAGTTTGTTAACGATAGATTGTCTGTCACCCACGCCTTGATTCTAACTCAACAACACCAAAGTTTGAAATCGAAGGATATAGAAGATAAATTTTAAAATACGGCTATTCCTAAATTTTAAGATTAAAATTTAACCAAAAGAAAAGGGGGGAATGAAAGAAATTAGACAGGTTTAAAGAGAGAAAATAAGACAGCCTGGGTTTAAAATGAAGTCGCTTGAGCTAACTGCATATTTTGCTTCTGTGCAAAATGCTTTGGCTTGCAAAAATGCTTTTTGTTTAAAATAACTGGACTTTAGCTGACCTTGTAACATGTGATGATTGTGCTAATGCTTTTATGAGATAATTGAGCATATGACAATTATTTTAGGAGCTATGTTAAGTTTTTGGTCATGATGACCCCGTGTTTATGCTTGCTCAAGGTTTTTTGTCCCCTTACCCTGGATCTTATGATAATTCGTCATGCTGCGGTTTATCTTGTGATCCTCTGTGTAATGCTGTGGAGATATGCTAATGTTGTGGTTTTAAACCTTAAATACTGTGGGCAATTGAAGGTCGGGGTCGTTCTCTCTGCACTGCTTTGTAGTGTTGCTGAGACGGCCCATCTGCGCAGATGTAATAAACTTCCTCATGATTTTTTGCATCGGTTGGACTGGAATTCGTGCTTCTGGGGGTCTCTCTCTATAGGACACCAATTTTTAGGGTCCTACAAAGACAGGGTGAGGATAGTAACCAATGATCCTAAGAGTGGCATTTACCAGGTTTGAACAATTATACAGCATTAAGTGGGGAAGAGGACCATCAGTACACACAGGTTGGGAGTAGAGCCATTGGTGGTAGAGTAGAGGTTATGATTACAAAGGAATGAGGCCCAAGTGTGCTAGACAGGGTCTAGAACAAAGGACAGAGTCATTATTAGAGGATCTAAGAAAGGTGCTGTCTAAGCTACAAGTAAGTTTTCTGATTGAGAGGCAAATAGAACCTGATAGAAGGGGCTTGATAATAATCTGTTGGGCTTTAGGCCTTGTAAGTTAAGAGGCCCAGGCCTATCTATCTCTTCACATGGGGTATATCCTAAGGGAGGTGTGAACCTCCTAGGGGAAGGCACTCTGTTGACTTTCATTACTTGGCTGGCCTGGGAGGAGAGCTGGCCAGGTAAAGGCAGGGGGCATCTCTAGCAAGAAATTTACAGTTCTGCCTGCAATGTTGCTGACCATACTTGACCATCCCCTCAGCTGCAGTGGTCACTTTGGAAGTTGGGCTGAGTGAAGGGCTTTTCAGCTTGGAGCCAATAAGATCTGTGGCTCTGACCTGGGCATTCTTCGACTCCAGGGCAGGTCCATTTCCAGTGATCCAACTCTTGGCAGAGCTGCCAGCGCTCTTCACAAGCTGACTTCTGCTGAAGCCCAGGCTTACCACATTGAAAGTCACTGCAGTGGACTGGCCTGTTGGATCTCCTTGAAGGCAGATCACTGTACAGAACAGCCATTAATAGGCCTGCCACCCATTGCTTCTGATGCCTAGCTTTCTTTTCCTCCTGGTTTGTGTTAAAGCAGACCAGAGGATGCAAGTCAAGGGAGTGCCCGTGTCCCATCTCTAATCTTCTGTGGCCTGAACTACAAGTCTATAGTCACAGGCATGTTCTGTAGTAGTGTTTCTAAGGCAGACAATGCCCATGAGGAAAATTATATTCTCACTTTAAAATTTTCTTTCCCTTTGGTCTGAAAGGGAGGTTTTTTCTACTTACTGTATACTTCGCTGATGGCGAAGTGAATCTAGCTATGAGATTATTAGTTAAGTTCTTATTTTGGCTATGCTATTACAGAAAAATGTTAGCCATCTCTTTTATAAGGTCTAAAGATTAAATTGTGCATCCTACAGATTCCTTCATAATAGAATTAGTTTCCTACCTTGAAGAGAATAGAGAAATGAAAGCACAAGTTGGGCTTAGAATAGAGAAAAGAGGGAGCAAGTCCTAGATCGCTTGCTGAAAATAGCAATATGACATGAATACTTAGCAAACAGTTAGAAACCATTTTTTAAAAATATGATGTCATTTCTCTCTTGCTGCTTTTAAGAGTATCTGTTTGCCTTTGACTTTTTAACACTTTATCATGTGCCTAATTGTAGTTATCTTAACTCCAAGATTATCCCACTAGAGATTTATTGAGCTTTGTGAGTATATAATCATGTTCATCAAATTTAGGAACTTCTTTTTTTTAATCTAAAGATTTTTTTAAAACTTTTATTTAGTACATATAAATTTCCAAAGTACAGTTTATGGATTACAATGGCTTTCCCCCCTCCCCATAACTTCCCTCCCACTTGTACCCCTTCCATCTCCCGCTCCCTCTCCCATTCCATTTACATCAAGATTCATTTTCAATTATCTTTATATACAGAAGATCGATTTAGTATATATTAAGTAAAGATTTCATCAGTTTGCACCCACACAGAACATAAAGTGTAAAATACTATTTCAGTACTAGTTATAGCATTAATTCACATTGGACAAATCATTAAGGACAGAGATCCCACATGAGGAGTAAGTGCACAGTGACTCCTGTTGTTGACTTAACAATTTGACACTCTTGTTTATGGCGTCTGTAATCTCCCTAGGCTCTAGTCATGAGTTGCCAAAGCTATGGAAGCCTTTAGGGTTCACCGACTTCGATCATATTCAGACAAGGTCACAGTCAAAGTGGAAGTTCTCTCCTCCCTTCAGAGAAAGGTACCTCCTTCTTTCATGGCCCCGTTCTTTCTACTGGGATCTCACTCACAGAGATCTTTCATTTATGTCCTCTTTCTTTTTTTTTTGCCAAAGTTTCTTGACTTTCCATGCCTAAAATACTCTCATGGGCTCTTCAGCCAGATTCAAATGCTTTAAGGGCTGATTCTGAGGCCAGAGTGTTGTTTAGGACATCTGCCATTCTATGAGTCTGCTGTGTATCCCGCTTCCCATGTTGGATCATTCTCTCCCTTAATTCTATCAGTTAGTATTAGCAGACACTAGTCATGTTTGTGTGATTCCTTTGACTCTTAGACCTATCAGTGTGATCAATTCTTAACCATTATTTGCCCACTGCCAGACCTTTTCTCACTCCCTCTCCGATGTGCTCATTATGCTATCCACAGTTCTTTTTTTTTTTGACCTTTTTTTCCCATTCTGTTTCTCAGGCTGCATAATCTCACTGACTGTTTTATCTAGTTATTCATCCTTTTAGTACTCAAACCTGTTGACAGATTTTTTTGTTGTATGAGATTTTTTTTTGTTTCAATTATTATCCTTTTCAACTCTAAATTTTCTGTTTAGTTCCTTTTTATAATTTCTGTCTGCTAATTGATACCTTTTATTGAATGAAATACTGATCTCATACTGTGCTTTAGCCCTGACATATCATTTCCTCTAAGTCTTTGAGCAATATAAAAGAGCTGTATTAAAGTCCTTGTATAGTTAAGCCTATTGTCTGCTTCTTCAGAAGCAGTGTCTATTGATTACCCTTTCTTTTCCTGCATGTAGGTTATAATTACTTATTTACTTTTAAAATAATTTTTGTTGCAAACTAGATTTTTTTTATTCTTTTTTTAAACTTTTATTCAATGAATATAAATTTCCAAAGTACAGTTTATGGATTACAATGGCTTCCCCCCCATAACTTCCCTCCAACCCACAACCATCCCCTTTTCCAGTCCCTCTCCCCTTCCATTCACATCAAGATTCATTTTCAATTCTCTTTATATACAGAAGATCAGTTTAGTATATATATTAAGTAAAGATTTCAACAGTTTGCCCCACATAGCAACATTCTTTTTTTTTAACTTTTATTTAATGAATATAAATTTCCAGTATACAGCTTATGGATTACAATGGCTTCCCCTTCCCATAATTTCCCTCCCACCCGCAACCCTCCCCTCTCCCGCTCTCTCTCCCTTTCCATTCACATCAAGATTCATTTTCAATTCTATTTATATACAGAAGATCAATTTAGTATAAATACTTCAACAGTTTGCACCCACATAGAAACACAAAGTGAAACATACTGTTTGAGTACTAGTTATAGCATTAAATCAAAATGTACAGTACATTAAGGACAGAGATCCCACATCAGGAGCAAGCGCACAGTGGCTCCTGTTGTTGACCCAACAAATTGACACTCTAGTTTATGGCGCCAGTAACCACCCTAGGCAGTCGTCATGAGTTGCCAAGGCTATGGAAGCCTTCCAAGTTCCCTGACTCTGATCATATTTAGACAAGGTCATAAAAGACAGGGTGAGGATAGTAACCAATGATCCTAAGAGTGGCCTTAACCAGGTCTGAACAATTATACAGCATTAAGTGGGGAAGAGGACCATCAGTACCCACAGGTTGGGAGTAGAGCCATTGGTGGTAGAGTAGAGGTTATGATTACAAAGGAATGAGGCCCAAGTACGCTAGACAGGGTCTAGAACAAAGGACAGAGTCATTATTAGAGGAGCTAAGAAAGGTGCTGTCTAAGCTACAAGTAATTTTTCTGATTGAGAGGCAAATAGAACCTGATAGAAGGGGCTTGATAATAATCTGTTGGGCTTTAGGCCTTGTAAGTTAAGAGGCCCAGGCCTATCTATCTCTTCACATGGGTATATCCTAAGGGAGGTGTGAACCTCCTAGGGGAAGGCACTCTGTTGACTTTCATTACTTGGCTGGGCTAGGAGGAGAGCTGGCCAGGTAAAGGCAGGGGGCATCTCTAGCAAGAAATTTACAGTTCTGCCTGCAATGTTGCTGACCCTACTTGACCATCCCCTCAGCTGCAGTGGTCACTTTGGAAGTTGGGCTGAGTGAAGGGCTTTTCAGCTTGGAGCCAATAAGATCTGTGGTCTGACCTGGGCATTCTTCGACTCCAGGGCAGGTCCATTTCCAGTGATCCAACTCTTGGCAGAGCTGCCAGCGCTCTTCACAAGCTGACTTCTGCTGAAGCCCAGGCTTACCACATTGAAAGCACTGCAGTGGACTGGCCTGTTGGATCTCCTTGAAGGCAGATCACTGTACAGAACAGCCATTAATAGGCCTGCCACCCATTGCTTCTGATGCCTAGCTTTCTTTTCCTCCTGGTTTGTGTTAAAGCAGACCAGAGGATGCAAGTCAAGGGAGTGCCTGTGTCCCATCTCTAATCTTCTGTGGCCTGAACTACAAGTCTATAGTCACAGGCATGTTCTGTAGTAGTGTTTCTAAGGCAGACAATGCCCATGAGGAAAATTATATTCTCACTTTAAAATTTTCTTTCCCTTTGGTCTGAAAGGGAGGTTTTTTCTACTTACTGTATACTTCGCTGATGGCGAAGTGAATCTAGCTATGAGATTATTAGTTAAGTTCTTATTTTGGCTATGCTATTGCAGAAAAATGTTAGCCATCTCTTTTATAAGGTCTAAAGATTAAATTGTGCATCCTACAGATTCCTTCATAATAGAATTAGTTTCCTACCTTGAAGAGAATAGAGAAATGAAAGCACAAGTTGGGCTTAGAATAGAGAAAAGAGGGAGCAAGTCCTAGATCGCTTGCTGAAAATAGCAATATGACATGAATACTTAGCAAACAGTTAGAAACCATTTTTTAAAAATATGATGTCATTTCTCTCTTGCTGCTTTTAAGAGTATCTGTTTGCCTTTGACTTTTTAACACTTTATCATGTGCCTAATTGTAGTTATCTTAACTCCAAGATTATCCCACTAGAGATTTATTGAGCTTTGTGAGTATATAATCATGTTCATCAAATTTAGGAACTTCTTTTTTTTAATCTAAAGATTTTTTTAAAACTTTTATTTAGTACATATAAATTTCCAAAGTACAGTTTATGGATTACAATGGCTTTCCCCCCTCCCCATAACTTCCCTCCCACTTGTACCCCTTCCATCTCCCGCTCCCTCTCCCATTCCATTTACATCAAGATTCATTTTCAATTATCTTTATATACAGAAGATCGATTTAGTATATATTAAGTAAAGATTTCATCAGTTTGCACCCACACAGAACATAAAGTGTAAAATACTATTTCAGTACTAGTTATAGCATTAATTCACATTGGACAAATCATTAAGGACAGAGATCCCACATGAGGAGTAAGTGCACAGTGACTCCTGTTGTTGACTTAACAATTTGACACTCTTGTTTATGGCGTCTGTAATCTCCCTAGGCTCTAGTCATGAGTTGCCAAAGCTATGGAAGCCTTTAGGGTTCACCGACTTCGATCATATTCAGACAAGGTCACAGTCAAAGTGGAAGTTCTCTCCTCCCTTCAGAGAAAGGTACCTCCTTCTTTCATGGCCCCGTTCTTTCTACTGGGATCTCACTCACAGAGATCTTTCATTTATGTCCTCTTTCTTTTTTTTTTGCCAAAGTTTCTTGACTTTCCATGCCTAAAATACTCTCATGGGCTCTTCAGCCAGATTCAAATGCTTTAAGGGCTGATTCTGAGGCCAGAGTGCTGTTTAGGACATCTGCCATTCTATGAGTCTGCTGTGTATCCCGCTTCCCATGTTGGATCATTCTCTCCCTTTTTAATTCTATCAGTTAGTATTAGCAGACACTAGTCATGTTTGTGTGATTCCTTTGACTCTTAGACCTATCAGTGTGATCAATTCTTAACCATTATTTGCCCACTGCCAGACCTTTTCTCACTCCCTCTCCGATGTGCTCATTATGCTATCCACAGTTCTTTTTTTTTGACCTTTTTTTCCCATTCTGTTTCTCAGGCTGCATAATCTCACTGACTGTTTTATCTAGTTATTCATCCTTTTAGTACTCAAACCTGTTGACAGATTTTTTTGTTGTATGAGATTTTTTTTGTTTCAATTATTATCCTTTTCAACTCTAAATTTTCTGTTTAGTTCCTTTTTATAATTTCTGTCTGCTAATTGATACCTTTTATTGAATGAAATACTGATCTCATACTGTGCTTTAGCCCTGACATATCATTTCCTCTAAGTCTTTGAGCAATATAAAAGAGCTGTATTAAAGTCCTTGTATAGTTAAGCCTATTGTCTGCTTCTTCAGAAGCAGTGTCTATTGATTACCCTTTCTTTTCCTGCATGTAGGTTATAATTACTTATTTACTTTTAAAATAATTTTTGTTGCAAACTAGATTTTTTTTATTCTTTTTTTAAACTTTTATTCAATGAATATAAATTTCCAAAGTACAGTTTATGGATTACAATGGCTTCCCCCCCATAACTTCCCTCCCACCCACAACCATCCCCTTTTCCAGTCCCTCTCCCCTTCCATTCACATCAAGATTCATTTTCAATTCTCTTTATATACAGAAGATCAGTTTAGTATATACATTAAGTAAAGATTTCAACAGTTTGCCCCACATAGCAACATTCTTTTTTTTTAACTTTTATTTAATGAATATAAATTTCCAGTATACAGCTTATGGATTACAATGGCTTCCCCTTCCCATAATTTCCCTCCCACCCGCAACCCTCCCCTCTCCCGCTCTCTCTCCCTTTCCATTCACATCAAGATTCATTTTCAATTCTATTTATATACAGAAGATCAATTTAGTATAAATACTTCAACAGTTTGCACCCACATAGAAACACAAAGTGAAACATACTGTTTGAGTACTAGTTATAGCATTAAATCAAAATGTACAGTACATTAAGGACAGAGATCCCACATCAGGAGCAAGCGCACAGTGGCTCCTGTTGTTGACCCAACAAATTGACACTCTAGTTTATGGCGCCAGTAACCACCCTAGGCAGTCGTCATGAGTTGCCAAGGCTATGGAAGCCTTCCAAGTTCCCTGACTCTGATCATATTTAGACAAGGTCATAAAAGACAGGGTGAGGATAGTAACCAATGATCCTAAGAGTGGCCTTAACCAGGTCTGAACAATTATACAGCATTAAGTGGGGAAGAGGACCATCAGTACCCACAGGTTGGGAGTAGAGCCATTGGTGGTAGAGTAGAGGTTATGATTACAAAGGAATGAGGCCCAAGTACGCTAGACAGGGTCTAGAACAAAGGACAGAGTCATTATTAGAGGAGCTAAGAAAGGTGCTGTCTAAGCTACAAGTAATTTTTCTGATTGAGAGGCAAATAGAACCTGATAGAAGGGGCTTGATAATAATCTGTTGGGCTTTAGGCCTTGTAAGTTAAGAGGCCCAGGCCTATCTATCTCTTCACATGGGGTATATCCTAAGGGAGGTGTGAGCCTCCTAGGGGAAGGCACTCTGTTGACTTTCATTACTTGGCTGGGCTAGGAGGAGAGCTGGCCAGGTAAAGGCAGGGGGCATCTCTAGCAAGAAATTTACAGTTCTGCCTGCAATGTTGCTGACCCTACTTGACCATCCCCTCAGCTGCAGTGGTCACTTTGGAAGTTGGGCTGAGTGAAGGGCTTTTCAGCTTGGAGCCAATAAGATCTGTGGCTCTGACCTGGGCATTCTTCGACTCCAGGGCAGGTCCATTTCCAGTGATCCAACTCTTGGCAGAGCTGCCAGCGCTCTTCACAAGCTGACTTCTGCTGAAGCCCAGGCTTACCACATTGAAAGCACTGCAGTGGACTGGCCTGTTGGCTCTCCTTGAAGGCAGATCACTGTACAGAACAGCCATTAATAGGCCTGCCACCCATTGCTTCTGATGCCTAGCTTTCTTTTCCTCCTGGTTTGTGTTAAAGCAGACCAGAGGATGCAAGTCAAGGGAGTGCCCGTGTCCCATCTCTAATCTTCTGTGGCCTGAACTACAAGTCTATAGTCACAGGCATGTTCTGTAGTAGTGTTTCTAAGGCAGACAATGCCCATGAGGAAAATTATATTCTCACTTTAAAATTTTCTTTCCCTTTGGTCTGAAAGGGAGGTTTTTTCTACTTACTGTATACTTCGCTGATGGCGAAGTGAATCTAGTTATGAGATTATTAGTTAAGTTCTTATTTTGGCTATGCTATTGCAGAAAAATGTTAGCCATCTCTTTTATAAGGTCTAAAGATTAAATTGTGCATCCTACAGATTCCTTCATAATAGAATTAGTTTCCTACCTTGAAGAGAATAGAGAAATGAAAGCACAAGTTGGGCTTAGAATAGAGAAAAGAGGGAGCAAGTCCTAGATCGCTTGCTGAAAATAGCAATATGACATGAATACTTAGCAAACAGTTAGAAACCATTTTTTAAAAATATGATGTCATTTCTCTCTTGCTGCTTTTAAGAGTATCTGTTTGCCTTTGACTTTTTAACACTTTATCATGTGCCTAATTGTAGTTATCTTAACTCCAAGATTATCCCACTAGAGATTTATTGAGCTTTGTGAGTATATAATCTTGTTCATCAAATTTAGGAACTTCTTTTTTTTAATCTAAAGATTTTTTTAAAACTTTTATTTAGTACATATAAATTTCCAAAGTACAGTTTATGGATTACAATGGCTTTCTCCCCTCCCCATAACTTCCCTCCCACTTGTACCCCTTCCATCTCCCGCTCCCTCTCCCATTCCATTTACATCAAGATTCATTTTCAATTATCTTTATATACAGAAGATCGATTTAGTATATATTAAGTAAAGATTTCATCAGTTTGCACCCACACAGAACATAAAGTGTAAAATACTATTTCAGTACTAGTTATAGCATTAATTCACATTGGACAAATCATTAAGGACAGAGATCCCACATGAGGAGTAAGTGCACAGTGACTCCTGTTGTTGACTTAACAATTTGACACTCTTGTTTATGGCGTCTGTAATCTCCCTAGGCTCTAGTCATGAGTTGCCAAAGCTATGGAAGCCTTTAGGGTTCACCGACTTCGATCATATTCAGACAAGGTCACAGTCAAAGTGGAAGTTCTCTCCTCCCTTCAGAGAAAGGTACCTCCTTCTTTCATGGCCCCGTTCTTTCTACTGGGATCTCACTCACAGAGATCTTTCATTTATGTCCTCTTTCTTTTTTTTTTTGCCAGAGTTTCTTGACTTTCCATGCCTAAAATACTCTCATGGGCTCTTCAGCCAGATCCAAATGCCTTAAGGGCTGATTCTGAGGCCAGAGTGCTGTTTAGGACATCTGCCATTCTATGAGTCTGCTGTGTATCCCGCTTCCCATGTTGGATCATTCTCTCCCTTTTTAATTCTATCAGTTAGTATTAGCAGACACTAGTCATGTTTGTGTGATTCCTTTGACTCTTAGACCTATCAGTGTGATCAATTCTTAACCATTATTTGCCCGCTGCCAGACCTTTTCTCACTCCCTCTCCGATGTGCTCATTATGCTATCCACAGTTCTTTTTTTTTTTTTTTTGACCTTTTTTTCCCAATCTGTTTCTCAGGCTGCATAATCTCACTGACTGTTTTATCTAGTTATTCATCCTTTTAGTACTCAAACCTGTTGACAGATTTTTTTGTTGTATGAGATTTTTTTGTTTCAGTTATTATCCTTTTCAACTCTAAATTTTCTGTTTAGTTCCTTTTTATAATTTCTGTCTGCTAATTGATACCTTTTATTGAATGAAATACTGATCTCATACTGTGCTTTAGCCCTGACATATCATTTCCTCTAAGTCTTTGAGCAATATAAAAGAGCTGAATTAAAGTCCTTGTATAGTTAAGTCTATTGTCTGCTTCTTCAGAAGCAGTGTCTATTGATTACCCTTTCTTTTCCTGCATGTAGGTTATAATTACTTATTTACTTTTAAAATAATTTTTGTTGCAAACTAGATATTTTAAATAAAATCATGTGGCTATAGTCACCATACTGTGCAACAGAATATCAGAACTTATTTATTCTTTTTAATTTTCTTAGATTTATTTTATTTATTTGAAAGACAGCAAGACAGAGAGAAGGAGAGACAGAGAGAAGAGATCTTCCTTCTGCTGGTTCACTCTCCAAATGGCTGCAATGCCCAGGTGGGCTAGATCAAGGCCAGGAGCCAAGAATTCTATCCAGGTCTCCCATGTGGGTGGCAGGGGCCCAAGTGCTTAGGCTATCCTCTTTCCCAGCTGTATTAGCAGGGAGCTGGATTGAAAATGAAGCAACCAGGACTCAAACTGTTACTCTTATATGGGATGCTGGCATCGCAGGTTGCGATGTAACCTGTTGTGCCACAATGCCTGACTTTATTTCCCTTTTCCAACTGTAACAGTATCCTCATTGACCAGAAAGGTTGTTGTTGAATAATTTTTAAAACTAACTCTGTAGAACCTATATTTCTTGTTATTTTTAGTAGCTGAAGTCTCTATAGAAATTTCCTGAAATGCTTGAACCGGTAAGTCTCCTAGTCTATGCTAGGGGGCTTTCTGCAAGTTGGGCATTCCTTCAGCAGTCATCCAGGCAATTTACTACTTTGCTGGCCTTGATTTCCTGCTTACTTCAAACCTTGAGGTCACCCAGAGGTGACAGCTTCAAGCTTTCTCACATCTTTCCTGAGCAAGCTGACAGCTCTGGGCGTTATGTTCAGTGCTGTTCATTTAGGTGGCCATCTACAGTCTCAGGAGTGTATCAGAACTATTCAGAACCTTTATGAATATCTCACTCCTCAGATTTTCCTTTTAGTTTTTTTTTTTTTTGGACAGGCAGAGTGGATAGAGAGACAGAGAGAAAGGTCTTCCTTTTCGCCATTGGTTCACCCTCCAATGGCCGCTGCAGCCGGCGCATCGTGCTGATCCGAAGCCAGGAGCCAGGTGCTTTTCCTGGTCTCTCATGCGGATGCAGGGCCCAAGGACTTGGGCCATCCTCCACTGCCTTCCCGGGCCATAGCAGAGAACTGGCCTGGAAGAGGGGCAACTGGGATAGAATCCAGTGCCCCAACCGGGACTAGAACCCTGTGTGCCGGCGCTGCAAGGCGGAGGATTAGCCTGTTAAGCCACGGCACCGGCCCCTTTTAGTTTTTGATGAGCTGTTTTTTGTTATCCACCACCTCAGGTTGCTGGTTGCTCAGTTAAACAATTACCTTTAAATGTTTTGAACAAATGCCTCTAAGGAATGGGCCTCTTCATACCAAGTGAGCTCTGATTAGTTCAAATAGTCTTATAGGTAAAGTCCTCCAAAAAAACATCATCCACGTCAGATAATGACAGTGTTCTGGGGCTAAAGCTTTGACAGAACCATAACCCGGTTGACTTATTTCACAGTGTGGTTTTTCAAAGCTACCATGCAGTTGGAGAGAGAGGGATGGGTATAGGACAAGTTAAAATGCCATTGAGGCACTTTGACCATTTTGAGTAGCTATTTTTCTGGTGTATATATGTTCCATAGATTGTACAGGCCTTTAGTTAGCTTCATGTGTTCTGAAAAAGTTGATTCTATAATTATTGTAAATTTTTCACTGATATGTGGGACAGAGAATTTTCTCAGAGACCTGAGCTTCTGCTTGCAAATTGCTGTGAAGCCTTAGGGTACAGCCCAGTTTGACCCCATGCTGGGTTTTGAGGCCAACCCAAGGGCTGGCTGTCTGCCCTCCTTTATGCTGCTGGTGCTTCTGGTAGTGATTGTTTTCCTGGCCTTTACTACTAGAGCACTTCTTCCTGACACATCTTGCTTCCAGAGAAGGAGACGGAGCCGCAGGGCCAGGTTCAGTGCACAGAGATGGCCCGCAGGCATCTGAAGAAGTATATCTGAATATCTCTTGCTCTTGGTGGGCAGGCATAAGAAACAGATGTACCAGAGGGGCCAAATTATGGTCACCTCACCAGCAACCTACTGGCTGGGAGGGTCTGGGGAAGAGATGTGAAGATGACAAGGTTAAACTACAGAACAGCATTTCATATCAGGTAGCAGACCTACATCATTTAAAGGGGTAACTTGTTGAGCTTAATCAGGAGTTTCTTCCACAAGAAGATCAGCTTCAGCACTACAGACAGAAAAGTACTTTCCTTGTGCAGTGGTTAGCATATGAGAATTTTCAGTGTGGACAGCAGGTCAAGGAATTAAGAGCATGATATGAAGAAAAATTAGCAGACCAATTTTTTCAACAAAATCAAGAGACTCACAAAGTTCAAGCAAATGATGGAGAATAATCAGGTGTGAATGATCATGTAGTAGCTAAAAATATTCCAAAAGTAGCTGAGAATGAAGAACCCCCAAGTTATACTACATATGGGAAAGAACAAATCAAAGAGGTGGTGATGTGGGATGGCTGGAATAGAAGAGAATGACCTAGTGATGATCTTCCCACTGCTTTAAAGAGGACTTCTATTTCAGTTTCTGAACATGGAACTCATCAAACAATTTCCCATCTTCCAAGTAGACAACCTCTGTCCACAAATTTGGCTGAAGATGCACAGGTGAACCACAATGCAAACCTTGGTACTCAAAACAGAACCCTTCTAACATTCTTCAGCATTTAACTAGAGGCCCAAACTTGGAGAGTGAACCCAGAATTCTAACAGCTGTACTAAACAGACTTCCAAGGATAAATTTGGTGTCTTCCATAAATTGAAGCAAAACGATGAAGAATGAGAGCTTCAGGTGGACTTTGCAAACTGTGAAAAGCAGCATTTCAATGATGTCCTTTAAATCCTAAGGAAAAGCTTAAAAAAACATAAAGTACTGTAAAATGAAATTTCTACTCCATCATTTTTACTTTTTTTAAATAAAGATCAGTTCTATGGGTTGTAAAGATACATTGAGATAATGAATCAATATATCCATGTATATATGTGAACCTTTTCCTATTACATTCTCTAAGTAGACACTTTATTTGTTATGTTACGGTTGAGCCAAAACAGTTAATCTTTGCATTTAAAGCAAACTACTGTGTTTTTCACATTTTATTGAGCCCAATAATTCTTTCCACAAGTAGACAAGCAAGGAAAAATTGTTGTACATTTTATGTTTCACATAGTTTAATCAGAGTGAGAACAGTTACTCAGTTGAAAACTTTTTATGTAGTAATGTATTGTTAGCCCAACAGATGTTCTATATCTATCCCTTATTTCATGATCTTCAAGGAGTTATACCTATAATAATTACATAAAAAAGGGGAAATGGAAAATAAACACTGGACAACATGTGTACAAAATTCCCTCCCTACTCCTGTTATTTTACATGAGTGCTAATGTGTTTTGGCAAATAAGTTTTCAGTTGGGGCCTGGTAAGACATGACAGTATTTATGAGTTATATCTTATATCTTACTTGGTTCTTGAACTTGTGGAATGCAGGATTCATATGTATTTTCAGTTTTTGTTTTTTCCTCAAGTAACACCAGTACTGCTTCACTATGGCCATCACTAGCTAATTTTTTTATATTTTCATAGTTCAGACTGGTGAAGATATTTGTGATTGAAATGCCAGATCCTGAAAGGGGCTAAATCTACTTTGAAATGAATCTGCAATCAGGATTTCAAAGCTTTTCTGATCATTTTAGTGATCTTTTATGACTAGACTTTTTCAGAAGTACTACATAAAGAATTTTAGCATGTTTTTATAAATGCACAAATAAATGTAAGTACAGTGAGGTCCCCTACTATTTTATTAAAATAGCTTAAAATTTATAACAAAAATGAATCATTGTCATTAATATGTTAGTTAAGAACACATAAAGCTCATATTTGTTAGGCTTACAAAATTATTTAAATGTATTTGCCTTTTATTTAACTCTATTTAATAAAATGTATAAGCTAGCTAATCCCTGTTCTCTGATTTAAATCATTTAAAAAATCTTATCCCACCTCCTAAAACAAAAAGTTTTAATCATAAATAGAAATTTAAGATTGTCAACCCTGTTTTTCAGAAGGATGACTGTTAATTGCACACAAACAACATGAAATGCATTTCCCCCTAGTACTAATATTTCAGTCAAAATTCAGACTAACAGTGGCTAAGAGATAAGTCATTCACTTGCTGAGGTGCTCCAATTCTTAAACTTCAGCTTCAAATTAATTAATGACCATGAAAAGATGCAATAATCTACTGTTTTTCCCACATTGTCAAACAATCCATGACTTTATCGTAATTAGAATCAGGCCATATTTAAGAAGTATTATGGTTCACAGAATTTTTTAAATGTAATTAAAGGGAAGTGACATACATCTTTTGGGCCTTAGTGTGAGGAGATGAATCTAAAAATACTCCTAGTTGTACTTCTTTCTATTTAATTTTGTAAAATCTGTACAAAAGAAAATCATGAAATTACCTTAGTTGCTTTGTCATAAAAACCATTTGGTTGTATGGTAGCTATTACATAGCAAAATTTCTTCAATTAACAACTAAGAATTTTTTTAAGTTTTATTTATTTATTTGAAAGGCAGAGTTACAGAGAGAATGGAAGAGACAGAGAGAGAGAGAGGTCTTCCTTTTACTGGTTCACTCCCCAAATGGCCACAATGGCCAGAGCAAGGCTGAGCCAGGCTAAAGCTAGGAGCCAGGAGCTTCATCCTGCACTACCATTTGGCTGTCAAGGGCCCAAGTACGTGAGCCATCTTATGTTGCATTTCATAGACCATTAGCAAGGAGTTAGATTGGAGCTAGAGCTGCTGCCAGGGGGTTGAATTGGTGGCCATGTGGGTGCTGGTGTCACAGGTGGCAGCTTTACTACACTACAACACCAGCACCAGCAGCCTAGACATTTCATAACTGGAGAAATCCCAGACTAATTGATAATATTTTTGACCGTATTAACTATGTGAATCTTTTAAAAAAATATTTGTTTATTTGAAAAGCAGAGTTAGAGATGGAGGAGGCAGAGAAAGATCTTCCATCTGTTCACTCCCCATTTGGCCACAACCACTGGGGCTGGGCCAGGCCAAAGCCAAGAGCTTCTTCTAGGTCTCCCATATGGGTGTCAGGGGCCTGGATCAGAAGTAGAGCAGCTGGGACACTTACTGGCACCCATATGGGATGCCAGTGTCACAGAGGATTGCTTAATCTCCTATGCAACAACAACTACCCTATGTGAATCAACATTCTACAATCTGTTTTAGACATACTGTTTTTATGTTTTACTTCTGCCTTAAGCTTTCAGGTTTTCTTGATGTATTTTTTGCCCTAATTTAGTGTTAAGTTGATGGAAATCATCTCTTGCTGGGTTCTGATAAATTAAAAATTGAAAAAAAAGAGGCTATTTATCTCTTTATGAAAGACAGAATCTTCCATCCACTGGTTCATTCCTCAAATGGTTGCAACAGCCAGGAGCCAGGAACTCCATCCTGGTTGCCCACATGGATGGCAGGGACCCAAGTGCTTGAGCCATTGTCTTCTCTCTTCTAGGTGCATTAGCAGGAAGCTGGATCAGAAGCAGAATACCCAGCACTCAAACCTGAACTCTAGTATGGAGTGTAGGCATCCTAAGTAGTGGCTTAACCTGATGGACCACAACATCCACCCCTGAAGTCATCTGGAATCTTTTCCTTTTATCAGTTTCCAAGTCTACTAGTTTTCATAGAATTTTTCTTTAATTTGTGGCTTGTAATTATTTCTTCCAGCGTCTTTAATATTCATGATTCCTTGAATGGTGTTTTGCTACTTTTCTTTTCTCAATCCCCTTGTGTTCAAGGAAGTTTCTGTCTCTAATAACTTCAATTTCCACCCAGATGGGCAATGATTCTCAAATTCTGTCCTCATCCTAGAGCTTCCTTCTGCATTCTGAAATAATGTTTCCTGGCAATTCTGCCTTATTTTCCAGAGAATCTTAATGTTTCCACATGAACAGATCTGTCTCACTAAAACTTTTAAAAAAAAATGTAAAATGTCATCCTACTTTAAAACATATTTTATTTACTTAAAAGGCAGGGTGACAAAGAGAAAGGGAGAGACAAAGAGAGAAAGAGATCTTCCGTTCACTGGTTCACTCTCTCAAATGGCCGCTACAGCCAGGGATAGGCCAGGCTGAAGCCAGGAGCCTCAGACTGAGTCTCCCGTGTCGGTGGCAAGAGTCCAACCAAGTATGTGGGCCATCATCTAGTGCTTTTCCAGGCACATTAGTAGGGAACTGGATTAGAAGCAGAACTAGGCCGGCACTGTGGCTTAACAGGCTAATCCTCCACCTTGCGGCACCGGCACACCAGGTTCTAGTCCTGGTTGGGGCGCCGGATTCTATCCCGGTTGCCCCTCTTCCAGGCCAGCTCTCTGCTATGGCCCGGGAAGGCCTTGGAGGATGGCCCAAGTCCTTGGACCCTGCACCCGCATGGGAGACCAGGAGAAGAACCTGGCTCCTGGCTTCGGATAAGCGAGATGCGCCGACCTCAGCAGCCATTGGAGGGTGAACCAACGGTAAAGGAAGACCTTTCTCCCTCCCTCTCTCTCTCTCTCACTGTCTAACTCTGCCTGTCAAAAAAAAAAAGAGTACACAGGAAAAGTAGTGATTTTTCAAAGATTTCTAATTCTAAATGTTTGAAATAAATTTGTTGTCACAGGGATTGGTGTCATTTGAGGATGTGAGTGTGGACTTCAGTCAGGAAGAATGGCATAAAATGAACCCTGCTCAGAAGACCCCGTACAGAGATTTCATGCTGGAGAGCTACAGCCATCTCGTCTCAGTAGGTAAGCAGACCTTATTACGTGTCTCCTTGTAGAATATATATCCTTTCTTTTTCTGTTAACTTTTTAAAAAAAATATTATTTATTTATTCGAAAGGTAAAATTAGAAAGAGGGAGAGGCAGAGGCAGAGAGCAAGAAGTCTTCCATCTGCTGATTCACTCCTAAAATGCCACAAAGGCCAGGGCTGGGCCAGTGCAAAGCCAGGAGTCAAGATCTTTGTCCTAGCATCACACATGGGTGCAGGGGCCCAAGCACTTTTCCAGGCACATTAGCTGGATCAGAATTGGAGCAGCCAGGACTAGTTCTAGTACCCATATGGGATGCCAGCACTTTAAGCGACAGCTTAACCTGCTATGCCACAATGTTGGCCCCAATGTACATCCTTTTTAAAAATTATCATGACATATGGGCCCTTATAGAGATTAATATTGTACTGGCTTTGAATTAAGAGGTCTAAGGTTAAGAGACAAAAATGATGGTTTTATCCCATTGAAAACTTTGCCATGTTTTTGAATCTTCAGAATCCCAAAAGCCCATGAATCTCATCTATATATATTCTCAATTATTCTGTTTATAGGATATTGTGTTACCAAACCTGATGTGATATTCAAATTGGAACAAGGTGAAAAGCTGTGGTCCTTGGAGGACAAATTGCTAAACCAGCAGGAACCAGGTGAGTGAACACTGACAGAAAGAGATCTGGGGTTGTTTGACCTTAGAAGAACACTTTTGTTAGTTTATTTTTTTAATTATTGAAATAGTTATTGAAATATAATGCATGTATCATATAATTCCTTATTTAAAGTACAAAGTTCAGTGACTTGGCATATGCACAAATTTATACAAACATCACCACAGTCAATTTTCATCACTTCAGAAAGAAACCTGTATCTTTCAGTTATCACCCTTCTAACCCCTAGCCTCTCTGGTCCTAAGCAATTACTAATGTCCTTCTGTCTCTACATTTGCCTATTCTGGACATTTCATATAAATGGAATTATATAACATTTGATCATTTATTACTGGTTCCTTTGGCTTAGTTTACAAGATTGATATGTATCAGTACTTCATCCTTTTGTGGCCAGATAATATAACACTGTATGGACATACCACATTTTGTTTGCCTATTCATTAGTGATTTGCCTTTTGGCTGTTGTGAATAAAGCTGATATAAACATTCATTTACTTGTTTCTATATGGATATATGTTTTTATTTTTCTTAAGTATATACTTAGGATGAAACTGCTGGGTGATACAGCACCTCTTTGTTTATATCTTTGAGGACCTAATTTTTCTGATTTATACACATCCTCACCATAGTAGGAGATTTTATTCTAACCATTCTTACGGATATGAAGTGGTCCCCTTGTGGTTTTGATTTATATTTCTGTTAGTCTGCTGGAGCTTTCATAATAAAATACCATAAGCTGAGTGACTTAAACAACAGAAATGTATTTCTTACAGTTGTATAGGCTGAAATTCCAAGATTAAGGTGCCAGTAGGTTGATTTTCTTGGTCCATTGCATACGAATTCCACACCAGTTCACCGGATATGACTGGATGAAACCGGAAATATCCGGATTTGTTTTGTCTAACTCAATCCCAAATATTGCTACAGCCTCTGTGTTTGTGTTTTCCAGATATTATCCACGGACTTTATTGTTTTGAATGTTTTTAGCAAAGAACATTTAATTTTGTACCATTGAAACACTAATTGGTTCATCATGGAGACACCAGCTCCAAACATACCTATTTTCTAGTGAGAAAGCTAGAGGAACTGCGGTAAACAAACATGATATTTCTGTTTGTATAGATGACATTTTATGCACTTGCCTAACGAAAAGACTTTGCTTTTCTCGAAAACCATTTTTACTGTGATTTTCCCGGTCCATTGCATACAAATTCCACACCACTTTGTCCAGGTATGACTGGATGAAACCGGAAATATCCGGTTTTGTTTTGGCTAACTGAATCAAAGATATTGCTACAGCCTCTGTGTTTGTGTTTTCTAGATATTATTAATGGACTCTATTGTTTTGAATGTTTTTT
Source organism: Lepus oiostolus (assembly GCA_036325905.1). NCBI lineage: Eukaryota > Metazoa > Chordata > Mammalia > Lagomorpha > Leporidae > Lepus > Lepus oiostolus. Next base: position 1,165,011 of record CM070804.1, read on the forward strand.
ATCAGGGAATATTTTATTTTGAGCTTGGATACAGTAATTGGTTCCACATGGAGACACCAGCTCTGCATATTCGTATTTTCTAGGGAGAAAGCTTGAGGAAGTGCGACAAACAAACATGATATTTCTGTTTGTATAGATGACATTTTATGCACTTGCCTAACGAAAATACTTTGCTTTTCTCCAAAACCATTTTTACTGTGATTTTCTCGGTCCACTGCATAGGAATTCCACACCAGCTTGTCCGGATATGAGTGGATGAAACCGGAAATATCGGGCTATGTTTTGGCTAACTCAATCCCAGATATTGCTACAGACTCTCTGTTTGTGTTTTCCGGATATTATCCACGGACTTTATTGTTTTGAATGTTTTTTATCAGGGAACATTTAATTTTGTGGTTGGAAACACTAATTGGTTCCAAATGGAGAAACAAGCTCTACACATTCGTATTTTCTAGGGAGAAAGCTAGAGGAACTGCGACAAACAAACATGATATTTCTGTTTCTATCGATGACATTTTATGCACTTGCCTAACGAAAAGACTTTGCTTTCCTCCAAAACCATTTGTACTCTGATTTTGTCGGTCCATGGCATATGAATTCCACACCAGTTTGTTCGGATATGACTGGATGAAACCAGAAATATCCGGTTGTGTTTTGTCTACCTCACTCCTAAATATTGTGAAAGCCTCTGTGTTTGTGTTTTCTGGATATTATTGATGGACTTTATTGTTTTGAATGTTTTTATCAGGGAACATTTAATTTTGTACCATTGATACACTAACTGGTTCATCATGGGAAAACCAGCTCTACACTTTCGTATTTTCTAGCGACAAATATAGAGGAACTACGGCAAACAATCATGATATTTCTGTTTGTATAGATGACATTTTATGCACTTGCCTAACGGAAAGACTATGCTTTTCTACAAAACCATTTTTACTGTGATTTTCTCGGTCCATTGCATACAAATGCCACACCACTTTGTCTGGATATGACTGGATGAAACCAGAAATATCCGGTTTTCTTTTCGCTAACTCAATCCCAGATATTGCTACAGCCTGTCTGTTTTTGTTTTCCGGATATTATCCACGGACTTTATTGTTTTGAATGTTTTTTATCTGGGAACATTTAATTTTGTGCTTGGAAACACTAATTGGTTCCACATGGAGACACCAGCTCTACACATTCGCATTTTCTAGGGAGAAAGCTAGAGGAACTGCGACAAACAAACATGATATTTCTGTTTGTATAGATGACTTTTTATGCACTTGCCTAAAGAAAAGACTTTGCTTTTCTCCAAAACCATTTGTACTGTGATTTTGTGGGTCAATGGCATATGAATTCCACACCAGTTTCTCCGGATATGACTGGATGAAACAAGAAATAACCGGGTTTTTTTTGGCTAACTCAATTCAAAATATTGTGAAAGGCTCTGTGTTTGTCTTTTCTGGATATTATCGATGGACTTTATTGTTTTGAATGTTTTTATCAGGGAATATTTAATTTTGTACCATTGATAAACTAGTTGGTTCATCATGGGGACACCAGCTCCACACATTCATATTTTCTAGGGAGAAAGCTAGAGGAACTGAACAAACAAACATGATAGTTCTGTTGGTATAGATGACATTTTATGCACTTGCCTAACGAAAAGACTTTGCTTTTCTCCAAAATCATTTTTACTGTGATTTTCTCGGTCCATTGCATACGAATTCCACACCACTTTGTCCGGATATGACTGGATGAAACCAGAAATATCCGGTTGTGTTTTGGCTAACTCATCCCTGATATTGCTACAGCCTCTGTGTTTGTGTCTTCCAGATAGTATCCATGGACGTTATTGTTTTGACTATTTTTTATCCGGGAACATTTAATTTTGTGCTTGGAAACTCTAATTGGTTCCACATGGAGACACCAGCTCTACACATTTGTATTTTCTAGGGAGAAAGCTAGAGGAACTGCGACAAACAAACATGATATTTCTGTTTGTATAGATGACATTTTATGCACTTGCCTAATGAAAAGACTTTGCTTTTCTCCAAAACCATTTTTACTGTGATTTTCTCGCTCTATTGCATATGAAATCCAGACCAGTTTGTCCGGATATCACTGGATTAAACCAGAAATATCCGGGTTTTTTTTTGCTAACTCAATCTGAAATATTGTGCAAGACTCTGTGTTTGTGTTTTCTGGATATTATCGATGGAGTTTATTGTTTTGAATGTTTTTATCAGGGAACATATAATTTCGTACCGTTGAAACTAAATGGTTCATCATGGGAACAGCAGCTCTACACATTCGTAATTTCTAGGAAGAAAGATAGAGGAACTGCGAAAAACAAACATGATATTTCTGTTTGTATAGATGACATTTTATGCACTTGCCTAACGAAAAGACTTTGCTTTTCTCCAGAACCATTTTTACTGTGATTTTCTCGGTCCATTGCATATGAATTCCATATCAGTTTGTCCAGGTATGACTGCATGAAACCGGAAATATCGGTTTTGTTTTGGCTCACTCAATCCGAAATATTGCTACAGCCTCTGTGTTTGTGTTTTCAGGTATTATCAAAGAACTTTATTGTTTTGAATGTTTTTTATTGAGGAACATTTAATTTTATTTTGTGCTTGGAATCACTAATTGGTTCCACATGGAGACACCAGCTCTACACATTCGTATTTTCTAGGGAGAAAGCTAGAGGAACTGCGGGAAACACACATGATATTTCTGGTTGTATAGATGACATTTTATGCACTTGCCTAACGAAAAGACTTTGCTTTTCTCCAAAACCATTTTTAATGTGATTTTCTTGGTCCATTGAAAAGGAAATGCACACCAGTTTGTCTGCATATGACTGGATGAAACCGGGAATATTCGGTTATGTTTTGGGTAACTCAATCCGAAATATTGTGAAAGCCTCTGTGTTTGTGTTTTCTGGATATTATCGATGGACTTTATCGTTTTGAATGTTTTTATCAGAGAACATTTAATTTTGTACCGTTGAAATACTATTTGGTTCATCATGGGGACACCAGCTCTACACATTCGTATTTTCTAAGGAGAAAGCTAGAGGAACTGCAACAAACAAACATGATATTTTTGTTTGTATAGATGACATTTAATGCACTTACCTAAGGAAATGATTTTGCTTTTCTCCAAAACCATTTTTACTGTGATTTTCTCGGTCCATTGCATACGAATTCCACACCACTTTGTACGAATATGACTGGATGAAACCAGAAATATCCGGTTTACTTTTGGCTTACTCAATCCCAGATATTGCTACAGCCTCTGTGTTAGTGTTTTCTGAATATTATCAATGGACTTTATTGTTTTGAATGTTTTTATCAGGGAACATTTTATTTTGAGCTTGGATACAGTAATTGGTTCCACATGGAGACACCAGCTCTGCATATTCGTATTTTCTAGGGAGAAAGCTTGAGGAAGTGCGACAAACAAACATGATATTTCTGTTTGTATAGATGACATTTTATGCACTTGCCTAAAGAAAATACTTTGCTTTTCTCCAAAACCATTTTTACTGTGATTTTCTCGGTCCACTGCATAGGAATTCCACACCAGCTTGTCCGGATATGAGTGGATGAAACCGGAAATATCAGGCTATGTTTTGGCTAACTCAATCCCAGATATTGCTACAGACTCTCTGTTTGTGTTTTTCGGATATTATCCACGGACTTTATTGTTTTGAATGTTTTTTATCAGGGAACATTTAATTTTGTGGTTGGAAACACTAATTGGTACCAAATGGAGAAACAAGCTCTACACATTCCTATTTTCTAGGGAGAAAGCTAGAGGAACTGCGACAAACAAACATGATATTTCTGTTTCTATCGATGACATTTTATGCACTTGCCTAACGAAAAGACTTTGCTTTTCTCCAAAACCATTTGTACTCTGATTTTGTCGGTCCATGGCATATGAATTCCACACCAGTTTGTTCGGATATGACTGGATGAAACCAGAAATATCCGGTTGTGTTTTGTCTACCTCACTCCTAAATATTGTGAAAGCCTCTGTGTTTGTGTTTTCTGGATATTATTGATGGACTTTATTGTTTTGAATGTTTTTATCAGGGAACATTTAATTTTGTACCATTGATACACTAATTGGTTCATCATGGGAACACCAGCTCTACACATTCGAATTTTCTAGCGACAATGATAGAGGAACTGCAGCAAACAATCATGATATTTCTGTTTGTATAGATGACATTTTATGCACTTCCCTAACGGAAAGACTTTGCTTTTCTCGAAAACCATTTTTACTGTGATTTTCTCGGTCCATTGCATACAAATGCCACACCACTTTTTCTGGATATGACTGGATGAAACCAGAAATATCCTGTTTTCTTTTGGCTAACTCAATCCCAGATATTGCTACAGCCTGTCTGTTTATGTTTTCCGGATATTATCCACGGACTTTATTGTTTTGAATGTTTTTTATCTGGGAACATTTAATTTTGTGCTTGGAAACACTAATTGGTTCCACATGGAGACACCAGCTCTACACATTCGCATTTTCTAGGGAGAAAGCTAGACGAACTGCGACAAACATGATATTTCTGTTTGTATAGATGACTTTTTATGCACTTGCCTAAAGAAAAGACTTTGCTTTTCTGCAAAACCATTTGTACTGTGATTTTGTCAGTCCATGGCATATGAATTCCACACCTGTTTCTCCGGATATGACTGGATGTAACAAGAAATATCCGTTTTTTTTTTGGGCTAACTCAATTCAAAATATTGTGAAAGCCTCTGTGTTTGTCTTTTCTGGATATTATCGATGGACTTTATTGTTTTGAATATTTTTTATCAGGAAACATTTAATTTTGAGCTTAGATACACTAAATGGTTCCACATGGAGACACCAGCTCTAAATATTTGTATTTTCTAGGAAGAAAGCTAGAGGAACTGCAGCAAACACACATGATATTTCTGTTTGTATAGATGACATTTTTTGCACTTGCCTAACAAAATGACTTTGCTTTCCTCCAAAACCATTTTTACTGTGATTTTCTCGGTCCATTGCATATGAATTCCACACCAGTTTGTCCGCATGTGACTGGATGAACCCGGAAATATCCGGTTGTGTTTTGGCTAATTCAATCCGAAATATTGCTACAGCCTCTGTGTTTGTGTATTCCTGATATTATACATAGACTTTATTGTTTTTAATGATTTTATCAGGGAACATTTAATTTTGTACCCTAGATACACTAAATGGTTCCACATGGAGACACCAGCTCTACATATTTGTATTTTCTAGGGAGAAAGCCAGAGGAACTGCAGCAAACACACATGATATTTCTGTTTGTATAGATGACATTTTTTGCACTTGCCTAACGAAAAGACTTTGCTTTTCTCCAAAACCATTTTTTACTGTGATTTTCTCATTCCATTGCATACGAATTCCACACCAGTTTGTCCGGATATGACTGGATGAAAACAGACGTATACTGTGTGTTTTGGCTAACTCACTCCAAAATATTGTGAAGGCCTCTGTGTTTGTGTTTCCTGGATATTATCGATGGAGTTTATAGTTTTGAATGTTTTTTATCGGGGAACATTTAATTTTGTGCCATTGAAACACTAATTGGTTCATCATGGAGACACCAGCTCTACACATTCGTATTTTCTAGGGAGATAGCTAGCGCAACTGCGGCAAGCAAACATGATATTTCTGTTTGTATAGATGACATTTTATGCACTTGCCTAACGATAAGACTTTGCTTTTCCCAAAACAATTTGTACTGTGATTTTCTCGGTCCATTGCATACGAATTCTATACCACTTTGTCCGGATTTGACTGGAAGAAACCGGAAATATCCGGTTGTGTTTTGGCTAACTCAATCCCAGATATTGCCACAGCCTCTGTGTTTGTGTTTTCCAGATATTATCAATGGACTTTATTGTTTTGAAAGTTTATTATCAGGGAATATTTAATGTAATTTTATGCTTGGAAACACTAATTGGTTCCACATGGAGACACAAGCTCTACACATTCGTATTTTCTAGCGAGAAAGTTAGAGAAGCTGCAGCAAACAAACATGATATTTCTGTTTGTTTAGATTACATTTTATGCACTTTCCTAACGTAAAGACTTTGCTTTTCTCCAAAACCATTTTTACTGTGATTTCCTCGTTCCCTTGCATACGAATTCCACAGCAGTTTTTCCGGATATGACCGGATGAAACCGGAAATATCTGGTTTTGTTTTGGCTAACTGAATCCCAGATATTGCTACAGCCTCTGTGTTTATGTTTACCGGATATTATCAATGGACTTCATTGTTTTGAATGTTTTTATCAAGACACATTTATTTTTGTACCGTTGAAACACTAATTGGTTCATCATGGGGACACCAGCTCTACACAATCATATTTTCTAATGAGAAAGCTAGAGTAACTGCGGCAAACAAACATGATATTTCTCTTTGTATAGATGACATTTTATGCAATTGCCTAACGAAAGACTGCTTTTACCCAAAACCATTTTCACTGTGATTTGGTCGGTACATTGCATGCGAATTCCACATCAGTTTCTCCGGATAAGACTGGATGTAACCGGAAATATCCGGTTTTGTTTTGGCTAACTCAATCCCAGATATTGCTACAGCCTCTGTGTTTTTGTTTTCTGGATATTATCAACTTACTTTATTGTTTTGAATGTTTTTTTATCGGGGAGCATTTAATTATGTACCGTAGAAACACTAATTGCTTCCACATTGAGACACCAGCTCTACATATTTGTATTTTCTAGGGAGAAAGCTAGAGGACCTGCGACAAACAAACATGATATTTCTGTTTGTTAGATGACATTTTATCTACTTGCCTAATGAAAAGACTTTCCTTTTCTCCAAAACCATTTTTACTCTCATTTTCACCGTCCATTGCATGGGAATTCCACACCACTTTGTCCGGAAATGACTGGATGAAACCAGAAATATCCGGTGTTGTTTTTTGGCTAACTCAATCCCAGATATTGCTACAGCCTCTGTGTTTGTGTATTCCTGTTATGATCCAGGGACTTTATTGTTTTGAAAGTTTTTTATCAGGGAATATTTAATTTTATGCTTGAAACACTAATTAGTTCCACATGGAGACACCAGCTCCACACATTCGTATTTTCTAGGGAGAAAGCTAGAGGAACTGCGGCAAACAAACATGATATTTCTGTTTGTATAGAGGACATTTTATGCAGTTGCCTAACGAAAAGAGTTTGCTTTTCTCCAAAACCATTTTTACTGTGATTTTCTCGGTCCATTGCATACGAATTCCACACCCCTTTCTGCGGATATGACTGGATGATACTAGAAATATCCGGGTTTTTTTGGCTCATTCAATTCCAGATATTGCTACAGCCTCTGTGTTTCTGTATTCCTGATATTATCCACGGACTTTATTGTTTTGAAAGTTTTTTATTGGGGAACATTTTATTTTGAGCTTGGATACAGTAACTGGTTCCACATGGAGACACCAGTCTACACATTCGTATTTTCTAGGGAGAAATCTAGAGGAACTGCGGCAAACAAACCTGATATTACTCTTTGTATAGATGACATTTTATGCACTTGCCTAACGAAAAGACTTTGCTTTTCTCCAAAACCATTTTTACTGTGATTTTCTCGGTCTATTACATACGAATTCCAAACCACTGTGTCAGGATATGACTGGATGAAACCAGAAATATCCGGCTGTGTTTTGGCTAACTCAATCCGAAATATTGCTACAGCCTATGGATTTATGTTTTTGGATATTATCCTTGGACTTTATTGTTTTGAATGTTTTTATCAGGGAATATTTAATTTTGTACCGTTGAAACACTAATTGGTTCATCATGCAGACACTTGCTGTACACATTCGTATTTTCTAGGGAGATAGCTAGAGGAACTGCTGCAAACAAACATGATATTTCTGTTTGTATAGATGACATTTTACCTACTTACCTAATGAAATGACTTTGCTTTTCTCCAAAACCATTTGTACTGTGATTTTCTCGGTCCATTGCATAGGAATTCCACACCACTATATCCGGATATGACTGGATGAAACCGGAAATATCCGGTTTTGTTTTGGCTAACTCAATCTGAAATATTGTGAAAGGCTCTGTGTTTGTCTTTTCTGGATATTATCGATGGACTTTATTGTTTTGAATGTTTTTTTTTTATCAGGGAACATTTAATTTTGTACCGTTGAAACACTAATTGATTCATCATGGGGACACCAGCTCTACACATTTCTAGAAAGCTAGAGGAACTGCGGCAAACAAACATGATATTTCTGTTTGTATAGATGACATTTTATGCACTTGCCTAACGAAAAGACGTTGCTTTTCTCCAAAAGCATTTGAACTGTGATTTTCTTGGTCCATTGCATACTGATTCCACACCAGTTTGTCCGGATATGACTGGATGAAACCGGAAATATCCGGTTGTGTTTTGGCTAACTCAATGCGAAATACTGCAAAAGTCTCTGTGTTTGTGTTTTTTGGATATTATCGATGGACTTTATAGTTTTGAGTATTTTTATCAGGGAACATTTAATTTTGTACCATAGAAAAACTAATTGGTTCCACATGTGGACACCAGCTCTACACATTCCTATTTTCTAGGGAGAAAACTAGAGGAACTGCACAAACATACATGAGATTTCTGTTTGTATAGATGACATTTCATGCACTTACCTAACGAAAAGACCTTGCTTTTCTCCAAATCCATTTTTACTGTGATTTTCTCAGACGATTGCATATGATTTCCACAAAATTTTGTCCGGATTTGCCTGGATGAAACCAGAAATATCCGGTTTTGTTTTGGCTAACTCAACCCGAAATATTGTGTAAGCCTCTGTGTTTGTGTATTCCTGATATTATCCACGGACTTTATTCTTTTTGAATGTTTTTTTATCAGGGAAAATTTAATTTTGTGCTTGGAAACACTAATTTGTTCATCATGGGGACACCAGCTCTACACATTTGTATTTTCTAGGGAGAGAGCTATAAGAAATGTGGGAAACAAACATTATATTTCTGTTTCTATAGATGACATTTTATACACTGGCCTAACGAAAAGACTTTGCTTTTCTCCAAAACCATTTTTACTGTGATTTTTTCGGTCCATTGCATACGAATTCCACACCACATTGTCCGGATATGACTGCATGAAAACAGAAATATCCGGTTGTTTTTTGGCTAACTCAATCCGAAATATTGTGAAAGCCTCTGTGTTTGTGTATTCCTGATGTTATAAATGGACTTTATTGTTTTGAATGTTTTTTATCGGGGGACATTAAATTTTGTGCTTGGATACACTAATTGGTTCCACATGGAGACACCAACTCTATACATTTGTATTTTCTAGGGAGAATGCTAGAGGAACTGCGGCAAACAAACATGATATTTCTGTTTGTATAGATGAGATTTTATCTACATGCCTAATGAAAAGATTTTGCTTTTCTCCAAAATCATTTTGACTGGGATTTTCTCAGTCCATTTCATGGAATTCCACCGAATTTGGTTCCTATATGACTGGATGAAACCAGAAATATCCGGTTGTGTTTTGGCTAACTCAATCTGAAATATTGCTACAGCCTTTGTGTTTGTGTATTCCTGATATTATCCATGGACTTTATTGTTTTGAGGATTTTTTATCAAGGAACATTTAATTTTGTGCTTGGAAACACTAGTTTGTTCCTCTTGAAGACACCAGCTCTACACATTCGTATTTTCTAGGGAGAAAGCTGGAGGAACTGTGGCAAACAAACTTATTTCTGTTTGTATAGAAGATATTTTATGCACTTGCCTAATGAAAAGACTTTGCTTTTCTCCAAAACCATTTTTCCTATTATTTTCTCCGTCCATTGCATACGAATTCCACACCAGTTTACCGGATATGACTGGATGAAACCGGAAATATCCGGTTTTGTTTTGGCTAACTCAATCACAGATATTGCTATAGCCTCTGTGTTTGTGTTTATTGGATATTATGGACGTGCTTTATACTTTTGAATGTTTTTATCAGGGAACATTTAATTTTGTACCGTAGACACACTAATTGTTTCCACATGGAGACCCCAGATCTACACATTCGTATTTTCTAGGGAGAAATCTAGAGAAACTGCGGCAAACAAATATGATATTTCTGTTTGTATAGATGAAATTTTTTGCACTTGTCTAACGAAAAGACTTTGCTGTTCTCTAAAATCATTATTACTGTGATTTTCTGGGTCCATCACATACGAATTCCACATGACTTTGTCCGGATATGACTGGATGAAACCAGAAATATCCGGTTGTGCTTTGGCTTACTATATCCCAGATATTACTACAGCCTCTGTGTTTGTGTTTTCAGAATATTATTGATGGAGTTTATTGTTTTGAATGGTTTTTATCAGGGAACTTTTAATTTTGTATCGTAGAAACACTAATTGGTGCTACATGGAGATAGCAGCTCTACACTTTCGTATTTTCTAGGGAGAAAGCTAGAGGAACTGCGGCAAACAAACATGATATTTCTTTTGTATTGATGACATTTTATGCACTTGCCTAATGAAAAGACTTTGCTTTTCTCCAAAACTATTTTTACTGAGATTTTCTCCGCCAATTGCATATGAATTCCACCCCATTTTGTCCGGATATGACTGGATGACACTAGAAATATCCGATTGTGTTATGGCTAACTCCATCCCAGATATTGCTACAGCCACTGTGTTTGTGTTTTCTGGATATTATCAACGGAGTTTATGGTTTTGAATGTTTTTATCAGGAAACATTTAATTTTGTACCATTGAAACACTAATTGGTTCCTCATGGAGACACAACCTCTACACATTCGTATATTCTAGGGAGAAAGCTACAGGAACTGGCGCAAACAAACATGATATTTCTGTTTATATAGATGACATTTTTTGCACTTGCCTAACGAAAAGACTTTGCTTTTCTCCAAAAGGTATTTTACCGCGATTTTCTGGGTCCATTGCATACGAATTCCAACCCACTTTGTCCAGATATGCCTGGATGAAACCAGAAATATCCGGATGTGTTTTGGCTAACTCAATCCCAGATATTGATACAGCCTCTGTGTTTCTGTTTTCTGGATATTATCAACGGACTTTATTGTTTTGAATGTTTTTTATCAGGGAACATTTAATTTTGTACCGTAGATACACTAATTGGTTCCATATGGAGACAGCAGCTCTACACATTCGTATTTTCTAGCAAGAAAGCTAGAGTAATTGCGGCAAAGAAACATGACATTTCCGTTTGTATAGATGACATTTTATGCACCGGCCGAAGGAAAATATTTTGCTTTTATCTAAAACCATTTTTACTGTGATTTTCTCGGTCCATTGCATACAAATTCCACCCCACTTTTTCCGGATATGACTGGATGCAACCAGAAATATCCGGTTGTGTTTTGGCTAACTCAATCCCAGATATTGCTACAGCCTCAGTGTTTGTTTTTTCTGGATATTATCAACGGACTTTATTGTTTTGAATATTTTTATCAGGGAACATTTAATTTTGTGCTGGGAATCACAAATTTGTTCCACATGGAGACCCCAGCTCTACACATTCATCTTTTCTAGGGAGAAAGCCAGAGGAAATGCGGGAAAGTAACATGATATTTCTGTTTGTATAGATGACATTTTATGTACTTTCCTAATGAAAAGACGTTGCTTTTCTCCAAAACCATTTTTACTGTGATTTTCTCGGTCCATTACATACGAATTCCACACCACTTTGTACGAATATTCTGGATGAAAACAGAAATGTCCGTTTGTGTTTTGGCTAACTCAATCCCAGATATTGCTACAGCCTCTGTGTTTGTGTTTTCTGGATATTATCGATGGACTTTATTGTTTTGAATGTTTTTATCAGGCAACTTTTAATTTTGTACCCTAGAAACTCTAATTGGTTCAACATAGAGACCCCAGCTCTAAACATTCGTATTTTCTAGGGAGAAATCTAGAGGAACTGCGGCAATCACACATGATATTTCTGTTTGTATAGATGACATTTTATGCACTTGTCTAACAAAAAGATTTGCTTTTCTCCAAAACCATTTTTACTGTGTTTTTCTCAGTCTAAGGCATATGAACTCGAAACCACTTTGTCCGGATATGCCTGGATCAAACCAGAAAGATCCGGTTGTTTTCTTTGCTAACACAATCCGAAATAATGTGAAAGCTTCTGTGTTTGTGTTTTCTGCATATTATGAACGGACTTTATTGTTTTGAGTGTTTTTATCACGGAACATTTAATTTTGTACTGTAGAAACACTAATTGGTTCCACATGGAGACACCAGCTCTACACATTCAAATTTTCTAGGGAGAAAGCTAGAGGAACTGCAGCACACAAACATGATATTTCTGTTCATATAGATGACATTTTATGCACTTGCCTAATGAAAAGACTTTGCTTTTCTCTAAAACCATTTTTACTGTGATTTTCTCAGCTCATTGCATATGAATTCCACCCCACTTTGTCTGGATAAGACTGGATGAAACCGCAAATATCAGGTTTTGTTTTGGCTAACTCAATCCCAGATATTGCTACAGCTTCTGTGTTTGTGTATTCCTGATATTATCCACGGACTTTATTATTTTGAATGTTTTCATCAGGGAACAATTAATTTTGTACCATAGAAACACTAACTGGTTCCACATGGTGACACCAGCTCTGCACATTTGTATTTTCTAGGGAGAAAACTAGAGGAACAGTGGCAAACAAACATGATATTTCTGTGTGTATAGATGACATTTTATGCACTTGCCTAATGAAAAGACTTTGCTTTTCTACAAATCATTTTTACTGTGATTTTCTGGGTCCATTGCATACGAATTCCGCACCACTTTGTCCGGATATGACTGGATGAAAACAGAAACATCCTATTGTGTTTTGACTAACTATATCCCAGATATTGCTACAGCCTCAGAGTTTTTTTTTTTTCTGGATATTATCCATGGACTTTATAGTTTTGAATGTTTTTATTAGGGAACATTTAATTTTGTACGATAGAAACACTAATTTTCCACATGGATACACCAGCTCTACATATTTGTATTTTCTAGGGAGAAAGATAGAGGAACTGCGGCAAACAAACATGATATTTCTGGTTGTATAGACGACATTTTATGCACTTGCCTAAGGAATAGACTATATTTTTCCCAAAACAATTTTTATTATGATTTTCTCGGTCCATTGCATACGAATTCCACTCTACTTTGTCTGTATTTGAGTGAATGAAACCAGAAATATCCGGTTTTGTTTTGGCTAACTCAATCCCAGATATTGCTACAGCCTCTGTGTTTGTGTATTCCTGATATTATCCACGGACTTTATTGTTTTGAATGTTTTTTATCAGGGAACATTCAATTTTGTGCTTGGAAACACTAATTGGTTCCCCATGGAGGCACCAGTCTACACCTTCGTATTTTCTAGGGAGAAAGCTAGAGGAACTGCGGCCAACAAACATGATATTTGTGTTTGAATAGATGACATTTTATGCACTTGCCTAAGGAAAAGACTGCTTTTCTCCAAAACCATTTTTACTGTGATTTTCTGGGTCCATTGCATACGAATTCCACACCACTTTGTCCGGATATGACTGGATGAAAACAGAAACATCCTATTGTGTTTTGACTAACTATATCCCAGATATTGCTACAGCCTCAGAGTTTTTTTTTTTCTGGATATTATCCACGGACTTTATAGTTTTGAATGTTTTTATTAGGGAACATTTAATTTTGTACCATAGAAACACTAATTTTCCACATGGATACACCAGCTCTACATATTTGTATTTTCTAAGGAGAAAGCTAGAGGAACTGCGGCAAACAAACATGATATTTCTGGTTGTATAGACGACATTTTATGCACTTGCCTAAGGAATAGACTATATTTTTCCCAAAACAATTTTTATTGTGATTTTCTCGGTCCATTGCATACGAATTCCACTCTACTTTGTCTGTATTTGAGTGAATGAAACCAGAAATATCCGGTTCTGTTTTGGCTTACTATAACCCACATATTGCTACAGCCTCAGTGTTTGTTTTTTCTGGATATTATCAACGGACTTTATTGTTTTGAATGTTTTTATAAGGGAACATTTAATTTTCTGCTGGGAATCACAAATTCGTTCCACATGGAGACCCCAGCTCTACACATTCGTATTTTCTAGGGAGAAAGCTAGAGGAACTGAGGCAAACAAACATGATATTTCTGTTTGTATAGATGACATTTTGTGCACTTGCCTAAAGAAAAGACTTTGCTTTTCTCCAAAACCATTTTTACTGTGATTTTCTCGGTCCATAGCATACGAATTCCACCCCACTTTGTCTGGCTATGCCTGGATGTAAACAGAAATATCCGGTTGTGTTTTGGCTAACTGAAATACAGATATTGCTACAGACTCTGTGTGTGTGTTTTCCGGATATTATCGATGGACTTTACTGTTTTGAATGTTTTTGTCAGGCAACATTTAATTCTGTACCATAGAAACACTAATTGGTTCAACATGGAGACACCAGCTCTACACATTCTTATTTTCTAGGCAGAAAGCTAGAGGAACTGCGGCAAACAAAGATGATATTTCTGTTTGTATAGATGACATTTTATGCACTTGCCTAACAAAAAGACTTTGCTTTTCTACAAAATCATTTTTACTGTGATTTTCTCGGTCCATTTCACACGAATTCCACACCACTTTGTCCGGATATGCCTGGATGAAACAAGAAATATCTGGTTGTGTTTTGGCTAACTCAATCTGAAATATTGTGAAAGCCTCTGTCTTTGTTTTTTCTGCATATTATGAATGGACTTTATTGTTTTGAGTGTTTTTATCAGGGAACATTTAATTTTGTACCGTAGAAACACTAATTGGTTCCTCATGGAGTCACCAGCTCTACACATTCTTATTTTCTAGGGAAAAAGCTAGAGGAACTGTGGCACAAAAACATGATATTTCTTTTTGTATAGATGACATTTTATGCACTTGCCTAACGCAAAGACTTTGCTTTTCTCTAAAACCCTTTTTATTGTGATTTTTTCCATCCATTGCATATGAATTCTACCCCACTGTGTCCGGAAATGACTGGATGAAACCGGAAATATCCGGTTTTGTTTTGGCTAACTCAATCCCAGATATTGCTACAGCCTCTGTGTTTGTGTATTCCTGATATTATCCACGGACTTTATTGTTTTGAATGTTTTTTTTTTATCAGGGAACATTCAATTTTGTGCTTGGAAACACTAATTGGTTCCCCATGGAGGCACCAGTCTACACCTTCGTATTTTCTAGGGAGAAAGCTAGAGGAACTGCGGCCAACAAACATGATATTTGTGTTTCAATAGATGACATTTTATGCACTTGCCTAAGGAAAAGACTTTGTTTTTCTCCAAAACCAATTTTTACTGTGATTTTCTGGGTCCATTGCATACGAATTCCACACCACTTTGTCCGGATATGACTGGATGAAAACAGAAACATCCTATTGTGTTTTGACTAACTATATCCCAGATATTGCTACAGCCTCAGAGTTTTTTTTTTTTTTTTCTGGCTATTATCCACGGACTTTTTTTTTTTTTTTTTGACAGGCAGAGTGGACAGTGAGAGAGAGAGACAGAGAGAAAGGTCTTCCTTTTGCCGTTGGTTCACCCTCCAATGGCCACCATGGTAGTGCGCTGTGGCCGGCGCACTGCGCTGTTCCGATGGCAGGAGCCAGGTGCTTATCCTGGTCTCCCATGGGGTGCAGAGCCCAAGCACTTGGGCCATCCTTCACTGCACTGCCTGGCCACAGCAGAGAGCTGGCCTGGAAGAGGGGCAACCGGGACAGGATCGCTGCCCCGACCGGGACTAGAACCTAGTGTGCCGGTGCCGCAAGGCGGAGGATTAGCCTGTTGAGCCACGGCGCCGGCCTATCCACGGACTTTATAGTTTTGAATGTTTTTATTAGGGAACATTTAATTTTGTACCGTAGAAACACTAATTGGTTCCACATGGAGACACCAGCTCTACATATTTGTATTTTCTAGGGAGAAAGCTAGAGGAACTGCGACAAACAAACATGATATTTCTGTTTGTTTAGATGACATTTTATCTACTTGCCTAATGAAGAGACTTTCCTTTTCTCCAAAACCATTTTTACTCTCATTTTCACGGTCCATTGCATACGAATTCCACACCACTTTGTCCGGAAATGACTGGATGAAAAAAGAAATATCCGGTGTTGTTTTTTGGCTAACTCAATCCCAGATATTGCTACAGCCTCTGTGTTTGTGTATTCCTGATATGATCCATGGACTTTATTGTTTTGAAAGTTTTTTATCAGGGAACATTTAATTTTATGCTTGAAACACTAATTGCTTCCACATGGAGACACCAGCTCCACACATTCGTATTTTCTAGGGAGAAAGCTAGAGGAACTGCGGCAAACAAACATGATATTTCTGTTTGTATAGAGGACATTTTATGCAGTTGCCTAACAAAAAGAGTTTGCTTTTCTCCAAAACCATTTTTACTGTGATTTTCTCGGTCCATTGCATATGAATTCCACACCACTTTGTGCGGATATGACTGGATCATACTAGAAATATCCAGTTTTGTTTGGCTCACTCAATTCCAGATATTGCTACAGCCTCTGTGTTTCTGTATTCCTGATATTATCCATGGACTTTATTGTTTTGAAAGTTTTTTATTGGGGAACATTTTATTTTGAGCTTGGATACAGTAACTGGTTCCACATGGAGACACCAGTCTACACATTCGTATTTTCTAGGGAGAAATCTAGAGTCACTGCGGCAAACAAACCTGATATTACTGTTTGTATAGATGACATTTTATGCACTTGCTAACGAAAAGACTTTGCTTTTCTCCAAAACCATTTTTACTGTGATTTTCTCGGTCTATTACATACGAATTCCAAACCACTGTGTCAGGATATGACTGGATGAAACCAGAAATATCCGGCTGTGTTTTGGTTAACTCATTCCGAATTATTGCTACAGCCTTTGGATTTATGTTTTTGGATATTATCCATGGACATTATTGTTTTGAATGTTTTTATCAGGGAACATTTAATTTTGTACCGTTGAAACATTAATTGGTTCATCATGCAGACACCAGCTGTACATATTCGTATTTTCTAGGGAGATAGCTAGAGGAACTGCGGCAAACAAACATGATATTTCTGTTTGTATAGATGACAGTTTAGGCACTTGCTTAATGAAAAGACTTTTCTTTTCTCCAAAACCATTTTTACTGTGATTTTCTCGGTCCATTGCATAGGAAATCCACACCACTATATCTGGATATGACTGGATGAAACCGGAAATATCCGTTTTTTTTTTGGCTAACTCAATCCGAAATATTGTGAAAGCCTCTGTGTTTGTGTTTTCTGGATATTATCGATGGACTTTATTGTTTTGAATGTTTTTTTTTTATCAGGGAACATTTAATTTTGTACCGTAGAAACACTAATTGGTTCATCATGGGAACACCAGCTCTACACAATCAAATTTTCTAGGGAGAATGCTAGAGGAACTGCGGCAAACAAACATGATATTTCTGTTTGTATAGATGACATTTTATGCACTTGCCTAACGAAAAGACGTTGCTTTTCTCCAAAACCATTTGAACTGTGATTTTCTCGGTCAATTGCATACTTATTCCACACCAGTATGTCTGGATATGACTGGATGAAACCGGAAATATCCGGTTGTGTTTTGGCTAACTCAATGCGAAATACTGCAAAAGTCTCTGTGTTTGTGTTTTTTGGATATTATCGATGGACTTTATTGTTTTGAGTATTTTTATCAGGGTACATTAAATTTTGTACCGTAGAAAAACTAATTGGTACCACATGTGGACACCAGCTCTACACATTCCTATTTTCCAGGGAGAAAGTTAGAGGAACTGCGGCAAACATACATGAGATTTCTGTTTGTATAGATGACATTTCATGCACTTACCTAACGAAAAGACCTTGCTTTTCTCCAAATCCACTTTTACTGTGATTTTCTCAGACGATTGCATATGATTTCCACAAAATTTTGTCCGGATTTGCCTGGATGAAACCGGAAATATCCGGTTTTGTTTTGGCTAACTCAATTGGAAATACTGTGAAAGCCTTTGTGTTTGTGTATTCCTGATATTATTCAAGGACTTTATTGTTTTTCAATGGTTTTTATCAGGGAAAATTTAATTTTGTGCTTGGAAACACTAATTGGTTCATCATGGGGACACCAGCTCTACACATTTGTATTTTCTAGGGAAAAAGCTAGAGGAACTGAGGCAAACAAACATGATATTTCTGTTTGTATAGATGACATTTTATACACTGCCCTAACGAAAAGACTTTGCTTTTCTCCAAAACTATTTTTACTGTGATTTTCTCGGTCCATTGCATAGGAATTAAACACAGGTTTGTCCGGATAAAACTGGATGATACCGGAAAAATCTGGTTGTTTTTTGGCTAACTCAATCACAGATATTGCTAAAGCCTCTGTGTTTGTGTTTTTCGGATATTATCAACGGACTTTATTATTTTTTTCAAAGTTTTTTATCTGGGAACATTTAATTTTTTGCTAGATACACTAATTGGATTCACATGGAGACACCAGCTCTACATATTCGTATTTTCTAGGGAAAAGCTAGAGGAACTGCGGCAAACACACATGATATTTCAGTTTATTTCGATGAAATTTTATGCACTTGCCTAACGAAAAGACTTTGCTTTTCTCCAAAACCATTTTTACTGTGATTTTCTCAGTCCATTGCATACGAATTCCACACCACTTTTCCCGGATATGACTGGATGAAACCAGAAATATCAAGTTGTGTTTTGGCTAACTCATTCCGAAATATTTTGAAACACTCTGTGTTTATTTATTCTGTATATTATCCTCGGAATTTATTGTTTTGAATGTTTTTTTCTGGAAATATTTAATTTTGTACCATTGAAACACTAATTGGTTCATCATGGGGACACCAAGTCTACACATTCCTATTTTCTAGAGAGAAAGCTAGAGGAACTGTGACAAACAAACATGATATTTCTGTTAGTTTCAATGACATTATATGCACTTTCCTGTCAAAAAGACTTTGCTTTTCTCCAAAACAATTTTTATTGTGATTTTCTCGGTCCATTGCATATGAATTCCACTCCAGTTTGTCCGGATATTACTGGATAAAACCGGAAATATTCGGTTGTGTGTTGGCTAACTCAATCCCAGATATTGCTACAGCCTCTGTGTTTGTGTTTTCCAGATATTATCAATGGAGTTTATTGTTTTGAAATTTTTTTATCGGGGAACATTGAATTTTGAGCTTAGATACTCTGATTGGTTCCACAGGGAGACACATGCTCTACATACTTGTATTTTCTATAAAGTAAGGTAGAGGAACAGTGGCAAACAAACATGATATTTCTGTTAGTTTCGATGACATTTTATGCACTTGCCTAACAAAAAGATTTTGCTTTTCTCCAAAGCCATTTTTACTGTGATTTTCTCAGTCCATTGCATAGGAACTCCACACCACTTTGTCTGGATATGACTGGATGAAACCAGAAATATCCGGTTGGTTTTTGGCTAACTCAATCCGAAATATTGTGAAAGCCTTTGTGTTTGTGTTTTCCGGATATTATCGTTGTACTTTATTGTTTTGAATATTTTTTTCAGGGAACATTTAATTTTGTGCTTGGAAACACTAATTGGTTCCACATGGAGACACCAGCTCTACACATTCGTATTTTCTAGGGAGAAAGCTATAGGAACTTTGGCAAACAAACATGATATTTCTGTTTGTATAGATGACATTTTATGCACTTGCCTAATGAAAAGACTTTGCTTTTCTCCAAAACCATTTTTACTGTGATTTTCTCGGTCCATTGCATACGAATTCCACACCAGTTTGTCCGGATATGACTGGATTAAGGCAGAAATATGCTGTTGTGTTTTGGCTAACTCAATCCAAAATATTGTGAAAGCTGCTGTGTTTGTGTTTTCTGGATATTATCGATGGAGTTTATTGTTTTGAATGTTTTTATCAGGGAACATTTAATTTCGTACCGTTGAAACACTAATTGGTTCATCATGGGAACAACAGCTCTACACATTTGTATTTTCTAGGGAGAAAGCAAGAGGAACTGCGGCAAACAAGCATGGTATTTCTGTTTGTATAGATGACATTTTATGCACTGGCCTAACGAAAAGACTAAGGTTTTCTCCAAAACCAATTTTGACTCTGATTTTCTAGGTCCATTGCATATGAAGTCCATACCAGTTTGTCCTGATATGATTGGATGAAACCAGAAATATCCGGTTTTGTTTTGGCTAACTCAATCGCAGCTATTGCTACAGCCTCTGTGTTTGTGTATTCCTCATATTATCCATGGATTTAATTGTTTTGAATGTTTTTTATCGGGGAATATTTAATTTTCTGATGGGAAACACTAATTGGATCCACATGGAGACACTAGCGCTACATATTTGTATTTTCTAGGGAGAAAGCTACAGTAACTGCGACAAACAAACATGATATTTCTGTTTTTATAGATGACATTTTATGCACTTGCAAACGAAAAGACTTTGCTTTTCTTCAAAACCATTTTTCCCGTGATTTTCTCATTCCATTGCATACGAATTCCACTCCAGTTTACCGGATATGACTTGATGAAACCGGAAGTATCCGGTTTTGTTTTGGCTAATTCAATCCCAGATACTGCTACAGCCTATGTGTTTTTCTATTCTGGATGTTATCAACGGACTTATTGTTTTGGATATTTTTTATCGGGCAACATTTAATTTTGTGCTTGGAATCACTAATTGGTTCCACATGGAGACAGCAGCTCTACACATTCGTATTTTCTAGGGAGAAAGCTAGAGGAACTGCGGCAAACAAACATGATATTTCTGTTTGTATAGATGATATTTTATGCACTTGCCTAACGAAAAGACTTTGCTTTTCTCTAAAACCATTTTTACTCTGATTTTCTCGGTCCATTGCATACGAATTCCACCCCACTTTGTCCGGATTAACTGGATGAAACTGGAAATATGCTGTTGTGTTTTGGCTAACGCAATCCCAGATACTGCTACAGCCACTGTGTTTGTGTTTTCCGGACATTATCAACGGACTTTATTGTTTTGAATGTTTGTTATCAGGGAACATTTAATTTTGGGCTTGGATACAGTAATTGTTTCCATATGAAGACACCACTTCTACATATTCGTATTTTCTATGGAAAAAGCTAGAGGAACTGCGGCAAACAAACAGGATATTTCTTTTTGTATCAATGACATTTTATGCACTTGCCTAACGAAAAAAACTTTGCTTTTCTCCAAAACCATTTTTACTGTGATTTTCTCGGTCCATTGCATATGATTTCCACACCACTTTGTCCGGATATGACTGGATGAAACCGGAAATATCCGGTTGTGTTTTGGCTAACTCAATATCAGATATTGCTACAGCCTCTGTGTTTGTGTGTTCCTGATATTAACAAAGGACTTTATTATTTTGAATGTTTTTTATCAGGGAACATTTAATTTTGTGCTTGGAATCACTAATTGGTTCCACATGGAGACACCAGCTCTACACATTCGTATTTTCTAGGGAGAAAGCTCGAGGAACTGCGACAAACAAACATGATATTTCTGTTTGTATAGATGACGTTTTATACCCTTGCCTAAATAAAATACTTTGGTATTCTCCAAAACCAATTTTACTCTGATTTTCTCGGTCCATTGCATATGAATTCGAAACCATTTTGTCTGGATATGACTGGATGAAACCAGAAATATCCGGTTGTGTTTTGGCTAACTCAATGCGAAATATTGTTAAAGTTTCTGTATTTTTGTTTTCCCAGATATTATCGATGGACTTTATTGTTTTGAATGTTTTTTTTCGGGGAACATTTAATATTGTTCCAGAGAAACATTAATTGGTTCGTGATGGGGACACCAGCTCTACACATTCGTATTTTCTAGGGAGAAAACTAGAGGAACTGCGGCAAACAAACATGATATTTCTGTTTGTATAGATGACATTTTATGCACTTGCCTAAAGAAAAGACTTTGCTTTACTCCAAATCCATTTTTACTGTGATTTTCTCGGTCCATTACATACGAATTCTACACCACTTTGTCCGGGTATGACTGCATGGAACTGGAAATATCCGGTTTTTTTTTGGCTAACTCAATCCCAGATATTGCTGTAGCCTCTGTTTTTGTCTTTTCCAAATATTATCCATGGACGTTATTGTTTTGAATGTTTTATATCTGGGAATATTTAACTTTCTGCTTGGAAAAACTTATTGGTTCCACATGGAGACACCAGCTCTACACATTCATATTTTCTAGGGAGAAAGCTCGAGGAACTGTGGCAAACAAACATGATATTTCTGTTTGTATAGATGACATTTTATGCACTTGCCTAATGAAAAGACTTTGCTTTTCTCCAAAACCATTTATACTGTGATTCTAAAGGCCAATTGCATACGAATTCTACACCATTTTGTCTGGATATGAGTGGATGAAACCGGAAATAACCGGTTTTGTTTTGGATAACTCAATCCCAGATATTGCTTTCGCCTCTGTGTTTGTGTTTTCCGGATATTATCCACGGACTTTATTGTTTTGATAGTTTTTTATCAGGGAACATTTAATTTTGTGCTTGGAAACACTAATTGGTTCCACATGAAGAAACCTGCTCTACACATTCGTATTTTCTAGGGAGAAAGCTAGAGGAACTGCGACATACAAACATGATATTTCTGTTTGTATCAATGGCATTTTATGCACCTGCCTAACGAAAAGACTTTGCTGTTCTCCAAAACCATTTTTCCAGTTATTTTCTCGGGCCATTGTATACGAATTCTACACCTGTGTGTCCGTATATGAATGGATGAAACCAGAAATATGCGGTTGTGTTTTGGCTATCAATCCGAAAAATTGTGAAAGCCACTGTGTTTGTTTTTTCTGGATATTATCGATGGACTTTATTGTTTTGAATGTTTTTATCAGGGAATATTTTATTTTTAGCTTGGATAATTTAATTCTTTCCACATGGAGACACCAGCTCTACAGATTCGTATTTTCGAGGGAGAAAGGTTGAGTAACTTCGGCAAACAAACACAATATTTCTGTTTGTATAGATGACATTTTATGCAGTTGCCTAAAGAAAGACATTGCTGTTCTCCACAACCATTTTTCCTGTGATTTTCTCGGTCCACTGCATTCAAATTCCACACCAGTTTGTCCGGATATGACTGGATGAAACTGTAAATATCCGGTTTTATTTTAGCTAACTCAATCCCAGATATTGCTACAGCCTCTGTGTTTGTGTTTTTCTGAGATTATCCACGGACTTTATTGTTTTGAATGTTTTTATCAGGGAACATTTAATTTTGTACCGTAGAAACACTAATTGGTTCCACATGGAGACACCAGCTCTACACCATCGTATTTTTAAGGAAGAAAGCTAGAGGAACTGCGGCAAACAAACATGATATTTATGTTTGTATATATGACATTTTATGCACTTGCCTAATTAAAAGACTTTGCTTTTCTCCAAAACCATTTTTACTGTGATTTTCTCGGTCCCTTGCATACTAATTCCTCACCAGTTTGTCCGGATATGACTGGATGAAACCAGAACTATCCGGTTGTGTTTTGGCTAACTCAATCCGAAATATTGTGAAAGCCTCTGTGTGTTTTCTGGATATTATCTATGGACTGTATTGTTTAGAATGTTTTTATCAGGGAACATTTAATTTTGTACCATTGATACACTAATTGGTTCATCATGGGATCACCAGCTCTACACATTCGTATTTTCTCGATAGAAAGCTAGAGGAACTGCAACAAACAAAACAATATCTCTGTTTGTATAGATGACATTAAATGCACTTGCCTAACGAAAAGACCTTGCTTTTCTCCAAAACCATTTTTACTGTGATTTTCTCAGCCCATTGCATACTAATTCCACACCAGTTTGTCCGGATATGACTGGATGAAACCAGAACTATCCGGTTGCGTTTTGGCTAACTCAATCCGAAATATTGTGAAAGCCTGAGTGTTTATGCTTTTTGGATATTATTGATGGACTTTATTGTTTTGAATGTTTTTATCAAGGAACATTTCATTTTCTACAGTTGAAACACTAATTGGTTCATCATGGGGACACCAGTTCCACAAATTCGTATATTATTCAGAGAAAAATAGAGGAACTGCAGCAAACATACATGATATTTCTGTTTGTATCAATGAATTTTATGCACTTACCTAATGAAAACACATTGCTTTTCTTCAAAACCTTTTGGACTATTATTTTATCGGTCCATTGCATACGAATTCCACACCAGTTTGTCCGTATATGACTGGATGAAAACAGAAATATACGGTAGTGTTTTGGCTAACTCATTCTGAAATATTGTGAAAGCCTCTGTGTTTCTGTTTCTGGATATTATCGATGGACTTTATTGTTTTGAATGTTTTTATCAGGGTGCATTTAATTTTGTGCTTGGAAACACTAATTGGTTACACATGAAGGTACCTGCTCTGCACGTTCGTATTTTCTAGGGAGAAAGCTAGAGGAACTGCGGCAAACAAACATGATATTTCTGTTTGTATCAATGACATTTTATGCACTTGCCTAACAAAAAGACTTTGCTTTTCTCCAAAACCATTTTTACTGTGATTTTCTCGGTCCATTGCATACTAATTCCACACCACTTTGTCCGGATATGACTGGATGAAACCGGAAATATCCAGTTGTGTTTTGGCTAACTCAATCCCAGATATTGCTACAACTTCTGATTTTGTGTTTTCTGGATATTATTCACGGACTTTATTGTTTTGAATGTTTTTTATCGGGGAACATTTTATTTTGATTTTGGATACAGTAATTGGTTCCACATGGAGACACCAGCTCTACAAATTCTTATTTTCTAGGGAGAAAACTAGAGGAACTGCCTCAAACAAACATGTTATTTCTGTTTGTATAGGTGACATTTTATGCATTTGCCTAATGAAAAGACTTTGCTTTTCTCCAAAACCATTTTTACTGTGATTTTCTCGGTCCATTGCTTATGAATTCCATACCAGTTTGTGCGGGTATGACTGGATGAAACGAGAAATACTCCGGTTTTTTTTTGGCTAACTCAATCCCAGATATTGCTACAGACTCTGTGTTTGTGTATTCCTGATATAATCCACGGACTTTATTGTTTTGTATTTTTTTTATCGGGGAACATTTAATGGTGTTTGGAAACACTAATTGGTTCATCATGGGAACACCAGCTCTACACATTCGTATTTTCTAGGGAGAATGCTAGAGGAACTGCAACAAACAAACATGTTATTTCTGTTTGTATAGGTGACATTTTATGCACTTGCCTAATGAAAAAACATTGCTTTTCTCCAAAACCATTTTTAATCTGATTTTCTTGGTCCATTGCATACGAATTCCACTCCAGTGTGTCCGGATAGGACTGGATGAAACCAGAAATATCCGGTTGTGTTTTGGCTAACTCAATCCGAAATATTGTGAAAGCCTCTGTGCTTGTGTTCGGGATATTATCGATGGACTGTATTGTTTTGAATTTTTTCATCAGGGAACATTTAATTTTGTACCGTTGAATCACTAATTGGTTCATCATGGGGACTTCAGCTCCACACAATCATATTTTCTAGGGAGAAAGCTAGAGGAACTGTGGCAAACATGATATTTCTGTTTGTATAGATGACATTTTATGCACTTGCCTAACGAAAAGACTTTGCTTTCTCCAACACCATTTTTACGGTGATTTTCTCCGTCCACTGCATACGAATTCCACCCCACTTTGTCCGGATATGACTGGATGAAACCAGAAATATCCGGTTGAGTTTTGGCTAACTCAATCCGAAATATTGTGGAAGTCTCTGTGTTTGGGATTTCTGGATATTATAGTTGGACTATATTGTTTTGAATGTTGTTATCAGGGGTCATTTAATTTTGTACCGTTGAAACAGTAATTGGTTCAACATGGGAACACCAGCTCTACACACTCGTATTCTCTAGGGAGAAAACGAGAGGAAGTGCGGCAAACAAACATGATATTTCGGCTTGTATAGATGACATTTTATGCACTTGCCTAACGAAAAGACTTTGCTTTTCTCCAAAACCAATTTTACTATGATTTTCTCGGTCCATTGCATATGAATTCCACACCACATTGTCCAGATATGACTGCATGAAAACAGAAATATCCGGTTGTGTTTTGGCTAACTCAATCCGAAATATTGTGAAAGCCTCTGTGTTTGTGTATTCCTGATGTTATAAATGGACTTTATTGTTTTGAATGTTTTTTATCGGGGGACATTAAATTTTGTGCTTGGATACACTAATTGGTTCCACATGGAGACACCAACTCTATACATTTGTATTTTCTAGGGAGAATGCTAGAAGAACTGTGGCAAACAAACATGATATTTCTGTTTGTATAGATGACATTTTATCTACATGCCTAATGAAAAGACTTTGCTTTTCTCCAAAATCATTTTGACTGGGATTTTCTCTGTCCATTGCATGGAATTCCACCGAATTTTGTGCGTATATGACTGGATGAAACCAGAAATATCCGGTTGTGTTTTGGCTAACTCAATCCGAAATGTTGCTACAGCCTTTGTGTTTGTGTATTCCTGATATTATCCATGGACTTTATTGTTTTGAGTGTTTTTTATCAAGGAAAATTTAATTTTGTGCTTGGAAACACTAGTTTGTTCCACTTGAAGACACCAGCTCTACACATTCGTATTTTCTAGGGAGAAAGCTAGAGGAACTGCGGCAATCAAACTTATTTCTGTTTGTATAGAAGATATTTTATGCACTTGCCTAATGAAAAAACTTTGCTTTTCTCCAAAAAACATTTTTCCTTTTATTTTCTCGGTCCATTGCATACGAATTCCACACCAGTTTACCGGATATGACTGGATGAAACCGGAAATATCCGGTTTTGTTTTGGCTAACTCAATCCCAGATATTGCTACAGCCTCTGTGTTTGTGTTTTCAGAATATTATTGATGGAGTTTATTGTTTCGAATAGTTTTTATCAGGGAACTTTTAATTTTGTACTGTGGAAACACTAATTGGTGCTACATGGAGATAGCAGCTCTACACATTCGTATTTTCTAGGGAGAAAGCTAGAGGAAGTGCGGCAAACAAACATGATATTTCTTTTGCATTGATGACATTTTATACACTTGCCTAACGAAAAGACTTTGCTTTTCTCCAAAACTATTTTTACTGAGATTTTCTCCGTCCATTGCATACGAATTCCACCCCATTTTGTCCGGATATGACTGGATGACACCAGAAATATCCGGTTGTGTTATGGCTAACTCCATCCCAGATATTGCTACAGCCACTGTGTTTGTGTTTTCTGGATATTATCAACGGACTTTATGGTTTTGAATGTTTTTATCAGGGAACATTTAATTTTGTACCATTGAAACACTAATTGTTTTCACATGGAGACACCAGCTCTACACATTCGTATTTTCTAGGGAGAAAACTAGAGAAACTGCTGCAAACAAAGATGATATTTATGTTTGAATAGATGACATTTTATACACTTTCCTAAGGAAAAGACTTTGCTTTTCTCCAAAACAATTTTTCTTGTGATTTTCTTGGTCCATTGCATAAAAACCCACACCACTTTGTTCGGGAATGACTGAATGAAACCAGAAATATCCGGTTGTGTTTTGGCTAACTCAATCCCAGATATTGCTACAGCCTCTGTGTTTTTTGTTTTCTGGATATTATCGACGTGCTTTATTGTTTTGAATGTTTTTGTCAGGGAACATTTAATTTTGTACTGTAGAAACAGTAATTGGATCCACATGGAAACACCAGTCTACACATGCGTATTTTCTAGGGAGAAATCTAGAGAAACTGTGGCAACCACACATGATATTTCTGTTTGTATAGATGACATTTTATGTACTTGCCTAACAAAAAGACTTCGCTTTTATACAAAACCATTTTTACTGTGATTTTCTCGGTTCAAGGAATATGAACTCCACACCACTTTGTCCTGATATGCCTGGATGAAAGCAGAAATATCCGGTTGTTTTTTGGCTAACTCAATCTGAAATATTGTGAAAGCGTCTGTGTATGTGTTTTCCGCATATTATGAACGGAATAAATTTCCTTGAGTGTTTTTATCAGGTAACTTTTAATTTTGTTCTTGAAAACATTAATTGGTTCATCATGGGGACACTAGCTCTACACATTCGTATTTTCTAGGGAGAAAGCTAGAGGAACTGCTACAAACAACATGATATTCCTGTTTGTCTCGATGACATTTTATGTACTCGCCTAATGAAAAGAATTTGCTTTTCTCCAAAACCATTTTTACTCTGATTTTCTCGCTCCATTTCATATGAATTCCACACCAGTTTGTCCAGATATGACTGATGAAACCGGAAATATCCGGTTTTGTTTTGGGTAACTCAATCCCAGATATTGCTACAGCCTCTGTGTTTGTGTATTCCTGATATTATCCAGGGACTTTATTGTTTTGAATGTTTTTCATCAGGGAAAGTTTAATTTTGTTCTTCAAAACACTAATTGGTTCCACATTGAGATACGAGTTCTGTACACTCGTATTTTCTAGGGAGAAAGGAAGAGGAATTGCGAAAAACAAATATGATATTTCTGTTTGTATAGATGACATTTTAAGCACTTGCCTAACGAAAAGTCTTTGCTTTCCTCCAAAACCATTTGTACTGTGATTTTCTCGGTCCATTGCATAGGAATTCCACACCAGTTTGTCCAGATATGACTGGATGAAACCGGAAATATCCGGTTGTGTTTTGGCTAACTCCATCCCAGATATTGCTACAGCCTCTGTGTTTGTGTTTTCTGGATATTATCAACGGACTTTATGGTTTTGAATGTTTTTATCAGGGAACATTTAATTTTGTACCATTGAAACACTAATTGTTTTCACATGGAGACACCAGCTCTACACATTCGTATTTTCTAGGGAGAAAACTAGAGAAACTGCTGCAAACAAAGATGATATTTATGTTTGAATAGATGACATTTTATACACTTTCCTAAGGAAAAGACTTTGCTTTTCTCCAAAACAATTTTTCTTGTGATTTTCTTGGTCCATTGCATAAAAACCCACACCACTTTGTTCGGGAATGACTGAATGAAACCAGAAATATCCGGTTGTGTTTTGGCTAACTCAATCCCAGATATTGCTACAGCCTCTGTGTTTTTTGTTTTCTGGATATTATCGACGTGCTTTATTGTTTTGAATGTTTTTGTCAGGGAACATTTAATTTTGTACTGTAGAAACAGTAATTGGATCCACATGGAAACACCAGTCTACACATGCGTATTTTCTAGGGAGAAATCTAGAGAAACTGTGGCAACCACACATGATATTTCTGTTTGTATAGATGACATTTTATGTACTTGCCTAACAAAAAGACTTCGCTTTTATACAAAACCATTTTTACTGTGATTTTCTCGGTTCAAGGAATATGAACTCCACACCACTTTGTCCTGATATGCCTGGATGAAAGCAGAAATATCCGGTTGTTTTTTGGCTAACTCAATCTGAAATATTGTGAAAGCGTCTGTGTATGTGTTTTCCGCATATTATGAACGGAATAAATTTCCTTGAGTGTTTTTATCAGGTAACTTTTAATTTTGTTCTTGAAAACATTAATTGGTTCATCATGGGGACACTAGCTCTACACATTCGTATTTTCTAGGGAGAAAGCTAGAGGAACTGCTACAAACAACATGATATTCCTGTTTGTCTCGATGACATTTTATGTACTCGCCTAATGAAAAGAATTTGCTTTTCTCCAAAACCATTTTTACTCTGATTTTCTCGCTCCATTTCATATGAATTCCACACCAGTTTGTCCAGATATGACTGATGAAACCGGAAATATCCGGTTTTGTTTTGGGTAACTCAATCCCAGATATTGCTACAGCCTCTGTGTTTGTGTATTCCTGATATTATCCAGGGA
Source organism: Lepus oiostolus (assembly GCA_036325905.1). Lineage (NCBI taxonomy): Eukaryota > Metazoa > Chordata > Mammalia > Lagomorpha > Leporidae > Lepus > Lepus oiostolus. The sequence continues at coordinate 1,195,061 of CM070804.1, forward strand.
CTTTATTGTTTTGAATGTTTTTCATCAGGGAAAGTTTAATTTTGTTCTTCAAAACACTAATTGGTTCCACATTGAGATACGAGTTCTGTACACTCGTATTTTCTAGGGAGAAAGGAAGAGGAATTGCGAAAAACAAATATGATATTTCTGTTTGTATAGATGACATTTTAAGCACTTGCCTAACGAAAAGTCTTTGCTTTCCTCCAAAACCATTTGTACTGTGATTTTCTCGGTCCATTGCATAGGAATTCCACACCAGTTTGTCCAGATATGACTGGATGAAACCGGAAATATCCGGTTGTGTTTTGGCTAACTCCATCCCAGATATTGCTACAGCCTCTGTGTTTGTGTTTTCTGGATATTATCAATTGACTTTATTATTTTGAATGTGTTTTATCTGGGAACATTTAATTTTGTGCTTGGAAACACTAACTGGTTCCACAAGGAGACACCAGCTCTACACATTCGTATTTTCTAGGGAGAAAGCCAGAGGAACTGCGGCAAACAAACATGATATTTCTGTTTGTATAGATGACATTTTAAGCACTTGCTAACGAAAATACTTTGCTTTTCTCCAAAACCATTTTTACTCTGATTTTCTCGGTCCCTTGCATATGAATTCCACCCCACTTTTTCCGGATTTGACTGGATGAAACCAGAAATATCCGGTTGTGTTTTGGCAAACTGAATCCAAAATATTGCTACAGCTTCTGTGTTTGTGTTTTCTGGATATTATCGATGGACTTTATTGTTTTGAATGTTTTTATCAGTGGTCATTTAATTTTGTACCGTAGAAACACAAATTGGTTCCACATGGAGACACCAGCTGTACACATTCTTATTTTCTAGCGAGAAAGCTAGAGGAACTGCAGAAAACAAACATGATATTTCTGTTTGTATAGATGACTTTTTGTGCACTTGCCTAAAGAAAAGATTTTGCTTTTTTTCCAAAACCATTTTTCCTGTGATTTTCTCGTTCCATTGCCTACTAATTCTACCCCATTTTGTCCGGATATGTCTGGATTAAACCAGAAATATCCCGTTGTGTTTTGGCTTACTATATCCCAGATATCGCTACAGCCTTAGTGTCTGTGTTTTCTAGATATTATCGATAGATTTTATTGTTTTGAATGTTTTTTTTTTTTTACCGGGGAACATTTAATTTTGTGCTGGGAAACACTAATTGGTTCCACATGGAGATACCAGCTCTACACATTCGTATTTTCTAGGGCGAAAGCTATAGGAACTGCAGCAAGCAAACATGATATTTCTGTTTGTATACATGACATTTTATGCACTTGCCTAACGAAAAGACTTTTCTTTTCTCCAAAACCATTTTTACTGTGATTTTCTCGGTCCATTGCATATGAATTCCACACCACTTTGTCCGGATATGACTGGATGAAACCAGAAATATCCGGTTTTGTTTTGGCTAACTCAATCCCAGATATTGCTACAGCCCCTGTGTTTGTGTTTTCTGGATATTATCAATGGACTTTATGGTTTTGAATTTTTTTTATCATGGAACATTAAATTTTGTGCTGGGAAACACTAATTGGTTCCACATGGAGACAACAGCTCTACACATTTTATTTTCTAGGGAGAAAGCTAGAGGAACTGCAGCAAACAAACTTCAGATTTCTGTTTGTATAGATGCCATTTTATGCAGTGGGCGAAGGAAAAGACTTTGCTTTTCTCCAAAACCATTTTTACTGTGATTTTCTCGGTCCATTACATACGAATTCCACACCACTTTGTACGGATATGACTGGATGAATCCAGAAATATCCAGTTGTTTTTTGGCTAACTCAATTCCAGATATTGCTGCAGCCTCTGTGTTTGTGTTTTCTGATTATGATTGATGGACTTTATTGTTTTGAATTTTTTATCGGGGAACATTTAATTTTGTGCTGGGAAACACTAACTGGTTCCACATGGAGACACCAGCTCTACACATTCGTATTTTCTAGGGAGAAATCTAGAGGAGCTGCGGCAAACAAACATGATATTTCTGTTTGTATAGATGACATTTTATGCACTGGCCGAAGGACAAGTCTTTGCTTTTCTCCAAAACCATTTTTACTGTGATTTTCTCCGTCCATTGCATATGAATTCCACCCCACTCTGTCCAGATATGACTGGTTGAAACCAAAAATATCCGGTTGTGTTTTGGCTATCTCCATCCCAGATATTGCTACTGCCTTAGTGTCTGTGTTTTCTGGATATTAACGATAGATTTTATTGTTTTGAATGTTTTTTTATCTGGGAACATTTAATTTTGTGCTTGGAAACACTAACTGGTTCCACAAGGAGACAGCAGCTCTACACATTCATATTTTCTAGGGAGAAAGCCAGAGGAACTGCAGCAAACAAACATGATATTGCTGTTTGTATAGATGCCATTATATGCACTGGCCGAAGGAAAAGACTTTGCTTTTCTCCAAAACCATTTTTACTCTGATTTTCTCGGTCCATTACATACGAATTCCACACCACTTTGTCCGGATATGACTGGATGAAACCAGAAATATCCGGTTGTGTTTTGGCTAACTCCATCCCAGATATTGCTACAGCCTCTGTGTTTGTGTTTTCTGATTATTATCGATGGACTTTATTGTTTTGAATGTTTTTATCAGGGAACATTTAATTTTGTACCATAAAAACACAAATTGGTTCCACATGGAGACACAAGCTCTACACATTCGTATTTTCTAGGGAAAAATCTAGAGGAACTGAGGCAAACAAACATGATATTTCTGTTTGTATAGATGACATTTTGTGCACTTGCCTAAAGAAAATATTGTGCTTTTTTTCCAAAACCATTTTTCCTGTGATTTTCTCGTTCCTATTGCCTACAAATTCTACCCCATTTTGTCCGGATATGACTGGATGAAACCAGAAATATCTGGTTTTGTGTTGGCTTACTATATCCCAGATATTACTACAGCCTTAGTGTCTGTGTTTTCTGGATATTATCGATAGATTTTATTGTTTAGAATGTTTTCATCGGCGAACGTTTAATTTTGTGCCGGGAAACACTAATTGGTTCATCATGGGGTCACCAGCTCTACAATTCCTATTTTCCAGGGAGAAAGCTAGAGAAACTGCGACAAACAAACATGATATTTCTGTTTGTATAGATGACATTTTATGCACTTGCCTAAAGAAAAGGCTTTGCTTTTCTCCAAAACCATTTTTTACTGTGATTTTCTCGGTTGATTGCATACGAATTCCACATCACTTTGTCCGGATATGACTCGATGAAACGAGAAATATCCCATTGTGTTTTGGCTAACTCCATCCCAGATATTGTGCAACCCTCTGTGTTTGTTTATTCTGGATATTATCCTCAGACTTTATTGTTTTGAATATTTTAATCAGGAAACATTTAATTTTGAACCATTGATACACTAACTGGTTCATCATGGGGACACCAGGTATACACATTTGTATTTTCTAGGGAGAAAGCTAGAGGAACTGTGGAAATAAAACAAGATATTACTGTTGGTATACATGACATTTTATGCACTTGACTAACGAAAAGAGTTTGCTTTTCTCCAAAACCATTTTTACTGTGAATTTCTCGGTCCATTTCATCCGAGTTCCACACCAGTTTGTCTGGATATGACTGGATGAAACCGGAAATATCTGGTTTTGTTTTGGCTAACTCAATGCCAGATATTGTTACAGCCTCTGTGTTTGTGTTTTCCAGATATCATCAACGGACTTTATTGTTTTGAATGTTTTTTATCTTGGAACATTTAATTTTGGGCTTAGTACACTAATTGGTTCATCATGGGGACACTAGCTCTACACATTCACATTTTCTAGGGAAAAAGCTAGAGGAACTGCGGCAAACAAACATGAAATTTATGTTTCTATCGATGACATTTTATGCACTTGCCAACGAAAAGTCTTTGCTTTTCTCCAAAACCATTTTTACCGTGATTCTCTCTCTGCAATGCATACGAATTCCACCCCACTTTGTCCGGATATGACTGGATGAAACCAGAAATATCTGGTTTTGTTTTGGCTAACTCAATCCCAGATATTGCTACAGCCTTTGTTTTTGTGTTTTCCTGATATTATCCACGTACTTTTTTGTTTTGAATGTTTTTTTTATCAGGAAACATTTAATTTTGTGCTTGGAAACACTAATTGGTTCCACATGGAGACACCAGCTCTACACATTCATATTTTCTAGGGAGAAAGCTAGAGGAACTGCGGCACACAAACATGATGTTTCTGTTTGTATAGATGACATTTTATGCACTTGCCTAACGAAAAGACTTTGCTTTTTTCCAAAACCATTTTTACTGTGATTTTCTCGGTCCATTAAATCCGAATTCCACAACAGTTTGTCTGTATATGACTGGATGAAACCAATGATATCCGATTGTGTTTTGCCTAACTCAATCCCAGATATTGCTACAGACACTCTTTTTTTGTATTCCTGATATTATCCACGGACTTTATTGTTTTGATTGTTTTTTATCGGGGGACATTTAATTTTGAGCTTAGATACACTAATTGGTTCCACATGAGACACCAGCTCTACCCATTCGTATTTTCTAGGGAGAAAGCCAGAGGAACTGCGGCAAACACACATGATATTTCTGTTTGTATCGATGACCTTTTAAGCACTTGCCTAACGAAAAGACTTTGCTTTGCCCCAAAACCATTTTTACTGTGATTTTCTCGTTCCATTGCATGCGAATTCCAAACTGCTTTGTCCGGATATGACTGGATGAAACCAGAAATATCCGGTTGTTTTGGCTAACTCAATGTGGAATACTCTGAAAGTCTCTGTGTTTGTGTTTTGTGGATATTATCGATGGACTTTATTGTTTTGAATGTTTTTTATCAGGGAATATTTTATTTTGTTCCATTGAAACACTAATTGGTTCATCATAGGGACACCAGCTCTACACATTTGTATTTTCTAGGGGGAAATCTAGAGGAACTGCTACAATCAAGCATGATATTTCTGTTTGTATAGATGACATTTTATGCACTTCCCTAACGAGAAGACTTTGCTTTTCTCCAAAACCATTTTTACTGTGATTTTCTCGGTCCATTGCATACGAATTCCACACCACTTTGTCCGGATATGACTGGATGAAACCAGAAATATCCGGTTGTGTTTTGGCTAACTCAATCCTAGATATTGCTACAGCCTCTATGTTTGTGTTTTTTGGATATTATCAACGTACTTTATTGTTTTGAATGCTTTTATCACGGAACATTTAATTTTGTAACATTAAAAAACACTAATTGGTTCATCATGGGGACACCAGCTCTACACATTCGTATTTTCTAGGGAGAAATCTAGAGGAACTGCGACAAACTAACATGATATTTCTGTTTGTTTTGATGACATTTTATGCACTTGCCTAACGAAAAGACTTTCCTTTTTTCCAAAACCATTTTTACTGTGATTTTCTCGGTCCATTACATATGAATTCCACACCACTTTGTACGGATATGACTGGATGAAACCAGAAATATCCGGTTATGTTTTGGCTAACTCAATCCCAGATATTGCTACAGCCTCTGTTTTTCTGTTTTCCGGATATTATCCACGGACTTTATTGTTTTGAATGTTTTTATCGGGGAAGATTGAATTTTGAGCTTTTATACACTAAGTGGTTCCACATGGAGACACCAGCTCTACATGTTTGTATTTTTAGGGAGAAAGGTAGAGGAACTGTGGTGCACAAACATGATATTACTGTTTGTATAGATGACATTTTATGCAGTTGCCTAATGAAAAGAGTTTGCTTTTCTCCAAAACCATTTTTACTCTGATTTTCTTGGTCGATTGTATATGGATTCCACAGCAGTTTGTCCGGATATGACTGGATGAAACCGGAAATATGGGGGGCGAAGCCAAGATGGCGGATAATGAGGACGTGCGCCATTAGTCTGTGAAAATAAAGTTCATAAAAGTGGAATTACTGTAGCCTTAGGAAAAGACTCAAGGAAAAAACTGCAGAGGAAACGCTTCTGGATCTAGTGGATGTGACACAGAGGATCTACCGAGAGCCCACTGCGTGGAAACCCAACCGTGGGAACCAAGCCACAGAGTCTTGCCAGCGCGGGAACCAGAGGTAAGACAAAAGCCTCAGAAACTCTCCTCCTCCCGCCTCTGCCTGCAGCTCTGCTGCGGCGGCGGTGGCGGCAGCAGTGGCGGCATCCCGAGTGCCTCTCTCCACGGTCCCAGTCCCGGGGAGTGCGCGCACGCACTACAGTGGCGGCGGCGGCGGCGGCTGCATCCCGAGCTCCTCTCTCCGCAGTCCCAGTACCGGGGAGCGAGCGCAGGCACTACAGCAGCGGCGGCGGCGGTGGCGGCGGCGATCGTGTGGCCTGGCTGGCCCTAGGCAACAGCGCCTATAGAGGAAGATCACGGGAGAAGCACCAGGTGGAGCCTTGGATCACCAGCTGAGACAAGGCCTCAGGAAAAGATTCAAGAAAAAAACTGCAGAAGAAACGCTTCCAGATCTATTGGATGTGACACAGAGAACCTACAAGGAGCCCACCGCATGGAAAACCAACTGCGGGAGACAAGCCGCAAAATCTACCCAGCGCAGGAACCAACGGGAGCCATTCGGAATTACTTCCCAACTGAGTCAAAAAGAGAGAGAGAGAGAGAGAGAGAGAGAGAGAGAGAGAGAGAGAGAGATCCAGCAAGGAGCAAGGAGAGTCACTTTTTGCAAAGCCTCAAACCTGAAGAATCAAGCAGAGCTCACTGGCCACACCCACCACAGCCTCTAAGGATTCATCAAAGCAGACAGCCCACCTAGAAGCATAGTATAATGAGAAAAAAACACCACAGCAAAAAAAAAAAAAACATAAATTATCTCCAACATGCCAAACAACAAATGTAGAAGCAGAGTTAACAAGAGCAAGGAAGACACTATGATGCCTCCAAATGAACAAGACCCCCCAGTCCAAGATTATGAAGATGAAGAGATAGAGGAAATGCAAGAAGCGAATCTCAAAAAACTGATAAGAACATTAAGAAGTTCTCAAAAACAAATTCTTGAACTACAGAAATCCTTAATGGACAAGATAGAAAATCTCTCTCGTGAAAGTGAAATATTAAGGAGGAATCAAAATGAAATGAAACAACTAGTAGAACATGAAACTGTGATAGTGACAAGAAACCATAATGAAATGAAGAACTCAATAGATCAAATGACAAACACATTAGAAAGCCTCAAAAACAGAATGGGTGAAGCAGAAGAGAGAATATCGGAATTAGAAGACAGAGAACAGGAAAGGAAACAATCAAATCAAAGAAAAGAAGAAGAAATCAGAAATCTAAAAAATACTGTCAGGAATCTACAGGATACTCTTAAAAAACCCAACATTCGGGTTCTAGGAGTACCTGAAGGCATGGAGAGAGAGAAAGGATTAGAAGGCCTTTTTAGTGAGATACTAGCAGAAAATTTCCCAGGTTTGGAGAAACACAGAGACATCCTAATACAGGAAGCTCATAGAACCCCTAATAAACATGACCAAAAGAGATCCTCACCACGGCACGTCGTAATCAAATTCACCACAGTAAAACACAAAGAAAAGATCCTAAAATGTGCAAGAGAGAAACACCAGATTACTCTCAGAGGATCTCCAATTAGACTCACAGCTGACTTCTCTTCAGAAACCCTACAAGCTAGGAGAGAATGGCGAGACATAGCCCAGGTGCTAAGAGAGAAAAACTGCCAGCCCAGAATATTATATCCTGCAAAGATCTCATTTATGAATGAAGGTGAAATAAAGACCTTTCACAGCAAACAGAAATTGAAAGAATTTGTCGCCACTCGTTCAGCCCTGCAAAAGATGCTTAAAGATGTGTTACACACAGAAACACAGAAACACGGTCACCAATATGAAAGAAGGTAAAGGTAGGAAACCTCACACCAAAAGATCACAGGAATCTCAAACCATATATTAGAAAGTATCTTTGGCTAATGGCAGGGCAAAGTTACTCCTTCTCAATAGTCACATTGAATGTTAATGGCTTGAACTGTCCAGTTAAAAGACACCGATTGGCTGATTGGGTTAAGGAACAAAACCCATCCTTTTGCTGCTTACAAGAAACCCATCTATCCAACAATGATCCATACAGGCTGAGAGTGAAAGGCTGGAAAAAGATATACCATGCCAACAGAAATGAAAAGAGAGCGGGCGTAGCCATCTTAATATCGGACAACATAAACTTTACCACAAAAACTGTTAGGAGAGACAAAGAGGGGTACTATTTAATGATTAAGGGATCCATTCAACAGAAAGATATAACGATTATCAATGTATATGCACCTAATTACAGGGCACCAGCTTATTTAAAAGACTTGTTAAGGGACTTAAAGGGAGACTTAGACCCCAATACAATAGTACTGGGGGACTTCAATACTCCACTCTCAGAGATAGACAGATCAACAGAACAGAAAATCAACAAGGAGACAGTAGATTTAAATGACACTATAGCCCAAATGGATCTAACAGATATCTACAGAACATTTCATCCTACATCTAAGGACTTTACATTCTCCTCAGCAGTACATGGAACCTTCTCTAGGATTGACCACATACTAGGCCATAAAGCAAGTCTCAGCAAATTCAAAAGAATTAGAATCATACCATGCAGCTTCTCAGACCACAAAGGAATGAAATTGGAAATTGGCAACTCAGGAATCCCTAGAGCACGTGCAAACACATGGAGATTGAACAACATGTTCCTGAATGAACAATGGGTCATAGAAGAAATTGAAAGAGAAATCAAAAATTTTCTGGAAGTAAATGAGGATAACAGCACAACATACCAAAACCTATGGGATACAACAAAAGCAGTGTTAAGAGGAAAGTTTATATCAATAAGTGCCTACATCAAGAAATTGGAAAGGCACCAAATAGATGAGCTTTCAAGTCATCTCAAGGATCTAGAAAATCTGCAGCAAACCAAACCAAAACCCAGTAGGAGAAGAGAAATAATTAAAATCAGAGAAGAAATCAACAGGATTGAATCCAAAAAAACATTACAAAAAATCAGCCAAACGAGGAGCTGGTTTTTTGAAAAAATAAACAAAATTGACACCCCATTGGCCCAACTAACTAAAAAAAGAAGAGAAAAGACCCAAATCAATAGGATCAGAGATGAAAAAGGAAACATAACAACAGACACCACAGAAATAAAAAGAATCATCAGAGATTACTACAAGGACTTGTATGCCAGCAAACAGGGAAATCTATCAGAAATGGACAGATTCTTGGACACATACAACCTCCCTAAATTGAGCCAGGAAGACATAGAAAACCTAAACAGACCCATAACTGACACAGAAATTGAAACAGTAATAAAGGCCCTCCCAACAAAGAAAAGCCCAGGACCAGATGGATTCACTGCTGAGTTCTACCAGACATTTAGAGAAGAACTAGCTCCAATTCTTCTCAAACTATTCAGAACAATCGAAAAAGAGGGAATCCTCCCAAATTCTTTCTATGAAGCCAGCATCACCTTAATTCCTAAGCCGGAAAAAGATGCAGCATTGAAAGAGAATTACAGACCAATATCCCTGATGAACATAGATGCAAAAATCCTCAATAAAATTCTGGCCAATAGAATGCAACAACACATCAGAAAGATCATCCACCCAGACCAAGTGGAATTTATCCCTGGTATGCAAGGATGGTTCAACGTCCGCGAAACAATCAACGTAATACACTACATTAACAGGCTGCAGAAGAAAAACCATATGATTCTCTCAATAGACGCAGAAAAAGCATTTGATAAAATACAACACCCTTTCATGATGAAAACTCTAAGCAAACTGGGTGTGGAAGGAACATTCCTCAATACAATCAAAGCAATATATGAAAAACCCACGGCCAACATCCTATTGAATGGGGAAAAGTTGGAAGCATTTCCACTGAAATCTGGTACCAGACAGGGATGCCCTCTCTCACCACTGCTATTCAATATAGTTCTGGAAGTTTTGGCCAGAGCTATTAGGCAAGAAAAAGAAATTAAAGGGATACAAATCGGGAAGGACGAACTCAAACTATCCCTCTTTGCAGATGATATGATTCTTTATTTAGGGGACCCAAAGAACTCTACTAAGAGACTGCTGGAACTCATCGAAGAGTTTGGCAAAGTAGCAGGATATAAAATCAATGCACAAAAATCAACAGCCTTTGTATACACAGGCAATGCCACGGCTGAGGAAGAACTTCTAAAATCAATCCCATTCACAATAGCTACAAAAACAATCAAATACCTTGGAATCAACTTAACCAAAGACGTTAAAGATCTCTACGATGAAAACTACAAAACCTTACAGAAAGAAATAGAAGAGGATACCAAAAAATGGAGAAATCTTCCATGCTCATGGATTGGAAGAATCAATATCATCAAAATGTCTATACTCCCAAAAGCAATTTATACATTCAATGCAATACCCATCAAGATCCCGAAGACCTTCTTCTCAGATCTGGAAAAAATGATGCTGAAATTCATATGGAGACACAGAAGACCTCGAATAGCCAAAGCAATCCTGTACAACAAAAACAAAGCCGGAGGCATCACAATACCTGATTTCAGGACATACTACAGGGCAGTTGTTATCAAAACAGCATGGTACTGGTACAGAAGCAGATGGATAGAGCAATGGAACAGAATAGAAGCACCAGAAATCAATCCAAACATCTACAGCCAACTTATATTTGACCAAAGATCCAAATCTAATCCCTGGAATAAGGACAGTCTATTCAATAAATGGTGCTGGAAAAATTGGATTTCCACGTGCAGAAGCTTGAAGCAAGACCCATACCTATCACCTTACACAAAAATTCACTCAACGTGGATTAAAGACTTAAATCTATGACCCAAAACCATCAAATTATTAGAGAGCATTAGAGAAACACTGCAAGATATAGGCACAGGCAAAGACTTCCTGGAAAATACTCCAACAGCACAGGCAGTCAAAACCAAAATTAACATTTGGGATTGCATCAAATTGAGAAGTTTCTGTACTTCAAAAGAAACAGTCAGGAAAGGGAAGAGGCAACCAACAGAATGGGAAAAAATATTCGCAAACTATACTACAGATAAAGGATTGATAACCAGAATCTACAAAGAAATCAAGAAAATCCACAACAACAAAACAAACAACCAACTGAAGAGATGGGCCAAGGACCTCAATAGACATTTTTCGAAAGAGGAAATCCAAATGGCCAACAGACACATGAAAAAATGTTCAAGATCACTAGCCATCAGAGAAATGCAAATCAAAACCACAATGAGGTTCCATCTCACCCCGGTGAGAATGGCTCACATTCAGAAATCTACCAACAACAGATGCTGGAGAGGATGTGGGGAAAAAGGGACACTAACCCACTGTTGGTGGGAATGCAAACTGGTTAAGCCACTATGGAAGTCAGTCTGGAGATTCCTCAGAAACCTGAACATAACCCTACCATACAACCCAGCCATCCCACTCCTTGGAATTTACCCAAAGGAAATTAATTTGGCAAATAAAAAAGCCATCTGCACATTAATGTTTATTGCAGCTCAATTCACAATAGCTAAGACCTGGATCCAACCCAAATGCCCATCAACAGTAGACTGGATAAAGAAATTATGGGACATGGACTCCATAGAATACTATACAGCAGTAAGAAACAACGAAACCCAGTCATTTGCAACAAGATGGAGCGATCTGGAAAACATCATGCTGAGTGAATTAAGCCAGTCCCAAAGAGAAAAATATCATTTGTTTTCCCTGATCGGTGACAACTGAGCACCAAAGGGGAAACCTGTTAAGTGAAATGGACACTATAAGCAACAATGAACTGATCAGCTCCTGTCCTGACTTTAGATGTACAATGTAATACTTTATCCTTTTTAGTATTTGTTGTTGTTGTTGTTGTTCTAGTACTATTGGTTGAACTCAGTAATTAATACACAATTATTCTTAGGTGTTTAAATTTTAACTGAAAAGTGATCCCTGTTAAATCTAAGAGTGGAAAAAGAGAGAGAGGAGATGAACAATTTGGAACATGCTCAATCGGACTGGCCGCAAATGGTGGAGTTAGAAATGTGCCAGGGGATTCCAACACAATCCCATCAAGATGGCATGTACCAATGCCATCGCACTAGTCCAAGTGATCAATTTCAGCTCACAATTGATAGCTCTGATAGGTCTAAGAGTCAAAGAGATCACACAAACAAGACAAGTATCTGCTAATACTAACTGATAGAATCAAAAAGGGAGAGAAAGATCCAACATGGGAAGTGGGATACACAGCAGACTCATAGGATGGCAGATGTCCTAAACAACACTCTGGCCTCAGAATCAGCCCTCAAGGCATTCGGATCTGGCGGAAGAGCCCATGAGAGTATAGCAGGCATGGAAAGCCAAGATATCATGGAAAAAAAAGTCCTAAATGAATGATCTCTGGGAGTGAGATCCCAGTGGAAAGAACGGGGCCATCAAAGAAGGAGGTACCCTTCTCCGAAGGGAGGAGAGAACTTCCACTTTGACTATGACCCTATTGGAATAAGATCAAACTCAGCGAACTCTAAAGGCTTCCATAGCCCTGGCAACTCATGACTAGAGCCTAGGGAGATTATTGATGCCATGAACAGGAGTGTCAAATTGTTAAATCAGCAACAGGAGTCACTGTGTACTTACACCCCATGTGGGATCTGTCCCTAATGTGTCGTCTAAAGCGAAGTGATGCTATAACTAGTACTGAAACAGTATTTTTATACTTTCCATTTCTGTGTGGTCACAAACTGATGAGGTCTTTACTAATTATATACTGAAGTGATCTTCTGTATATAAAGATAATTGGAAATGAAAAAAACAACCTGGTGTTAAAATGGAAATGGCATAGAAAATTAATTGATTTCAAAAAAAATTATGTAGGATCTCTGTCTTTAATGTGCTGTACATTGCTATTTAATGCTATAATTAGTAATCCAATGGTAGTTTTTTCACTTTATGTTGCTATATGGGCAAAATGTTGAAATCTTTATCTAATATATACTAAACTGATCTTCTGTATATAAAGAGAATTGAAAATGAATCTTTACATGAATGGAAGGGGAAAGGGAGCAGGAAAGGGGAGGGTTGCAGGCGGGAGGGAAGTTATGGGAGGGGGGAAGCCATTGTAACCCATAAGCTATTTTTTGGAAATTTATATTCATTAAATAAAAGTTTAATAACAGGCCAGCACCGTGGCTCAACAGGCTAATCCTCCGCCTTGTGCTGCCGGCACACCGGGTTCTAGTCCCGGTCGGGGCACCAATCCTGTCCCGGTTGCCCCTCTTCCAGGCCAGCTCTCTGCTGTGGCCAGGGAGTGCAGTGGAGGATGGCCCAAGTGCTTGGGCCCTGCACCCCATGGGAGACCAGGATAAGCACCTGGCTCCTGCCACCGGAACAGCGCGGTGCGCCGGCCGCAGCGCGCTACCGCGGTGGCCATTGGAGGGTGAACCAACGGCAAAAGGAAGACCTTTCTCTCTGTCTCTCTCTCTCAATGTCCACTCTGCCTGTCAAAAAAAAAGTTTAATAACAAAAACAGAAACCGGAAATATACGGTTTTGTTTTGGCTAACTCAATCCCAGATATTGCTACAGCCTCTGTGTTTGTGTTTTCCGGATATTATCAATGGACTTTATTGTTTTGAATGTTTTTCTCAGGCAACATTTAATTTTGTACCGTTGAAACACTAATTGGTTCATCATGGGGACACCAGCTCTACAACATTCGTATTTTGTAGGGAGAAAGCTAGAGGAAATGTGGCAAACAAACATGATATTTTTGTTTGCATAGATGACATTTTATGCACTTGCAAAATGAAAATACATTGCTTTTCTGCAAAACTATTTTTACTGTGATATTCTCGGTCCATTGCATACGAATTCCACAGCAGTTTGTCCGGATATGACTGGATGAAACTGGAAATATCCGGTTGTGTTTTGGCTAACTCAATCCGAAATATTGCGAAAGCCACTCTGTGTTTTCTGGATATTATCGATGGACTTTATCGTTTTGAATGTTTTTCTCAGGGAACATTTAATTTTGTACTCTTGAAACACTAATAGGTTCATCATGGGGACACCAGCTCTACACATTCATATTTTCTAGGAAGAAAACAAGAGGTACTGCTGCAAACAAACATGATATTTATGTTTGTATAGATGACATTTTATGCACTTGCCTAACAAAAAGACTTTGCTTTTCTCCAAAACCATTTCTACTGTGATTCTCTCTGTCCATTGCATACGAATTCCACACAACTTTGTCCGGATATGACTGGATGAAACCAGAAATATCCGCTTTTGTTTTGGCTAACTCAATGCGAAATATTGCTACAGCCTCTGTGTTTGTGTTTTCTTGATAATATCGATGGACTTTATTGTTTTGAATGATTTATCAGGGAGCATTTAATTTTGTACCGTAGAAACACTAATTGGTTCATCATGGGTGCACCAGCTCCAAACATTCGTATTTTCTAGGGAGAAATCTAGACGAACTGAGACAAACAAACATGATATTTATGGTTGTATAGATTACATTTTATGCACTTGCCTAAGGAAAAGACTTAGCTTTTCTCCAAAACCATTTCTACTGTGATTCTCTCTGTGCATTGCATACGAATTCCACACCACTTTGTCCAGATATGACTGGATGAAACGGGAAATATCCGGTTGTGTTTTGGCTAACTCAATCTGAAATATTGTGAAAGCCTCTGTGTTTGTGTTTTCTGGATATTAGTGATGGACTTTATTGTTTTGGATGTTTTCATCAGGGAAGATTTAATTTTGTACCGTTGAAACACTAATTGGTTAATGATGGGGACACCAGCTCTACACATTTGTATTTTCTAGGGAGAAAGTTAGAGGAACTGCGGCAATAAAACATGATATTACTATTTGTATAGATGACATTTTATGCAGTTGCCTAATGAAAAGACTTTGCTTTTCTCCAAAACCATTTTTAATCTGATTTTATCAGTCCATTGCATACGAATTCCACACAATTTTGTCCGGATATGACTGGATGAATCCTGAAATATCCTGTTGTGTTTCAGCTAACTCAATCCGAAATATTATGAAAGCATCTGTGTTTGTGTTTTCTGGATATTATCGATGGAATTTATTGTTTTGAATATTTTTATCAGGGAACATTTAATTTTGTACCGTTGATACACTAATTGGTTCATCATGGTGACACCAGCTCTACACATTTTTATTTTCTATGGAGAAAGCTAGAGATACTGTGGCAAACAAACATGATATTTCTGTTTGTATAGATGACATTTTATGCACTTGCCTAACAAAACACCTTTGCTTTTCTCCAAAACCATTTTTGCTGTGATTTTCTCGGTCCATTGCATACGAATTCCACACCACTTTGTCCAGATATGACTGGATGAAGTTTTGGCTAACTCAATCCCAGATATTGCTACAGACCCTTTGTTTGTGTTTTCCGGATATTATCAATGGACTTTATGGGTTTGACTGTTTTTTTCGGGGAACATTTTATTTTCAGCTTGATTCACTAATGGTTCCACATAGAGACACCAGCTCTACATATTTGTAGTTTCTAGGGAGATAGCTAGAGAAACTGTGGGAAACAAACATGATATTTCTGTTTGTATCGATGACATTTTGTGCACTTGGCTAACGAAAAGACTTTGCTTTTCTCCAAAACCATTTCTACTGTGATTCTCTCTGTGCATTGCATACGAATTCCACACCACTTTGTCCAGATATGACTGGATGAAACGGGAAATATCCGGTTGTGTTTTGGCTAACTCAATCTGAAATATTGTGAATGCCTCTGTGTTTGTGTTTTCTGGATATTAGTGATGGACTTTATTGTTTTGGATGTTTTCATCAGGGAAGATTTAATTTTGTACCGTTGAAACACTAATTGGTTCATCATGGGGACACCAGCTCTACACATTTGTATTTTCTAGGGAGAAAGTTAGAGGAACTGCGGCAATAAAACATGATATTACTGTTTGTATAGATGACATTTTATGCAGTTGCCTAATGAAAAGACTTTGCTTTTCTCCAAAACCATTTTTACTCTGATTTTATCAGTCCATTGCATACGAATTCCACACAATTTTGTCCGGATATGACTGGATGAATCCTGAAATATCCTGTTGTGTTTCAGCTAACTCAATCCGAAATATTATGAAAGCATCTGTGTTTGTGTTTTCTGGATATTATCGATGGAATTTATTGTTTTGAATATTTTTATCAGGGAACATTTAATTTTGTACCGTTGATACACTAATTGGTTCATCATGGTGACACCAGCTCTACACATTTTTATTTTCTATGGAGAAAGCTAGAGATACTGTGGCAAACAAACATGATATTTCTGTTTGTATAGATGACATTTTATGCACTTGCCTAACAAAACACCTTTGCTTTTCTCCAAAACCATTTTTGCTGTGATTTTCTCGGTCCATTGCATACGAATTCCACACCACTTTGTCCAGATATGACTGGATGAAGTTTTGGCTAACTCAATCCCAGATATTGCTACAGACCCTTTGTTTGTGTTTTCCGGATATTATCAATGGACTTTATGGGTTTGACTGTTTTTTTCGGGGAACATTTTATTTTCAGCTTGATTCACTAATGGTTCCACATAGAGACACCAGCTCTACATATTTGTAGTTTCTAGGGAGATAGCTAGAGAAACTGTGGGAAACAAACATGATATTTCTGTTTGTATCGATGACATTTTGTGCACTTGGCTAACGAAAAGACTTTGCTTTTCTCCAAAACCATTTCTACTGTGATTCTCTCTGTGCATTGCATACGAATTCCACACCACTTTGTCCAGATATGACTGGATGAAACGGGAAATATCCGGTTGTGTTTTGGCTAACTCAATCTGAAATATTGTGAATGCCTCTGTGTTTGTGTTTTCTGGATATTAGTGATGGACTTTATTGTTTTGGATGTTTTCATCAGGGAAGATTTAATTTTGTACCGTTGAAACACTAATTGGTTCATCATGGGGACACCAGCTCTACACATTTGTATTTTCTAGGGAGAAAGTTAGAGGAACTGTGGCAATAAAACATGATATTACTGTTTGTATAGATGACATTTTATGCAGTTGCCTAATGAAAAGACTTTGCTTTTCTCCAAAACCATTTTTACTCTGATTTTATCAGTCCATTGCATACGAATTCCACACCACTTTGTCCAGATATGACTGGATGAAACCGGAAATATCCGGTTTTGTTTTGGCTAACTCAATCCCAGATATTGCTACAGACCCTTTGTTTGTGTTTTCCGGATATTATCAATGGACTTTCTGGGTTTGAATGTTTTTTTTCGGGGAACATTTTATTTTCAGCTTGATTCACTAATGGTTCCACATAGAGACACCAGCTCTACATATTTGTAGTTTCTAGGGAGATAGCTAGAGAAACTGTGGCAAACAAACATGATATTTCTGTTTGTATCGATGACATTTTGTGCACTTGGCTAACGAAAAGTCTTTGCTTTTCTCCAAAACCATTTTTACTCTGATTTTCTCACCCCATTGCAAATGAATTCCACACCACTTTTTCCTTATATGATTCCATGAACCCAGAAATATCCGGTTGTGTTTTGGCTGACCCAATCTAAAATATTGTGAAAGATTCTGTGTTTGAGTTTTCTGGATATTATCGATGGACTTTATTGTTTTGAATGTTTTTATCAGGGAACTTTTAATTTTGTACCGTTGAAACACAAATTGGTTCATCATGTGGACACCAGCTCTACACATTCGTATTCTCTAGGGAGAAAGCTAGAGGAACTGCGGCAAACAAACATGATATTTCTGTTTGTATCGATGACATTTTATGCACTTGCCTAATGAAAAGACTTTGCTTTTCTCCAAAACCATTTTTACTGTGATTTTCTCGGTCCATTGCATACGAATTCCACACCAGTTTGTCCGGATATGACTGGATGAAACCGGACATATCCGGTTTTGTTTTGGCTAATTCAATCCCAGATATTGCTACAGACTCTGCGTTTGTGTTTTCCAGATATTATCAACGAACTTTTATTGTTTTGAATGTTTTTATCGGGGAACAATTATTTTTGAGCTTAGATACACTAATTGGTTTCACATGGAGACCCCAGTTCTACATATTTGTATTTTCTAGGGAGAAAGCTAGAGGAATTGCCGCAAACAAACATGATATTCTTGTTTGTATAGATGACATTTTATGCATTTGCCTAATGAAAAGACTTTCCTTTTCTCCAAATCCATTTTTACTCTGATTTTATAGTTCCATTGCATACAAATTCCAAACCACTTTGTGTGCATATGACTGGATGAAACAGGAAATATCCGGTTTTTTTTGGCTAACTCAATCCGAAATATTGTGAAAGCCTCTCTGTTTGTGTTTTCTGGATATTATCGATGGACTTTATTGTTTTGAATGTTTTTATCAGGGAACTTTTACTGTTGTACCGTTGAAACACTAATTGGTTCATCATGGGGGCACCAACTCTACACATTCGTATTTTCTAGGGAGAAAGCTAGAGGAACTGCAGCAAAGAAACATAATATTTCTGTTTGTATAGATGACATTTTATGCACTTGCCTAACGAAAAGACTTTGCTTTTCTCCAATACCATTTGTACTGTTGTGTTCTCGGTCCATTGCATACGAATTCCACACCTGTTTGTCCAGATATGACTGGATGAACACGGAAATATCCAGTGTTTTTTTTTGGCTAATTCAATCCCAGATATTGCTACAACTGTGTGTTTGTGTATTCCTGATATAATCAACGGACTTTATTGTTTTGAATGTTTTTTATCAGGGAACATTTTATTTTGAGGTTGGATACAGTTATTGGTTCCACATGGAGACACCAGCTCCACACATTCGTAATTTCTAGGGAGAAAGCTGGAGGAACTGCTGCAAACAAACATGATATTTCTGTTTGCATTGATGACATTTTATGCATTTGCAAAACGAAAATACGATGCTTTTCTCCAAAACCATTTTTACTGTGATATTCTCAGTCCATTGCATATAAATTCCACAGCAGTTTGTCCGGATATGACTGGATGAAACCGGGAATATCCTGTTGTGTTTTGGCTAACTCAATCCAAAATATTGCGAAAGCCACTCTGTTTGTGTTTTCTGGATATTATCGATGGACTTTATTGTTTTGAATGTTTTTATCAGGGAACATTATTTTTGTACCCTTGAAACACTAATAGGTTCATCATGGGGACACCAGCCCAACATACTCGTTTTTTCCTGGTAGAAATCTAGAGGAACTGCGGCAAACAAACATTATATTTCTGTTTGTATAGATGACATTTTATGCACTTGCCTAACGAAAATACTTTGCTTTTCTCAAAAACCATTTTTACTGTGATTTTCTCGGTCCATTGCATACGAATTCCACACCACTTTGTCCGGATATGACTGGATGAAACCAGAAATATCCGGTTGTGTTTTGGTTAACTCAATCTGAAATTTTGTGAAAACCTCTGTGTTTGTGTTTTCTGGATATTATCGATGGACTTTATTGTTTTGAATCTTTTTATCAGGGAACATTTAATTTTGTACCATTGAAACACTAATTGGTTTCATGAGGGCTCCAGCTCTACACATTTGTATTTTCTAGGGATAATGCTAGAGGAACTGTGGTAAACAAACATGATATTTCTGTTTGTATAGATGAACTTTTATGCACTTGCCTAACGAAAAGACTGCTTTTCTCCAAAACCATTTTTACTGTGATTTTCTCAGCCCAGTGCATACAAATTCCACACCAGTTTGTCCTGATTTGACTCTATGAAACCAGAAATATCCAGTTGTGTTTTGGTTAACTCAATCCCAGATATTGCTACAGCCTCTGTGTTTTCTGGATATTATCAACGGACTTTATTGTTTTGAATGTTTTTTATCAGGGAACATTTTATTTTGAGGTTGGATACAGTTATTGGTTCCACATGGAGACACCAGCTCCACACATTCGTAATTTCTAGGGAGAAAGCTAGAGGAACTGCGACAAACAAACATGATATTTCTGTTTGTATCGATGACATTTTATGCACTTGCCTAATGAAAAGACTTTGCTTTTCTCCAAAACCATTTTTACTGTGATTTTCTCGGTCCATTGCATACGAATTCCACACCAGTTTGTCCGGATATGACTGGATGAAACCAGAAATATCCAGTTGTGTTTTGGTTAACTCAATCCCAGATATTGCTACAGCCTCTGTGTTTTCTGGATATTATCAACGGACTTTATTGTTTTGAATGTTTTTTATCAGGGAACATTTTATTTTGAGGTTGGATACAGTTATTGGTTCCACATGGAGACACCAGCTCCACACATTCGTAATTTCTAGGGAGAAAGCTAGAGGAACTGCGACAAACAAACATGATATTTCTGTTTGTATCGATGACATTTTATGCACTTGCCTAATGAAAAGACTTTGCTTTTCTCCAAAACCATTTTTACTGTGATTTTCTCGGTCCATTGCATACGAATTCCACACCAGTTTGTCCGGATATGACTGGATGAAACCACAAATATCCGGTTGTGTTTTGGCAAACTGAATCCAAAATATTGCTACAGCCTCTGTGTTTGTGTTTTGCGGATATTATGGATGGACTTTATTGTTTTGAATGTTTTTTATCGGGGAACATTTAATTTTGAGAGTAGATACACTAATTGGTTCCACATGGAGACACCAGCTCTACATATTTGTATTTTCTTGGGAGAAAGATAGAGGGACTGTGACAAAAAAAACATGATATTTCTGTTTGTATAGATGACATTTTATGCACTTGCCTAATGAAAAGACTTTGCTTTTCTCCAAAACCATTTTTACTGTGATTTTCTCGGTCCATTGCATACGCATTCCACACCACTTTGTTCGGATATGACTGGATGAAACGAGAAACATCCCGTTGTGTTTTGGCTAACTCACTCCGAAATATTTTGAAAGACTCTGTGTTTGTGTTGTCTGGATATTATCGATGGACTTTATTGTTTTGAATATTTTTATCAGGGAACATTTATTTTTCTACTGTAGAAACTCT
This sequence comes from Lepus oiostolus, assembly GCA_036325905.1. Lineage (NCBI taxonomy): Eukaryota > Metazoa > Chordata > Mammalia > Lagomorpha > Leporidae > Lepus > Lepus oiostolus. The sequence continues at coordinate 1,216,168 of CM070804.1, forward strand.
AATTGGTTCCACTGTATTGTTTTGAATGTTTTTATCAGGGAACATTTATTTTTGTACTGTAGAAAAACTAATTGGTTCATCATGGGGACACCAGCTCTACACATTCATATTTTCTAGAGAGAAATCTAGAGGAACTGTGGCAAACAAACATGATATTCTGTTTGTTTAGATGACAGTTTATGCACTGGCCTAACGAAAAGATTTTGCTTTTCTCCAAAACCATTTTTACTGTGATTTTCTCGGTCCATTGCATACGAATTCCACACCAGTTTTCCGGATGTGACTGGATGAACTCAGGAATATCCGCTTGTGTTTTGGCTAACTCAATCCAAAATATTGCTACAGCCTCTGTGTTTGTGTATTCCTGATATTATCCATGGACTTTATCGTTTTGATTATTTTTTATCAGGGAACATTTAATTTTGTGCTGGGAGACACTAATTGGTTCCACATAGAGACACCAGCTCTACACATTCGTATTTTCTAGGTAGAAAGCTAGAGGAACTGTGGCAAACAAACATGATATTTGCTATTCTCCAAAACCATCTTTACTCTTATTTTCTCATGCATTGCATATGAATTCCAAAGTGCTTTGTCCAGAAATGACTGGATTAAACCAGAAATATCCAGGTTTTTTTTTCCTAACTCAATCCGAAATATTGTGAAAGCCTCTGTGTTTGTGTTTTCTGGATATTACCGATGGACTTTATTGCTTTGAATGTTTTTATCAGGGAACATTTAATTTTGTACCATAGAAACACTAATTGGTTCATCATGGGTACACCAGCTCCACACATTCGTATTTTCTAGGGAGAAAGCTACAGGAACTGCGACAAACAAGAATGATATTTCTGTTTGTATCGATGACATTTTATGCACTTGCCTAATGAAAAGACTTTGCTTTTCTCCAAAACCATTTTTACTGTGGTTTTCTCGGACCATTGCATAGGAATTCCATACCAGTTTGTCCTGATATGACTGGATGAATCCGGAAATTCCGGTTTTGTTTTGGCAAACTCAATCCCAGATATTGCTACAGCCTCTGTGTTTGTGTTTTCCGGATATTATCAATGGACTTTATTGTTTTGGATATTGTTTATCAGGGAACATTTAAGTTTGTGCTTGGAATCACTAATTGCTTCCACATGGAGACACAAGCTCTACATACTTGTATTTTCTAGGGAGAAAGCTAGAGTAACTGTGGCAAACAAACATGATATTTCTGTTTGTATAGATGATATTTTATGCACTTGCCTAATGAAAAGACTTTGCTTTTCTCCAAAACCAATTTTACTCTTATTTTCTCGGTCCATTGCTTATGAATTCCACACCATTTTGTCGAGATATGTCTGGGTGAAACCACAAATATGCGGTTGTGTTTTGGGTAACTCAAACCGAAAAGTTGCTACAGCCTCTGTGTTTGTGTATTCCTGATATTATCCACGGACTTTATTGTTCTGAATTTTTTTATCATGGAACATTTAATTTTGTGCTTCGAAACACTAATTGGTTCCACATGGAGACACCAGCTCTACAAATTCGTATTTTCTAGGGAGAAAGGTGGAGGAACTGCTGCAAACAAACATGATATTTCTGTTTGCATTGATGACATTTTATGCATTTGCAAAACGAAAATACGATGCTTTTCTCCAAAACCATTTTTACTGTGATATTCTCAGTCCATTGCATATAAATTCCACAGCAGTTTGTCCGGATATGACTGGATGAAACCGGGAATATCCTGTTGTGTTTTGGCTAACTCAATCCAAAATATTGCGAAAGCCACTCTGTTTGTGTTTTCTGGATATTATCGATGGACTTTATTGTTTTGAATGTTTTTATCAGGGAACATTATTTTTGTACCCTTGAAACACTAATAGGTTCATCATGGGGACACCAGCCCAACATACTCGTTTTTTCCTGGTAGAAATCTAGAGGAACTGCGGCAAACAAACATTATATTTCTGTTTGTATAGATGACATTTTATGCACTTGCCTAACGAAAATACTTTGCTTTTCTCAAAAACCATTTTTACTGTGATTTTCTCGGTCCATTGCATACGAATTCCACACCACTTTGTCCGGATATGACTGGATGAAACCAGAAATATCCGGTTGTGTTTTGGTTAACTCAATCTGAAATTTTGTGAAAACCTCTGTGTTTGTGTTTTCTGGATATTATCGATGGACTTTATTGTTTTGAATCTTTTTATCAGGGAACATTTAATTTTGTACCATTGAAACACTAATTGGTTTCATGAGGGCTCCAGCTCTACACATTTGTATTTTCTAGGGATAATGCTAGAGGAACTGTGGTAAACAAACATGATATTTCTGTTTGTATAGATGAACTTTTATGCACTTGCCTAACGAAAAGACTGCTTTTCTCCAAAACCATTTTTACTGTGATTTTCTCAGCCCAGTGCATACAAATTCCACACCAGTTTGTCCTGATTTGACTGGATGAAACCAGAAATATCCAGTTGTGTTTTGGTTAACTCAATCCCAGATATTGCTACAGCCTCTGTGTTTTCTGGATATTATCAACGGACTTTATTGTTTTGAATGTTTTTTATCAGGGAACATTTTATTTTGAGGTTGGATACAGTTATTGGTTCCACATGGAGACACCAGCTCCACACATTCGTAATTTCTAGGGAGAAAGCTAGAGGAACTGTGACAAACAAACATGATATTTCTGTTTGTATCGATGACATTTTATGCACTTGCCTAATGAAAAGACTTTGCTTTTCTCCAAAACCATTTTTACTGTGATTTTCTCGGTCCATTGCATACGAATTCCACACCAGTTTGTCCGGATATGACTGGATGAAACCAGAAATATCCAGTTGTGTTTTGGTTAACTCAATCCCAGATATTGCTACAGCCTCTGTGTTTTCTGGATATTATCAACGGACTTTATTGTTTTGAATGTTTTTTATCAGGGAACATTTTATTTTGAGGTTGGATACAGTTATTGGTTCCACATGGAGACACCAGCTCCACACATTCGTAATTTCTAGGGAGAAAGCTAGAGGAACTGCGACAAACAAACATGATATTTCTGTTTGTATCGATGACATTTTATGCACTTGCCTAATGAAAAGACTTTGCTTTTCTCCAAAACCATTTTTACTGTGATTTTCTCGGTCCATTGCATACGAATTCCACACCAGTTTGTCCGGATATGACTGGATGAAACCACAAATATCCGGTTGTGTTTTGGCAAACTGAATCCAAAATATTGCTACAGCCTCTGTGTTTGTGTTTTGCGGATATTATGGATGGACTTTATTGTTTTGAATGTTTTTTATCGGGGAACATTTAATTTTGAGAGTAGATACACTAATGGTTCCACATGGAGACACCAGCTCTACATATTTGTATTTTCTTGGGAGAAAGCTAGTGGAACTGTGACAAAAAAAACATGATATTTCTGTTTGTATAGATGACATTTTATGCACTTGCCTAATGAAAAGACTTTGCTTTTCTCCAAAACCATTTTTACTGTGATTTTCTCGGTCCATTGCATACGCATTCCACACCACTTTGTTCGGATATGACTGGATGAAACGAGAAACATCCCGTTGTGTTTTGGCTAACTCACTCCGAAATATTTTGAAAGACTCTGTGTTTGTGTTTTCTGGATATTATCGATGGACTTTATTGTTTTGAATATTTTTATCAGGGAACATTTATTTTTCTACTGTAGAAACACTAATTGGTTCCACTGTATTGTTTTGAATGTTTTTATCAGGGAACATTTATTTTTGTACTGTAGAAAAACTAATTGGTTCATCATGGGGACACCAGCTCTACACATTCATATTTTCTAGAGAGAAAGCTAGAGGAACTGTGGCAAACAAACATGATATTCTGTTTGTTTAGATGACAGTTTATGCACTGGCCTAACGAAAAGATTTTGCTTTTCTCCAAAACCATTTTTACTGTGATTTTCTCGGTCCATTGCATACGAATTCCACACCAGTTTTCCGGATGTGACTGGATGAACTCAGGAATATCCGGTTGTGTTTTGGCTAACTCAATCCAAAATATTGCTACAGCCTCTGTGTTTGTGTATTCCTGATATTATCCATGGACTTTATCGTTTTGATTATTTTTTATCAGGGAACATTTAATTTTGTGCTGGGAGACACTAATTGGTTCCACATAGAGACACCAGCTCTACACATTCGTATTTTCTAGGTAGAAAGCTAGAGGAACTGTGGCAAACAAACATGATATTTGCTATTCTCCAAAACCATCTTTACTCTTATTTTCTCATGCATTGCATATGAATTCCAAAGTGCTTTGTCCAGAAATGACTGGATTAAACCAGAAATATCCAGGTTTTTTTTTCCTAACTCAATCCGAAATATTGTGAAAGCCTCTGTGTTTGTGTTTTCTGGATATTACCGATGGACTTTATTGCTTTGAATGTTTTTATCAGGGAACATTTAATTTTGTACCATAGAAACACTAATTGGTTCATCATGGGTACACCAGCTCCACACATTCGTATTTTCTAGGGAGAAAGCTACAGGAACTGCGACAAACAAGAATGATATTTCTGTTTGTATCGATGACATTTTATGCACTTGCCTAATGAAAAGACTTTGCTTTTCTCCAAAACCATTTTTACTGTGGTTTTCTCGGACCATTGCATAGGAATTCCATACCAGTTTGTCCTGATATGTCTGGATGAATCCGGAAATTCCGGTTTTGTTTTGGCAAACTCAATCCCAGATATTGCTACAGCCTCTGTGTTTGTGTTTTCCGGATATTATCAATGGACTTTATTGTTTTGGATATTGTTTATCAGGGAACATTTAAGTTTGTGCTTGGAATCACTAATTGCTTCCACATGGAGACACAAGCTCTACATATTTGTATTTTCTAGGGAGAAAGCTAGAGTAACTGTGGCAAACAAACATGATATTTCTGTTTGTATAGATGATATTTTATGCACTTGCCTAATGAAAAGACTTTGCTTTTCTCCAAAACCAATTTTACTCTTATTTTCTCGGTCCATTGCTTATGAATTCCACACCATTTTGTCGAGATATGTCTGGGTGAAACCACAAATATGCGGTTGTGTTTTGGGTAACTCAAACCGAAAAGTTGCTACAGCCTCTGTGTTTGTGTATTCCTGATATTATCCACGGACTTTATTGTTCTGAATTTTTTTATCAGGGAACATTTAATTTTGTGCTTCGAAACACTAATTGGTTCCACATGGAGAAACCAGTTCTACACATCCGTATTTTCTAGGGAGAAAGCTAGAGGAACTGTGGCAAACAAACATGATATTTCTGTTTGTATGGATGATATTTTATGCACTTGCTGAAAGAAAAGATGTTGCTTTTCTCCAAAACCATTTTTCCAGTTATTTTCTCGGTCCATTGCATACGAATTCGAAACCACTTTGTCCGGATATGACTGGATGAAACAAGAAATATCCGGTTGTGTTTTGGTTAACTCAATCCGAAATATTGTGAAAGCCTCTGTGTTTTTATTTTCTGGATAGTATCAATGGACTTTATTGTTGTGAAAGTTTGTTATCGGGGAACATTTAATTTTGTGCTTGGAAACACTAATTGGTTCATCATGAGGGATCCAGCTCTACACATTCGTATATTTTAGGGACAATTCTAGAGGAACTGCGGTAAACAAGCATGATATTTCTGTTTGTAAAGATGAACTTTTATGCACTTACCTAACGAAAAGACTGCTTTTCTCCAAAACCATTTTTACTCTGATATTCTCAGCCCAGTGCTTACGAATTCCACACCAGTTTGTCCTGATTTGACTGGATGAAACCAGGAATATCCAGTTGTGTTTTGGTTAACTCAATCCCAGATATTGCTACAGCCTCTGTGTTTTCTGGATGTTATCAACGGACTTTATTGTTTTGAATGTTTTTTATCGGGGAACATTTTATTTTGAGGTTGGATACTGTAATTGGTTCCACACGGAGACACCAGCTCCACACATTCGTAATTTCTAGGGAGAAAGCTAGAGGAACTGCGACAAACAAACATGATATTTCTGTTTGTATCGATGACATTTTATGCACTTGCCTAATGAAAAGACTTTGCTTTTCTCCAAAACCATTTTTACTGTGATTTTCTCGGTCCATTGCATATGAATTCCACACCAGTTTGTCCGGATATGACTGGATGAAAACAGAAATATCCGGTTGTGCTTTCTAACTCAGTTGGAAATATTGTGAAAGCCTCTGTGTTTGTGCACTTACCTAACAAAAAGACTTTGCCTTTCTCCAAAACCATTTTTACTCTGATTTTCTCAGCCCGTTGCATACGAATTCCACACCACTTTGTCCGGATATGACTTGATGAAACCAGAAATATCCGGTTTTGTTTTGGCTAACTCAATCGCAGATATTGCTACAGCCTCTGTGTTTGTGTATTCCTGATATTACCCACGTACTTTATTGTTTTGAATGTTTTTTATCAGGGAACATTTAATTTTGTGCTTGGAAACAATAATTGGTTCCACATGGAGGCACCAGCTCTACACGTTCGTATTTTCTAGGGAGAAAGCTAGAGGAACTGTGGCAAACAAACATGATATTTCTGTTTGTATAGATGACATTTTATGCACTTGCCTAACGAAAATACTTTGCTTTTCTCCAAAACCATTTTTACTGTGATTTTCTCGGTCCATTGCATACGAATTCCACACCACTTTGTCCGGATATGACTGGATGAAACCAGAAATATCCGGTTGTGTTTTGGTTAACTCAATCTGAAATTTTGTGAAAGCCTCTGTGTTTCTGTTTTCTGGATATTATCGATGGACTTTATTGTTTTGAATCTTTTTATCAGGGAACATTTAATTTTGTCCCATTGAAACACTAATGGGTTCATCATGAGGGCTCCAGCTCTACACATTCGTATTTTCTAGGGACAATGCTAGAGGAACTGCAGTAAACAAACATGATATTTCTGTTTGTATAGATGAACTTTTATGCACTTGCCTAACGAAAAGACTGCTTTTCTCCAAAACCATTTTTACTGTGATTTTCTCAGCCCAGTGCATACGAATTCCACAACAGTTTGTCCTGATTTGACTGGCTGAAACCAGAAATATCCAGTTGTGTTTTGGTTAACTCAATCCCAGATATTGCTACAGCCTGTGTGTTTTCTGGATATTATCAACGGACTTTATTGTTTTGAGTGTTTTTTATCAGGGAACATGTTATTTTGAGGTTGGATACAGTAATTGTTTCCACACGGAGACACCAGCACCACACATTCGTAATTTCTAGGGAGAAAGCTAGAGGAACTGCGACAAACAAACATGATATTTCTGTTTGTATCGATGACATTTTATGCACTTGCCTAATGAAAAGACTTTGCTTTTCTCCAAAACCATTTTTACTGTGATTTTCTCGGTCCATTGCATATGAATTCCACACCAGTTTGTCCGGATATGACTGGATGAAAACAGAAATATCCGGTTGTGCTTTCTAACTCAGTCGGAAATATTGTGAAAGCCTCTGTGTTTGTGCACTTACCTAACAAAAAGACTTTGCCTTTCTCCAAAACCATTTTTACTCTGATTTTCTCAGCCCGTTGCATACGAATTCCACACCACTTTGTCCGGATATGACTGGATGAAACCAGAAATATCCGGTTTTGTTTTGGCTAACTCAATCGCAGATATTGCTACAGCCTCTGTGTTTGTGTATTCCTGATATTACCCACGTACTTTATTGTTTTGAATGTTTTTTATCAGGGAACATTTAATTTTGTGCTTGGAAACAATAATTGGTTCCACATGGAGACACCAGCTCTACACGTTCGTATTTTCTAGGGAGAAAGCTAGAGGAACTGTGGCAAACAAACATGATATTTCTGTTTGTATAGATGACATTTTATGCACTTGCCTAACGTAAATACTTTGCTTTTCTCCAAAACCATTTTTACTGTGATTTTCTCGGTCCATTGCATACGAATTCCACACCACTTTGTCCGGATATGTCTGGATGAAACCAGAAATATCCGGTTGTGTTTTGGTTAACTCAATCTGAAATTTTGTGAAAGCCTCTGTGTTTGTGTTTTCTGGATATTATGGATGGACTTTATTGTTTTGAATCTTTTTATCAGGGAACATTTAATTTTGTCCCATTGAAACACTAATTGGTTCATCATAAGTGCTCCAGTTCTACACATTCGTATTTTCTAGGGACAATGCTAGAGGAACTGCGGTAAACAAACATGATATTTCTGTTTGTATAGATGAACTTTTATGCACTTGCCTAACGAAAAGACTACTTTTCTCCAAAACCGTTTTTACTCTGATTTTCTCAGCCCAGTGCATACAAATTCCACACCAGTTTGTCCTGATTTGACTGGATGAAACCAGAAATATCCAGTTGTGTTTTGGTTAACTCAATCCCAGTTATTGCTACAACCTCTGTGTTTGTGTTTTGTGGATATTATTGATGGACTTTATTGTTTTGAATATTTTTTGTCGGGAATATTTTATTTTGAGCTTGGAAACAATAATTGGTTCCACATGGAGACACCAGCTCTACATATTCATATTTTCTAAGTAGAAAGGTAGAGGAACTGTGACAAACATGATATTTCTGTTTGTGTCGATGACATTTTATGCACTTGCCTAACGAAAAGACTTTGCTTTTCTCCAAAACCATTTTTACTGAAATTTCTCTGTCCATTTCATATGAATTCCACACGAGTTTGTCCGGATATGACTGGATGAAAACAGAAATATCCAGTTGTGCTTTCTAACTCAGTCGGAAATATTGTGAAAGCCTCTGTGTTTGTGCACTTGCCTAACAAAAAGACTTTGCCTTTCTCCAAAACCATTTTTACTCTGATTTTCTCAGCCCGTTGCATACGAATTCCACACCACTTTGTCCGGATATGATTTGATGAAACCAGAAATATCCGGTTATGTTTTGGCTAACTCAATCGCAGATATTGCTACAGCCTCTGTGTTTGTGTATTCCTGATATTACCCACGTACTTTATTGTTTTGAATTTATTTTTATCAGGGAACATTTAATTTTGTGCTTGGAAACAATAATTGGTTCCACATGGAGACACCAGCTCTACACATTCGTATTTTCTAGGGAGAAAGCTAGAGGAACTGTGGCAACATACATGATATTTCTGTTTGTATAGATGACATTTTATGCACTTGCCTAACGAAAATACTTTGCTTTTCTCCAAAACCATTTTTACTGTGATTTTCTCGGTCCATTGCATACGAATTCCACACCACTTTGTCCGGATATGACTGGATGAAACTGAAAGAATTAGGCAGGTTAGGTTCAAGATGGAGTTGCTTGAGCTAACTGCATATTGTTCTGCTTCTGTGCAAATTGGCTGGGCTTGCAACAATTTTTGCAAAAAAATGAAAATGCTTTCATAAGATAGCTGAACTTTAGCTGAACTTGCAGTATGTAATCGTTTTTGTAACCGTTTTAGGAACTATAAAGGCAGAAGTTAACAAAAAATTGTACCCAACCTATGTCCTGTTACAACACCACAAGTTATTACACACTACATTGACCCCTGCCCTTGCTTGCTCAAGTTAAAATTGAAAACCACAAGGCACGTACAGCATGTAACTTCTTCCCTTTTTACCCTGGAAACCCCCTTTTACCCTGTAATCCTTTAGGTTACCAAATGAAATTGTAACACTGTGGAAATATGCTAATGTTGTGGTTTTAAGCCTTAAATACTCTGTGAAATTGATGATCGGGGCCGCTCTCTCTGCACGTCACTAGAGTGTGCTGTTGAGACGGCCCATTTGCAAATGCAATAAACTTCCTCTTGATCTTGCAGCGATTGGAGTGGAGTCTGTGTTTCTGGGGGTCCGGATTGTGGGACACCTGCTTAAGGGGTCTTACAAAACCAGAAATATCCGGTTGTGTTTTGGTTAACTCAATCTGAAATTTAGTGAAAACCTCTGTGTTTGTGTTTTCTGGATATTATCGATGGACTTTATTGTTTTGAATCTTTTTATCAGGGAACATTTAATTTTGTACCATTGAAACACTAATTGGTTCCATGAGGGCTCCAGCTCTACACATTTGTATTTTCTAGGGACAATGCTAGAGGAACTGCGGTAAACAAGCATGATATTTCTGTTTGTATAGATGAACTTTTATGCACTTGCCTAATGAAAAGACATTGCTTTTCTCCAAAACCATTTTTACTGTGATTTTCTCGGTCCATTGCATACGAATTCCACACCAGTTTGTCCGGATATGACTGGATGAAACCAGAAATATCCAGTTGTGTTTTGGTTAACTCAATCCCAGATATTGCTACAGCCTCTGTGTTTTCTGGATATTATCAACGGACTTTATTGTTTTGAATGTTTTTTATCAGGGAACATTTTATTTTGAGGTTGGATACAGTTATTGGTTCCACATGGAGACACCAGCTCCACACATTCGTAATTTCTAGGGAGAAAGCTAGAGGAACTGCGACAAACAAACATGATATTTCTGTTTGTATCGATGACATTTTATGCACTTGCCTAATGAAAAGACTTTTCTTTTCTCCAAAACCATTTTTACTGTGATTTTCTCGGTCCATTGCATACGAATTCCACACCAGTTTGTCCAGATATGACTGGATAAAAACACAAATATCCGGTTGTGTTTTGGCAAACTGAATCCAAAATATTGCTACAGCCTCTGTGTTTGTGTTTTCTGGATATTATGGATGGAATTTATTGTTTTGAATGTTTTTTATCGGGGAACATTTAATTTTGAGAGTAGATACACTAATTGGTTCCACATGGAGACACCAGCTCTACATATTTGTATTTTCTTGGGAGAAAGCTAGAGGAACTGCGACAAAAAAACATGATATTTCTGTTTGTATAGATGACATTTTATGCACTTGCCTAATGAAAAGACTTTGTTTTGCTGCAAAACCATTTGTACTGTGATTTTCTCGGTCCATATCATACGAATTCCACACCACTTTGTCCGGATATGACTGGATGAAACGAGAAACATCCCGTTGTGTTTTGGCTAACTCTCTCCGAAATATTTTGAAAGACTCTGTGTTTGTGTTTTCTGGATATTATCGATGGACTTTATTGTTTTGAATATTTTTATCAGGGAACATTTATTTTTCTACTGTAGAAACACTAATTGGTTCCACTGTATTGTTTTGAATGTTTTTATCAGGGAACATTTATTTTTGTACTGTAGAAAAACTAATTGGTTCATCATGGGGACACCAGCTCTACACATTCATATTTTCTAGAGAGAAAGCTAGAGGAACTGTGGCAAACAAACATGATTTTCTGTTTGTATAGATGACAGTTTATGCACTGGCCTAACGAAAAGATTTTGCTTTTCTCCAAAACCATTTTTACTGTGATTTTCTCGGTCCATTGCATACGAATTCCACACCAGTTTTCCGGATGTGACTGGATGAACTCAGGAATATCCGGTTTTGTTTTGGCAAACTCAATCCAAAATATTGCTACAGCCTCTGTGTTTGTGTATTCCTGATATTATCCATGGACTTTATCGTTTTGATTGTTTTTTATCAGGGAACATTTAATTTTGTGCTGGGAAACACTAATTGGTTCCACATGGAGACACCAGCTCTACACATTCGTATTTTCTAGGTAGAAAGCTAGAGGAACTGTGGCAAACAAACATGATATTTGCTATTCTCCAAAACCATCTTTACTCTTATTTTCTCATGCATTGCATATGAATTCCAAAGTGCTTTGTCCAGAAATGACTGGATTAAACCAGAAATATCCAGGTTTTTTTTGGCTAACTCAATCCGAAATATTGTGAAAATTTCTGTGTTTGTGTTTTCTGGATATTATCGATGGACTTTATTGCTTTGAATGTTTTTATCAGGGAACATTTAATTTTGTACCATAGAAACACTAATTGGTTCATCATGGGTACACCAGCTCCACACATTCGTATTTTCTAGGGAGAAAGCTACAGGAACTGCGACAAACAAACATGATATTTCTGTTTGTATAGATGACATTTTATGCACTTGCCTAACGAAAAGACTTTGCTTTTCTCCAAAACCATTTTTACTGTAATTTTCTCGGTCCATTGCATAGGAATTCCATACCAGTTTTCCTGATATGACTGGATGAATCCGGAAATTCCGGTTTTGTTTTGGCAAACTCAATCCCAGATATTGCTACAGCCTCTGTGTTTGTGTTTTCCGGATATTATCAATGGACTTTATTGTTTTGGATATTGTTTATCAGGGAACATTTAAGTTTGTGCTGGGAATCACTAATTGCTTCCACATGGAGACACAAGCTCTACATATTTGTATTTTCTAGGGAGAAAGCTAGAGGAACTGTGGCAAACAAACATGATATTTCTGTTTGTATAGATGATATTTTATGCACTTGCCTAATGAAAAGACTTTGCTTTTCTCCAAAACCATTTTTACTGTTATTTTCTCGGTCCATTGCTTACGAATTCCACACCATTTTGTCGAGATATGTCTGGATGAAACCACAAATATGCGGTTGTGTTTTGGCTAACTCAAACCGAAAAATTGCTACAGCCTCTGTGTTTGTGTATTCCTGATATTATCCACGGACTTTATTGTTCTGAATTTTTTTATCAGGGAACATTTAATTTTGTGCTTCGAAACACTAATTGGTTCCACATGGAGAAACCAGTTCTACACATCCGTATTTTCGAGGGAGAAAGCTAGAGGAATTGTGGGAAACAAACATGATATTTCTGTTTGTATAGATGATATTTTATGCACTTGCTGAAAGAAAAGATGTTGCTTTTCTCCAAAACCATTTTTACTGTGATTTTCTCGGTCCATTGCATACAAATTCGAAACCACTTTGTCCGGATATGACTGGATGAAACAAGAAATATCCGGTTGTGTTTTGGTTAACTCAATCCGAAATATTGTGAAAGCCTCTGTGTTTTTATTTTCTGGATAGTATCAATGGACTTTATTGTTGTGAATGTTTGGTATCGGGGAACATTTAATTTTGTGCTTGGAAACACTAATTGGTTCATCATGAGGGATCCAGCTCTACACATTCGTATATTTTAGGGACAATTCTAGAGGAACTGCGGTAAACAAGCATGATATTTCTGTTTGTAAAGATGAACTTTTATGCACTTACCTAACGAAAAGACTGCTTTTCTCCAAAACCATTTTTACTCTGATTTTCTCAGCCCAGTGCTTACGAATTCCACACCAGTTTGTCCTGATTTGACTGGATGAAACCAGGAATATCCAGTTGTGTTTTGGTTAACTCAATCCCAGATATTGCTACAGCCTCTGTGTTTTCTGGATGTTATCAACGGACTTTATTGTTTTGAATGTTTTTTATCGGGGAACATTTTATTTTGAGGTTGGATACTGTAATTGGTTCCACACGGAGACACCAGCTCCACACATTCGTAATTTCTAGGGAGAAAGCTAGAGGAACTGCGACAAACAAACATGATATTTCTGTTTGTATCGATGACATTTTATGCACTTGCCTAATGAAAAGACTTTGCTTTTCTCCAAAACCATTTTTACTGTGATTTTCTCAGTCCATTGCATACGAATTCCACACCAGTTTGTCCGGATATGACTGGATTAAAATTGAAATATCCGGTTGTGCTTTCTAACTCAGTCGGAAATATTGTGAAAGCCTCTGTGTTTGTGCACTTGCCTAACAAAAAGACTTTGCCTTTCTCCAAAACCATTTTTACTCTGATTTTCTCAGCCCGTTGCATACGAATTCCACACCACTTTGTCCGGATATGACTTGATGAAACCAGAAATATCCAGTTTTGTTTTGGCTAACTCAATCCCAGATATTGCTACAGCCTCTGTGTTTGTGTATTCCTGATATTACCCACGTACTTTATTGTTTTGAATGTTTTTTATCAGGGAACATTTAATTTTGTGCTTGGAAACAATAATTGGTTCCACATGGAGGCACCAGCTCTACACGTTCGTATTTTCTAGGGAGAAAGCTAGAGGAACTGTGGCAAACAAACATGATATTTCTGTTTGTATAGATGACATTTTATGCACTTGCCTAACGAAAATACTTTGCTTTTCTCCAAAACCATTTTTACTGTGATTTTCTCGGTCCATTGCATACGAATTCCACACCACTTTGTCCGGATATGACTGGATGAAACCAGAAATATCCGGTTGTGTTTTGGTTAACTCAATCTGAAATTTTGTGAAAGCCTCTGTGTTTCTGTTTTCTGGATATTATCGATGGACTTTATTGTTTTGAATCTTTTTATCAGGGAACATTTAATTTTGTCCCATTGAAACACTAATGGGTTCATCATGAGGGCTCCAGCTCTACACATTCGTATTTTCTAGGGACAATGCTAGAGGAACTGCAGTAAACAAACATGATATTTCTGTTTGTATAGATGAACTTTTATGCACTTGCCTAACGAAAAGACTGCTTTTCTCCAAAACCATTTTTACTGTGATTTTCTCAGCCCAGTGCATACGAATTCCACAACAGTTTGTCCTGATTTGACTGGCTGAAACCAGAAATATCCAGTTGTGTTTTGGTTAACTCAATCCCAGATATTGCTACAGCCTGTGTGTTTTCTGGATATTATCAACGGACTTTATTGTTTTGAGTGTTTTTTATCAGGGAACATGTTATTTTGAGGTTGGATACAGTAATTGTTTCCACACGGAGACACCAGCACCACACATTCGTAATTTCTAGGGAGAAAGCTAGAGGAACTGCGACAAACAAACATGATATTTCTGTTTGTATCGATGACATTTTATGCACTTGCCTAATGAAAAGACTTTGCTTTTCTCCAAAACCATTTTTACTGTGATTTTCTCGGTCCATTGCATATGAATTCCACACCAGTTTGTCCGGATATGACTGGATGAAAACAGAAATATCCGGTTGTGCTTTCTAACTCAGTCGGAAATATTGTGAAAGCCTCTGTGTTTGTGCACTTACCTAACAAAAAGACTTTGCCTTTCTCCAAAACCATTTTTACTCTGATTTTCTCAGCCCGTTGCATACGAATTCCACACCACTTTGTCCGGATATGACTGGATGAAACCAGAAATATCCGGTTTTGTTTTGGCTAACTCAATCGCAGATATTGCTACAGCCTCTGTGTTTGTGTATTCCTGATATTACCCACGTACTTTATTGTTTTGAATGTTTTTTATCAGGGAACATTTAATTTTGTGCTTGGAAACAATAATTGGTTCCACATGGAGACACCAGCTCTACACGTTCGTATTTTCTAGGGAGAAAGCTAGAGGAACTGTGGCAAACAAACATGATATTTCTGTTTGTATAGATGACATTTTATGCACTTGCCTAACGTAAATACTTTGCTTTTCTCCAAAACCATTTTTACTGTGATTTTCTCGGTCCATTGCATACGAATTCCACACCACTTTGTCCGGATATGTCTGGATGAAACCAGAAATATCCGGTTGTGTTTTGGTTAACTCAATCTGAAATTTTGTGAAAGCCTCTGTGTTTGTGTTTTCTGGATATTATGGATGGACTTTATTGTTTTGAATCTTTTTATCAGGGAACATTTAATTTTGTCCCATTGAAACACTAATTGGTTCATCATAAGTGCTCCAGTTCTACACATTCGTATTTTCTAGGGACAATGCTAGAGGAACTGCGGTAAACAAACATGATATTTCTGTTTGTATAGATGAACTTTTATGCACTTGCCTAACGAAAAGACTACTTTTCTCCAAAACCGTTTTTACTCTGATTTTCTCAGCCCAGTGCATACAAATTCCACACCAGTTTGTCCTGATTTGACTGGATGAAACCAGAAATATCCAGTTGTGTTTTGGTTAACTCAATCCCAGTTATTGCTACAACCTCTGTGTTTGTGTTTTGTGGATATTATTGATGGACTTTATTGTTTTGAATATTTTTTGTCGGGAATATTTTATTTTGAGCTTGGAAACAATAATTGGTTCCACATGGAGACACCAGCTCTACATATTCATATTTTCTAAGTAGAAAGGTAGAGGAACTGTGACAAACATGATATTTCTGTTTGTGTCGATGACATTTTATGCACTTGCCTAACGAAAAGACTTTGCTTTTCTCCAAAACCATTTTTACTGAAATTTCTCTGTCCATTTCATATGAATTCCACACGAGTTTGTCCGGATATGACTGGATGAAAACAGAAATATCCAGTTGTGCTTTCTAACTCAGTCGGAAATATTGTGAAAGCCTCTGTGTTTGTGCACTTGCCTAACAAAAAGACTTTGCCTTTCTCCAAAACCATTTTTACTCTGATTTTCTCAGCCCGTTGCATACGAATTGCACACCACTTTGTCCGGATATGATTTGATGAAACCAGAAATATCCGGTTATGTTTTGGCTAACTCAATCGCAGATATTGCTACAGCCTCTGTGTTTGTGTATTCCTGATATTACCCACGTACTTTATTGTTTTGAATTTATTTTTATCAGGGAACATTTAATTTTGTGCTTGGAAACAATAATTGGTTCCACATGGAGACACCAGCTCTACACATTCGTATTTTCTAGGGAGAAAGCTAGAGGAACTGTGGCAACATACATGATATTTCTGTTTGTATAGATGACATTTTATGCACTTGCCTAACGAAAATACTTTGCTTTTCTCCAAAACCATTTTTACTGTGATTTTCTCGGTCCATTGCATACGAATTCCACACCACTTTGTCCGGATATGACTGGATGAAACTGAAAGAATTAGGCAGGTTAGGTTCAAGATGGAGTTGCTTGAGCTAACTGCATATTGTTCTGCTTCTGTGCAAATTGGCTGGGCTTGCAACAATTTTTGCAAAAAAATGAAAATGCTTTCATAAGATAGCTGAACTTTAGCTGAACTTGCAGTATGTAATCGTTTTTGTAACCGTTTTAGGAACTATAAAGGCAGAAGTTAACAAAAAATTGTACCCAACCTATGTCCTGTTACAACACCACAAGTTATTACACACTACATTGACCCCTGCCCTTGCTTGCTCAAGTTAAAATTGAAAACCACAAGGCACGTACAGCATGTAACTTCTTCCCTTTTTACCCTGGAAACCCCCTTTTACCCTGTAATCCTTTAGGTTACCAAATGAAATTGTAACACTGTGGAAATATGCTAATGTTGTGGTTTTAAGCCTTAAATACTCTGTGAAATTGATGATCGGGGCCGCTCTCTCTGCACGTCACTAGAGTGTGCTGTTGAGACGGCCCATTTGCAAATGCAATAAACTTCCTCTTGATCTTGCAGCGATTGGAGTGGAGTCTGTGTTTCTGGGGGTCCGGATTGTGGGACACCTGCTTAAGGGGTCTTACAAAACCAGAAATATCCGGTTGTGTTTTGGTTAACTCAATCTGAAATTTAGTGAAAACCTCTGTGTTTGTGTTTTCTGGATATTATCGATGGACTTTATTGTTTTGAATCTTTTTATCAGGGAACATTTAATTTTGTACCATTGAAACACTAATTGGTTCCATGAGGGCTCCAGCTCTACACATTTGTATTTTCTAGGGACAATGCTAGAGGAACTGCGGTAAACAAGCATGATATTTCTGTTTGTATAGATGAACTTTTATGCACTTGCCTAATGAAAAGACATTGCTTTTCTCCAAAACCATTTTTACTGTGATTTTCTCGGTCCATTGCATACGAATTCCACACCAGTTTGTCCGGATATGACTGGATGAAACCAGAAATATCCAGTTGTGTTTTGGTTAACTCAATCCCAGATATTGCTACAGCCTCTGTGTTTTCTGGATATTATCAACGGACTTTATTGTTTTGAATGTTTTTTATCAGGGAACATTTTATTTTGAGGTTGGATACAGTTATTGGTTCCACATGGAGACACCAGCTCCACACATTCGTAATTTCTAGGGAGAAAGCTAGAGGAACTGCGACAAACAAACATGATATTTCTGTTTGTATCGATGACATTTTATGCACTTGCCTAATGAAAAGACTTTTCTTTTCTCCAAAACCATTTTTACTGTGATTTTCTCGGTCCATTGCATACGAATTCCACACCAGTTTGTCCAGATATGACTGGATAAAAACACAAATATCCGGTTGTGTTTTGGCAAACTGAATCCAAAATATTGCTACAGCCTCTGTGTTTGTGTTTTCTGGATATTATGGATGGAATTTATTGTTTTGAATGTTTTTTATCGGGGAACATTTAATTTTGAGAGTAGATACACTAATTGGTTCCACATGGAGACACCAGCTCTACATATTTGTATTTTCTTGGGAGAAAGCTAGAGGAACTGCGACAAAAAAACATGATATTTCTGTTTGTATAGATGACATTTTATGCACTTGCCTAATGAAAAGACTTTGTTTTGCTGCAAAACCATTTGTACTGTGATTTTCTCGGTCCATATCATACGAATTCCACACCACTTTGTCCGGATATGACTGGATGAAACGAGAAACATCCCGTTGTGTTTTGGCTAACTCTCTCCGAAATATTTTGAAAGACTCTGTGTTTGTGTTTTCTGGATATTATCGATGGACTTTATTGTTTTGAATATTTTTATCAGGGAACATTTATTTTTCTACTGTAGAAACACTAATTGGTTCCACTGTATTGTTTTGAATGTTTTTATCAGGGAACATTTATTTTTGTACTGTAGAAAAACTAATTGGTTCATCATGGGGACACCAGCTCTACACATTCATATTTTCTAGAGAGAAAGCTAGAGGAACTGTGGCAAACAAACATGATTTTCTGTTTGTATAGATGACAGTTTATGCACTGGCCTAACGAAAAGATTTTGCTTTTCTCCAAAACCATTTTTACTGTGATTTTCTCGGTCCATTGCATACGAATTCCACACCAGTTTTCCGGATGTGACTGGATGAACTCAGGAATATCCGGTTTTGTTTTGGCAAACTCAATCCAAAATATTGCTACAGCCTCTGTGTTTGTGTATTCCTGATATTATCCATGGACTTTATCGTTTTGATTGTTTTTTATCAGGGAACATTTAATTTTGTGCTGGGAAACACTAATTGGTTCCACATGGAGACACCAGCTCTACACATTCGTATTTTCTAGGTAGAAAGCTAGAGGAACTGTGGCAAACAAACATGATATTTGCTATTCTCCAAAACCATCTTTACTCTTATTTTCTCATGCATTGCATATGAATTCCAAAGTGCTTTGTCCAGAAATGACTGGATTAAACCAGAAATATCCAGGTTTTTTTTGGCTAACTCAATCCGAAATATTGTGAAAATTTCTGTGTTTGTGTTTTCTGGATATTATCGATGGACTTTATTGCTTTGAATGTTTTTATCAGGGAACATTTAATTTTGTACCATAGAAACACTAATTGGTTCATCATGGGTACACCAGCTCCACACATTCGTATTTTCTAGGGAGAAAGCTACAGGAACTGCGACAAACAAACATGATATTTCTGTTTGTATAGATGACATTTTATGCACTTGCCTAACGAAAAGACTTTGCTTTTCTCCAAAACCATTTTTACTGTAATTTTCTCGGTCCATTGCATAGGAATTCCATACCAGTTTTCCTGATATGACTGGATGAATCCGGAAATTCCGGTTTTGTTTTGGCAAACTCAATCCCAGATATTGCTACAGCCTCTGTGTTTGTGTTTTCCGGATATTATCAATGGACTTTATTGTTTTGGATATTGTTTATCAGGGAACATTTAAGTTTGTGCTGGGAATCACTAATTGCTTCCACATGGAGACACAAGCTCTACATATTTGTATTTTCTAGGGAGAAAGCTAGAGGAACTGTGGCAAACAAACATGATATTTCTGTTTGTATAGATGATATTTTATGCACTTGCCTAATGAAAAGACTTTGCTTTTCTCCAAAACCATTTTTACTGTTATTTTCTCGGTCCATTGCTTACGAATTCCACACCATTTTGTCGAGATATGTCTGGATGAAACCACAAATATGCGGTTGTGTTTTGGCTAACTCAAACCGAAAAATTGCTACAGCCTCTGTGTTTGTGTATTCCTGATATTATCCACGGACTTTATTGTTCTGAATTTTTTTATCAGGGAACATTTAATTTTGTGCTTCGAAACACTAATTGGTTCCACATGGAGAAACCAGTTCTACACATCCGTATTTTCGAGGGAGAAAGCTAGAGGAATTGTGGGAAACAAACATGATATTTCTGTTTGTATAGATGATATTTTATGCACTTGCTGAAAGAAAAGATGTTGCTTTTCTCCAAAACCATTTTTACTGTGATTTTCTCGGTCCATTGCATACAAATTCGAAACCACTTTGTCCGGATATGACTGGATGAAACAAGAAATATCCGGTTGTGTTTTGGTTAACTCAATCCGAAATATTGTGAAAGCCTCTGTGTTTTTATTTTCTGGATAGTATCAATGGACTTTATTGTTGTGAATGTTTGGTATCGGGGAACATTTAATTTTGTGCTTGGAAACACTAATTGGTTCATCATGAGGGATCCAGCTCTACACATTCGTATATTTTAGGGACAATTCTAGAGGAACTGCGGTAAACAAGCATGATATTTCTGTTTGTAAAGATGAACTTTTATGCACTTACCTAACGAAAAGACTGCTTTTCTCCAAAACCATTTTTACTCTGATTTTCTCAGCCCAGTGCTTACGAATTCCACACCAGTTTGTCCTGATTTGACTGGATGAAACCAGGAATATCCAGTTGTGTTTTGGTTAACTCAATCCCAGATATTGCTACAGCCTCTGTGTTTTCTGGATGTTATCAACGGACTTTATTGTTTTGAATGTTTTTTATCGGGGAACATTTTATTTTGAGGTTGGATACTGTAATTGGTTCCACACGGAGACACCAGCTCCACACATTTGTAATTTCTAGGAAGAAAGCTAGAGGAACTGCGACAAACAAACATGATATTTCTGTTTGTATCAATGACATTTTATGCACTTGCCTAATGAAAAGACTTTGCTTTTCTCCAAAACCATTTTTACTGTGATTTTCTCAGTCCATTGCATACGAATTCCACACCAGTTTGTCCGGATATGACTGGATTAAAATTGAAATATCCGGTTGTGCTTTCTAACTCAGTCGGAAATATTGTGAAAGCCTCTGTGTTTGTGCACTTGCCTAACAAAAAGACTTTGCCTTTCTCCAAAACCATTTTTACTCTGATTTTCTCAGCCCGTTGCATACGAATTCCACACCACTTTGTCCGGATATGACTTGATGAAACCAGAAATATCCAGTTTTGTTTTGGCTAACTCAATCCCAGATATTGCTACAGCCTCTGTGTTTTCTGGATATTATCAACGGACTTTATTGTTTTGAATGTTTTTTATCGGGGAACATTTTATTTTGAGGTTGGATACTGTAATTGGTTCCACACGGAGACACCAGCTCCACACATTCGTAATTTCTAGGGAGAAAGCTAGAGGAACTGCGACAAACAAACATGATATTTCTGTTTGTATCAATGACATTTTATGCACTTGCCTAATGAAAACACTTTGCTTTTCTCCAAAACCATTTTTACTGTGATTTTCTCGGTCCATTGCATACGAATTCCACACCACTTTGTCCGGATATGACTGGATGAAACCAGAAATATCCGGTTGTGTTTTGGTTAACTCAATCTGAAATATTGTGCAAGACTCTGTGTTTCTGTTTTCGGGATATTATGGATGGACTTTATTGTTTTGAATCTTTTTATCAGGGAACATTTAATTTTGTCCCATTGAAACACTAATTGATTCATCATGAGGGCTCCAGCTCTACACATTCGTATTTTCTAGGGACAATGCTAGAGGAACTGGGGTAAACAAACATGATATTTCTGTTTGTATAGATGAACTTTTATGCACTTGCCTAACGAAAAGACTGCTTTTCTCCAAAACCATTTTTACTCTGATTTTCTCAGCCCAATGCATACAAATTCCACACCAGTTTGTCCTGATTTGACTGGATGAAACCAGAAATATCCAGTTTTGTTTTGGTTAACTCAATCCCAGATATTGCTACAACCTCTGTGTTTGTGTTTTGTGGATATTATTAATGGACTTTATTGTTTTGAATATTTTTTGTCGAGAATATTTTATTTTGAGCTTGGAAACAATAATTGGTTCCACATGGAGACACCAGCTCTACATATTCATATTTTCTAAGTAGAAAGGTAGAGGAACTGTGACAAACAAACATGATATTTCTGTTTGTGTTGATGACATTTTATGCACTTGCCTAACGAAAAGACTTTGCTTTTCTCCAAAACCATTTTTACTGAAATTTCTAGGTCCTTTTCTTACGAATTCCACACGAGTTTGTCCGGATATGACTGAATGAAAACAGAAATATACGGTTGTGTTTTGGCTAACTCAGTCCTAAATATTGCTACAGTCTCTGGGTTTATGTTTCTGGATATTATCCGTGGTCTTTATTTTTTTTGAATGTTTTTTATTAGGGAACATTTTATTTTGTACTGTTGAAGAACTAATAGGTTCATCATGGGAACACCAGCTCTACACTTTCGTATTTTCTAGGGAGAATCTAGAGGAACCGCAGCAAACAAACATGATATTTCTGTTTGCATCGATGACGTTTTATGCACTTGCCTAACAAAAAGACTTTGTTTTGCTGCAAAACCATTTGTACTGTGATTTTCTCTGTCCATATCATACGAATTCCACACCACTTTGTCTGGATATGACTGGATGAAACCAGAAATATCCGTTTTTTTTTTGGCTAACTGAATCCGAAATATTGTGAAAGCCTCTGTGTTTGTGTTTTGCGGATATTATGGATGGACTTTATTGTTTTGAATGCTTTTATCAGGGAACATTTAATTTCATACCGTTGAAACACAGATTGGTTCATCATGGGGACACCAGCTCCACACATTCGTATTTTCTAGGGAGAAAGCTAGAGGAACTGTGGCAAACAAACATGATATTTCTGTTTGTATAGATGACATTTTATGCACTTGCCTAATGAAAAGACTTTGCTTTTCCCCAAAACCATTTTCACTGTGATTTTCTCCGTCCTTTGCACACGAATTCCACACATGTTTACCGGATATGACTGGATGAAACCGGAAATATCCGGTTTTGTTTTGGCTAACTCATTCCGAAATATTTTGAAAGCCTCTGTGTTTGTGTTTTCTTGATATTATGGATGGACTTTACTGTTTTGAATGTTTTTATCAGGGAACATTTAAATTTGTACCATTGATACACTGATTGGTTCATCATGGGTACACCAGCTCTACACATTCGTAATTTCTAGGGAGAAAGCTAGAGGAACTGCGGCAAACAAACATGATATTTCTGTTTGTATAGATGACAATTTATGCACTTGCCTAACGAAAAGATTTTGCTTTTCACCAAAACCATTCTTACTGTGATTTTCTCGGTCCATTGCATACGAATTCCACAGCAGTTTGTCCGGATATGCCTGGATGAAACAGGAAATATCCGGTTTTGTTGTGGCTAACTCAATCCCAGATATTGCTACAACCTCTGTGTTTGTGTTTTGTAGATATTATTGATAGACTTTATTTTTTTGAATGTTTTTTGTCGGGAATAATTTATTTTGAGCTTGGAAAAAATAATTGGTTGCACATGGAGACACCAGCTCTACATATGCATATTTACTAAGTAGAAAGCTAGAGGAACTGCGGCAAACAAACATGATATTTCTGTTTGTGTCCATGACATTTTATGCACTTGCCTAACGAAAAGACTTTGCTATTCTCCAAAACCATTTTTACTGAAATTTCTCAGTCCATTTCATACGAATTCCACACGAGTTTGTCCGGATATGACTGAATGAAAACAGAAATATACGGTTGTGTTTTGGCTTACTCAGTCCTAAATATTGCTACAGCCTCTGGGTTTATGTTTCTGCATATTATCCGTGGTCTTTATTTTTTTTGAATGTTTTTTATCAGGGAACATTTTATTTTGTACCTTTGAAGAACTAATAGGTTCATCATGGGAACACCAGCTCTACACATTCGTATTTTCTAGGGAGAAGCTAGAGGAACCGCAGCAAACAAACATGATATTTCTGTTTGCATCGATGACGTTTTATGCACTTGCCTAAAAAAAAAGACTTTGTTTTGCTGCAAAACCATTTGTACTGTGATTTTCTCGGTCCATATCATACGAATTCCACACCACTTTGTCCGGATATGACTGGATGAAACCAGAAATATCCGGTTTTTTTTTGGCTAACTGAATCCGAAATATTGTGAAAGCCTCTGTGATTGTGTTTTCTGGATATTATCGATGGACTTTATTGTTTTGAATGCTTTTATCAGGGAACATTTAATTTCATACCGTTGAAACACAGATTGGTTCATCATGGGGACACCAGCTCCACACATTCGTATTTTCTAGGGAGAAAGCTAGAGGAACTGTGGCAAACAAACATGATATTTCTGTTTGTATAGATGACATTTTATGCACTTGCCTAATGAAAAGACTTTGCTTTTCTCCAAAACCATTTTCACTGTGATTTTCTCCGTCCTTTGCACACGAATTCCACACAAGTTTACCGGATATGACTGGATGAAACCGGAAATATCCGGTTTTGTTTTGGCTAACTCATTCCGAAATATTTTGAAAGCCTCTGTGTTTGTGTTTTCTTGATATTATGGATGGACTTTACTGTTTTGAATGTTTTTATCAGGGAACATTTAAATTTGTACCATTGATACACTGATTGGTTCATCATGGGTACACCAGCTCTACACATTCGTAATTTCTAGGGAGAAAGCTAGAGGAACTGCGGCAAACAAACATGATATTTCTCTTTGTATAGATGACAATTTATGCACTTGCCTAACGAAAAGATTTTGCTTTTCACCAAAACCATTCTTACTGTGATTTTCTCGGTCCATTGCATACGAATTCCACAGCAGTTTGTCCGGATATGCCTGGATGAAACAGGAAATATCCGGTTTTGTTGTGGCTAACTCAATCCTAGATATTGCTACAGACTCTGTGTTTGTGTTTTCTGGATATTATCAACAGACTTTATTGTTTTGAATGTTTTTATCAGGGAACATTTAATTTTGTGGTTGGAAACACTAGTTGGGTCCACATGGAGACACCAGCTCTACACATTTGTATTTTCCAGGGAGAAAGCTAGAGGAACTGCAGCAAACAAACATAATATTTCTGTTTGTATTGATGACGTTTTATGCACTTGCCTATGGAAAAGACTTTGCTTTTCTTCAAAACCATTTTTAATGTGATTCTCTCAGTCCATTGCATACGAATTCCACAAAACTTTTTCCGGATATGTCTGGATGAAACCGGAAATATCCCTTTTTGTTGTGGCTAACTCAATCCCAGGTATTGCTACTGCCTCTGTGTTTGTGTATTCCTGATATTATCCACAGACTTAATTGTTTTGAATGTTTTTTCTTGGGGGACATTTAATTTTGTGCTTGGAAACACTAATTGGTTCCACATGGAGACAGCAGCTATGCACATTCGTGTATTTAATAGGGAGAAAGCTAGAGGAACTGCGGCAAACAAACATGATATTTCTGTTTGTATAGATGACATTTTATGCACTTGCCTAACGAAAAGACTTTTCTTTTCTCCAAAACCATTATTACTGTGATTTTCTCTGTCCATTGCATACGAATTCCACAGCAGTTTCTCCGGATATGACTGGATGAAACCGGAAATATCCGGTTTTGTTTTGTCTAACTCATTCAGGATATTGCTACAGCCTCTGTGTTTATGTTTCTTGATATTATCCATGGACTTTATTGTTTTCAATGTTTTTTTATCGGGGAACATTTAATTGTGAGCTTAGATACACTAATTGGTTCCACATGGAGACACCAGCTCTACACATTCATATTTTCTAGGCAGAAAGCTAGAGTAACTGTGACAAACAAAGATGATATTTCTGTTTTTATAGATGACATTTTGTCTACCTGCCTAATGAAAAGACTTTGCTTTTCTCCAAAAGCATTTGTACTATGATTTTCTCGGTCCATTGCATACGAATTCCACACCAGTTTATCAAGATATGACTGGATGGAAACAGAAATATCCGGTTGTATTTTGGCTAACTCACTCCAAAATATTGTGAAAGCCTCTGTGTTTGTGTTTTTCGAATACTATCGATGGAGTTTATTGTTTTGAATGTTTTTATCAGGGAACATTTAATTTCGTACCATTGAAATACTAATTGGTTCTTCATGGGAACACCAGCTCTACACATTTGTATTTAATAGGGAGAAAGCCAGAGGAACTGCGGCAAACAAACATGATATTTCTGTTTGTATTGATGATTTTGTATGCACTGGCCTAACGAAAAGCCTTTGGTTTTCTCCAAAACCATTTTTACTGTGATTTTCACGGTCCATTGCATACGATTTACATACCAGTTTGTCCTGATATGACTGGATGAAACGAGAAATATCCGGTTGTGTTTTAGCTAACTCAATCCCAGATATTGCTACAGCCTCTGTGTTTGTGTTTTCCAGATATTATCAACAGACTTTATTGTTTGAATGTTTTTTATCGGGGAACATTTAATTTTGAGCTTAGATACACTAATTGGTTCCACATGGAGACACCAGCTCTACAAATTCGTATTTTCTAGGGAGAAAGCTAGAGGAACTGCGGCAAACAAACATGATATTTCTGTTTGTATAGATGACATTATATGCACTGTCCTAACAAAAAGACTTTGCTTTTCTCCCAATCCATTTTTACTGTGATTTTCTCAGTCCATTGCATACGAATTCCACACCACTTTCTCCGGATATGACTGGATGAAACCGGAAATATCCGGTTTTGTTTCGGCAAATCAATACCAGATATTGCTACAGCCTCTCTGTTTGTTTTTTGTGGATATTATCAATGGACGTTATTGTTTTGAATGTTTTATCAGGGAACATTTAATGCTTTACCCTAGAAACACTAATTCTACAAAATGGAGACACCAGCTCAACACTTTCGTATTTTCTAGGGAGAAATCAAAGGAAGTGCGGTAAACAAACATGATATTTCTGTTTGTATAGATGACATTTTATGCACTTGCTGAAGGAAAAGACTTTGCTTTTCTCCAAATGCATTTTTACTGTGATTTCCTCAGTTAATTGCATACGAATTACACACCACTTTGTCCGGATATGCCTGGATGAAACAGATATATCCGGTTGTGTTTTGGCTAAGTCAATCTGAAATATTGTGAAAGACTCTGTGTTTGTGATTCCTGGATATTATCGATGGACTCTATTGTTTTGAATTTTTTTATCAGGGAACATTTAATTCTGTGCTGGGAAACACTAGCTCACTCCACATGGAGACACCAGGTATACACATTGTTATTTTCTACGGAGAATGCTCTAGGAACTGTGGCAAACAAACATGATATTTCTGTTTGTATACCATACCCCTAACCCTAACCCTAACCCTAACCCTAACCCTAACCCTAACCCTAACCTATACATGACATATTATGCATTTGCCTAACGAAAAGACTTTGCTTTTCTCCAGAACCATTTTTACTCTGATTTTCTCGCTCCGTTGCAAACGAATTCCATAACACTTTGTCCGGATATGCCTGGATGAAACCAGAAATATCCGGTTGTGTTTTGGCTAACTCAATCCTAAATATTGTGAAAGTCTCTGTGTTTGTGATTCCTGGATATTATCGATGGACTTTATTGTTTTGAATGTTTTCATCAGGGAACATTTAATTTTGCACCGTAGAAGCACTAATTAATTCACCATGGAGAAACCAGCTCTACACATTCTTATTTTCTAAGGAGAAAGCTAGAGGAACTGCGGCAAACAAACATTATATTTCTGTTTGTATAGGTGATATTTTATGCACTTGCCTAACGAAAAGACTTTGCTTTTCTCCAAAACCATTTTTACTGTGATTTTCTCGGTCCATTGCATACGAATTCCACACCAGTTTTTCCGGATATGACTGGATGAAACCAGAAATACACCATTGTGTTTTGGCTAAATCAATCCCAGATATTGATACAGCCTCTGTGTTTGTGTTTTCCGGATATTATCGACTGACTTTATGGTTTTGAAAGTTTTTTATCAGGGAATATTTAATTTTGTGCTGGGAAACACTAATTGGTTCCACATGGAGACACCAGCTCTACACATTCGTATTTTCTAGGGAGAAATCTAGAGGAACTGCAGCAAACAAACTTGATATTTCTATTTGTATAGATGACATTTTATGCACTTACCTAACGAAAAGACTGCTTTTCTCCAAAACCATTTTTACTCTGATTTTCTCGGTCCAAGGCATATGAACTCCACACCAGTTTGTCCGGATATGCCTGGATGGAACCAGATATATCCGGTTGTGTTTTGGCTAACTCAATCCGAAATATTGTGAAACTCTCTGTGTTTTTTTTTTTCTGCATATTATGAACAGACTTTATAGTTTTGAGGGTTTTTATCAGGGAACATTTAATTTTGTACCGTAGAAACACTAATTGGTTCGACATGGAGACAGCAGCTCTACACATTTGTATTTTCTAGGGAGAAAGCTAGAGGAACTGTGGCAAACAAACATGATATTTCTGTTTGTATAGATGAAATTTTAAGCACTTGCCTAACGAAAATACTTTGCTTTTCTCCAAATCCATTTTTAGTGTGATTTTCTCCATCCATTGCATACGAATTCGACACCACTTTGTCCGGATATGACTGGATGAAACCAGAAATATCTGGTTGTTTTGGCTTACTATATCCCAGATATTGCTACAGCCTCAGTGTCTGTGTTTTCAGGATATTATCAACGTATTTTATTGTTTTCAATGTTTTTATCAGGATGCATTTACTTTTGTACCATAGAAACACTAATTGGATCCATATGGAGACACCAGTCTACACATTCGTATGTTCTAGGGAAAAAGCTAGAGGAGTTTTTGCAGACAAACATGATATGTCTGTTTGCATAGATGACATTTTATGCACATGCCTAACGAAAAGACTTTGCTTTTCTTCAAATCCATTTTCACTATGATTTTCTCGGTCCATTGCATATGAATTACACACTGCTTTGTCCAGATATGACTGGAGAAAACCAGAAATATCCGTTCTGTTTTGGGCAACTCAATCTCAGATATTACTACTGCCTCTTTGTTTGTGTTTTCCGGATATTATCAACGGACTTTATGGGTTTGAATGTTTTTTATCAGGAAAAATTTAATTTTCTTCTGGGAAACACTAGTTGACTCCACATGGAGACACCAGCTCTACACATTCGTATTTTCTAGGGAGAAAGCTAGAGGAATTGCGGCAAACAAACATGATATTTCTGTTTGTACACATGACATTTTATGCACTTGCCTAACGAAAAGACTTTGCTCTTCTCCAGAAGCATTTTTAATCAGATTTTCTCGTCCATTGAATACGAATTCCACCCCACTTTGTCCGGATAGGCCTAGATGAAACCAGATATATCCAGTTACGTTTTGGTTAACTCAAACCCAGATATTGCTACAGCCTCAGTGTTTTTGTTTTCTGGATATTATTGATGGACTTTATCGTTTTGAAAGTTTTTATTAGGCAACATTTAATTTTGTACCATAGAAATACCAATTGGTTCCACATGGAGACAGCAGCTCTACACATTCATATTTTCCAGTGAGAAAGCTAGAGGAACTGCCGCAAACAAACAGGATATATCGGTTTGTGTACATGACATTTTATGCACTGTCCGAAGGAAAACACTTTGCTTTTCTCCCAAACCATTTTTACTGTGAATTTCTCCGTTCATTGCTCACGAATTCCACCCCACTTTGTCCGGATATGACTGGATGAATCCAGAAATATCCGGTTGTGTTTTCGCTAACTCAATCCCAGATATCGCTACAGACTCTGTATTTCTGTTTACTGGATATTATCAACGGACTGTATTGTTTTGAATGTTTTTTATCAGGGAACATTTAATTTTGTGCTGTGAAACACTAGTTGACTCCACATGGAGACACCAGCTCTACACATTCTTATTTTCTAGGATGAAATCTAGAGGAACTATGGCAAACAAACATAATATTTCTGTTTCTATAGGTGACATTTTATGCACTTGTCTAACGAAAAGACTTTGCTTTTCTCAAAACTATTTTTACTGTGGTTTTCTCGGTCCTTGCATACGAATTCCACACCACTTTGTCCGGATATGACTGGATGAAACCAGAAATATCCTGTTTTCTTTTGGCTAACTCAATCCCAGATATTGCTCCTGCCACTGTGTTTGTGTTTTCGGATATTATCAATAGACTTTATTGTTTTGAATGTTTTCTTTCAGGGAACATTTAATTTTGTGCTTGGAAACACTAATTGGTTCCATATGTAGACACCAGCTCTACACATTCGTATGTTCTAGGGAGAAAGCTAGAGGAACTGTGCCAAACAAACATGATATTTCTGTTTGTATAGATAACATTTTATGCACTTGCCTAAGGAAAAGACTTTGCTTTTCTCCAAAACCATTTTCACTGTGATTTTCTCGGTCCAGTGCATATGCATTCCACCAAACCTTGTCCGGATATGACTTTATGAAATCAGAAATATCCAGTTGTGTTTTGGCTAACTCAATCCCAGATATTGCTACAGCCTCTGTGTTTCCGTTTACTGGATATTATCAACGGACTTTATTGTTTTGAATGTTTTTTATCAGGGAACATTTAATTTTGTGCTGGGAAACACTAGTTGGTTCCACATGGAGACAACAGCTCTACACATTCGTATTTTCTAGGGAGAAAGCTAGATGAACTGCGGCAAACAAAGATGATATATCTGTTTGCATGAATGACATTTTATGCACTTGCCTAAAGAAAAGACTTTGCTTTTCTCCGAAACCATTTTTACTGTGATTTTCTCATTCCATTGCATATGAATTCCACCCCACTTTGTCCGGATATGCCTGGATGAAACCAGAAATATCCGGTTCTGTTTTGGCTAACTCAATCCGAAATATTGTGAAACCTGTGTGTTTGTGTTTTCTGAATATTATCAACGGACTGTATTGTTTTGAATGTTTATTATCAGGGAACATTAATTTTGTGCTGGGAAACAGTAATTGGTTCCACATGGAGATACCAGCTGTACATATTTGTATATTCTAGGGAGCAAGCTAGAGGAACTTCGGCAGACAAACATGATATTTCTGTTTTTATAGATGACATTTTATGCACTTGCCAAACGAAACGATTTGCTTTCCTCCAAAACCATTTTTACTGTGAATTTCTCTTTCCATTACATATGAATTCCACACCACTTTGAGGGGATATGCCTGGATGAAACCAGAAGTATCCGGGTGTGTTTTGGCTAATTCAATCCCAGATATTGCTAGAGCCTCTGTGTTTGTTTTTTCAGATATTATCAACGGAGCTTATTGTTTTCAATTTTTTATCAGTGAACATTTAATTTTGTTCTGGGGAACACTAATTGGTTCCACATGGAGACACCAGCTCTACACATTTGGATTTTCTAGGGAGAAAGCTAGAGGTGCTGAGGCAAACATGATATTTCTGTTTGTATAGATGACATTTTATGCACCTACCCTATGAAACGCCTTTGCTTTTCTCCAAAACCATTTTTACTGTGATTTTCTCATTGCATTGCATACGAATTCCACCCCACTTTGTCCGGATATGCCTGGATGAAACCAGAAATATCCAGTTCTGTTTTGGCTAACTCAATCCGAAATATTGTGAAACCTGTGTGTTTGTGATTTCTGGATATTATCAATGGACTTTATTGTTTTGAATGTTTATTATCAGGGAACATTTAATTTTGTGTTGGGAAACAGTAATTGGTTCCACATGGAGACACCAGCTGTACATATTTGTATTTTCTAGGGAGCAAGCTAGAGGAACTTCGGCAGACAAACATGATATGTCTGTTTGCATAGATGACATTTTATGCACTTGCCAAACGAAAAGATTTGCTTTCCTCCAAAACCATTTTTACTGTGAATTTCTCTTTCCATTACATATGAATTCCACACCACTTTGAGGGGATACGCCTGGATGAAACCAGAAGTATCCGGTTGTGTTTTGGCTAATTCAATCCCAGATATTGCTAGAGCCTCTGTGTTTGTCTTTTTCGGATACTATCAACAGAGCTTATTGTTTTCAATTTTTTATCAGTGAACATTTAATTTTGTTCTGGGAAACACTAATTGGTTCCACATGGAGACACCAGCTCTACACATTTGTATTTTCTAGTGAGAAAGCTAGAGGAACTGCAGCAAAGAAACATGATATTTTTCTTTCTATAGATGACATTTTATGCACCTGCCTAAAGAAAAGACTTTGCTTTTTCCAAAACCATTCTTACTGTGATTTTCTCGGTCCATTGCATACGAATTCCACACCAATTTTAGGGATATGACTGTATGAAACCAAAAATATCCACTTTTGTTTTGGCTAACTCAATCCCAGATATTGCTAGAGCCTCTGTGTATGTGTTTTCCAGATATTATCAATGGACTTTATTGTGTTGAATGTTTTTTATCAGGGAACATTTAATTTTGTGCTGGGAAACAATAGTTGGTTCCACTTGGAGAAATCAGCTCTACACATTCTTATATTCTAGCAAGAATGCTAGAGGAACTGCGGCAAACAAACATGATATTTCTGTTTGTATAGATGACCTTTTAAGCATTTGCCTAAGAGAAAAACTTGCTTTATAGCAAAACCATTTTTACTGTGATTTTCTCGGTCCATTGCATGCGAATTCCACACCACTTTGTCCGGATATGACTGGATGAAACCAGAAAAACCTACTTGTGTTTTGGCTAATTCAATCCCAGATATTGCTACCGCCTCTGTGTTTGTTTTTTCTGGATATTATAAATGGGCATTATTGTTTTGAATTTTTTATCAGGGAACATTTAATTTTGTACCATAGAAACACTAATTGGTTCCACAAGGAGACAGCAGCTATACATATTCATATTTTCTAGGGAGAAACCTAGAGTCACTGCGGCAAACAAACATGATATTTATGTTTGTATAGATGACATTTTATGCACTTGCCTAAGGAAAAGACTTTGCTTTTCTCCAAAACCATTTTTACTGTGATTTTCTCGTTCCATTGCATATGAATTCCAACAAGCTATGTCTGGATATGACTGGATGAAACAGAAATATCCGGTTGTGTTTTGGCTAAATCAATTGAACAATTGTGAAAGCATTTGTGTTTGTGTTTTCAGGATATTATCAACGGACTTTATTGTTTTGAATGATTTTTCAGGGAACATTTAATTTAGTGCTGGGAAACACTAATTGGTTCCACAGGGAGACACCAGCTCTACACATTCGTATTTTCTAGTTAGAAAGCTTGAGGAACTGCGGCAAACAAACATGATATTTTTGTTTGTATAGCTGATATTTAATGCACTTTCCTAATGAAAAGACTTTGCTTTTCTCCAAAATCATTTTTACTCTTATGTTCTCAGTCTATTGCATCCGAATTCCAGACCACTTCGTCTGCATATGGCTGGATGAAACCAGAAATATCCGGTTGTGTTTTGCCTAACGCAATCCCATATATTGCTACAGCCTCTGTGTTTGTGTTTTCCGGATATTATCAATGGAGTTTATTGTTTTGAATTTTTTTATCATGGAACATTTAATTTTGTGCTGGGAAACACTAATTGGATCCACATGGAGAAACCAGCTCTACACATTTGTTTTTTCCAAGCAGAAAGCTAGAGGAACTTCGGCAAACAAATATGATATTTCTGTTTGTACTTGAAATTTTTGCAATTGCCTAACAAAAAGTCTTTTCTTTTCTCCAAAACCATTTTTACTGTGATTTTCTCAGTTCATTGCATATGAATTCCACCAAACTTTGTCCGGATATGAGTGGATGAAACCAGAAATATCCGGTTGTGTTTTTGCTAACTCAATCCAAAATATTGTGAAAGCCTCTGTGCTTGTGTTTTCTGGATATTATCGATGGACTGTATTGTTTTGAATGTTTTTTATCAGGGAACATTTAATTTTGTACCGTTGAAACACTAATTGACTCATCAAGGGGACTCCAACTATAAACATTCGTATTTTCTAGGGAGAATACTATAGGAACTGCGGCAAACAAACATGATATTTCTGTTTGTATAGGTGACATTTTATGCACTTGCCTAACGAAAAGACTTTGCTTTTCTCCAAAACCATTTTTACTGTGATTTTCCCCATCCATTACATACGAATTCCACACCACTTTGTCCGGATATGACTGGAAGAAACCAGAAATATCCGGCTGTTTTTTGGCTAACTCAATCCCAGATATTGCTACAGCCTCTGTGTTTGTGTTTTCTGGATTTTATCAATGTGCATTATTGTTTTGAATGTTTTTATCAGGGAACATTTAATTTCATACCGTTGAAACACTAATTGCTTCCATAGGGAGACACCAGTCTACACATTCGTATTTTCTAGGGAGAAAGCTAGTGGAACTGCGGCAAACAAACATGATATTTCTGTTTGTATAGATGACATTTTATGCACCTACCCTATGAAACGCCTTTGCTTTTCACCAAAACCGTTTTTACTGTGATTTTCTCGCTCCATTACATCCGTATTCCACCAAACTTAGTCTGGATATGACAGAATGAAACCAGAAATATCCGGTTTTGTTGTGGCTTACTATATCCCAGATATTGCTACAGCCTCAGTGTCTGAGTTTTCTGGATATTATCAATTGACTTTATTGTTTTGAATATTTTTATCAGAGAACATTTAATTTTGGGCTGGGAAACACTGATTGGTTCCACATGGAGACACCAGCTCTACACATTCGTATTTTCTAGGGATAAAGCGTGAGGAACTGCAGCAAACAAACATGATATTTCTGTTTGTATAGATGGCATTTTATGCACTTGCCTAACGAAAAGACTTTGCTTTTCTCCAAAACCAATTTTACCGTGATTTTCTCGGCCTATTGCACACGAATTCCACCCCACTTTCTCCGGATATGACTGGATGAAACCAGAAATATCTGGTTGTGTTTTGCTTACTATATACTGAGTATTGCTACAGCCTCAGTGTCTGTGTTTTCTGGATATTATCGATGGATTTTACTGTTTTGAATGTTTTTATCGGGAATATTTAATTTTGTGGTGGGAAACTCTATTTGGTTCCACATGGAGACACCAGCTCTACACATTCGTATTTTCTAGGGAGAAAGCTAGAGGAACTGCGACAAACAAACATGATATTTCTGTTTGTATAGATGACATTTTATGCACCTGCCTAAAGAAAAGACTTTGGTTTTCTCCAATACCATTTTTACTTTGATTTTCTCGGTACAATACAAACGATTTCCACACCACTTTGTCAGGATATGCCTGGATGAAACCAGAAATATCCAATTGTGTTTTGGCTAACTGAATCCCAGATATTGCTACAGCCTCTGTGTTTGTGTTTTCTGGATTTTATCAATGTGCTTTATTGTTTGGAATGTTTTTATCTGAGAATATTTAATTTTGTACCGTAGAAACACTAATTGGTTCCATAGGGAGACACCAGTCTACACATTCGTATTTTACAGCGAGAAAGCTATAGGAACTGCAGCAAACAAACATGATATCTCTGTGTGTATAAATGACATTTTATGCACTGGCCGAAGGAAAAATCTTTGCTTTTCACCAAAACCGTTTTTACTGTGATTTTCTTGGTCCATTACCTATGAATTCCACACCACTTTGTCCGGATATGACTGGATGAAACCAGAAATATCTGGTTGTGTTGTGGCTTACTATATCCCAGATATTGCTACAGCCTCAATGTCTGAGTTTTCTGGATATTATCAATGGACTTTATTGTTTTGAATATTTTTATCAGGGAACATTTAATTTTGTACCACTGAAACACTAATTGGTTCCACATGGAGACACCAGCTCTACACATTCGTATTTTCTAGGGATTAAGCGAGAGGATCTGCGGCAAACAAACATGATATTTCTGTTTGTATAGATGACATTTTATGCACTTGCCTAACGAAAAGACATTGCTTTTCTCCAATACCATTTTTACTGTGATTTTCTCGGTCTGTTGCACATGAATTCCACCCCACTTAACTGGATATGACTGGATGAAACAAGAACATGATATTTCTGGTTGTATAGACGACATTTTATGTACTTGCCTAAGGAATAGACTATATTTTTCCCAAAGCAATTTTTATTGTGATTTTCTCGGTCCATTGCATACGAATTCCACTCTACTTTGTCTGTATTTGACTTAATGAAACCAGAAATATCTGGTTCTCTTTTGGCTAACTATATCCCAGATATTGCTACAGCCTCAGTGTTTGTTTCTTCTGGATAGTATAAACGGACTTTATTGTTTTGAATGTTTTTATCAGGGAATATTTAATTTTGTTCTGGGAATCACAAATTCATTCCACATGGAGACCCCAGCTCTACACATTCGTATTTTCTATGGAGAAAGCTAGAGGCAATGCGGGAAAGAAACATGATATTTCTGTTTCTATAGATGACATTTTATGTACTTGCCTAACGAAAAGACTTTGCTTTTCTCGAAAACCATTTGTACTGTGATTTTCTCGGTCCATTGCATACGAATTCCACACCACTTTGTCAGGATATGACTGGATGAAACCAGAAATATCCGGTTTTGTTTTGGCTAACTCAATCCCAGATATTGCTATAGCCTCTGTGTTTGTGTTTTCTGGATATTATCCATGGACTTTATTGTTTTGAATGGTTTTTATCAGGGAACTTTTAATTTTGTACCTTAAAAGCACTAATTCCTTCTAAATGGAGACAATAGCTCTACACATTCGTATTTTTTAGGTAGAAATGTAGAGGGACTCTGACAAACAAACCTGGTATTTCTGTTTGTATAGATGACATTTTATGCACTTGCCTAAGCAAAAGACTTTGCTTTTCTCCAAAACCATTTTTACTGTGATTTTCTCGTTCCATTGCATACGAATTCCCCACCACTTTGCCCGGATATGACTGGAAGAAACCGGAAATATGCGGTATTGTTTTTGATTATTCAATCCCAGAAATTGCTACAGCCTCTGTGCTTGTGTTTTCTAGATATTATTAATGGACTTTATTGTTTTGAATGTTTTTTATCGGGGAACATTTTTTTTTGAGATTGGATAGAGTAATTGGTTCCACATGGAGACACCAGCTCTACACATTCGTATTTTCTAGGGAGATAGCTAGAGGAACTGCGACAAACAAACATGATATTTCTGTTTGTATCGATGATATTTTATGCACTTGCCTAACGAAAAGACTTTGCTTTTCTCCAAAACCATTTTTACTCTGATTTTCTAGGTCCATTGCATACAAATTCCAAACCAGTTTGACAGGATATGACTGGATGAAACCTTAAATATCCGGTTTTGTTTTGGCTAACTCAATCCCAGATATTGCTACAGCCTCTGTGTTGTGTATTCCTGATATTATCCACGGATATATTGTTTTGAATGTTTTTTATCAGGAAACATTTAATTTTGTGCTTGGAAACACTAATTGGTTCTACATGGAGACACCAGCTCTACACATTCGTATTTTCTAGGGAGAAAGCTAGAGGAACTGTGACAAATAATCATGATATTTCTGTTTGTATAGATGACATTTTATGCACTTGCCTAATGAAAAGACTTTGCTTTTCTCCAAAACCTTTTTACTGTGATTTTCTCGGTCCATTGCATACGAATTCCACACCACTTTGTCCGGATATGACTGGATGTAACTGGAAATATCCGGTTTTGTTTTGGATAACTCAATCCCAGATATTGCTACAGCCTCTGTGTTTGAGTTTTCCAGATATTATGAATGGACTTTATTGTTTTGAATGTTTGTTATCAGGGAACATTTAATTTTGGGTTTGGCTACAGTAATGGGTTCCATATGGAGACACAAGCTCCACATATTCGTATTTTCTAGGGAGAAAGCTAGAGGAACTGTGGCAAACAAAGTTGATATTTCTGTTTGTATCGATGACATTTTATGCACTTGCCTAACAAAAAGACTTTGCTTTTCTCCA
Source organism: Lepus oiostolus (assembly GCA_036325905.1). Lineage (NCBI taxonomy): Eukaryota > Metazoa > Chordata > Mammalia > Lagomorpha > Leporidae > Lepus > Lepus oiostolus. Next base: position 1,254,229 of record CM070804.1, read on the forward strand.
AAACCATTTTTACTGTGATTCTATCAGTCCAGATATGAACGTTTGAAACCAGAAATAGCCGGTTGTGTTTTGGCTAACTCAATCCGAAATATTGTGAAAGCCTCTGTGTTTGTGTTTTCTGGATATTATCCATGGACTTTATTGTTTTGAATGTTTTTATCAGGGAACATTTAATTTTCTACCATTGAAACACTAATTGGTTCATCAAGGGGACTCCAACTCTACACATGTGTATTTTCTAGGGAGAATACTATACGAACTCAGGCGAACAAACATGATATTTCTGTTTGTATAGATGACATTTTATGCACTTGCAAAACGAAAACACGTTGCTTTTCTCCAAAACCATTTTTCCTGTGATTCTCTCAGTCCATTGCATACGAATTCCATACCACTTTGTGCGGATATGACTGGATGAAACCAGAAACATCCGGTTTTGTTTTGATTAACTGTATCCCAGATATTGCTACAGCCTCTGTGCTTGTGTTTTCTGGATATTATCAACGGACTTTTTTGATTTGAATGTTTTTTATCAGGGAACATTTTATTTTCAGCCTTGATACAGTAATTGGTTCCACAGGGAGACACCAGCTCTACACATTCGTATTTTCTAGGGAGAAAGCAAGAGGAACTGCGACAAACAAACGTTATATTTCTGTTTGTATCGATGATATTTTATGCACTTGCCTAACGAGAAGACTTTGCTGTTCTCCAAAACCATTTTTAATGTGATTTTCTCGGTTCCTTGCATACGAATTCCAAACCAGTTTCTTCGGATATGACTGGATGAAAACCGAAATATCTAGTTGTGTTTTGGCTAACTTTATCTGAAATATTGTGAAATCCTTGTGTTTGTGTTTTCTGGATATTATCGATGGACTTTATTGTTTTGAATGTTTTTTATCAGGGAACATTTAATTTTGTGCTTGGAATCACTGATTGGTTCCACATGGAGACACCAGCTCTACACATTCGTATTTTCTAGGGAGAAAGCTAGAGGAACTGTGGCAAACAAACATGATATTTCTGTTTGTGTCGAAGACATTTTATGCACTTGCCGAACGAAAAGACTTTGCTGTTCTCCAAAACCATTTTTACTGTTATTTTCTCAGTCCATTGCATACGAATTGCACACCAGTTTGTCCGGATATGACTGGATGAAACCGGAAATATCCGGTTTTCTTTTGACTAACTTAATCCGAAATATTGTGAAAGCCTCTTTGTTTGTGTTTTCTGGATATTATCGATGGACTTTATTGTTTGAATGTTTTCATCAGGGAACATTTACTTTTGTAGCATTGAAACACTAATTGGTTGATCATCGGAACACCAGCTCTACACGTTCGAATTTTCTAGGGAGAAAGCTAGAGGAACTGAGGCAAACAAACATGATATTTCTGTTTGTATTGATCACATTTTATGTTCTTGCCTAAAGAAAAGACTTTGCTTTTCTCCAAAACCATTTGTACTGTGATTTTCTCGGTCCATTGCATACGAATTCTACCCAACTTTGTCCGGATATGGCTCAAGAAACCGGAAATATCCGGTTTTCTTTTGGTGAACTCAATCCGAAATATTGTGAAAGCCTCTGTGTTTGTGTTTTCTGGATATTATCGATGGACTTTATTGTTTTGAATGTTTTTATCAGGGAACATTTAATTTTGTACCATTGATACTCTAATTGGTTCATCATGGGAAGACCAGCTCTACACATTTGTATTTTCTTGGGAGAATGCTACAGGAACTGCGGCAAACAATCATGACATTTCTGTTTGTATAGATGACATTTTATGCACTTGCCATTACGAAAATACTTTGCTTTTCTCCAAAACCATTTTTACTGTGATTTTCTCGGTCCATTGCATACGAATTCCACACCACTTTGTCCGAATATGACTGGATGAAACAACAAATATCTGGTTGCGTTTTGGCTAACTCAATCCCAGATATTGCTACAGCCTCTGTGTTTGTGTTTTCTGGATATTATCGATGGACTTTATTGTTTGAATGCTTTTATCAGGGAACATTTAATTTTGTTCTTGGAAACACTAATTTGTTCCAGATGGAGACACCAGCTCTACACATTCTTATATTCTAGGGACAATTTTAGAGGAACTGTGGCAATCAAACATGATATTTCTGTTTGTATAGATGACATTTTATGCACTTGCCTAACCAAAAGACTTTGCTTTTCTCCAATACCCTTTCTACTGTGATTTCTTGGTCCATTGCATACGAATTCCACACCACTTTGTCTGGATATGACTGGATGTAACTGGAAATATCCGGTTTTGTTTTGGATAACTCAATCCCAGATATTGCTACACCCTCTGTGTTTGTGTTTTCTGGATATTTTCCATGGACTTTATTGTTTTGAATGTTTTTATCAGGGAACATTTAATTTTGTACCGTTGAAACAATAATTGGTTCATCAAGGGGACACCAGCTCTACACATACGTATTTTCTAAGGAGAAAGCTAGAGGAACTTCAGCAAACAAACATGATATTTCTGTTTGTATAGATGACATTTTATGCACTTTCCTAACCAAAAGACTTTGCTTTTCTCCAACACCCTTTGTACTGTGATTTCTTGGTACATTGCATCCGAATTCCACAACACTTTGTCCAGATATGACTGGAAGAAACCAGATGTATCCGGTTGTGTTTTGTCTAACTCAATCTGAAAGATTGTGAAAGCCCCTGTCTTTGTGTTTTCTGGATATTATGGATGGACTTTATTGTTTTGAATAATTTTTCAGGGAAGATTTAATTTTGTACCGCTGAAACACTATTTGGTTCATCATGGGGACTCCAGCTCTACATATTCGTATTTTCTAGGGAGAATACTATATGAACTGCGGCAAACAAACATGATATTTCTGTTTGTATAGATGACATTTTATGCACTTGCCTAATGAAAACACTTTGCTTTTATCCAAAACCATTTTTGCTGTGACTTTCTCGGTCCATTGCATATGCATTGGAGAGCAGTTTTTTCTGGATATGACTGGATGAATCAGCAAATATCTGGTTGTGTTTTTGCTAACTCAATCCGAAATATTGTGAAAGCCTCTGTGTTTGTGTTTTCTGGATATTATCGATGGACTTTATTGCTGTGAATATTTTTATTAGGGAACATTTAATTTTGTACCGTTGAAACACTAATTGGTTCATCAAGGGGACTCCAGCTCTACACATTCGTATTTTCTAGGGGGAATTCTATACGAACTCCGTCGAACAAACATGATATTTCTGTTTGTATAGATGACATTTTATGCACTTGCCTAAGGATCAGACTTTGCTTTTCTCCAAAACCATTTTCCTGTGATTCTCTCAGTCCATTGCATACGAATTCCATACCACTTTGTGCGGATATGATTGGATGAAACCGGAAATATCCGGTTTTCTTGTGCTTAACTCAATCCGAAATATTGCTACAGCCTCTGTGTTTGTGTTTTCTGGATATTATCGATGGACTTTATTGTTTTGAATGTTTTTATCAGGGAACATTCAATTTTGTATGGTTGAAACACTTATTGTTTCATCATCGGAACACCAGCTTTACAGATTGTATTTTCTAGGTAGAAAGCTAGAGGAACTGCGACAAACAAAATGATATTTCTGTTTGTATAGATGACATATTATGCACTTGCCTCACGAAAAGACTTTGCTTTTCTCCAGAACCATTTTTACTGTGATTTTCTCTGTCCGTTGCCTACGAATTCCACACCAGTTTATCCGGATATGACTGGATGAAACCAGAAATATCCGGGTTTTTTTTGGCTAACTTAATCCCAGATATTCCTACAGCCTCTGTCTTTGTGTATTCCTGGTATTATCCAGACACTTTATGATTTTGAATGTTTTTTATCAGGGAATTTTTAATTTTGTGCTTCTAATCATTAATTGGTTCGACATGGAGACACCAGCTCTACACGTTCGTATTATCTAGGGAGAAAGCTATAGTAACTGCAGAAAACAAACATGATATTTCTATTTGTATCGATGACATTTTATGCACTTGCCTAATGGAAATACTTTGCTTTTCTGCAAAACCATTTTTACCCTGGATGAAACTAGAAATATCCGGTTTTGTTTGGCTATCTCAATCCCAGATATTCCTACAGCCTCTGTGTTTGTGTTTTCTGGATATTATCAACGGACTTTATTGTTTTGGATGTTTTTCATCAGGGAACATTTATTTTTGTGTTTTTAAACACTATTTGGTTCCTCATGGAGACACCCGCTCTACACATTTTGTGCTTGGAAACACTAATTGGTTCTACATGTAGACACCAGCTCTACACTTTCGTATTTTCTAGGTAGAAAGCTAGAGGAACTGCGGCAAACAAAGAAGGTATTTATGTTTGTATAGAGGAACTACGACAAACAAACATGATATTTATGTTTGTATAGATGACATTTCATACACTTACCTAACGAAAAGACTTTGCTTTTCTCCAATACATTTCTTATAGTGATTTTCTTTTGTACTGTGATTTTGTCGTTCCACTGCATACAAATTCCACACCACTTTGTCCGGATATGACTGGATGAATCCAGAAATATCTTGTTGAGTTTTGGCTAACTCAATCCGAAATATTGTGAAAACCTCTGTGTTTGTGTTTTCTGGATATTATCAATAGACGTTATTGTTTTGAATATTTTTATCAGGGATCATTTAATTTTGTACCATTGAAACACTAATTTGTTCATCATGGGAACACCAGCTCTACACATTCTTATTTTCTAGGGAGAATGCTAGAGGAACTGCGGCAAACAAACATGATATTTCTTTTTGTATAGATGATATTTTATGCACTTGCCTAACAAAAAGACTTTGCTTTTCTCGAAAACAATTTTTACTGTGATTTTCTCGGTCCATTGAATACGAGTTCCACAACAGTTTGTCCAGGTAAGTCTGGATGAAACCAGAAATATCTGGTTTTCTTTTGGCTAACTCAATCCCAGATTTTGCTACAGACTCTGTGTTTGTGTATTCCTGATATTATCCACAGACTTTATTGTTTTGAATGTTTTTTTATTGAGGAACATTTTATTTTGTGCTTGGAACCTCTAATTGGTTCCACATGGAGACACCAGCTCTACACATTAATATTTTCTAGGGAGAAAGCTAGAGGAACTGTGGCAAACAATCATGATATTTGTGTTTGTGACGATGACATTTTATGCACTTGCCTAACGAAAAGACTTTGCTTTTCTCCAAAACCATTTTTACTGTGATTTTCTCAGTCAATTGCATACGAATTCCTCACCAGTTTGTCCGGATATGACTGGATGGAAACAGAAATATCCGGTTTTGTTTTGGCTAACTCAATCCCAGATATTACTACAGACTCTGGGTTTGTTTTCTCTGGATATTATCAATGGACTTTATTGTTTTGAATGTTTTTTATCGCGAACATTTTATTTTGAGCTTGGATACAGAAATAGGTTCCACATGGAGACACCAGCTCTACATATTTCTAATTTCTAGAGAGCCAGCTAGAGGTACTGAAGCAAACAAACATGATATTTCTGTTTGTACAGATGACATTTTATGCACTTGCCTGACGAAAATATATTGCTTTTCTCCAAAACCATTTTTACTTTGATTATCGATCCATTGCATACGAATTCCACAACAGTTTTTCAGGATTTGACTGGATGAAACCAGAAATATCCGGTTGTGTTTTGGCTAACTCAATCCGAAATATTGGGAAAGCCGCTGTGTTTGTTTTTTCTGGATATTATCCATGGACAGTATTTTTTTGAATGTTTTTATCAGGGAACATTTAATTTTGTACCATTGAAACAATGATTGGTTCATCATGGGGACACCAGCTCTACACATTCGTATTTTCTAGGCAGAGAGCTTGAGGAACTGCGACAAACAAACATGATATTTCTGTTTGTATAGATGACATTTTATGCACTTGCCTAACGAAAAGACTTTGCTTTTCTACAAAACCATTTTTACTGTGATTTTCCTGGTCCATTGCATACGAATTCCACACCAGTTTGTCCAGATATGACTGGATGAAACCGGAAATATCCGGTTTTGTTTTGGCTAACCAAATCCGAGATACTGCTACAGCCTCTGTGTTTGTGTATTCCTCATATTATCCCCAGACTTTATTTTTTTGAAATTTGTTATTGCGGAACATTTTATTTTGAGCTTGGATACAGTAATTGGTTCCACATAAAGAAACCAGCTCTACACATTTGTATTTTCAAGGGAGAAAGCTAGTGGAACTTCGGCAAATAAACATGATATTTCTGTTTTTATAAAGGAAATTTTATGCACTTGCCTGACGAAAAGACTTTGCTTTTCTCCAAAACCATTTGTACTGTGATTTTCTCCATCCATTGCATACGAATTCCAAAATATTTGGTGCAGATATGACTGGAAGAAACCGGAAATATCCGGTTGTGTTTTTGCTAACTCTATCCAAAATATTGCTACAGCCTCTGGGTTTATGTTTCTGGAGATTATCCATAGACTTTATTGTTTTGAATGTTTTTATTAGGGAACATTTTGTTTTGTACCATTGAAACACTAACTGGTTCATCATGGAGACACCAGCTCTACATATTCGTATTTTCTAGGGAGATAGCTAGAAGAACTGCAGCAAACAAACATGATATTTCTGTTTGTATCGATGATATTTTATGCATTATCCTGACGAAAAGACTTTGCTTATCTCCAAAACCATTTTTACTGTGATTTTCTCGGGCCATTGCATACGAATTCCAAAACACTTTTTGTGGATATGACTGTAAGAAACTAGAAATATCCGTTTGTGTTTTGGCTAACTCATTCTGAATTATTGCTACAGCCTCTGGGTTTATGTTTCTGGATATTATCCATGGACTTTATTGTTTTGAAAGTTTTTTATCGGGGAATATTTAATTTTGAGCTTGGAAACACTAATTGGTTCCACATGGAGACACCAGCTCTACACTTTCATATTTTCTAGGAAGAAAGCTAGAGGAACTGCCTCAAACAAACATGCTATTTCTGTTTGTATAGATGACAGTTTATGCACTTGCCTAACGAAAAGACTTTGCTTTTCTCCAAAACCACTTTTACTGTGATTTTCTCGGTCCATTGCATACGAATTCCACACCACTTTGTCCGGATATGACTGGATGAAACCGGAAATATCCGGTTTTGTATTGGCTAACTCAATCCCAGATACTGTTGTAGCCTCTGTGTTTGTGTATACCTGATATTATGCAAGGATTTTATTGTTTTGGATGTTTTTTATCAGGGAATATTTAATTTTGTGCTTGGAAACACTAATTGGTTCATCATGGGTACACAAGCTCTACATGTTCGTATTTTCTAGGGAGAAAGCTAGAGTAACTGTGGCAAACAAACATGATATTTGTGTTTTTCGATGACATTTTATGCATTTTCCTAACGAAAAGACTTTGCTTTTCTCCAAAACCATTTGTACTGTGATTTTCTTGGTCCATTGCACACGAATTTCACACCAGTTTGTCCGGATATGACTGGATGAAAACAGAAATATCCGTTTGTGCTTTGGCTAACTAAATCCGAAATATTGTGAAAGCCTCTGTGCTTGTGTTTTCTGGATATAAACGAGGGACTGTATTGTTTTGAAAGTTTTTATCAGGGAACATTTAATTTTGTACCGTTGAAACACTAATTGCTTCATCATGGGGACGCTAGCTCTACACATTCTTATTTTCTAGGGAGAAAGCTAAAGGAACTGCGGCAAACAAACATGATATTTGTGTTTGTATAGGTGACATTTTATGCAGTGCCTAACGAAAAGACTTTGCTTTTCTCCAAAACCATTTTTACTGTGATTTTTCTCGGTCCATTGCATACGACTTCCACACCACTTTGTCCGAATATGACTGGATGAAACCAGTAATATCCGGTTTTTTTTTTACTAAGTCAATCCCCGAATTTTCTGTAGCCTCTTTGTTTGTGTTTTCCGGATATTATCAATGGATTTCATGGTTTTGAATGTTTTTTATCGGGAAACTTTTTATTTTGAGCTTGGAAACAGTAACTGGTTCCACATGGAGCCACCAGCTCTACATATTTGTATTTTCTAGGGAGAAAACTAGAGGAGCTACGGAAAACAAACATGAGATTTCTGTTTGTATAGATGACATTTTATGCACTTGCCTAACGAAAAGACTTTGCTTTTCTCCAAAACCAATTGTACTGTGATTTTCTCAGTCCATTGCATATGAATTCCACACCAGTTTGTCCAGATATGACTGGATGAAACCAGAAATATCCGGTTTTGTTTTGGCTAACTCAATCCCAGATATTGCTACAGCATCTGTGTTTGTGTTTTCTGGATATTATCAACGGACTTTATTGTTTTGGAAGTTTTTTCTCAGGGAATATTTAATTTTGTGCTTGGAAACACTAATTGGTTCATCATGGGTACACAAGCTCTACATATTTGTATTTTCTAGGGAGAAAACTAGAGTAACTGTGGCAAACAAACATGATATTTGTGTTTGTGTCGATGACATTTTATGCACTTGCCTAATGAAAAGACGTTGCTCTTCTCCAAAACCCTTTTTACTGTGATTATCTCGGTCCATTGCATACGAATTCCACAACACTTTGTCCAGATATGACTGGATGAAACAGAAATATCGGATGGTGTTATGCCTAACTCAATGCGAAATATTGTGAAAGCCTCTGTGTTTGTGTATTCCTGATATTATCAACGGACTTTTTTGTTTTGGATGTTTTTTATCGGGGAATATTTAATTTTGTACCATTGAAACACTAATTGGTTCATCATGGAGACACCAGCTCTAGACATTCGTATCTCTAGGGAGAAAGTTAGAGGAACTGCGACAAACACACATGATGTTTCTGTTTGTATAGATGACATTTTATGCACATGCCCAAGAAAAAGATTTTGCTTTTCTCCAAAACCATTTTTACTGTGATTTTCTTGGTCCATTGCATATGAATTCCACACCAGGTTATCCGGATATGACTGGATGAAAACAGAGATATCTGGTTGTCTTTTGGCTAACTCAATCTGAAATATTGTGAAAGCCTCTGTGTTTGTGTTTTCTGGATATTATTGATGGACTGTATTGTTTTGAATGTTTTTATCAGGGAACATTTAATTTGTACCGTTGAAACAGTAATTGGTTTATCATGTGGACACCAGCTCTACTTATTCGTATTTTCTAGGGAGAAAGCTAGAGAAACTGCGGCAAACAAACATGATATTTCTGTTTGTATAGATGACATTTTATGCACTTGCCTAACGAAAAGACTTTGCTTTTTTCCAAAACCATTTGTTCTGTGATTTTCTTGGTCCATTGCATACGAATTCCACACCAGTTTGTCCGGATATGACTGGATGCAACCGGAAATATCCGTTTTTTTTTTTTTTGGCTAACTCAATCCCAGATATTGCTACAGCCTCTGTGTTTGTGTTTCTGGATAATATCAATGGACTTTATTGTTTTGGATGCTTTTTATCAGGCAATATTTAATTTTGTGCTTGGAAACACTAACTGGTTAATCATGGGGACACAGGCTCTACATATTCGTATTTTCTAGGGAGAAAGCTAGAGAAACTGCGGCAAACAAACATGACATTTCTGTTTGTATAGATGACATTTTATGCACTTGCCTAACGAAAAGACTTTGCTTTTCTCCAAAACCAATTGTACTGTGATTTTCTCGGTCCATTGCATACGAATTCCACACCAGTTTGTCAGGATATGTCTGGATGAAACCAGACATATCCGGTTGTGTTTTGGCTAACTCAATCCGAAATATTGTGAAAGCCACTGTGTTTTTGTGTTTTCTGGATATTATCAACAGACTTTATCGTTTTGAATGTTTTTTATCAGGGAACATTTAATTTTGTGCTGGGAAACACTAATTGGTTCCACATGGAGACACCAGCTCTACACATTCATATTTTCTAGGGAGAAAGCTTGAGGAACTGCGGCAAACCAACATGAGATTTCTATTTGTACTAAGACATTTTATGCACTTGCCTAACGAAAAGACTTTCCTTTTCCTCAAAACCATTTTTACTGTGATTTTCTCGGTCAATTGCATATGAATTCCCCCCCCACTTTGTCTGGATATGCCTGGATGAAACCAGAAATATCCGCTTGTGTTTTGGCTAACGAATCCAGATATTGCTAGAACCTCTGTGTTTCTGTTTTCTTGATATTATGGATGGACTATATTGTCTTGAATTTTTTTTATCAGGGAACATTTAATTTTGTACCATAGAAACACTAATTGGTTCCACAAGGAGACACCAGCTATACATATTCATATATTCTAGGGAGAAACCCAGAGGCACTGTGGCAAACAAACATGATATTTCTGTTTGTATAGATGATACTTTATTCATTTGCCTAAGAGAAATACTTGCTTTCTTCCAAAACCATTTTTACTGTGATTTTCTCGGTCCATTGCATACGAAGTCCACACCAGTTTGAAACCAGAAATATCCGGTTGTGTTTTGGATAACTCAATCGAAATATTGTGAAAGCCTTTGTGTTTGTGTTTTCAGGATATTATCAACGGACTTTATTGTTTTGAATGTTTTTTATCAGGGAACATTTAATTTTTTACTGTAGGAACACTAATTAGTTCCACATGGAGACACAATCTCTACACATTCGTATTTTCTAGGGAGAAAGCTAGAGGAACTGCGGCAAACATGATATTTCTGTTTGCATAGATGACATTTTATGCACTTGCCTAACGAAAAGACTTTGCTTTTGTCCAAAACCGTATTTACTGTGATTTTCTCGGTCCATTGCATACGTATTCCAGAGCAGTTTTCCGGATATGACTGAATGAAACCAGAAATATCCGGTTGTGTTTTGGATAACTCAATCGAAATATTGTGAAAGCCTTTGTGTTTGTGTTTTCAGGATATTATCAACGGACTTTATTGTTTTGAATGTTTTTTATCAGGGAATATTTAATTTTGTGGTGGCAAACACTAATTGGTTCCACAGGGAGACACCAGCTCTACACATTCGTATTTTCTAGGGAGAAAGCTTGAGGAACTGTGGCAAAAAACATGATATTTTTGTTTGTATAGCTGATATTTAATGCAATTTCCTAATGAAAAGACTTTGCTTTTCTCCAAAACCATTTTTACTCTTATGTTCTCAGACTATTGCATATGAATTCCACACCAATTCGTCTGGATATGACTGGATGAAACCAGAAATATCCGGTTTTGTTTTGGCTAACTCCATCCCAGATATTGCTACAGCCTCTGTGTTTGTGTTTTCTGGATATTATCAATGGACTTTATGGTTTTGAATGTTTTTTATCAGGGAACATTTAATTTTGTGCTGCAAACACTAGTTGACTCCACATGGAGAAACAAGCTCTACACATTCGTATTTTCTAGGGAGAAAGCGAGAGGAACTGCTGCAAACAAATATGATATACCTGTTTGTATAGATGACATTTTATGCACTTGCCTAACGAAAAGACTTTGCTTTTCTCCAAAACCATTTTGACTGGGATTTTCTCGGTCCATTGCATATGAATTCCACCAAACTTTGTCCAGATATGACTGGATGAAATTAGAAATATCCGGTTGTGTTTTGGCTAACTCAATCCCAGATATTGCTACAGCCTCTGTGTTTCCGTTTACCGGATATTATCGATGAATTTTACTGTTTTGAATGTTTTTATCAGGGAACATTTAATTTTGTGCTGGGAAACACTAATTGGTTCCACAGGGAGACACCAGCTCTACACATTCGTATATTCTAGGGAGAAAGCGAGAGGAACTATGGCAAAAAAACATGATATTTCTGTTTGTATAGATGACATTTTATGCACTTGCCTAACGAAAAGACTTTGCTTTTGTCCAAAACCGTATTTACTGTGATTTTCTTGGTCCATTGCATACGAATTCCACCCTACTTTGTTCGGATATGACTGGATGAAATTAGAAATATCCGGTTGTGTTTTGGCTAACTCAATCCCAGATATTGCTACAGCCTCTGAGTTTGTGTTTTCTAAATATAATCGACGGACTTTATTGTTTTGAATGTTTTTATCAGGGAACATTTAAGTTTGTACTGTAGGAATACTAATTGGTTCCACAGGGAGACACCAGCTCTACACATTCGTATTTTCTAGGGAGAAAGCTTGAGGAACTGCGGCAAACAAACATAATATTTCTGTTTGCATAGATGACATTTTATCCACTTGCCTAATGAAAAGACTTTGCTTTTCTCCAAAACCATTTTTACTGTGAATTTCTCTTTCCAATACATATGAATTCCACACCACTTTGACTTGGTACGCTTGGAGGAAACCAGAAGTATCCGGTTGCTTTTTTGCTAATTCAGTCCCAGATATTGCTAGAGCCTCTGTGTTTGTGTTTTTCGGATATTATCAACGGACCATATTGTTTTCAATTTTTTTATCAGTGAACATTTAATTTTGTGCTGGGAAACACTAATGGGTTCCACATGGAGACACCAGCTCTACACATTTTTATTTTCTAGGGAGAAAGCTAGAGGAACTGCAGCAAAGAAACCTGATATTTTTCTTTCTATAGATGACATTTTATGCACCTGCCTAAAGAAAAGACTTTGCTTTTTCCAAAACCATTCTTACGGTGATTTTCTCGGTCCATTGCATATGAATTCCACACCAATTTTAGGGATATGACTGTATGAAACCAAAAATATCCAGTTGTGTTTTGGCTAACTCAATCCCAGATATTGCTAGAGCCTCTGTGTTTGTGTTTTCTGGATATTATCAATGGACTTTATTATGTTGAATGTTTTTTATCAGGGAACATTTAATTTTGTGCTGGGAAACAATAGTTGGTTCCACTTGGAGAAATCAGCTCGACACATTCTTATATTCTAGCGAGAAAGCTAGAGGAACTGCAGCAAACAAACATGATATTTCTGTTTGTATAGATGACCTTTTTAGCATTTGCCTAAGAGAAAAACTTGCTTTACAGCAAAACCATTTTTACTGTGATTTTCTCGGTCCATTGCATGCGAATTCCACACCACTTTGTCCGGATATGACTGGATGCAACCAGGAATATCTACTTGTGTTTTGGCTAATTCAATCCCAGATATTGCTACCGCCTCTGTGTTTGTTTTTTCTAGATATTATAAACGGGCTTTATTGTTTTGAATTTTTTATCAGGGAACATTTAATTTTGTACCATAGAAACACTAATTGGTTCCACAAGGAGACAGCAGCTATACATATTCATATTTTCTAGGGAGAAACCTAGAGTCACTGCGGCAAACAAACATGATATTTCTGTTTGTATAGATGACATTTTATGCACTTGCCTAAGAGAAATACTTGCTTTCCTCCAAAACCATTTGTACTGTGATTTTCTCCGTCCATTGCATACGAATTCCACACCAGTTTGTCCAGATATCACTGGATGAAACCAGAAATATCCGGTTGTGTTTTGGCTAACTCAATCCTAAATATTGTGAAATCCTCTGTATTTGTGTTTTGTAAATATTATCGATGGACTTGTTTTGAATGTTTTTATCAGGGAACATTTAATTTTGTGCTGGGAAACACTAATTGGTTCCACAGGGAGACACCAGCTCTACACATTCCTATTTTCTAGGGAGAAAGCTTGAGGAACTGTGGCAAAAAACATGATATTTTTGTTTGTATAGCTGATATTTAATGCAATTTCCTAATGAAAAGACTTTGCTTTTCTCCAAAACCATTTTTACTCTTATGTTCTCAGACTATTGCATACGAATTCCACACCAATTCGTCTGGATATGACTGGATGAAACCAGAAATATCCGGTTTTGTTTTGGCTAACTCCATCCCAGATATTGCTACAGCCTCTGTGTTTGTGTTTTCTGGATATTATCAATGGACTTTATGGTTTTGAATGTTTTTTATCAGGGAACATTTAATTTTGTGCTGCAAACACTAGTTGACTCCACATGGAGAAACAAGCTCTACACATTCGTATCTCTAGGGAGAAAGCGAGAGGAACTGCTGCAAACAAATATGATATACTGTTTGTATAGATGATATTTTTATGCACTTGCCTAACGAAAAGACTTTGCTTTTCTCCAAAACCATTTTGACTGGGATTTTCTCGGTCCATTGCATATGAATTCCACCAAACTTTGTCCAGATATGACTGGATGAAATTAGAAATATCCGGTTGTGTTTTGGCTAACTCAATCCCAGATATTGCTACAGCCTCTGTGTTTCCGTTTACAGGATATTATCGATGAATTTTACTGTTTTGAATGTTTTTATCAGGGAATATTTAATTTTGTGCTGGGAAACACTAATTGGTTCCACATGGAGAAACAAGCTCTACACATTCGTATTTTCTAGGGAGAAAGCGAGAGGAACTACGGCAAAAAAAACCATGATATTTCTGTTTGCGTAGATGACATTTTATGCACTTGCCTAACGAAAAGACTTTGCTTTTGTCCAAAACCGTATTTACTGTGATTTTCTCGGTCCATTGCATATGTATTCCAGAGCAGTTTGTTCGGATATGACTGGATGAAACCAGAAATATCCGGTTGTGTTTTGGATAACTCAATCGAAATATTGTGAAAGCCTTTGTGTTTGTGTTTTCAGGATATTATCAACGGACTTTATTGTTTTGAATGCTTTTTGTCAGGGAACATTTAATTTTGTGCTGGGAAACACTAATTGGTTCCACAGGGAGACACCAGCTCTACACATTCGTATTTTCTAGGGAGAAAGCTTGAGGAACTGTGGCAAAAAACATGATATTTTTGTTTGTATAGCTGATATTTAATGCAATTTCCTAATGAAAAGACTTTGCTTTTCTCCAAAACCATTTTTACTCTTATGTTCTCAGACTATTGCATATGAATTCCACACCAATTCGTCTGGATATGACTGGATGAAACCAGAAATATCCGGTTTTGTTTTGGCTAACTCCATCCCAGATATTGCTACAGCCTCTGTGTTTGTGTTTTCTGGATATTATCAATGGACTTTATGGTTTTGAATGTTTTTTATCAGGGAACATTTAATTTTGTGCTGCAAACACTAGTTGACTCCACATGGAGAAACAAGCTCTACACATTCGTATCTCTAGGGAGAAAGCGAGAGGAACTGCTGCAAACAAATATGATATACCTGTTTGTATAGATGACATTTTATGCACTTGCCTAACGAAAAGACTTTGCTTTTCTCCAAAACCATTTTGACTGGGATTTTCTCGGTCCATTGCATATGAATTCCACCAAACTTTGTCCAGATATGACTGGATGAAATTAGAAATATCCGGTTGTGTTTTGGCTAACTCAATCCCAGATATTGCTACAGCCTCTGTATTTCCGTTTACCGGATATTATCGATGAATTTTACTGTTTTGAATGTTTTTATCAGGGAATATTTAATTTTGTGCTGGGAAACACTAATTGGTTCCACATGGAGAAACAAGCTCTACACATTCGTATTTTCTAGGGAGAAAGCGAGAGGAACTACGGCAAAAAAACCATGATATTTCTGTTTGTATAGATGACATTTTATGCACTTGCCTAACGAAAAGACTTTGCTTTTCTCCAAAACCATTTTGACTGGGATTTTCTCTGTCTATTGCACATGAATTCCACCCCATTTGTTCGGATATGACTGGATGAAACCAGAAATATCCGGTTGTGTTTTGGCTAACTCAATCCCAGATATTGCTACAGCCTCTGTGTTTGTGTTTTCTAAATATTATCGACGGACTTTATTGTTTTGAATGTTTTTATCAGGGAACATATAATTTTGGACTGTAGGAATACTAATTGGTTCCACATGGAGACACAATCTCTACACATTCGTATTTTCTAGGGAGAAAGCTAGAGGAACTGCGGCAAACAAACATGATATTTCTGTTTGCATAGATGACATTTTATGCACTTGCCTAACGAAAAGACTTTGCTTTTGTCCAAAACCGTATTTACTGTGAAATCTCCGTCCATTGCTTACACATTCCATATCAGTTTCTCCGGATATGACTGGATGAAACCAGAAATATCTGGTTGTGTTTTGGCTAACTCAATCCGTTATATAGTGAAAGCCTTTGTGTTTGTGTTTTCAGGATATTATCAACGGACTTTATTGTTTTGAATGTTTTTTGTCAGGGAACATTTAATTTTGTGCTGGGAAACACTAATTGGTTCCACAGGGAGACACCAGCTCTACACATTCGTATTTTCTAGGGAGAAAGCTTGAGGAACTGCAGCAAACAAACATGATATTTTTGTTTGTATAGCTGATATTTAATGCAATTTCCTAATGAAAAGACTTTGCTTTTCTCCAAAACCATTTTTACTCTTATGTTCTCAGACTATTGCATATGAATTCCACACCAATTCGTCTGGATATGACTGGATGAAACCAGAAATATCCGGTTTTGTTTTGGCTAACTCCATCCCAGATATTGCTACAGCCTCTGTGTTTGTGTTTTCTGGATATTATCAATGGACTTTATGGTTTTGAATGTTTTTTATCAGGGAACATTTAATTTTGTGCTGCAAACACTAGTTGACTCCACATGGAGAAACAAGCTCTACACATTCGTATTTTCTAGGGAGAACGCTAGAGGAACTGCTGCAAACAAATATGATATACCTGTTTGTATAGATGACATTTTATGCACTTGCCTAACGAAAAGACTTTGCTTTTCTCCAAAACCATTTTGACTGGGATTTTCTCGGTCCATTGCATATGAATTCCACCAAACTTTGTCCAGATATGACTGGATGAAATTAGAAATATCCGGTTGTGTTTTGGCTAACTCAATCCCAGATATTGCTACAGCCTCTGTGTTTCCGTTTACCAGATATTATCAATGAATTTTACTGTTTTGAATGTATTTATCAGGGAATATTTAATTTTGTGCTGGGAAACACTAATTGGTTCCACATGGAGAAACAAGCTCTACACATTCATATTTTCTAGGGAGAAAGCGAGAGGAACTACGGCAAAAAAAACATGATATTTCTGTTTGTATAGATGACATTTTATGCACTTGCCTAACGAAAAGACTTTGCTTTTCTCCAAAACCATTTTTACTGTGATTTTCTCTGTCTATTGCACAGGAATTCCACCCCACTTTGTTCGGATATGACTGGATGAAACCAGAAATATCCGGTTGTGTTTTGGCTAACTCAATCCCAGATATTACTACAGCCTCTGTGTTTGTGTTTTCTAAATATTATTGACGGACTTTATTGTTTTGAATGTTTTTATCAGGGAACATTTAATTTTGGACTGTAGGAATACTAATTCGTTGCACACGGAGACACAATCTCTACACATTCGTATTTTCTAGGGAGAAAGCTAGAGGAACTGCGGCAAACAAACATGATATTTCTGTTTGCATAGATGACATTTTATGCACTTGCCTAACGAAAAGACTTTGCTTTTGTCCAAAACCGTATTTACTGTGATTTTCTCGGTCCATTGCTTATGCATTCCATATCAGTTTCTCAGGATATGATTGGATGAAACCAGAAATATCCGGTTGTGTTTTGGCTAACTCAATCCAATATATAGTGAAAGCCTTTGTGTTTGTGTTTTCAGGATATTATCAATGGACTTTATTGATTTGAATGTTTTTTGTCAGGGAACATTTAATTTTGTGCTGGGAAACACTAATTGGTTCCACAGGGAGACACCAGCTCTACACATTCCTATTTTCTAGGGAGAAAGCTTGAGGAACTGCGGCAAACAAACTTGATATTTTTTTTTGTATAGCTGATATTTAATGCACTTTCCTAATGAAACGACTTTGCTTTTCTCCAAAACCATTTTTACTGTGAATTTCTCTTTCCAATACATATGAATTCCACACCACTTTGACTTGATACGCTTGGACGAAACCAGAAGTATCCGGTTGCTTTTTTGCTAATTCAATCCCAGATATTGCTAGAGCCTCTGTGTTTGTCTTTTTCGGATACTATCAACAGAGCTTATTGTTTTCAATTTTTTTATCAGTGAACATTTAATTTTGTGCTGGGAAACACTAATGGGTTCCACATGGAGACACCAGCTCTACACATTTTTTTTTTCCTAGGGAGAAAGCTAGAGGAACTGCAGCAAAGAAACCTGATATTTTTCTTTCTATAGATGACATTATGCACCTGCCTAAAGAAAAGACTTTGCTTTTTCCAAAACCATTCTTACTGTGATTTTCTCGGTCCATTGCATATGAATTCCACACCAATATTAGGGATATGACTGTATGAAACCAAAAATATCCAGTTGTGTTTTGGCTAACTCAATCCCAGATATTGCTAGAGCCTCTGTGTTTGTGTTTTCCGGATATTATCAATGGATTTTATTATGTTGAATGTTTTTTATCAGGGAACATTTAATTTTGTGCTGGGAAACAATAGTTGGTTCCACTTGGAGAAATCAGCTCTACACATTCTTATATTCTAGCGAGAAAGCTAGAGGAACTGCGGCAAACAAACATGATATTTCTGTTTGTATAGATGACCTTTTTAGCATTTGCCTAAGAGAAAAACTTGCTTTACAGCAAAACCATTTTTACTGTGATTTTCTCGGTCCATTGCATGCGAATTCCACACCACTTTGTCCGGATATGACTGGATGCAACCAGGAATATCTACTTGTGTTTTGGCTAATTCAATCCCAGATATTGCTACCGCCTCTGTGTTTGTTTTTTCTAGATATTATAAACGGGCTTTATTGTTTTGAATTTTTTATCAGGGAACATTTAATTTTGTACCATAGAAACACTAATTGGTTCCACAAGGAGACAGCAGCTATACATATTCATATTTTCTAGGGAGAAACCTAGAGTCACTGCGGCAAACAAACATGATATTTCTGTTTGTATAGATGACATTTTATGCACTTGCCTAAGAGAAATACTTGCTTTCCTCCAAAACCATTTGTACTGTGATTTTCTCCGTCCATTGCATACGAATTCCACACCAGTTTGTCCAGATATCACTGGATGAAACCAGAAATATCCGGTTGTGTTTTGGCTAACTCAATCCTAAATATTGTGAAATCCTCTGTATTTGTGTTTTGTAAATATTATCGATGGACTTGTTTTGAATGTTTTTATCAGGGAACATTTAATTTTGTGCTGGGAAACACTAATTGGTTCCACAGGGAGACACCAGCTCTACACATTCCTATTTTCTAGGGAGAAAGCTTGAGGAACTGTGGCAAAAAACATGATATTTTTGTTTGTATAGCTGATATTTAATGCAATTTCCTAATGAAAAGACTTTGCTTTTCTCCAAAACCATTTTTACTCTTATGTTCTCAGACTATTGCATATGAATTCCACACCAATTCGTCTGGATATGACTGGATGAAACCAGAAATATCCGGTTTTGTTTTGGCTAACTCCATCCCAGATATTGCTACAGCCTCTGTGTTTGTGTTTTCTGGATATTATCAATGGACTTTATGGTTTTGAATGTTTTTTATCAGGGAACATTTAATTTTGTGCTGCAAACACTAGTTGACTCCACATGGAGAAACAAGCTCTACACATTCGTATTTTCTAGGGAGAAAGCTAGAGGAACTGCTGCAAACAAATATGATATACCTGTTTGTATAGATGACATTTTATGCACTTGCCTAACGAAAAGACTTTGCTTTTCTCCAAAACCATTTTGACTGGGATTTTCTCGGTCCATTGCATATGAATTCCACCAAACTTTGTCCAGATATGACTGGATGAAATTAGAAATATCCGGTTGTGTTTTGGCTAACTCAATCCCAGATATTGCTACAGCCTCTGTGTTTCCGTTTACCGGATATTATCGATGAATTTTACTGTTTTGAATGTTTTTATCAGGGAACATTTAATTTTGTGCTGCAAACACTAGTTGACTCCACATGGAGAAACAAGCTCACACATTCGTATTTTCTAGGGAGAAAGCTAGAGGAACTGCTGCAAACAAATATGATATACCTGTTTGTATAGATGACATTTTATGCACTTGCCTAACGAAAAGACTTTGCTTTTCTCCAAAACCATTTTTACTGTGATTTTCTCTGTCTATTGCACACGAATTCCACCCCACTTTGTTCGGATATGACTGGATGAAACCAGAAATATCCGGTTGTGTTTTGGCTAACTCAATCCCAGATATTACTACAGCCTCTGTGTTTGTGTTTTCTAAATATTATCGACGGACTTTATTGTTTTGAATGTTTTTATCAGGGAACATTTAATTTTGGACTGTAGGAATACTAATTGGTTGCACACGGAGACACAATCTCTACACATTCGTATTTTCTAGGGAGAAAGCTAGAGGAACTGCGGCAAACAAACATGATATTTCTGTTTGCATAGATGACATTTTATGCACTTGCCTAACGAAAAGACTTTGCTTTTGTCCAAAACCGTATTTACTGTGATTTTCTCGGTCCATTGCTTACGCATTCCATATCAGTTTCTCAGGATATAACTGGATGTAACCAGAAATATCCGGTTGTGTTTTGGCTAACTCAATCCATTATATAGTGAAAGCCTTTGTGTTTGTGTTTTCAGGATATTATCAATGGACTTTATTGATTTGAATGTTTTTTGTCAGGGAACATTTAATTTTGTGCTGGGAAACACTAATTGGTTCCACAGGGAGACACCAGCTCTACACATTCCTATTTTCTAGGGAGAAAGCTTGAGGAACTGCGGCAAACAAACTTGATATTTTTTTTTGTATAGCTGATATTTAATGCACTTTCCTAATGAAACGACTTTGCTTTTCTCCAAAACCATTTTTACTGTGAATTTCTCTTTCCAATACATATGAATTCCACACCACTTTGACTTGGTACGCTTGGACGAAACCAGAAGTATCCGGTTGCTTTTTTGCTAATTCAATCCCAGATATTGCTAGAGCCTCTGTGTTTGTCTTTTTCGGATATTATCAAAGGACCTTATTGTTTTCAATTTTTTTATCAGTGAACATTTAATTTTGTGCTGGGAAACACTAATGGGTTCCACATGGAGACACCAGCTCTACACATTTTTTTTTTCTAGGGAGAAAGCTAGAGGAACTGCAGCAAAGAAACCTGATATTTTTCTTTCTATAGATGACATTTTATGCACCTGCCTAAAGAAAAGACTTTGCTTTTTCCAAAACCATTCTTACTGTGATTTTCTCGGTCCATTGCATATGAATTCCACACCAATTTTAGGGATATGACTGTATGAAACCAAAAATATCCAGTTGTGTTTTGGCTAACTCAATCCCAGATATTGCTAGAGCCTCTGTGTTTGTGTTTTCCGGATATTATCAATGGATTTTATTATGTTGAATGTTTTTTATCAGGGAACATTTAATTTTGTGCTGGGAAACAATAGTTGGTTCCACTTGGAGAAATCAGCTCTACACATTCTTATATTCTAGCGAGAAAGCTAGAGGAACTGCGGCAAACAAACATGATATTTCTGTTTGTATAGATGACCTTTTTAGCATTTGCCTAAGAGAAAAACTTGCTTTACAGCAAAACCATTTTTACTGTGATTTTCTCGGTCCATTGCATGCGAATTCCACACCACTTTGTCCGGATATGACTGGATGCAACCAGGAATATCTACTTGTGTTTTGGCTAATTCAATCCCAGATATTGCTACCGCCTCTGTGTTTGTTTTTTCTAGATATTATAAACGGGCTTTATTGTTTTGAATTTTTTATCAGGGAACATTTAATTTTGTACCATAGAAACACTAATTGGTTCCACAAGGAGACAGCAGCTATACATATTCATATTTTCTAGGGAGAAACCTAGAGTCACTGCGGCAAACAAACATGATATTTCTGTTTGTATAGATGACATTTTATGCACTTGCCTAAGAGAAATACTTGCTTTCCTCCAAAACCATTTGTACTGTGATTTTCTCCGTCCATTGCATACGAATTCCACACCAGTTTGTCCAGATATCACTGGATGAAACCAGAAATATCCGGTTGTGTTTTGGCTAACTCAATCCTAAATATTGTGAAATCCTCTGTATTTGTGTTTTGTAAATATTATCGATGGACTTGTTTTGAATGTTTTTATCAGGGAACATTTAATTTTGTGCTGGGAAACACTAATTGGTTCCACAGGGAGACACCAGCTCTACACATTCCTATTTTCTAGGGAGAAAGCTTGAGGAACTGTGGCAAAAAACATGATATTTTTGTTTGTATAGCTGATATTTAATGCAATTTCCTAATGAAAAGACTTTGCTTTTCTCCAAAACCATTTTTACTCTTATGTTCTCAGACTATTGCATATGAATTCCACACCAATTCGTCTGGATATGACTGGATGAAACCAGAAATATCCGGTTTTGTTTTGGCTAACTCCATCCCAGATATTGCTACAGCCTCTGTGTTTGTGTTTTCTGGATATTATCAATGGACTTTATGGTTTTGAATGTTTTTTATCAGGGAACATTTAATTTTGTGCTGCAAACACTAGTTGACTCCACATGGAGAAACAAGCTCTACACATTCGTATCTCTAGGGAGAAAGCGAGAGGAACTGCTGCAAACAAATATGATATACCTGTTTGTATAGATGATATTTTTATGCACTTGCCTAACGAAAAGACTTTGCTTTTCTCCAAAACCATTTTGACTGGGATTTTCTCGGTCCATTGCATATGAATTCCACCAAACTTTGTCCAGATATGACTGGATGAAATTAGAAATATCCGGTTGTGTTTTGGCTAACTCAATCCCAGATATTGCTACAGCCTCTGTGTTTCCGTTTACCGGATATTATCGATGAATTTTACTGTTTTGAATGTTTTTATCAGGGAATATTTAATTTTGTGCTGGGAAACACTAATTGGTTCCACATGGAGAAAGAAGCTCTACACATTCGTATTTTCTAGGGAGAAAGCGAGAGGAACTACGGCAAAAAAAACCATGATATTTCTGTTTGCGTAGATGACATTTTATGCACTTGCCTAACGAAAAGACTTTGCTTTTGTCCAAAACCGTATTTACTGTGATTTTCTCCGTCCATTGCTTACGCATTCCGTATCAGTTTCTCCGGATATGACTGGATGAAACCAGAAATATCCGGTTGTGTTTTGGCTAACTCAATCCGTTATATAGTGAAAACCTTTGTGTTTGTGTTTTCAGGATATTATCAACGGACTTTATTGTTTTGAATGTTTTTTGTCAGGGAACATTTAATTTTGTGCTGGGAAACACTAATTGGTTCCACAGGGAGACACCAGCTCTACACATTCCTATTTTCTAGGGAGAAAGCTTGAGGAACTGCGGCAAACAAACTTGATATTTTTTTTTTTGTATAGCTGATATTTAATGCACTTTCCTAATGAAAAGACTTTGCTTTTCTCCAAAACCATTTTTACTCTTATGTTCTCAGACTATTGCATATGAATTCCACACCAATTCGTCTGGATATGACTGGATGAAACCAGAAATATCCGGTTTTGTTTTGGCTAACTCCATCCCAGATATTGCTACAGCCTCTGTGTTTGTGTTTTCTGGATATTATCAATGGACTTTATGGTTTTGAATGTTTTTTATCAGGGAACATTTAATTTTGTGCTGCAAACACTAGTTGACTCCACATGGAGAAACAAGCTCTACACATTCGTATTTTCTAGGGAGAAAGCTAGAGGAACTGCTGCAAACAAATATGATATACCTGTTTGTATAGATGACATTTTATGCACTTGCCTAACGAAAAGACTTTGCTTTTCTCCAAAACCATTTTGACTGGGATTTTCTCGGTCCATTGCATATGAATTCCACCAAACTTTGTCCAGATATGACTGGATGAAATTAGAAATATCCGGTTGTGTTTTGGCTAACTCAATCCCAGATATTGCTACAGCCTCTGTGTTTCCGTTTACCGGATATTATCGATGAATTTTACTGTTTTGAATGTTTTTATCAGGGAACATTTAATTTTGTGCTGCAAACACTAGTTGACTCCACATGGAGAAACAAGCTCACACATTCGTATTTTCTAGGGAGAAAGCTAGAGGAACTGCTGCAAACAAATATGATATACCTGTTTGTATAGATGACATTTTATGCACTTGCCTAACGAAAAGACTTTGCTTTTCTCCAAAACCATTTTTACTGTGATTTTCTCTGTCTATTGCACACGAATTCCACCCCACTTTGTTCGGATATGACTGGATGAAACCAGAAATATCCGGTTGTGTTTTGGCTAACTCAATCCCAGATATTACTACAGCCTCTGTGTTTGTGTTTTCTAAATATTATCGACGGACTTTATTGTTTTGAATGTTTTTATCAGGGAACATTTAATTTTGGACTGTAGGAATACTAATTGGTTGCACACGGAGACACAATCTCTACACATTCGTATTTTCTAGGGAGAAAGCTAGAGGAACTGCGGCAAACAAACATGATATTTCTGTTTGCATAGATGACATTTTATGCACTTGCCTAACGAAAAGACTTTGCTTTTGTCCAAAACCGTATTTACTGTGATTTTCTCGGTCCATTGCTTACGCATTCCATATCAGTTTCTCAGGATATAACTGGATGTAACCAGAAATATCCGGTTGTGTTTTGGCTAACTCAATCCATTATATAGTGAAAGCCTTTGTGTTTGTGTTTTCAGGATATTATCAATGGACTTTATTGATTTGAATGTTTTTTGTCAGGGAACATTTAATTTTGTGCTGGGAAACACTAATTGGTTCCACAGGGAGACACCAGCTCTACACATTCCTATTTTCTAGGGAGAAAGCTTGAGGAACTGCGGCAAACAAACTTGATATTTTTTTTTGTATAGCTGATATTTAATGCACTTTCCTAATGAAACGACTTTGCTTTTCTCCAAAACCATTTTTACTGTGAATTTCTCTTTCCAATACATATGAATTCCACACCACTTTGACTTGGTACGCTTGGACGAAACCAAAGTATCCGGTTGCTTTTTTGCTAATTCAATCCCAGATATTGCTAGAGCCTCTGTGTTTGTGTTTTTCGGATATTATCAAAGGACCTTATTGTTTTCAATTTTTTTATCAGTGAACATTTAATTTTGTGCTGGGAAACACTAATGGGTTCCACATGGAGACACCAGCTCTACACATTTTTTTTTTCTAGGGAGAAAGCTAGAGGAACTGCAGCAAAGAAACCTGATATTTTTCTTTCTATAGATGACATTTTATGCACCTGCCTAAAGAAAAGACTTTGCTTTTTCCAAAACCATTCTTACTGTGATTTTCTCGGTCCATTGCATATGAATTCCACACCAATATTAGGGATATGACTGTATGAAACCAAAAATATCCAGTTGTGTTTTGGCTAACTCAATCCCAGATATTGCTAGAGCCTCTGTGTTTGTGTTTTCCGGATATTATCAATGGATTTTATTATGTTGAATGTTTTTTATCAGGGAACATTTAATTTTGTGCTGGGAAACAATAGTTGGTTCCACTTGGAGAAATCAGCTCTACACATTCTTATATTCTAGCGAGAAAGCTAGAGGAACTGCGGCAAACAAACATGATATTTCTGTTTGTATAGATGACCTTTTTAGCATTTGCCTAAGAGAAAAACTTGCTTTACAGCAAAACCATTTTTACTGTGATTTTCTCGGTCCATTGCATGCGAATTCCACACCACTTTGTCCGGATATGACTGGATGCAACCAGGAATATCTACTTGTGTTTTGGCTAATTCAATCCCAGATATTGCTACCGCCTCTGTGTTTGTTTTTTCTAGATATTATAAACGGGCTTTATTGTTTTGAATTTTTTATCAGGGAACATTTAATTTTGTACCATAGAAACACTAATTGGTTCCACAAGGAGACAGCAGCTATACATATTCATATTTTCTAGGGAGAAACCTAGAGTCACTGCGGCAAACAAACATGATATTTCTGTTTGTATAGATGACATTTTATGCACTTGCCTAAGAGAAATACTTGCTTTCCTCCAAAACCATTTGTACTGTGATTTTCTCCGTCCATTGCATACGAATTCCACACCAGTTTGTCCAGATATCACTGGATGAAACCAGAAATATCCGGTTGTGTTTTGGCTAACTCAATCCTAAATATTGTGAAATCCTCTGTATTTGTGTTTTGTAAATATTATCGATGGACTTGTTTTGAATGTTTTTATCAGGGAACATTTAATTTTGTGCTGGGAAACACTAATTGGTTCCACAGGGAGACACCAGCTCTACACATTCCTATTTTCTAGGGAGAAAGCTTGAGGAACTGTGGCAAAAAACATGATATTTTTGTTTGTATAGCTGATATTTAATGCAATTTCCTAATGAAAAGACTTTGCTTTTCTCCAAAACCATTTTTACTCTTATGTTCTCAGACTATTGCATATGAATTCCACACCAATTCGTCTGGATATGACTGGATGAAACCAGAAATATCCGGTTTTGTTTTGGCTAACTCCATCCCAGATATTGCTACAGCCTCTGTGTTTGTGTTTTCTGGATATTATCAATGGACTTTATGGTTTTGAATGTTTTTTATCAGGGAACATTTAATTTTGTGCTGCAAACACTAGTTGACTCCACATGGAGAAACAAGCTCTACACATTCGTATCTCTAGGGAGAAAGCGAGAGGAACTGCTGCAAACAAATATGATATACCTGTTTGTATAGATGATATTTTTATGCACTTGCCTAACGAAAAGACTTTGCTTTTCTCCAAAACCATTTTGACTGGGATTTTCTCGGTCCATTGCATATGAATTCCACCAAACTTTGTCCTGATATGACTGGATGAAATTAGAAATATCCGGTTGTGTTTTGGCTAACTCAATCCCAGATATTGCTACAGCCTCTGTGTTTCCGTTTACCGGATATTATCGATGAATTTTACTGTTTTGAATGTTTTTATCAGGGAATATTTAATTTTGTGCTGGGAAACACTAATTGGTTCCACATGGAGAAACAAGCTCTACACATTCGTATTTTCTAGGGAGAAAGCGAGAGGAACTACGGCAAAAAAAACCATGATATTTCTGTTTGCGTAGATGACATTTTATGCACTTGCCTAACGAAAAGACTTTGCTTTTGTCCAAAACCGTATTTACTGTGATTTTCTCCGTCCATTGCTTACGCATTCCATATCAGTTTCTCCGGATATGACTGGATGAAACCAGAAATATCCGGTTGTGTTTTGGCTAACTCAATCCGTTATATAGTGAAAACCTTTGTGTTTGTGTTTTCAGGATATTATCAACGGACTTTATTGTTTTCAATGTTTTTTGTCAGGGAACATTTAATTTTGTGCTGGGAAACACTAATTGGTTCCACAGGGAGACACCAGCTCTACACATTCCTATTTTCTAGGGAGAAAGCTTGAGGAACTGCGGCAAACAAACTTGATATTTTTTTTTGTATAGCTGATATTTAATGCACTTTCCTAATGAAAAGACTTTGCTTTTCTCAAAAACCATTTTTACTCTTATGTTCTCAGACTATTGCATATGAATTCCACACCAATTCGTCTGGATATGACTGGATGAAACCAGAAATATCCGGTTTTGTTTTGGCTAACTCCATCCCAGATATTGCTACAGCCTCTGTGTTTGTGTTTTCTGGATATTATCAATGGACTTTATGGTTTTGAATGTTTTTTATCAGGGAACATTTAATTTTGTGCTGCAAACACTAGTTGACTCCACATGGAGAAACAAGCTCTACACATTCGTATTTTCTAGGGAGAAAGCTAGAGGAACTGCTGCAAACAAAT
Source organism: Lepus oiostolus (assembly GCA_036325905.1). Classification (NCBI taxonomy): domain Eukaryota; kingdom Metazoa; phylum Chordata; class Mammalia; order Lagomorpha; family Leporidae; genus Lepus; species Lepus oiostolus. The sequence goes on from CM070804.1 coordinate 1,281,981, forward strand.
ATGATATACCTGTTTGTATAGATGACATTTTATGCACTTGCCTAACGAAAAGACTTTGCTTTTCTCCAAAACCATTTTGACTGGGATTTTCTCGGTCCATTGCATATGAATTCCACCAAACTTTGTCCAGATATGACTGGATGAAATTAGAAATATCCGGTTGTGTTTTGGCTAACTCAATCCCAGATATTGCTACAGCCTCTGTGTTTCCGTTTACCGGATATTATCGATGAATTTTACTGTTTTGAATGTTTTTATCAGGGAACATTTAATTTTGTGCTGCAAACACTAGTTGACTCCACATGGAGAAACAAGCTCACACATTCGTATTTTCTAGGGAGAAAGCTAGAGGAACTGCTGCAAACAAATATGATATACCTGTTTGTATAGATGACATTTTATGCACTTGCCTAACGAAAAGACTTTGCTTTTCTCCAAAACCATTTTTACTGTGATTTTCTCTGTCTATTGCACACGAATTCCACCCCACTTTGTTCGGATATGACTGGATGAAACCAGAAATATCCGGTTGTGTTTTGGCTAACTCAATCCCAGATATTACTACAGCCTCTGTGTTTGTGTTTTCTAAATATTATCGACGGACTTTATTGTTTTGAATGTTTTTATCAGGGAACATTTAATTTTGGACTGTACGAATACTAATTGGTTGCACACGGAGACACAATCTCTACACATTCGTATTTTCTAGGGAGAAAGCTAGAGGAACTGCGGCAAACAAACATGATATTTCTGTTTGCATAGATGACATTTTATGCACTTGCCTAACGAAAAGACTTTGCTTTTGTCCAAAACCGTATTTACTGTGATTTTCTCGGTCCATTGCTTACGCATTCCATATCAGTTTCTCAGGATATGACTGGATGAAACCAGAAATATCCGGTTGTGTTTTGGCTAACTCAATCCATTATATAGTGAAAGCCTTTGTGTTTGTGTTTTCAGGATATTATCAATGGACTTTATTGATTTGAATGTTTTTGTCAGGGAACATTTAATTTTGTGCTGGGAAACACTAATTGGTTCCACAGGGAGACACCAGCTCTACACATTCCTATTTTCTAGGGAGAAAGCTTGAGGAACTGCGGCAAACAAACTTGATATTTTTTTTTTGTATAGCTGATATTTAATGCACTTTCCTAATGAAACGACTTTGCTTTTCTCCAAAACCATTTTTACTGTGAATTTCTCTTTCCAATACATATGAATTCCACACCACTTTGACTTGGTACGCTTGGACGAAACCAGAAGTATCCGGTTGCTTTTTTGCTAATTCAATCCCAGATATTGCTAGAGCCTCTGTGTTTGTGTTTTTTGGATATTATCAAAGGACCTTATTGTTTTCAATTTTTTTATCAGTGAACATTTAATTTTGTGCTGGGAAACACTAATGGGTTCCACATGGAGACACCAGCTCTACACATTTTTTTTTTCTAGGGAGAAAGCTAGAGGAACTGCAGCAAAGAAACCTGATATTTTTCTTTCTATAGATGACATTTTATGCACCTGCCTAAAGAAAAGACTTTGCTTTTTCCAAAACCATTCTTACTGTGATTTTCTCGGTCCATTGCATATGAATTCCAAAACAATTTTAGGGATATGACTGTATGAAACCAAAAATATCCAGTTGTGTTTTGGCTAACTCAATCCCAGATATTGCTAGAGCCTCTGTGTTTGTGTTTTCTGGATATTATCAATGGACTTTATTATGTTGAATGTTTTTTATCAGGGAACATTTAATTTTGTGCTGGGAAACAATAGTTGGTTCCACTTGGAGAAATCAGCTCTACACATTCTTATATTCTAGCGAGAAAGCTAGAGGAACTGCGGCAAACAAACATGATATTTCTGTTTGTATAGATGACCTTTTTAGCATTTGCCTAAGAGAAAAACTTGCTTTACAGCAAAACCATTTTTACTGTGATTTTCTCGGTCCATTGCATGCGAATTCCACACCACTTTGTCCGGATATGACTGGATGCAACCAGGAATATCTACTTGTGTTTTGGCTAATTCAATCCCAGATATTGCTACCGCCTCTGTGTTTGTTTTTTCTAGATATTATAAACGGGCTTTATTGTTTTGAATTTTTTATCAGGGAACATTTAATTTTGTACCATAGAAACACTAATTGGTTCCACAGGGAGACAGCAGCTATACATATTCATATTTTCTAGGGAGAAACCTAGAGTCACTGCGGCAAACAAACATGATATTTCTGTTTGTATAGATGTCATTTTATGCACTTGCCTAAGAGAAATACTTGCTTTCCTCCAAAACCATTTGTACTGTGATTTTCTCCATCCATTGCATACGAATTCCACACCAGTTTGTCCGGATATCACTGGATGAAACCAGAAATATCCGGTTGTGTTTTGGCTAACTCAATCCTAAATATTGTGAAATCCTCTGTATTTGTGTTTTGTAAATATTATCGATGGACTTGTTTTGAATGTTTTTATCAGGGAACATTTAATTTTCTGCTGGGAAACACTAATTGGTTCCACAGGGAGACACCAGCTCTACACATTCGTATTTTCTAGGGAGAAAGCTAGAGGAACTGCGGCAAACAAACATGATATTTCTGTTTGCATAGATGACATTTTATGCACTTGCCTAACGAAAAGACTTTGCTTTTGTCCAAAACCGTATTTACTGTGATTTTCTCGGTCCATTGCATATGTATTCCAGAGCAGTTTGTTCGGATATGACTGGATGAAACCAGAAATATCCGGTTGTGTTTTGGATAACTCAATCGAAATATTGTGAAAGCCTTTGTGTTTGTGTTTTCAGGATATTATCAACGGACTTTATTGTTTTGAATGTTTTTTTTTCAGGGAACATTTAATTTTGTGCTGGGAAACACTAATTGGTTCCACAGGGAGACACCAGCTCTACACATTCGTATTTTCTAGGGAGAAAGCTTGAGGAACTGTGGCAAAAAACATGATATTTTTGTTTGTATAGCTGATATTTAATGCAATTTCCTAATGAAAAGACTTTGCTTTTCTCCAAAACCATTTTTACTCTTATGTTCTCAGACTATTGCATATGAATTCCACACCAATTCGTCTGGATATGACTGGATGAAACCAGAAATATCCGGTTTTGTTTTGGCTAACTCCATCCCAGATATTGCTACAGCCTCTGTGTTTGTGTTTTCTGGATATTATCAATGGACTTTATGGTTTTGAATGTTTTTTATCAGGGAACATTTAATTTTGTGCTGCAAACACTAGTTGACTCCACATGGAGAAACAAGCTCTACACATTCGTATCTCTAGGGAGAAAGCGAGAGGAACTGCTGCAAACAAATATGATATACCTGTTTGTATAGATGACATTTTATGCACTTGCCTAACGAAAAGACTTTGCTTTTCTCCAAAACCATTTTGACTGGGATTTTCTCGGTCCATTGCATATGAATTCCACCAAACTTTGTCCAGATATGACTGGATGAAATTAGAAATATCCGGTTGTGTTTTGGCTAACTCAATCCCAGATATTGCTACAGCCTCTGTATTTCCGTTTACCGGATATTATCGATGAATTTTACTGTTTTGAATGTTTTTATCAGGGAATATTTAATTTTGTGCTGGGAAACACTAATTGGTTCCACATGGAGAAACAAGCTCTACACATTCGTATTTTCTAGGGAGAAAGCGAGAGGAACTACGGCAAAAAAAACATGATATTTCTGTTTGTATAGATGACATTTTATGCACTTGCCTAACGAAAAGACTTTGCTTTTCTCCAAAACCATTTTGACTGGGATTTTCTCTGTCTATTGCACATGAATTCCACCCCACTTTGTTCGGATATGACTGGATGAAACCAGAAATATCCGGTTGTGTTTTGGCTAACTCAATCCCAGATATTGCTACAGCCTCTGTGTTTGTGTTTTCTAAATATTATCGACGGACTTTATTGTTTTGAATGTTTTTATCAGGGAACATTTAATTTTGGACTGTAGGAATACTAATTGGTTCCACATGGAGACACAATCTCTACACATTCGTATTTTCTAGGGAGAAAGCTAGAGGAACTGCGGCAAACAAACATGATATTTCTGTTTGCATAGATGACATTTTATGCACTTGCCTAACGAAAAGACTTTGCTTTTGTCCAAAACCGTATTTACTGTGAAATCTCCGTCCATTGCTTACACATTCCATATCAGTTTCTCCGGATATGACTGGATGAAACCAGAAATATCCGGTTGTGTTTTGGCTAACTCAATCCGTTATATAGTGAAAGCCTTTGTGTTTGTGTTTTCAGGATATTATCAACGGACTTTATTGTTTTGAATGTTTTTTGTCAGGGAACATTTAATTTTGTGCTGGGAAACACTAATTGGTTCCACAGGGAGACACCAGCTCTACACATTCGTATTTTCTAGGGAGAAAGCTTGAGGAACTGCGGCAAACAAACATGATATTTTTGTTTGTATAGCTGATATTTAATGCAATTTCCTAATGAAAAGACTTTGCTTTTCTCCAAAACCATTTTTACTCTTATGTTCTCAGACTATTGCATATGAATTCCACACCAATTCGTCTGGATATGACTGGATGAAACCAGAAATATCCGGTTTTGTTTTGGCTAACTCCATCCCAGATATTGCTACAGCCTCTGTGTTTGTGTTTTCTGGATATTATCAATGGACTTTATGGTTTTGAATGTTTTTTATCAGGGAACATTTAATTTTGTGCTGCAAACACTAGTTGACTCCACATGGAGAAACAAGCTCTACACATTCGTATTTTCTAGGGAGAAAGCGAGAGGAACTGCTGCAAACAAATATGATATACCTGTTTGTATAGATGACATTTTATGCACTTGCCTAACGAAAAGACTTTGCTTTTCTCCAAAACCATTTTGACTGGGATTTTCTCGGTCCATTGCATATGAATTCCACCAAACTTTGTCCAGATATGACTGGATGAAATTAGAAATATCCGGTTGTGTTTTGGCTAACTCAATCCCAGATATTGCTACAGCCTCTGTGTTTCCGTTTACCAGATATTATCAATGAATTTTACTGTTTTGAATGTATTTATCAGGGAATATTTAATTTTGTGCTGGGAAACACTAATTGGTTCCACATGGAGAAACAAGCTCTACACATTCATATTTTCTAGGGAGAAAGCGAGAGGAACTACGGCAAAAAAAACATGATATTTCTGTTTGTATAGATGACATTTTATGCACTTGCCTAACGAAAAGACTTTGCTTTTCTCCAAAACCATTTTTACTGTGATTTTCTCTGTCTATTGCACACGAATTCCACCCCACTTTGTTCGGATATGACTGGATGAAACCAGAAATATCCGGTTGTGTTTTGGCTAACTCAATCCCAGATATTACTACAGCCTCTGTGTTTGTGTTTTCTAAATATTATCGACGGACTTTATTGTTTTGAATGTTTTTATCAGGGAACATTTAATTTTGGACTGTAGGAATACTAATTGGTTGCACACGGAGACACAATCTCTACACATTCGTATTTTCTAGGGAGAAAGCTAGAGGAACTGCGGCAAACAAACATGATATTTCTGTTTGCATAGATGACATTTTATGCACTTGCCTAACGAAAAGACTTTGCTTTTGTCCAAAACCGTATTTACTGTGATTTTCTCGGTCCATTGCTTATGCATTCCATATCAGTTTCTCAGGATATGATGGGATGAAACCAGAAACATCCGGTTGTGTTTTGGCTAACTCAATCCAATATATAGTGAAAGCCTTTGTGTTTGTGTTTTCAGGATATTATCAATGGACTTTATTGATTTGAATGTTTTTTGTCAGGGAACATTTAATTTTGTGCTGGGAAACACTAATTGGTTCCACAGGGAGACACCAGCTCTACACATTCCTATTTTCTAGGGAGAAAGCTTGAGGAACTGCGGCAAACAAACTTGATATTTTTTTTTGTATAGCTGATATTTAATGCACTTTCCTAATGAAAAGACTTTGCTTTTCTCCAAAACCATTTTTACTGTGAATTTCTCTTTCCAATACATATGAATTCCACACCACTTTGACTTGGTACGCTTGGACGAAACCAGAAGTATCCGGTTGCTTTTTTGCTAATTCAATCCCAGATATTGCTAGAGCCTCTGTGTTTGTGTTTTTCGGATATTATCAAAGGACCTTATTGTTTTCAATTTTTTTATCAGTGAACATTTAATTTTGTGCTGGGAAACACTAATGGGTTCCACATGGAGACACCAGCTCTACACATTTTTTTTTTCTAGGGAGAAAGCTAGAGGAACTGCAGCAAAGAAACCTGATATTTTTCTTTCTATAGATGACATTTTATGCACCTGCCTAAAGAAAAGACTTTGCTTTTTCCAAAACCATTCTTACTGTGATTTTCTTGGTCCATTGCATATGAATTCCACACCAATTTTAGGGATATGACTTTATGAAACCAAAAATATCCAGTTGTGTTTTGGCTAACTCAATCCCAGATATTGCTAGAGCCTCTGTGTTTGTGTTTTCCGGATATTATCAATGGATTTTATTATGTTGAATGTTTTTTATCAGGGAACATTTAATTTTGTGCTGGGAAACAATAGTTGGTTCCACTTGGAGAAATCAGCTCTACACATTCTTATATTCTAGCGAGAAAGCTAGAGGAACTGCGGCAAACAAACATGATATTTCTGTTTGTATAGATGACCTTTTTAGCATTTGCCTAAGAGAAAAACTTGCTTTACAGCAAAACCATTTTTACTGTGATTTTCTCGGTCCATTGCATGCGAATTCCACACCACTTTGTCCAGATATGACTGGATGCAACCAGGAATATCTACTTGTGTTTTGGCTAATTCAATCCCAGATATTGCTACCGCCTCTGTGTTTGTTTTTTCTAGATATTATAAATGGGCTTTATTGTTTTGAATTTTTTATCAGGGAACATTTAATTTTGTACCATAGAAACACTAATTGGTTCCACAAGGAGACAGCAGCTATACATATTCATATTTTCTAGGGAGAAACCTAGAGTCACTGCGGCAAACAAACATGATATTTCTGTTTGTATAGATGACATTTTATGCACTTGCCTAAGAGAAATACTTGCTTTCCTCCAAAACCATTTGTACTGTGATTTTCTCCGTCCATTGCATACGAATTCCACACCAGTTTGTCCAGATATCACTGGATGAAACCAGAAATATCCGGTTGTGTTTTGGCTAACTCAATCCTAAATATTGTGAAATCCTCTGTATTTGTGTTTTGTAAATATTATCGATGGACTTGTTTTGAATGTTTTTATCAGGGAACATTTAATTTTGTACTGTATGAACACTAATTAGTTCCACATGGAGACACAATCTCTACACATTCGTATTTTCTAGGGAGAAAGCTAGAGAAACTGCGGCAAACAAACATGATATTACTGTTTGCATAGATGACATTTTATGCACTTGCCTAAGAAAAAGACTTTGCTTTTGTCCAAAACCGTATTTACTGTGATTTTCTCGATCCATTGCATACGAATTCCAGAACAGTTTGTCCGGATATGACTGGATGAAACCAGAAATATCCGGTTGTGTTTTGGATAACTCAATCGAAATATTGTGAAAGCCTTTGTGTTTGTGTTTTCAGGATATTATCAACGGACTTTATTGTTTTGAATGTTTTTTGTCAGGGAACATTTAATTTTGTGCTGGGAAACACTAATTGGTTCCACAGGGAGACACCAGCTCTACACATTCATATTTTCTAGGGAGAAAGCTTGAGGAACTGTGGCAAAAAACATGATATTTTTGTTTGTATAGCTGGTATTTAATGCAATTTCCTAATGAAAAGACTTTGCTTTTCTCCAAAACCATTTTTACTCTTATGTTCTCAGACTATTGCATATGAATTCCACACCAATTCGTCTGGATATGACTGGATGAAACCAGAAATATCCGGTTTTGTTTTGGCTAACTCCATCCCAGATATTGCTACAGCTTCTGTGTTTGTGTTTTCTGGATATTATCAATGGACTTTATGATTTTGAATGTTTTTTTCAGGGAACATTTAATTTTATGCTGCAAACACTAGTTGACTCCACATGGAGAAACAAGCTCTACACATTCGTATTTCTAGGGAGAAAGCTAGAGGAACTGCTGCAAACAAATATGATATACCTGTTTGTATAGATGACATTTTATGTACTTGCCTAATGAAAAGACTTTGCTTTTCTCCAAAACCATTTTGACTGGGATTTTCTCGGTCCATTGCATATGAATTCCACCAAACTTTGTCCTGATATGACTGGATGAAATTAGAAATATCCGGTTGTGTTTTGGCTAACTCAATCCCAGATATTGCTACAGCCTCTGTGTTTCCGTTTACCGGATATTATCGATGAATTTTACTGTTTTGAATGTTTTTATCAGGAAACATTTAATTTTGTGCTGCAAACACTAGTTGACTCCACATGGAGAAACAAGCTCACACATTCGTATTTTCTAGGGAGAAAGCTAGAGGAACTGCTGCAAACAAATATGATATAGCTGTTTGTATAGATGACATTTTATGCACTTGCCTAACGAAAAGACTTTGCTTTTCTCCAAAACCATTTTGACTGGGATTTTCTCTGTCTATTGCACACGAATTCCACCCCACTTTGTTCGGATATGACTGGATGAAACCAGAAATATCCGGTTGTGTTTTGGCTATCTCAATCCCAGATATTGCTACAGCCTCTGTGTTTGTGTTTTCTAAATATTATCGACGGACTTTATTGTTTTGAATGTTTTTATCAGGGAACATTTAATTTTGGACTGTAGGAATACTAATTGGTTCCACATGGAGACACAATCTCTACACATTCATATTTTCTAGGGAGAAAGCTAGAGGAACTGCGGCAAACAAACATGATATTTCTGTTTGCATAGATGACATTTTATGCACTTTTCAAACGAAAAGATTTGCTTTCCTCCAAAACCGTATTTACTGTGATTTTCTCGGTCCATTGCATACGCATTCCAGAGCAGTTTGTCCAGATATGACTGGATGAAACCAGAAATATCCGGTTGTGTTTTGGCTAACTCAATGCGTTATATAGTGAAAGCCTTTGTGTTTGTGTTTTCAGGATATTATCAACGGACTTTATTGTTTTGAATGTTTTTTGTCAGGGAACATTTAATTTTGTGCTGGGGAACACTAATTGGTTCCATAGGGAGACACCAGCTCTACACATTTTATTTTCTAGGGAGAAAGCTTGAGGAACTGCGGCAAACATGTTATATCTGTTTCTATAGATGACATTTTATGTCCTTGCCTAAAGGAAAAACTTTGCTTTTCTCCAAAACAATTTTTATTGTGATTTTCTCGGTGTGTTGCATACAAATTCCACATCAATTTGTCGGGATTGGCCTGGATGAAACCAGAAGTATCCGGTTGTGTTTTGGCTAATTCAATCTGAAATATTGTGAAAGCCTCTGCGTTTGTGTTTTATGGATACTATCGATGGACTTTATTGTTTGAAATTTTTTACCAGAGAACATTTAATTTTTACCGTAGAAACACTAATTAGTTCAACAGGGTGACACCAGCTTTACACATTCGTATTTTTTTTTTTTAGTTTTTCTTATTTTTTTAAACTTTTATTCAGTGAATATAAATTTCCAGTGTACGGCTTATGGATTACAATGGCTTCCCCCTCCCATAACTTCCCTCCCACCCGCAACCCACCCCTCTCCCGCTCCCTCTCCCTTTCCATTTGCATCAAGATTCATTTTCAATTCTCTTTATATACAGAAGATCAATTTAGTATAAAGATTTCAACAGTTTGCACCCACATAGAAACACAAAGTGAAACATACTGTTTGAGTACTAGTTATAGCATTAAATCAAAATGTACAACACATTAAGGACAGAGATCCCACATGAGGAGCAAGTGCACAGTGGCTCCTGTTGTTGACCCAACAAATTGACACTCTAGTTTATGGCGCCATTAACCATCCTAGGCTGTCGTCATGAGTTGCCAAGGCTATGGAAGCCTTCCAAGTTTACCGACTCTGATCATATTTAGACAAGGTCATAAAAGACAGAGTGAGGATAGTAACCAATGATCCTAAGAGTGGCATTTACCAGGTTTGAACAATTATACAGCATTAAGTGGGGAAGAGGACCATCAGTACACACAGGTTGGGAGTAGAGCCATTGGTGGTAGAGTAGAGGTTATGATTACAAAGGAATGAGGCCCAAGTGCACTAGACAGGGCCTAGAACAAAGGACAGAGTCATTATTAGAGGAGCTAAGAAAGGTGCTGTCTAAGCTACAATTAAGTTTTCTGATTGAGAGGCAAATAGAACCTGACAGAAGGGGCTTGATAATAATCTGGTGGGCTTTAGGCCTTGTAAATTCAGAGGCCCAGACCTATCTATCTCTTCACATGGGGTACATACTAAGGGAGGTGTGAACCTCCTAGGGGAAGGCACTCTGTTGACTTTCATTACTTGGCTGGCCTGGGAGGAGAGCTGGCCAGGTAAAGGCAGGGGGCATCTCTAACAAGAAATTTACAGTTCTGCCTGCAATGTTGCTGACCCTACTTGACCATCCCCTCAGCTGCAGTGGTCACTTTGGAAGTTGGGCTGAGTGAAGGGCTTTTCAGCTTAGAGCCAATAAGATCTGTGGCTCTGACCTGGGCATCCTTCGACTCCAGGGCAGGTCCATTTCCAGTGATCCAACTCTTGGCAGAGCTGCCAGCGCTCTTCACAAGCTGACTTCTGCTGAAGCCCATGCTTACCACATTGAAAGCCACTGCAGTGGACTGGCCTGTTGGGTCTCCTTGAGGGCAGATCACTGTACAGATCAGCCATTAATAGGCCTGCCACCCATTGCTTCTGATGCCTAGCTTTCTTTTCCTCCTGGTTTGTGTTAAAGCAGACCAGAGGATGCAAGTCAAGGGAGTGCCCGTGTCCCATCTCTAATCTTCTGTGGCCTGAACTACAAGTCTATAGTCACAGGCATGTTCTGTAGTAGTTTTTCTAAGGTAGACAATGCCCTTGAGGAAAATTATATTCTCACTTTAAAACTATCTTTCCCTTTGGTCTGAAAGGGAGGTTTTTTTCTACTTACTGTATACTTCGCTGATGGCGAAGTAAATCTAGCTATGAGATTATTATTTAAGTTCTTATTTTGGCTATGCTATTACAGAAAAATGTTAGCCATCTCTTTTATAAGGTCTAAAGATTAAATTGTGTGTCCTACAGATTCCTTTATAATAGAATTAGTTTCCTACCTTGAAGAGAATAGAGAAATGAAAGAACAAGTTGGGCTTAGAATAGAGAAATGAGGGAGCAAGTCCTAGATCGCTTGCTGACAATAGCAATATTACATGAATACTTAGCAAACCGTTTCAACCATTAGATAACAACTTAAGAAAACATTTACCAGAAGGTCCAATGCCTTCTATAAATTTTAAGTATCATGTATTTGGAAACACCTCTTAAATATCTAACATGGTGTGGTTTGTTTAGCCAGTAAACTTAAGCACAACCATCTAAAATGTTTTTAGTTTCTTTCTACCAACACGTTTAAAACATGATACACAGATTCAGGTCACACAAATTAAAATATATCTTTGATTGATTTTAGCAGCTTAAATTTATGGACAATCTTATCTATAAGCCATTTAAAATAAAACTCTTAATAAAATTTCCCCATGTGGATATACAATATGTACACACATATAACATAGCATAATAGACCAATATAGAAATTTTAATAATAGCTTTTAAAATCTTTAACTCTTTTTGTAGATTGCCAATTGATTTGAATTGCTTTTTGTTTTTAGTAACCTCAGTTAACCATACTTTCTCTCAGTTGGTACTGTTAATACATTATTGGCTTCATCTGTTTACAGAGCCATCCCAAAGTACTGAATACAATAGAAGTGGCTGGAAAAAGTCCATAGGAACCTATAGGAGGACAGCTAAACACAGAACCAACAACGCTTTAGTTTTATGAGCATCACATCATATATAACTATGGATGACAAAAGACTTTAAGTCGCCAGGTTTAAAATTATAAACTCATCAACCAACAAGAGGCAATTGCTTACTTCACAGTATTTTTGAAAGCACTTGTAGGATTTTACAAGTATTTAACCCTTTAGGCCTCTGGGGCTTTCTCATTAAGATAACTATCATGTCTAGTAACACAAGATCATTAGACTTTTTAATTCTCAATCATTTGTATTAATAGCATTTTCCATTATAGAAACTTAAAGTTTGGTACCACATCACATCTTGACAGTCCTTCTAATATAATCCAAATAGCCTGATTAGTTGGTGTCTCTATAAGATGAGAGACATAGGTCCTTCGATTTTTTCAGTTGGGCCCAAACTGGAAAAACCAAAGCCCAGGATTTACTGGAAATTTTGGAGACCAGATTGTTTGAAACTTTGATTTTTTGAATGCCTGTCAAGAATGCCAAGAAGGCTCAAAATCCAAAATATCTGGTTGAAATAAGATTCCTTAAAATCATGACATAACATAGACCAAATTTGATCATTGTTACAAGGTGATTATTCAAATCTTTGAAAATAAGCACATATTTAAATAACCCATAGCTCTTAATAAAAATTCAGCTGTTTTTGAACAAGTAGAATTTAACAGACATCAAGAGAACATAATAGATTACTTTAACACATTGCTTTAACAGAGCATCAGAGTTTAATTCTATGTCAAAGAGAAATTGCTAGAGGAACTGCGGTAAAGAAACATGGCATTTCTGTTTGTATAGATGACACTTTATGCACTTGCCGAAGGAAAAGACTTTGCTTTTCTCCAAAACCATTTTTACTGTGATTTTCTCAGTCCATTGCATACGAATTCCACCCAACTTTGTCCGGATATCCCTGGATAAACCATAAATATCCGGTTGCGTTTGGCTAACTCAATCCGAAATATTGTGAAACCTCTGTGTTTGTGTTTTCTGGATATTATCAACGGACTTTATTGTTTTGAATGTTTATTATCAGGGAACATTTAATTTTGTGCTGGGAAACAGTAATTGGTTCCACATGGAGACACCAGCTGTACATAAATTTATTTTCTAGGGAGCATGCTATAGGAACTTCGGCAGACAAACATGATATGTCTGTTTGCATAGAGGACATTTTATGCACTTGCCTAATGAAAAGATTTGCTTTCCTCCAATACCATTTTTACTGTGATTTTCTCTTTCCATTGCATATGAATTCCAAACCACTTTGACCAGATACGCCTGGACGAAACCAGAAGTATCCGGTTGTGTTTTGGCTAATTTAATCAAAGATATTGCTACAGCCTCTGTGTTTGTGTTTTTCGCATATTATCAATGGACTTTATTGTGTTGAATATTTTTTATCAGGGAACATTTAATTTTGTGCTGGGAAACAATAGTTGGTTCCACTTGGAGAAATCAGCTCTACACTTTCTTATATTCTAGCGAGAAAACTAGAGGAACTGCGGCAAACAAACATGATATTTCTGTTTGTACAGATGACCTTTTAAGCATTTGCCTAAGAGAAAAACTTGCTTTACAGCAAAACCATTTTTACTGTGATTTTCTCGGTCCATTGCATGTGAATTCCACACCACTTTGTCCGGATATGAATGGATGAAACCAGGAATATCCGGATGTGTTTTCATTAACTCAATCTGTTATATTGTGAAAGCCTTTGTGTTTGTGTTTTCAGGATATTATCAACGGACTTTATTGTTTTGAATGTTTTTTATCAGGGAACATTTAATTTTGTGCTAGGAAACACTAGTTGGTTCCACATGGAGACACCAGCTCTACACATTCATATTTTCTAGGGAGAAAGCTAGAGGAACTGCGGGAAACAAACATGATATTTCTGTTTGCATAGATGACATTTTATGAGTTTGCCTAAGAGAAATACTTGCTTTAATCCAAAACAATTTTGACTGTGATTTTCTCGTTCCATGGAATACGAATTCCACACCAATTTGTCCGGATATGACTGGATGAAACCAGAAGTATACGGTTGTGTTTTGGATAACTCAATCACAGATATTGCAACAGACTCTGTGTTTGTGTTTTCCGGATATTATCAATGGACCTTATTGTTTTCAATTTTTTATCACTGAACATTAAATTTTGTGCTGGGAAACAAAAATTGGTTCCACATGGAGACACCAGCTTTACACATTCGTATTTTCTAGTGAGAAAGCTAGATGAACTGCCACAAACAAACAGGATATATCTGTTTTTGTAGATGTCATTTTATCCACTTGTCTAACGCAAAGACTTTGTTTTTCTCCAAAACCATTTTTACTGTGATTTTCTCGGTCCATTGCATATGAATTCCACACCACTTTGTCCAGATATGACTGGATGAAACCAGAAATATCTGGTTGTGTTTTGGCTAACTCAATCCCAGATATTGCTACAGCCTCTGTGTTTGTGTTTTCTGGATATTATCAATGGACTTTATTGTTTTGAATGTTGTTTATCAGGGAACATTTAATTTAGTGCTGGGAAACACTAGTTGAATCCACATGGAGACAACAGCTCTACACATACGTATTTTCTAGGGAGAAAGCTAGAGTAACTGCGGCGAAGAGACATGATATTTCTGTTTGTATGTATGACATTTTATGCAATTGCCTAACGAAAAGCCTTTGCTTTTCTCCAAAACCAGTTCTACTGTGATTTTCTTGGTCCATTGAAAATGAATTCCACACAAGATTGTCCGGATATGACTGGATGAAACCAGAAATATCCAGTTGAGTTTTGGCTAAATGAATCCGAAATATTGTGAAAGCCTCTGTGTTTGTCTTTTCTGGATATTATAGATGGATTTTACTGTTTTGAATGTTTTTTCTCAGGGAACATTTAATTTTGTACCATAGAAACACTAATTGGTTCCACATGGAGACACCAGCTCTACACATTCGTATTTTCTAGGGAGAAAGCTAGAGGAACTGCGGCAAACAAACGTGATATTTCTGTTTGTATAGTTGACATTTAATGCACTTGCCTAATGAAAAGACTTTGCTTTTCTCCAAAACCATTTTTACTGTGATTTTCTCAGTCCATTGCATACGAATTCCACACCACTTTGTCCGGATATGACTGGATGAAACCAGAATAATCCACTTGTGTTTTGGCTAACTCAATCCCAGATATTGCTGCAGCCTCTGTGTTTCTGTTTCCTGGATATTATCAACAGACTCTGTGGTTTTGAATGTTTTTATCAGCGGGCATTTAATTTTGTACCGTAGAAACACTAATTGGTTCCACATGGAGACATCAGCTCTACACATTTGTCTTTTCAAGGGAGAATGCTAGAAGAACTGCGGCAAACAAACATGATATTTCTGTTTGTATAGATGACATTTTATGCACTTGCCTAACGAAAAGCCTTTGCTTTTCTCCAAAACCATTTTTACTGTTATTATCTTGGTCCATTACATACGAATTCCACACCACTTTGTCCGGTTATGACTGGATGAAACCAGAAATAAATGGTTGTGTTTTGGCTTACTATATCCGAGATATTGCTGCAGCCTCTGTATTTGTGTTTTCTGGATATTATCAACTGTCTTTATTGTTTTGAAAGTTTTTTATCCGGGAACATGTTATTTTGAACTTGGATACAGTAATTGATTCCACATGGAGACACCAGCTCTACATATTCATATTTTCTAGGGAGAAACGACAGGAAATGCGGCAAACAAACATGATATTTCTGTTTGTATAGATGACATTTTATGCACTTGCCTCACGAAAAGATTTTGCTTTTCTCCAAAACCATTTTAACTGTGATTTTCTCAGTCCATTGCATACGAATTCCACACCACTTGGTCCGGATATGACTGGATAAAACCAGAAATATCCGGTTTTGTTTTGGCTAACTCAATCCCAGATATAGCTACAGCCTCTGTGTTTGTGTTTTCTGGATATTATCGATGGACTTTATTGTTTTGAATGTTTTTATCAAGTAACATTTACTTTGTACCATTGAAACACTAATTGGTTCATCATGGGGACAACAGTTCCACAACTTCATATATTCTTCAGAGAAAGTTAGAGGAACTGCAGCAAACATACATGCTATTTCTGTTTGTATCGATGACATTTTATGCACTTGCCTAACGAAAACACTTTGCTTTTCTTCAAAACCTTTTGCACTATTATTTTCTCGGTCCATTGCATGCAAATTCCACACGAGTTTTTCCAGATATGACTGGATGAAAACAGATATATACGGTTGTGTTTTGGTTAACTCATTCCGAAATATTGTGAAAGCCTCTGTGTTTGTGTTTTCTTGATATTATGGATGGACTTTATTGTTTTGAATGTTTTTATCAGGGAGCATTTAATTTTTTGCTTGGAAACACTAATTGTTTCCACATGGAGACACCAGCTCTACACATTCGTATTTTCTAGGGAGAAAGCTAGAGGAACTGCGGCAAACAAACATGATATTTCTGTTTGTATAGATGACATTTTATGCATTTGCCTAACGAAAAGACTTTGTTTTTCTCCAAAACCATTTTTACTGTGATTTTCTCGGTCCATTGCATACGAATTCCACACCAGTTTGTCCGGATATGACGGGATGAAACCAGAAATATCCGGTGGTGTTTTGGCTATCAATCCGAAATATTGTGAAAGACTTTGTGTTTGTGTTTTCTGGATATTATCGATGGACTTTATTGTTTTGAAGTTTTTATCAGGGAACATTTAATTTTGTACCGTTGAAACACTAATTGGTACATCATGGGACGCCAGTCCACACTTTCTTATTTTCTAGGGAGAATACTAAACGAACTGCAGCAAACAAAATGATATTTCTGTTTGTATAGATGACATTTTATGCACTTGCCTAATGAAAAGACTTTGCTTTTCTCCAAAACCATTTGTACTGTGATTTTCTCGGTCCATTGCATATGAATGCCACACCAGTTAGTCCGGATATGACTGGATGAAACCAGAAATATCCGGTTTTGTTTTGGCTAACTCAATCCCAGATATTGCTACATACTCTGTGTTTGTGTTTTCTGGATATTATCCACGGACTTTATTGTTTTGAATGTTTTTTTGTCAGGGAACATTTAATGTTGTGCTTGGAAACACTCATTGGTTCCACATGGAGACACCAGCTCTATACATTCGTATTTCCTAGGGAGAAAGCTAGAGGAACTGCGACAAACAAACATGATATTTCTGTTTGTATCAATGACGTTTTATGCACTTGCCTAACGAAAAGACTGCTTTTCTCCAAAACCATTTTTACTCTTATTTTCTCTTCACATTGCATAGGAATTCCACACCATTTTGTCCGGATATGACTGGATGAACCCCAAATATCCGGTTTTGTTTTGGTTAACTCAATCCGAAACATTGTGAAAGACTCTGTGTTTGTGTTTTCAGGATATTATCGATGGACTTTATTTTTTTGAATGTTTTTATATGGCAACATTTATTTTTTTACCGTTGAAACACTAATTGGTTCATCATGGGGACACCAGATCTACACATTCGTATATTCTAGGGAGAAAACTAGAGGAACTGCGGGAAACAAACATGATATTTCTGTTTGTATAGATGACATTTTATGCACTTGCCTAACGAAAACACTTTGCTTTTCCCCAAAAACAATTTTACTGTGATTTTCTCGATCCATTGCATACTAATTCCACACCAGTTTGTCCGGATATTACTGGATGAAACCAGAAATATCCGGTTGTGTTTTGGCTAACTCAATCCCAGATATTTCTACAGCCTCTGTGTTTGTGATTTCTGGATATTATCAATGGACTTGATGGTTTGAATGTTTTTTTATCAGGGAACATTTAATTTTGTGCTGGGAAACACTAATTGGTTACACATGGAGACACCAGCTCTACATATTCGTATTTCCTAGGGAGAAAGCTAGAGGAACTGCGGCAAACAAACATGATATTTCTGTTTGTATAGATGACATTTTATGCACTTGCCTAACGAAAAGACTTTGCTTTTCTCCAAAACCATTTTTACTGTGATTTTCTTGGTCCATTGCATACGAATTCCACACCAGTTTGTCCGGATATGACGGGATGAAACCAGAAATATCCAGTGGTGTTTTGGCTATCAATCCGAAATATTGTGAAAGACTTTGTGTTTGTGTTTTCTGGATATTATCAATGGACTTTATTGTTTTGAATTTTTTATCAGGGAACATTTAATTTTGTACCGTTGAAACACTAATTGGTACATCATGGGACGCCAGTCCACACTTTCTTATTTTCTAGGGAGAATACTAAACGAACTGCAGCAAACAAAATGATATTTCTGTTTGTATAGATGACATTTTATGCACTTGCCTAATGAAAAGACTTTGCTTTTCTCCAAAACCATTTGTACTGTGATTTTCTCGGTCCATTGCATATGAATGCCACACCAGTTAGTCCGGATATGACTGGATGAAACCAGAAATATCCGGTTTTGTTTTGGCTAACTCAATCCCAGATATTGCTACATACTCTGTGTTTGTGTTTTCTGGATATTATCCACGGACTTTATTGTTTTGAATGTTTTTTTGTCAGGGAACATTTAATGTTGTGCTTGGAAACACTCATTGGTTCCACATGGAGACACCAGCTCTATACATTCGTATTTCCTAGGGAGAAAGCTAGAGGAACTGCGACAAACAAACATGATATTTCTGTTTGTATCAATGACGTTTTATGCACTTGCCTAACGAAAAGACTGCTTTTCTCCAAAACCATTTTTACTCTTATTTTCTCTTCACATTGCATAGGAATTCCACACCATTTTGTCCGGATATGACTGGATGAACCCCAAATATCCGGTTTTGTTTTGGTTAACTCAATCCGAAACATTGTGAAAGACTCTGTGTTTGTGTTTTCAGGATATTATCGATGGACTTTATTTTTTTGAATGTTTTTATATGGCAACATTTATTTTTTTACCGTTGAAACACTAATTGGTTCATCATGGGGACACCAGATCTACACATTCGTATATTCTAGGGAGAAAACTAGAGGAACTGCGGGAAACAAATATGATATTTCTGTTTGTATAGATGACATTTTATGCACTTGCCTAACGAAAAGACTTTGCTTTTCCCCAAAAACAATTTTACTGTGATTTTCTCGATCCATTGCATACTAATTCCACACCAGTTTGTCCGGATATTACTGGATGAAACCAGAAATATCCGGTTGTGTTTTGCCTAACTCAATCCCAGATATTTCTACAGCCTCTGTGTTTGTGATTTCTGGATATTATCAATGGACTTGATGGTTTGAATGTTTTTTTATCAGGGAACATTTAATTTTGTGCTGGGAAACACTAATTGGTTACACATGGAGACACCAGCTCTACATATTCGTATTTCCTAGGGAGAAAGCTAGAGGAACTGCGGCAAACAAACATGATATTTCTGTGTGTATAGATGACATTTTATGCACTGGCCAAAGGAAAAGTCTTTGCTTTTCACCAAAACCATTTTTACTGTGATTTTCTCGATCCATTGCATACGAATTCCACCCCACTTTGTCCGGATATGACTGGATGAAACCGGAAATATCCGGTTGTGTTGGGCTTACTATATCCCAGATATTGCTACAGCCTCAGTGTCTGAGTTTTCTGGATATTATCAATGGACTTTATTGTTTTGAATATTTTTATCAGGGAACATTAAATTTTGTGCTGGGAATCACTAATTGGTTCCACATGGAGACAACAGCTCTACACATTCGTATTTTCTAGGGTTTAAGCGAGAGGAACTGCAGCAAACAAACATGATATTTTTGTTTGTATAGATGACTTTTTATGCACTTGCCTAACGAAAAGACTTTGCTTTTCTCCAAAACCATTTTTACTGTGATTTTCTCGGTCTATTGCACACGAATTCTATCCCTCTTAACCGGATATGACTGGATGAAACCAGAAATATCCGGTTGTGTTTTTGCTTACTATATCCCGGGTATTGCTACAGCCTCAGTGTCTGTGTTTTCTGGATATTATCGATGGTTTTTACTGTTCTGAATGTTTTTATCAGGGAATATTTAATTTTGTGCTGGGAAACACTAATTGGTTCCACATGGAGACACAATCTCTACACATTCGTATTTTCTAGGGAGAAAGCTAGAGGAACTGCAGCAAACAAACATGATATTTTTGTTTGTATAGATGACATTTTATGCACCTACCCTCCGAAACGCCTTTGCTTTTCTCCAAAACCATTTTTACTGTGATTTTCTCGGTCCATTACATCTGAATTCCACGAAACTTTATCTGGATATGACAGGATGTAACCAGAAATATCTGGTTGTGTTGTGGCTAACTATATCCCAGATATTGTTACAGCCTCAGTGTCTGAGTTTTCTGGATATTATCAATTGATTTATTGTTTTGAATATTTTTATCAGAGAACATTTAATTTTGGGCTGGGAAACACTGATTGGTTCCACATGGAGACACCAGCTCTACACATTCGTATTTTCTAGGGATTAAGCGAGAGGAACGGGGGCAAACAAACATGATATTTCTGTTTGTACAGATGACATTTTATGCACTTGCCTAATGAAAAGACTTTGCTTTTATCCAGAACCATTTTTACTGTGATTTTCTCGGCCTATTGCACACGAATTCCACCCCACTTTGTCCGGATATTACTGGATGAAACCAGAAATATTCGGTTGTGTTTTGGCTAACTCCATCCCGGATATTGCTACAGCCTCTGTGTTTGTGTTTTCTGCATATTATCGATGGACTTTATTGTTTTGAATGTTTTTGTCGGGGAATATTTAATATTCTGCTGCAAAACACTTATTGGTTCCACATGGAGACACCAGCTCTACACATTCGTATTTTCTAGGCATAAAGCGAGAGGAACTGTGGCAAACAAACATGATATTTCTGTTTGTATAGATGACATTTTATACAGTGGCCGAAGAACAAATCTTTGCTTTTCACCAAAACCATTTTTACTGTGATTTTCTGGGTCCATTACATACGAATTCCACACCACTATCTCCGGATATGAATGGATGAAACCAGAAATATCTGGTTGTGTTGTGGCTAACTCATTTTATGACATTTTATGCACTGGCCGAAGGAAAAGTCTTTGCTTTTCACCAAAACCATTTTTACTGTGATTTTCTCGGTCCATTGCATATGAATTCCACACCACTATGACCGGATATGACTGGATGAAACCAGAAATATCCGGTTGTGTTGTGGCTTACTATATCCCAGATATTGCTACTGCCTCAGTGTCTGAGTTTTCTGGATATTATGAATGCACTTTATTGTTTTGAATATTTTTATCAGGGAACATTTAATTTTGTGCTGGGAAACACTAATTGGTTCCACATGAGGACACCAGCTGTACACATGCGTATTTTCTAGGCATTAAGCGTGAGAACTGCAGCAAACAAACATGATATTTCTGTTTGTATAGATGACATTTTATGCACTTTCCTAACGAAAAGACTTTACTTTTCTCCAAATCCAATTTTAATGTTATTTACTCGGTCCGTTACATACGAATTCTACACCACTTTGTCTGGATATGACTCGATGAAACCAGAAATATCCGGTTGTGTTGTGGCTACCTCAATCCCAGATATTGCTACAGCCTCTGTGTTTGTGATTTCTGGATATTATCAATGGACTTGATGGTTTTGAATGTTTTTTATCAGGGAACATTGAATTTTGTGCTCGGAATCACAAATTCATTCCACATGGAGACACCAGCTCTACATATTCGTATTTACTAGGGAGAAAGCTAGAGGAACTGTGGCAAACAAACATGATATTTCTGTTGGTATAGATGACATTTTATGCACTGCCCGAAGGAAAAGTCTTTGCTTTTAACAAAAACCATTTTTACTGTGATTTTCTCGGTCCATTACTTACGAATTCCACCTCACCTTGTCCCGAAATTACTGGATGAAACCAGAAATATCCGGTTGTTTTGTTGCTTACTATATCCCAGATATTGCTATAGCCTCAGTGTCTGAGTTTTCTGGATATTATCAATGGACTTTATTGTTTTGAATATTTTTATCAGGGAACATTTAATTTTGTGCTTGGAAACACTTATTAGTTCCACATGGAGACACCAGCTCTATACATTGGTATTTTCTAGTGTGAAAGCTTGAGGAACTGTGGCAAACAAACATAATATTTCTGTTTGTATAGATGACATTTTATGCACTTGCCTAACGAAAAGACTTTGCTTTTCTCCAAAACCAATTTTACTGTGATTTTCTTGGTCTATTGTACACGAATTCCACACCACTTTGTCCGGATATGCCTGGATGTAACCAGAAATATGCGGTTGTGTTTTGGCTATCAATCCAAAAAATTGTGAAAGCCTCTCTGTTTGTGTTTTCTGGATATTATCGATGGACTTTATTGTTTTGAATGCTTTTATGAGGGAACATTAATTTTGTACCGTAGAAACACAATAGGTTCAACATGGGGACACCAGCTCTACACATTTCTGTATTCCAGGGAGAAATCTAGAGGAACTGTGGCAAACAAACATGATATTGCTGTTTGTATAGATGACATTTTAGGCACTTCCCTAAAGAAAAGACTTTGCTTTTTTTCCAAAACCATTTTTACTGTGATTTTCTCCGTCCATTACTTACGAATTCCACACCACATTGTCCGGATATGACTCGATGAAACCAGAAATATCTGGTTGTGTTTTTGCTTACTATATCCCGGGTATTGCTACAGCCTCAGTGTCTGTGTTTTCTAGATATTATCGATGGATTTTACTGTTTTGAATGTTTTTGTCGGGGAATATTTAATATTGTGCTGCGAAACACTAATTGGTTCCAAATGGAGACGCCAGCTCTACACATTCGTATTTTCTAAGCAGAAAGCGAGAGGAAATGCGGCAAACAAACATTATATTTCTGTTTGTATAGATGACATTTTATGCATTGGCCGAAGGAAACGTCTTTTCTTTGAACCAAAACCATTTTTACTGTGATTTTCTCGGTCCATTGCATACGAATTCCACACCACTCTGTCCGGATATGACTGGATGAAACCAGAAATATCCGGTTGTGTTGTGGCTTACTATATCCCAGATATTGCTACAGCCTCAGTGTCTGAGTTTTCTGGATATTATAAATGGACTTTATTGTTTTGAATATTTTTATCAGGGAACATTTAGTTTTGTGCTGGGAAACACTAATTGGTTCCACATGGAGACAAAAGCTCTACATATTCGTATTTTCTAGGGATTAAGCGAGAGGAACTGCGGCAAACAAACATGATATTTTTGTTTGTATAGATGACATTTTATGCACTTGCCTAACGAAAAGACTTTGCTTTCCTCCAAAACCATTTTACTGTGATTTTCTCGGTCTATTGTACATGAATTCCACACCACTTAACCGGATATGACTGGATAAAACCAGAAATATCCGGTTGTGTTTTGGATACTCAATCCCACTTATTGCTACAGCCTCTGTGTTTGTGTTTTCTGGAAATTTTCGATGGACTTCATTGTTTTGAATGTTTTTATCATGGAACATTTAATTTTGTGCTGGGAAACACTAATTGGTTCCACATGGAGACACCAGTCTACAAATTCATATTTTCTAGGGAGAAAGTTAGAGGAACTTTTGTAAACAAACATGATATTTCTGTGTGTATAGATGACATTTTATGCACTGGCTTAAGGAAAAGACTTTGCTTTTCTCCAAAACCATTTTGACTGTGATTAACTCGTTCCATTGCATATGAATTCCACCACACTTTTTCCAGATATGTCTGGATGAAACCAGAAATATCCGGTTGTATTTTTGCTAACTCAATCCCACTTATTGCTACAGCCTCTGTGTTTGTGTTTTCTGGATATTATCGATGGACTTTATTGATTTGAATATTTTTATCAGGGAACATTTAATTTTGTAGTGTACAAACACTAAGTGGTTCCACATGGAGACAAAAGCTCTTCACATTCGTATTTTCTAGGGAGAAAGCTAGAGGAACTGAGGCAAACAAACATGATATTTCTGTTTGTATCGATGACATTTTGTGCACTTGCCTAACGAAAAGACTTTGCTTTTCTCCAAAACCATTTTTACTGTGATTTTCTCTTTCCATTACATACGAATTCCTCACCACTTTGACCGGATATGCCTGGATGAAACCAGAAATATCCGGTTCTGTTTTGTCTAACTCAATCGCAGATATTGCTGCAGCCTCTGTGTTTGTATTTTCCGGATTTTATCCAAGGACTTTATGGTTTTGAATGTTTTTTATCAGGGAGCATTTAATTTTGTGCTGGGAAACACTAACTGGTTCCACATGGAGACACCAGCTCTACACATTCGTATTTTCTAGGGAGAAAGCTAGAGGAGCTGCGGTAAACAAACATGACATTTCTGTTTGTATAGATGACATTTTATGTACTTGCCTAACGAAAAGACTGCTTTTCTCCAAATCCATTTTTACTGTGATTTTCTCGGTCCATTGCATAGGAATTCCAAACTACTTTGTCTGTATATGACTGAATGAAACTAGAAATATCCGGTTCTCTTTTGGCTAACTATATCCCAGATATTGCTATAGCTTCTGTGTGTTTTCAGGAAGTATCGATTGACTTTATTGTTTTGAATGAATTTATCAGGGAACATTTAATTTTGTACCATAGAAACACTAATTGGTTCCACATGAAGACACCAGCTCTACACATTCATATTTTCTAGGAAGAAAGCTAGAGTTACTGCGGCAAACAAACAAGATATTTCTGTTTGTATAGATGACATTTTATGCACTGGCCGAAGGAAAAGACTTTGCTTTTCTCCAAAACCATTTTACTGTGATTTTCTTGGTCCATTGCATAGGAATTCCATCACATTTTCTGCGGATATGACTGGATGATACCAGAAATTTCCGGTTCTCTTTTGGGTAACTATATCCCAGATATTGCTACAGACTCAGTGTTTGTTTTTTCTTGATATTATCAACGGACTTTATTGTTTTGAAAGTTCTTTATCGGGGAACCTTTAATTTTGTGCTTGGAATCACTAATTGGTTCCACATGGAGACACCAGCTCCACACAATCATATTTTCTAGGGAAAAAGCTAGAGGAAATGCGGCAAAGAAACATTATATTTCTGTTTGTATAGATGATATTTTATGCACTTGCCAACAAAAAGACATTGCTTTTCCATAAAACCATTTTTACTGTGATTTTCTCTGTCCATTGCATACGAATTCCACACCAATTTGTCCGGATATGACTGGATGAAACCAGAATTATCCAGTTGTGTTTAGGCTAACTCAATCCCAGATATTGAGAAAGCCTCTGTGTTTGTATTTTCTGGATATTATCAATGTGCTTTATTGTTTTGAATATTTTTATCAGGGAACATTTAATTTTGTACCATAGAAACACTAATAGGATCCACATGGAGACACCAGCTCTACACATTAGTATTTTCTAGGGAGAAAGCTAGAGGAACTGCAGCAAACAAATATGATATTTCTGTTTGTATAGGTGACTTTTTCTGCACTTGCCTAGTGAAAAGACTTTGCTTTTCTCTAAAACCATTTTTACTCTGATTTTCTCGGTCCGTTGCATAGGAATTCCACACCCCTTTGTCCGGATATTACTGGATGAAACCTGAAATATCCGGTTGTGTTTTGGCTAACTCCATCCCAGATATTGTGAAAACCTCTGTGTTTGTGTTTTCTGGGTATTATCAACGTGCTTTATTGTTTTGAATATTTTTATTAGGGAACATTTAATTTTGTAACGTAGAAACACTAATAGGATTCACATGGAGACACCAGCTCTACACATTCGTATTTTCTAGGGAGAAAGCTAGAGGAACTGCGGCAAACAAACATGATATATCTGTTTATATACATGATATTTTTTGCACTTGTCTTAATAAAGGACTTTGCTTTTCTCCAAAACCATTTTTACTGTGATTTTCTCGGTCCAAGGCATTTGAACTCCACACCATTTTTTCCGGATATGACTGGATGAAACAAGAAATATCCTGTTGTGTTTTGGCTTACTAAATACCAGATATTGCTACAGCTTCTGTGTTTGTGTTTTCTGGATATTATCGATGGACTTTTTTGTTTTTAATGCTTTTATCAGCGAACATTTAAATTTGTACCATAGAAACACTAATTGGTTCCACATGGAGACACTAATCTACACATTCGTATTTTCTAAGGAGAAAGCTAGAGGAAATGTGGCAAACAAATATCATATTTCTGTTTGTTTGGATGACATTTTATGCACTTGCCTAACGAAAAGACTGCTTTTCTCCAAAATCATTTTTACTGTGATTCTCTCAGTCCATTGCATACAAATTCAACACCACTTTGTCCAGATATGACTGGATGAAAACAGAAATATCCCGTTGTGTTTTGGCTAACTCAATCCCAGATATTGCTACAGTCTCTGTGTTTGTGTTTTCCGGATATTATCAACGGACTATATTGTTTTGAATGTTTTCATCAGGGAACATTTAAATTTGTACCATAGAAACAATAATTGGTTCCACATGAGACACCAGCTCTCCACATTCTTATTTTCTAGGGAGAAAGCTAGAGGAACTGCGGCAAACAAACATGATATTTCTTTTTGTATAAATGACATTTTAAGCACTTGCCTAAAAAAAAGACTTTGCTTTTCTACAAAACCATTTTTATGGTGATTGTCTCGGTCCATTACATATGAACTCCAGACCCTTATTCCGGATATGACTGGATGAAACCAGTAATATCTGATTGTGTTTTGGCTAACTCAATCCCAGATATTGCTACAGCCTCTGTGTTTGTGTATTCCTGATATTATCCACGGACTTTATTGTTTTGAATGTTTTATATCAGGGGACATTCAATTTTGTACTTGGAAACAATAATTGGTTCCACATGGAGATACGAGTGCTATACATTCGTATTTTCTATGGAGAAATCTAGAGGAATTGCGGCAAACAAACATGATATTTCTGTTTGTATCGATGACATTTTATGCACTGGCCTAACGAAAAGACTTTGCTTTTCTGCAAAACCATTTTTACTCTGATTTTCTTGGTCCATTGCATTCGAATTCCATACCAGTTTGTCCTGATATGATTGATTGAAACCGGAAATATCCAGTGTTTTCTGGCTAACTCAATGCGAGATATAACTACAGCATCTGTGTTTGTGTTTTCCGGATATTATCAACGGACTATATTTTTTTGAATGTTTTATATCGGGGAACATTGTTTTTTGAGCTTGGATACAGTAATTGGTTCCACATGGAGACACCAGCTCTACACATTCATATTTTCTAGGGAGAAAGCTAGAGGAGCTGCGGCAAGCAAACATGATATTTGTGTTTGTATAGGTGACATTTTATGCAGTTGCCTAACGAAAAGACTTTGCTTTTCTCCAAAACCATTTTTACTGTGTTTTTCTCGGTCCATTGCATACGATTTCCACACCAGTTTGTCCGGATATGACTGGATGAAACCAGAAATATCCGATTTTGTTTTGGCTAACTCAATCCCCGAATTTTCTGCAGCCTCTGTGTTTGTGTTTTCCGATATTATCTATGGATTTCATTGTTTTGAATGTTTTTTATCGGGAAACTTTTTATTTTGAGCTTGGATACAGTAATAGCTTCGACATGGAGCCACCAGCTCTACATATTTGTATTTTCTAGGGAGAAAGCTAGAGGAGCTGTGGAAAATAAACATGATATTTTTGTTTGTATTGATGAAATTTTATGCACTTGCCTAACAAAAAGACATTGCTCTTCTCCAAAATCATTTTTAATCTGATTTTCTCGGTCCATTGCATACGAATTCCACTACACTTTGTCCAGATATGACTGGATTAAACCAGAAATATCGGGTTGTGTTATGGCTAACTCAATGGGAAATAATGTGAAAGCCTCTCTGTTTGTGTATTCCTGATATTATCAATGGACTTTATTGTTTTGGATGTTTAATCTCAGGGAACATTTAATTTCATGCTTGGAAACCCTAATTTTTTTCCACATGGAGACACCAGCTCTACACATTCATATTTTCTAGGGAGAAAGCTAGAGGAACTGCGGCAAACAAAAATATTTTTGTTTGTATAGATGACATTTTATGCACTTGCATAACGAAAAGAATTTGCTTTTCTCCAAAACCCTTTGTACTGTGATTTTCTCGGTTCATTGCATATGAATTCCACACCAGTTTTTCCAGATATGACAGGAAGAAATCGGTAATATCCGGTTTTATTTTGGCTAACTCAATCCCAGATTCTGCTACAGCCTCTGTGTTTTTGTTTTCTGGATGTTATCAATGGACTTTATTGTTTTGAATGTTTTTTTGTCAGGGAACATTTAATGTTGTGCTTGGAAACACTAATTGGTTCCACATGGAGACACCAGCTCTACACATTCATATTTTCTAGGGAGAAAGCTAGAGGAGCTGCGGCAAGCAAACATGATATTTCTGTTTGTATAGATGACATTTTATGCACTTGCCTAACAAAAAGACTTTGGTTTTCCCCAAAACCATTTTTACTGTGATTTTCTCGGTCCATTGCATACGAATTCCAAACCATATTGTCCGGACTTGACTGAAAAACCAGAAATATCCGGTTGTGTTTTGGCTATCAATCGAAATATTGTGAAAGCCTCTGTGTTTGTGTTTTCTGGATATTATCGATGGACTTTATTGTTTTGAATGTTTTTATCATGGAACATTTAATTTTGAGCTTGGAGAATGTAATTGGTTCCACATGGAGACACCAGCTCTACATATTCGTATTTTCGCGGGAGAAAGCTAGAGGAACTGTGGCAAAGAAACATGATATTTCCGTTTGTATAGATGACATTTTATGCACTTGCCTAACGAAAAGACTTTGCTTTTCTCCAAAACCATTCTTATTGTCATTTTCTCGGTCCATTGCATATGAATTACACACGAGTTTCTCCGGATATGATGGGATGAAACCGGAGATGTCCGGTTTTGTTTTGGCTAACTGAATCCCAGTTGTGCTACATACTCTGTGTTTGTGTATCCCTGATATTATCCCCGGACTTTATTGTTTTGAATGTTTTTTAACAGGGAAAATTTAATTTTGTGCTTGGAATCACTAATAGGTTCATCATGGGAACCTCAGCTCTACACATTCGTATTTTCTAGGGAGAAAGCTAGAGGAACTGCGGCAAACAAACATGATATTTCTGTTTGTATAGATGACATTTTATGCACTTGCCTAAAGAAAAGACTTTGGTTTTCCCCAAAACCATTTGTACTGTGATTTTCTCGGTCCATTGCATATGAATTCCACACCAGTTTGTCTGGATATGACTGGATGAAACCGGAAATATCCGGTTTCTTTTTGGCTAACTCAATCCCAGATATTGCTAGGGAGAAAGCTAGAGGAACTGCGAAAAACAAACATGATATTTCTGTTTGTATAGATGACATTTTATGCTCTTGCAAAACGAAAATACGTTGCTTTTCTCCAAAACCATTCTTACTGTGATTTTCTCGGTCCATTGCTTACGAGTTCCACACCAGTTTATCCGGATATGACTTTATGAAACCAGAAATATCCGGTTGTGTTTTGGCTAACTCAATCAGAAATATTGTGATAGCTTCTGTGTTTGTGTTTTCTGGATATTATCGATGGACTCTATTGTTTTGAATGTTTTTATCAGGGAACATTAAATATTGTACCGTGGAAACACTAATTGGCTCATCATGGGGAGTTCAGCTCCACACATTCGTATTTTCTATGGAGCAAGCTAGAGGAACTGCGGTAAACAAACATGATATTTCTGTTTGTATAGATGACATTTTATGCACTTGCCTAACAAAAAGACTGCTTTTCTCCAAAACCATTTTTACTGTGATTTTCTCGGTCCATTGCATACGAATTCCACACCAGTTTGTCCAGATATGAGTGGATTAAACTAGAAATATCCGGATTTGTTTTGGTTAACTCAATCCGAGATATTGCTACAGCCTCTGTGTTTCTGAATTCTGGATATTATGAATGAATTTATTGTTTTGAATCTTTTTTATCAGGGAACATTTTATTTTGAGCTTGGATACAGTAATTGGTTCCACATGGAGACACCAGCTGTACATATTCTTATTTTCTAGGGAGAAAGCTAGAGGCAGTGCGACAAACAAACATGACATTTCTGTTTGTATAGATGACATTTTATGCACTTGCCTAACAAAAGACTTTGGTTTTCCCCAAAACCATTTGTACTGTGATTTTCTCGGTCCATTGCATATGGATTCCACACCAGTTTGTCTGGATATGGCTGGATGAAACCGGAAATATCCGGTTTCTTTTTGGCTAACTCAATCCCAGATATTGCTACAGCCTCTGTGTTTCTGTTTTCTGGATATTATCAATGGACTTTATTGTTTTGAATGTTTTATATCGGGGAACATTTTATTTTGAGCTTGGATACAGTAATTGGTTCCACATGGAGACACCAGCTCTACACATTCATATTTTCTAGGGAGAAAGCTAGAGGAACTGCGACAAACAAACATGATATTTCTGTATAGATGACATTTTATGCACTTACCTAACGAAATGACTTTTCTTTTCTCAAAAACCATTTGTACTGTGATTTTCCCGGTCCATTGCATAAGAATTCCACACCAGTTTGTCCGGATATGACTCGATGAAACCGGAAATATCCTGTTTTGTTTTGGCCAACTCAATCCCTGATATTACTACAGCCTCTGTGTTTCAGTTTTCCCTCTATTATCAACGGACATGATTGTTTTGATTGTTTTTTTATTGGGGAACATTTAATTTCGATCTCAGACACACT
This sequence comes from Lepus oiostolus, assembly GCA_036325905.1. Classification (NCBI taxonomy): domain Eukaryota; kingdom Metazoa; phylum Chordata; class Mammalia; order Lagomorpha; family Leporidae; genus Lepus; species Lepus oiostolus. Next base: position 1,312,818 of record CM070804.1, read on the forward strand.
ATTTGGTTCCACATGGAGACACCAGCTCTATATATTCATATTTTCTAGGGAGAAACCTAGAGGAACTGTGGCAAACAAACATGATATTTCTGTTTGTATAGATCACATTTTATGCACTTGCCTAACGAAAAGACTTTGCTTTTCTCCAAAACCATTTTTACTGTTATTCACTCAGTCCATTGCATATGAATTCCACACCACTTTGTCCGGATATGACTGGATGAAACCAGAAATATCCGGTCGTGTTTTGGCTAACTCAATCCGAAATATTGTGAAAGTTCCTGTGTTTGTGTTTTCTGGATATTATCGATGGAGTTCATTGTTTTGAATGTTTTTATCAGGGAACATTTAACTTTGTACCATTGAAACACTAATTGGTTCATCATGGGAACAACAGCTCTACACATTCGCATTTTCCAGGGAGAAAGCTAGAGGAACTGCGACAAACAAACATGATATTTCTGTTTGTATAGATGACATTTTATGCACTTGCCTAAATAAAAGACTTTGCTTTTTTTCAAAACCATTTGTACTGTGATTTTCTCGGTCCATTGCATACGAATTCCACACCACTTTGTCCGGATATGACTGGATGCAACCGGAAATATCCGGTTTTTTTTTGACTAACTCAATCACAGATATGGCTACAGTCTCTGTGTTTGTGATTTCTGGATATTATCGACGGGCTTTATTGTTTTGAATGTTTTTATCAGGGAACATTTAATTTTGTACTGTTGAAACACTCATTGGTTCATCATGGGAACACCAGCTCTACACATTCGTATTTTGTATGGAGAAAGCTAGAGGAACTGCGGCAAACATACATGATATTTCTGTTTCTATCGATGGCATTTTATGCACTTGCCTAAGGAAAAGACTTTGCTTTTCTCCAAAACCATTTTTACTCTGATTTTCTCTGTCCATTGCATAATGATTCCTTACCAGTTTGTCCAGATGTGACTGGATTAAACGGGAAATATCCGGTTTTGTTTTGGGTAACTCAATCCCAGATATTGCTACAGTCTCTGTGTTTGTGATTTCTGGATATTATCAACGGACTTTATTATTTTGAATGTTTTTTATCAGGGAACATTTAATTTTGTGCTTCTAATCATTAATTGGTTCCGCTTGGAGACACAAGCTCCAAACATTAGCATTTTCTGGGGAGAAAGCTAGAGGAACTGCGGCAAACAAACATGATATTTCTGTTTCTATCGATGACATTTTATGCACTTGCCTAAGAAAAGACTGCTTTTCTCCAAAACCACACTTACTGTGATTTTCTCGGTCCATTGCATACGAATTCCACACCAGTTTGTCCAGATATGACTGGATGAAACTGGAAATATCCGGTTTTGTTTTGGCCAACTAAATCCCAGATATTCCTACAGCCTCTGTGTTTGTGTTTTCTGGATGTTATCAACGGACTTTATTGTTTTGAATGTTTTTTTATCGGGGAACATTTTATTTTGAACTTGGATACAGTAATTGGTTCCACATGGAGACACGAGCTCTACACATTTGTATTTTCTAGGGAGAAAGCTAGAGGAACAGTGGCAAACAAACATGATATTTCTGTTTGTATAGATGACATTTTATGCACTTGCCTAAAGAAAAGACTTTGCTTTTCTCCAAAACCATTTTTACTGTGATTTTCTCGGTCCATTGCATACGAATTCCAGAGCAGTTTGTTAGGATATGACTGGATGAAACCAGAAATATCCGGTTGTGTTTTGGCTAACTGAATCCGAAATATTTTGAAAGCCTCTCTGTTTGTGTTTTCTGGATATTATCCATGGACTTTATTGTTTTGAATGTTTCTTATCGGGGAACATTTAATTTTGTACCATTGAAACACTAATTGGTTCCACATGGGGACACCAGCTCTACACATTCTTATATTCTAGGGAGAAAGCTAGAGGAACTGCGGCAAACAAACATGATATTTCTGTTTGTATAGATGATATTTTATGCACTTGCCTAACGAAAAGACTCTGCTTTTCTCCAAAACCATTTTTGCTCTGATTTTCTAGGTCCATTGATTACAAATTTCACACCACTTTGTCCGGATATGACTGGATGAAACCAGAACTATCCGGTTGTGTTTTGTCTAACTCATTCCCAGATATTGCTACAGCCTCTGTGTTTGTGTTTTCTGGATGTTATCCACGGACTTTATTGTTTTGAATATTTTTATCAGGGATCATTTAATTTTGTACCTTTGAAACACTAATTGGTTCCACATGGAAACACCAGCTCTACACATTCGTATTTCTAGGGAGGAAGCTAGAGGAACTGCGGCAAACAAACATGATATTTCTGTTTGTATTGATGACCTTTTATGCACTTGACTAACAAAAAGACTTTTCTCTTCTCGAAAACCATTTTTACTGTGATTTTCTCGGTCCGTTGCATACGAATTCCACACCACATTGTCCGGATATGCCTGGAGGAAAACAGAAATATCCCGTTGTGTTTTGGCAAACTCAATCACAGATATTGCTACAGCCTCTGTGTTTGTGATTCCTGGACATTATCGATGGACTTTATTGTTTTGAATATTTTTATCAGGGAACATTTAATTTTGTACCGTAAAAACACTAATTAATTCACCATGGAGAAACCAGCTCTACAATTTCTTATTTTCTAAGAAGAAAGCTAGAGGAACTGTGGCAAACAAACATGATATTTCTGTTTGTATCGATGACATTTTATGCACTTGCCTAACGAAAAGACTTTGCTTTTCTCCAGAACAATTTTTACTCTGATTTTCTCGGTCCATTGCATACGAATTCCACACCACTTTGTCCGGATATGCCTGTATGAAACCAGAAATATCCGGTTGTGTTTTGGCTTACTCAATCCGAAATATTGTGAAAGTCTCTGTGTTTGTGATTCCTGGATATTATCGATGTACTTTATTGTTTTGAATGTTTTTTCAGGGAACATTAAATTTCTTACAGTAGAAGCACTAATTAATTCACCATGGAGACACCAGCTCTACACATTCTTATTTTCTAGGGAGAAAGCTAGGGGAACTGCTGAAAACAAACATGATATTGCTGTTTGTGTAGATGATATTTTATGCACTTGGCTAACGAAAAGTCTCTGCTTTTCTCCAAAACCATTTTTACTCTGATTTTCTAGGTCTGTTGCATCTGAATTCAACACCAATTTTCCGGATATGACTGGATGAAACCAGAAGTATCCGGTTGTGTTTTGGCTAATTCAATCTGAAATATTGTGAAAGCCTCTGCGTTTGTGTTTACTGGGTATTATCGATGGACTTTCTTGTTTGAAATTTTTTACCAGAGAACATTTAATTTTGTACTGTAGCAACACTAATTAGTTCAACAGGGAGACACCAGCTCTACACATTCGTATTTTCTAGGGAGAAAGCTAGAGGAAGTGCTGCAAACAAACATGATATTTCTGTTTGTATAGATGACATTTTATGCACTTGCCTAAAGAAAAGACTTTTCTTTTCTCCAAAACCATTTTTACTGTGATTTTCTCGGTCGATAGCATACGAATTCCACACGACTTTGTCCAGATATGACTGGATGAAACCAGAAATATCCAGTTGTGTTTTGGCTAACTCAATCCCAGATATTGCTACAGCCACTGTGTTTGTGTTTTTCGGATATTATCAACGGAGCTTATTGTTTTCAATTTTTTTTCTATCAGGGAACATTTAATTTTGTGCTGGGCGAAACTAATTGGTTTCACATGGAGACACCAGCTCTAAATATTTTTATTTTCTAGGGAGAAAGCTAGAGGAACTTTAGCAAAGAAACATGATATTTTTCATTCTATAGATGACATTTTATTCACCGGCCTGAAGAAAAGACTTTGCTTTTTCCAAAACCATTCTTACTGTGATTTTCTCGGTCCATTTCATATGAATTTCACACAAATTTGTAGGGATATTACAGTATGAAACCTAAAATATCCAGTTGTGTTTTGGCTAACTCAATCCCAGACATTGCTAGAGCCTCTGTGTATGTGTTTTCCGGATATTACCAATGGACTTTATTGTGTTGAATGTTTTTTTTTTATCAAGGAACATTTAATTTTGTGCTGGGAAACACTAGTTGGTGCCACTTGGAGAAACCTGCTCTACACATTCGTATATTCTAGGGAGAAAGCTAGAGGAACTGCAGTTAACAAACATGATATTTCTGTTTGTACAGATGACATTTTAAGCATTTGCCTAAGATACAAATTTGTTTTACAGCAAAACAATTATTACTGTGATTTTCTCGGTCCATTGCATCCGAATTCCACACCAGTTTGTCCGGATATGACTGGATGAAACCAGAAATATCCGGTTGTGTTTTGGCTAACTCAATCCAGATATTGCTAGAACCTCTGTGTTTCTGTTTTCTGAATATTATCGATGGACTATATTGTTTTGAATTTTTTTATCAGGGAACATTTAATTTTGTACCATAGAAACACTATTTGGTTCCACATGAAGACACCAGGTATACATATTCATATTTTCTAGGGAGAAACCTAGAGGCACGGTGGCAAACAAACATGATATTTCTGTTTGTATAGATGATATTTTATGCATTTGCCAAAGACAAATACTTGCTTTCCTCCAAAACAATTTTTACTGTGATTTTCTCAGCCCATTGCTTATGAAGTCCACAGCAGTTTGTCTGGATATCACTGGATGAAACCAGAAATATCCAGTTGTGTTTTGGCTAACTCAATCCGAAATATTGTGAAAGCCTCTGTGTTTGTGTTTTCTGTATATTATCGATGGACTTCATTGTTTTGAATGCTTTTATATGGTAACATTTAATTTTTACTGTAGGAACACAAATTGGGTCCACATGGAGACACAATCTCTACACATTCATATTTTCTAGGGAGCAATCTAGAGGAACTGCGGCAAAGAAACATGATATTTCTGTTTGTATAGATGACATTTTATGCACTTGCCTAACGAAAAGAGTTTGCTTTTGTCCAAAACCGTTTTTACTGTGATTTTCTCGGTCCATTGCATACGCATTCCAGAGCAGTTGTCCGGATATGACTGGATGAAACCAGAAATATCCTGTTGTATTTTCGCTAACTCAATCGGTAATTTTGTGAAAGCCTTTGTGTTTGTGTTTTCAGGATACTATCGATGGACTTTATTGTTTTGAATGTTTTTTATCAGGGTACATTTAATTTTGTGCTGAGAAACTCTAATTCGTTCCACAGGGAGACACCAGCTCTACACATTCGTATTTTCTAGGGAGAAAACTTGAGGAATTGCGACAAATAAACATGTTATTTTTGTTTGTATAGCTGATATTTAATGCACTTACCTAATGAAAAGACTTTTTTTCTCCAAAACCATTTTTACTCTTATGTTCTCAGACTATTGCATATGAATTCCACACCACTTCGTCTGGATATGACTGGATGAAACCAGAAATATCCGGTTGTGTTTTGGCTAACTCTATCCCAGATATTGCTATAGCCTCTGTGTTTGTTTTTTCTGGATATTATCAATGGACTTTAGGTTCTGAATTTTTTTATCAGTGAATATTTAATTTTATACCGTTGAAATACTAATTGCTTCAACATGGAGAAACCAGCTCTACACATTCGTATTTTCAAGGAAGAAATCAAGGGGAACTGAGGCTAACAAACCTGATATTTCTGTCTGTATAGATGACATTTTATGCACTTGCCTAAGGAAAAGACTTTGCTTTTCTGCAAAACCATTTTTACTGTGATTCTCTCAGTCCATTGCATACAAATTCCACACAACTTTGTCCAGATATGACTGGATGAAACCGGAAATATGTGGTATTTTTTTAGATTATTCAATCCCAGATAGGGCTACAGCCTCTGTGTATGTGTTTTCCCAATATTATCAACAGACTTTATTGTTTTGAATGTTTTTATCAGGGAACATTTAATTTTGTACCATTGAAACAATACTTGGTTCATCATGGGAATACCAGCTCTACAAGTTTGAATTTTCTAAGGAGAAAGCTAGAGGAACTGAGGCAAACAAACATGATATTTCTGTTTGTATAGATGACATTTTATACACTTGCCTAAGGAAAAGACTTTGCTTTTCTCCAAAACCATTTTTACTGTGATTTTCTTGGTCCATTGCATACGAATTCCACACCAGTTTGTCGTGATATGACTGGATGAAACCAGAAATATCCTGTTTTTTTTTGCCTAACTCAATCTGAAATATTGTGAAAGCTTCTGTGTTTGTGTTTTCTGGATATTATCGATGGACTTTATTGTTTTGAATGTTTTTATCAGGGAACATTTAATTTTGTACCATTGAAACATTAATTGGTTCATCATGGGGACACCAGATCCACACATTCATATTTTCTAGGGAGAAAGCTAGAGGAACTGTGACAAACAAACATGATATTTCTGTTTGTATAGATGACATTTTATGCACGTGCCTATTGAAAAGACTTGGCTTTTCTCCAAAACCTTATGTACTGTGATTTTCTCGTTCCATTGCATACGAATTCCACACCAGTTGGTCCGGGTATTACTGGATGAAACCAGAAATATCCAGTTTTGTTTTGGCTAACTCAATCCCAGATATTGCTACCGTGTCAGTGTTTATTTTTTCTCGATATTATCAACGGACTTTATTGTTTTGAATGTTTTTATCAGGCAATATTTAATTTTGTGCTGGGAATCACTAATTCGTTCCACATGGAGACACCAGCTCTACACATTCTTATTTTCTAGGGAGAAAGCTAGAGTAACTGCGACAAACAAACATGATATTTCTGTTTGTTTAGATAACATTTTATGCACTTGCCTAACGAAAAGACTTTGCTTTTCTCCAAAACCATTTGTACTCTGATTTACTCAGTCCATTGCATACGAATTCCACACCACTTTGTCCGGATATGACTGGATGAAACCAGAAATATCCGGTTGTGTTTTGGCTAACTCAATCAAAAATATTGTGATGGCTTCTGTCTTTGTGTTTTCTGGATATTATCGATGCACTGTATAGTTTTGAATGTTTTTGTCAGGGAACATTTCATTTTGTACCGTAGAAACACTAATTGGTTCAACATGTAGACACCAGCTGTACACATTCGTATTATCTAGGGAGAAAGCTAGAAGAACTACGGCAAACAAACATGATATTTCTTTTTGTATAGATGACATTTTATGCACTTGCGTAATGAAAAGACTTTGCTTTTCTCCAAAACCATTTTTCTTGTCATTTTCTCGGTCCATTGCATACGAATTCCACACCAGTTTGTCCGGATATGACTGGATGAACCCGGAAAAATCAGGTTTATTTTGGCAAACTCAATCCCAGATATTGCTACAGCCTCTGTGTTTGTGTTTATTGGATATTATGGACGTGCTTTATAGTTTTGAATATTTTTATCAGGGAACATTTAATTTTGTACCGTAGATACACTAATGGGTTCCACATGGAGACACCAGCTCTACACATTCGTATTTTCTAGGGAGAAAGCTAGAGGAACTGCGGCAAACAAACATGATATTTCTTTTGTATAGATGACATTTTATGCAATTGCCTAACGAAATGACTTTCTTTTCTCTAAATCCATTTTTACTGTGATTTTCTCGGTCCATTGCATACGAATTCCACCCCATTTTTTCGGATATGGCTGGATGAAACCAGAAATTTCCGGTTGTGTTTTGGCTAACTCAATCCCAGATATTGCTAAAGCCTCTGTGTTTGTGCCTCTGGTTATTATCGACCGACTTTATTGTTTTTAATATTTTTATCAGGGAACATTTAATTTTCTACCGTAGATACAGTAATTGCTTCCACATGGAGACACCAGCTCTACACATTCGTATTTTCTAGGGAGAAAGCTAGAGGAACTGCGGCAAACAAACATGATATTTCTTGTTGTACAGACGAAATTTTATGATTGCCTAAAGAATAGACTATATTTTCCCCAAAACAATTTTTATTGTGTTTTTCTCAGTCCATTGCATACGAATTCCACACCACTTTGTCCGGATATGACTGGATGAAACCAGAAATATCTGGTTCTCTTTTGGCTAACTATATCCCAGATATTGTGACAGCATCTGTGTTTCTGTTTTCAGGATATTATCGATGGACTTTATTGTTTTGAATGTTTTTATCAGGGAACATTTAATTTTGTGCTGGGAAACACTAATTGGTTCCACATGGAGACACCAGCTCTACACATTCGTATATTCTAGGGAGAAATCTAGAGGAACTGAGGCAAACAAACATGATATTTCTGTTTGTGTAGATGACATTTTTTGCACTTGCCAAAAGAAAATACTTTGCTTTTCTGAAAAACCATTTTTACTGTGATTTTCTCAGTCCAAGTCATATGAACTCCACACCATTTTGTCCGGATATGACTGGATGAAATAAGAAATATCAGGATGTGTTTTGGATTTCTAAATACCAGATATTGCTACAGCTTCTGTGTTTGTGTTTTCTGGATATTATCGAAGGACTTTATTGTTTTGAAGGCTTTTATCAGGGAACATTTAATTTTTTACCGTAGAAACACTAATTGGTTCCACATGGAGACACCACTCTACAGGTTCGTATTTTCTAAGTAGAAAGCTAGAGGAACTGCGGCAAACAAACATCATATTTCTGTTTGTATAGATGACATTTTATGCACTTGCCTAACAAAAAGACTTTGCTTTTCTCCAAAACCATTTTTACTGTGATTTTCTTGGTCAATTACATACGAATTCCAACCGACTTTTTGCGGATATGACTGGATGATACCAGAAATATCCGGTTGTGTTTTGGCTTCCTATATCCCAGATATTGCTACAGCTTCTGTGTTTGTGTTTTCTGGATATTATCGATGGACTGTATTGTTTTGAATGTTTTTATCAGGGAATATTTAATTTTGTGTTGGGAAACACTAATTGGTTCATCATGGGGGCACTAGCTCTACACATTCGTATTTTCTAAGGAGAAAGCTAGAGGAACTGCGGCAAACAAACATGATATTTCTGTTTGTATAGATTACATTTTATGCACTGCCCGAAGGAAAAGACTTTGCTTTTCTCCAAAATCATTTTTACTGTGATTTTCTCGGCCCATTGCATACGAACTCCACACAACTTTGTCTGGATATGACTGGATGAAACCAGAAATATCTGGTTGTGTTTTGGCTAACTCGATCAGAAATATTGTGATAGCTTCTGGGTGTGTTTTCTGGATATTATCGATGGACTTTTTGTTTTGAATGTTTTTTATTTGGGCACATTTAATTTTGTGCTTGGAAACACTAATTGGTTCCACATGGAGACACCAGCTCTACACTTTCGTATTTTCTAGGGAAAAAGCTAGAGGAACTGCGACAAACATGATATTTCTGTTTGTATAGATGACATTTTATGCACTTGCCTAACGAAAAGAATGCTTTTCTCCAAAACCATTTTTACTCTGTATTTCTCGGTCCATTGCATACGAATTCCACACCAGTTTGTCCGGATATGTTTGGATGAAACCGGAAAAATCGGGTTTCTTTTGGCTAACTCAATCCCAGACATTTCTACAGCCTCTGTGTTTGTGTATTCCTCATATTACCCACGGACTTTATTGTTTTGAATGTTTTGTATCTTGGAACATTTAATTTTGTGCTTAGAAACACTAATTGGATCCACATGGAGACACCAGCTCTACACATTCGTATTTTCTAGGGAGAAAGCTAGAGGAACTGCGACAAACAAACATGATATTTCTGTTTGTATAGATGACATTTTATGCACTTGCCTAACGAAAAGGCTTTGCTTCTCTCCACAACCATTTTAATGTGATTTTCTCGGTTCATGGCATACGATACAACACCAGTTTGTCCGGATATGACTGGATGAACACAGAAATATCCGGTTGTGTTTTGGCTAACTTAATCGAAATATTGTGAAAGCCTCTGTGTTTCTGTTTTGTGGATATTATCGATAGACTTTATTTTTTTGAATGTTTTTTATCAGGGAACATTTAATTTTGTGCTTGGAATCACTGATTGGTTCCACATTGAGACACCAGCTCTACACATTCGTATTTTCTAGGGAAAAAGCTAGAGGAACTGCAACAAACACACATGATATTTCTGTTTGTACAGATTACATTTTATGCACTTGCGTAACGAAAAGACTTTGCTTTTCTCCAAAATCATTTGTACTGTGGTTTTCTCGTTCCATTGCATAAGAATACCACACTAGTTTCTCTGGATATGACTGGATGAAACCAGAAATATCCGGTTATGTTTTGGCTAACTCAATCCCAGGTATTGCTGCAGCTTCTGTGTTTGTGTATGGCTGATATTATCGATGGACATTATTGTTTTGAATGTTTTTATCAGGGAACATTTAATTTTGTACCGTTGAAAACTAATTGGTTCCACATGGAGAAACCAATTTCCCACATTCGTATTTACTAGGGAGAAAGCTAGAGGAACTGCGGCAAACAAACTTGATATTTCTGTTTGTATAGATGACATTTTATGCACTTGCCTAACGAAAAGACTTTGATTTTCTCCAAAACCATTTTTACTGTGATTTTCTCGGTCCGTTGCATACGAATTCCACACCATTTTGTCCGGATATGACTGGATGAAACCGGAAATATCCAGTTGTGTTTTGGCTAATTCAATCCCAGATATTTCTACAGCCTCTGTGTTTGTGATTTCTGGATATTATCGAGAGACTTTATTGTTTTGAATATTTTAGTCAGGGAACATTTAATTTTGTACCATCGATACACTAATTGGTTCATCATGGGAACACCAGCTCTACACATTCGTATTTCTAGGGAGAAAGCTAGAGGAACTGCGACAAACAAACATGATATTTCTGTTTGTATAGATGACATTTTATGCACTTGCCTAAAGAAAAGACTTTGCTTTTCTCCAAAACCATTTTTACTCTGATTTTCTCAGCCCATTGCATGCGAATTCCACACCACTTTGTTCGGATATGACTGGATGAAACCAGAAATATCCGGTTGTGTTTTGGCTAACTCAATCAGAAATATTGATATAGCTTCTTTTTTTGTGTTTTATGGATATTATCAATGGCCTTTATTGTTTTGAATGTTTTTATCAGGGAACATTTCATTTGGTACCGTAGAAACACTAATTGGTTCCACATGGAGACACCAGCGCTACAAATTCATAATTTCTAGGGAGAAAGCTAGAAGAACTACGGCAAACAAACATGATATTTCTTTTTGTATAGATGACATTTTATGCACTTGCCTAAAGAAAAGACTTTGCTTTTCTCCAAAACCATTTTTACTCTGATTTTCTCAGCCCATTGCATGCGAATTCCACACCACTTTGTTCGGATATGACTGGATGAAACCAGAAATATCCGGTTGTGTTTTGGCTAACTCAATCAGAAATATTGATATAGCTTCTTTTTTTGTGTTTTATGGATTTTATCAATGGCCTTTATTGTTTTGAATGTTTTTATCAGGGAACATTTCATTTGGTACCGTAGAAACACTAATTGGTTCCACATGGAGACACCAGCGCTACAAATTCATAATTTCTAGGGAGAAAGCTAGAAGAACTACGGCAAACAAACATGATATTTCTTTTTGTATAGATGACATTTTATGCACTTGCCTAAAGAAAGGACTTTGATTTTCTCTAAAACCATTTTACTGTGATTCTCTTGGTCCATTGCATACGAATTCCACACCAGTTTGTCCGGATATGACTGAATGTAACCAGAAATATCCGGTTGTGTTTTGGCTAACTCAATGCGAAATATTGTGAAAGCCTCTTTGTTTGTGTTTTCTGGATATTATCTATGGACTGTACTGTTTTAAATGTTTTTATCAGGGAACATTTAATTTTGTACCATTGATACACTAATTGGTTCATCATGGGATCACCAGCTCTACACATTCGTATTTTCTAGATAGAAAGCTAGAGGAACTGCGACAAACAAAACAATATCTCTGTTTGTATAGATGACATTAAATGCACTTGCCTAACGAAAAGACCTTGCTTTTCTCCAAAACCATTTTTACTGTGATTTTCTCAGCCCATTGCATACTAATTCCACACCAGTTTGTCCGGATATGACTGGATGAAACCAGAAATATCCGGTTGTGTTTTGGCTAACTCAATCCCAGCTATTGTTACAGACTCTGTGTTTGTGTTTTCTGGATATTATCGATGGACTTTATTGCTTTGAATGTTTTTATCAGGGAACATTTAATTTTGTACCGTAGAAACACTAATTGGTTCCACATGGAGACACCAGCTCTACACATTCGTATTTTCTAGGGAGAAAGCTAAAGGAACTGCGAAAAACAAAAATGATATTTCTCTTTGTATAGATGACATTTTATGCACTTGCCTAACGAAAGGACTTTGCTTTCCTCCAAAACCGTTTTTACTGTGATTCTCCTGGTCCATTGCAAACGAATTCCACACCAGTTTGTCCGGATATGACTGAATGAAACCAGAAATATCCGGTTGTGTTTTGGCTAACTCAATCCGAAATATTGTGAAAGCCTCTGTGTTTGTGTTTTCTGGATATTATCGATGGACTGTATTGTTTTGAATGTTTTTATCAGGGAATATTACATTTTGTACTGTTGAAACACTAATTGGTTCATCATGGGGACACCTGCTCTACACATTCTTATTTTCTAGGGAGAAAGCTGGAGGAACTGCAGCAAACAAACATGATATTTCTGTTTGTATAGGTGACATTTTAAGCACTTAACTAACGAAAAGACTTTGCTTTTCTCCAAAACCATTTTACTGTGATTTTCTCGGTCCATTGCACACGAATTACATGCAAGTTTGTCCATATATGACTGGATGAAATCGGAAATATCCGGTTTTGTTTTGGCTAACTCATTCCCAAATATTGCTACAGATTCTGTGTTTGTGTATTCCTGATATTACTCACGGACGTTATTGGTTTTAATGTTTTTTTTGGGGAACATTTAATTTAGTGCTTGGAAACACTAATTGGTTCCACATGGAGACACCAGCTCTACACATTCGTATTTTCTTTTGAGAAAGCTAGAGGAACTGTGACAAACAAACATGATATTTCTGTTTGTATAGATGACATTTTATGCACTTGCAATACGAAAATACGTTGCTTTTCACCAAAACCATTTTTACTGTGATTTTCTTGGTCCGTTGCATACGAATTCCACACCAGTTTGTCCGGATATGACTGGATGAATCCAGAAATATCGGGAACATTTAATTTTGTACCGTTGAAACACTAATTGGTTCATCATGGGAACACCAGCTCTACACATTTGTATTTTCTAGGGAGAAAGCTAGAGGAAGGACGGCAAACAAACATGATATTTCTGTTTGTATGGATGACATTTTATGCACTGGCCTAACGAAAAGACTTTGCTTTTCTCCAAAGCCATTTTTACTGTGATTATCTCAGTCCATTGCATGCGAATTCCACACCAGTTTTTCCAGATATGAATGGATGAAAAAAGAAATATCTGGTTGTGTTTTGGATAACTCAATCCAAAATATTGTGAAAGCCTCTATGTTTGTGTTTTCTGGATATTATCGATGGACTGTATTGTTTTGAATGTTTTTATCAGGGAAAATTACATTTTGTACTGTTGATATTTCTGTTTGCATAGATGACATTTTATGCACTTGCAAAACGAAAAGACTTTGCTTTTCTCCAAAACCATTTTCCTGTGATTTTCCCGGTCCATTGCATATGAATTTCACACCAGTTTGTCCAGATATGACTGGATGAAACAGGAAATATCCTGTTGTGTTTTGGCTAACTCAATCCCAGATATTGCTACAGCCTTAGTGTCTGTGTATTCCTGATATTATCAAAGAACTTTTTTGTTTTGAATGTTTTTTACCGGGCAACATTTCATTTTGTGCTTGGAAACACTAATTTCTTCCACATGGAGACACCAGTTCTACATATTCTATTTTCTAGGTAGAAAGCTAGAGGAACTAAGGCAAACAAACACGATATTTGTGTTTGTATAGATGACATTTAATGCAGTTGCTTAATGAAAAGACTTTGCTTTTCTCCAAAATCATTTTACTGTGATTTTCTCAGTGCATTGCATACGAATTCTACACTATTTTGTCCAGATATGAATGGATGAAACTGGAAATATCCGGTTTTGTTTTGGCTAACTCAATCACAGATATTGCTACAGCCTCAGTGTTTGTGCACTTGCCTAACAAAAAGACTTTGCTTTTCTCCAAAAACATTTTTACTGTGATTTTCTCGTTCAATTTCATACGAATTCCACACCAGTTTGTCCGGATATGACTGGATGAAACCGCAAATATCCGGTTTTGTTTTGGCTAACTCAATCCCAGATATTGCTACAGACTCTCTGTTTGTGATTTCTAGATATTGTCAACGGACTTTAGTATTTTGAATGTTTTTTATCAGGGAACATTTAATTTAGTGCTTCTAATCATTAATTGGTTCCGCATGGAGACACCAGCTATACACATTCGTATTTTCTAGGGAGAAAGCTAGAGGAACTGTGGCAAACAAACATGATATTTCTGTTTGTATAGATGACATTTTATGCACTGGCCGAAGGAAAAGTCTTTGCTTTTCTCCAAAACCATTTTTATTGTGATTTTCTCGTTCCATTACATATGAATTCTACACCACTTTGTCTGGATATGACTGGATGAAACCAGAAATATCTGGTTGTGTTGTGGCTTACTATATCCCAGATAATGCTACAGACTCAGTGTCTGAGTTTTCTGGATATTATTGATGGATTTTATTGTTTTGAATGTTTTTATCAGTGAATATTTAATTTTGTGCTGGGAAACACTAATTGGTTCCACATGGAGACAACAGCTGTACACATTCGTATTTTCTAGGGAGAAAGCTAGAGGAACTGCGGCAAACATATATGATATTTCTGTTTGTATACATGACATTTTATGCACTTGCCTAAGGAAAAGATTTTGCTTTTCTCCAAACCCCTTTTTACTCTGATTTTCTGGTTCCATTGCATACGAATTCCAACACATTTTGTGCAGATATGACTGGATCATACCAGAAATATCCGGTTGAGTTTTTGCTAACTCCATCCCAGATATTGCTACATCCTCTGTGTTTGTGTTTTTTGGATATTATGGACGTGCTTTATAGTTTTGAATATTTTTATCAGGGAACATTTAATTTTGGACCGTAGATACATTAATTGGTTCCACATGGAGACACCAGCTCTACACATTCATATTTTCTAGGAAGAAATCTAGAGGAACTGAGGCAAACATACATGATATTTCTATTTGTATAGATGACATTTTTTCACTTGCCAAAAGAAAATACTTTGCTTTTCTCAAAAACCATTTTTACTGTGATTTTCTCGGTCCAAGGCATATGAACTCCACACCATTTTGTCCGGATATGACTGGATGAAACAGGAAATATCCGGTTGTGTTTTGGCTTGCTAAATACCAGATATTGCTACAGCTTCTGTGTTTGTGTTTTCTGGATATTATCGAAGGACTTTATTGTTTTGAATGCTTTTATCAGGTATCATTTAATTTTGTACCGTAGAAACACTAATTGGTTCCACATGGAGACACCAGCTCTACACATTCTTATTTTCTAAGTAGAAAGCTAGAGGAACTGTGGCAAACAAACATCATATTTCTGTTTGTACAGATGACATTTTATGCACTTGCCTAAAGAAAAGATTTTGCTTTTCCCCAAAATTTTTTGTACTGTGGTTTTCTCGTTCCATTGCATAAGAATACCACACTAGTTTCTCCGGATATGACGGGATTAAACCAGAAATATCCGGTTGTGTTTTGGCTAACTCAATCCCAGATATTGCGACAGCCTCTGTGTTTGTGTATTGCTGATATTATCGATGGACTTTATTGTTTTGAATGTTTTTATCAGGAAACATTTAATTTTGGACTGTTGAAACACTAATTGGTTCCACATGGAGAAACAAATTCCACACATTCGTATTTTCTGGGAGAAAGCTAGAGGAACTGCGGCAAACAAACATCATATTTCTGTTTGTATAGATGACATTTTATGCACTTTCCTAACAAAAAGACATTGCTTTTCTTCAAAACCACTTTTACTGTGATTTTCTCGGTCCATTGCATACGAACTCCACACAACTTTGTCTGGATATGACTGGATGAAACCGGAAATATCCAGTTGTTTTTTGGCTTACTCAATCCCAGATATTGCTACAGCTTCTGTTTTTGTGTTTTCCAGATGTTGTCGATGGACTTTATTGTTTTGAATGTTTTTTTTGTTGGGGAACATTTTATTTTGAGCTTGGATATAGTAATTGGTTCCAAATGGAGACACCAGCTCTACATATTCGTATTGTCTAGGTAGAAAGCTAGAGGAACTGCGACAAATAAAATGATATTTCTGTTTGTATAGATGACATTTTATGCACTTGCCTAACGAAAAGACTTTGCTTTTCTCCAAAACCATTTTTACTGTGATTTTCTCGGTCCATTGCATACGAATTCCACACCAGTTTGTCCGGATATGACGGGATGAAACCAGAAATATCCGGTGGTGTTTTGGCTATCAATCCGAAATATTGTGAAAGACTTTGTGTTTGTGTTTTCTGGATATTATCAATGGACTTTATTGTTTTGAATTTTTTATCAGGGAACATTTAATTTTGTACCGTTGAAACACTAATTGGTACATCATGGGACGCCAGTCCACACTTTCTTATTTTCTAGGGAGAATACTAAACGAACTGCAGCAAACAAAATGATATTTCTGTTTGTATAGATGACATTTTATGCACTTGCCTAATGAAAAGACTTTGCTTTTCTCCAAAACCATTTGTACTGTGATTTTCTCGGTCCATTGCATATGAATGCCACACCAGTTAGTCCGGATATGACTGGATGAAACCAGAAATATCCGGTTTTGTTTTGGCTAACTCAATCCCAGATATTGCTACATACTCTGTGTTTGTGTTTTCTGGATATTATCCACGGACTTTATTGTTTTGAATGTTTTTTTGTCAGGGAACATTTAATGTTGTGCTTGGAAACACTAATTGGTTCCACATGGAGACACCAGCTCTATACATTCGTATTTCCTAGGGAGAAAGCTAGAGGAACTGCGACAAACAAACATGATATTTCTGTTTGTATCAATGACGTTTTATGCACTTGCCTAACGAAAAGACTGCTTTTCTCCAAAACCATTTTTACTCTTATTTTCTCTTCACATTGCATAGGTATTCCACACCATTTTGTCCGGATATGACTGGATGAACCCCAAATATCCGGTTTTGTTTTGGTTAACTCAATCCGAAACATTGTGAAAGACTCTGTGTTTGTGTTTTCAGGATATTATCGATGGACTTTATTTTTTTGAATGTTTTTATATGGCAACATTTATTTTTTTACCGTTGAAACACTAATTGGTTCATCATGGGGACACCAGATCTACACATTCGTATATTCTAGGGAGAAAACTAGAGGAACTGCGGGAAACAAACATGATATTTCTGTTTGTATAGATGACATTTTATGCACTTGCCTAACGAAAAGACTTTGCTTTTCCCCAAAAACAATTTTACTGTGATTTTCTCGATCCATTGCATACTAATTCCACACCAGTTTGTCCGGATATTACTGGATGAAACCAGAAATATCCGGTTGTGTTTTGGCTAACTCAATCCCAGATATTTCTACAGCCTCTGTGTTTGTGATTTCTGGATATTATCAATGGACTTGATGGTTTGAATGTTTTTTTATCAGGGAACATTTAATTTTGTGCTGGGAAACACTAATTGGTTACACATGGAGACACCAGCTCTACATATTCGTATTTCCTAGGGAGCAAGCTAGAGGAACTGCGGCAAACAAACATGATATTTCTGTGTGTATAGATGACATTTTATGCACTGGCCAAAGGAAAAGTCTTTGCTTTTCACCAAAACCATTTTTACTGTGATTTTCTCGGTCCATTGCATACGAATTCCACCCCACTTTGTCCGGATATGACTGGATGAAACCGGAAATATCCGGTTGTGTTGGGCTTACTATATCCCAGATATTGCTACAGCCTCAGTGTCTGAGTTTTCTGGATATTATCAATGGACTTTATTGTTTTGAATATTTTTATCAGGGAACATTAAATTTTGTGCTGGGAATCACTAATTGGTTCCACATGGAGACAACAGCTCTACACATTCGTATTTTCTAGGGTTTAAGCGAGAGGAACTGCAGCAAACAAACATGATATTTTTGTTTGTATAGATGACTTTTTATGCACTTGCCTAACGAAAAGACTTTGCTTTTCTCCAAATCCATTTTTACTGTTATTTTCTCGGTCTATTGCACACGAATTCTATCCCTCTTAACCGGATATGACTGGATGAAACCAGAAATATCCGGTTGTGTTTTTGCTTACTATATCCCGGGTATTGCTACAGCCTCAGTGTCTGTGTTTTCTGGATATTATCGATGGATTTTACTGTTCTGAATGTTTTTATCGGGGAATATTTAATTTTGTGCTGGGAAACACTAATTGGTTCCACATGGAGACACAATCTCTACACATTCGTATTTTCTAGGGGGAAAGCTAGAGGAACTGCAGCAAACAAACATGATATTTTTGTTTGTATAGATGACATTTTATGCACCTACCCTCCGAAACGCCTTTGCTTTTCTCCAAAACCATTTTTACTGTGATTTTCTCGGTCCATTACATCTGAATTCCACGAAACTTTATCTGGATATGACAGGATGTAACCAGAAATATCTGGTTGTGTTGTGGCTTACTATATCCCAGATATTGTTACAGCCTCAGTGTCTGAGTTTTCTGGATATTATCAATTGATTTATTGTTTTGAATATTTTTATCAGAGAACATTTAATTTTGGGCTGGGAAACACTGATTGGTTCCACATGGAGACACCAGCTCTACACATTTGTATTTTCTAGGGATTAAGCGAGAGGAACGGGGGCAAACAAACATGATATTTCTGTTTGTACAGATGACATTTTATGCACTTGCCTAATGAAAAGACTTTGCTTTTATCCAGAACCATTTTTACTGTGATTTTCTCGGCCTATTGCACACGAATTCCACCCCACTTTGTCCGGATATGACTGGATGAAACCAGAAATATTCAGTTGTGTTTTGGCTAACTCCATCCCGGATATTGCTACAGCCTCTGTGTTTGTGTTTTCTGCATATTATCGATGGACTTTATTGTTTTGAATGTTTTTATCAGGGAACATTTAATTTTGTGCTTGGAAACACTAATTGGTTCCACATGGAGACACCAGCTCTACACATTGATATTTTCTAGGGAGAAAGCTAGATGAACTGTTGCAAACAAACATTATATTTCTGTTTGTATAAATGACATTTTATGCACTTGCCTAATGAAAAGTCTTTGCTTTTCTCCAAAACCATTTTTACTGTGATTTTCTCGGTCTATTGTACACGAATTCCACACCACTTTGTCCGGATATGCCTGGATGTAACCAGAAATATGCGGTTGTGTATTGGCTGTCAATCCGAAAGATTGTGAAAGCCTCTCTGTTTGTGTTTTCTGGATATTATCGATGGACTTTATTGTTTTGAATGCTTTTATGAGGGAACATTTAATTTTGCACCGTAGAAACACAATAGGTTCAACATGGGGACACCAGCTCTACACATTACTGTATTCCAGGGAGAAATCTAGAGAAACTTCGGCAAACAAACATGATATTGCTCTTTGTATAGATGACATTTTAGGCACTTCCCTAAAGAAAAGACATTGCTTTTTTTCCAAAACCATTTTACTGTGATTTTCTCCGTCCATTGCATATGAATTCCACACCACATTGTCCGGATATGACTCGATGAAATCAGAAATATCTGGTTGTGTTTTTGCTTACTATATCCCGGGTATTGCTACAGCCTCAGTGTCTGTGTTTTCTAGATATTATCGATGGATTTTACTGTTTTGAATGTTTTTGTCGGGGAATATTTAATATTCTGCTGCAAAACACTTATTGGTTCCACATGGAGACACCAGCTCTACACATTCGTATTTTCTAGGCATAAAGCGAGAGGAACTGTGGCAAACAAACATGATATTTCTGTTTGTATAGATGACATTTTATACAGTGGCCGAAGAACAAATCTTTGCTTTTCACCAAAACCATTTTTACTGTGATTTTCTGGGTCCATTACATACGAATTCCACACCACTATCTCCGGATATGAATGGATGAAACCAGAAATATCTGGTTGTGTTGTGGCTAACTCATTTTATGACATTTTATGCACTGGCCGAAGGAAAAGTCTTTGCTTTTCACCAAAACCATTTTTACTGTGATTTTCTCGGTCCATTGCATACGAATTCCACACCACTATGTCCGGATATGACTGGATGAAACCAGAAATATCCGGTTGTGTTGTGGCTTACTATATCCCAGATATTGCTACAGCCTCAGTGTCTGAGTTTTCTGGATATTATGAATGCACTTTATTGTTTTGAATATTTTTATCAGGGAACATTTAATTTTGTGCTGGGAAACACTAATTTGTTCCACATGGAGACACCAGCTGTACACATGCGTATTTTCTAGGCATTAAGCGTGAGAACTGCAGCAAACAAACATGATATTTCTGTTTGTATAGATGACATTTTATGCACTTTCCTAACGAAAAGACTTTGCTTTTCTCCAAAACCACTTTACTGTGATTTTCTCGGTCTATTGCACACGAATTCCACCCCACTTAACCGGATATGACTGGATGAAACCAGAAATATCCGGTTGTGTTTTGGCTAACTCCATCCCAGATATTCCTAGAGCCTCTGTGTTTGTTTTTTCTGGATACTATCGACGGACTTTATTGTTCTGAATGTTTTTATCATGGAACATTTAATTTTGTGCTGGGAAACACTAATTTTTTCCACATGGGGACACCAGCTCTACATATTCATATTTTCTTGGGAGAAAGCTAGAGGAACTGTGGCAAACAAACATGATATTTCTGATTGTATAGATGACATTTTATGCACTTTCCTAACGAAAAGACTTTACTTTTCTCCAAATCCAATTTTAATGTTATTTACTCGGTCCATTACATACGAATTCTACACCACTTTGTCTGGATATGACTCGATGAAACCAGAAATATCCGGTTGTGTTGTGGCTACCTCAATCCCAGATATTGCTACAGCCTCTGTGTTTGTGATTTCTGGATATTATCAATGGACTTGATGGTTTTGAATGTTTTTTATCAGGGAACATTGAATTTTGTGCTCGGAATCACAAATTCATTCCACATGGAGACACCAGCTCTACATATTCGTATTTACTAGGGAGAAAGCTAGAGGAACTGTGGCAAACAAACATGATATTTCTGTTGGTATAGATGACATTTTATGCACTGCCCGAAGGAAAAGTCTTTGCTTTTCACAAAAACCATTTTTACTGTGATTTTCTCGGTCCATTACTTACGAATTCCACCTCACTTTGTCCCGAAATTACTGGATGAAACCAGAAATATCCGGTTGTGTTGTGGCTTACTATATCCCAGATATTGCTATAGCCTCAGTGTCTGAGTTTTCTGGATATTATCAATGGACTTTATTGTTTTGAATATTTTTATCAGGGAACATTTAATTTTGTGCTTGGAAACACTTATTAGTTCCACATGGAGACACCAGCTCTAAACATTGGTATTTTCTAGTGTGAAAGCTTGTGGAACTTCGGCAAACAAACATGATATTTCTGTTTGTTTAGATGACATTTTATGCACTTGCCTAAAGAAAAGGCTTTGCTTTTCTCCAAAACCATTTTAATGTGATTTTCTCGGTTCATTGCATATGAATTCCACACCAGTTTGTCCGGATATGACTGGATGAACACAGAAATATCCAGTTGTGTTTTGGCTAACTTAATCGAAACATTGTGAAAGCCTCTGTGTTTGTGTTTTCTGGATATTATCGATGGACTTTATTGTTTTGAATGTTTTTTTAATCAGGGAACATTTAATTTTGTGCTTGGAAACACTGATTGGTTCCACATGGAGACACCAGCTCTACACATTCATATTTTCTAGGGAGAAAGCTAGAGGAACTGCGGCAAACAAACATGACATTTCTGTTGGTATAAATGACATTTTATGCACTTGCCTAACGAAAAGACTTTGCTTTTCTCCAAAATCATTTGTACTGGGGTTTTCTCGGTCCATTGCATATGAATACCACATTAGTTTCTCCGGATATGACTGGATTAAACCAGAAATATCCAGTTATGTTTTGGCTAACTGAATCCCAGATATTGCTGCTGCCTCTGTGTTTGTGTATTGCTGATGTTATCGATGGACTTTATTGTTTTGAATGTTTTTATCAGGGAAAATTGAATTTTGTACCGTTGAAACTCTAATTGGTTCCACATGGAGAAACCAATTCCACACATTCGTATTTTCTAGGGAGAAAGCTAGAGGAACTGTGGCAAAGAAACATGATATATCTGTTTATATAGATGATATTTTATGCACTTGCTTAACGAAAAGACTTTGCTTTTCTCCAAAACCACTTTTACTGTGATTTTCTCGGTCTGTTGCATACGAACTCCACACACTTTGTCTGGATAGGACTGGATGAAGCCGGAAATATCCAGTTGTGTTTTGGCTAACACAATCCCAGATATTGCTAGAGTTTCTGTGTTTCAGTTTTCCAGATGTTATCGATGGACTTTATTATTTTGAATATCTTTTATTGGGGAATATTTTATTTTAAGCTTGCATACAGTAATTGGTTCCACATGGAGACACCAGCTCTACATATTTGTATTTTCTAGGTAGAAAACTAGAGGAACTGCGGCAAACAAACATGATATTTCTGTTTGTTTACATGACATTTTTTGCACTTGTCTAACGAAAAGACTTTGCTTTTCTCCAAAACCATTTTTACTGTGATTTTCTCGGTCCGTTGCATACGAATTCCACACAGTTTGTCCGGATATGACTGGATGAAACCGGAAATATCCAGTAGTGTTTTGGCTAACACAATCCCAGATATTGCTACAGAATCTGTGTTTGTGTTTTCTGGATATTATCGATGGACTTTATTGTTTTGAATGTTTTTGTCAGGGAACATTTAATTTTGTACCTTTGAAACACTAATTGGTTTATCATGGGAACACCTCCTCTACACATTTGTATTTTCTAGGTAAAAAGCTAGAGGAACTGCGACAAACAAAATGATATCTCTGTTTGTATAGATGACATTAAATGCATTTGCCTAACGAAAAGACCTTGCTTTTCTCTAAAACAATTTTTACTCTGATTTTCTCAGCCATTGCATACTAATTCCACACCAGTTTGTCCGGATATGACTGGATGAAACCAGAAATTTCCGGTTGTGTTTTGGCTAACTCAATCAGAAATATTGATATAGCTTCTGTGTTTGTGTTTTCTGGATATTTTCGATTGCCTTTATTGTTTTGAATGTTTTTATCAGGGAACATTTCATTTTGTACCATAGAAACACTAATTGGTTCCACATGGAGACACCAGCTCTACACACTACTTTTTTCTAGGGAGAAAGCTAGAGGAACTGCGACAAACAAACATGATACTTCTGTTTCTATAGATGACATTTTATGCACTTGCCTAACGAAAAGACTTTGCTTTTCTTCAAAAGCATTTTTACTGTGATTTTCTCAGTCCATTGCATATGAATACCACACCTTCTACGCATATGACTGGATGAAACCAGAAATATCCGGTTGTGTTTTAGATAACTCAATCCGAAATATTGTGAAAGCCTCTTTTTTTGTGTTTTCTGGATATTATCGATTGACTTTATTGTTTTGAATTTTTTTATCAGGGAACATTTAATTTTGTGCTCGGAAACACTAGTTGGTTCCACATGTAGACACCAGCTCTACACATTCGTATTTTCTAGGGAGAAAGCTAGAGGAACTGCGGCAAACAAACATGATATTTCTGTTTACATAGATGACATTTTATGCACTTGCAAAACGAAGGCTTTGCTTTTCTCCAAAACCATCGTTACTGTGAATTCTCAGTCCTTTGCATATGAATTCCACTCCTGTTTGTCCGGATATGACTGGATGAAGCAGGAAATATCCGGTTTTTTTTGGCTAAATCAATCCCAGATATTGCTACAGCCTCTGTGTTTGTGTATTCCAGATATTATCCACGGATTTTATTCTTTTGCATCTTTTTTATCAGGGAACATCTAATTTTGTGCTGGGAAACACTAATTGGTTCCACATGGAGACACCAGCTCTACACATTCATATTTTCTAGGGAGAAAGCTAGAGGAAATGCGATAAATAAAAATGATATTTCTCTTTATATAGATGACATTTTATGCACTTGCCTAAAGAAAGGACTTTGATTTTCTCTAAAACCATTTTACTGTGATTCTCTTGGTCCATTGCATACAAATTCCACACCAGTTTGTCCGGATATGACTGAATGTAACCAGAAATATCCGGTTGTGTTTTGGCTAACTCAATGCGAAATATTGTGAAAGCCTCTTTGTTTGTGTTTTCTGGATATTATCTATGGACTGTACTGTTTTAAATGTTTTTATCAGGGAACATTTAATTTTGTACCATTGATACACTAATTGGTTCATCATGGGATCACCAGCTCTACACATTCGTATTTTCTAGATAGAAAGCTAGAGGAACTGCGACAAACAAAACAATATCTCTGTTTGTATAGATGACATTAAATGCACTTGCCTAACGAAAAGACCTTGCTTTTCTCCAAAACCATTTTTACTGTGATTTTCTCAGCCCATTGCATACTAATTCCACACCAGTTTGTCCGGATATGACTGGATGAAACCAGAAATATCCGGTTGTGTTTTGGCTAACTCAATCCCAGATATTGTTACAGCCTCTGTGTTTGTGTTTTCTGGATATTATCGATGGACTTTATTGCTTTGAATGTTTTTATCAGGGAACATTTAATTTTGTACCGTAGAAACACTAATTGGTTCCACATGGAGACACCAGCTCTACACATTCTTATTTTCTAGGGAGAAAGCTAAAGGAACTGCGAAAAACAAAAATGATATTTCTCTTTGTATAGATGACATTTTATGCACTTGCCTAACGAAAGGACTTTGCTTTCCTCCAAAACCGTTTTTACTGTGATTCTCCTGGTCCATTGCATACGAATTCCACACCAGTTTGTCCGGATATGACTGAATGAAACCAGAAATATCCGGTTGTGTTTTGGCTAACTCAATCCGAAATATTGTGAAAGCCTCTGCGTTTGTGTTTTCTGGATATTATCGATGGACTGTATTGTTTTGAATGTTTTTATCAGGGAATATTACATTTTGTACTGTTGAAACACTAATTGGTTCATCATGGGGACACCTGCTCTACACATTCTTATTTTCTAGGGAGAAAGCTGGAGGAACTGCAGCAAACAAACATGATATTTCTGTTTGTATAGGTGACATTTTAAGCACTTAACTAACGAAAAGACTTTGCTTTTCTCCAAAACCATTTTACTGTGATTTTCTCGGTCCATTGCACACGAATTACATGCAAGTTTGTCCATATATGACTGGATGAAATCGGAAATATCCGGTTTTGTTTTGGCTAACTCATTCCCAAATATTGCTACAGATTCTGTGTTTGTGTATTCCTGATATTACCCACGGACTTTATTGGTTTTAATGTTTTTTATCAGGGAACATTTAATTTAGTGCTTGGAAACACTAATTGGTTCCACATGGAGACACCAGCTCTACACATTCGTATTTTCTTTTGAGAAAGCTAGAGGAACTGCGACAAACAAACATGATATTTCTGTTTGTATAGATGACATTTTATGCACTTGCAAAACGAAAATACGTTGCTTTTCACCAAAACCATTTTTACTGTGATTTTCTTGGTCCGTTGCATATGAATTCCACACCAGTTTGTCCGGATATGACTGGATGAATCCAGAAATATCGGTTGTGTTTTGGCTAACTCAATCCGAAATATTGTGAAATCATCAGTGTTTGTGTTTTCTGATTATTAGCGATGATCTTTATTGTTTTGAATGTTTTTATCAGGGAACATTTAATTTTGTACCGTTGAAACACTAATTGGTTCATCATGGGAACACCAGCTCTACACATTTGTATTTTCTAGGGAGAAAGCTAGAGGAAGGACGGCAAACAAACATGATATTTCTGTTTGTATGGATGACATTTTATGCACTGGCCTAACGAAAAGACTTTGCTTTTCTCCAAAGCCATTTTTACTGTGATTATCTCAGTCCATTGCATGCGAATTCCACACCAGTTTTTCCGGATATGAATGGATGAAAAAAGAAATATCTGGTTGTGTTTTGGATAACTCAATCCAAAATATTGTGAAAGCCTCTATGTTTGTGTTTTCTGGATATTATCGATGGACTGTATTGTTTTGAATGTTTTTATCAGGGAAAATTACATTTTGTACTGTTGATATTTCTGTTTGCATAGATGACATTTTATGCACTTGCAAAACGAAAAGACTTTGCTTTTCTCCAAAACCATTTTCCTGTGATTTTCCCGGTCCATTGCATATGAATTTCACACCAGTTTGTCCAGATATGACTGGATGAAACAGGAAATATCCTGTTGTGTTTTGGCTAACTCAATCCCAGATATTGCTACAGCCTTAGTGTCTGTGTATTCCTGATATTATCAAAGAACTTTTTTGTTTTGAATGTTTTTTACCGGGCAACATTTCATTTTGTGCTTGGAAACACTAATTTCTTCCACATGGAGACACCAGTTCTACATATTCTATTTTCTAGGTAGAAAGCTAGAGGAACTAAGGCAAACAAACACGATATTTGTGTTTGTATAGATGACATTTAATGCAGTTGCTTAATGAAAAGACTTTGCTTTTCTCCAAAATCATTTTACTGTGATTTTCTCAGTGCATTGCATACGAATTCTACACTATTTTGTCCAGATATGAATGGATGAAACTGGAAATATCTGGTTTTGTTTTGGCTAACTCAATCACAGATATTGCTACAGCCTCAGTGTTTGTGCACTTGCCTAACAAAAAGACTTTGCTTTTCTCCAAAAACATTTTTACTGTGATTTTCTCGTTCAATTTCATACGAATTCCACACCAGTTTGTCCGGATATGACTGGATGAAACCGCAAATATCCGGTTTTGTTTTGGCTAACTCAATCCCAGATATTGCTACAGACTCTCTGTTTGTGATTTCTAGATATTGTCAACGGACTTTAGTATTTTGAATGTTTTTTATCAGGGAACATTTAATTTAGTGCTTCTAATCATTAATTGGTTCCGCATGGAGACACCAGCTATACACATTCGTATTTTCTAGGGAGAAAGCTAGAGGAACTGTGGCAAACAAACATGATATTTCTGTTTGTATAGATGACATTTTATGCACTGGCCGAAGGAAAAGTCTTTGCTTTTCTCCAAAACCATTTTTACTGTGATTTTCTCGTTCCATTACATATGAATTCTACACCACTTTGTCTGGATATGACTGGATGAAACCAGAAATATCTGGTTGTGTTGTGGCTTACTATATCCCAGATAATGCTACAGACTCAGTGTCTGAGTTTTCTGGATATTATTGATGGATTTTATTGTTTTGAATGTTTTTATCAGTGAATATTTAATTTTGTGCTGGGAAACACTAATTGGTTCCACATGGAGACAACAGCTGTACACATTCGTATTTTCTAGGGAGAAAGCTAGAGGAACTGCGGCAAACATATATGATATTTCTGTTTGTATACATGACATTTTATGCACTTGCCTAAGGAAAAGATTTTGCTTTTCTCCAAACCCCTTTTTACTCTGATTTTCTGGTTCCATTGCATACGAATTCCAACACATTTTGTGCAGATATGACTGGATCATACCAGAAATATCCGGTTGAGTTTTTGCTAACTCCATCCCAGATATTGCTACATCCTCTTTGTTTGTGTTTTTTGGATATTATGGACGTGCTTTATAGTTTTGAATATTTTTATCAGGGAACATTTAATTTCGGACCGTAGATACATTAATTGGTTCCACATGGAGACACCAGCTCTACACATTCGTATTTTCTAGGAAGAAATCTAGAGGAACTGAGGCAAACATACATGATATTTCTATTTGTATAGATGACATTTTTTCACTTGCCAAAAGAAAATACTTTGCTTTTCTCAAAAACCATTTTTACTGTGATTTTCTCGGTCCAAGGCATATGAACTCCACACCATTTTGTCCGGATATGACTGGATGAAACAGGAAATATCCGGTTGTGTTTTGGCTTGCTAAATACCAGATATTGCTACAGCTTCTGTGTTTGTGTTTTCTGGATATTATCGAAGGACTTTATTGTTTTGAATGTTTTTATCATGGAACATTTAATTTTGTGCTGGGAAACACTAATTGGTTCCACATGGAGACACCAGCTCTACACATTCTTATTTTCTAAGTAGAAAGCTAGAGGAACTGTGGCAAACAAACATCATATTTCTGTTTGTACAGATGACATTTTATGCACTTGCCTAAAGAAAAGATTTTGCTTTTCCCCAAAATTTTTTGTACTGTGGTTTTCTCGTTCCATTGCATAAGAATACCACACTAGTTTCTCGGATATGACGGGATTAAACCAGAAATATCCGGTTGTGTTTTGGCTAACTCAATCCCAGATATTGCGACAGCCTCTGTGTTTGTGTATTGCTGATATTATCGATGGACTTTATTGTTTTGAATGTTTTTATCAGGAAACATTTACTTTTGGACTGTTGAAACACTAATTGGTTCCACATGGAGAAACAAATTCCACACATTCGTATTTTCTGGGAGAAAGCTAGAGGAACTGCGGCAAAGAAACATCATATTTCTGTTTGTATAGATGACATTTTATGCACTTGCCTAACGAAAGGACTTTGCTTTCCTCCAAAACCGTTTTTACTGTGATTCTCCTGGTCCATTGCATACGAATTCCACACCAGTTTGTCCGGATATGACTGAATGAAACCAGAAATATCCGGTTGTGTTTTGGCTAACTCAATCCGAAATATTGTGAAAGCCTCTGCGTTTGTGTTTTCTGGATATTATCGATGGACTGTATTGTTTTGAATGTTTTTATCAGGGAATATTACATTTTGTACTGTTGAAACACTAATTGGTTCATCATGGGGACACCTGCTCTACACATTCTTATTTTCTAGGGAGAAAGCTGGAGGAACTGCAGCAAACAAACATGATATTTCTGTTTGTATAGGTGACATTTTAAGCACTTAACTAACGAAAAGACTTTGCTTTTCTCCAAAACCATTTTACTGTGATTTTCTCGGTCCATTGCACACGAATTACATGCAAGTTTGTCCATATATGACTGGATGAAATCGGAAATATCCGGTTTTGTTTTGGCTAACTCATTCCCAAATATTGCTACAGATTCTGTGTTTGTGTATTCCTGATATTACCCACGGACTTTATTGGTTTTAATGTTTTTTATCAGGGAACATTTAATTTAGTGCTTGGAAACACTAATTGGTTCCACATGGAGACACCAGCTCTACACATTCGTATTTTCTTTTGAGAAAGCTAGAGGAACTGCGACAAACAAACATGATATTTCTGTTTGTATAGATGACATTTTATGCACTTGCAAAACGAAAATACGTTGCTTTTCACCAAAACCATTTTTACTGTGATTTTCTTGGTCCGTTGCATATGAATTCCACACCAGTTTGTCCGGATATGACTGGATGAATCCAGAAATATCGGTTGTGTTTTGGCTAACTCAATCCGAAATATTGTGAAATCATCAGTGTTTGTGTTTTCTGATTATTAGCGATGATCTTTATTGTTTTGAATGTTTTTATCAGGGAACATTTAATTTTGTACCGTTGAAACACTAATTGGTTCATCATGGGAACACCAGCTCTACACATTTGTATTTTCTAGGGAGAAAGCTAGAGGAAGGACGGCAAACAAACATGATATTTCTGTTTGTATGGATGACATTTTATGCACTGGCCTAACGAAAAGACTTTGCTTTTCTCCAAAGCCATTTTTACTGTGATTATCTCAGTCCATTGCATGCGAATTCCACACCAGTTTTTCCGGATATGAATGGATGAAAAAAGAAATATCTGGTTGTGTTTTGGATAACTCAATCCAAAATATTGTGAAAGCCTCTATGTTTGTGTTTTCTGGATATTATCGATGGACTGTATTGTTTTGAATGTTTTTATCAGGGAAAATTACATTTTGTACTGTTGATATTTCTGTTTGCATAGATGACATTTTATGCACTTGCAAAACGAAAAGACTTTGCTTTTCTCCAAAACCATTTTCCTGTGATTTTCCCGGTCCATTGCATATGAATTTCACACCAGTTTGTCCAGATATGACTGGATGAAACAGGAAATATCCTGTTGTGTTTTGGCTAACTCAATCCCAGATATTGCTACAGCCTTAGTGTCTGTGTATTCCTGATATTATCAAAGAACTTTTTTGTTTTGAATGTTTTTTACCGGGCAACATTTCATTTTGTGCTTGGAAACACTAATTTCTTCCACATGGAGACACCAGTTCTACATATTCTATTTTCTAGGTAGAAAGCTAGAGGAACTAAGGCAAACAAACACGATATTTGTGTTTGTATAGATGACATTTAATGCAGTTGCTTAATGAAAAGACTTTGCTTTTCTCCAAAATCATTTTACTGTGATTTTCTCAGTGCATTGCATACGAATTCTACACTATTTTGTCCAGATATGAATGGATGAAACTGGAAATATCTGGTTTTGTTTTGGCTAACTCAATCACAGATATTGCTACAGCCTCAGTGTTTGTGCACTTGCCTAACAAAAAGACTTTGCTTTTCTCCAAAAACATTTTTACTGTGATTTTCTCGTTCAATTTCATACGAATTCCACACCAGTTTGTCCGGATATGACTGGATGAAACCGCAAATATCCGGTTTTGTTTTGGCTAACTCAATCCCAGATATTGCTACAGACTCTCTGTTTGTGATTTCTAGATATTGTCAACGGACTTTAGTATTTTGAATGTTTTTTATCAGGGAACATTTAATTTAGTGCTTCTAATCATTAATTGGTTCCGCATGGAGACACCAGCTATACACATTCGTATTTTCTAGGGAGAAAGCTAGAGGAACTGTGGCAAACAAACATGATATTTCTGTTTGTATAGATGACATTTTATGCACTGGCCGAAGGAAAAGTCTTTGCTTTTCTCCAAAACCATTTTTACTGTGATTTTCTCGTTCCATTACATATGAATTCTACACCACTTTGTCTGGATATGACTGGATGAAACCAGAAATATCTGGTTGTGTTGTGGCTTACTATATCCCAGATAATGCTACAGACTCAGTGTCTGAGTTTTCTGGATATTATTGATGGATTTTATTGTTTTGAATGTTTTTATCAGTGAATATTTAATTTTGTGCTGGGAAACACTAATTGGTTCCACATGGAGACAACAGCTGTACACATTCGTATTTTCTAGGGAGAAAGCTAGAGGAACTGCGGCAAACATATATGATATTTCTGTTTGTATACATGACATTTTATGCACTTGCCTAAGGAAAAGATTTTGCTTTTCTCCAAACCCCTTTTTACTCTGATTTTCTGGTTCCATTGCATACGAATTCCAACACATTTTGTGCAGATATGACTGGATCATACCAGAAATATCCGGTTGAGTTTTTGCTAACTCCATCCCAGATATTGCTACATCCTCTGTGTTTGTGTTTTTTGGATATTATGGACGTGCTTTATAGTTTTGAATATTTTTATCAGGGAACATTTAATTTCGGACCGTAGATACATTAATTGGTTCCACATGGAGACACCAGCTCTACACATTCGTATTTTCTAGGAAGAAATCTAGAGGAACTGAGGCAAACATACATGATATTTCTATTTGTATAGATGACATTTTTTCACTTGCCAAAAGAAAATACTTTGCTTTTCTCAAAAACCATTTTTACTGTGATTTTCTCGGTCCAAGGCATATGAACTCCACACCATTTTGTCCGGATATGACTGGATGAAACAGGAAATATCCGGTTGTGTTTTGGCTTGCTAAATACCAGATATTGCTACAGCTTCTGTGTTTGTGTTTTCTGGATATTATCGAAGGACTTTATTGTTTTGAATGTTTTTATCATGGAACATTTAATTTTGTGCTGGGAAACACTAATTGGTTCCACATGGAGACACCAGCTCTACACATTCTTATTTTCTAAGTAGAAAGCTAGAGGAACTGTGGCAAACAAACATCATATTTCTGTTTGTACAGATGACATTTTATGCACTTGCCTAAAGAAAAGATTTTGCTTTTCCCCAAAATTTTTTGTACTGTGGTTTTCTCGTTCCATTGCATAAGAATACCACACTAGTTTCTCGGATATGACGGGATTAAACCAGAAATATCCGGTTGTGTTTTGGCTAACTCAATCCCAGATATTGCGACAGCCTCTGTGTTTGTGTATTGCTGATATTATCGATGGACTTTATTGTTTTGAATGTTTTTATCAGGAAACATTTACTTTTGGACTGTTGAAACACTAATTGGTTCCACATGGAGAAACAAATTCCACACATTCGTATTTTCTGGGAGAAAGCTAGAGGAACTGCGGCAAAGAAACATCATATTTCTGTTTGTATAGATGACATTTTATGCACTTTCCTAACAAAAAGACATTGCTTTTCTTCAAAACCACTTTTACTGTGATTTTCTCGGTCCGTTGCATACGAACTCCACACAACTTTGTCTGGATATGACTGGATGAAACCGGAAATATCCAGTTGTTTTTGGCTTAATCAATCCCAGATATTGCTACAGCTTCTATTTTTGTGTTTTCCAGATGTTGTCGATGGACTTTATTGTTTTGAATGTTTTTTTTTGGGGGGGAACATTTTATTTTGAGCTTGGATATAGTAATTGGTTCCAAATGGAGACACCAGCTCTACATATTCGTATTGCCTAGGTAGAAAGCTAGAGGAACTGCGACAAATAAAATGATATTTCTGTTTGTATAGATGACATTTTATGCACTTGCCTAACGAAAAGACTTTGCTTTTCTCCAAAACCATTTTTCCTGTGATTTTCTCGGTCCGTTGCATACGAATTCCACACCAGTTTGTCCAGAAATGACTGGATGAAACCGGAAATATCCAGTTGTGTTTTGGCTAACTCAATTCCAGATATTACTACAGACTCTGTGTTTGTATTTTCTGGATATTATCGATGGAATTTATTGTTTTGAATGTTTTAGTCAGGGAACATTTAATTCTGTACCATTGATATACTAATTGGCTCACATGTGAACACCAGCTCTACACATTCGTATCTTCTAGGGAGAAAGCTAGAGGAACTGTGACAAACAAACATGAAATTTCTGTTTGTATAGATGACATTAAATACACTTGCCTAACTAAAAGACTTTGCTTTTCTCCAAAACCATTTTTACTCTGATTTTCTCAGCCCATTGCATGCTAATTCCACACCAGTTTGTCCGGATATAACTGGATTAAACCAGAAATATCCGGTTGTGTTTTGGCTAACTCAATCAGAAATATTGCTACAGCCTCTGTGTTTGTGTTTTCTGGATATTATCGATGGACTTTATTGTTTTGAATGTTTTTATCAGGGAACATTTCATTTTGTACCGTAGAAACACTAATCGGTTCCACATGGAGACACCAGCTCTACACATTCGTATTTTCTAGGGAGAAAGCTAGAAGAACTACGGCAAACAAACATGATATTTCCTTTTGTATAGATGACATTTTATGCACTTGCCTAATGAAAAGACTTTGCTTTTCTCCAAAACCATTTTCACTGTGATTTTCTCAGTGCATTACATACGAACTCCACCTAGTGTGTCCGGATATAACTGGATGAAACCAGAAATATCCGGTTTTGTTTTGCCTAACTCAATCCGAAATATTGTGAAAGCCTCTGTGTTTGTGTTTTCTGGATATTATCGACGGACTTTATTGTTTTGAATGTTTTTATCAGGGAACATTTCATTTTGTACTGTAGAAACACTAATAGGTTCATCATGGGGACACCAGCTCTACACACTCCTATTTTGTAAGGAGAGGAACTGCGGCAAACAAACATGATATTTCTGTTTGTATCGATGACATTTTATGCACTTGCTGAATTAAAAGACTTTGCTTTACTCCAAAACCTTTTTTTATTTTGATTTTCTCGGTCCATTGCATACGTATTCCACACCAGTTTGTCCGGATTTGACTGGATGAAATCAGAAATATCCGGTTGTGTTTTGGCTAACTCAATCCCAGATATTGCTGCAGCCTATGTGTTTGTGTATTCCTGATATTATCCATGGACTTTATTGTTCTGAATGTTTTTTGTCAGGGAACATTTAATTTTGCTTGGAATCACTAATTGGTTCCACAAGGAGACAAGCTCTACACATTCGTATTTTCTAGGGAGAAAGCTAGAGGAACTGCGGCAAACAAACATCATATTTCTGTTTGTATAGATGACATTTTATGCACCTACCTACTGAAACGACTTTGCTTTTCTCCAAAACCATTTTTACTGTGATTTTCTAGGTCCATTACATCCGAATTCCACCAAACTTTGTCTGGATATGACTGGATGAAACCAGAAATATCCGGTTTTGTTTTTGCTAACTAAATCCCAGATATTGCTACAGCCTCTGTGTTTGTGATTTCTGGATATTATCGATGGACTTGATGGTTTTGAATGTTTTTTATCAGGGAGCGTTTAATTTTGTGCTGGGAAAAACTAATTGGTTCCACATGGAGACACCAGCTCTACATATTCGTATTTTCTAGGGAGAAAGCTAGAGGAACTGCTGCAAACAAACATGATATTTCTGTTTGTATAGATGACATTTCATGCACTTTCCTAATGAAAAGACTTTGCTTTTCTCCAAAACCATTTTTACTGTGATTTTCTCGGTCCATTGCATACGAATTCCACCACACTTTGTCCGGATATGAGTGGAAGAAACCAGAAATATCCGGTTGTGTTGTGGCTTACTATATCCCAGATATTGCTACAGCCTCAGTGTCTGAGTTTTCTGGATATTATCAATGGCCTTTATTGTTTTGAATCTTTTTATCAGTGAACATTTAATTTTGTGCTGGGAAACACTACGTGGTTCCACATGGAGACACCAGCTCTACACATACGTATATTCTAGGTAGAAATCTAGAGGAAATTCGACAAACAAATATGATATTTCTGTTTGTATCGATGACATTTTATGCACTTGCCTAAAGAAAAGACTTTGCTTTTCCCCAAAACCTTTATTACTGTGATTTTCTCGATCCGTTGCATACGAATTCCACACCAGTTTGTCCGGATATGACTGGATGAAACCGGAAATATCCAGTTGTGTTTTGGCTAACTCAATTCCAGATATTGCTACAGACTCTGTGTTTGTGTTTTCTGGATATTATCGATGGACTTTATTGTTTTGAATGTTTTAGTCAGGGAACATTTAATTCTGTACCATTGATACACTAATTGGCTCACATGGGAACACCCGCTCTACACATTCATATTTTCTAGGGAGAAAGCTAGAGGAACTGTTGCAAACAAACATGATATTTCTGTTTGTATAGATGACATTTTATGCACCTACCTACTGAAACGACTTTGCTTTTCTCCAAAACCATTTTTACTGTGATTTTCTAGGTCCATTACATTCGAATTCCACCAAACTTTGTCTGGATATGACTGGATGAAACCAGAAATATCCGGTTTTGTTTTTGCTAACTAAATCCCAGATATTGCTACAGCCTCTGTGTTTGTGATTTCTGGATATTATCGATGGACTTGATGGTTTTGAATGTTTTTTATCAGGGAGCGTTTAATTTTGTGCTGGGAAAAACTAACTGGTTCCACATGGAGACACCAGCTCTACATATTCGTATTTTCTAGGGAGAAAGCTAGAGGAACTGCGGCAAACAAACATGATATTTCTGTTTGTATAGATGACATTTCATGCACTTTCCTAATGAAAAGACTTTGCTTTTCTCCAAAACCATTTTTACTGTGATTTTCTCGGTCCATTGCATACGAATTCCACCACACTTTGTCCGGATATGAGTGGAAGAAACCAGAAATATCCGGTTGTGTTGTGGCTTACTATATCCCAGATATTGCTACAGCCTCAGTGTCTGAGTTTTCTGGATATTATCAATGGCCTTTATTGTTTTGAATATTTTTATCAGTGAACATTTAATTTTGTGCTGGGAAACACTACGTGGTTCCACATGGAGACACCAGCTCTACACATACGTATATTCTAGGTAGAAATCTAGAGGAAATTCGACAAACAAATATGATATTTCTGTTTGTATCGATGACATTTTATATACTTGCCTAAAGAAAAGACTTTGCTTTTCCCCAAAACCTTTATTACTGTGATTTTCTCGGTCCGTTGCATACGAATTCCACACCAGTTTGTCCGGATATGACTGGATGAAACCGGAAATATCCAGTTGTGTTTTTGCTAACTCCATCCCAGATATTGCTACATCCTCTGTGTTTGTGTTTTGTGGATATTATGGACGTGCTTTATAGTTTTGAATATTTTTATCAGGGAACATTTAATTTTGGACCGTAGATACATTAATTGGTTCCACATGGAGACACCAGCTCTACACATTCGTATTTTCTAGGAAGAAATCTAGAGGAACTGAGGCAAACATACATGATATTTCTATTTGTATAGATGACATTTTTTCACTTGCCAAAAGAAAATACTTTGCTTTTCTCAAAAACCATTTTTACTGTGATTTTCTCGGTCCAAGGCATATGAACTCCACACCATTTTGTCCGGATATGACTGGATGAAACAAGAAATATCCGGTTGTGTTTTGGCTTGCTAAATTCCAGATATTGCTACAGCTTCTGTGTTTGTGTTTTCTGGATATTATCGAAGGACTTTATTGTTTTGAATGCTTTTATCAGGTATCATTTAATTTTGTACCGTAGAAACACTAATTGGTTCCACATGGAGACACCAGCTCTACACATTCTTATTTTCTAAGTAGAAAGCTAGAGGAACTGTGGCAAACAAACATCATATTTCTGTTTGTACAGATGACATTTTATGCACTTGCCTAAAGAAAAGACTTTGCTTTTCCCCAAAATCATTTGTACTGTGGTTTTCTCGTTCCATTGCATAAGAATACCACACTAGTTTCTCCGGATATGACGGGATTAAACCAGAAATATCCGGTTGTGTTTTGGCTAACTCAATCCCAGATATTGCTACAGCCTCTGTGTTTGTGTATTGCTGATATTATCGATGGACTTTATTGTTTTGAATGTTTTTATCAGGAAACATTTACTTTTGGACTGTTGAAACACTAATTGGTTCCACATGGAGAAACAAATTCCACACATTCGTATTTTCTGGGAGAAAGCTAGAGGAACTGCGGCAAAGAAACATCATATTTCTGTTTGTATAGATGACATTTTATGCACTTTCCTAACAAAAAGACATTGCTTTTCTTCAAAACCACTTTTACTGTGATTTTCTCGGTCCGTTGCATACGAACTCCACACAACTTTGTCTGGATATGACTGGATGGAACCGGAAATATCCAGTTGTTTTTTGGCTTACTCAATCCCAGATATTGCTACAGCTTCTGTTTTTGTGTTTTCCAGATGTTGTCGATGGACTTTATTGTTTTGAATGTTTTTTTTGTTGGGGAACATTTTATTTTGAGCTTGGATACAGTAATTGGTTCCAAATGGAGACACCAGCTCTACATATTCGTATTGTCTAGGTAGAAAGCTAGAGGAACTGCGACAAATAAAATGATATTTCTGTTTGTATAGATGACATTTTATGCACTTGCCCAACGAAAAGACTTTGCTTTTCTCCAAAACCACTTTTCCTGTGATTTTCTCGGTCCGTTGCATACGAATTCCACACCAGTTTGTCCGGAAATGACTGGATGAAACCGGAAATATCCAGTTGTGTTTTGGCTAACTCAATTCCAGA
This sequence comes from Lepus oiostolus, assembly GCA_036325905.1. Classification (NCBI taxonomy): domain Eukaryota; kingdom Metazoa; phylum Chordata; class Mammalia; order Lagomorpha; family Leporidae; genus Lepus; species Lepus oiostolus. The sequence goes on from CM070804.1 coordinate 1,350,861, forward strand.
TATTACTACAGACTCTGTGTTTGTGTTTTCTGGATATTATCGATGGAATTTATTGTTTTGAATGTTTTAGTCAGGGAACATTTAATTCTGTACCATTGATATACTAATTGGCTCACATGTGAACACCAGCTCTACACATTCGTATCTTCTAGGGAGAAAGCTAGAGGAACTGTGACAAACAAACATGAAATTTCTGTTTGTATAGATGACATTAAATGCACTTGCCTAACCAAAAGACTTTGCTTTTCTCCAAAACCATTTTTACTCTGATTTTCTCAGCCCATTGCATACTAATTCCACACCAGTTTGTACGGATATAACTGGATTAAACCAGAAATATCCGGTTGTGTTTTGGCTAACTCAATCAGAAATATTGCTACAGCCTCTGTGTTTGTGTTTTCTGGATATTATCGATGGACTTTATTGTTTTGAATGTTTTTATCAGGGAACATTTCATTTTGTACCGTAGAAACACTAATCGGTTCCACATGGAGACACCAGCTCTACACATTCGTATTTTCTAGGGAGAAAGCTAGAAGAACTACGGCAAACAAACATGATATTTCCTTTTGTATAGATGACATTTTATGCACTTGCCTAATGAAAAGACTTTGCTTTTCTCCAAAACCATTTTCACTGTGATTTTCTCAGTGCATTACATACGAATTCCACCTAGTGTGTCCGGATATAACTGGATGAAACCAGAAATATCCGGTTTTGTTTTGCCTAACTCAATCCGAAATATTGTGAAAGCCTCCGTGTTTGTGTTTTCTGGATATTATCGACAGACTTTATTGTTTTGAATGTTTTTATCAGGGAACATTTCATTTTGTACTGTAGAAACACTAATAGGTTCATCATGGGGACACCAGCTCTACACACTCCTATTTTGTAAGGAGAGGAACTGCGGCAAACAAACATGATATTTCTGTTTGTATCGATGACATTTTATGCACTTGCTGAATGAAAAGACTTTGCTTTACTCCAAAACCTTTTTTTATTTTGATTTTCTCGGTCCATTGCATACGTATTCCACACCAGTTTGTCCGGATTTGACTGGATGAAATCAGAAATATCCGGTTGTGTTTTGGCTAACTCAATCCCAGATATTGCTGCAGCCTATGTGTTTGTGTATTCCTGATATTATCCATGGACTTTATTGTTCTGAATGTTTTTTGTCAGGGAACATTTAATTTTGCTTGGAATCACTAATTGGTTCCACAAGGAGACAAGCTCTACACATTCGTATTTTCTAGGGAGAAAGCTAGAGGAACTGCGGCAAACAAACATCATATTTCTGTTTGTATCGATGACATTTTATGCACCTACCTACTGAAACGACTTTGCTTTTCTCCAAAACCATTTTTACTGTGATTTTCTAGGTCCATTACATTCGAATTCCACCAAACTTTGTCTGGATATGACTGGATGAAACCAGAAATATCCGGTTTTGTTTTTGCTAACTAAATCCCAGATATTGCTACAGCCTCTGTGTTTGTGATTTCTGGATATTATCGATGGACTTGATGGTTTTGAATGTTTTTTATCAGGGAGCGTTTAATTTTGTGCTGGGAAAAACTAATTGGTTCCACATGGAGACACCAGCTCTACATATTCGTATTTTCTAGGGAGAAAGCTAGAGGAACTGCTGCAAACAAACATGATATTTCTGTTTGTATAGATGACATTTCATGCACTTTCCTAATGAAAAGACTTTGCTTTTCTCCAAAACCATTTTTACTGTGATTTTCTCGGTCCATTGCATACGAATTCCACCACACTTTGTCCGGATATGAGTGGAAGAAACCAGAAATATCCGGTTGTGTTGTGGCTTACTATATCCCAGATATTGCTACAGCCTCAGTGTCTGAGTTTTCTGGATATTATCAATGGCCTTTATTGTTTTGAATATTTTTATCAGTGAACATTTAATTTTGTGCTGGGAAACACTACGTGGTTCCACATGGAGACACCAGCTCTACACATACGTATATTCTAGGTAGAAATCTAGAGGAAATTCGACAAACAAATATGATATTTCTGTTTGTATCGATGACATTTTATGCACTTGCCTAAAGAAAAGACTTTGCTTTTCCCCAAAACCTTTATTACTGTGATTTTCTCGATCCGTTGCATACGAATTCCACACCAGTTTGTCCGGATATGACTGGATGAAACCGGAAATATCCAGTTGTGTTTTGGCTAACTCAATTCCAGATATTGCTACAGACTCTGTGTTTGTGTTTTCTGGATATTATCGATGGACTTTATTGTTTTGAATGTTTTAGTCAGGGAACATTTAATTCTGTACCATTGATACACTAATTGGCTCACATGGGAACACCCGCTCTACACATTCATATTTTCTAGGGAGAAAGCTAGAGGAACTGTTGCAAACAAACATGATATTTCTGTTTGTATCGATGACATTTTATGCACTTGCCTACTGAAACGACTTTGCTTTTCCCCAAAACCTTTATTACTGTGATTTTCTCGATCCGTTGCATACGAATTCCACACCAGTTTGTCCGGATATGACTGGATGAAACCGGAAATATCCAGTTGTGTTTTGGCTAACTCAATTCCAGATATTGCTACAGACTCTGTGTTTGTGTTTTCTGGATATTATCGATGGACTTTATTGTTTTGAATGTTTTAGTCAGGGAACATTTAATTCTGTACCATTGATACACTAATTGGCTCACATGGGAACACCCGCTCTACACATTCATATTTTCTAGGGAGAAAGCTAGAGGAACTGTTGCAAACAAACATGATATTTCTGTTTGTATAGATGACATTTTATGCACCTACCTACTGAAACGACTTTGCTTTTCTCCAAAACCATTTTTACTGTGATTTTCTAGGTCCATTACATCCGAATTCCACCAAACTTTGTCTGGATATGACTGGATGAAACCAGAAATATCCGGTTTTGTTTTTGCTAACTAAATCCCAGATATTGCTACAGCCTCTGTGTTTGTGATTTCTGGATATTATCGATGGACTTGATGGTTTTGAATGTTTTTTATCAGGGAGCGTTTAATTTTGTGCTGGGAAAAACTAACTGGTTCCACATGGAGACACCAGCTCTACATATTCGTATTTTCTAGGGAGAAAGCTAGAGGAACTGCGGCAAACAAACATGATATTTCTGTTTGTATAGATGACATTTCATGCACTTTCCTAATGAAAAGACTTTGCTTTTCTCCAAAACCATTTTTACTGTGATTTTCTCGGTCCATTGCATACGAATTCCACCACACTTTGTCCGGATATGAGTGGAAGAAACCAGAAATATCCGGTTGTGTTGTGGCTTACTATATCCCAGATATTGCTACAGCCTCAGTGTCTGAGTTTTCTGGATATTATCAATGGCCTTTATTGTTTTGAATATTTTTATCAGTGAACATTTAATTTTGTGCTGGGAAACACTACGTGGTTCCACATGGAGACACCAGCTCTACACATACGTATATTCTAGGTAGAAATCTAGAGGAAATTCGACAAACAAATATGATATTTCTGTTTGTATCGATGACATTTTATGCACTTGCCTAAAGAAAAGACTTTGCTTTTCCCCAAAACCTTTATTACTGTGATTTTCTCGATCCGTTGCATACGAATTCCACACCAGTTTGTCCGGATATGACTGGATGAAACCGGAAATATCCAGTTGTGTTTTGGCTAACTCAATTCCAGATATTGCTACAGACTCTGTGTTTGTGTTTTCTGGATATTATCGATGGACTTTATTGTTTTGAATGTTTTAGTCAGGGAACATTTAATTCTGTACCATTGATACACTAATTGGCTCACATGGGAACACCCGCTCTACACATTCATATTTTCTAGGGAGAAAGCTAGAGGAACTGTTGCAAACAAACATGATATTTCTGTTTGTATCGATGACATTTTATGCACTTGCCTAAAGAAAAGACTTTGCTTTTCCCCAAAACCTTTATTACTGTGATTTTCTCGATCCGTTGCATACGAATTCCACACCAGTTTGTCCGGATATGACTGGATGAAACCGGAAATATCCAGTTGTGTTTTGGCTAACTCAATTCCAGATATTGCTACAGACTCTGTGTTTGTGTTTTCTGGATATTATCGATGGACTTTATTGTTTTGAATGTTTTAGTCAGGGAACATTTAATTCTGTACCATTGATACACTAATTGGCTCACATGGGAACACCCGCTCTACACATTCATATTTTCTAGGGAGAAAGCTAGAGGAACTGTTGCAAACAAACATGATATTTCTGTTTGTATAGATGACATTTTATGCACCTACCTACTGAAACGACTTTGCTTTTCTCCAAAACCATTTTTACTGTGATTTTCTAGGTCCATTACATCCGAATTCCACCAAACTTTGTCTGGATATGACTGGATGAAACCAGAAATATCCGGTTTTGTTTTTGCTAACTAAATCCCAGATATTGCTACAGCCTCTGTGTTTGTGATTTCTGGATATTATCGATGGACTTGATGGTTTTGAATGTTTTTTATCAGGGAGCGTTTAATTTTGTGCTGGGAAAAACTAACTGGTTCCACATGGAGACACCAGCTCTACATATTCGTATTTTCTAGGGAGAAAGCTAGAGGAACTGCGGCAAACAAACATGATATTTCTGTTTGTATAGATGACATTTCATGCACTTTCCTAATGAAAAGACTTTGCTTTTCTCCAAAACCATTTTTACTGTGATTTTCTCGGTCCATTGCATACGAATTCCACCACACTTTGTCCGGATATGAGTGGAAGAAACCAGAAATATCCGGTTGTGTTGTGGCTTACTATATCCCAGATATTGCTACAGCCTCAGTGTCTGAGTTTTCTGGATATTATCAATGGCCTTTATTGTTTTGAATATTTTTATCAGTGAACATTTAATTTTGTGCTGGGAAACACTACGTGGTTCCACATGGAGACACCAGCTCTACACATACGTATATTCTAGGTAGAAATCTAGAGGAAATTCGACAAACAAATATGATATTTCTGTTTGTATCGATGACATTTTATGCACTTGCCTAAAGAAAAGACTTTGCTTTTCCCCAAAACCTTTATTACTGTGATTTTCTCGATCCGTTGCATACGAATTCCACACCAGTTTGTCCGGATATGACTGGATGAAACCGGAAATATCCAGTTGTGTTTTGGCTAACTCAATTCCAGATATTGCTACAGACTCTGTGTTTGTGTTTTCTGGATATTATCGATGGACTTTATTGTTTTGAATGTTTTAGTCAGGGAACATTTAATTCTGTACCATTGATACACTAATTGGCTCACATGGGAACACCCGCTCTACACATTCATATTTTCTAGGGAGAAAGCTAGAGGAACTGTTGCAAACAAACATGATATTTCTGTTTGTATAGATGACATTTTATGCACCTACCTACTGAAACGACTTTGCTTTTCTCCAAAACCATTTTTACTGTGATTTTCTAGGTCCATTACATTCGAATTCCACCAAACTTTGTCTGGATATGACTGGATGAAACCAGAAATATCCGGTTTTGTTTTTGCTAACTAAATCCCAGATATTGCTACAGCCTCTGTGTTTGTGATTTCTGGATATTATCGATGGACTTGATGGTTTTGAATGTTTTTTATCAGGGAGCGTTTAATTTTGTGCTGGGAAAAACTAACTGGTTCCACATGGAGACACCAGCTCTACATATTCGTATTTTCTAGGGAGAAAGCTAGAGGAACTGCGGCAAACAAACATGATATTTCTGTTTGTATAGATGACATTTCATGCACTTTCCTAATGAAAAGACTTTGCTTTTCTCCAAAACCATTTTTACTGTGATTTTCTCGGTCCATTGCATACGAATTCCACCACACTTTGTCCGGATATGAGTGGAAGAAACCAGAAATATCCGGTTGTGTTGTGGCTTACTATATCCCAGATATTGCTACAGCCTCAGTGTCTGAGTTTTCTGGATATTATCAATGGCCTTTATTGTTTTGAATATTTTTATCAGTGAACATTTAATTTTGTGCTGGGAAACACTACGTGGTTCCACATGGAGACACCAGCTCTACACATACGTATATTCTAGGTAGAAATCTAGAGGAAATTCGACAAACAAATATGATATTTCTGTTTGTATCGATGACATTTTATGCACTTGCCTAAAGAAAAGACTTTGCTTTTCCCCAAAACCTTTATTACTGTGATTTTCTCGATCCGTTGCATACGAATTCCACACCAGTTTGTCCGGATATGACTGGATGAAACCGGAAATATCCAGTTGTGTTTTTGCTAACTCCATCCCAGATATTGCTACATCCTCTGTGTTTGTGTTTTGTGGATATTATGGACGTGCTTTATAGTTTTGAATATTTTTATCAGGGAACATTTAATTTTGGACCGTAGATACATTAATTGGTTCCACATGGAGACACCAGCTCTACACATTCGTATTTTCTAGGAAGAAATCTAGAGGAACTGAGGCAAACATACATGATATTTCTATTTGTATAGATGACATTTTTTCACTTGCCAAAAGAAAATACTTTGCTTTTCTCAAAAACCATTTTTACTGTGATTTTCTCGGTCCAAGGCATATGAACTCCACACCATTTTGTCCGGATATGACTGGATGAAACAAGAAATATCCGGTTGTGTTTTGGCTTGCTAAATTCCAGATATTGCTACAGCTTCTGTGTTTGTGTTTTCTGGATATTATCGAAGGACTTTATTGTTTTGAATGCTTTTATCAGGTATCATTTAATTTTGTACCGTAGAAACACTAATTGGTTCCACATGGAGACACCAGCTCTACACATTCTTATTTTCTAAGTAGAAAGCTAGAGGAACTGTGGCAAACAAACATCATATTTCTGTTTGTACAGATGACATTTTATGCACTTGCCTAAAGAAAAGACTTTGCTTTTCCCCAAAATCATTTGTACTGTGGTTTTCTCGTTCCATTGCATAAGAATACCACACTAGTTTCTCCGGATATGACGGGATTAAACCAGAAATATCCGGTTGTGTTTTGGCTAACTCAATCCCAGATATTGCTACAGCCTCTGTGTTTGTGTATTGCTGATATTATCGATGGACTTTATTGTTTTGAATGTTTTTATCAGGAAACATTTACTTTTGGACTGTTGAAACACTAATTGGTTCCACATGGAGAAACAAATTCCACACATTCGTATTTTCTGGGAGAAAGCTAGAGGAACTGCGGCAAAGAAACATCATATTTCTGTTTGTATAGATGACATTTTATGCACTTTCCTAACAAAAAGACATTGCTTTTCTTCAAAACCACTTTTACTGTGATTTTCTCGGTCCGTTGCATACGAACTCCACACAACTTTGTCTGGATATGACTGGATGGAACCGGAAATATCCAGTTGTTTTTTGGCTTACTCAATCCCAGATATTGCTACAGCTTCTGTTTTTGTGTTTTCCAGATGTTGTCGATGGACTTTATTGTTTTGAATGTTTTTTTTGTTGGGGAACATTTTATTTTGAGCTTGGATACAGTAATTGGTTCCAAATGGAGACACCAGCTCTACATATTCGTATTGTCTAGGTAGAAAGCTAGAGGAACTGCGACAAATAAAATGATATTTCTGTTTGTATAGATGACATTTTATGCACTTGCCCAACGAAAAGACTTTGCTTTTCTCCAAAACCACTTTTCCTGTGATTTTCTCGGTCCGTTGCATACGAATTCCACACCAGTTTGTCCGGAAATGACTGGATGAAACCGGAAATATCCAGTTGTGTTTTGGCTAACTCAATTCCAGATATTACTACAGACTCTGTGTTTGTGTTTTCTGGATATTATCGATGGAATTTATTGTTTTGAATGTTTTAGTCAGGGAACATTTAATTCTGTACCATTGATATACTAATTGGCTCACATGTGAACACCAGCTCTACACATTCGTATCTTCTAGGGAGAAAGCTAGAGGAACTGTGACAAACAAACATGAAATTTCTGTTTGTATAGATGACATTAAATGCACTTGCCTAACCAAAAGACTTTGCTTTTCTCCAAAACCATTTTTACTCTGATTTTCTCAGCCCATTGCATACTAATTCCACACCAGTTTGTACGGATATAACTGGATTAAACCAGAAATATCCGGTTGTGTTTTGGCTAACTCAATCAGAAATATTGCTACAGCCTCTGTGTTTGTGTTTTCTGGATATTATCGATGGACTTTATTGTTTTGAATGTTTTTATCAGGGAACATTTCATTTTGTACCGTAGAAACACTAATCGGTTCCACATGGAGACACCAGCTCTACACATTCGTATTTTCTAGGGAGAAAGCTAGAAGAACTACGGCAAACAAACATGATATTTCCTTTTGTATAGATGACATTTTATGCACTTGCCTAATGAAAAGACTTTGCTTTTCTCCAAAACCATTTTCACTGTGATTTTCTCAGTGCATTACATACGAATTCCACCTAGTGTGTCCGGATATAACTGGATGAAACCAGAAATATCCGGTTTTGTTTTGCCTAACTCAATCTGAAATATTGTGAAAGCCTCCGTGTTTGTGTTTTCTGGATATTATCGACAGACTTTATTGTTTTGAATGTTTTTATCAGGGAACATTTCATTTTGTACTGTAGAAACACTAATAGGTTCATCATGGGGACACCAGCTCTACACACTCCTATTTTGTAAGGAGAGGAACTGCGGCAAACAAACATGATATTTCTGTTTGTATCGATGACATTTTATGCACTTGCTGAATTAAAAGACTTTGCTTTACTCCAAAACCTTTTTTTATTTTGATTTTCTCGGTCCATTGCATACGTATTCCACACCAGTTTGTCCGGATTTGACTGGATGAAATCAGAAATATCCGGTTGTGTTTTGGCTAACTCAATCCCAGATATTGCTGCAGCCTATGTGTTTGTGTATTCCTGATATTATCCATGGACTTTATTGTTCTGAATGTTTTTTGTCAGGGAACATTTAATTTTGCTTGGAATCACTAATTGGTTCCACAAGGAGACAAGCTCTACACATTCGTATTTTCTAGGGAGAAAGCTAGAGGAACTGCGGCAAACAAACATCATATTTCTGTTTGTATCGATGACATTTTATGCACCTACCTACTGAAACGACTTTGCTTTTCTCCAAAACCATTTTTACTGTGATTTTCTAGGTCCATTACATTCGAATTCCACCAAACTTTGTCTGGATATGACTGGATGAAACCAGAAATATCCGGTTTTGTTTTTGCTAACTAAATCCCAGATATTGCTACAGCCTCTGTGTTTGTGATTTCTGGATATTATCGATGGACTTGATGGTTTTGAATGTTTTTTATCAGGGAGCGTTTAATTTTGTGCTGGGAAAAACTAATTGGTTCCACATGGAGACACCAGCTCTACATATTCGTATTTTCTAGGGAGAAAGCTAGAGGAACTGCTGCAAACAAACATGATATTTCTGTTTGTATAGATGACATTTCATGCACTTTCCTAATGAAAAGACTTTGCTTTTCTCCAAAACCATTTTTACTGTGATTTTCTCGGTCCATTGCATACGAATTCCACCACACTTTGTCCGGATATGAGTGGAAGAAACCAGAAATATCCGGTTGTGTTGTGGCTTACTATATCCCAGATATTGCTACAGCCTCAGTGTCTGAGTTTTCTGGATATTATCAATGGCCTTTATTGTTTTGAATATTTTTATCAGTGAACATTTAATTTTGTGCTGGGAAACACTACGTGGTTCCACATGGAGACACCAGCTCTACACATACGTATATTCTAGGTAGAAATCTAGAGGAAATTCGACAAACAAATATGATATTTCTGTTTGTATCGATGACATTTTATGCACTTGCCTAAAGAAAAGACTTTGCTTTTCCCCAAAACCTTTATTACTGTGATTTTCTCGATCCGTTGCATACGAATTCCACACCAGTTTGTCCGGATATGACTGGATGAAACCGGAAATATCCAGTTGTGTTTTGGCTAACTCAATTCCAGATATTGCTACAGACTCTGTGTTTGTGTTTTCTGGATATTATCGATGGACTTTATTGTTTTGAATGTTTTAGTCAGGGAACATTTAATTCTGTACCATTGATACACTAATTGGCTCACATGGGAACACCCGCTCTACACATTCATATTTTCTAGGGAGAAAGCTAGAGGAACTGTTGCAAACAAACATGATATTTCTGTTTGTATCGATGACATTTTATGCACTTGCCTAAAGAAAAGACTTTGCTTTTCCCCAAAACCTTTATTACTGTGATTTTCTCGATCCGTTGCATACGAATTCCACACCAGTTTGTCCGGATATGACTGGATGAAACCGGAAATATCCAGTTGTGTTTTGGCTAACTCAATTCCAGATATTGCTACAGACTCTGTGTTTGTGTTTTCTGGATATTATCGATGGACTTTATTGTTTTGAATGTTTTAGTCAGGGAACATTTAATTCTGTACCATTGATACACTAATTGGCTCACATGGGAACACCCGCTCTACACATTCATATTTTCTAGGGAGAAAGCTAGAGGAACTGTTGCAAACAAACATGATATTTCTGTTTGTATAGATGACATTTTATGCACCTACCTACTGAAACGACTTTGCTTTTCTCCAAAACCATTTTTACTGTGATTTTCTAGGTCCATTACATTCGAATTCCACCAAACTTTGTCTGGATATGACTGGATGAAACCAGAAATATCCGGTTTTGTTTTTGCTAACTAAATCCCAGATATTGCTACAGCCTCTGTGTTTGTGATTTCTGGATATTATCGATGGACTTGATGGTTTTGAATGTTTTTTATCAGGGAGCGTTTAATTTTGTGCTGGGAAAAACTAACTGGTTCCACATGGAGACACCAGCTCTACATATTCGTATTTTCTAGGGAGAAAGCTAGAGGAACTGCGGCAAACAAACATGATATTTCTGTTTGTATAGATGACATTTCATGCACTTTCCTAATGAAAAGACTTTGCTTTTCTCCAAAACCATTTTTACTGTGATTTTCTCGGTCCATTGCATACGAATTCCACCACACTTTGTCCGGATATGAGTGGAAGAAACCAGAAATATCTGGTTGTGTTGTGGCTTACTATATCCCAGATATTGCTACAGCCTCAGTGTCTGAGTTTTCTGGATATTATCAATGGCCTTTATTGTTTTGAATATTTTTATCAGTGAACATTTAATTTTGTGCTGGGAAACACTACGTGGTTCCACATGGAGACACCAGCTCTACACATACGTATATTCTAGGTAGAAATCTAGAGGAAATTCGACAAACAAATATGATATTTCTGTTTGTATCGATGACATTTTATGCACTTGCCTAAAGAAAAGACTTTGCTTTTCCCCAAAACCTTTATTACTGTGATTTTCTCGATCCGTTGCATACGAATTCCACACCAGTTTGTCCGGATATGACTGGATGAAACCGGAAATATCCAGTTGTGTTTTGGCTAACTCAATTCCAGATATTGCTACAGACTCTGTGTTTGTGTTTTCTGGATATTATCGATGGACTTTATTGTTTTGAATGTTTTAGTCAGGGAACATTTAATTCTGTACCATTGATACACTAATTGGCTCACATGGGAACACCCGCTCTACACATTCATATTTTCTAGGGAGAAAGCTAGAGGAACTGTTGCAAACAAACATGATATTTCTGTTTGTATCGATGACATTTTATGCACTTGCCTAAAGAAAAGACTTTGCTTTTCCCCAAAACCTTTATTACTGTGATTTTCTCGATCCGTTGCATACGAATTCCACACCAGTTTGTCCGGATATGACTGGATGAAACCGGAAATATCCAGTTGTGTTTTGGCTAACTCAATTCCAGATATTGCTACAGACTCTGTGTTTGTGTTTTCTGGATATTATCGATGGACTTTATTGTTTTGAATGTTTTAGTCAGGGAACATTTAATTCTGTACCATTGATACACTAATTGGCTCACATGGGAACACCCGCTCTACACATTCATATTTTCTAGGGAGAAAGCTAGAGGAACTGTTGCAAACAAACATGATATTTCTGTTTGTATAGATGACATTTTATGCACCTACCTACTGAAACGACTTTGCTTTTCTCCAAAACCATTTTTACTGTGATTTTCTAGGTCCATTACATTCGAATTCCACCAAACTTTGTCTGGATATGACTGGATGAAACCAGAAATATCCGGTTTTGTTTTTGCTAACTAAATCCCAGATATTGCTACAGCCTCTGTGTTTGTGATTTCTGGATATTATCGATGGACTTGATGGTTTTGAATGTTTTTTATCAGGGAGCGTTTAATTTTGTGCTGGGAAAAACTAACTGGTTCCACATGGAGACACCAGCTCTACATATTCGTATTTTCTAGGGAGAAAGCTAGAGGAACTGCGGCAAACAAACATGATATTTCTGTTTGTATAGATGACATTTCATGCACTTTCCTAATGAAAAGACTTTGCTTTTCTCCAAAACCATTTTTACTGTGATTTTCTCGGTCCATTGCATACGAATTCCACCACACTTTGTCCGGATATGAGTGGAAGAAACCAGAAATATCCGGTTGTGTTGTGGCTTACTATATCCCAGATATTGCTACAGCCTCAGTGTCTGAGTTTTCTGGATATTATCAATGGCCTTTATTGTTTTGAATATTTTTATCAGTGAACATTTAATTTTGTGCTGGGAAACACTACGTGGTTCCACATGGAGACACCAGCTCTACACATACGTATATTCTAGGTAGAAATCTAGAGGAAATTCGACAAACAAATATGATATTTCTGTTTGTATCGATGACATTTTATGCACTTGCCTAAAGAAAAGACTTTGCTTTTCCCCAAAACCTTTATTACTGTGATTTTCTCGATCCGTTGCATACGAATTCCACACCAGTTTGTCCGGATATGACTGGATGAAACCGGAAATATCCAGTTGTGTTTTGGCTAACTCAATTCCAGATATTGCTACAGACTCTGTGTTTGTGTTTTCTGGATATTATCGATGGACTTTATTGTTTTGAATGTTTTAGTCAGGGAACATTTAATTCTGTACCATTGATACACTAATTGGCTCACATGGGAACACCCGCTCTACACATTCATATTTTCTAGGGAGAAAGCTAGAGGAACTGTTGCAAACAAACATGATATTTCTGTTTGTATCGATGACATTTTATGCACTTGCCTAAAGAAAAGACTTTGCTTTTCCCCAAAACCTTTATTACTGTGATTTTCTCGATCCGTTGCATACGAATTCCACACCAGTTTGTCCGGATATGACTGGATGAAACCGGAAATATCCAGTTGTGTTTTGGCTAACTCAATTCCAGATATTGCTACAGACTCTGTGTTTGTGTTTTCTGGATATTATCGATGGACTTTATTGTTTTGAATGTTTTAGTCAGGGAACATTTAATTCTGTACCATTGATACACTAATTGGCTCACATGGGAACACCCGCTCTACACATTCATATTTTCTAGGGAGAAAGCTAGAGGAACTGTTGCAAACAAACATGATATTTCTGTTTGTATAGATGACATTTTATGCACCTACCTACTGAAACGACTTTGCTTTTCTCCAAAACCATTTTTACTGTGATTTTCTAGGTCCATTACATTCGAATTCCACCAAACTTTGTCTGGATATGACTGGATGAAACCAGAAATATCCGGTTTTGTTTTTGCTAACTAAATCCCAGATATTGCTACAGCCTCTGTGTTTGTGATTTCTGGATATTATCGATGGACTTGATGGTTTTGAATGTTTTTTATCAGGGAGCGTTTAATTTTGTGCTGGGAAAAACTAACTGGTTCCACATGGAGACACCAGCTCTACATATTCGTATTTTCTAGGGAGAAAGCTAGAGGAACTGCGGCAAACAAACATGATATTTCTGTTTGTATAGATGACATTTCATGCACTTTCCTAATGAAAAGACTTTGCTTTTCTCCAAAACCATTTTTACTGTGATTTTCTCGGTCCATTGCATACGAATTCCACCACACTTTGTCCGGATATGAGTGGAAGAAACCAGAAATATCCGGTTGTGTTGTGGCTTACTATATCCCAGATATTGCTACAGCCTCAGTGTCTGAGTTTTCTGGATATTATCAATGGCCTTTATTGTTTTGAATATTTTTATCAGTGAACATTTAATTTTGTGCTGGGAAACACTACGTGGTTCCACATGGAGACACCAGCTCTACACATACGTATATTCTAGGTAGAAATCTAGAGGAAATTCGACAAACAAATATGATATTTCTGTTTGTATCGATGACATTTTATGCACTTGCCTAAAGAAAAGACTTTGCTTTTCCCCAAAACCTTTATTACTGTGATTTTCTCGATCCGTTGCATACGAATTCCACACCAGTTTGTCCGGATATGACTGGATGAAACCGGAAATATCCAGTTGTGTTTTGGCTAACTCAATTCCAGATATTGCTACAGACTCTGTGTTTGTGTTTTCTGGATATTATCGATGGACTTTATTGTTTTGAATGTTTTAGTCAGGGAACATTTAATTCTGTACCATTGATACACTAATTGGCTCACATGGGAACACCCGCTCTACACATTCATATTTTCTAGGGAGAAAGCTAGAGGAACTGTTGCAAACAAACATGATATTTCTGTTTGTATCGATGACATTTTATGCACTTGCCTAAAGAAAAGACTTTGCTTTTCCCCAAAACCTTTATTACTGTGATTTTCTCGATCCGTTGCATACGAATTCCACACCAGTTTGTCCGGATATGACTGGATGAAACCGGAAATATCCAGTTGTGTTTTGGCTAACTCAATTCCAGATATTGCTACAGACTCTGTGTTTGTGTTTTCTGGATATTATCGATGGACTTTATTGTTTTGAATGTTTTAGTCAGGGAACATTTAATTCTGTACCATTGATACACTAATTGGCTCACATGGGAACACCCGCTCTACACATTCATATTTTCTAGGGAGAAAGCTAGAGGAACTGTTGCAAACAAACATGATATTTCTGTTTGTATAGATGACATTTTATGCACCTACCTACTGAAACGACTTTGCTTTTCTCCAAAACCATTTTTACTGTGATTTTCTAGGTCCATTACATCCGAATTCCACCAAACTTTGTCTGGATATGACTGGATGAAACCAGAAATATCCGGTTTTGTTTTTGCTAACTAAATCCCAGATATTGCTACAGCCTCTGTGTTTGTGATTTCTGGATATTATCGATGGACTTGATGGTTTTGAATGTTTTTTATCAGGGAGCGTTTAATTTTGTGCTGGGAAAAACTAACTGGTTCCACATGGAGACACCAGCTCTACATATTCGTATTTTCTAGGGAGAAAGCTAGAGGAACTGCGGCAAACAAACATGATATTTCTGTTTGTATAGATGACATTTCATGCACTTTCCTAATGAAAAGACTTTGCTTTTCTCCAAAACCATTTTTACTGTGATTTTCTCGGTCCATTGCATACGAATTCCACCACACTTTGTCCGGATATGAGTGGAAGAAACCAGAAATATCCGGTTGTGTTGTGGCTTACTATATCCCAGATATTGCTACAGCCTCAGTGTCTGAGTTTTCTGGATATTATCAATGGCCTTTATTGTTTTGAATATTTTTATCAGTGAACATTTAATTTTGTGCTGGGAAACACTACGTGGTTCCACATGGAGACACCAGCTCTACACATACGTATATTCTAGGTAGAAATCTAGAGGAAATTCGACAAACAAATATGATATTTCTGTTTGTATCGATGACATTTTATGCACTTGCCTAAAGAAAAGACTTTGCTTTTCCCCAAAACCTTTATTACTGTGATTTTCTCGGTCCGTTGCATACGAATTCCACACCAGTTTGTCCGGATATGACTGGATGAAACCGGAAATATCCAGTGGTGTTTTTGCTAACTCCATCCCAGATATTGCTACATCCTCTGTGTTTGTGTTTTGTGGATATTATGGACGTGCTTTATAGTTTTGAATGTTTTAGTCAGGGAACATTTAATTCTGTACCATTGATACACTAATTGGCTCACATGGGAACACCCGCTCTACACATTCATATTTTCTAGGGAGAAAGCTAGAGGAACTGTTGCAAACAAACATGATATTTCTGTTTGTATCGATGACATTTTATGCACTTGCCTAAAGAAAAGACTTTATTTTCCCCAAAACCTTTATTACTGTGATTTTCTCGATCCGTTGCATACGAATTCCACACCAGTTTGTCCGGATATGACTGGATGAAACCGGAAATATCCAGTTGTGTTTTGGCTAACTCAATTCCAGATATTGCTACAGACTCTGTGTTTGTGTTTTCTGGATATTATCGATGGACTTTATTGTTTTGAATGTTTTAGTCAGGGAACATTTAATTCTGTACCATTGATACACTAATTGGCTCACATGGGAACACCCGCTCTACACATTCATATTTTCTAGGGAGAAAGCTAGAGGAACTGTTGCAAACAAACATGATATTTCTGTTTGTATAGATGACATTTTATGCACCTACCTACTGAAACGACTTTGCTTTTCTCCAAAACCATTTTTACTGTGATTTTCTAGGTCCATTACATTCGAATTCCACCAAACTTTGTCTGGATATGACTGGATGAAACCAGAAATATCCGGTTTTGTTTTTGCTAACTAAATCCCAGATATTGCTACAGCCTCTGTGTTTGTGATTTCTGGATATTATCGATGGACTTGATGGTTTTGAATGTTTTTTATCAGGGAGCGTTTAATTTTGTGCTGGGAAAAACTAACTGGTTCCACATGGAGACACCAGCTCTACATATTCGTATTTTCTAGGGAGAAAGCTAGAGGAACTGCGGCAAACAAACATGATATTTCTGTTTGTATAGATGACATTTCATGCACTTTCCTAATGAAAAGACTTTGCTTTTCTCCAAAACCATTTTTACTGTGATTTTCTCGGTCCATTGCATACGAATTCCACCACACTTTGTCCGGATATGAGTGGAAGAAACCAGAAATATCCGGTTGTGTTGTGGCTTACTATATCCCAGATATTGCTACAGCCTCAGTGTCTGAGTTTTCTGGATATTATCAATGGCCTTTATTGTTTTGAATATTTTTATCAGTGAACATTTAATTTTGTGCTGGGAAACACTACGTGGTTCCACATGGAGACACCAGCTCTACACATACGTATATTCTAGGTAGAAATCTAGAGGAAATTCGACAAACAAATATGATATTTCTGTTTGTATCGATGACATTTTATGCACTTGCCTAAAGAAAAGACTTTGCTTTTCCCCAAAACCTTTATTACTGTGATTTTCTCGGTCCGTTGCATACGAATTCCACACCAGTTTGTCCGGATATGACTGGATGAAACCGGAAATATCCAGTTGTGTTTTTGCTAACTCCATCCCAGATATTGCTACATCCTCTGTGTTTGTGTTTTGTGGATATTATGGACGTGCTTTATAGTTTTGAATATTTTTATCAGGGAACATTTAATTTTGGACCGTAGATACATTAATTGGTTCCACATGGAGACACCAGCTCTACACATTCGTATTTTCTAGGAAGAAATCTAGAGGAACTGAGGCAAACATACATGATATTTCTATTTGTATAGATGACATTTTTTCACTTGCCAAAAGAAAATACTTTGCTTTTCTCAAAAACCATTTTTACTGTGATTTTCTCGGTCCAAGGCATATGAACTCCACACCATTTTGTCCGGATATGACTGGATGAAACAAGAAATATCCGGTTGTGTTTTGGCTTGCTAAATTCCAGATATTGCTACAGCTTCTGTGTTTGTGTTTTCTGGATATTATCGAAGGACTTTATTGTTTTGAATGCTTTTATCAGGTATCATTTAATTTTGTACCGTAGAAACACTAATTGGTTCCACATGGAGACACCAGCTCTACACATTCTTATTTTCTAAGTAGAAAGCTAGAGGAACTGTGGCAAACAAACATCATATTTCTGTTTGTACAGATGACATTTTATGCACTTGCCTAAAGAAAAGACTTTGCTTTTCCCCAAAATCATTTGTACTGTGGTTTTCTCGTTCCATTGCATAAGAATACCACACTAGTTTCTCCGGATATGACGGGATTAAACCAGAAATATCCGGTTGTGTTTTGGCTAACTCAATCCCAGATATTGCTACAGCCTCTGTGTTTGTGTATTGCTGATATTATCGATGGACTTTATTGTTTTGAATGTTTTTATCAGGAAACATTTACTTTTGGACTGTTGAAACACTAATTGGTTCCACATGGAGAAACAAATTCCACACATTCGTATTTTCTGGGAGAAAGCTAGAGGAACTGCGGCAAAGAAACATCATATTTCTGTTTGTATAGATGACATTTTATGCACTTTCCTAACAAAAAGACATTGCTTTTCTTCAAAACCACTTTTACTGTGATTTTCTCGGTCCGTTGCATACGAACTCCACACAACTTTGTCTGGATATGACTGGATGGAACCGGAAATATCCAGTTGTTTTTTGGCTTACTCAATCCCAGATATTGCTACAGCTTCTGTTTTTGTGTTTTCCAGATGTTGTCGATGGACTTTATTGTTTTGAATGTTTTTTTTGTTGGGGAACATTTTATTTTGAGCTTGGATACAGTAATTGGTTCCAAATGGAGACACCAGCTCTACATATTCGTATTGTCTAGGTAGAAAGCTAGAGGAACTGCGACAAATAAAATGATATTTCTGTTTGTATAGATGACATTTTATGCACTTGCCCAACGAAAAGACTTTGCTTTTCTCCAAAACCACTTTTCCTGTGATTTTCTCGGTCCGTTGCATACGAATTCCACACCAGTTTGTCCGGAAATGACTGGATGAAACCGGAAATATCCAGTTGTGTTTTGGCTAACTCAATTCCAGATATTACTACAGACTCTGTGTTTGTGTTTTCTGGATATTATCGATGGAATTTATTGTTTTGAATGTTTTAGTCAGGGAACATTTAATTCTGTACCATTGATATACTAATTGGCTCACATGGGAACACCAGCTCTACACATTCGTATCTTCTAGGGAGAAAGCTAGAGGAACTGTGACAAACAAACATGAAATTTCTGTTTGTATAGATGACATTAAATGCACTTGCCTAACCAAAAGACTTTGCTTTTCTCCAAAACCATTTTTACTCTGATTTTCTCAGCCCATTGCATACTAATTCCACACCAGTTTGTACGGATATAACTGGATTAAACCAGAAATATCCGGTTGTGTTTTGGCTAACTCAATCAGAAATATTGCTACAGCCTCTGTGTTTGTGTTTTCTGGATATTATCGATGGACTTTATTGTTTTGAATGTTTTTATCAGGGAACATTTCATTTTGTACCATAGAAACACTAATCGGTTCCACATGGAGACACCAGCTCTACACATTCGTATTTTCTAGGGAGAAAGCTAGAAGAACTACGGCAAACAAACATGATATTTCCTTTTGTATAGATGACATTTTATGCACTTGCCTAATGAAAAGACTTTGCTTTTCTCCAAAACCATTTTCACTGTGATTTTCTCAGTGCATTACATACGAATTCCACCTAGTGTGTCCGGATATAACTGGATGAAACCAGAAATATCCGGTTTTGTTTTGCCTAACTCAATCCGAAATATTGTGAAAGCCTCTGTGTTTGTGTTTTCTGGATATTATCGACGGACTTTATTGTTTTGAATGTTTTTATCAGGGAACATTTCATTTTGTACTGTAGAAACACTAATAGGTTCATCATGGGGACACCAGCTCTACACACTCCTATTTTGTAAGGAGAGGAACTGCGGCAAACAAACATGATATTTCTGTTTGTATCGATGACATTTTATGCACTTGCTGAATGAAAAGACTTTGCTTTACTCCAAACCTTTTTTTATTTCGATTTTCTCGGTCCATTGCATACGTATTCCACACCAGTTTGTCCGGATTTGACTGGATGAAATCAGAAATATCTGGTTGTGTTTTGGCTAACTCAATCCCAGATATTGCTGCAGCCTATGTGTTTGTGTATTCCTGATATTATCCATGGACTTTATTGTTCTGAATGTTTTTTGTCAGGGAACATTTAATTTTGCTTGGAATCACTAATTGGTTCCACAAGGAGACAAGCTGTACACATTCGTATTTTCTAGGGAGAAAGCTAGAGGAACTGCAAAAAACAAACATGATATTTCTGTTTGTATAGATGATATTTTATGCACCTACCTACTGAAACGACTTTGCTTTTCTCCAAAACCATTTTTACTGTGATTTTCTAGGTCCATTACATCCGAATTCCACCAAACTTTGTCTGGATATGACTGGATGAAACCAGAAATATCCGGTTTTGTTTTTGCTAACTAAATCCCAGATATTGCTACAGCCTCTGTGTTTGTGATTTCTGGATATTATCGATGGACTTGATGGTTTTGAATGTTTTTTATCAGGGAGCGTTTAATTTTGTGCTGGGAAAAACTAATTGGTTCCACATGGAGACACCAGCTCTACATATTCGTATTTTCTAGGGAGAAAGCTAGAGGAACTGTTGCAAACAAACATGATATTTCTGTTTGTATAGATGACATTTCATGCACTTTCCTAATGAAAAGACTTTGCTTTTCTCCAAAACCATTTTTACTGTGATTTTCTCGGTCCATTGCATACGAATTCCACCACACTTTGTCCGGATATGAGTGGAAGAAACCAGAAATATCCGGTTGTGTTGTGGCTTACTATATCCCAGATATTGCTACAGCCTCAGTGTCTGAGTTTTCTGGATATTATCAATGGCCTTTATTGTTTTGAATATTTTTATCAGTGAACATTTAATTTTGTGCTGGGAAACACTACGTGGTTCCACATGGAGACACCAGCTCTACACATACGTATATTCTAGGTAGAAATCTAGAGGAAATTCGACAAACAAATATGATATTTCTGTTTGTATCGATGACATTTTATGCACTTGCCTAAAGAAAAGACTTTGCTTTTCCCCAAAACCTTTATTACTGTGATTTTCTCGATCCTTTGCATACGAATTCCACACCAGTTTGTCCGGATATGACTGGATGAAACCGGAAATATCCAGTTGTGTTTTGGCTAACTCAATTCCAGATATTGCTACAGACTCTGTGTTTGTGTTTTCTGGATATTATCGATGGACTTTATTGTTTTGAATGTTTTAGTCAGGGAACATTTAATTCTGTACCATTGATACACTAATTGGCTCACATGGGAACACCCGCTCTACACATTCATATTTTCTAGGGAGAAAGCTAGAGGAACTGTTGCAAACAAACATGATATTTCTGTTTGTATAGATGACATTTTATGCACCTACCTACTGAAACGACTTTGCTTTTCTCCAAAACCATTTTTACTGTGATTTTCTAGGTCCATTACATCCGAATTCCACCAAACTTTGTCTGGATATGACTGGATGAAACCAGAAATATCCGGTTTTGTTTTTGCTAACTAAATCCCAGATATTGCTACAGCCTCTGTGTTTGTGATTTCTGGATATTATCGATGGACTTGATGGTTTTGAATGTTTTTTATCAGGGAGCGTTTAATTTTGTGCTGGGAAAAACTAACTGGTTCCACATGGAGACACCAGCTCTACATATTCGTATTTTCTAGGGAGAAAGCTAGAGGAACTGCGGCAAACAAACATGATATTTCTGTTTGTATAGATGACATTTCATGCACTTTCCTAATGAAAAGACTTTGCTTTTCTCCAAAACCATTTTTACTGTGATTTTCTCGGTCCATTGCATACGAATTCCACCACACTTTGTCCGGATATGAGTGGAAGAAACCAGAAATATCCGGTTGTGTTGTGGCTTACTATATCCCAGATATTGCTACAGCCTCAGTGTCTGAGTTTTCTGGATATTATCAATGGCCTTTATTGTTTTGAATATTTTTATCAGTGAACATTTAATTTTGTGCTGGGAAACACTACGTGGTTCCACATGGAGACACCAGCTCTACACATACGTATATTCTAGGTAGAAATCTAGAGGAAATTCGACAAACAAATATGATATTTCTGTTTGTATCGATGACATTTTATGCACTTGCCTAAAGAAAAGACTTTGCTTTTCCCCAAAATCATTTCTACTGTGGTTTTCTCGTTCCATTGCATAAGAATACCACACTAGTTTCTCCGGATATGACGGGATTAAACCAGAAATATCCGGTTGTGTTTTGGCTAACTCAATTCCAGATATTGCTACAGCCTCTGTGTATGTGTATTGCTGATATTATCGATGGACTTGATGGTTTTGAATGCTTTTATCAGGTATCATTTAATTTTGTACCATAGAAACACTAATTGGTTCCACATGGAGACACCAGCTCTACACATTCTTATTTTCTAAGTAGAAAGCTAGAGGAACTGTGGCAAACAAACTTCATATTTCTGTTTGTACAGATGACATTTTATGCACTTGCCTAAAGAAAAGACTTTGCTTTTCCCCAAAATCATTTCTACTGTGGTTTTCTCGTTCCATTGCATAAGAATACCACACTAGTTTCTTGGTTCCACATGGAGACACCAGCTCTACACATTCTTATTTTCTAAGTAGAAAGCTAGAGGAACTGTGGCAAACAAACATCATATTTCTGTTTGTACAGATGACATTTTATGCACTTGCCTAAAGAAAAGACTTTGCTTTTCCCCAAAATCATTTCTACTGTGGTTTTCTCGTTCCATTGCATAAGAATACCACACTAGTTTCTCCGGATATGACGGGATTAAACCAGAAATATCCGGTTGTGTTTTGGCTAACTCAATCCCAGATATTGCTACAGCCTCTGTGTATGTGTATTGCTGATATTATCGATGGACTTTATTGTTTTGAATGTTTTTATCAGGAAACATTTACTTTTGGACTGTTGAAACACTAATTGGTTCCACATGGAGAAACAAATTCCACACATTCGTATTTTCTGGGAGAAAGCTAGAGGAACTGCGGCAAAGAAACATCATATTTCTGTTTGTATAGATGACATTTTATGCACTTTCCTAACAAAAAGACATTGCTTTTCTTCAAAACCACTTTTACTGTGATTTTCTCGGTCCGTTGCATACGAACTCCACACAACTTTGTCTGGATATGACTGGATGAAACCGGAAATATCCAGTTGTTTTTTGGCTTACTCAATCCCAGATATTGCTACAGCTTCTGTTTTTGTGTTTTCCAGATGTTGTCGATGGACTTTATTGTTTTGAATGTTTTTTTTGTTGGGGAACATTTTATTTTGAGCTTGGATACAGTAATTGGTTCCAAATGGAGACACCAGCTCTACATATTCGTATTGTCTAGGTAGAAAGCTAGAGGAACTGCGACAAATAAAATGATATTTCTGTTTGTATAGATGACATTTTATGCACTTGCCCAACGAAAAGACTTTGCTTTTCTCCAAAACCACTTTTCCTGTGATTTTCTCGGTCCGTTGCATACGAATTCCACACCAGTTTGTCCGGAAATGACTGGATGAAACCGGAAATATCCAGTTGTGTTTTGGCTAACTCAATTCCAGATATTACTACAGACTCTGTGTTTGTGTTTTCTGGATATTATCGATGGAATTTATTGTTTTGAATGTTTTAGTCAGGGAACATTTAATTCTGTACCATTGATATACTAATTGGCTCACATGGGAACACCAGCTCTACACATTCGTATCTTCTAGGGAGAAAGCTAGAGGAACTGTGACAAACAAACATGAAATTTCTGTTTGTATAGATGACATTAAATGCACTTGCCTAACCAAAAGACTTTGCTTTTCTCCAAAACCATTTTTACTCTGATTTTCTCAGCCCATTGCATACTAATTCCACACCAGTTTGTACGGATATAACTGGATTAAACCAGAAATATCCGGTTGTGTTTTGGCTAACTCAATCAGAAATATTGCTACAGCCTCTGTGTTTGTGTTTTCTGGATATTATCGATGGACTTTATTGTTTTGAATGTTTTTATCAGGGAACATTTCATTTTGTACCGTAGAAACACTAATCGGTTCCACATGGAGACACCAGCTCTACACATTCGTATTTTCTAGGGAGAAAGCTAGAAGAACTACGGCAAACAAACATGATATTTCCTTTTGTATAGATGACATTTTATGCACTTGCCTAATGAAAAGACTTTGCTTTTCTCCAAAACCATTTTCACTGTGATTTTCTCAGTGCATTACATACGAATTCCACCTAGTGTGTCCGGATATAACTGGATGAAACCAGAAATATCCGGTTTTGTTTTGCCTAACTCAATCCGAAATATTGTGAAAGCCTCTGTGTTTGTGTTTTCTGGATATTATCGACGGACTTTATTGTTTTGAATGTATTTATCAGGGAACATTTCATTTTGTACTGTAGAAACACTAATAGGTTCATCATGGGGACACCAGCTCTACACACTCCTATTTTGTAAGGAGAGGAACTGCGGCAAACAAACATGATATTTCTGTTTGTATCGATGACATTTTATGCACTTGCCTAAAGAAAAGACTTTGCTTTTCTCCAAAACCTTTTTTTATTTTGATTTTCTCGGTCCATTGCATACGTATTCCACACCAGTTTGTCCGGATTTGACTGGATGAAATCAGAAATATCTGGTTGTGTTTTGGCTAACTCAATCCCAGATATTGCTGCAGCCTATGTGTTTGTGTATTCCTGATATTATCCATGGACTTTATTGTTCTGAATGTTTTTTGTCAGGGAACATTTAATTTTGCTTGGAATCACTAATTGGTTCCACAAGGAGACAAGCTCTACACATTCGTATTTTCTAGGGAGAAAGCTAGAGGAACTGCAAAAAACAAACATGATATTTCTGTTTGTATAGATGACATTTTATGCACCTACCTACTGAAACGACTTTGCTTTTCTCCAAAACCATTTTTACTGTGATTTTCTAGGTCCATTACATCCGAATTCCACCAAACTTTGTCTGGATATGACTGGATGAAACCAGAAATATCCGGTTTTGTTTTTGCTAACTAAATCCCAGATATTGCTACAGCCTCTGTGTTTGTGATTTCTGGATATTATCGATGGACTTGATGGTTTTGAATGCTTTTATCAGGTATCATTTAATTTTGTACCGTAGAAACACTAATTGGTTCCACATGGAGACACCAGCTCTACACATTCTTATTTTCTAAGTAGAAAGCTAGAGGAACTGTGGCAAACAAACATCATATTTCTGTTTGTACAGATGACATTTTATGCACTTGCCTAAAGAAAAGACTTTGCTTTTCCCCAAAATCATTTCTACTGTGGTTTTCTCGTTCCATTGCATAAGAATACCACACTAGTTTCTCCGGATATGACGGGATTAAACCAGAAATATCCGGTTGTGTTTTGGCTAACTCAATCCCAGATATTGCTACAGCCTCTGTGTATGTGTATTGCTGATATTATCGATGGACTTTATTGTTTTGAATGTTTTTATCAGGAAACATTTACTTTTGGACTGTTGAAACACTAATTGGTTCCACATGGAGAAACAAATTCCACACATTCGTATTTTCTGGGAGAAAGCTAGAGGAACTGCGGCAAAGAAACATCATATTTCTGTTTGTATAGATGACATTTTATGCACTTTCCTAACAAAAAGACATTGCTTTTCTTCAAAACCACTTTTACTGTGATTTTCTCGGTCCGTTGCATACGAACTCCACACAACTTTGTCTGGATATGACTGGATGAAACCGGAAATATCCAGTTGTTTTTTGGCTTACTCAATCCCAGATATTGCTACAGCTTCTGTTTTTGTGTTTTCCAGATGTTGTCGATGGACTTTATTGTTTTGAATGTTTTTTTTTGTTGGGGAACATTTTATTTTGAGCTTGGATACAGTAATTGGTTCCAAATGGAGACACCAGCTCTACATATTCGTATTGTCTAGGTAGAAAGCTAGAGGAACTGCGACAAATAAAATGATATTTCTGTTTGTATAGATGACATTTTATGCACTTGCCCAACGAAAAGACTTTGCTTTTCTCCAAAACCACTTTTCCTGTGATTTTCTCGGTCCGTTGCATACGAATTCCACACCAGTTTGTCCGGAAATGACTGGATGAAACCGGAAATATCCAGTTGTGTTTTGGCTAACTCAATTCCAGATATTACTACAGACTCTGTGTTTGTGTTTTCTGGATATTATCGATGGAATTTATTGTTTTGAATGTTTTAGTCAGGGAACATTTAATTCTGTACCATTGATATACTAATTGGCTCACATGGGAACACCAGCTCTACACATTCGTATCTTCTAGGGAGAAAGCTAGAGGAACTGTGACAAACAAACATGAAATTTCTGTTTGTATAGATGACATTAAATGCACTTGCCTAACCAAAAGACTTTGCTTTTCTCCAAAACCATTTTTACTCTGATTTTCTCAGCCCATTGCATACTAATTCCACACCAGTTTGTACGGATATAACTGGATTAAACCAGAAATATCCGGTTGTGTTTTGGCTAACTCAATCAGAAATATTGCTACAGCCTCTGTGTTTGTGTTTTCTGGATATTATCGATGGACTTTATTGTTTTGAATGTTTTTATCAGGGAACATTTCATTTTGTACCGTAGAAACACTAATCGGTTCCACATGGAGACACCAGCTCTACACATTCGTATTTTCTAGGGAGAAAGCTAGAAGAACTACGGCAAACAAACATGATATTTCCTTTTGTATAGATGACATTTTATGCACTTGCCTAATGAAAAGACTTTGCTTTTCTCCAAAACCATTTTCACTGTGATTTTCTCAGTGCATTACATACGAATTCCACCTAGTGTGTCCGGATATAACTGGATGAAACCAGAAATATCCGGTTTTGTTTTGCCTAACTCAATCCGAAATATTGTGAAAGCCTCTGTGTTTGTGTTTTCTGGATATTATCGACGGACTTTATTGTTTTGAATGTTTTTATCAGGGAACATTTCATTTTGTACTGTAGAAACACTAATAGGTTCATCATGGGGACACCAGCTCTACACACTCCTATTTTGTAAGGAGAGGAACTGCGGCAAACAAACATGATATTTCTGTTTGTATCGATGACATTTTATGCACTTGCCTAAAGAAAAGACTTTGCTTTTCTCCAAAACCTTTTTTTATTTTGATTTTCTCGGTCCATTGCATACGTATTCCACACCAGTTTGTCCGGATTTGACTGGATGAAATCAGAAATATCCGGTTGTGTTTTGGCTAACTCAATCCCAGATATTGCTGCAGCCTATGTGTTTGTGTATTCCTGATATTATCCATGGACTTTATTGTTCTGAATGTTTTTTGTCAGGGAACATTTAATTTTGCTTGGAATCACTAATTGGTTCCACAAGGAGACAAGCTCTACACATTCGTATTTTCTAGGGAGAAAGCTAGAGGAACTGCAAAAAACAAACATGATATTTCTGTTTGTATAGATGACATTTTATGCACCTACCTACTGAAACGACTTTGCTTTTCTCCAAAACCATTTTTACTGTGATTTTCTAGGTCCATTACATCCGAATTCCACCAAACTTTGTCTGGATATGACTGGATGAAACCAGAAATATCCGGTTTTGTTTTTGCTAACTAAATCCCAGATATTGCTACAGCCTCTGTGTTTGTGATTTCTGGATATTATCGATGGACTTGATGGTTTTGAATGTTTTTTATCAGGGAGCGTTTAATTTTGTGCTGGGAAAAACTAATTGGTTCCACATGGAGACACCAGCTCTACATATTCGTATTTTCTAGGGAGAAAGCTAGAGGAACTGCTGCAAACAAACATGATATTTCTGTTTGTATAGATGACATTTCATGCACTTTCCTAATGAAAAGACTTTGCTTTTCTCCAAAACCATTTTTACTGTGATTTTCTCGGTCCATTGCATACGAATTCCACCACACTTTGTCCGGATATGAGTGGAAGAAACCAGAAATATCCGGTTGTGTTGTGGCTTACTATATCCCAGATATTGCTACAGCCTCAGTGTCTGAGTTTTCTGGATATTATCAATGGCCTTTATTGTTTTGAATCTTTTTATCAGTGAACATTTAATTTTGTGCTGGGAAACACTACGTGGTTCCACATGGAGACACCAGCTCTACACATATGTATATTCTAGGTAGAAATCTAGAGGAAATTCGACAAACAAATATGATATTTCTGTTTGTATCGATGACATTTTATGCACTTGCCTAAAGAAAAGACTTTGCTTTTCCCCAAAACCTTTATTACTGTGATTTTCTCGATCCGTTGCATACGAATTCCACACCAGTTTGTCCGGATATGACTGGATGAAACCGGAAATATCCAGTTGTGTTTTGGCTAACTCAATTCCAGATATTGCTACAGACTCTGTGTTTGTGTTTTCTGGATATTATCGATGGACTTTATTGTTTTGAATGTTTTAGTCAGGGAATATTTAATTCTGTACCATTGATACACTAATTGGCTCACATGGGAACACCCGCTCTACACATTCATATTTTCTAGGGAGAAAGCTAGAGGAACTGTTGCAAACAAACATGATATTTCTGTTTGTATAGATGACATTTTATGCACCTACCTACTGAAACGACTTTGCTTTTCTCCAAAACCATTTTTACTGTGATTTTCTAGGTCCATTACATCCGAATTCCACCAAACTTTGTCTGGATATGACTGGATGAAACCAGAAATATCCGGTTTTGTTTTTGCTAACTAAATCCCAGATATTGCTACAGCCTCTGTGTTTGTGATTTCTGGATATTATCGATGGACTTGATGGTTTTGAATGTTTTTTATCAGGGAGCGTTTAATTTTGTGCTGGGAAAAACTAATTGGTTCCACATGGAGACACCAGCTCTACATATTCGTATTTTCTAGGGAGAAAGCTAGAGGAACTGCTGCAAACAAACATGATATTTCTGTTTGTATAGATGACATTTCATGCACTTTCCTAATGAAAAGACTTTGCTTTTCTCCAAAACCATTTTTACTGTGATTTTCTCGGTCCATTGCATACGAATTCCACCACACTTTGTCCGGATATGAGTGGAAGAAACCAGAAATATCCGGTTGTGTTGTGGCTTACTATATCCCAGATATTGCTACAGCCTCAGTGTCTGAGTTTTCTGGATATTATCAAAGGCCTTTATTGTTTTGAATCTTTTTATCAGTGAACATTTAATTTTGTGCTGGGAAACACTACGTGGTTCCACATGGAGACACCAGCTCTACACATATGTATATTCTAGGTAGAAATCTAGAGGAAATTCGACAAACAAATATGATATTTCTGTTTGTATCGATGACATTTTATGCACTTGCCTAAAGAAAAGACTTTGCTTTTCCCCAAAACCTTTATTACTGTGATTTTCTCGGTCCGTTGCATACGAATTCCACACCAGTTTGTCCGGATATGACTGGATGAAACCGGAAATATCCAGTTGTGTTTTTGCTAACTCCATCCCAGATATTGCTACATCCTCTGTGTTTGTGTTTTGTGGATATTATGGACGTGCTTTATAGTTTTGAATATTTTTATCAGGGAACATTTAATTTCGGACCGTAGATACATTAATTGGTTCCACATGGAGACACCAGCTCTACACATTCGTATTTTCTAGGAAGAAATCTAGAGGAACTGAGGCAAACATACATGATATTTCTATTTGTATAGATGACATTTTTTCACTTGCCAAAAGAAAATACTTTGCTTTTCTCAAAAACCATTTTTACTGTGATTTTCTCGTTCCATTGCATAAGAATACCACACTAGTTTCTCCGGATATGACGGGATTAAACCAGAAATATCCGGTTGTGTTTTGGCTAACTCAATCCCAGATATTGCTACAGCCTCTGTGTTTGTGTTTTCTGGATATTATCGATGGACTTGATGGTTTTGAATGCTTTTATCAGGTATCATTTAATTTTGTACCGTAGAAACACTAATTGGTTCCACATGGAGACACCAGCTCTACACATTCTTATTTTCTAAGTAGAAAGCTAGAGGAACTGTGGCAAACAAACATCATATTTCTGTTTGTACAGATGACATTTTATGCACTTGCCTAAAGAAAAGACTTTGCTTTTCCCCAAAATCATTTCTACTGTGGTTTTCTCGTTCCATTGCATAAGAATACCACACTAGTTTCTCCGGATATGACGGGATTAAACCAGAAATATCCGGTTGTGTTTTGGCTAACTCAATCCCAGATATTGCTACAGCCTCTGTGTATGTGTATTGCTGATATTATCGATGGACTTTATTGTTTTGAATGTTTTTATCAGGAAACATTTACTTTTGGACTGTTGAAACACTAATTGGTTCCACATGGAGAAACAAATTCCACACATTCGTATTTTCTGGGAGAAAGCTAGAGGAACTGCGGCAAAGAAACATCATATTTCTGTTTGTATAGATGACATTTTATGCACTTTCCTAACAAAAAGACATTGCTTTTCTTCAAAACCACTTTTACTGTGATTTTCTCGGTCCGTTGCATACGAACTCCACACAACTTTGTCTGGATATGACTGGATGAAACCGGAAATATCCAGTTGTTTTTTGGCTTACTCAATCCCAGATATTGCTACAGCTTCTGTTTTTGTGTTTTCCAGATGTTGTCGATGGACTTTATTGTTTTGAATGTTTTTTTTGTTGGGGAACATTTTATTTTGAGCTTGGATACAGTAATTGGTTCCAAATGGAGACACCAGCTCTACATATTCGTATTGTCTAGGTAGAAAGCTAGAGGAACTGCGACAAATAAAATGATATTTCTGTTTGTATAGATGACATTTTATGCACTTGCCCAACGAAAAGACTTTGCTTTTCTCCAAAACCACTTTTCCTGTGATTTTCTCGGTCCGTTGCATACGAATTCCACACCAGTTTGTGCAGAAATGACTGGATGAAACCGGAAATATCCAGTTGTGTTTTGGCTAACTCAATTCCAGATATTACTACAGACTCTGTGTTTGTGTTTTCTGGATATTATCGATGGAATTTATTGTTTTGAATGTTTTAGTCAGGGAACATTTAATTCTGTACCATTGATATACTAATTGGCTCACATGGGAACACCAGCTCTACACATTCGTATCTTCTAGGGAGAAAGCTAGAGGAACTGTGACAAACAAACATGAAATTTCTGTTTGTATAGATGACATTAAATGCACTTGCCTAACCAAAAGACTTTGCTTTTCTCCAAAACCATTTTTACTCTGATTTTCTCAGCCCATTGCATACTAATTCCACACCAGTTTGTACGGATATAACTGGATTAAACCAGAAATATCCGGTTGTGTTTTGGCTAACTCAATCAGAAATATTGCTACAGCCTCTGTGTTTGTGTTTTCTGGATATTATCGATGGACTTTATTGTTTTGAATGTTTTTATCAGGGAACATTTCATTTTGTACCGTAGAAACACTAATCGGTTCCACATGGAGACACCAGCTCTACACATTCGTATTTTCTAGGGAGAAAGCTAGAAGAACTACGGCAAACAAACATGATATTTCCTTTTGTATAGATGACATTTTATGCACTTGCCTAATGAAAAGACTTTGCTTTTCTCCAAAACCATTTTCACTGTGATTTTCTCAGTGCATTACATACGAATTCCACCTAGTGTGTCCGGATATAACTGGATGAAACCAGAAATATCCGGTTTTGTTTTGCCTAACTCAATCCGAAATATTGTGAAAGCCTCTGTGTTTGTGTTTTCTGGATATTATCGACGGACTTTATTGTTTTGAATGTTTTTATCAGGGAACATTTCATTTTGTACTGTAGAAACACTAATAGGTTCATCATGGGGACACCAGCTCTACACACTCCTATTTTGTAAGGAGAGGAACTGCGGCAAACAAACATGATATTTCTGTTTGTATCGATGACATTTTATGCACTTGCCTAAAGAAAAGACTTTGCTTTTCTCCAAAACCTTTTTTTTATTTTGATTTTCTCGGTCCATTGCATACGTATTCCACACCAGTTTGTCCGGATTTGACTGGATGAAATCAGAAATATCCGGTTGTGTTTTGGCTAACTCAATCCCAGATATTGCTGCAGCCTATGTGTTTGTGTATTCCTGATATTATCCATGGACTTTATTGTTCTGAATGTTTTTTGTCAGGGAACATTTAATTTTGCTTGGAATCACTAATTGGTTCCACAAGGAGACAAGCTCTACACATTCGTATTTTCTAGGGAGAAAGCTAGAGGAACTGCAAAAAACAAACATGATATTTCTGTTTGTATAGATGACATTTTATGCACCTACCTACTGAAACGACTTTGCTTTTCTCCAAAACCATTTTTACTGTGATTTTCTAGGTCCATTACATCCGAATTCCACCAAACTTTGTCTGGATATGACTGGATGAAACCAGAAATATCCGGTTTTGTTTTTGCTAACTAAATCCCAGATATTGCTACAGCCTCTGTGTTTGTGATTTCTGGATATTATCGATGGACTTGATGGTTTTGAATGTTTTTTATCAGGGAGCGTTTAATTTTGTGCTGGGAAAAACTAATTGGTTCCACATGGAGACACCAGCTCTACATATTCGTATTTTCTAGGGAGAAAGCTAGAGGAACTGCTGCAAACAAACATGATATTTCTGTTTGTATAGATGACATTTCATGCACTTTCCTAATGAAAAGACTTTGCTTTTCTCCAAAACCATTTTTACTGTGATTTTCTCGGTCCATTGCATACGAATTCCACCACACTTTGTCCGGATATGAGTGGAAGAAACCAGAAATATCCGGTTGTGTTGTGGCTTACTATATCCCAGATATTGCTACAGCCTCAGTGTCTGAGTTTTCTGGATATTATCAATGGCCTTTATTGTTTTGAATCTTTTTATCAGTGAACATTTAATTTTGTGCTGGGAAACACTACGTGGTTCCACATGGAGACACCAGCTCTACACATATGTATATTCTAGGTAGAAATCTAGAGGAAATTCGACAAACAAATATGATATTTCTGTTTGTATCGATGACATTTTATGCACTTGCCTAAAGAAAAGACTTTGCTTTTCCCCAAAACCTTTATTACTGTGATTTTCTCGATCCGTTGCATACGAATTCCACACCAGTTTGTCCGGATATGACTGGATGAAACCGGAAATATCCAGTTGTGTTTTGGCTAACTCAATTCCAGATATTGCTACAGACTCTGTGTTTGTGTTTTCTGGATATTATCGATGGACTTTATTGTTTTGAATGTTTTAGTCAGGGAACATTTAATTCTGTACCATTGATACACTAATTGGCTCACATGGGAACACCCGCTCTACACATTCATATTTTCTAGGGAGAAAGCTAGAGGAACTGTTGCAAACAAACATGATATTTCTGTTTGTATAGATGACATTTTATGCACCTACCTACTGAAACGACTTTGCTTTTCTCCAAAACCATTTTTACTGTGATTTTCTAGGTCCATTACATCCGAATTCCACCAAACTTTGTCTGGATATGACTGGATGAAACCAGAAATATCCGGTTTTGTTTTTGCTAACTAAATCCCAGATATTGCTACAGCCTCTGTGTTTGTGATTTCTGGATATTATCGATGGACTTGATGGTTTTGAATGTTTTTTATCAGGGAGCGTTTAATTTTGTGCTGGGAAAAACTAATTGGTTCCACATGGAGACACCAGCTCTACATATTCGTATTTTCTAGGGAGAAAGCTAGAGGAACTGCTGCAAACAAACATGATATTTCTGTTTGTATAGATGACATTTCATGCACTTTCCTAATGAAAAGACTTTGCTTTTCTCCAAAACCATTTTTACTGTGATTTTCTCGGTCCATTGCATACGAATTCCACCACACTTTGTCCGGATATGAGTGGAAGAAACCAGAAATATCCGGTTGTGTTGTGGCTTACTATATCCCAGATATTGCTACAGCCTCAGTGTCTGAGTTTTCTGGATATTATCAATGGCCTTTATTGTTTTGAATCTTTTTATCAGTGAACATTTAATTTTGTGCTGGGAAACACTACGTGGTTCCACATGGAGACACCAGCTCTACACATATGTATATTCTAGGTAGAAATCTAGAGGAAATTCGACAAACAAATATGATATTTCTGTTTGTATCGATGACATTTTATGCACTTGCCTAAAGAAAAGACTTTGCTTTTCTCCAAAACCTTTATTACTGTGATTTTCTCGATCCGTTGCATACGAATTCCACACCAGTTTGTCCGGATATGACTGGATGAAACCGGAAATATCCAGTTGTGTTTTTGCTAACTCCATCCCAGATATTGCTACATCCTCTGTGTTTGTGTTTTGTGGATATTATGGACGTGCTTTATAGTTTTGAATATTTTTATCAGGGAACATTTAATTTCGGACTGTAGATACATTAATTGGTTCCACATGGAGACACCAGCTCTACACATTCGTATTTTCTAGGAAGAAATCTAGAGGAACTGAGGCAAACATACATGATATTTCTATTTGTATAGATGACATTTTTTCACTTGCCAAAAGAAAATACTTTGCTTTTCTCAAAAACCATTTTTACTGTGATTTTCTCGGTCCAAGGCATATGAACTCCACACCATTTTGTCCGGATATGACTGGATGAAACAAGAAATATCCGGTTGTGTTTTGGCTTGCTAAATTCCAGATATTGCTACAGCTTCTGTGTTTGTGTTTTCTGGATATTATCGAAGGACTTTATTGTTTTGAATGCTTTTATCAGGTATCATTTAATTTTGTACCGTAGAAACACTAATTGGTTCCACATGGAGACACCAGCTCTACACATTCTTATTTTCTAAGTAGAAAGCTAGAGGAACTGTGGCAAACAAACATCATATTTCTGTTTGTACAGATGACATTTTATGCACTTGCCTAAAGAAAAGACTTTGCTTTTCCCCAAAATCATTTCTACTGTGGTTTTCTCGTTCCATTGCATAAGAATACCACACTAGTTTCTCCGGATATGACGGGATTAAACCAGAAATATCCGGTTGTGTTTTGGCTAACTCAATCCCAGATATTGCTACAGCCTCTGTGTTTGTGTATTGCTGATATTATCGATGGACTTTATTGTTTTGAATGTTTTTATCAGGAAACATTTACTTTTGGACTGTTGAAACACTAATTGGTTCCACATGGAGAAACAAATTCCACACATTCGTATTTTCTGGGAGAAAGCTAGAGGAACTGCGGCAAACAAACATCATATTTCTGTTTGTATAGATGACATTTTATGCACTTTCCTAACAAAAAGACATTGCTTTTCTTCAAAACCACTTTTACTGTGATTTTCTCGGTCCGTTGCATACGAACTCCACACAACTTTGTCTGGATATGACTGGATGAAACCGGAAATATCCAGTTGTTTTTTGGCTTACTCAATCCCAGATATTGCTACAGCTTCTGTTTTTGTGTTTTCCAGATGTTGTCGATGGACTTTATTGTTTTGAATGTTTTTTTTGTTGGGGAACATTTTATTTTGAGCTTGGATACAGTAATTGGTTCCAAATGGAGACACCAGCTCTACATATTCGTATTGTCTAGGTAGAAAGCTAGAGGAACTGCGACAAATAAAATGATATTTCTGTTTGTATAGATGACATTTTATGCACTTGCCCAACGAAAAGACTTTGCTTTTCTCCAAAACCACTTTTCCTGTGATTTTCTCGGTCCGTTGCATACGAATTCCACACCAGTTTGTCCGGAAATGACTGGATGAAACCGGAAATATCCAGTTGTGTTTTGGCTAACTCAATTCCAGATATTACTACAGACTCTGTGTTTGTGTTTTCTGGATATTATCGATGGAATTTATTGTTTTGAATGTTTTAGTCAGGGAACATTTAATTCTGTACCATTGATATACTAATTGGCTCACATGGGAACACCAGCTCTACACATTCGTATCTTCTAGGGAGAAAGCTAGAGGAACTGTGACAAACAAACATGAAATTTCTGTTTGTATAGATGACATTAAATGCACTTGCCTAACCAAAAGACTTTGCTTTTCTCCAAAACCATTTTTACTCTGATTTTCTCAGCCCATTGCATACTAATTCCACACCAGTTTGTACGGATATAACTGGATTAAACCAGAAATATCCGGTTGTGTTTTGGCTAACTCAATCAGAAATATTGCTACAGCCTCTGTGTTTGTGTTTTCTGGATATTATCGATGGACTTTATTGTTTTGAATGTTTTTATCAGGGAACATTTCATTTTGTACCGTAGAAACACTAATCGGTTCCACATGGAGACACCAGCTCTACACATTCGTATTTTCTAGGGAGAAAGCTAGAAGAACTACGGCAAACAAACATGATATTTCCTTTTGTATAGATGACATTTTATGCACTTGCCTAATGAAAAGACTTTGCTTTTCTCCAAAACCATTTTCACTGTGATTTTCTCAGTGCATTACATACGAATTCCACCTAGTGTGTCCGGATATAACTGGATGAAACCAGAAATATCCGGTTTTGTTTTGCCTAACTCAATCCGAAATATTGTGAAAGCCTCTGTGTTTGTGTTTTCTGGATATTATCGACGGACTTTATTGTTTTGAATGTTTTTATCAGGGAACATTTCATTTTGTACTGTAGAAACACTAATAGGTTCATCATGGGGACACCAGCTCTACACACTCCTATTTTGTAAGGAGAGGAACTGCGGCAAACAAACATGATATTTCTGTTTGTATCGATGACATTTTATGCACTTGCCTAAAGAAAAGACTTTGCTTTTCTCCAAAACCTTTTTTTATTTTGATTTTCTCGGTCCATTGCATACGTATTCCACACCAGTTTGTCCGGATTTGACTGGATGAAATCAGAAATATCTGGTTGTGTTTTGGCTAACTCAATCCCAGATATTGCTGCAGCCTATGTGTTTGTGTATTCCTGATATTATCCATGGACTTTATTGTTCTGAATGTTTTTTGTCAGGGAACATTTAATTTTGCTTGGAATCACTAATTGGTTCCACAAGGAGACAAGCTCTACACATTCGTATTTTCTAGGGAGAAAGCTAGAGGAACTGCAAAAAACAAACATGATATTTCTGTTTGTATAGATGACATTTTATGCACCTACCTACTGAAACGACTTTGCTTTTCTCCAAAACCATTTTTACTGTGATTTTCTAGGTCCATTATATCCGAATTCCACCAAACTTTGTCTGGATATGACTGGATGAAACCAGAAATATCCGGTTTTGTTTTTGCTAACTAAATCCCAGATATTGCTACAGCCTCTGTGTTTGTGATTTCTGGATATTATCGATGGACTTGATGGTTTTGAATGTTTTTTATCAGGGAGCGTTTAATTTTGTGCTGGGAAAAACTAATTGGTTCCACATGGAGACACCAGCTCTACATATTCGTATTTTCTAGGGAGAAAGCTAGAGGAACTGCTGCAAACAAACATGATATTTCTGTTTGTATAGATGACATTTCATGCACTTTCCTAATGAAAAGACTTTGCTTTTCTCCAAAACCATTTTTACTGTGATTTTCTCGGTCCATTGCATACGAATTCCACCACACTTTGTCCGGATATGAGTGGAAGAAACCAGAAATATCCGGTTGTGTTGTGGTTTACTATATCCCAGATATTGCTACAGCCTCAGTGTCTGAGTTTTCTGGATATTATCAATGGCCTTTATTGTTTTGAATCTTTTTATCAGTGAACATTTAATTTTGTGCTGGGAAACACTACGTGGTTCCACATGGAGACACCAGCTCTACACATATGTATATTCTAGGTAGAAATCTAGAGGAAATTCGACAAACAAATATGATATTTCTGTTTGTATCGATGACATTTTATGCACTTGCCTAAAGAAAAGACTTTGCTTTTCTCCAAAACCTTTATTACTGTGATTTTCTCGATCCGTTGCATACGAATTCCACACCAGTTTGTCCGGATATGACTGGATGAAACCGGAAATATCCGGTTGTGTTTTGGCTAACTCAATTCCAGATATTGCTACAGACTCTGTGTTTGTGTTTTCTGGATATTATCGATGGACTTTATTGTTTTGAATGTTTTAGTCAGGGAACATTTAATTCTGTACCATTGATACACTAATTGGCTCACATGGGAACACCCGCTCTACACATTCATATTTTCTAGGGAGAAAGCTAGAGGAACTGTTGCAAACAAACATGATATTTCTGTTTGTATAGATGACATTTTATGCACCTACCTACTGAAACGACTTTGCTTTTCTCCAAAACCATTTTTACTGTGATTTTCTAGGTCCATTACATCCGAATTCCACCAAACTTTGTCTGGATATGACTGGATGAAACCAGAAATATCCGGTTTTGTTTTTGCTAACTAAATCCCAGATATTGCTACAGCCTCTGTGTTTGTGATTTCTGGATATTATCGATGGACTTGATGGTTTTGAATGTTTTTTATCAGGGAGCGTTTAATTTTGTGCTGGGAAAAACTAATTGGTTCCACATGGAGACACCAGCTCTACATATTCGTATTTTCTAGGGAGAAAGCTAGAGGAACTGCTGCAAACAAACATGATATTTCTGTTTGTATAGATGACATTTCATGCACTTTCCTAATGAAAAGACTTTGCTTTTCTCCAAAACCATTTTTACTGTGATTTTCTCGGTCCATTGCATACGAATTCCACCACACTTTGTCCGGATATGAGTGGAAGAAACCAGAAATATCCGGTTGTGTTGTGGCTTACTATATCCCAGATATTGCTACAGCCTCAGTGTCTGAGTTTTCTGGATATTATCAAAGGCCTTTATTGTTTTGAATCTTTTTATCAGTGAACATTTAATTTTGTGCTGGGAAACACTACGTGGTTCCACATGGAGACACCAGCTCTACACATATGTATATTCTAGGTAGAAATCTAGAGGAAATTCGACAAACAAATATGATATTTCTGTTTGTATCGATGACATTTTATGCACTTGCCTAAAGAAAAGACTTTGCTTTTCTCCAAAACCTTTATTACTGTGATTTTCTCGATCCGTTGCATACGAATTCCACACCAGTTTGTCCGGATATGACTGGATGAAACCGGAAATATCCAGTTGTGTTTTTGCTAACTCCATCCCAGATATTGCTACATCCTCTGTGTTTGTGTTTTGTGGATATTATGGATGTGCTTTATAGTTTTGAATATTTTTATCAGGGAACATTTAATTTTGGACCGTAGATACATTAATTGGTTCCACATGGAGACACCAGCTCTACACATTCGTATTTTCTAGGAAGAAATCTAGAGGAACTGAGGCAAACATACATGATATTTCTATTTGTATAGATGACATTTTTTCACTTGCCAAAAGAAAATACTTTGCTTTTCTCAAAAACCATTTTTTCTGTGATTTTCTCGGTCCAAGGCATATGAACTCCACACCATTTTGTCCGGATATGACTGGATGAAACAAGAAATATCCGGTTGTGTTTTGGCTTGCTAAATTCCAGATATTGCTACAGCTTCTGTGTTTGTGTTTTCTGGATATTATCGAAGGACTTTATTGTTTTGAATGCTTTTATCAGGTATCATTTAATTTTGTACCGTAGAAACACTAATTGGTTCCACATGGAGACACCAGCTCTACACATTCTTATTTTCTAAGTAGAAAGCTAGAGGAACTGTGGCAAACAAACATCATATTTCTGTTTGTACAGATGACATTTTATGCACTTGCCTAAAGAAAAGACTTTGCTTTTCCCCAAAATCATTTCTACTGTGGTTTTCTCGTTCCATTGCATAAGAATACCACACTAGTTTCTCCGGATATGACGGGATTAAACCAGAAATATCCGGTTGTGTTTTGGCTAACTCAATCCCAGATATTGCTACAGCCTCTGTGTTTGTGTATTGCTGATATTATCGATGGACTTTATTGTTTTGAATGTTTTTATCAGGAAACATTTACTTTTGGACTGTTGAAACACTAATTGGTTCCACATGGAGAAACAAATTCCAGACATTCGTATTTTCTGGGAGAAAGCTAGAGGAACTGCGGCAAAGAAACATCATATTTCTGTTTGTATAGATGACATTTTATGCACTTTCCTAACAAAAAGACATTGCTTTTCTTCAAAACCACTTTTACTGTGATTTTCTCGGTCCGTTGCATACGAACTCCACACAACTTTGTCTGGATATGACTGGATGAAACCGGAAATATCCAGTTGTTTTTTGGCTTACTCAATCCCAGATATTGCTACAGCTTCTGTTTTTGTGTTTTCCAGATGTTGTCGATGGACTTTATTGTTTTGAATGTTTTTTTTTTGTTGGGGAACATTTTATTTTGAGCTTGGATACAGTAATTGGTTCCAAATGGAGACACCAGCTCTACATATTCGTATTGTCTAGGTAGAAAGCTAGAGGAACTGCGACAAATAAAATGATATTTCTGTTTGTATAGATGACATTTTATGCACTTGCCCAACGAAAAGACTTTGCTTTTCTCCAAAACCACTTTTCCTGTGATTTTCTCGGTCCGTTGCATACGAATTCCACACCAGTTTGTCCGGAAATGACTGGATGAAACCGGAAATATCCAGTTGTGTTTTGGCTAACTCAATTCCAGATATTACTACAGACTCTGTGTTTGTGTTTTCTGGATATTATCGATGGAATTTATTGTTTTGAATGTTTTAGTCAGGGAACATTTAATTCTGTACCATTGATATACTAATTGGCTCACATGGGAACACCAGCTCTACACATTCGTAT
Source organism: Lepus oiostolus (assembly GCA_036325905.1). NCBI lineage: Eukaryota > Metazoa > Chordata > Mammalia > Lagomorpha > Leporidae > Lepus > Lepus oiostolus. The sequence goes on from CM070804.1 coordinate 1,391,626, forward strand.
CTTCTAGGGAGAAAGCTAGAGGAACTGTGACAAACAAACATGAAATTTCTGTTTGTATAGATGACATTAAATGCACTTGCCTAACCAAAAGACTTTGCTTTTCTCCAAAACCATTTTTACTCTGATTTTCTCAGCCCATTGCATACTAATTCCACACCAGTTTGTACGGATATAACTGGATTAAACCAGAAATATCCGGTTGTGTTTTGGCTAACTCAATCAGAAATATTGCTACAGCCTCTGTGTTTGTGTTTTCTGGATATTATCGATGGACTTTATTGTTTTGAATGTTTTTATCAGGGAACATTTCATTTTGTACCGTAGAAACACTAATCGGTTCCACATGGAGACACCAGCTCTACACATTCGTATTTTCTAGGGAGAAAGCTAGAAGAACTACGGCAAACAAACATGATATTTCCTTTTGTATAGATGACATTTTATGCACTTGCCTAATGAAAAGACTTTGCTTTTCTCCAAAACCATTTTCACTGTGATTTTCTCAGTGCATTACATACGAATTCCACCTAGTGTGTCCGGATATAACTGGATGAAACCAGAAATATCCGGTTTTGTTTTGCCTAACTCAATCCGAAATATTGTGAAAGCCTCTGTGTTTGTGTTTTCTGGATATTATCGACGGACTTTATTGTTTTGAATGTTTTTATCAGGGAACATTTCATTTTGTACTGTAGAAACACTAATAGGTTCATCATGGGGACACCAGCTCTACACACTCCTATTTTGTAAGGAGAGGAACTGCGGCAAACAAACATGATATTTCTGTTTGTATCGATGACATTTTATGCACTTGCCTAAAGAAAAGACTTTGCTTTTCTCCAAAACCTTTTTTTATTTTGATTTTCTCGGTCCATTGCATACGTATTCCACACCAGTTTGTCCGGATTTGACTGGATGAAATCAGAAATATCTGGTTGTGTTTTGGCTAACTCAATCCCAGATATTGCTGCAGCCTATGTGTTTGTGTATTCCTGATATTATCCATGGACTTTATTGTTCTGAATGTTTTTTGTCAGGGAACATTTAATTTTGCTTGGAATCACTAATTGGTTCCACAAGGAGACAAGCTCTACACATTCGTATTTTCTAGGGAGAAAGCTAGAGGAACTGCAAAAAACAAACATGATATTTCTGTTTGTATAGATGACATTTTATGCACCTACCTACTGAAACGACTTTGCTTTTCTCCAAAACCGTTTTTACTGTGATTTTCTAGGTCCATTACATCCGAATTCCACCAAACTTTGTCTGGATATGACTGGATGAAACCAGAAATATCCGGTTTTGTTTTTGCTAACTAAATCCCAGATATTGCTACAGCCTCTGTGTTTGTGATTTCTGGATATTATCGATGGACTTGATGGTTTTGAATGTTTTTTATCAGGGAGCGTTTAATTTTGTGCTGGGAAAAACTAATTGGTTCCACATGGAGACACCAGCTCTACATATTCGTATTTTCTAGGGAGAAAGCTAGAGGAACTGCTGCAAACAAACATGATATTTCTGTTTGTATAGATGACATTTCATGCACTTTCCTAATGAAAAGACTTTGCTTTTCTCCAAAACCATTTTTACTGTGATTTTCTCGGTCCATTGCATACGAATTCCACCACACTTTGTCCGGATATGAGTGGAAGAAACCAGAAATATCCGGTTGTGTTGTGGCTTACTATATCCCAGATATTGCTACAGCCTCAGTGTCTGAGTTTTCTGGATATTATCAAAGGCCTTTATTGTTTTGAATCTTTTTATCAGTGAACATTTAATTTTGTGCTGGGAAACACTACGTGGTTCCACATGGAGACACCAGCTCTACACATATGTATATTCTAGGTAGAAATCTAGAGGAAATTCGACAAACAAATATGATATTTCTGTTTGTATCGATGACATTTTATGCACTTGCCTAAAGAAAAGACTTTGCTTTTCTCCAAAACCTTTATTACTGTGATTTTCTCGATCCGTTGCATACGAATTCCACACCAGTTTGTCCGGATATGACTGGATGAAACAGGAAATATCCGGTTGTGTTTTGGCTAACTCAATTCCAGATATTGCTACAGACTCTGTGTTTGTGTTTTCTGGATATTATCGATGGACTTTATTGTTTTGAATGTTTTAGTCAGGGAACATTTAATTCTGTACCATTGATACACTAATTGGCTCACATGGGAACACCCGCTCTACACATTCATATTTTCTAGGGAGAAAGCTAGAGGAACTGTTGCAAACAAACATGATATTTCTGTTTGTATAGATGACATTTTATGCACCTACCTACTGAAACGACTTTGCTTTTCTCCAAAACCATTTTTACTGTGATTTTCTAGGTCCATTACATCCGAATTCCACCAAACTTTGTCTGGATATGACTGGATGAAACCAGAAATATCCGGTTTTGTTTTTGCTAACTAAATCCCAGATATTGCTACAGCCTCTGTGTTTGTGATTTCTGGATATTATCGATGGACTTGATGGTTTTGAATGTTTTTTATCAGGGAGCGTTTAATTTTGTGCTGGGAAAAACTAATTGGTTCCACATGGAGACACCAGCTCTACATATTCGTATTTTCTAGGGAGAAAGCTAGAGGAACTGCTGCAAACAAACATGATATTTCTGTTTGTATAGATGACATTTCATGCACTTTCCTAATGAAAAGACTTTGCTTTTCTCCAAAACCATTTCTACTGTGATTTTCTCGGTCCATTGCATACGAATTCCACCACACTTTGTCCGGATATGAGTGGAAGAAACCAGAAATATCCGGTTGTGTTGTGGCTTACTATATCCCAGATATTGCTACAGCCTCAGTGTCTGAGTTTTCTGGATATTATCAAAGGCCTTTATTGTTTTGAATCTTTTTATCAGTGAACATTTAATTTTGTGCTGGGAAACACTACGTGGTTCCACATGGAGACACCAGCTCTACACATATGTATATTCTAGGTAGAAATCTAGAGGAAATTCGACAAACAAATATGATATTTCTGTTTGTATCGATGACATTTTATGCACTTGCCTAAAGAAAAGACTTTGCTTTTCTCCAAAACCTTTATTACTGTGATTTTCTCGATCCGTTGCATACGAATTCCACACCAGTTTGTCCGGATATGACTGGATGAAACCGGAAATATCCAGTTGTGTTTTTGCTAACTCCATCCCAGATATTGCTACATCCTCTGTGTTTGTGTTTTGTGGATATTATGGATGTGCTTTATAGTTTTGAATATTTTTATCAGGGAACATTTAATTTTGGACCGTAGATACATTAATTGGTTCCACATGGAGACACCAGCTCTACACATTCGTATTTTCTAGGAAGAAATCTAGAGGAACTGAGGCAAACATACATGATATTTCTATTTGTATAGATGACATTTTTTCACTTGCCAAAAGAAAATACTTTGCTTTTCTCAAAAACCATTTTTTCTGTGATTTTCTCGGTCCAAGGCATATGAACTCCACACCATTTTGTCCGGATATGACTGGATGAAACAAGAAATATCCGGTTGTGTTTTGGCTTGCTAAATTCCAGATATTGCTACAGCTTCTGTGTTTGTGTTTTCTGGATATTATCGAAGGACTTTATTGTTTTGAATGCTTTTATCAGGTATCATTTAATTTTGTACCGTAGAAACACTAATTGGTTCCACATGGAGACACCAGCTCTACACATTCTTATTTTCTAAGTAGAAAGCTAGAGGAACTGTGGCAAACAAACATCATATTTCTGTTTGTACAGATGACATTTTATGCACTTGCCTAAAGAAAAGACTTTGCTTTTCCCCAAAATCATTTCTACTGTGGTTTTCTCGTTCCATTGCATAAGAATACCACACTAGTTTCTCCGGATATGACGGGATTAAACCAGAAATATCCGGTTGTGTTTTGGCTAACTCAATCCCAGATATTGCTACAGCCTCTGTGTTTGTGTATTGCTGATATTATCGATGGACTTTATTGTTTTGAATGTTTTTATCAGGAAACATTTACTTTTGGACTGTTGAAACACTAATTGGTTCCACATGGAGAAACAAATTCCACACATTCGTATTTTCTGGGAGAAAGCTAGAGGAACTGCGGCAAAGAAACAACATATTTCTGTTTGTATAGATGACATTTTATGCACTTTCCTAACAAAAAGACATTGCTTTTCTTCAAAACCACTTTTACTGTGATTTTCTCGGTCCATTGCATACGAACTCCACACAACTATGTCTGGATATGACTGGATGAAACCGGAAATATCCAGTTGTTTTTTGGCTTACTCAATCCCAGATATTGCTACAGCTTCTGTTTTTGTGTTTTCCAGATGTTGTCGATGGACTTTATTGTTTTGAATGTTTTTTTTGTTGGGGAACATTTTATTTTGAGCTTGGATACAGTAATTGGTTCCAAATGGAGACACCAGCTCTACATATTCGTATTGTCTAGGTAGAAAGCTAGAGGAACTGCGACAAATAAAATGATATTTCTGTTTGTATAGATGACATTTTATGCACTTGCCCAACGAAAAGACTTTGCTTTTCTCCAAAACCACTTTTCCTGTGATTTTCTCGGTCCGTTGCATACGAATTCCACACCAGTTTGTCCGGAAATGACTGGATGAAACCGGAAATATCCAGTTGTGTTTTGGCTAACTCAATTCCAGATATTACTACAGACTCTGTGTTTGTGTTTTCTGGATATTATCGATGGAATTTATTGTTTTGAATGTTTTAGTCAGGGAACATTTAATTCTGTACCATTGATATACTAATTGGCTCACATGGGAACACCAGCTCTACACATTCGTATCTTCTAGGGAGAAAGCTAGAGGAACTGTGACAAACAAACATGAAATTTCTGTTTGTATAGATGACATTAAATGCACTTGCCTAACCAAAAGACTTTGCTTTTCTCCAAAACCATTTTCACTCTGATTTTCTCAGCCCATTGCATACTAATTCCACACCAGTTTGTACGGATATAACTGGATTAAACCAGAAATATCCGGTTGTGTTTTGGCTAACTCAATCAGAAATATTGCTACAGCCTCTGTGTTTGTGTTTTCTGGATATTATCGATGGACTTTATTGTTTTGAATGTTTTTATCAGGGAACATTTCATTTTGTACCATAGAAACACTAATCGGTTCCACATGGAGACACCAGCTCTACACATTCGTATTTTCTAGGGAGAAAGCTAGAAGAACTACGGCAAACAAACATGATATTTCCTTTTGTATAGATGACATTTTATGCACTTGCCTAATGAAAAGACTTTGCTTTTCTCCAAAACCATTTTCACTGTGATTTTCTCAGTGCATTACATACGAATTCCACCTAGTGTGTCCGGATATAACTGGATGAAACCAGAAATATCCGGTTTTGTTTTGCCTAACTCAATCCGAAATATTGTGAAAGCCTCTGTGTTTGTGTTTTCTGGATATTATCGACGGACTTTATTGTTTTGAATGTTTTTATCAGGGAACATTTCATTTTGTACTGTAGAAACACTAATAGGTTCATCATGGGGACACCAGCTCTACACACTCCTATTTTGTAAGGAGAGGAACTGCGGCAAACAAACATGATATTTCTGTTTGTATCGATGACATTTTATGCACTTGCCTAAAGAAAAGACTTTGCTTTTCTCCAAAACCTTTTTTTATTTTGATTTTCTCGGTCCATTGCATACGTATTCCACACCAGTTTGTCCGGATTTGACTGGATGAAATCAGAAATATCTGGTTGTGTTTTGGCTAACTCAATCCCAGATATTGCTGCAGCCTATGTGTTTGTGTATTCCTGATATTATCCATGGACTTTATTGTTCTGAATGTTTTTTGTCAGGGAACATTTAATTTTGCTTGGAATCACTAATTGGTTCCACAAGGAGACAAGCTCTACACATTCGTATTTTCTAGGGAGAAAGCTAGAGGAACTGCAAAAAACAAACATGATATTTCTGTTTGTATAGATGACATTTTATGCACCTACCTACTGAAACGACTTTGCTTTTCTCCAAAACCATTTTTACTGTGATTTTCTAGGTCCATTACATCCGAATTCCACCAAACTTTGTCTGGATATGACTGGATGAAACCAGAAATATCCGGTTTTGTTTTTGCTAACTAAATCCCAGATATTGCTACAGCCTCTGTGTTTGTGATTTCTGGATATTATCGATGGACTTGATGGTTTTGAATGTTTTTTATCAGGGAGCGTTTAATTTTGTGCTGGGAAAAACTAATTGGTTCCACATGGAGACACCAGCTCTACATATTCGTATTTTCTAGGGAGAAAGCTAGAGGAACTGCTGCAAACAAACATGATATTTCTGTTTGTATAGATGACATTTCATGCACTTTCCTAATGAAAAGACTTTGCTTTTCTCCAAAACCATTTTTACTGTGATTTTCTCGGTCCATTGCATACGAATTCCACCACACTTTGTCCGGATATGAGTGGAAGAAACCAGAAATATCCGGTTGTGTTGTGGCTTACTATATCCCAGATATTGCTACAGCCTCAGTGTCTGAGTTTTCTGGATATTATCAATGGCCTTTATTGTTTTGAATCTTTTTATCAGTGAACATTTAATTTTGTGCTGGGAAACACTACGTGGTTCCACATGGAGACACCAGCTCTACACATATGTATATTCTAGGTAGAAATCTAGAGGAAATTCGACAAACAAATATGATATTTCTGTTTGTATCGATGACATTTTATGCACTTGCCTAAAGAAAAGACTTTGCTTTTCTCCAAAACCTTTATTACTGTGATTTTCTCGATCCGTTGCATACGAATTCCACACCAGTTTGTCCGGATATGACTGGATGAAACCGGAAATATCCGGTTGTGTTTTGGCTAACTCAATTCCAGATATTGCTACAGACTCTGTGTTTGTGTTTTCTGGATATTATCGATGGACTTTATTGTTTTGAATGTTTTAGTCAGGGAACATTTAATTCTGTACCATTGATACACTAATTGGCTCACATGGGAACACCCGCTCTACACATTCATATTTTCTAGGGAGAAAGCTAGAGGAACTGTTGCAAACAAACATGATATTTCTGTTTGTATAGATGACATTTTATGCACCTACCTACTGAAACGACTTTGCTTTTCTCCAAAACCATTTTTACTGTGATTTTCTAGGTCCATTACATCCGAATTCCACCAAACTTTGTCTGGATATGACTGGATGAAACCAGAAATATCCGGTTTTGTTTTTGCTAACTAAATCCCAGATATTGCTACAGCCTCTGTGTTTGTGATTTCTGGATATTATCGATGGACTTGATGGTTTTGAATGTTTTTTATCAGGGAGCGTTTAATTTTGTGCTGGGAAAAACTAATTGGTTCCACATGGAGACACCAGCTCTACATATTCGTATTTTCTAGGGAGAAAGCTAGAGGAACTGCTGCAAACAAACATGATATTTCTGTTTGTATAGATGACATTTCATGCACTTTCCTAATGAAAAGACTTTGCTTTTCTCCAAAACCATTTCTACTGTGATTTTCTCGGTCCATTGCATACGAATTCCACCACACTTTGTCCGGATATGAGTGGAAGAAACCAGAAATATCCGGTTGTGTTGTGGCTTACTATATCCCAGATATTGCTACAGCCTCAGTGTCTGAGTTTTCTGGATATTATCAAAGGCCTTTATTGTTTTGAATCTTTTTATCAGTGAACATTTAATTTTGTGCTGGGAAACACTACGTGGTTCCACATGGAGACACCAGCTCTACACATATGTATATTCTAGGTAGAAATCTAGAGGAAATTCGACAAACAAATATGATATTTCTGTTTGTATCGATGACATTTTATGCACTTGCCTAAAGAAAAGACTTTGCTTTTCTCCAAAACCTTTATTACTGTGATTTTCTCGATCCGTTGCATACGAATTCCACACCAGTTTGTCCGGATATGACTGGATGAAACCGGAAATATCCAGTTGTGTTTTTGCTAACTCCATCCCAGATATTGCTACATCCTCTGTGTTTGTGTTTTGTGGATATTATGGACGTGCTTTATAGTTTTGAATATTTTTATCAGGGAACATTTAATTTTGGACCGTAGATACATTAATTGGTTCCACATGGAGACACCAGCTCTACACATTCGTATTTTCTAGGAAGAAATCTAGAGGAACTGAGGCAAACATACATGATATTTCTATTTGTATAGATGACATTTTTTCACTTGCCAAAAGAAAATACTTTGCTTTTCTCAAAAACCATTTTTACTGTGATTTTCTCGGTCCAAGGCATATGAACTCCACACCATTTTGTCCGGATATGACTGGATGAAACAAGAAATATCCGGTTGTGTTTTGGCTTGCTAAATTCCAGATATTGCTACAGCTTCTGTGTTTGTGTTTTCTGGATATTATCGAAGGACTTTATTGTTTTGAATGCTTTTATCAGGTATCATTTAATTTTGTACCGTAGAAACACTAATTGGTTCCACATGGAGACACCAGCTCTACACATTCTTATTTTCTAAGTAGAAAGCTAGAGGAACTGTGGCAAACAAACATCATATTTCTGTTTGTACAGATGACATTTTATGCACTTGCCTAAAGAAAAGACTTTGCTTTTCCCCAAAATCATTTCTACTGTGGTTTTCTCGTTCCATTGCATAAGAATACCACACTAGTTTCTCCGGATATGACGGGATTAAACCAGAAATATCCGGTTGTGTTTTGGCTAACTCAATCCCAGATATTGCTACAGCCTCTGTGTTTGTGTATTGCTGATATTATCGATGGACTTTATTGTTTTGAATGTTTTTATCAGGAAACATTTACTTTTGGACTGTTGAAACACTAATTGGTTCCACATGGAGAAACAAATTCCACACATTCGTATTTTCTGGGAGAAAGCTAGAGGAACTGCGGCAAAGAAACAACATATTTCTGTTTGTATAGATGACATTTTATGCACTTTCCTAACAAAAAGACATTGCTTTTCTTCAAAACCACTTTTACTGTGATTTTCTCGGTCCATTGCATACGAACTCCACACAACTTTGTCTGGATATGACTGGATGAAACCGGAAATATCCAGTTGTTTTTTGGCTTACTCAATCCCAGATATTGCTACAGCTTCTGTTTTTGTGTTTTCCAGATGTTGTCGATGGACTTTATTGTTTTGAATGTTTTTTTTGTTGGGGAACATTTTATTTTGAGCTTGGATACAGTAATTGGTTCCAAATGGAGACACCAGCTCTACATATTCGTATTGTCTAGGTAGAAAGCTAGAGGAACTGCGACAAATAAAATGATATTTCTGTTTGTATAGATGACATTTTATGCACTTGCCCAACGAAAAGACTTTGCTTTTCTCCAAAACCACTTTTCCTGTGATTTTCTCGGTCCGTTGCATACGAATTCCACACCAGTTTGTCCGGAAATGACTGGATGAAACCGGAAATATCCAGTTGTGTTTTGGCTAACTCAATTCCAGATATTACTACAGACTCTGTGTTTGTGTTTTCTGGATATTATCGATGGAATTTATTGTTTTGAATGTTTTAGTCAGGGAACATTTAATTCTGTACCATTGATATACTAATTGGCTCACATGGGAACACCAGCTCTACACATTCGTATCTTCTAGGGAGAAAGCTAGAGGAACTGTGACAAACAAACATGAAATTTCTGTTTGTATAGATGACATTAAATGCACTTGCCTAACCAAAAGACTTTGCTTTTCTCCAAAACCATTTTTACTCTGATTTTCTCAGCCCATTGCATACTAATTCCACACCAGTTTGTACGGATATAACTGGATTAAACCAGAAATATCCGGTTGTGTTTTGGCTAACTCAATCAGAAATATTGCTACAGCCTCTGTGTTTGTGTTTTCTGGATATTATCGATGGACTTTATTGTTTTGAATGTTTTTATCAGGGAACATTTCATTTTGTACCGTAGAAACACTAATCGGTTCCACATGGAGACACCAGCTCTACACATTCGTATTTTCTAGGGAGAAAGCTAGAAGAACTACGGCAAACAAACATGATATTTCCTTTTGTATAGATGACATTTTATGCACTTGCCTAATGAAAAGACTTTGCTTTTCTCCAAAACCATTTTCACTGTGATTTTCTCAGTGCATTACATACGAATTCCACCTAGTGTGTCCGGATATAACTGGATGAAACCAGAAATATCCGGTTTTGTTTTGCCTAACTCAATCCGAAATATTGTGAAAGCCTCTGTGTTTGTGTTTTCTGGATATTATCGACGGACTTTATTGTTTTGAATGTTTTTATCAGGGAACATTTCATTTTGTACTGTAGAAACACTAATAGGTTCATCATGGGGACACCAGCTCTACACACTCCTATTTTGTAAGGAGAGGAACTGCGGCAAACAAACATGATATTTCTGTTTGTATCGATGACATTTTATGCACTTGCCTAAAGAAAAGACTTTGCTTTTCTCCAAAACCTTTTTTTATTTTGATTTTCTCGGTCCATTGCATACGTATTCCACACCAGTTTGTCCGGATTTGACTGGATGAAATCAGAAATATCCGGTTGTGTTTTGGCTAACTCAATCCCAGATATTGCTGCAGCCTATGTGTTTGTGTATTCCTGATATTATCCATGGACTTTATTGTTCTGAATGTTTTTTGTCAGGGAACATTTAATTTTGCTTGGAATCACTAATTGGTTCCACAAGGAGACAAGCTCTACACATTCGTATTTTCTAGGGAGAAAGCTAGAGGAACTGCAAAAAACAAACATGATATTTCTGTTTGTATAGATGACATTTTATGCACCTACCTACTGAAACGACTTTGCTTTTCTCCAAAACCATTTTTACTGTGATTTTCTAGGTCCATTACATCCGAATTCCACCAAACTTTGTCTGGATATGACTGGATGAAACCAGAAATATCCGGTTTTGTTTTTGCTAACTAAATCCCAGATATTGCTACAGCCTCTGTGTTTGTGATTTCTGGATATTATCGATGGACTTGATGGTTTTGAATGTTTTTTATCAGGGAGCGTTTAATTTTGTGCTGGGAAAAACTAATTGGTTCCACATGGAGACACCAGCTCTACATATTCGTATTTTCTAGGGAGAAAGCTAGAGGAACTGCTGCAAACAAACATGATATTTCTGTTTGTATAGATGACATTTCATGCACTTTCCTAATGAAAAGACTTTGCTTTTCTCCAAAACCATTTTTACTGTGATTTTCTCGGTCCATTGCATACGAATTCCACCACACTTTGTCCGGATATGAGTGGAAGAAACCAGAAATATCCGGTTGTGTTGTGGCTTACTATATCCCAGATATTGCTACAGCCTCAGTGTCTGAGTTTTCTGGATATTATCAATGGCCTTTATTGTTTTGAATCTTTTTATCAGTGAACATTTAATTTTGTGCTGGGAAACACTACGTGGTTCCACATGGAGACACCAGCTCTACACATATGTATATTCTAGGTAGAAATCTAGAGGAAATTCGACAAACAAATATGATATTTCTGTTTGTATCGATGACATTTTATGCACTTGCCTAAAGAAAAGACTTTGCTTTTCTCCAAAACCTTTATTACTGTGATTTTCTCGATCCGTTGCATACGAATTCCACACCAGTTTGTCCGGATATGACTGGATGAAACCGGAAATATCCGGTTGTGTTTTGGCTAACTCAATTCCAGATATTGCTACAGACTCTGTGTTTGTGTTTTCTGGATATTATCGATGGACTTTATTGTTTTGAATGTTTTAGTCAGGGAACATTTAATTCTGTACCATTGATACACTAATTGGCTCACATGGGAACACCCGCTCTACACATTCATATTTTCTAGGGAGAAAGCTAGAGGAACTGTTGCAAACAAACATGATATTTCTGTTTGTATAGATGACATTTTATGCACCTACCTACTGAAACGACTTTGCTTTTCTCCAAAACCATTTTTACTGTGATTTTCTAGGTCCATTACATCCGAATTCCACCAAACTTTGTCTGGATATGACTGGATGAAACCAGAAATATCCGGTTTTGTTTTTGCTAACTAAATCCCAGATATTGCTACAGCCTCTGTGTTTGTGATTTCTGGATATTATCGATGGACTTGATGGTTTTGAATGTTTTTTATCAGGGAGCGTTTAATTTTGTGCTGGGAAAAACTAATTGGTTCCACATGGAGACACCAGCTCTACATATTCGTATTTTCTAGGGAGAAAGCTAGAGGAACTGCTGCAAACAAACATGATATTTCTGTTTGTATAGATGACATTTCATGCACTTTCCTAATGAAAAGACTTTGCTTTTCTCCAAAACCATTTCTACTGTGATTTTCTCGGTCCATTGCATACGAATTCCACCACACTTTGTCCGGATATGAGTGGAAGAAACCAGAAATATCCGGTTGTGTTGTGGCTTACTATATCCCAGATATTGCTACAGCCTCAGTGTCTGAGTTTTCTGGATATTATCAAAGGCCTTTATTGTTTTGAATCTTTTTATCAGTGAACATTTAATTTTGTGCTGGGAAACACTACGTGGTTCCACATGGAGACACCAGCTCTACACATATGTATATTCTAGGTAGAAATCTAGAGGAAATTCGACAAACAAATATGATATTTCTGTTTGTATCGATGACATTTTATGCACTTGCCTAAAGAAAAGACTTTGCTTTTCTCCAAAACCTTTATTACTGTGATTTTCTCGATCCGTTGCATACGAATTCCACACCAGTTTGTCCGGATATGACTGGATGAAACCGGAAATATCCAGTTGTGTTTTTGCTAACTCCATCCCAGATATTGCTACATCCTCTGTGTTTGTGTTTTGTGGATATTATGGACGTGCTTTATAGTTTTGAATATTTTTATCAGGGAACATTTAATTTTGGACCGTAGATACATTAATTGGTTCCACATGGAGACACCAGCTCTACACATTCGTATTTTCTAGGAAGAAATCTAGAGGAACTGAGGCAAACATACATGATATTTCTATTTGTATAGATGACATTTTTTCACTTGCCAAAAGAAAATACTTTGCTTTTCTCAAAAACCATTTTTACTGTGATTTTCTCGGTCCAAGGCATATGAACTCCACACCATTTTGTCCGGATATGACTGGATGAAACAAGAAATATCCGGTTGTGTTTTGGCTTGCTAAATTCCAGATATTGCTACAGCTTCTGTGTTTGTGTTTTCTGGATATTATCGAAGGACTTTATTGTTTTGAATGCTTTTATCAGGTATCATTTAATTTTGTACCGTAGAAACACTAATTGGTTCCACATGGAGACACCAGCTCTACACATTCTTATTTTCTAAGTAGAAAGCTAGAGGGACTGTGGCAAACAAACATCATATTTCTGTTTGTACAGATGACATTTTATGCACTTGCCTAAAGAAAAGACTTTGCTTTTCCCCAAAATCATTTCTACTGTGGTTTTCTCGTTCCATTGCATAAGAATACCACACTAGTTTCTCCGGATATGACGGGATTAAACCAGAAATATCCGGTTGTGTTTTGGCTAACTCAATCCCAGATATTGCTACAGCCTCTGTGTTTGTGTATTGCTGATATTATCGATGGACTTTATTGTTTTGAATGTTTTTATCAGGAAACATTTACTTTTGGACTGTTGAAACACTAATTGGTTCCACATGGAGAAACAAATTCCACACATTCGTATTTTCTGGGATAAAGCTAGAGGAACTGCGGCAAAGAAACATCATATTTCTGTTTGTATAGATGACATTTTATGCACTTTCCTAACAAAAAGACATTGCTTTTCTTCAAAACCACTTTTACTGTGATTTTCTCGGTCCGTTGCATACGAACTCCACACAACTTTGTCTGGATATGACTGGATGAAACCGGAAATATCCAGTTGTTTTTTGGCTTACTCAATCCCAGATATTGCTACAGCTTCTGTTTTTGTGTTTTCCAGATGTTGTCGATGGACTTTATTGTTTTGAATGTTTTTTTTTGTTGGGGAACATTTTATTTTGAGCTTGGATACAGTAATTGGTTCCAAATGGAGACACCAGCTCTACATATTCGTATTGTCTAGGTAGAAAGCTAGAGGAACTGCGACAAATAAAATGATATTTCTGTTTGTATAGATGACATTTTATGCACTTGCCCAACGAAAAGACTTTGCTTTTCTCCAAAACCACTTTTCCTGTGATTTTCTCGGTCCGTTGCATACGAATTCCACACCAGTTTGTCCGGAAATGACTGGATGAAACCGGAAATATCCAGTTGTGTTTTGGCTAACTCAATTCCAGATATTACTACAGACTCTGTGTTTGTGTTTTCTGGATATTATCGATGGAATTTATTGTTTTGAATGTTTTAGTCAGGGAACATTTAATTCTGTACCATTGATATACTAATTGGCTCACATGGGAACACCAGCTCTACACATTCGTATCTTCTAGGGAGAAAGCTAGAGGAACTGTGACAAACAAACATGAAATTTCTGTTTGTATAGATGACATTAAATGCACTTGCCTAACCAAAAGACTTTGCTTTTCTCCAAAACCATTTTTACTCTGATTTTCTCAGCCCATTGCATACTAATTCCACACCAGTTTATACGGATATAACTGGATTAAACCAGAAATATCCGGTTGTGTTTTGGCTAACTCAATCAGAAATATTGCTACAGCCTCTGTGTTTGTGTTTTCTGGATATTATCGATGGACTTTATTGTTTTGAATGTTTTTATCAGGGAACATTTCATTTTGTACCGTAGAAACACTAATCGGTTCCACATGGAGACACCAGCTCTACACATTCGTATTTTCTAGGGAGAAAGCTAGAAGAACTACGGCAAACAAACATGATATTTCCTTTTGTATAGATGACATTTTATGCACTTGCCTAATGAAAAGACTTTGCTTTTCTCCAAAACCATTTTCACTGTGATTTTCTCAGTGCATTACATACGAATTCCACCTAGTGTGTCCGGATATAACTGGATGAAACCAGAAATATCCGGTTTTGTTTTGCCTAACTCAATCCGAAATATTGTGAAAGCCTCTGTGTTTGTGTTTTCTGGATATTATCGACGGACTTTATTGTTTTGAATGTTTTTATCAGGGAACATTTCATTTTGTACTGTAGAAACACTAATAGGTTCATCATGGGGACACCAGCTCTACACACTCCTATTTTGTAAGGAGAGGAACTGCGGCAAACAAACATGATATTTCTGTTTGTATCGATGACATTTTATGCACTTGCCTAAAGAAAAGACTTTGCTTTTCTCCAAAACCTTTTTTTATTTTGATTTTCTCGGTCCATTGCATACGTATTCCACACCAGTTTGTCCGGATTTGACTGGATGAAATCAGAAATATCTGGTTGTGTTTTGGCTAACTCAATCCCAGATATTGCTGCAGCCTATGTGTTTGTGTATTCCTGATATTATCCATGGACTTTATTGTTCTGAATGTTTTTTGTCAGGGAACATTTAATTTTGCTTGGAATCACTAATTGGTTCCACAAGGAGACAAGCTCTACACATTCGTATTTTCTAGGGAGAAAGCTAGAGGAACTGCAAAAAACAAACATGATATTTCTGTTTGTATAGATGACATTTTATGCACCTACCTACTGAAACGACTTTGCTTTTCTCCAAAACCATTTTTACTGTGATTTTCTAGGTCCATTACATCCGAATTCCACCAAACTTTGTCTGGATATGACTGGATGAAACCAGAAATATCCGGTTTTGTTTTTGCTAACTAAATCCCAGATATTGCTACAGCCTCTGTGTTTGTGATTTCTGGATATTATCGATGGACTTGATGGTTTTGAATGTTTTTTATCAGGGAGCGTTTAATTTTGTGCTGGGAAAAACTAATTGGTTCCACATGGAGACACCAGCTCTACATATTCGTATTTTCTAGGGAGAAAGCTAGAGGAACTGCTGCAAACAAACATGATATTTCTGTTTGTATAGATGACATTTCATGCACTTTCCTAATGAAAAGACTTTGCTTTTCTCCAAAACCATTTTTACTGTGATTTTCTCGGTCCATTGCATACGAATTCCACCACACTTTGTCCGGATATGAGTGGAAGAAACCAGAAATATCCGGTTGTGTTGTGGCTTACTATATCCCAGATATTGCTACAGCCTCAGTGTCTGAGTTTTCTGGATATTATCAATGGCCTTTATTGTTTTGAATCTTTTTATCAGTGAACATTTAATTTTGTGCTGGGAAACACTACGTGGTTCCACATGGAGACACCAGCTCTACACATATGTATATTCTAGGTAGAAATCTAGAGGAAATTCGACAAACAAATATGATATTTCTGTTTGTATCGATGACATTTTATGCACTTGCCTAAAGAAAAGACTTTGCTTTTCTCCAAAACCTTTATTACTGTGATTTTCTCGATCCGTTGCATACGAATTCCACACCAGTTTGTCCGGATATGACTGGATGAAACCGGAAATATCCGGTTGTGTTTTGGCTAACTCAATTCCAGATATTGCTACAGACTCTGTGTTTGTGTTTTCTGGATATTATCGATGGACTTTATTGTTTTGAATGTTTTAGTCAGGGAACATTTAATTCTGTACCATTGATACACTAATTGGCTCACATGGGAACACCCGCTCTACACATTCATATTTTCTAGGGAGAAAGCTAGAGGAACTGTTGCAAACAAACATGATATTTCTGTTTGTATAGATGACATTTTATGCACCTACCTACTGAAACGACTTTGCTTTTCTCCAAAACCATTTTTACTGTGATTTTCTAGGTCCATTACATCCGAATTCCACCAAACTTTGTCTGGATATGACTGGATGAAACCAGAAATATCCGGTTTTGTTTTTGCTAACTAAATCCCAGATATTGCTACAGCCTCTGTGCTTGTGATTTCTGGATATTATCGATGGACTTGATGGTTTTGAATGTTTTTTATCAGGGAGCGTTTAATTTTGTGCTGGGAAAAACTAATTGGTTCCACATGGAGACACCAGCTCTACATATTCATATTTTCTAGGGAGAAAGCTAGAGGAACTGCTGCAAACAAACATGATATTTCTGTTTGTATAGATGACATTTCATGCACTTTCCTAATGAAAAGACTTTGCTTTTCTCCAAAACCATTTCTACTGTGATTTTCTCGGTCCATTGCATACGAATTCCACCACACTTTGTCCGGATATGAGTGGAAGAAACCAGAAATATCCGGTTGTGTTGTGGCTTACTATATCCCAGATATTGCTACAGCCTCAGTGTCTGAGTTTTCTGGATATTATCAAAGGCCTTTATTGTTTTGAATCTTTTTATCAGTGAACATTTAATTTTGTGCTGGGAAACACTACGTGGTTCCACATGGAGACACCAGCTCTACACATATGTATATTCTAGGTAGAAATCTAGAGGAAATTCGACAAACAAATATGATATTTCTGTTTGTATCGATGACATTTTATGCACTTGCCTAAAGAAAAGACTTTGCTTTTCTCCAAAACCTTTATTACTGTGATTTTCTCGATCCGTTGCATACGAATTCCACACCAGTTTGTCCGGATATGACTGGATGAAACCGGAAATATCCAGTTGTGTTTTTGCTAACTCCATCCCAGATATTGCTACATCCTCTGTGTTTGTGTTTTGTGGATATTATGGACGTGCTTTATAGTTTTGAATATTTTTATCAGGGAACATTTAATTTTGGACCGTAGATACATTAATTGGTTCCACATGGAGACACCAGCTCTACACATTCGTATTTTCTAGGAAGAAATCTAGAGGAACTGAGGCAAACATACATGATATTTCTATTTGTATAGATGACATTTTTTCACTTGCCAAAAGAAAATACTTTGCTTTTCTCAAAAACCATTTTTACTGTGATTTTCTCGGTCCAAGGCATATGAACTCCACACCATTTTGTCCGGATATGACTGGATGAAACAAGAAATATCCGGTTGTGTTTTGGCTTGCTAAATTCCAGATATTGCTACAGCTTCTGTGTTTGTGTTTTCTGGATATTATCGAAGGACTTTATTGTTTTGAATGCTTTTATCAGGTATCATTTAATTTTGTACCGTAGAAACACTAATTGGTTCCACATGGAGACACCAGCTCTACACATTCTTATTTTCTAAGTAGAAAGCTAGAGGGACTGTGGCAAACAAACATCATATTTCTGTTTGTACAGATGACATTTTATGCACTTGCCTAAAGAAAAGACTTTGCTTTTCCCCAAAATCATTTCTACTGTGGTTTTCTCGTTCCATTGCATAAGAATACCACACTAGTTTCTCCGGATATGACGGGATTAAACCAGAAATATCCGGTTGTGTTTTGGCTAACTCAATCCCAGATATTGCTACAGCCTCTGTGTTTGTGTATTGCTGATATTATCGATGGACTTTATTGTTTTGAATGTTTTTATCAGGAAACATTTACTTTTGGACTGTTGAAACACTAATTGGTTCCACATGGAGAAACAAATTCCACACATTCGTATTTTCTGGGAGAAAGCTAGAGGAACTGCGGCAAAGAAACATCATATTTCTGTTTGTATAGATGACATTTTATGCACTTTCCTAACAAAAAGACATTGCTTTTCTTCAAAACCACTTTTACTGTGATTTTCTCGGTCCGTTGCATACGAACTCCACACAACTTTGTCTGGATATGACTGGATGAAACCGGAAATATCCAGTTGTTTTTTGGCTTACTCAATCCCAGATATTGCTACAGCTTCTGTTTTTGTGTTTTCCAGATGTTGTCGATGGACTTTATTGTTTTGAATGTTTTTTTTGTTGGGGAACATTTTATTTTGAGCTTGGATACAGTAATTGGTTCCAAATGGAGACACCAGCTCTACATATTCGTATTGTCTAGGTAGAAAGCTAGAGGAACTGCGACAAATAAAATGATATTTCTGTTTGTATAGATGACATTTTATGCACTTGCCCAACGAAAAGACATTGCTTTTCTCCAAAACCACTTTTCCTGTGATTTTCTCGGTCCGTTGCATACGAATTCCACACCAGTTTGTCCGGAAATGACTGGATGAAACCGGAAATATCCAGTTGTGTTTTGGCTAACTCAATTCCAGATATTACTACAGACTCTGTGTTTGTGTTTTCTGGATATTATCGATGGAATTTATTGTTTTGAATGTTTTAGTCAGGGAACATTTAATTCTGTACCATTGATATACTAATTGGCTCACATGGGAACACCAGCTCTACACATTCGTATCTTCTAGGGAGAAAGCTAGAGGAACTGTGACAAACAAACATGAAATTTCTGTTTGTATAGATGACATTAAATGCACTTGCCTAACCAAAAGACTTTGCTTTTCTCCAAAACCATTTTTACTCTGATTTTCTCAGCCCATTGCATACTAATTCCACACCAGTTTGTACGGATATAACTGGATTAAACCAGAAATATCCGGTTGTGTTTTGGCTAACTCAATCAGAAATATTGCTACAGCCTCTGTGTTTGTGTTTTCTGGATATTATCGATGGACTTTATTGTTTTGAATGTTTTTATCAGGGAACATTTCATTTTGTACCGTAGAAACACTAATCGGTTCCACATGGAGACACCAGCTCTACACATTCGTATTTTCTAGGGAGAAAGCTAGAAGAACTACGGCAAACAAACATGATATTTCCTTTTGTATAGATGACATTTTATGCACTTGCCTAATGAAAAGACTTTGCTTTTCTCCAAAACCATTTTCACTGTGATTTTCTCAGTGCATTACATACGAATTCCACCTAGTGTGTCCGGATATAACTGGATGAAACCAGAAATATCCAGTTTTGTTTTGCCTAACTCAATCCGAAATATTGTGAAAGCCTCTGTGTTTGTGTTTTCTGGATATTATCGACGGACTTTATTGTTTTGAATGTTTTTATCAGGGAACATTTCATTTTGTACTGTAGAAACACTAATAGGTTCATCATGGGGACACCAGCTCTACACACTCCTATTTTGTAAGGAGAGGAACTGCGGCAAACAAACATGATATTTCTGTTTGTATCGATGACATTTTATGCACTTGCCTAAAGAAAAGACTTTGCTTTTCTCCAAAACCTTTTTTTATTTTGATTTTCTCGGTCCATTGCATACGTATTCCACACCAGTTTGTCCGGATTTGACTGGATGAAATCAGAAATATCTGGTTGTGTTTTGGCTAACTCAATCCCAGATATTGCTGCAGCCTATGTGTTTGTGTATTCCTGATATTATCCATGGACTTTATTGTTCTGAATGTTTTTTGTCAGGGAACATTTAATTTTGCTTGGAATCACTAATTGGTTCCACAAGGAGACAAGCTCTACACATTCATATTTTCTAGGGAGAAAGCTAGAGGAACTGTTGCAAACAAACATGATATTTCTGTTTGTATAGATGACATTTTATGCACCTACCTACTGAAACGACTTTGCTTTTCTCCAAAACCATTTTTACTGTGATTTTCTAGGTCCATTACATCCGAATTCCACCAAACTTTGTCTGGATATGACTGGATGAAACCAGAAATATCCGGTTTTGTTTTTGCTAACTAAATCCCAGATATTGCTACAGCCTCTGTGTTTGTGATTTCTGGATATTATCGATGGACTTGATGGTTTTGAATGTTTTTTATCAGGGAGCGTTTAATTTTGTGCTGGGAAAAACTAATTGGTTCCACATGGAGACACCAGCTCTACATATTCGTATTTTCTAGGGAGAAAGCTAGAGGAACTGCTGCAAACAAACATGATATTTCTGTTTGTATAGATGACATTTCATGCACTTTCCTAATGAAAAGACTTTGCTTTTCTCCAAAACCATTTTTACTGTGATTTTCTCGGTCCATTGCATACGAATTCCACCACACTTTGTCCGGATATGAGTGGAAGAAACCAGAAATATCCGGTTGTGTTGTGGCTTACTATATCCCAGATATTGCTACAGCCTCAGTGTCTGAGTTTTCTGGATATTATCAATGGCCTTTATTGTTTTGAATCTTTTTATCAGTGAACATTTAATTTTGTGCTGGGAAACACTACGTGGTTCCACATGGAGACACCAGCTCTACACATATGTATATTCTAGGTAGAAATCTAGAGGAAATTCGACAAACAAATATGATATTTCTGTTTGTATCGATGACATTTTATGCACTTGCCTAAAGAAAAGACTTTGCTTTTCTCCAAAACCTTTATGACTGTGATTTTCTCGATCCGTTGCAGACGAATTCCACACCAGTTTGTCCGGATATGACTGGATGAAACCGGAAATATCCGGTTGTGTTTTGGCTAACTCAATTCCAGATATTGCTACAGACTCTGTGTTTGTGTTTTCTGGATATTATCGATGGACTTTCTTGTTTTGAATGTTTTAGTCAGGGAACATTTAATTCTGTACCATTGATACACTAATTGGCTCACATGGGAACACCCGCTCTACACATTCATATTTTCTAGGGAGAAAGCTAGAGGAACTGTTGCAAACAAACATGATATTTCTGTTTGTATAGATGACATTTTATGCACCTACCTACTGAAACGACCTTGCTTTTCTCCAAAACCATTTTTACTGTGATTTTCTAGGTCCATTACATCCGAATTCCACCAAACTTTGTCTGGATATGACTGGATGAAACCAGAAATATCCGGTTTTGTTTTTGCTAACTAAATCCCAGATATTGCTACAGCCTCTGTGTTTGTGATTTCTGGATATTATCGATGGACTTGATGGTTTTGAATGTTTTTTATCAGGGAGCGTTTAATTTTGTGCTGGGAAAAACTAATTGGTTCCACATGGAGACACCAGCTCTACATATTCGTATTTTCTAGGGAGAAAGCTAGAGGAACTGCTGCAAACAAACATG
Organism: Lepus oiostolus; assembly: GCA_036325905.1. NCBI lineage: Eukaryota > Metazoa > Chordata > Mammalia > Lagomorpha > Leporidae > Lepus > Lepus oiostolus. The sequence continues at coordinate 1,413,535 of CM070804.1, forward strand.
ATATTTCTGTTTGTATAGATGACATTTCATGCACTTTCCTAATGAAAAGACTTTGCTTTTCTCCAAAACCATTTTTACTGTGATTTTCTCGGTCCATTGCATACGAATTCCACCACACTTTGTCCGGATATGAGTGGAAGAAACCAGAAATATCCGGTTGTGTTGTGGCTTACTATATCCCAGATATTGCTACAGCCTCAGTGTCTGAGTTTTCTGGATATTATCAAAGGCCTTTATTGTTTTGAATCTTTTTATCAGTGAACATTTAATTTTGTGCTGGGAAACACTACGTGGTTCCACATGGAGACACCAGCTCTACACATATGTATATTCTAGGTAGAAATCTAGAGGAAATTCGACAAACAAATATGATATTTCTGTTTGTATCGATGACATTTTATGCACTTGCCTAAAGAAAAGACTTTGCTTTTCTCCAAAACCTTTATTACTGTGATTTTCTCGATCCGTTGCATACGAATTCCACACCAGTTTGTCCGGATATGACTGGATGAAACCGGAAATATCCAGTTGTGTTTTTGCTAACTCCATCCCAGATATTGCTACATCCTCTGTGTTTGTGTTTTGTGGATATTATGGACGTGCTTTATAGTTTTGAATATTTTTATCAGGGAACATTTAATTTCGGACCGTAGATACATTAATTGGTTCCACATGGAGACACCAGCTCTACACATTCGTATTTTCTAGGAAGAAATCTAGAGGAACTGAGGCAAACATACATGATATTTCTATTTGTATAGATGACATTTTTTCACTTGCCAAAAGAAAATACTTTGCTTTTCTCAAAAACCATTTTTACTGTGATTTTCTCGGTCCAAGGCATATGAACTCCACACCATTTTGTCCGGATATGACTGGATGAAACAAGAAATATCCGGTTGTGTTTTGGCTTGCTAAATTCTAGATATTGCTACAGCTTCTGTGTTTGTGTTTTCTGGATATTATCGAAGGACTTTATTGTTTTGAATGCTTTTATCAGGTATCATTTAATTTTGTACCGTAGAAACACTAATTGGTTCCACATGGAGACACCAGCTCTACACATTCTTATTTTCTAAGTAGAAAGCTAGAGGAACTGTGGCAAACAAACATCATATTTCTGTTTGTACAGATGACATTTTATGCACTTGCCTAAAGAAAAGACTTTGCTTTTCCCCAAAATCATTTCTACTGTGGTTTTCTCGTTCCATTGCATAAGAATACCACACTAGTTTCTCCGGATATGACGGGATTAAACCAGAAATATCCGGTTGTGTTTTGGCTAACTCAATCCCAGATATTGCTACAGCCTCTGTGTTTGTGTATTGCTGATATTATCGATGGACTTTATTGTTTTGAATGTTTTTATCAGGAAACATTTACTTTTGGACTGTTGAAACACTAATTGGTTCCACATGGAGAAACAAATTCCACACATTCGTATTTTCTGGGAGAAAGCTAGAGGAACTGCGGCAAAGAAACATCATATTTCTGTTTGTATAGATGACATTTTATGCACTTTCCTAACAAAAAGACATTGCTTTTCTTCAAAACCACTTTTACTGTGATTTTCTCGGTCCGTTGCATACGAACTCCACACAACTTTGTCTGGATATGACTGGATGAAACCGGAAATATCCAGTTGTTTTTTGGCTTACTCAATCCCAGATATTGCTACAGCTTCTGTTTTTGTGTTTTCCAGATGTTGTCGATGGACTTTATTGTTTTGAATGTTTTTTTTTGTTGGGGAACATTTTATTTTGAGCTTGGATACAGTAATTGGTTCCAAATGGAGACACCAGCTCTACATATTCGTATTGTCTAGGTAGAAAGCTAGAGGAACTGCGACAAATAAAATGATATTTCTGTTTGTATAGATGACATTTTATGCACTTGCCCAACGAAAAGACTTTGCTTTTCTCCAAAACCACTTTTCCTGTGATTTTCTCGGTCCGTTGCATACGAATTCCACACCAGTTTGTCCGGAAATGACTGGATGAAACCGGAAATATCCAGTTGTGTTTTGGCTAACTCAATTCCAGATATTACTACAGACTCTGTGTTTGTGTTTTCTGGATATTATCGATGGAATTTATTGTTTTGAATGTTTTTATCAGGGAACATTTAATTCTGTACCATTGATATACTAATTGGCTCACATGGGAACACCAGCTCTACACATTCGTATCTTCTAGGGAGAAAGCTAGAGGAACTGTGACAAACGTGATATTTCTGTTTGTATAGATGACACTAAATGCACTTGCCTAACGAAAAGACTTTGCTTTTCTCCAAAACCATTTTTATTCTGATTTTCTCATCCCATTGCATACTAATTCCACACCACTTTGTCCGGATTTGACTGGATGAAACCAGAAATATCCGCTTGTGTTTTGGCTAACTCAATCAGAAATATTGCTACAGCCTCTGTGTTTGTGTTTTCTGGATATTATCAATGGCCTTTATTGTTTTGAATGTTTTTATCAGGGAACATTTCATTTTGTACCGTAGAAACACTACTTGGTTCCACATGGAGACACCAGCTCTACACATTCGTATTTTCTAGGGAAGAATTACAGCAAACAAACATGATATTTCTTTTTTTATAGATGACATTTTATGCACTTGCCTAACGAAAAGACTTTGCTTTTCTCCAAAACCATTTTTACTGTGATTTTCTTGGTCCATTGCATATGAATTCCACAACTGTTTGTCGGGATATGACTGTATGAAACCAGAAATATCCTGTTGTTTTTTGCCTAACTCAATCAGAAATACTGCGAAAGATTCTGTGTTTGTTTTTTGTGGATATTATGAACGGACTTTATTGTTTTGAATGTTTTTATCAGGGAACATTTAATTTTGTACCGTTGAAACAGTAATTGGTTCATCATGGGGGCACTAGCTCTACACATTCGTATTTAATAGGGAGAATCTAGAGGAACTGCGGCAAACAAACATGATATTGCTGTTTGCATAGATGACATTTTATGCACTTGCCTAACGAAAAGACTTTGCTTTTCTCCAAAACCATTTGTACTGTGATTTTCTCGGTCCATTGCATACGAATTCCACACCAGTTTGTCTGGATATGACTGGATGAAACCGGAAATATCTAGTTGTGTTTTGGCTAACTCAATCCGAGATATTGCTACAGCCTCTGTGTTTGTGTATTCCAGATATTATCCACAGACGTTATTGTTTTCAATGTTTTTTATCAGGGAACATTTAATTTTGTGCTTGGAAACACTAATTGGTTCCACATGGAGACACCAGCTCTACACACTCATATTTTCTAAGTCGAAAGCTAGAGGAACTGCGACAAACAAACATGATACTTCTGTTTCTATAGATGACATTTTATGCACTTGCCTAGCGAAAAGACTGCTTTTCTCCAAAACCATTTTTACTGAGATTTTCTCTGTCCATTGCATACGAATTCCACACCAGTTTGACGAGATATGATGGGATGAAACCGCAAGTATCCGGTTGTGCTTTGGCTAACTCACTGCCAAAAATGTGAAAGTTTCTGTGTTTGTGTTTCTGGATATTATCTATGGACTTTATTGTTTTGAATATTTTTAGCAAGGAACATTTAAATTTGTACCGTTGAAACACTAATTGGTTCATCATGGGGACCAGATCCACACATTCATATTTTCTAGGGAGAAATCTAGAGGAATTGCGGCAAACAAACATGATATTTCTCTTTTTATAGATGATATTTTATGCACTTGCCATTCGAAAAGACTTTGCTTTTCTCCAAAACCATTTGTACTGTGATTTTCTCTGTCCATTCCATACGAATTCTACACCAGTTTGTCCAGATATGACTGGATGATACCGCAAATATCCGGTTGTGTTTTGGCTAACTCAATGCCAAAAATGTGAAAGTTTCTGTGTTTGTGTTTTCTGGATATTATCAATGGACTTTATTGTATTGAATGTTTTTATCAGGGAACATTTAATTTTGTACAGTAGAAAGACTAATTGGTTCATCATGGGGACACCAGCTCTATACATCCGTATTTTCTAGGGAAAATGCTAGAAGAACTGCGGAAAAGAAGCATTATATTTATGTTTCTATAGATGACATTTTATGCACTTGCCTAAGGAAAAGACTTTGCTTTTCTCCAAAACCATTTTTACTGTCATTTTCTCAGTCCATTGCATACGAATTCCACACCACTTTTTCCGGATATGACTGGATGAAACTGAAAAACTATCCAGATTTGTTTTGGCTAACTCAATCCCAGCAATTGCTACAGCATCTGTGTTTGCGTTTTCTGGATATTATCAACGGAATTTATTGTTTTGAATGTTTTTTTATTGTGGAACATTTTATTTTGAGCTTGGATACAGTAATTGGTTCCACATGGAGACACCAGTTCTACACATTCATATTTTCTAGAGGAACTGTGGCAAACAAAAATGATATTTCTGTTTGTATCGATGACATTTTATGCACTTGCCTAATGAAAAGACTTTGCTTTTCTCCAAAACAATTTTTACTGTGATTTTCTCTCAGTCCTTTGCATACGAATTCCACACCGGTTTGTTCGGATATGAATGATGAAACCGGAAATATCCGCTTGTGTTTTGGCTAACTCAATCTGAAACATTGTGAAAGACTCTGTGTTTGTGTTTTCTAGATATTATCGATGGATTTTATTGTTTTGAATGTTTTATCAGGGAACATTTCATTTTGTACCTTAAAAAGACTAAGGGTTCATCATGGGGACACCAGCTCTACATATTCTTATATTCTAGCGAGAAAGCTAGAGGAACTGTGGCGAACAAACATGATATTTCTGTTTCTATCGATGACATTTTATGCACTTGCCTAACGAAAAGACTTTGCTTTTCTCCAAAATCATTTGTACTGTGATTTTCTCAGTCCATTGCATACGAATTCCACACCACTTTGTCCTGTTATGACTAGATGAAACTGGAAATATCCGGTTTTACTTTGGCTAACTCAATCCAGATATTGCTACAGCCTCTGTGTTTGTGTATTCCTGACATTATCCATGGACTTTATTGTTTTGAATGTTTTTTATCAGGGAACATTTAATTTTGTGCTTGGAAACACTAATTGTGTCTACATGGAGACACCAGCTCCACACATTCGTATTTCTAGGGAGAAAGCTAGAGGAACTGCGGCAAACAAACATGATATTTCTGTTTGTATAGATGACATTTTATGCACTTGCCTAACAAAAAGACTTTGCTTTTCTCCAAAACCATTTTTGCTGTCATTTTCTCGGTCCACTGCATACGAATTCCACACCAGTTTGTCCAGATATGACTGGATGGAAACAGAAATATCCGGTTGTGTTTTGGCTAACTCAATCCGAAATATTGTGAAAGCCTCTTTGTTTGTTTTTTCTGGATATTATCGATGTACTTTATTGTTTTGAATGTTTTTTATCAGGGAACATTTAATTTTGTACCGTTGAAACACTAATTGGTTCATCATGGGGACACCAGCTCCACACATTCGTATTTTCAAGGGAGAAAGCTAGAGGAACTTCGACAAACAATCATGATATTTTTGTTTCTATAGATGACATTTTATGCACTTTCCTAACGAAAAGACTTTTCTTTTCTCCAAAACCATTTTTACTGTGATTTTCTCGGTCCATTGCATACAAATTCCACACCAGTTTGTCCAGATATGACTGGATGGAAACAGAAATATCCGGTTGTGTTTTGGTTAACTCAATCTGAAATATTGTGAAAGACTCTGTGTTTGTGTTTTCTAGATATTATCGATGGACTGTATTGTTCTGAATGTTTTTATCAGGGAACATTTCATTTTGTACCTTAGAAAGACTAATTGGTTCATCATGGGGACACCAGCTCTACATATTCTTATATTCTAGCGAGAAAGCTAGAGGAACTGTGGCAAACAAACATGATATTTCTGTTTGTATAGATGACATTTTATGCACTTGCGTAACGAAAAGACTTTGCTTTTCTCCAAAACCATTTGTACTGTGATTTTCTCGGTCCATTGCATACGAATTCCACACAACTTTGTCTGAATATGACTGGACGATACTGGAAATATGCGGTTTTACTTTGGCTAATTCAATCCCAGATATTGCTACAGCCTCTGTGTTTGTGATTTCTGTATATTATCAATGGACTTTATTGTTTTGAATGTTCTTTATCGGGGAACATTTAGTTTTGTTCTTGGAATCACTAATTGGTTGCACATGGAGACACTAGCTCTACACATTCGTATTTTCTAGGGAGAAAGCTAGAGGAACTGTGGCAAACAAACATGATATATCTGTTTGTATAGATGACATTTTATGCACTTCCCTAACGAAAAGAATTTGCTTTTCTCCAAAACCATTTGTACTGTGATTTTCTCGGTCCATTGCATACGAATTCCACACAACTTTGTCTGAATATGACAGGATAAAACCGGAAATATCCGGTTTTACTTTGGCTAACTCAATCCCAGATATTGCTACAGCCTTTTTGTTTGTGTATTCCTGATATTATCCACGGACTTTATTGTTTTGAAAGTTTTTTATCGGGAACATTTAATTTTGTGCTTGGAATCACTAATTGGTTCCATATGGAGACACCAGCTCTACACATTCGCATTTTCTAGGGGGAAAGCTAGAGAAACTGCGGCAAACAAACATGATATTTCTGTATGTATAGATGCCATTTTATGCACTTGCCTAACGAAAAGACCTTGCTTTTCTCCAAAACCTTTTGTACTGTGATTTTCTCGGTCCATTGCATATGAATTCCACACCAATTTCTCCGGATATGACTGGATGAAACTGAAAAACTATCCGGATTTGTTTTGGCTAACTCAATCCCAGCTATTGCTACAGCCTCTGTGTTTGTGATTTCTGGATATTATCAACGGACTTTATTGTTTTGAAAGATTTTTATCGGGCAACATTTTATTTTGAGCTTGGATACAGTAACTGGTTCCACATGGAGACACCAGCTCTACACATACCAATTTTCTAGGGAGAAAGCTAGAGGGACTGCGGCAAACAAACATGATATTTCTGTTTGTATAGATGACATTTTATGCACTTGCCTAATGAAAAGAATTTGCTTTTCTCCAAAACCATTTTACTGTCATTTTCTCGGTCCATTGCATAGGAATTCCACACCAATTTGTGAGGATATGACTGGAAAAAAACAGAAATATCCGGTTGTGTTTTTGCTAACTGAATTCGAAATATTGTGAAAGCCTCTGTGTTTGTGTTTTCTGGATATTATCAATGGACTTTATTGTTTTGAATGTTTTTAGCAAGGAACATTTATTTTTGTACCGTTGAAACACTAATTGGTTCATCATGGGGACCAGATCCACACATTCATATTTTCTAGGGAGAAATCTAGAGGAACTGCGGCAAACAAACCTGATATTTCTCTTTTTATAGATGATATTTTATTCACTTGCCTAGCGAAAAGACTGCTTTTCTCCAAAACCATTTTTACTGTGATTTTCTCTGTCCATTGCATACGAATTCCACACCAGTTTGACGAGATATGACGGGATGAAACCGCAAGTATCTGGTTGTGTTTTGGCTAACTCACTGCCAAAAATGTGAAAGTTTCTGTGTTTGTGTTTTCTGGATATTATCGATGGACTTTAATGTATTGAATGTTTTTATCAGGGAACATTTAATTTTGACCTTAGAAAGACTAATTGGTTCATCATGGGGACACCAGCTCTATACATTCGTATTTTCTAGGGAAAATGCTAGAAGAACTGCGGAAAAGAAGCATGATATTTATGTTTCTATAGATGGCATTTTATGCACTTGCCTAACGAAAAGACTTTGCTTTTCTCCAAAACCATTTTTACTGTGATTTTCTCTCGGTCCATTGCATACGAATTCCACACCACTTTGTCCGGATATGACTGATGAAACCGGAAATATCCACTTGTGTTTTGGCTAACTCAATCTGAAACATTGTGAAAGACTCTGTGTTTGTGTTTTCTAGATATTATCGATGGACTTTATTGTATTGAATGTTTTTATCAGGGAACATTTCATTTTGTACCTTAGAAAGACTAATTGGTTCATCATGGGGACACCAGCTCCACATATTCTTATATTCTAGCGAGCAAGCTAGAGGAACTGTGGCAAACAAACATGATATTTCTGTTTGTATAGATGACATTTTATGCACTTTCCTAACGAAAAGAATTTGCTTTTCTCCAAAACCATTTGTACTGTGATTTTCTCGGTCCATTGCATACGAATTCCACACAACTTTGTCTGGATATTACTGGATGAAACCGGAAATATACGGTTTTACTTTGGCTAACTCAATCCCAGATATTGCTACAGCCTTTCTGTTTGTGTATTCCTGACATTATCCACGGAATTTATTGTTTTGAAAGTTTTTTTATCAGGGAACATTTAATTTTGTACCGTAGAAACACTAATTGGTTCCACATGGAGACACCAGCTCTACACATTCGTATTTTCAGGGAAAATGCTAGAAGAACTGCGGAAAAGAAGCATGATATTTCTGTTTGTATAGATGACATTTTATGCACTTGCCTAAGGAAAAGACTTTGCTTTTCTCCAAAACCATTTTTACTGTCATTTTCTCGGTCCATTGCATACGAATTCCACACCACTTTTTCCGTATATGACTGGATGAAACTTAAAAGCTATCCGTATTTGTTTTGGCTAACTCAATCCCAGCAATTGCTACAGCATCTGTGTTTGCGTTTTCTGGATATTATCAACAGACTTTATTGTTTGAATGTTTTTTTATTGGGGAACATTTTATTTTGAGCTTGGATACAGTAATTGGTTCCACATGGAGACACCAGTTCTACACATTCGTATTTTCTAGGGAGAAAGCTAGAGGAACTGTGGCAAACAAACATGATATTTCTGTTTGTATCGATGACATTTTATGCACTTGCCTAACGAAAAGACTTTGCTTTTCTCCAAAACAATTTTTACTGTGATTTTCTCTCGGTCCATTTCATACGAATTCCACACCGGTTTGTCTGGATATGAATGATGAAACCGGAAAAATCCGCTTGTGTTTTGGCTAACTCAATCTGAAACCTTGTAAAAGACTCTGTGTTTGTGTTTTCTAGATATTATCGATGGACTTTATTGTTCTGAATGTTTTTTTCAGGGAACATTTCATTTTGTATCTTAGAAAGACTAATTGGTTCATCATGGGGACACTAGTTCTACATATTCTTATATTCTTGCGAGAAAGTTAGAGGAACTGTGGCAAACAAAAATGATATTTCTGTTTGTATAGATGACATTTTATGCACTTGCGTAACGAAAAGACTTTGCTTTTCTCCAAAACCATTTGTACTGTGATTTTCTCGGTCCATTACATACGAATTCCACACAACTTTGTCTGGATATGACTGGATGAAACCGGAAATATCTGGTTTTACTTTGGCTTACTCAATCCCAGATATTGCTACATCCTCTGTGTTTGTGTTTTCCTGACATTATCCACGGACTTTATTGTTTTGAATGTTTTTTATCAGGGAACATTTAATTTTGTGCTTGGAAACACTAATTGTGTCCACATGGAGACACCAGCTCTACACATTCGTATTTTCTAGGGAGAAAGCTAGAGGAACTGCGGCAAACAAACATGATATTTCTGTTTGTATAGATGACATTTTATGCACTTGCCTAACCAAAAGACTTTGCTTTTCTCCAGAAACTTTTTTACTGTGATTTTCTCGGTCCATTGCATACCAATTCCACACCAGTTTGTCCGGATATGACTGCATGAAACCAGAAATATCCGGTTGGTTTTGGCTAACTCAATCCGAAATATTGTGAAAGCCTCTGTGTTTGTGTTTTCTGTATAATATCGATGGAATTTAATGTTTTGAATATTTTTATCAGGGAATATTTAATTTTGTACCTTTGACACACTAATTGCTTCATCATGGGGACACCAGCTCCAAACATTCGTATTTTCTAGGGAGAAAGCTAGAGGATCTGCGGCAAACAAACATGATATTTCTGTTTGTATAGATGACATTTTATGCACTTGCCTAACGAAAAGACTTTGCTTTTCTCCAAAACCATTTTTACTGTAATTTTCTCGGTCCATTGCATAGGAATTCCACACCAGTTTGTCTGGATATGACTGGATGAAACCGGAAATATCCGGTTGTGTTTTGGCTAACACAATCCCAGTTATTGCTACAGCCTCTGTGTTTGTGTTTTCCGGATATTATCAATAGACTTTATTGTTTTCAATGTTTTTTATCGGGGAAAATTGAATTTTGAACTTAGATACTCTAATTGGTTCCACATTTAGACACCGGCTCTACATATTTGTATTTTCTAGAAAGAAAGGTAGAGAAACTGCGGCAAACAAACATGATATTTCTGTTTGTATAGATGACATTTTATGCACTTGCCTAACAAAAAGACATTGCTTTTCTCAAAACCATTCTTACTCTGATTTTCTCGGTCCATTGCATACGAATTCCAAACCACTTTTTCCTGATATTACTGGATGAAACCAGAAATATCCGGTTGTGTTTTGGAAACTCAATAGCAGATATTGCTAGAGCCTCTGTGTGTGTGTTTCCTGAATATTATCAACGGACTTTATTGTTTTGAATGTTTTTTATCGGGGAACATTTTATTTTGAACTTGGATGCAGTAATTGGTTCCACATGGAGACACCAGCTCTACACATTCATATTTTTAGGGAGAAATCTAGAGGAACTTCGGCAAACAAACATGATATTTCTGTTTGTATAGATGACATTTTATGCACTTGCCTAACGAAAAGACTGCTTTTCTCCAAAACCATTTGTACTGTGATATTCTTGGTCCATTGCATACGAATTCCACACCAGTTTGTCCAGATATGACTTGATGGAAACAGAAATATCCGGTTGTGTTTTGGCTAACTCAATTCGAAATATTGTGAAAGCCTCTGTGTTTGTGTTTTCTGGATATTATCAATGGACTTTATTGTTTTGAAAGTTTTTATCAGGGAACATTTAATTTTGTACCGTTAAAACACTAATTGGTTCATCATGGGGACACCAGCTCCACACATTCGTATTTTCTAGGGAGAAAGCTAGAGGAACTGCGGCAAAGAAACATGATATTTCTGTTTGTATAGATGACATTTTATGCACTTGCCTAACGAACAGAATTTGCTTTTCTCCAAAACCGTGTTTACTGTGATTTTCTCGGTCCATTGCATACGAATTCCACACCAGTTTGTCCGGATATGACTAGATGAAACCGGAAATACCGGGTTGTGTTTTGGCTAACTCAATCCCAGATATTGCTACAATCTCTGTGTTTTTGTATTCCTGATATTATCCACGGACTTTATTGTTTTGAATGTTTTTTTCAGGGAACATTTAATTTTGTGCTTGGAATCACTAATTGGTTCCACATGGAGACACCAGCTCTACATATTCGTATTTTCCAGGGAGAAAGCTAGAGGAACTGCGGCAAACAAACATCATATATCTGTTTGTGTAGATGACATTTTATGCACTTGCCTAATGAAATGAATTTGCTTTTCTCCAAAACCATTTGTACTGTGATTTTCTCAGTCCATTGCATACGAATTCCACACAACTTTGTCTGAATATGACTGGATAAAACCGGAAATATCCGGTTTTGTTTTGGCTAACTCAATCCCAGATATAGCTACAGCTTCTGTATTTGCGTTTTCTGGATATTATCAACGGTCTGTATTGTTTTGAATGTTTTTTATCGGGTAACATTTTTTTCAGCTTAGATACAGTAATTGGTTCCAGATGGAGACACCAGCTCTACACATTCGTATTTTCTAGGGAGAAAGCTAGAGGAACTGCAGCAAACAAACATGATATTTCTGTTTGTATAGATGACATTTTATGCACTTGCCTAACGAAAAGACTGCTTTTCTCCAAAACCATTTTTACTCTGATTTTCTCAGTCCATTGCATACGAATTCCACACCAGTTTCTCCGGATATGACTGGAGGAATCCGAAATATCCGGTTGTGTTTTGGCTAACTCAATCCGAAACATTGTGAAAGCCTCTGTGATTGTGATTTCAGGATATTATCGATGGACTGTATTGTTTTGAATGTTTTTATCAGGGAACATTTCATTTTTTACCGTTCAAACACTAATTGGTTCATTTTGGGGACACCAGCTCAACACATTCATATTTTCTAGGGAGAAAGCTAGAGGAACTATGGCAAACAAACATGATATTTCTCTTTTTATAGATGATATTTTATGCACTTGCCTAGCGAAAAGACTGCTTTTCTCCAAAACCATTTTTACTGTGATTTTCTCTGTCCATTGCATACGAATTACACACCAGTTTGATGAGATATGACGGGATGAAACCGCAAGTATCCGGTTGTGTTTTGGCTAACTCACTGCCAAAAATGTGAAAGTTTCTGTGCTTGTGTTTTCTGGATATTATCGATGGACTTTAATGTATTGAATGTTTTTATCAGGGAACATTTAATTTTGACCTTAGAAAGACTAATTGGTTCATCATGGGGACACCAGCTCTACACATTCGTATTTTCTAGGGAAAATGCTAGAAGAACTGCGGAAAAGAAGCATGATATTTATGTTTCTATAGATGGCATTTTATGCACTTGCCTAACGAAAAGACTTTGCTTTTCTCCAAAACCATTTTTACTGTGATTTTCTCTCGGTCCATTGCATACGAATTCCACACCACTTTGTCCGGATATGACTGATGAAACCGGAAATATCCACTTGTGTTTTGGCTAACTCAATCTGAAACATTGTGAAAGACTCTGTGTTTGTGTTTTCTAGATATTATCGATGGACTTTATTGTATTGAATGTTTTTATCAGGGAACATTTCATTTTGTACCTTAGAAAGACTAATTGGTTCATCATGGGGACACCAGCTCCACATATTCTTATATTCTAGCGAGCAAGCTAGAGGAACTGTGGCAAACAAACATGATATTTCTGTTTGTATAGATGACATTTTATGCACTTTCCTAACGAAAAGAATTTGCTTTTCTCCAAAACCATTTGTACTGTGATTTTCTCGGTCCATTGCATACGAATTCCACACAACTTTGTCTGGATATTACTGGATGAAACCGGAAATATACGGTTTTACTTTGGCTAACTCAATCCCAGATATTGCTACAGCCTTTCTGTTTGTGTATTCCTGACATTATCCACGGAATTTATTGTTTTGAAAGTTTTTTTATCAGGGAACATTTAATTTTGTGCTTGGAAACACTAATTGTGTCCACATGGAGACACCAGCTCTACACATTCGTATTTTCTAGGGAAAATGCTAGAAGAACTGTGGAAAAGAAGCATGATATTTCTGTTTGTATAGATGACATTTTATGCACTTGCCTAAGGAAAAGACTTTGCTTTTCTCCAAAACCATTTTTACTGTCATTTTCTCGGTCCATTGCATACGAATTCCACACCACTTTTTCCGTATATGACTGGATGAAACTTAAAAGCTATCCGTATTTGTTTTGGCTAACTCAATCCCAGCAATTGCTACAGCATCTGTGTTTGCGTTTTCTGGATATTATCAACAGACTTTATTGTTTTGAATGTTTTTTATCAGGGAACATTTTATTTTGAGCTTGGAAACACTAATTGGTTCAACATGGAGACACCAGTTCTACACATTCGTATTTTCTAGGGAGAAAGCTAGAGGAACTGTGGCAAACAAACATGATATTTCTGTTTGTATCGATGACATTTTATGCACTTGCCTAACGAAAAGACTTTGCTTTTCTCCAAAACCATTTTTACTGTGATTTTCTCTCGGTCCATTTCATACGAATTCCACACCGGTTTGTCCGGATATGACTGATGAAACCGGAAATATCTGCTTGTGTTTTGGCTAACTCAATCTGAAACCTTGTGAAAGACTCTGTGTTTGTGTTTTCTAGATATTATTGATGGACTTTATTGTTCTGAATGTTTTTATCAGGGAACATTTCATTTTGTACCTTAGAAAGACTAATTGGTTCATCATGGGGACACCAGTTCTACATATTCTTATATTCTTGCGAGAAAGTTAGAGGAACTGTGGCAAACAAAAATGATATTTCTGTTTGTATAGATGACATTTTATGCACTTGCGTAACGAAAAGACTTTGCTTTTCTCCAAAACCATTTGTACTGTGATTTTCTCGGTCCATTACATACGAATTCCACACAACTTTGTCTGGATATGACTGGATGAAACCGGAAATATCTGGTTTTACTTTGGCTTACTCAATCCCAGATATTGCTACATCCTCTGTGTTTGTGTTTTCCTGACATTATCCACGGACTTTATTGTTTTGAATGTTTTTTATCAGGGAACATTTAATTTTGTGCCTGGAAACACTAATTGTGTCCACATGGAGACACCAGCTCTACACATTCGTATTTTCTAGGGAGAAAGCTAGAGGAACTGCGGCAAACAAACATGATATTTCTGTTTGTATAGATGACATTTTATGCACTTGCCTAACCAAAAGACTTTGCTTTTCTCCAAAAACTTTTTTACTGTGATTTTCTCGGTCCATTGCATACCAATTCCACACCAGTTTGTCCGGATATGACTGCATGAAACCAGAAATATCCGGTTGGTTTTGGCTAACTCAATCCGAAATATTGTGAAAGCCTCTGTGTTTGTGTTTTCTGTATAATATCGATGGAATTTAATGTTTTGAATATTTTTATCAGGGAATATTTAATTTTGTACCTTTGACACACTAATTGCTTCATCATGGGGACACCAGCTCCAAACATTCGTATTTTCTAGGGAGAAAGCTAGAGGATCTGCGGCAAACAAACATGATATTTCTGTTTGTATAGATGACATTTTATGCACTTGCCTAACGAAAAGACTTTGCTTTTCTCCAAAACCATTTTTACTGTAATTTTCTCGGTCCATTGCATAGGAATTCCACACCAGTTTGTCTGGATATGACTGGATGAAACCGGAAATATCCGGTTGTGTTTTGGCTAACACAATCCCAGTTATTGCTACAGCCTCTGTGTTTGTGTTTTCCGGATATTATCAATAGACTTTATTGTTTTCAATGTTTTTTATCGGGGAAAATTGAATTTTGAACTTAGATACTCTAATTGGTTCCACATTTAGACACCGGCTCTACATATTTGTATTTTCTAGAAAGAAAGGTAGAGAAACTGCGGCAAACAAACATGATATTTCTGTTTGTATAGATGACATTTTATGCACTTGCCTAACAAAAAGACATTGCTTTTCTCAAAACCATTCTTACTCTGATTTTCTCGGTCCATTGCATACGAATTCCAAACCACTTTTTCCTGATATTACTGGATGAAACCAGAAATATCCGGTTGTGTTTTGGAAACTCAATAGCAGATATTGCTAGAGCCTCTGTGTGTGTGTTTCCTGAATATTATCAACGGACTTTATTGTTTTGAATGTTTTTTATCGGGGAACATTTTATTTTGAACTTGGATGCAGTAATTGGTTCCACATGGAGACACCAGCTCTACACATTCATATTTTTAGGGAGAAATCTAGAGGAACTTCGGCAAACAAACATGATATTTCTGTTTGTATAGATGACATTTTATGCACTTGCCTAACGAAAAGACTGCTTTTCTCCAAAACCATTTGTACTGTGATATTCTTGGTCCATTGCATACGAATTCCACACCAGTTTGTCCAGATATGACTTGATGGAAACAGAAATATCCGGTTGTGTTTTGGCTAACTCAATTCGAAATATTGTGAAAGCCTCTGTGTTTGTGTTTTCTGGATATTATCAATGGACTTTATTGTTTTGAAAGTTTTTATCAGGGAACATTTAATTTTGTACCGTTAAAACACTAATTGGTTCATCATGGGGACACCAGCTCCACACATTCGTATTTTCTAGGGAGAAAGCTAGAGGAACTGCGGCAAAGAAACATGATATTTCTGTTTGTATAGATGACATTTTATGCACTTGCCTAACGAACAGAATTTGCTTTTCTCCAAAACCGTGTTTACTGTGATTTTCTCGGTCCATTGCATACGAATTCCACACCAGTTTGTCCGGATATGACTAGATGAAACCGGAAATACCGGGTTGTGTTTTGGCTAACTCAATCCCAGATATTGCTACAATCTCTGTGTTTTTGTATTCCTGATATTATCCACGGACTTTATTGTTTTGAATGTTTTTATCAGGGAACATTTAATTTTGTGCTTGGAATCACTAATTGGTTCCACATGGAGACACCAGCTCTACATATTCGTATTTTCCAGGGAGAAAGCTAGAGGAACTGCGGCAAACAAACATCATATATCTGTTTGTGTAGATGACATTTTATGCACTTGCCTAATGAAATGAATTTGCTTTTCTCCAAAACCATTTGTACTGTGATTTTCTCAGTCCATTGCATACGAATTCCACACAACTTTGTCTGAATATGACTGGATAAAACCGGAAATATCCGGTTTTGTTTTGGCTAACTCAATCCCAGATATTGCTACAGCTTCTGTATTTGCGTTTTCTGGATATTATCAACGGTCTGTATTGTTTTGAATGTTTTTTATCGGGTAACAATTTTTTCAGCTTAGATACAGTAATTGGTTCCAGATGGAGACACCAGCTCTACACATTCGTATTTCTAGGGAGAAAGCTAGAGGAACTGCAGCAAACAAACATGATATTTCTGTTTGTATAGATGACATTTTATGCACTTGCCTAACGAATAGAATTTGCTTTTCTCCAAAACCATTTTTACTGTGATTTTCTCGGTCCATTGCATACGAATTCCACACAACTTTGTCTGAATATGACTGGATAAAACTGGAAATATCCGGTTTTGTTTTGGCTAACTCAATCCCAGATATTGCTACAGCCTCTTTGTTTTTGTATGCCTGATATTATCCACGGACTTTATTGTTTTGAAAGTTTTTTATCGGGGAACATTTAATTTTGTGCTTGGAATCACTAATTGGTTCCAAATGGAGACACCAGCTCTACACATTCGTATTTTCTAGGGGGAAAGCTAGAGAAACTGTGGCAAACAAACATGATATTTCTGTTTGTATAGATGCCATTTTATGCACTTTCCTAACGAAAAGAGTTTGCTTTTCTCCAAAACCATTTGTACTGTGATTTTCTCGGTCCATTGCATACGAATTCCACACCAATTTGTCCGGATATGACTGGATGAAACTGAAAAACTATCCGGATTTGTTTTGGCTAACTCAATCCCAGATATTGCTACAGCTTCTGTATTTGCGTTTTCTGGATATTATCAACGGTCTGTATTGTTTTGAATGTTTTTTATCGGGTAACATTTTTTTCAGCTTAGATACAGTAATTGGTTCCAGATGGAGACACCAGCTCTACACATTCGTATTTTCTAGGGAGAAAGCTAGAGGAACTGCAGCAAACAAACATGATATTTCTGTTTGTATAGATGACATTTTATGCACTTGCCTAACGAAAAGACTGCTTTTCTCCAAAACCATTTTTACTCTGATTTTCTCAGTCCATTGCATACGAATTCCACACCAGTTTCTCCGGATATGACTGGAGGAATCCGGAAATATCCGGTTGTGTTTTGGCTAACTCAATCCGAAACATTGTGAAAGCCTCTGTGATTGTGATTTCAGGATATTATCGATGGACTGTATTGTTTTGAATGTTTTTATCAGGGAACATTTCATTTTTTACCGTTCAAACACTAATTGGTTCATTTTGGGGACACCAGCTCCAAACATTCATATTTTCTAGGGAGAAAGCTAGAGGAACTACGGCAAACAAACATGATATTTCTGTTTTTATAGATGATATTTTATGCACTTGCCTAGCGAAAAGACTGCTTTTCTCAAAAACCATTTTTACTGAGATTTTCTCTGTCCATTGCATACGAATTCCACACCAGTTTGACGAGATATGACGGGATGAAACCGCAAGTATCCGGTTGTGTTTTGGCTAACTCACTGCCAAAAATGTGAAAGTTTCTGTGTTTGTGTTTCTGGATATTATCTATGGACTTTATTGTTTTGAATATTTTTAGCAAGGAACATTTAATTTTGTACCGTTGAAACACTAATTGGTTCATCATGGGGACCAGATCCACACATTCATATTTTCTAGGGAGAAATCTAGAGGAACTGCGGCAAACAAACATGATATTTCTGTTTTTATAGATGATATTTTATGCACTTGCCATTCGAAAAGACTTTGCTTTTCTCCAAAACCATTTGTACTGTGATTTTCTCTGTCCATTGCATACGAATTCCACACCAGTTTGTCCAGATATGACTGGATGATACCGCAAATATCCGGTTTTGTTTTGGCTAACTCAATCCCAGGAATTGCTACAGCATCTGTGTTTGTGTTTTCTGGATATTATCAACAGACTTTATTGTTTTGAATGTTTTGTATTGGGGAACATTTTATTTTGAGTTTGGATACAGTAATTGGTTCCACATGGAGACACCAACTCTACACATTCATATTTTCTAGGGAGAAGGCTAGAGGAACTGTGGCAAACAAATATGATATTTCTGTTTGTATAGATGACATTTTATGCACTTGCCTAACAAAAAGACTTTGCTTTTCTCCAAAACCGTTTTTACTCTGATTTTCTCAGTCCATTGCATACGAATTCCACACCAGTTTGTCCGGATATGACTGATGAAACCGGAAATATCCGGTTGTCTTTTGGCTAACTCAAACCGAAACATTGTGAAAGCCTCTGTGTTTGTGTTTCCTGGATATTATCGATGGACTGTATTGTTTTGAATGTTTTTATCAAGTAACATTTCATTTTGTACCGTAGAAAGACTAATTGGTTCATCATGGGGACACCAGCTCTACATATTCTTATATTCTAGCGAGAAAGCTAGAGGAACTGCGGCAAACAAACATGATATTTCTGTTTGTATCGATGAAATTTTATGCACTTGCCTAACGAAAAGACTTTGCTTTTCTCCAAAACCATTTGTACTGTGATTTTCTCGGTGCATTGCATACGAATTCCACACAACTTTGTCCGGATATGACTGGATGAAACCGGAAATATCCGGTTTTACTTTGGCTAACTCAATCCCAGATATTGCTACAGCCTCTGTGTTAGTGTATTCCTGACATTATCCATGGACTTTATTGTTTTGAAAGTTTTTATCAGGGAACATTTAATTTTGTGCTTGGAAACACTAATTGTGTCCACATGGAAACACCAGCTCTACACATTCGTATTTTCTAGGGAGAAGGCTAGAGGAATTGCGGCAAACAAACATGATATTCCTGTTTGTATCGATGACATTTTATGCACTTACCTAATGAAAAGACTTTGCTTTTCTCCAAAACCATTTGTATTGTGGTTTTCTTGGTCCATTGCATACGAATTCCACATCACTTTGTCTGGATATGACTGGATGAAACTGAGAAACTATCCGGATTTGTTTTGGCTAACTCAATCCCAGCTATTGCTACAGCCTCTGTGTTTGTGTTTTCTGGATATTATAAATGGACTTTATTGTTTTGAATGTTTTTTTATCGGGGAACATTTTATTTTGATCTTGGATACAGTAAATGGTTCCACATGGAGACACCAGCTCTACACATACCAATTATCTAGGGAGAAAGCTAGAAGAACTGCGGTAAACAAACATGATATTTCTGTTTGTATAGATGAATTTTTATGCACTTGCCTAACGAAAAGACTTTGCTTTTCTCCAAAACCATTTTTACTGTGATTATCTCGGTCCATTGCATACGAATTCCACACCAGTGTGTCCGGATATGACTGGATGAAACCAGAAATATCCGGTTGTGTCTTGGCTAACTCAGTCAGAAACATTGTGAATGCCTCTGTGTATCTGTTTTCTGGATATTATCGATGGACTGTATTGTTTTGAATGTTTTTATCAGGGAACATTTCATATTGTATTGTAGAAACACTAATTGGTTCATCATGGGGACACCAGCTCTACACATTCGTATTTTCTAGGGAGAAAACTAGAGGAACTGCGGCAAACAAACCTGATATTTCTGTTTGTATCGATGACATTTTATGCACTTGCCTAACGAAAAGACTTTGCTTTTCTCCAAAACCATTTGTACTGTAATTTTCTTGGTCCATTGCATACGAATTCCACACCACTTTGTCCGTATATGACTGGATGATAATGGAAATATCCGGTTCTGTTTTGGCTCACTCAATCCCAGATATTGCTACAGCCTCTGTGTTTGTGTATTCTTGATATTATCCACGGACTTCATTGTTTTCAATGTTTTTCATCAGGGAACATTTAATTTTGTGCTTGGAACCACTAATTGGTTCCACATGGAGAAACCAGCTCTACACATTGGTATTTTCTAGCGAGAAAGATAGAGGAACTGGGACAAACAAACATGGTATTTCTGTTTGTATCGATGACATCTTATGCACTTGCCTAACGAAAACACTTTGATTTTCTGTAAAAAAAATTTAACTGTGATTTTCTCGATTCATTGCATACGAATTCCGCACCAGTTTGTCGAGATATGACAGGATGGAAACAGAAATATACGGTTGTGTTTTGGCTAACTCAAACCGAAATATTGTGAAATCCTCTGTGTTTGTGCACTTGCGTCACGAAAAGACTTTGCCTTTCTCCAAAACCATTTTTACTCTGGTTTTCTCAGCCCATTGCATACGCATTCCACACTAGTTTTTCCGGATCTGACTGGATGAAACCAGAAATATCCGGTTGTGTTTTGGCTAACTCAATCAGAAATATTGTGATTGCTTCTGTGTTTGTGTTTTCTGGATATTATCGATGGACTTCATTGTTTTGAATGTTTTTATGAGGGAATATTTCATTTTGTACCGTAGAAACACTAATTGATTCATCATGGGGACACCAGCTCTATACATTCGTATTTTCTAGGGACAAAGCTAGAGGAACTTCGGCCAACAAACTTCATATTTCTGTTTGTATAGATGACATTTCATGCAGTTGCCTAACGAAAATACGTTGCTTTTCTCCAAAACCATTTGTACTCTGATTTTCTCCGTCCACTGCATACGAATTCCAAACCAGTTCACCGGATATGAATGGATGAAACCGGAAATATCCGGATTTGTTTTGGCTAACTCAATCCCAGATATTGCTACAGCCTCTGTGTTTGTGTTTTCTAGATATTATCAACGGACTTTATTGTTTTGAATGTTTTTTATCGGGGAATATTTTATTTTGAGCTTGGATACAGTAATTGGTTCCAAACGGAGACACCATCTCTACATATTCGTATTTTCTAAGTAGAAAGCTTGAGGAAATGCAAAAAACAAACATGATATTTCTGTTTGTATAGATGACATTTTATGCACTTGCCTAACAAAAAGCCTTTGCTTTTCTCCAAAACCAATTTTACTGTGATTTTCTGGGTCCATTGCATACGAATTCCACACCAGCTTGTCCGGATATGTGTGGGTGAAACCGGAAATATCCGGTTTTCTTTTGGCTAACTCAATCCTAGATATTGCTACAGCCTCTCTGTTTTATTTTCCGGATATTATCCACGGACTTTATTGTTTTGAATGTTTTTTATCAGGGAACATTTAATTTTGTGCTTGGAAACACTAATTGTGTCCACATGGAGACAACAACTCTACACATTCACATTTTCTAGGGAGAAAGCTAGAGGAACTGCAGCAAACAAACATGATATTTCTGTTTGTATAGATGACTTTTTATGCATTTGCCTAAAGAAAAGACTTTGCTTTTCCCTAAAACCATATTTACTGTGATTTCCTCGGTCCATTGCATACGAATTCCATACCAGTTTGTCCGGGTATGACTGGATGAAACCAGAAATATCCGGTTTTGTTTTGGCTAACTCAATTCGAAATATTGTGAAATCCTCTGTGTTTGTGTTTTTCGATATTATCCACGGACTTTATTGTTTTGAATGTTTTTATCAGGGATCATTTAATTTTGTACCATTGAAACACTAATTGGTTCATCATGGGGACACCAGCTCCACACATTCATATTTTCTAGGGAGAAAGCTAGAGGAACTGAACAAACAAACATGATATTTCTGTTTGTTTAGATGACATTTTATGCACTTACCTAACGAAAAGACTTTGCTTTTCCCCTAAACCTTTTTTACTGTGATTTTCTCAGTCCATTGCATACGAATTCCACACCAGTTTTCCGGATGTGACTGGATGAACCCGGAAATATCCGGTTTTGTTTTGGCTAACTCAATCCCAGATATTGCTACAGCCTCTGTGTTTGTGTATTCCTGATATTATCCATGGACTTTATTGTTTTGAATGTTTTTTATCAGGGAACATTTAATTTTGTGCTTGGAAGCACTAACTGGTTCCACATGGAGACACCAGCTCTACACATTCGTATTTTCTAGGGAGAAAGCTAGAGGAACTGTGGCAAACAAACATGATATTTCTGTTTGTGCAGATGACATTTTGTGCACTTGCCTAACTAAAAGACTTTGCTTTTCTCCAAAACCATCTTTACTCTTATTTTCTCGGTGCATTGCACATGAATTCCAAAGTGCTTTGTCCGGATATGACTGGATTAAACCAGAAATATCCAGGTTTTTTTTGGCTAACTCAATCCGAAATATTTTGAAAGTTTCTGTGTTTGTGTTTTCTGGATATTATCGATGGACTTTATTGTTTTGAATGTTTTTATCAGGGAACATTTAATTTTGTACCCTAGAAAAACTAATTGGTTCATCATGGGGGCACTAGCTCTACATATTCGTATTTTCTTTGGAGAAAGCTAGAGGAACTGCGGCAAACGAACATGATATTTCTGTTTGTATAGATGACATTTTATGCACTTGCCTAACAAAAAGACTTTGCTTTTCTCCAAAATCATTTGTACTGTGATTTTCTCGGTCCATTGCATACGAATTCCACACCAGTTTGTCCGGATATGACTGGAAGAAACCGGAAATTTCCGGGTTTATTTTGTGTAACTCAATCCCAGATATTGCTACAGCCTCTGTGTTTGTGGTTTCTCGATATTATCCACGGACTTTATTGTTTTGAATGTTTTTATCAGGGATTATTTAATTTAATTTTATGATTGGAAACACTATTTGGTTCCACATAGAGACACCAGCTCTACACATTCGTATTTTCTAGGGAGAAAGCTAGAGGAACTGTGGCAAACAAACATGATATTTCTGTTTGTATAGATGACATTTTATGCACTTGCCTAACAAAAAGACTTTGCTTTTCTCCAAAACCATTTTTACTGTGATTTTCTCGGTCCATTGCATACGAATTCCACACCACTTTGTCCGGATATGACTGGATGATACCAGAAATATCCGGTTGTGTTTTTGGCCTTCTTCCTGTGAGTGCCCTTTCATACAAAGAAATACATCTCCTACCTCTTTGCTGTTCTGTTCACATCTCACAGCACAGTCCCAATAAGGTGACACAGACCTGCATAAGCACTGCAACCAATAAACAAGTAAATAGTGCAGATTATGTCAGTTATAAGGAAAAGAAATATGAAAGACCAAAATTGCCATATTTATTTTCCTTACATTTTTACCACTAATAAATAATACAAGGTTATGAATATTCTATACTTTAGGTATCATATAGTACATGAGGAATTCCCATTATCTATTGTTCTTATATATCCAGTATGCACATATGGATCATTTCCTGAGCGTGCCACTCTGTTTCTTTCATCCAAACTGTCTTATCCTATCCAAAGCTCACTGGAATCTGTTGCTCACCTATAGCCTAGAGAAGACCCAGCATCTCATTCAAGGCCTCTTACTCCCACATGCACCCTAAATATCCCCAATCTGTCATCTTAATACAATAATCCTGGTGCAGCAGCAAAGATGTCACTTGGTATGCCTGCATCTGATGATAGAATGCCTGGGTTCAAATCCTGACTCAAATTCTGATACATATGGGAGGTTGGTCAACCATGTGGGATATCCCAATTAGTTCTTGGACCCTGGCTTTGGCCTGGCCCACCCCCAGCTCATCTTTGCATTTAGAAATTAAACCAAAAACTGGAGGACTTCTGTTTATCTGTTTCTCTGCTTTTCAGATAAATTTTAAAAAATGCATTTTAAAAGATAATGACTCCATTGCCATGGTAAAGTTTTGAGTATAATGACTATTTCATAATTTCTTTAAAAAAGCCTTTAAATTAACTGGTATATACTGAAAAACTGTATTTGTATGTGGTTAAAAATATCACCCACCTTATACCTCTGACTCCCTTCCTTGGCGGTAGATGAGCACTAATAATTTCTTGAATGTCTTTCCAGAAATATTCCATAAACTTATATGCATAAATGTGAATTCATCTTTTCTGGAAATTTTCAAATGAGAATATATTTTAGCCATGGTCATGATTTGCTCACTGATTCACCAGAAGGATTCACACAAGTCAACAAGTTGTACTCAAACCCAAGATTTATTACTACCAAGAGTACTGTGCAGGAACTGAGATAAAAGTATGTATAGTTAAAGACTGGAGAGGTCAGGCACAGGGCTCCAAGCCTTCCCTTGCTGTGAGAATGGCACAGACACATTCCCTAAGCCACAAAAAGCAGAGACACATCAGCAGCAACCTGAAGGAATCCACTCACACGTTAATAGTATAGAGTTCTTAATGGTGCTAATCACACATATTCACTTGCCCAACGAGGCTACAGACCAGAAAAAGGCACTAGGTACACATAACACACATTCATGTTGACTTTATATTGTTAAATTTTTATCTATTTGTTTTAATTTTATTTGAGAAAGAGAGATCTTCTATCAGCTGGCTAATTCCCCAAATGCCAGCAATAACAGAGCTTGGCCAGACTGAATCCAGGAGCCTGGAATTGGATCTGGGTGTCCCACAACAGTGTCACAGTCCCAAGTACTCAAGCTATCATTGGCTGCCTCTGAGGGTGCACATTAACAGGAAGCTGAATAGGAAGTAGAGTAAATAGGATTCAAATCAGGCTCTTTGGTATGGGATGTGGGCCTCCCAAGCAGCTACATAACTGCTGCACCAAATGTTTAGCCCATGTTGACTTTAAATAAAATAGCCTAGTTTACCTTGCCTTACTGCCTGGGCCATCCATAAGAACATCCTTTATCACTATCTGAGTGAACCTTCCAGGACTTTGGTTCTCACCACTTTGTCTGTGGGACTTCCCAAAAAAATAAGAAAGAACTGAGTAAAGCAAACTTTCCTCAAGTTCATAATATGCATCCTATAGTGTATTTATCTTTTAACAATGTATCTTCAGGTCATCACTAAATATTTAGCTCATTTTTTTCATGGCTGCATGCTGTTCTTTGACATGGAAACACCACTATTTAATCAACTTCTTATTGATGGAAGATTAAACCCATGCTATGTTCCTGCTATAAACATTAATAATAGTCAATATCCTCATTTGGATGTGAGTAAAGTCATAGGCATTACCCCTTAGGAAAGAGTGACTAGAATGTGTACCTAGAAAATCACTCCAGCCTTGTTGGAGACTGTCTCATTCCACTCTTAAAAGTTGTAATGTATTTAGCATGTTTGTATGGGTTTTTGCCAACTGCCCTTCTTGCATAATTTTGTTTTATTCCCACAACCAGTGTAAGTGACTGTTACCTCCTCCCAATACTGTAAGCTGGCAATTCCTGATTTGGAATTATTAGAATTCACAATTTCATCTACTAACCTGCAATAGCACCTGCTTACACTGGTGTGGTTATGAATATGCTCTTGCCATCAGATTTTCATTATTATTATTTGAGAAGCAATGATAGAGATAGAGGGCAAGAGTGAGAGCACACACATGACAGAGAGTTCACATCCATTGGTTCACTCCCCAGATGCCCACAAGGCCAGGGCTGGGCTGGGGCCAAACACAGGAGTCAGGAATGCAATCCAGGAACCCCATGAGGGTGGCATAACCCTCATGAGACATATGTCATGAGACATAACCACTGCCTCCCAGGGTCTGCAATAGGAGGCTGCTGGAATCAAGAGCTAGAGCCTGGAATCATATGCAGGTGCCCAAATGTGAGATGAGGTGATGTAACCAATAGACTAAATACTCATTTCCCTTGGTGTCATCTTTATTAGCAATGTCACATTGTGTAACATCTTCTATGTGACTCAGTTTCCTTAACTGTAAATCATGCATAACAATAGCTTAATAATGATGACATAAACTCTTCAAAAGTTTTTTCTGTGTATTAATCGAATATTAATATGCCATAACTAAATGTTAGTTTTACTGGTTTGCTTAGTATTTTATTTTAAATTTATAGAATAATTTTATTTTTGCTCAGGTTAAACAATGATATATCTGATTGATATGTGATTTATATATTATTTCTTTTTAAAATTTTTTTTATTTATTTGAGAGGTAGAGTTACAGACAGTAAGAGGGAGAAACAGAGAGAAAGGTCTTCCGTCCATTGGTTCGCTCCCCAGTGGCCACAATGGTCGGAGCTGCACCTATCTAAAGCCAGGAGCCGGGAGCTTCCTCCCAGTCTCCCACATGTGTGCAGAGGCCCAACGACTTAGGCCATCTTCTAATGCTTTCTCAGGCCACAATAGAGAGCTGGGTTGGAAGAGGAGCAACCGGGACTAGAGCTAGTGCCCATATGGGATGCTGGCACCGCAGGCAGAGGATTAACCTACTGCACAACAGTGCCAGCCTGTTTTATGTATTATTTCAAAACAAATAATTATAAAAATAAAATACTATCCATAGTACAAAAAGCATTATCCTAAATAGTGGAATACTATCAAATGTTTGGACAGTACCAATCTGATTAGTTAAGAAAAGATATCTTTCAATGATCTGCCCTTATTTTACGATACCTTCTTTAGGAAAAAACTGAATATCAATAAGATGAAATGTTGTTTTATTCTAAATATTAAAGTTGCTTTAAATGACTCATTTTTTATTTTATTTTATTCTAGGAATATATATATATATATATATATATATATATGTATATATGCATATATATTCTGGGAATATTCTGGGAACCCTGGTTTTAGCAAAAACAGAATCCTTATTCTGGGAAGAACTTGTGCAGTAGAAAATTATTTGAAATTTTAAGTTGTTAGTGAATTTTGAGTAATAATCCCCAACCTGAAATCATTAGAGATATTGAAATTCTGATGAGCCTCTTTTAACATAAGCAGTAAATCCCTAATTATTGTAACAGAAAGCACAGATCTGGGGAAAATTTATGATCCTCAAGGACATGACTAAATCTTAATTCTTAGGTACCTGGAAATTATCGATGATAGTAATTAGATGACAAAACTGGAATTTCACTACAGTAGAATGGTGGCTGCAGGGGAAAGGCTTCACAGACACTGGGGTACAACTGTCAGGAGCTGGACTTGCAAGGCCCATTCAACATCAGGGAGAGGTGGCAGCTCAGTGTGGCTCAAAGACAGTGAAGCAGTTCTGTACAATTCCAGAGAACTGAAAGACAATTAAAAGGTCAAAACTACACATGCCTATTCCACAGAAGGAATCGCCTTGTTGCTATCAGGAGGGCATCCAGAAATATAAGATTGAGAATGATTCACTCGATTAGCTTTATTCTGTTCTAAGTACCTAAGGGTGCAAGGAATTACACTATTCTGCCTTTATTTTGTATCAGGAAGACAGGAAATAGAGAAAAAAGACATGAGGAGAGAGAGGAAGAGGAATGCAGAGAGTCACTAACAGGAATGGCAGAGAAAACAGGAGATTTGGTGGTAGTTTGCCCAGCTCTCCCTGGTGTTCATAGACCTGTGCCTCCCTCCCTGCTCCCAACCTTGTGACCACAGTGGGAATTACTTTGATTTTACCTGACTCCATGCACTGGTCAGAGTTGCGTGGTCAGTAGTATCTTTGTTAAACTGAGCCACACATCTCCTGTCTGCTCTCTACATCCCCTCTTTCTACACAGTCACAGGTTCTGAAGGGAGCACTTGAATGAGGATAGACAACTCAGAATTTTTTTATTCCACCAGAAAGTAAAAATATCAAAGCTTTTGGTAGTAGAAATTATAAGACAAGTTTCAGATAATTGCAGTGAGCTTTGTGTTTGGTGAATCTCCTCTTGTCTTACCTTTTTATATATTCCAAAGTAGTCATATGAAGACTATTTTTCTCAATCTCTCTTACCAGTTGAGCTCAAGTCAGACTTGTCCAGGAAGATCTAAAGCACTACTGACCAGAAGAACTTTAAGAATAGAGCCTCATATCATGAGATACCTTCAGAAGAAGAGCCTGGCTCTCTCATTGTCAAATTGTAGTCCTTACTTTGTTCCCCACCAGGCAGATGTGGCGAGTAACCAGGAATGGATTCAAGTGTGGTGAACACCCTGAGCAGGCTAACACAGTGAGCCCTGGAAGAGTTTCAGAATATAATGAGGAAAAGGCATCAATCAAGTTGTATAGGGCTTTCATACAAATTGCTTCCTCAAAAATGCCCTTAGACCAAGACCCAGAGTGTTCCATATCCTGTGACTGAGAATGACTTGCTTCTCACCAACATCAGAGACCTGAGTCATGCAGCTTCTCCTCTACCTGGTACAGAGGCCTCTAAACAGGAGGCCTGGCTCAAGGCTGTGATCCCTGACTAGTGAGTGACAGCAGTACAGAGTTTGGGTCAAAATTGGATTCTACTAAGCAGCAGCTTCAAGAAGATTCTGCAGCAATTCATTTTATTTATTTTATTTTAAAATAAATTACTGATTCTTCATTTTCAACAAAACAAGAGAAAATAAACACAAGGAGAGAGTGTCAATTTCTAACAGCCACATCAGTACTTTTCAATCTCTTTAGGACAATAGAATGTCATTGTATCAGCAACAGGATTCAGCATTGTTCTAATACCACAGGTCCACACTTCCAACCTCATCTCCAAATTCTCTCATACCATCTAGACTTAATATTTCAGGAAGTTTCATAGGGCTACTCATAGAAAAATCACTATTTTATGAAATTAATCATTAATCTGATTATTGTTTTGATTTTAAACAATGCTCTCTTTTCCCAACTGTGTTTCCCCAAAGGAAAATTGCTAAGTGTACCAAATGTTTTCTTTCATATGAAATAATTATGTCACCTGAAATATATAAATCTAAGTCCTTTTTTAAAGAAAGCTTGTGTGTGTGTGTGTGTGTGTGTGAGAGAGAGAGAGAGAGAGAGAGAGAGAGAGAGAGAGAGAGAGAGGAGATGAAGAGAACTCCCATTGACTGGTTCACTCCCAAATACCCATGCCAGCCTTTTCCAGCTCTATTTTTCAGAAAATCATCACATTCTTTCATTTAGGAAAAACTATTTTCTTATATATCTTATGTTTTATACAAATAAATCAAGTACAGTTTTGTAAACAGTCACTCATCAAAAATAAATATTGGAGCAGAGTCAAGATGATTGCTGAATAAGAAGCTCTGATTACAACCTTCCTGAAGAGACATCAATTCAACAATTATAAATATACCAAGTCACTTTCTCAAGTGCTACAGAAGCCAGGTGAGATATCATAGTGTCTCACCTTAACATAATCATAAGAAATGTCACATTGAAGAAAGCAAGAAGGAAAGAGTTGCCTACATTACCCTTCCCTACACTTCAATGAGCACAATGAGAAGAGATACCTTCTACTTGGGAGAATGACAATGAACTGAATCCCAGTACTAGGCACTCTGTGAAAAGGGTTGGTTGGGATGAGCTCATCAGTCCCTGCCACCAGGTCTCACCTGCAGAGTGATTATTTGGTGCTTCCACATCAAAGCAGCCTTCACCATTCCTCCCCGAACCACCAACAAAAACAAAACTCTAGCCCTATGGAGAGGCAAGGAGAGAGCTTTGGACCATGCCTTGGAGCTCAAAGCAAAACAGACTATATGCCAAGATGATATAGCTGAAAGAACTCTGCTCACAAACTGAGCCTCCAGGCCTACCAGACATCAAGCTCTGGTGGATTGGACTCACATTGTTATGTGTGTGTTCCGAAGAGGGAGCTCCTTGGGATTTTATGAGGCCCAGGGATGGTGGAACTCATGTGTGACCAGGTTGGAGTCATCAGGGTGGTTAGCAGACTGCCTCCCTCCTTCAACCTTGAGCACACAGACAAGGGACTAAGTCTTAGAAGTCTGTGCTGGGCTGGTAAAGCCGAATGTTGGACAGATCTTAATGGTTTCCATCACAAGAAAAGTGCCTGTGTATGGAGTCTCTGGACTTGCCTCAATATCAGGCAGAGATCTGTACTCTGAGGAAAGGTTGCATTGATATATAGCCCCACCAGCCTCTCACAGGCCCAGTGCATACCCCTAAGATTGTACAGGGCCTGGTGACTAAAGCCTAGGTGTGATGCACCTAGCATCTCTGCCTAAGTAGCTGAAGGGCTAACTCTATCACACCTCTTACAATCATAGGCAGACAGCAAAGAATCACAAAGCTATTTGGGGACTTGGTGCCAGGCTGATAAAACCCACCATTAAGCAGATTTTAATGTCCCTTGTCCCTAGTCCAGTGCCTACAGACAGTCTTTGTACCTGCTTCAGTGCCCTGTTGTGGGGGAGGCTGAATCCGGAGAGGTCTAGAGGAAACTTCCTGAGCCTGCTTCAAATTTGAAAACCTGTCTTTAAGTTTCAAATCCCTGGTGGCAAACACCCCAGCCACAGGGCGCTTTTGTCTAAGGATCATTAAGGTGGTATAATAGTGGCTAAGACCTTTTTGCATCACATCACCCCACCCCTTGCCCGCATCCACTCATCCACTCTGTACCATCCCCTCTGTACCTCAGCTACATATACACCTCCCTTTTACAATAAAGTGAGACCCTGCTTCTACTGGACTCCACACCACGCCTGATTGTCCCCTGGGTTTGGGGAAGGCTGAGTGGCGGGTGGTGCACTTCCCCTCCTCGGTCAAGGCAAGCTGCGGGCAGCCTGCCTAATTCTCTGGCGGTGGCAAGGAACAGTCACCGCACCCTGTGGAGTTCCTTGAGCCAGGTTGAGCAGTCTTAGACTCCAGCCAGTATCACCAATGGCAATGAGCCCACTAAACAACAGATAGACCACAGTCCACCTCAGTAAAAGAACAGACTGCTTAGAATTTCTAGGACAGCCATAAATGAAGACAGATTACTAAAACGAATTCTTCAGTATGCAGATTATATCATATTCCAACAAATTTCAGGAACTTCCAGGAGCTATGGCTTCACCTAAAAAGCAAAATAAGGTGCCATGAGCCAATAATGCATAAATTGAAATTTCTAAATGCTCACATTAAGATTTCAAAATAGCTGTTTTTATGAAACTTAATGAAATTCAAGAGAATACAGAGGCTGGCGCCACGGTTCAATAGGTTAATCCTCTGCCTGCAGTGCCAGCACACCAGGTTCTGGTCCCGGTCGGGTGCCGGATTCTGTCCCGGTTGCCCCTCTTCCAGGCCAGCTCTCTGCTATGGCCTGGGAGTGCAGTGGAGGATGGCCCAGGTCCTTGGGCCCTGCACCCACATGGGAAACCAGGAGGAAGCACCTGGCTCCTGGTTTCGGATCAGCACAGTGCGCCAGCCACAACACACAGGCCACGGCGGCCATTTGGTGGTGAACCAACGGAAAAAAGGAAGACCTTTCTGTCTGTCTCTCTCTCTCTCACTGTCCACTCTGCCTGTCAAAAATTCTTTTAAAATTTTAAAAAAATGGAGAGCGGCAAGATGGCAGAATAGGAAGGGAGCACACTGATAGTCTGGGGAGAGACAGTTTAATAAAAGTGGAGATACTGCAGGTTCAAGGAAGAGTAGAGGAAGAAACAGCAGAGGAACATCTTCTGGAACTAGAGATTCACAGTGGACCTGCGTGGAGAGCGTGGGAGCCCGCAGTTCAGGACACCAGCGGCAGACTCAACACACCAGTGCTGGAACGCGAGCTGAGCCAAACCTCAATAGCCCGAATAGCAGGGAAGAGGAAAGAGGAGACTAGAGGGAATGAGGCTTGAAACTCCGTGGGGAAAAGTTCACCAGGCTAACTAGAAGAGAGAGAGAAAAAGAAAAAAATAATGACCGATATGGACACGAGTTTCTCTCTCTCTGCTCACCTCTCAAAGGCGAGCAAGACAAAGAGTAGGCGCCATTTTGGACATACGTCATAAGCAGGGCGACCTCAGGTCTGCACCGGCCCTGAGCCTAGCAGAAAAACCTGGCTCGGGGAGGGGGGTTTGAAATAACAGGAGATTAGGATCTAATGAATGTGTGTGGCTAATGAACTGAGACTGTGAAAAAAGAGACGGTGGGGGAGAGAACTCACGGAAGTCACGTGAGTGCTCTTCAGAGACGCTACAATTCGGTAACCTTGGCAACCCAGTGGGAGACTGCAGGAAAATTTGAGCCCACACTGAGGGCAGCACAGATTCCCTGTGTGGTCCTTGGGAAAGAGCTTCCGATCTCTGGCTCCTGTGGGTATATCATTCGCCTGCTAACAACCTCCAATTCCATTCAGCTGTGCAGAATTACTTCCCTTTTGAATCAAAAAAAAGAAAAAGAAAAAGAAAAAGAAAAAGAAAAAGAAAAAGAAAAAGAAAAAGAAAAAGAAAAAGAAAGAAAGAAAGAAAGAAAGAAAGAAAGAAAGAAAGAAAGAAAGAAAGAAAGAAAGAAAGAGATTTACCACGCCTAACCTGGGAGTGTCACCTTTGGCACACCCTCAACACTGAGGAACCAAACAGAGCTCTCAGGCCACACCTATCTCAATTCTCTAAGGCTCCATTGAAAGCAGACAGTCCACTTAATCTAGAGTCAATAGCATAAAAATAAAAAACACCACAGTGAAGAAACCAAAGAATATCTCCAATATGTCAAACCATCTGGGTAGTGGACCAGCAGATGGAAGACTCTCTCTCTCTCTCTCTCTCTCTCTCTCTCTCTCTCTCTCTCTCTGCCCCTGCCTCTGCCTCTCTGTAACTCTGCCATTCAAATAAATATATATTTTTAAAAAGAAAAGAAAAATGCCTGTTCAAGTCCTTTGACCATTTCTTAACTGGATTGTTTGGTATGCTGTTGAGATTCTTGAGCTATTTATAGATTCTGGATATTAATTGTTTATTAGCTGCATAATTTGCAAATATTTTCTCCTAACAGTTGCCTCTTCACTTTGCTGCACTTCTTTTGAAGTGCAGAAGCTTCTCAACTTCATATATTCCCATTTGTCAATTTTGTCTTTGATTGCCTGTGCTTCTGGGGTCTTTTCCAAGAAGTCTTTTCCTATGTCAATGTCTTACAGAGTTTCCCCAATGTTCTCCTCTAGTAATTTGATGGTATCATGTCATAGCTTTAGATCCTTGATCCATTTTGAGTTGATTTTTGTATAAGGTGTAATGTCACGTTTCATACTTCCTGAAGAGACTGTCCTTTCTCCAGGGCTTTATTTTACCTCTTTGTGAAAGTTGGTTGTAGATGCGTGAATTAATTTCTGGACTTTCTATTCTGTTCCATTGTTCTACATGTTCATTTTAGCGCCAATATAAGGCTGTTTTGATTATAACTGCCCTGTAGTATGTGTTGAAATATGGTATTGTGATGCCTCCAGCTTCGTTTTTGTTGTATAAGATTGTGTTAGCTATTCGAGGTCTCTTGTATTTCCATATGAATTTTAGCATCATTTTTTCTAGATCTGAGAAGTAATTTACAAATTCAATGTGATTGCAACATCAGTGGTTCTGCTTTGAAGGGTTCAGATTCTGAAAATATTTCGAAGGTACAATGAATAGTAAAAAAGTGCTTAGTTCCCCATAGACTTGTAAATAATGTGTGCTGTGAATCATTTTGGATTTTCTGACATTGTGACAAATAAAAAGGATATATTAATTCCAGTTTCCTCAGAATCCTCATATCATAAATGATAAGACTTCAACTTCATAATATTTAACGATCTTCTGTCATTTAAAAGACTCATGTAACAAATTTGTTAATTGAGGAACAAAACATTCATGTAGTCTCAGAACAATAGAAAAATATATTTGGGTTATCAGGCTATTTTTATCTTTTCTTCTTCTTTTTCTCAAGTTTACAAATTATACTGAGACTTTTTCTAGAAAAAAAAACTCTTACTAATTAAATTAGTCATCCTGCACCCTGTTACGGTGGAAAGAGAACCAAAATAATTAGCAGAAAACAGACATTCTGGTTTCAGCTTTGCAACTACCTAATTGTGTGTGACCTTGGGTAGGTGACTTCACCTTTTTGCCCTAGAAAGTAGGCATTTTCTTGCTCTATAAATAGACAATAAGTTTTGACCTTCCCTAAAATGTAGAGAATAATTTTTCTGTAGGTCAAGATGGATTCAGAAGGATCAAACTTACCTTCCCATGGTATACAGTTATAACATTAGACAAAATCTGGGAAATGTGTTTTAGGCTAAAGACTGTGATCTCTAAGAAAAGAGAAACAAGCAAGGCGAGCCCTACCCTGATTCATGCTTTCTGTCTCAAGGCAGTTTCCAAAGTACCGCGCAGCTTCTCTTTGTCATGACAGGATACACGTACTTTTTTCATAAAGAATGCTGAGATAATGTCCTAAAAATAATGCCATTCTAAATAAAACTTCCTTTAAGCTTGTATCTAAAGATTGGGAATCATGGTCATCATCCTGAGGAAGATCAGAGCTGAGGACAGAGTGGACAATGATTGTAGAAGTCAAAGACTTAGCAGTGAATCAGAATGAGCTAGTTCAGGAGGTGCAGGTGAGTCTGGCAGATATTGGCTCACTGCATGTTGGGAATGTTCTCTGCCTTCCCCTTGTATTGAGACAGAGACCCCAGGCTCAGTATCAGGAAGGAAGGCCATGTTCAATTGGGTTTGGGCCTGCTGCTGTGTGATAGGCACTCCTGAGCAAGGTCTGCTCCACCAAGCACTTCACCTGCTCTCTGCTCCTCCCAAATACCATTTGTCTTCTTCATCCCTTTTGTCTCATTCTCTCCAATTTCCCTGCTTACTCCTCCCCATCACACACACACACCAACATACGCTCTTTCTCACACACTCACTCATACACACACATGCATATGCACTTACACACTCATACATGCTCACACTCCCACTCTCATGGTCTCATACCTAATTCACTCATACACACTCTCACACACAACCCTCTCTTACTCTCACACATTCACACTCAAATACATATACTAACACACTCACTTACCATCACATAATCACACACACAATTTCACACACTCATACTCTTGCACACACTTATTCAAATTCCCAACATTTTAAAGGGATGGGGTCCTACAGGTGGTTGTGGGAGGGGTGTGAGCAGGAACTTCCAACTCGTCCCCTCTCCTCAGCATCTGATTTTAAAATATATAAAGTCAGGCAGAGGGAAGGCAAAGGTGAGAACAAATGTGGCTCTGTTTAGTCAGTATAGGCAGTTAAGAGCATATGCAGAACAGCTGAAAACATGTGTCTTCTTTGCCCCACCTGACAACCCCCTCACATGATTCAGTTAACTTTGAGATCTGATCCTGGCTAGGACTTTGTTTCTAGATGATTCAGTGTTGGACTATTGAATGTAGGGGCCAAGTCTCTTTTATCATATAAGAGAGTATTTAAAAAAACCCACACAAAATGGAATTAAAAGATGAGTTTATTCTGGTACAAACATTTGGAAATCCATATATCATGATCTTCATAACACATATTTTCATGAACTTGTTAAAGACTCCTTCATATGCAAAGATTTCAAACTTTTTTCAACCAAAAAATATTGATCTTTTATTTCCATGTCCAAGAGCTTTTTGAAGCACCCATACTGAGTAACTCAGAATGGTATTCCAAAGAGCTATTTTCACAAAACTTATAAATACTAGCCATTCAGTGAATTTGCAGTGGGATATTCATTCCTGTTTGGTCTCTTTAGTACTATTGTTCTCTGATTGCCCCATCTTGGTCTAGTTGACTTTGGAGAAATGGATATGTTCATGTATTAAGGTAACTTCTTGATTTCAACAAGAAATAGTTACTCAATAAAGAAAAGAAGCACACATCACTTTGTATGCCTCATTAGTGAGGTTTGCTTGAAAATCTAGCTTAGACAAAAGAAAAGATTATTTCTTGCCTGACTTGCTGTAGGAATTTCAGAGCTAAATCAAAGGAACAGGGGCTGGCACTGTGGCGTAGTGGGTAAAGTGCCTGCAGTGCCCACATCCCATATGGTCCCAACTGCTCCACTTCCGATCCAGATCTCTGCTATGGCCTGGGAAAGCAGTAGAAGATGACCCAAGTCCTTGGGCCCCTGCGCCCATGCAGGAGACCTGGAAGAAGCCCCTGGCTCCTTGCTTCGGATTGGCGCAGCTCCAGGCCATTGCGGCAAACTGGATAGTGAACCAGCAGATAGAAGACCTCTCTCTCTCTCTCTCTCTCTCTCTCTCTCTCTCTCTCTTTCTCTGCCTCTCCTCTCTCTGTGTAACTCTGACTTTCAACTTTCAAATAAATAAATACAATCTTTAAAAAAATAATTCAAAGGAACATTTGTACAGGCCTGAGTTGTCTGTGCTTGATATTTGTAATCTTCAGATGATACAAAATCTTCCCACAGATCTGAATTTTCTTGCCATTCTTCGCATGGTATCCTCATTGACAGCCTTTGAGTCTTAGTTTACAAGACCCCACTACTACCTCAAGAATTTCTGGCCTTTTCTTTTGTTGTTTTTCCTTAAATTCCTTATCTCCATCTCTATGAAGTAGGCAGGCATAAAGATTAAAATTGATTAGGTTTGTAAGCTGGAAGACCATGCCTTCACCATGTCCCTGTGTGACCTCATGCCCCTACCTGGCCATACCTGGGTGCCCACCAGCCAACCAGGTTAATTAACCACTCCCCTTTGGAAGTGGGTTAAAAGCCTGGGACACAGTGAGTCTGGTCCTTCTCTTCCCTGGCCTCTTGCCAGGAGGGGGCTTGCTGTAGCCCTGCACCCCCAGGGCACGTGGCCTTCAGGCCACCCACCTTAGGCTTCCTGGCCTAGATGCTCCTCCACGTGGCTGGTTCCTGGTGCTCAATATGAACCCATATTTAACTCTCTCTCTCTCGCTTAAATAAAGCTCTCACTTTCCTATGCACTTTTTGCACTAAGTAAAAGCCTAAAATGTACCATGCTGCCTCGTTTATCTGTGCCAGTATTTAGAATTCTACTCTAAATATTAGGCAAGAACCATGTCAGGCTTATTAATATTGAGGATTTATTAATAAGCATATGATGGTATCATATGGCACCTCAAATTCTGGTAGCATATGTGGCACCTCAGATGGCACTTCTGAAAAACCTTAAAGGGCCACATTTTGGTGTAGATTTTAGAGGGTCTTTCCCGATATCATCTAGAAGTTATACTATAGGAAAGCATGCAACATCTTAATCACCAGAAATCCACCTCATGGTAATATCTAGAAAGTGTGAGTATTTTTCTAACTCAAGAAAAGTATGAGCATAGTGAAACAGGGGTAAAGTCGCTATCCTCTAGATCTGGGGCAGACACACTTCAGAAACTTTGTATAGTATAAAGAACTATGAGAAAGTAGATAACAGCAACAAAGGAGTATAATGCTACTAAGGATGGTCACTGACTGAATTACTTTAAATTCAAAGCTTATATATTTTCTGAAATAAATAAGCCTGTCGTAAGATATATAAATGTACTATATAGGATACTACAAAATGTACATGAAAAATGTAATAAAAAGAAAAGTGGGGTGCTTGGCACAGCAATTAAGGCTGACTTAGGATGCCTGCACCGCATATTGGAATACCTGGTTGAGTTCCTATTTTAGCTTCCTGAGAGGCATCAAGTAATGGTTTAAGTATTTGGTCCCTGCCACTGATATGGGAAACCTGAATCAAGTTTCTAGATCCCTGCTTCAGCCTGGGCCAGTCCTGGCTGTTGTGGACATTTGCATGAAAAAACAATAAATGAGAGTTCTCTGTATCTTTGTCCCTATTTCACTGTTTTTCAAATAAATAAATAAACAGTTTTAAAACTATTTCAATTAGGGGCCAGTGCTGTGGCATAGTAGGTTAAGCCTCCAACTGTGGCACCATCATCTCCTGTGGTCGCCCATTCAAGTCCTTGTTGCTCCACTTCTGATCCGGCTTTCTGCTGATGGCTTGCAGGAACAGTGGAGGATAGCCCAAGTGTTTGGGCCTCTGGACCTCTGTGGGAGACCCAGAGGAAGCTCCTGGCTCCTGCCCAGCTCCAGCTGTTGAGGCTATTTGAGGAGTGAACCAGTGAATGGAAAACATTTCTCTCTCTCTCTCTCTCTCTCTCTCTCTCTCTCTCTCTCTCTCTTATTCTGCCTCTCAAATAAATAGACATCTTTCAAAAAAATAACCTATTTTATTTAAAGGTTTATTCATTTATTTATTTGAAAGGCAGACATGGGGGGATTAAAAAAAGAGCAAAAGACAGATCTTCCATTTGTTGGTTCATTCCTCAAATGACCACATCAGC
Organism: Lepus oiostolus; assembly: GCA_036325905.1. Classification (NCBI taxonomy): domain Eukaryota; kingdom Metazoa; phylum Chordata; class Mammalia; order Lagomorpha; family Leporidae; genus Lepus; species Lepus oiostolus. Next base: position 1,452,023 of record CM070804.1, read on the forward strand.
CAAGTCTGGGCCAGACCAAATGCATGAACCAGGAACATCATCATTATTACCCATGTGAGTAGCAGGGGTTCAAGTATTGGGCCATCTTCTGCTGCCTTTCCAGGCACATTAGCAGGAAGCTGTATCAGAAGCAGAGCAGCTAAGACTCAAACCAGCACTCTGATATGGAATGCCAGTGTCAGAAACTGTGGCTTAACCCACTGCACCACAAATGCCAGTCCCTAAAGAATACTTAAGAAAGATAAGTATATTTTGGTGCAAAAGATTTTTTAAATCCACATGTAATTTTCATAATATTCATTTTCCATCAACTTTCTGAAGACCACTTGCATGTGGGGAATATGTCATGTTAAGTCTGGACTTTGACAAAATGGAATTATTTGGGACAAATAGAAACAATAATGTCACAGTTTTGTTGTGGCATAGCAGGTAAAGCCACTGCCTGCAATGCCAGCATCCAATAAGAACACTGGTTAATACCCCAACTGCTCCACTTCCAATACAGTTCCTTAGTGGAAAATGGCCCAACTCCTTGGGCTCTTGCACCCAAGTAGGTGATCCAAAAGAAGCTCCTGACTCCTAGAAGCAGAATAGCCCAGCTCTGGCCATTGCAGCCATTTGGGGACTGAACCAGCAGATGGAAGATACCTCTCTCTCTCTCTCTCTCTCTCTCTGCTTTTCAGATAAATAATTGTCTTTTTAAAGAATTTTTTTAACATTTATTTAATGAATATAAATTTCCAGTGTACAGCTTATGGGTTACAATGGCTTCCCCCTCCCATAACTTCCCTCCCACCCGCAACCCTCCCCTCTCCCGCTCCCTCTCCCCTTCCATTTGCATCAAGATTCATTTTCAATTCTCCTTATATACAGAAGATCAATTTAGTATAAAGATTTCAACAGTTTGCACCCACATAGAAACACAAAGTGAAACATACTGTTTGAGTACTAGTTATAGCATTAAATCAAAATGTACAGCACATTAAGGACAGAGATCCCACATGAGGAGCAAGTGCACAGTGGCTCCTGTTGTTGACCCAACAAATTGACACTCTAGTTTATGGCGCCAGTAACCACCCTAGGCTGTCGTCATGAGTTGCCAAGGCTATGGAAGCCTTCCAAGTTTGCCGACTCTGATCATATTTAGACAAGGTCATAAAAGACAGGGTGAGGATAGTAACCAATGATCCTAAGAGTGGCATTTACCAGGTTTGAACAATTATACAGCATTAAGTGGGGAAGAGGACCATCAGTACCCACAGGTTGGGAGTAGAGCCATTGGTGGTAGAGTAGAGGTTATGATTACAAAGGAATGAGGCCCAAGTACGCTAGACAGGGTCTAGAACAAAGGGCAGAGTCATTATTAGAGGAGCTAAGAAAGGTGCTGTCTAAGCTACAATTAAGTTTTCTGATTGAGAGGCAAATAGAACCTGATAGAAGGGGCTTGATAATAATCTGGTGGGCTTTAGGCCTTGTAAGTTAAGAGGCCCAGGCCTATCTATCTCTTCACATGGGGTATATCCTAAGGGAGGTGTGAACCTCCTAGGGGAAGGCACTCTGTTGACTTTCATTACTTGGCTGGCCTGGGAGGAGAGCTGGCCAGGTAAAGGCAGGGGGCATCTCTAACAAGAAATTTACAGTTCTGCCTGCAATGTTGCTGACCCTACTTGACCATACCCTCAGTTGCAGTGGTCACTTTGGAAGTTGGGCTGAGTGAAGGGCTTTTCAGCTTAGAGCCAATAAGATCTGTGGCTCTGACCTGGGCATCCTTCGACTCCAGGGCAGGTCCATTTCCAGTGATCCAACTTTTGGCAGAGCTGCCAGCGCTCTTCACAAGCTGACTTCTGCTGAAGCCCAGGCTTACCACATTGAAAGTCACTGCAGTGGACTGGCCTGTTGGGTCTCCTTGAAGGCAGATCACTGTACAGATCAGCCATTAATAGGCCTGCCACCCATTGCTTCTGATGCCTAGCTTTCTTTTCTTCCTGGTTTGTGTTAAAGCAGACCAGAGGATGGAAGTCAAGGGAGTGCCCAAGTCCCATCTCTAATCTTCTGTGGCCTGAACTACAAGTCTATAGTCACAGGCACGTTCTGTAGTAGTTTTTCTAAGGTAGACAATGCCCATGAGGAAAATTGTATGCTCACTTTAAAACTTTGTTTCCCTTTGGTCTGAAAGGGAGGTTTTTTCTACTTACTGTATACTTCGCTGATGGCGAAGTGAATCTAGCTATGAGATTATTAGTTAAGTTCTTATTTTGGCTATGCTATTACAGAAAAATGTTAGCCATCTCTTTATAAGGTCTAAAGATTAAATTGGGCATCCTACAGATTCCTTCATAATGGAATTAGTTTCCTACCTTGAGAAGAATAGAGAAATGAAAGAACAAGTTGGGCTTAGAATAGAGAAATGAGGGAGCAAGTCCTAGATCGCTTGCTGACAATAGCAATGTCACATGAATACTTAGCAAACAGTTTCAACCATTAGATAACAACTTAAGAAAACATTTACCAGAAGGTCCAATGCCTTCTATAAATTTTAAGAATCATGTATTTCAAAACACCTCTTAAATATCTAACATGGTGTAGTTTGTTTAGCCAGTAAACTTAAGCACAACCATATAAAATGTTTTTAGTTTCTTTCTACCAACAAGTATAAAACATATGATACATAGATTCAGGTCACACAAATTAAAATGTATCTTTGATTGATTTTAGCAGCTTAAATTTATGGACAATCTTATCTATAAGCCATTTAAAATAAAACTCTTAATAAAATTTCCCCATGTGGACATACAATATGTACACACATATAACATAGCATAATAGACCAATATAACAATTTTAATAATAGCTTTTAAAATCTTTAACTCTTTTTGTAGATTGCCAATTGATTTGAATTGCTTTTTGTTTTTAGTAACCTCAGTTAACCATACTTTCTCTCAGTTGGTACTGTTAATACATTATTGGCTTCATCTGTTTACAGAGCCATCCCAAAGTACTGAATACAATAGAAGTGGCTGGAAAAAGTCCATAGGAACCTATAGGAGGGCATCTAAACACAGAACCAACAATGCTTTAGTTTTATGAGCAGCAAATCATATATAACTGTGGATGACAAAAGACTTTAAGTCACCAGGTTTAAAATTATAAACTCATCAACCAACAAGAGGCACTTGCTTACTTCACAGTATCTTTGAAAGCACTTGTAGGATTTCACAAGTATTTAACCCTTTAGGCCTCTGGGGCTTTCTCATTAAGATAACTATCATGTCTAGTAACACAAGATCATTAGACTTTTTAATTCTCAATCATTTGTATTAATAGCATTTTCCATTATAGAAACTTAAAGTTTGGTACCACATCACATCTTGACAGTACTTCTAAAATAATCCAAATAGCCTGATTAGTTGGTGAGAGACATAGGTCCTTCGATTTTTTCAGTTGGGCCCAAACTGGAAAAACCAAAGTAAAAGATTTACTGGAAATTTTAGAGTCCAGATTGTTTGGAACTTTCATTTTTGGAATGCCTGTCAAGAATGCCAAGAAGGCTCAAAATCCAAAATATCTGGTTGAAATAAGATTCCTTAAAATCATGACATAACATAGACCAAATTTGATCATTGTTACAAGGTGATTATTCAAATCTTTGAAAATAAGCACATATTTAAATAACCCATAGCTCTTAATAAAAATTCAGCTGTTTTTGAACAATTAGAATTTAACAGACATCAAGAGAACATAATAGATTACTTTAACACATTGCTTTAACAGAGCATCAGAGTTTAATTCTATGTCAAAGAGAAATTGAGCTTCCTGTGATCTTTTGCTGTGAGGTTTCCTTCCTTTACCTTCTTTCATATTGGTGACCGTGTTTCTGTGTTTCTGTGTGTAACACATCTTTAAGCATCTTTTGCAGGGCAGGACGAGTGACAACAAATTCTTTCAGTTTCTGTTTGCTATGAAAAGTCTTAATTTCACCTTCATTCACAAATGAGAGCTTTGCAGGATATAATATTCTGGGCTGGCAGTTTTTCTCTCTTAGTATCTGGGCTATGCCTGGCCATTCCCTTCTAGCTTGTAGGGTTTCTGATGAGAAGTCAGCTGTGAGTCTAATTGGAGATCCTCTAAGAGTAATCTGGAGTTTCTCTCTTGCACATTTTAGGATCTTTTCTTTATGTTTCACTGTGGTGAGTTTGATTACGATGTGTCGTGGTGAGGATCTCTTTTGGTCATGTTTATTAGGGGTTCTATGAGCTTCCTGTACTAAGATGCCTCTGTCCTCCTCCAAACCTCGGAAATTTTCTGCTAGTATCTCACTGAAAATGCCTTCTAATCCTTTCTCCCTCTCCATGCCTTCAGGAACTCCTAGAACCCGGATGTTAGGTTTTTTAATAGTATCCTGTAGATTCCCGACAATATTTTTTTAGATTTCTAATTTCTTCTTCTTTTCTTTGGTTTGACTGTTTCCTTTCCTGTTCTCTGTCTTCTAAGTCTGATATTCTCTCTTCTGCTTCGCCCATTCTGTTTTTAAGGCTCTCTAATGTGTTTGTCATTTGATCTATTGAATTCTTCATTTCATTATGATTTCTCATCACTATCACAGTTTCTTGTTCCACTAGTTGTTTCATTTCATTTTGATTCCTCCTTAATATTTCATTTTCACGAGAGAGATTTTCTATCTTGTCCTTTAAGGATTTCTGTAGTTCAAGAATTTGTTTTTGAGAACTTCTTAATGTTCTTATCAATTTTTTGAGATCCGCTTCTTGCATTTCTTCTTTCTCATCATCTTCATAATCTTGAATTGGGGTGTCTTTTTCATTTGGGGGCGTCATAGTGTCTTCCTTGTTCTTGTTACCTCAGTTTTTGCATTTGTTGTTTGGCATGTTGGAGATATTTGGTTTCTTCACTGTGGTGTTTTTTCTTGTTACACTATGGCTCTATATTAAGTGGACTGTCTGCTTTTGGTGGAGCCTTAGAGGCTTGAGATGAGTGTGGACTGAGAGCTGTGTTTGGTTCCTCAGGGTTGAGGGTGTGTCAAAGATGACACTCCCAGGTTAGGTGTGGTAAATCTCACTTTTTTTGATTCAAAAGGGAAGTAATTCCGCACAGCTGAACGTAATTGGAGGTAGTTAGCAGGCAAATGATATACCCACAGGAGCCAGAGATCGGAAGCTCTTTCCCAAGGACCACACAGGGAATCTGTGCTGCCCTCAGTGTGGGCTCCAATTCTCCTGCAGTCTCCCACTGGGTTGTCAAGTTAGATGCTAATCTCCTGTCATTTCACCCCTCCCCCCAGAGTCAGGTTTTTCTGTTAGGCTCAGGGCCGGTGCAGACCTGAGGTCGCCCTGCTTATGACGTATGTCCAAAATGGCGCCTGCTCTTTGTCTTGCTCACCTTTGAGAGCTGAGCAGAGAGAGAGAAACTTGTGTCCGTATTGGTCACTTTTTTTTTTCCTCTCTCTCTCTTCTAGTTAGCCTGGTGAACTTTTCCCCACGGAGTTTCAAGCCTCGTTCCCTCTAGTCTCCTCTTTCTGCTTGCCTGATGGTGTCTCGGGCTATTGATGTTCGGCTCACCTCGCGTTCCAATGCTGGTGTGTTGAGTCTGCCGCTGGTGTCCCGAACTTGGGCTCCCATGCTCTCCACGCAGGTCCACTGTCAATCACTGGTTCTGAAAGAGTTTCCTCTGCTGTTTCTTCCCCTACTCTTCCTTGACCCTGCAGTATCTCCACTTTTATTAAAGTGTCTCTCCCCCGGACTAATAGTGTGCTACCTTCCTATTCCGGCATCTTGCCGCTCTCCTTTTTAAAGAAATTTTTTAAAAAATTTATCTATGGCCATGTAATTCTAATGAGAATCCATATAATTCATAGTAGCAAAGATTATGAGTCTGTCATGGGTATCTATACATTCAACTACCTACCAATATTTTAGATCTAAAAGTACTATAAATCAACAAATCTGAGCCAGAAGATTTTGTTCTCTAGGAATACAGAGGGCCAGAAATCTACTGCAGTAAAAAGAAATAATATTTGAGGGAGATAATTCCTCCCTCACAATTGTCAAGACAAGTATAAGGTTTAGTACTCAATTTACTACAGTTTTAAGAGCAAGTATTGTAATAACAGGTTTTAATAAAACTTAATCAGCTAACATATATAGAACAGAAATATTTATTTTATGAGTTTGAAATTTTAGTGTCCAAAAATTGATTTTCTTTTACATTTAATATTTGTTATTAGTTATGCAAATTGTGATACAGCTTAGATACACTTTTTTTTTTACTTTTGTGTCTGTGTATGTTCAAATATCAGTTAAACTATTAGTCAAGGGTAGGAATTTGGTGTTGTGATTAAGATATGCTAGGGATGATGGCATTCTGTATTGCAGTGCCTGCATTTGAGTGGTAGCTCCACTTCCAGCGCACAGACTTGGAGGCAGCACACACTTGGAAGCAGCAGGTGATGGCTCAACTACTTGGATTCCTGCCAACCATGTTGAAGACATGGACTGAGTTCCATGCCCCTGGCTTTAGCTTGGACCACTCCTCTGATTGCTGTGGGCCTTCCAATGGATGGAAGATTCTCTCTCTCTCTCTCTCTCTCTCTCTCTCTCTCTCTTTCTCTCTCTTTGTGTGTGTGTGTGTGTGTTTCAAATAAATTTGGAAAAAGAAATAAATGTGAATATATACCTGTAAATGTATGTAAAAGTATTGCACTTGCAAACTGGTCCTACAGAAAGAATCTACATGGAATGATACTAAGACACATTGGAGTCATTTCTTGACTCTTATATCCCTTCAGCCATCTTTTTTAAAACTTTGTTTAAAATTACCTAAAGTAAATAGAATAGACAGTATTTCCACCTCGCTTCATATTTTAGATTATCTTGGAAGGCAAATTCTTTAATTTTGCTTTGTTCTTTTCTGCAGTGATATATTTGTTTGCTAGTTCTAGGATGTCATTCTAATTCTAAAGAACTATCATTAATATGAAAGAATGAGAAAATATCTGATCACTTCTTCCCTAATCACAATCCCAATGTGAGTACTTCCCTACTCACAATCCTGATGTCCTATTGAAAATAGGACAATTTTGCCTTTTTTTCTATAAAAAGTTAAAAACACATCACCTAGCATTATAGATAACCTAAATTAAATAGTCTGCCTGAGATAACTATTAAAGTACAACATTAAAAAATTTTCCTTATTAAAATTTCCCTGCTCATAGAATATATTTCAGACAAAACATCATCTTCCTCTGGAATTTCACTACCTTATACATTATGTGAAAAAAAATTATTAACATCAAAAATGCTATGTTTAAAAAACAACTTTTCTACATTTTTATTGATAACTTTCGAAAAGTCTCATGATACTCTTTCAAGGGCATAATAGACCAGTTCATTTGGTTAAATAATTCTACATCATCAATTTGAAATAACACTGATATTGCTATAAAATCAAAAGACTGAAACTATGTTGGAATGATAAAACGCTTAAGCTGTATCTATATGAAGTTCCAAAAGTTAAATGCCATGAGGTAAAATATTGTTTTCAAGATGGATTAGAATATCCAAGGACCACTGGAATAATTGCAAAAGAAATATACATAATGGAAATATCAAAAAGAGAAAAAAAGAATGAGCATAAAAAGTATTTGAAGTAATAATAGTTGGGTTTTTTTTCAAAATTAATAATAAACACCAATCTATAGAAACAGAAAACTAAAAGAACATTTAATGAAATAGATACCAGAGATATAATGTCTAAACTGGGAAAAAAATTCAAAAAAGACAAAGTCTTGTAGAAAACCAGGGGAGGGAGTGCCTACATGTGGAAAAATAGAATAAGAATTACATAATACCTCTATTCAGAAACTATTCAGGCAAGAAGAGGGTGAACTGAAATATTTTAAACGCTGAAAGAAAAAACCAACCAACCCAGAATTCTGCATCCAATGAACAACTCTTTATCTACAAATTTGACAAAAAAGATGAAAAAATTCCTTAGAAGGCACAGTATATCAAAACTGACATAAGGAAGAAACAGACTGGGTAGACCTATAGTTATTAAATCATTTTGAAGGCTAATAATCTTGCTTTTAAAAGTTCTAAGCATAAGGTAGATATTGTGGCAACAGCAGGTTAAGCTGCTTGGAATGCCCACAACTTTATTGAAGTGCCAGTTCATGTCTTGACTACTCAGCTTCTAATCTACCTTCCTCATATTGTGTTTGGGAGGCAGCAAACGATGGATGAAGCATTTGGGTCCCTGCCACCCAGGTGTGTGACCCACTTGAGCTCCCAGATCCTGTCTGTGACCTGACCCACCTCCACTCATTGTGACGATTTGGAGAGTGAACCAGCAGATGGGAGATATTTCACTTTGTCTCTCTCTGCTATTCTGCCTCTCAAATACATACATACATACATGCATACATATTTTTAAAGAAAAGCTCTAAGCCCATTAGTTTCACTGATGAATTCTACCAAACATTTAATATAGAAATAATACCAATTTTCTACTCTCTGTTATATAGAATAGGGTGAAGGAAATATTTTTAACTCATTCCATAAGACAAAAATAAAAGACATTAAAAAACAGGAAAATTATACATCAATGTTTCTACTATTTAATATGGATGCAAAACCCTAATAAAATATTATCAAATAAAATCCAACAATACACACATAAGAGGAATTATATCTAACCATGTGAGATTTATCCCAGTATGCAATCTGTTTAAGCATTGAAATTAATTAATGTAGTTCACCCTTTTAATAAAGAAAAAAATCACATAATCATATCAACCGATGTGAAGAATGACTCTGACAAAATCCAAAACCCGCCAGCGCCACGGCTCAATAAGCTAATCCTCCACCTGTGGCACTGGCACCCGGGTTCTAGTCCTGGTTGGGGCACCGGATTCTGTCCCGGTTGCTCCTCTTCCAGTCCAGCTCTCTGCTGTGGCCCGGGAGTGCAGTGGAGGATGGCCCAAGTCCTTGGGCGCTGCACCTGTATGGGAGACCAGGAAAAGCACCTGGCTCCTGGCTTCAGATCAGCACGGTGTGCCAGTCGCAGTGCACCAGCCGCAGCGGCCATTAGGGGGTGAACCAATGGCAAAGGAAGACCTTCTCTGTCTAGCTCTCTCTCACTGTCTAACTCTGCCTGTCCAAAAAAAAAAAAATCCAAAACCCATTTATGATAAAACTCCCAGGAAACAGTAATAGAGGGAACTTTCTCAACTGCATAAAGAACAATTATAGAAAACTAACAGCTGACAGCATACTTAATGCATAGTAACTAGAAGCTTTTTCCCTAAAATAGAGACTAAGGGAAGAATGTTCTGTCTCACTACTCCCATTCTACATTATACTGAAAAGCCTAACTAATGGAAAACACACAAGACAATGAAATACAAAACACACAGGTTGGAAAGAACAAAAATATAAACAATTTTTGATCCTCACAATTGTTTATATAGAAAATCCTAAAGAACTGACAAAAATACTAGAACTCATAAATGATTACCATTACGGTTGTGAAATGCAAGGTTATCACACAAATGCCCATTGCATTCCCCAAAACCAGCAATGAACAATTGTAATTTGATTTTTTTTCTTGACAGGCAGAGTTAGACAGTGAGAGAGAAAGACAGAGAGAAAGGTCTTCCTTCCGTTGGTTCACCCCCCAAATGATCGCTATGGCCAGTGTGCTGTGCCAATCCAAAGCCAGGAGCCAGGGTGCTTCCTCCTGGTCTCCCATGCGGGAGGAGGGCCCAAGGACTTGGACCATCCTCCACTGCCTTCTCGGGCCACAGCAGAGAGTTGGACTGGAAGAGGAGCAACTGGGACTAGAACCCAGCGCCCATATGGGATACGGGTGCTGCAGGTGGAGGATTAGCCAAGTGAGCCACAGTGCCAGCCCCAGAAATATTTCATGTTAATAAAAGGAAGATTCAGTTAAGATGTCAGTTCCTACCAGTTTGATCAATATATTTCACACAATCCAAAAGAAAATCTCAGCAACTTATATTGCAGACATTGAAAAAAATTGTTTTGAAGTTTATACAGAAATGCATTAGATCCAGATTAGTCAACTCAATGATGAACAAGAACCAGGTCAGAGGATTCACACTAATTGACTTTAAGACTTGCTGTACAGCTACAATGATGAAGACAGCATGGCATTTTAGCAATAATTGAGAAACAGATCAATGGAACTAAACAACCCAGAAACAGAAACATGCCCACACAAATACCATCCACTGACCTTTGACAAAAGATCAAGTCAATAAGATATAGAAAAAAAAGCCTTTTTCACAAATGCTAGAGCAATGAAATATCCACAAAAAATCAAAAACATAAACAATGTTCTTATAAGTGTAAACCATAAATCTATAAAGTTCTATACAAATAGAAAATAATTTTAGACATCCTTGATTTTGGCAAGGAGCTTTTCGACAACACTGGAAGCATGATCCATGAAAGAACAAATTAGTCAGCGTGGCTTCATTAAAATGTAAAATTTCTGCTTTGTAAAAGATCCTAAAGAAAATAAAATGACAATAAACAGATTGAGAGAAAATACTTGGAAAAGATACATCTAGGGGCCTGTATTTCAACATTCCATATCTGGGTGCTGGCTGTTCACCTTCTCATCTAGGTCCTTGGAAAAGCAGTGGATGATGGCCAAGGTACTTGGGCTCTTGCTACCCACATGGGTGACCTGGATGGAAATCCAGGTTCCTGTTTGACCTGGCCCAACCCCACTCTTTAGGGTGATTTGGGAAATGAAACAGTGGGTGGAAGAGTTTCTTCTCTGCCTCTCCTTCTCTGTGACTCTGCTTTTCAAATGATAAGTAAATCTTTAAAAAAAAAAGGTTAAAATATATATGCAAAAAAGGAACTTTATTCAAAACACAGAAAGATATCTTAAAATTCAACAATAAGAAGATTAATAACACATTAAACATGCGGGTGAAAAAATTGACATCTTGCCAAAGAAGATACATTTATGGCAAATAAAAATATGAAAAGCCGCATGCTATTGTGTGTTCTTACATAATTGCAAATTGTGAGACTTAGAGAGTGATCCCATCAGGTACCTATCAAAATGACCAAGATCCAAAACATGGGCAACATGAAATGCTGGTAAGGACGTGGAACAAGAGAGACGTTTATTGCTGGTGAGAATGAAAGTGATACACTTTGGAAAAAGACTTCATTGTAAATGTGTATGCATATTTTTAAAATAAGAATAATTCCCTACATCGTCTAAATATTATCACACTAGGGAAAAGACTAGTCTTAAAGCTCGTCATATTTCCTTAATTTTTAATGTCTGCTGCAGCTGCTTTTTCTCCACCAAGGATCCGATCGAGAACCACGCACTGCAGTTTCTTCTTGCGCCCATAACCTCTACAAATTCAAGAGAAACCTAAGTTCTAAATTTAAGAAAATTGTCGTTTTCGTCTTTTCAATCCGCTGGTCTTTCGAGCGCAGAGGTGCATGGGAATTGTAGTTTTCGATGTAACGGCCCGGCGCTCAGTACAGAGGACAACGCCGGCCCTCACTCTGCGCATGTGCAGACCGCGTACCTGCCCTTGAAAGGGACGTCTCTGCGTTTTGGGGTCCATGTGGGAGCGGAAGCTACACACTTTGGGTGAGGGCCCGGATTCCGGTTACGTGTGGCATGGGTAGCCGCGACAAATGGGTTTACGTGCTGGGGGCGGGAGCGGGAAGTCCGGAGAATCAGGCTTGCTCTTTCCTCCCCGAGTCGGGTTGAATCCTGGGCTGCGGCCGGGGTAGCAGGACTTCGGGAACAGGTGAGCAATGCAAGTACATACGTGGGTGGTGCACAGGGTATTACTAGTACTCGTGCTGTTATTCTGTGGGATAATAGTCCTCCGAAAACAGTTTGGGACCCGCATTGTGTAGATGGAAGCTGCTGTCGTGAGACCCTTGAGCCCCTCGTGTGTTTTCCTTTACCCTTCACAATGACACTACTGGTCATAAACGTGCCATTTAAAAATAAAATGAAAATGTTGTGAGAGTGGATAACTCAGGATACAAACAAGGAGGTGAGAGAGATAGGGTGCAAGTAGGTAGGTTTTCCTGCTTGTCTCTTGCTGTTCCTAATGGTGTAGCTGCCTAAAACCTTTACAGCACTTAGAGTGACCTGGCCTTACACCTCAGCTGATTGTGGACAGCCTCTCATCATGTGATAAATAAATAGTGGAATTGTTTGGGTCTGTACAGAGTCTCAGATTGAGCCTGTTGAACTCTCCTTGACTCTTCAGGCTGTGACTGGACGCCAGAGGACTGACAGTCTAGTTCTGTGCCGTCCAATAAAAAGTGCAAAAATCAAATGCAGTTTAGAGCATTTTAGTATCCACGGTAAAAAGGAGAAAAAAACCCAAAACTTATTTTACTTATGTATTTTATTTAACCAAGTACCTCCAAAATATTATCTTATGGCACACGGTGTTTCTATGTGGCTAATGGTTACAGTACTGGATAGCACCTCTTTAGTGAGTTCAAGAAGACTCAGATTTAGAGTGTTAGGTGGTTTCAAGGAATGCGAATTTATTTCTTGGCTTCAGGTTTCAGCCCCTCTAGAGTAAAGCAGCTCTTATAAGGCGGGAAAGAGAGAGTCCTGCAAGAACAGCCCTTCTGACAGAGACCTCTTCCAGGATCCAGAGCAGGAGGAGCAGGTCCTGATTTGCTCCAAGCAGAGGCAGTTCTTGATTCCCTGTGTAGTAGGAGTCAAACCTTGTTAGGTTGTCACATCCAGAAGCCATCACAGAGGGACTGTGGGTGCTGCGGAGTAACCTGCAGAGGCATGTAACCAAAGGTTGAGAGGACTGGGTGGCCGTCAAGCTACATAGACACTTCACTTGAGGACTAATGAGGGCATGATTTCCAGGGAAGACAAAACAGCTGATAAAATCTTAAACAGCATCCAGTTTCTTTCATTCTCTCCACACAAGAATCTGAACTGCTCTCACACCATATCCATTAACACATGTGGCATTAGAGCTCTGCTAATGCTTTTTCCTGAACACAGAGTAACAAAATAATAGTAAACAACTTTCTATCCTGGAAACCAATACTGGGCCTAAAATGAATGATTTTTGTAGTGTCATCCAGGGCAGAACCAGGGGCTAAGCACAGTGCTGGTCACCTACAAAGGTCTTTTGTTAGAAGTGACAACCAGTTTAGAACAAAAAGTTAAAAAATATATCCCTTACATAAAACATCCCATCTGTATTTCAGAGCTTTCTGTAGAAGTCCTAACTCAGTGTGTAAAAATGGGTAAGACCTTGATTAACAAGCCAGCTTGCATAATTTTCTATTAGTTTCATTGAAGACAAAGGATCATCTCTTGTGTACCTAAACTTGTTCAGCCAGTTCTCTATTTTGTTTTTATGTGTTTGTCAGAAGAGAACAAACTGTTAGTGTATCACCAAAAAAACCAATATACTTAGTGTAAATGAAAGCTTAACCCCAAACAATCTTATCAGAGATGCTCATGTTCAAGCACTATTCCTTCTGCATGGTCCTCCCTGTCCCTTTTCAAGAGTCAAAGGAACATGCCCTCCTTTGAAAGTTGTTTTTGTATCTGCAGTGATGAGAGTTTTAGGCAGGTAAATATAGGATTATAAGGACCAGTTATCTCATGATCCCTTTTCTCTTTCCTCCCTCCAGGTGAAGCTTCACACTTATGTATATTCTTCTAGGGGAAAAAAATGAGCACATACCAGGTGAGTTCACCTTTTAATAACCAGTGTGTTTTACAGTAAATTTCATAAGAGTTTCTATGTCAGTATATTTACATGGACAAGTAGAATAGAAATGGACCAGACACATACATAGAAGATACTCTTATAGAAACACACAGGTGACTAGAAGAGCAAGGGTGGCATGCAAGTAGGTGCAGGGTTTTATATCTGCATTACAAATTTTACCAAATCAAACTCCAAATTATTTCTGACATTTTTGATAGTCTTAGCAGAATGGCAGACTGGAAATGATATGGGAAAAAGTTAAAAGGTTTACATTGATGAGAAAGATAAAGCAAACCTCTTCCTCATGAGATATAATCATGAACACAAACATGTTTGTTGTTCTTCAAGTGGTTGTTTAAATTAACTTGCTGAAATAACAGAATGTAACATCTACTTGTTCTTCATAGAAATAGAAAATGTAATGTTAAATGCAAACTTGCTCAGTACTGTTTTTCAAGAACTGAAACACAGTAATTAAATTAGATTTGTTTCCTACGAATCAACTGACTGTCCTGAAAATTACTCTCCATAAACATTTTTCTTTTTGACAGGCAGAGTGGACAGTGAGAGAGAGAGAGACAGAGAGAAAGGTCTCCCTTTGCCGTTGGTTCACCCTCCAATGGCCGCCGCGGCTGGCGCACTGCGGCCGGCGCAGCACGCCGATCCGATGGCAGGAGCCAGGTGCTTCTCCTGGTCTCCCATGGGGTGCAGGGCCCAAGGACTTGGGCCATCCTCCACTGCACTCCCTGGCCATAGCAGAGAGCTGGCCTGGAAGAAGGGCAACCGGGACAGAATCCAGCGCCCCGACCGGGACTAGAACCTGGTGTGCCGGCGCCGCTAGGCCGAGGATTAGCCTAGTGAGCCGCGGTGCCGGCCATAAACATTTTGAGTACCCATGATACTCAGACTGTTCAGCAGATGATCTATAATTCTGGCTTTTTCAAATGTTCCCACAATTTTCATTCAACTTCAAATATCTCTGATGCCTTGGTGTCTTTTCACACTTGCCTAGAATCTCCAGTGACCCAAACTAGATTACAATCAAATCAAGGGAATGTTGTCTTGTTCTTTCTTTACTTGACTTTACCATAACACTAGCCTGTACTTCTCACTCTGCCCTTCTGGAAAGTTCTCTGAGAGTGACACTATCAGCCCTTATCTTCTTTTATTATTTCACTTAAATCATCCTGTTTTCATCCTTGGTCCTTTGTGTTCTTTACTTTGACTGATTTCATCCTCTCACTATTTTTCTACAGCTTTATTGGGTTTCAATTCACCCATTTAAAGTATAAAGTTCAGTGATATTTTTTAGTATATTCACAAATATGGGCAAAAATCACCAGAGTCAAATCTAGAACATTTTTATTTCCTTAAAATGAAACTATATACTTTAACTAACATTCCATTGTGTTGTAGCTCCAAGAAGTCAATAAACTCCTTTCTTTAGATTTGCTGAACCATTTCATTAGTTATTGTAGGACAGTTTCCTTGTGATTAATTGTCTATATTTTTCTTCATCTGAGAAGGTATTAATTTCTCTGTTCTTGCGGAATATAGAGGATTGTGGGCTAATAATCCTTTTCTTTCAGCACTTTGAATATGTCATCCCGCTGCCTTCTACTTTCTATGCTTTTTCATTCGAAACCATTTTTTAATTTTTATTTTTTTAACTTTTATTTAATGAATATAAATTTCCAGTGTACAGCTTATGGATTACAATGGCTTCCCCCTCCCATAACTTCCCTCCCACCCGCAACCCTCCCCTCTCCCTCTCCTTCTCCCCTTCCATTCACATCAAGATTCATTTTCAATTCTCTTTATATACAGAAGATCAATTTAGTATAAAGATTTCAACAGTTTGCACCCACATAGAAACACAAAGTGAAACATACTGTTTGAGTACTAGTTATAGCATTAAATCACAATGTACAGCACATTAAGGACAGAAATCCCACATGAGGAGCAAGTGCACAGTGGCTCTTGTTGTTGACCCAACAAATTGACACTCTAGTTTATGGCGCCAGTAACCACCCTAGGCTGTCGTCATGAGTTGCCAAGGCTATGGAAGCCTTCCAAGTTTGCCGACTCTGATCATATTTAGACAAGGTCATAAAAGACAGGGTGAGGATAGTAACCAATGATCCTAAGAGTGGCCTTAACCAGGTCTGAACAATTATACAGCATTAAGTGGGGAAGAGGACCATCAGTACACACAGGTTGGGAGTAGAGCCATTGGTGGTAGAGTAGAGGTTATGATTACAAAGGAATGAGGCCCAAGTGTGCTAGACAGGGTCTAGAACAAAGGACAGAGTCATTATTAGAGGAGCTAAGAAAGGTGCTGTCTAAGCTACAATTAAGTTTTCTGATTGAGAGGCAAATAGAACCTGATAGAAGGGGCTTGATAATAATCTGTTGGGCTTTAGGCCTTGTAAGTTAAGAGGCCCAGGCCTATCTATCTCTTCACATGGGGTATATCCTAAGGGAGGTGTGAACCTCCTAGGGGAAGGCACTCTGTTGACTTTCATTACTTGGCTGGGCTAGGAGGAGAGCTGGCCAGGTAAAGGCAGGGGGCATCTCTAGCAAGAAATTTACAGTTCTGCCTGCAATGTTGCTGACCCTACTTGACCATCCCCTCAGCTGCAGTGGTCACTTTGGAAGTTGGGCTGAGTGAAGGGCTTTTCAGCTTGGAGCCAATAAGATCTGTGGCTCTGACCTGGGCATTCTTCGACTCCAGGGCAGGTCCATTTCCAGTGATCCAACTCTTGGCAGAGCTGCCAGCGCTCTTCACAAGCTGACTTCTGCTGAAGCCCAGGCTTACCACATTGAAAGCACTGCAGTGGACTGGCCTGTTGGCTCTCCTTGAAGGCAGATCACTGTACAGAACAGCCATTAATAGGCCTGCCACCCATTGCTTCTGATGCCTAGCTTTCTTTTCCTCCTGGTTTGTGTTAAAGGAGACCAGAGGATGCAAGTCAAGGGAGTGCCCGTGTCCCATCTCTAATCTTCTGTGGCCTGAACTACAAGTCTATAGTCACAGGCATGTTCTGTAGTAGTGTTTCTAAGGCAGACAATGCCCATGAGGAAAATTATATTCTCACTTTAAAATTTTCTTTCCCTTTGGTCTGAAAGGGAGGTTTTTTCTACTTACTGTATACTTCGCTGATGGCGAAGTGAATCTAGCTATGAGATTATTAGTTAAGTTCTTATTTTGGCTATGCTATTACAGAAAAATGTTAGCCATCTCTTTTATAAGGTCTAAAGATTAAATTGGGCATCCTACAGATTCCTTCATAATAGAATTAGTTTCCTACCTTGAAGAGAATAGAGAAATGAAAGCACAAGTTGGGCTTAGAATAGAGAAAAGAGGGAGCAAGTCCTAGATCGCTTGCTGAAAATAGCAATATGACATGAATACTTAGCAAACAGTTAGAAACTATTTTTTAAAAATATGATGTCATTTCTCTCTTGCTGCTTTTAAGAGTATCTGTTTGCCTTTGACTTTTTAACACTTTATCATGTGCCTAATTGTAGATATCTTAACTCCAAGATTATCCCACTAGAGATTTATTGAGCTTTGTGAGTATATAATCATGTTCATCAAATTTAGGAACTTCTTTTTTTTAATCTAAAGATTTTTTTAAAACTTTTATTTAGTACATATAAATTTCCAAAGTACAGTTTATGGATTACAATGGCTTTCCCCCCTCCCCATAACTTCCCTCCCACTTGTACCCCTTCCATCTCCCGCTCCCTCTCCCATTCCATTTACATCAAGATTCATTTTCAATTATCTTTATATACAGAAGATCGATTTAGTATATATTAAGTAAAGATTTCATCAGTTTGCACCCACACAGAACATAAAGTGTAAAATACTATTTCAGTACTAGTTATAGCATTAATTCACATTGGACAAATAATTAAGGACAGAGATCCCACATGAGGAGTAAGTGCACAGTGACTCCTGTTGTTGACTTAACAATTTGACACTCTTGTTTATGGCGTCTGTAATCTCCCTAGGCTCTAGTCATGAGTTGCCAAAGCTATGGAAGCCTTTAGGGTTCACCGACTTCAATCATATTCAGACAAGGTCACAGTCAAAGTGGAAGTTCTCTCCTCCCTTCAGAGAATGGTACCTCCTTCTTTCATGGCCCCGTTCTTTCTACTGGAATCTCACTCACAGAGATCTTTCATTTATGTCCTCTTTCTTTTTTTTTTTTTTTTGCATGAGTTTCTTGACTTTCCATGCCTAAAATACTCTCATGGGCTGTTCAGCCAGATCCAAATGCCTTAAGGGCTGATTCTAAGGCCAGAGTGCTGTTTAGGACATCTGCCATTCTATGAGTCTGCTGTGTATCCCGCTTCCCATGTTGGATCATTCTCTCCCTTTTTAATTCTATCAGTTAGTATTAGCAGACACTAGTCATGTTTGTGTGATTCCTTTGACTCTTAGACCTATCAGTGTGATCAATTCTTAACCATTATTTGCCCGCTGCCAGACCTTTTCTCACTCCCTCTCCGATGTGCTCATTATGCTATCCACAGTTCTTTTTTTTTTTTGACCTTTTTTTCCCAATCTGTTTCTCAGGCTGCATAATCTCACTGACTGTTTTATCTAGTTATTCATCCTTTTAGTACTCAAACCTGTTGACAGATTTTTTTGTTGTATGAGATTTTTTTTGTTTCAGTTATTATCCTTTTCAACTCTAAATTTTCTGTTTAGTTCCTTTTTATAATTTCTGTCTGCTAATTGATACCTTTTATTGAATGAAATACTGATCTCATACTGTGCTTTAGCCCTGACATATCATTTCCTCTAAGTCTTTGAGCAATATAAAAGAGCTGAATTAAAGTCCTTGTATAGTTAAGTCTATTGTCTGCTTCTTCAGAATCAGTGTCTATTGATTACCCTTTCTTTTCCTGCATGTAGGTTATAATTACTTATTTACTTTTAAAATAATTTTTGTTGCAAACTAGATATTTTAAATAAAGTCATGTGGCTATAGTCACCATACTGTGCAACAGAATATCAGAACTTATTTATTCTTTTTAATTTTCTTAGATTTATTTTATTTATTTGAAAGACAGCAAGACAGAGAGAAGGAGAGACAGAGAGAAGAGATCTTCCTTCTGCTGGTTCACTCTCCAAATGGCTGCAATGCCCAGGTGGGCTAGATCAAGGCCAGGAGCCAAGAATTCTATCCAGGTCTCCCATGTGGGTGGCAGGGGCCCAAGTGCTTAGGCTATCCTCTTTCCCAGCTGTATTAGCAGGGAGCTGGATTGAAAATGAAGCAACCAGGACTCAAACTGTTACTCTTATATGGGATGCTGGCATTGCAGGTTGCGATGTAACCTGTTGTGCCACAATGCCTGACTTTATTTCCCTTTTCCAACTGTAACAGTATCCTCATTGACCAGAAAGGTTGTTGTTGAATAATTTTTAAAACTCACTCTGTAGAACCTATATTTCTTGTTATTTTTAGTAGCTGAAGTCTCTATAGAAATTTCCTGAAATGCTTGAACCGGTAAGTCTCCTAGTCTATGCTAGGGGGCTTTCTGCAAGTTGGGCATTCCTTCAGCAGTCATCCAGGCAATTTACTACTTTGCTGGCCTTGATTTCCTGCTTACTTCAAACCTTGAGGTCACCCAGAGGTGACAGCTTCAAGCTTTCTCACATCTTTCCTGAGCAAGCTGACAGCTCTGGGCGTTATGTTCAGTGCTGTTCATTTAGGTGGCCATCTACAGTCTCAGGAGTGTATCAGAACTATTCAGAACCTTTATGAATATCTCACTCCTCAGATTTTCCTTTTAGTTTTTTTTTTTTTTTTTTTTTTTGGACAGGCAGAGTGGATAGAGAGACAGAGAGAAAGGTCTTCCTTTTCGCCATTGGTTCACCCTCCAATGGCCGCTGCAGCCGGCGCATCGTGCTGATCCGAAGCCAGGAGCCAGGTGCTTTTCCTGGTCTCTCATGCAGATGCAGGGCCCAAGGACTTGGGCCATCCTCCACTGCCTTCCCGGGCCATAGCAGAGAACTGGCCTGGAAGAGGGGCAACTGGGATAGAATCCAGTGCCCCAACCGGGACTAGAACCCTGTGTGCCGGCGCTGCAAGGCGGAGGATTAGCCTGTTAAGCCACGGCACCAGCCCCTTTTAGTTTTTGATGAGCTGTTTTTTGTTATCCACCACCTCAGGTTGCTGGTTGCTCAGTTAAACAATTACCTTTAAATGTTTTGAACAAATGCCTCTAAGGAATGGGCCTCTTCATACCAAGTGAGCTCTGATTAGTTCAAATAGTCTTATAGGTAAAGTCCTCCAAAAAACCATCATCCACGTCAGATAATGACAGTGTTCTGGGGCTAAAGCTTTGACAGAACCATAACCCGGTTGACTTATTTCACAGTGTGGTTTTTCAAAGCTACCATGCAGTTGGAGAGAGAGGGATGGGTATAGGACAAGTTAAAATGCCATTGAGGCACTTTGACCATTTTGAGTAGCTATTTTTCTGGTGTATATATGTTCCATAGATTGTACAGGCCTTTAGTTAGCTTCATGTGTTCTGAAAAAGTTGATTCTATAATTATTGTAAATTTTTCACTGATATGTGGGACAGAGAATTTTCTCAGAGACCTGAGCTTCTGCTTGCAAATTGCTGTGAAGCCTTAGGGTACAGCCCATTTTGACCCCATGCTGGGTTTTGAGGCCAACCCAAGGGCTGGCTGTCTGCCCTCCTTTATGCTGCTGGTGCTTCTGGTAGTGATTGTTTTCCTGGCCTTTACTACTAGAGCACTTCTTCCTGACACATCTTGCTTCCAGAGAAGGAGACGGAGCCGCAGGGCCAGGTTCAGTGCACAGAGATGGCCCGCAGGCATCTGAAGAAGTATATCTGAATATCTCTTGCTCTTGGTGGGCAGGCATAAGAAACAGATGTACCAGAGGGGCCAAATTATGGTCACCTCACCAGCAACCTACTGGCTGGGAGGGTCTGGGGAAGAGATGCGAAGATGACAAGGTTAAACTACAGAACAGCATTTCATATCAGGTAGCAGACCTACATCATTTAAAGGGGTAACTTGTTGAGCTTAATCAGGAGTTTCTTCCACAAGAAGATCAGCTTCAGCACTACAGACAGAAAAGTACTTTCCTTGTGCAGTGGTTAGCATATGAGAATTTTCAGTGTGGACAGCAGGTCAAGGAATTAAGAGCATGATATGAAGAAAAATTAGCAGACCAATTTTTTCAACAAAATCAAGAGACTCACAAAGTTCAAGCAAATGATGGAGAATAATCAGGTGTGAATGATCATGTAGTAGCTAAAAATATTCCAAAAGTAGCTGAGAATGAAGAACCCCCAAGTTATACTACATATGGGAAAGAACAAATCAAAGAGATGGTGATGTGGGATGGCTGGAATAGAAGAGAATGACCTAGTGATGATCTTCCCACTGTTTTAAAGAGGACTTCTATTTCAGTTTCTGAACATGGAACTCATCAAACAATTTCCCATCTTCCAAGTAGACAACCTCTGTCCACAAATTTGGCTGAAGATGCACAGGTGAACCACAATGCAAACCTTGGTACTCAAAACAGAACCCTTCTAACATTCTTCAGCATTTAACTAGAGGCCCAAACTTGGAGAGTGAACCCAGAATTCTAACAGCTGTACTAAACAGACTTCCAAGGATAAATTTGGTGTCTTCCATAAATTGAAGCAAAACGATGAAGAATGAGAGCTTCAGGTGGACTTTGCAAACTGTGAAAAGCAGCATTTCAATGATGTCCTTTAAATCCTAAGGAAAAGCTTAAAAAAACATAAAGTACTGTAAAATGAAATTTCTGCTCCATCATTTTTACTTTTTTTAAATAAAGATCAGTTCTATGGGTTGTAAAGATACATTGAGATAGATTTAAGGAATATTTTAATGAATCAATATATCCATGTATATATGTGAACCTTTTCCTATTATATTCTCTAAGTAGACACTTTATTTGTTATGTTACGGTTGAGCCAAAACAGTTAATCTTTGCATTTAAAGCAAACTACTGTGTTTTTCACATTTTATTGAGCCCAATAATTCTTTCCACAAGTAGACAAGCAAGGAAAAATTGTTGTACATTTTATGTTTCACATAGTTTAATCAGAGTGAGAACAGTTACTCAGTTGAAAACTTTTTATGTAGTAATGTATTGTTAGCCCAACAGATGTTCTATATCTATCCCTTATTTCATGATCTTCAAGGAGTTATACCTATAATAATTACATAAAAAGGGGAAATGGAAAATAAACACTGGACAACATGTGTACAAAATTCCCTCCCTACTCCTGTTATTTTACATGAGTGCTAATGTGTTTTGGCAAATAAGTTTTCAGTTGGGGCCTGGTAAGACATGACAGTATTTATGAGTTATATCTTATATCTTACTTGGTTCTTGAACTTGTGGAATGCAGGATTCATATGTATTTTCAGTTTTTATTTTTTCCTCAAGTAACACCAGTACTGCTTCACTATGGCCATCACTAGCTAATTTTTTTATATTTTCATAGTTCAGACTGGTGAAGATATTTGTGATTGAAATGCCAGATCCTGAAAGGGGCTAAATCTACTTTGAAATGAATCTGCAATCAGGATTTCAAAGCTTTTCTGATCATTTTAGTGATCTTTTATGACTAGACATTTTCAGAAGTACTACATAAAGAATTTTAGCATGTTTTTATAAATGCACAAATAAATGTAAGTACAGTGAGGTCCCCTACTATTTTATTAAAATAGCTTAAAATTTATAACAAAAATGAATCATTGTCATTAATATGTTAGTTAAGAACACATAAAGCTCATATTTGTTAGACTTACAAAATTATTTAAATGTATTTGCCTTTTATTTAACTCTATTTAATAAAATGTATAAGCTAGCTAATCCCTGTTCTCTGATTTAAATCATTTAAAAAATCTTATCCCACCTCCTAAAACAAAAAGTTTTAATCATAAATAGAAATTTAAGATTGTCAACCCTGTTTTTCAGAAGGATGACTGTTAATTGCACACAAACAACATGAAATGCATTTCCCCCTAGTACTAATATTTCAGTCAAAATTCAGACTAACAGTGGCTAAGAGATAAGTCATTCACTTGCTGAGGTGCTCCAATTCTTAAACTTCAGCTTCAAATTAATTAATGACCATGAAAAGATGCAATAATCTACTGTTTTTCCCACATTGTCAAACAATCCATGACTTTATCGTAATTAGAATCAGGCCATATTTAAGAAGTATTATGGTTCACAGAATTTTTTAAATGTAATTAAAGGGAAGTGACATACATCTTTTGGGCCTTAGTGTGAGGAGATGAATCTAAAAATACTCCTAGTTGTACTTCTTTCTATTTAATTTTGTAAAATCTGTACAAAAGAAAATCATGAAATTACCTTAGTTGCTTTGTCATAAAAACCATTTGGTTGTATGGTAGCTATTACATAGCAAAATTTCTTCAATTAACAACTAAGAATTTTTTTAAGTTTTATTTATTTATTTGAAAGGCAGAGTTACAGAGAGAATGGAAGAGACAGAGAGAGAGAGAGAGGTCTTCCACTTACTGGTTCACTCCCCAAATGGCCACAATGGCCAGAGCAAGGCTGAGCCAGGCTAAAGCTAGGAGCCAGGAGCTTCATCCTGCACTACCATTTGGCTGTCAAGGGCCCAAGTACGTGAGCCATCTTATGTTGCATTTCACAGACCATTAGCAAGGAGTTAGATTGGAGCTAGAGCTGCTGCCAGGGGGTTGAATTGGTGGCCATGTGGGTGCTGGTGTCACAGGTGGCAGCTTTACTACACTACAACACCAGCACCAGCAGCCTAGACATTTCATAACTGGAGAAATCCCAGACTAATTGATAATATTTTTGACCGTATTAACTATGTGAATCTTTTAAAAAAAATTTGTTTATTTGAAAAGCAGAGTTAGAGATGGAGGAGGCAGAGAAAGATCTTCCATCTGTTCACTCCCCATTTGGCCACAACCACTGGGGCTGGGCCAGGCCAAAGCCAAGAGCTTCTTCTAGGTCTCCCATATGGGTGTCAGGGGCCTGGATCAGAAGTAGAGCAGCTGGGACACTTACTGGCACCCATATGGGATGCCAGTGTCACAGAGGATTGCTTAATCTCCTATGCGACAACAACTACCCTATGTGAATCAACATTCTACAATCTGTTTTAGACATACTGTTTTTATGTTTTACTTCTGCCTTAAGTTTTCAGGTTTTCTTGATGTATTTTTTGCCCTAATTTAGTGTTAAGTTGATGGAAATCATCTCTTGCTGGGTTCTGATAAATTAAAAATTGAAAAAAAAGAGGCTATTTATCTCTTTATGAAAGAATCTTCCATCCACTGGTTCATTCCTCAAATGGTTGCAACAGCCAGGAGCCAGGAACTCCATCCTGGTTGCCCACATGGATGGCAGGGACCCAAGTGCTTGAGCCATTGTCTTCTCTCTTCTAGGTGCATTAGCAGGAAGCTGGATCAGAAGCAGAATACCCAGCACTCAAACCTGAACTCTAGTATGGAGTGTAGGCATCCTAAGTAGCGGCTTAACCTGATGGACCACAACATCCACCCCTGAAGTCATCTGGAATCTTTTCCTTTTATCAGTTTCCAAGTCTACTAGTTTTCATAGAATTTTTCTTTAATTTGTGGCTTGTAATTTTTTCTTCCAGCGTCTTTAATATTCATGATTCCTTGAATGGTGTTTTGCTACTTTTCTTTTCTCAATCCCCTTGTGTTCAAGGAAGTTTCTGTCTCTAATAACTTCAATTTCCACCCAGATGGGCAATGATTCTCAAATTCTGTCATCCTAGAGCTTCCTTCTGCATTCTGAAATAATGTTTCCTGGCAATTCTGCCTTATTTTCCAGAGAATCTTAATGTTTCCACATGAACAGATCTGTCTCACTAAAACTTTTTAAAAAAAATGTAAAATGTCATCCTACTTTAAAACATATTTTATTTACTTAAAAGGCAGGGTGACAAAGAGAAAGGGAGAGACAAAGAGAGAAAGAGATCTTCCGTTCACTGGTTCACTCTCTCAAATGGCCGCTACAGCCAGGGATAGGCCAGGCTGAAGCCAGGAGCCTCAGACTGAGTCTCCCGTGTTGGTGGCAAGAGTCCAACCAAGTATGTGGGCCATCATCTAGTGCTTTTCCAGGCACATTAGTAGGGAGCTGGATTAGAAGCAGAACTAGGCTGGCACCGTGGCTTAACAGGCTAATCCTTCACCTTGCGGCACCGGCACACCAGGTTCTAGTCCCGGTTGGGGCGCCGGATTCTATCCCGGTTGCCCCTCTTCCAGGCCAGCTCTCTGCTATGGCCCGGGAAGGCCTTGGAGGATGGCCCAAGTCCTTGGACCCTGCACCCGCATGGGAGACCAGGAGAAGCACCTGGCTCCTGGCTTTGGATAAGCGAGATGTGCCGGCCTCAGCAGCCATTGGAGGGTGAACCAACGGTAAAGGAAGACCTTTCTGCCTCCCTCTCTCTCTCTCTCACTGTCTAACTCTGCCTGTCAAAAAAAAAAAGAGTACATAGGAAAAGTAGTGATTTTTCAAAGATTTCTAATTCTAAATGTTTGAAATAAATTTGTTGTCACAGGGATTGGTGTCATTTGAGGATGTGAGTGTGGACTTCAGTCAGGAAGAATGGCATAAAATGAACCCTGCTCAGAAGACCCTGTACAGAGATTTCATGCTGGAGACCTACAGCCATCTCGTCTCAGTAGGTAAGCAGACCTTATTACGTGTCTCCTTGTAGAATATATATCCTTTCTTTTTCTGTTAACTTTTTTTAAAAAATATTATTTATTTATTCGAAAGGTAAAATTAGAGAGAGGGAGAGGCAGAGGCAGAGAGCAAGAAGTCTTCCATCTGCTGATTCACTCCTAAAATGCCACAAAGGCCAGGGCTGGGCCAGTGCAAAGCCAGGAGTCAAGATCTTTGTCCTAGCATCACACATGGGTGCAGGGGCCCAAGCACTTTTCCAGGCACATTAGCACAGAGCTGGATGAGAAGTGGAGCAGCCAGGACTAGTTCTAGTACCCATATGGGATGCCAGCACTTTAAGCGACAGCTTAACCTGCTATGCCACAATGTTGGCCCCAATATACATCCTTTTTAAAAATTATCATGACATATGGGCCCTTATAGAGATTAATATTGTACTGGCTTTGAATTAAGAGGTCTAAGGTTAAGAGACAAAAATGATGGTTTTATCCCATTGAAAACTTTGCCATGTTTTTGAATCTTCAGAATCCCAAAAGCCCATGAATCTCATCTATATATATTCTCAATTATTCTGTTTATAGGATATTGTGTTACCAAACCTGATGTGATATTCAAATTGGAACAAGGTGAAAAGCTGTGGTCCTTGGAGGACAAATTGCTAAACCAGCAGGAACCAGGTGAGTGAACACTGACAGAAAGAGATCTGGGGTTGTTTGACCTTAGAAGAACACTTTTGTTAGTTTATTTTTTTAATTATTGAAATAGTTATTGAAATATAATGCATGTATCATATAATTTCTTATTTAAAGTACAAAGTTCAGTGACTTGGCATATGCACAAATTTATGCAAACATCACCACAGTCAATTTTCATCACTTCAGAAAGAAACCTGTATCTTTCAGTTATCACCCTTCTAACCCCTAGCCTCTCTGGTCCTAAGCAATTACTAATGTCCTTCTGTCTCTACATTTGCCTATTCTGGACATTTCATATAAATGGAATTATTTAACATTTGATCATTTATTACTGGTTTATTTGGCTTAGTTTACAAGATTGATATGTATCAGTACTTCATCCTTTTGTGGCCAGATAATATAACACTGTATGGACATACCGCATTTTGTTTGCCTATTCATTAGTGATTTGCCTTTTGGCTGTTGTGAATAAAGCTGATATAAACATCCATTTACATGTTTCTATATGGATATATGTTTTTATTTTTCTTAAGTATATACTTAGGATGAAACTGCTGGGTGATACAACACCTCTTTGTTTATATCTTTGAGGACCTAATTTTTCTGATTAATGCACATCCTCACCATAGTAGGAGATTTTATTCTAACCATTCTTATGGATATGAAGTGGTGCCCTTGTGGTTTTGATTTATATTTCTGTTAGTCTGCTGGAGCTTTCATAATAAAATACCATAAGCTGAGTGGCTTAAACAACAGAAATGTATTTCTTACAGTTGTATAGGCTGAAATTCCAAGATTAAGGTGCCAGTAGGTTGATTTTCTCGGTCCATTGCATACGAATTCCACACCAGTTCACCGGATATGACAGGATGAAACCAGAAATATCCGGATTTGTTTTGTCTAACTCAATCCCAGATATTGCTACAGCCTCTGTGTTTGTGTTTTCCGGATATTATCCACGGACTTTATTGTTTTGAATGTTTTTAGCAAAGAACATTTAATTTTGTACCGTTGAAACACTAATTGGTTCATCATGGAGACACCAGCTCCAAACATTCCTATTTTCTAGTGAGAAAGCTAGAGGAACTGCGGTAAACAAACATGATATTTCTGTTTGTATAGATGACATTTTATGCACTTGCCTAACGAAAAGACTTTGCTTTTCTCTAAAACCATATTTACTGTGATTTTCCTGGTCCATTGCATACAAATTCCACACCACTTTGTCCAGGTATGACTGGATGAAACCGGAAATATCCGGTTTTGTTTTGGCTAACTGAATCCGATATTGCTACAGCCTCTGTGTTTGTGTTTTCTAGATATTATTAACGGACTCTATTGTATTGAATGTTTTTTATCGGGGAATATTTTATTTTGAGCTTGGATACAGTAATTGGTTCCACATGGAGACACCAGCTCTACATATTCGTATTTTCTAGGTAGAAAGCTTGAGGAAATGCAAAAAACAAACATGATATTTCTGTTTGTATAGATGACATTTTATGCACTTGCCTAACGAAAAGCCTTTGCTTTTCTCCGAAACCATTTTTACTGTGATTTTCTCGGTCCACTGCATACGAATTCCACACCAGCTTGTCCGGATATGAGTGGATGAAACCGGAAATATCAGGCTATGTTTTGGCAAACTCAATCCCAGATATTGCTACAGACTCTCTGTTTGTGTTTTCCGGATATTATCCACGGACTTTATTGTTTTCAATGTTTTTTATCAGGGAACATTTAATTTTGTGGTTGGAAACACTAATTGGTTCCAAATGGAGAAACAAGCTCTACACATTCGTATTTTCTAGGGAGAAAGCTAGAGGAACTGCGACAAACAAACATTATATTTCTGTTTCTATCAATGACATTTTATGCACTTGCCTAATGAAAAGACTTTGCTTTTCTCCAAAACCATTTGTACTCTGATTTTCTCGGTCTATTGCATATGAATTCCACACCAGTTTGTTCGGATATGACTGGATGAAACCAGAAATATCCGGTTGTGGTTTGTCTACCTCACTCCTAAATATTGTGAAAGCCTCTGTGTTTGTGTTTTCTGGATATTATTGATGGACTTTATTGTTTTGAATGTTTTTATCAGGGAACATTTAATTTTGTACCATTGATACAATAATTGGTTCATAATGGGAACACCAGCTCTACACATTCGTATTTTCTAGCGACAATGATAGAGGAACTGCGACAAACAATCATGATATTTCTGTTTGTATAGATGACATTTTATGCACTTGCCTAACGGAAAGACTTTGCTTTTCTCCAAAACCATTTTTAATGTGATTTTCTCGGTCCATTGCATACAAATGCCACACCACTATGTCCGGATATGACTGGATGAAACCAGAAATATCCGGTTTTCTTTTGGCTAACTCAATCCCAGATATTGCTACAGCCTGTCTGTTTTTGATTTCCGGATATTATCCATGGACTTTATTGTTTTGAATGTTTTTTATCTGGGAACATTTAATTTTGTGCTTGGAAACACTAATTGGTTCCACATGGAGACACCAGCTCTACACATTCGCATTTTCTAGGGAGAAAGCTAGAGGAACTGCGGGACACAAACATGATATTTCTGGTTGTATAGATGACTTTTTATGCACTTGCCTAAAGAAAAGACTTTGCTTTTCTCCAAAACCATTTGTACTGTGATTTTGTCAGTCCATGGCATATGAATTCCACACCAGTTTCTCCGGATATGACTGGATGAAACAAGAAATATCCGGTTTTTTTTTTTTTTTTTGCTAACTCAATTCAAAATATTTTGAAAGCCTCTGTGTTTGTGTTTTCTGGATATTATCGATGGACTTTATTGTTTTGAATGTTTTTATCAGGGAATATTTAATTTTGTACTATTGATAAACTAATTGGTTCATCATGGGAACACCAGCTCCACACATTCATATTTTCTAGGGAGAAAGCTAGAGGAACTGAACAAACAAACATAATAGTTCTGTTTGTATAGATGACATTTTATGCACTTGCCTGACGTAAAGACTTTGCTTTTTTCCAAAATATTTTTACTGTGATTTTCTCGGTCCATTGCATACGAATTCCACAGCAGTTTTTCCAGATATGACTGGATGAAACCGGAAATATCCGGTTTTGTTTTGGCTAACTGAATCCCAGATATTGCTACAGCCTCTGTGTTTATATTTACCAGATATTATCAATGTACTTTATTGTTTTGAATGTTTTTTATCTGGAAACATTTAATTTTGAGCTTAGATACACTAAATGGTTCCACATGGAGACAACAGCTCTACATATTTGTATATTCTAGGAATAAAGCTAGAGGAACTGCAGCAAACCCACATGATATTTCTGTTTGTATAGATGACATTTTTTGCACTTGCCTAACAAAATGACTTTGCTTTTCTCCAAAACCATTTTTACTGTGATTTTCTCGTTCCATTGCATACAAATTCCACACCACTTTGTCCGGATGTGACTGGACGAACCTGGAAATGTCCGGTTGTGTTTTGGCTAACTCAATCCGAAATATTCCTACAGCCTCTGTGTTTGCGTATTCCTGATATTATCCATAGACTTTATTGTTTTGAAGGATTTTATCAGGGAACATTCACTGTTGTACCCTAGAAACAATAATTGGTTCCACATGGAGACACCAGCTCTACACATTCGTATTTTCTAGGGAGAAATCTAGAGGAACTGCGGCAAACAAACATGATATTTCTGTTTGTATAGATGACATTTTATGCACTAGCCTAACGAAAACACTTTGCTTTTCTCCTAAACCATTTTTACTCTGATTTTCTCGGTGCATTGCATACGAATTCCACAACACTTTGTCCGGATATGACTGGATGAAACCGGAAATATCTGGTTGTGTTTTGGCGAACTCAATCCGAAACATTGTGAAAGCCTCTGTGTTTGTGTTTTCTGGATATTATCGATGGAGTTTATTGTTTTGAATGTTTTTATCAGGGAACATTTAATTTCTTACCGTTGAAGAAGTAATTGGTTCATCATGGGAACACTAGCTCTACACATTCGTATTTTCTAGGGAGAAATCTAGAGGAACTGCGGCAAACAAACATGATAGTTCTGTTTGTATAGATGACATTTTATGCACTTGCCTAACGGAAACACTTTGCTTTTCTCCAAAACCATTTTAACTTTGATTTTCTCGGTCCATTGCATACGAATTCCACAGCAGTTTGTACGGATGTGACTGGATGTAACCAAAAATATCCGGTTGTGTTTTGGCTAACTCAATCTGAAATATTGCTACAGCCTCTCTGTTTGTGTATTGCTGATATTATCCATGGACTTTATTGTTTTGAATGTTTTTTATCAGGGAACATTTAATTTTGTGCTTGGAAACACTAATTGGTTCCACATGGAGACACCAGCTCTACATATTTGTATTTTCTAGGGAGAAAGCTAGAGGAACTGTGGCAAACAAACATGATATTTCTGTTTGTTTAGATGACATTTTATGCACTTGCCTAACGTAAAGACTTTGCTTTTCTCCAAAACCATTTTACTGTGATTTCCTCATTCCATTGCATACGAATTCCATAGCAGTTTTTCCGGATATGACCGGATGAAACCGGAAATATCTGGTTTTGTTTTGGCTAACTGAATCCCAGATATTGCTACAGCCTCTGTGTTTATGTTTACCGGATATTATCAAAGGACTTTATTGTTTTGAATATTTTTTTATCAGGAAACATTTAATTTTGAGCTTAGATACACTAAATGCTTCCACATGGAGACACCAGCTCTACATATTTGTATTTTCTAGGGAGAAAGCTAGAGGAACTGCAGCAAACACACATGATATTTCTGTTTGTATAGATGACATTTTTTGCACTTGCCTAACGAAAAGACTTTGCTTTTCTCCAAAACCATTTTTTACTGTGATTTTCTCGTTCCATTGCATACGAATTCCACACCAGTTTGTCCGGATATAACTGGATGAAAACAGAAGTATACTGTTGTGTTTTGGCTAACTCACTCCAAAATATTGTGAAAGCCTCTATGTTTATGTTTTCTGGATATTATCCATGGACTTTATTGTTTTGAATGTTTTTTATCAGGGAACATTTAATTTAATTTTATGCTTGGAAACACTAATTGGTTCCACATGGAGACACCAGCTCTACACATTCGTATTTTCTAGGGAGAAAGCTAGAGGAGCTGCAGCAAACAAACATGATATTTCTGTTTGTATCGATGATATTTTATGCACTTGCCTAACGAAAAGACTTTGCTTTTCTCCAAAACAAATTTGCTGTGATTTTCTCATTCCATTGTATGCGAATTCCACACCAGTTTGTGCGGATATGACTGGATGAAACCGGAAATATCCCATTTTTTTTTACTAACTCAATACCAATATTTGCTACAGCCTCTGTGTTGGTTTTTTCCGGATTTTATCGATGGAATTTATTGTTTTGAATGTTGTTAATCAGGGAGTATTTAATTTTGTGCTTGGAAACACTAATTGGTTCCACATGGAGACACCAGCTCTACACATTCGTATTTTCTAGGTAGAAAGCTAGAGGAACTGCAGCAAACACACATGATATTTCCGTTTGTTTAGATGACATTTTATGCACTTGCCTAATGAAAAGACTTTGATTTTCCTCAAAACCATTTTTACTGTGATTTTCTTGGTCCATTGCAGATGAATTCCACACCACTTTGTCAGGATATGACTGGATTAAACCAGAAATATCCGGTTTTCTTTTTTGGCTAACTCAATCCGAAATATTGTGAAAGCCTCTGTGATAGCGTTTTCTGGATGTTATCGATGGAGTTTATTGTTTTGAATGTTTTTATCAGGGAATATTTAATTTCTTACCATTGAAGAAGTAATTGGTTCATCATGGGAACACCAGCTCTACACATTCGTATTTTCTAGGGAGAAATCTAGAGGAACTCTGGCAAACAAACATGATATTTGTGTTTGTGTCGATGACATTTTATGCAATTGCATAATGAAAAGAATATGCTTTTCTCCAAAATCATTTTTACTGTGATTTTCTCGGTCCATTGCATATGAATTCCACACCACTTTGTCCGGATATGACTGGATGAAATCAGAAATATCCGGTTGTGTTTTGGCTAACTCAATCCAAAATATTGCTACAGACTCTCTGTTTGTGTTTTCCGGATATTATCGATGGACTTTATTGTTTTGAATGTTTTTTATCTGGGAACATTTAATTTTGAGATTATATACACTAATTGGTTCCACATTGAGACACCAGCTCTACATATTTGTATTTTCTAGGGAGCAAGCTAGAGGAACTGTGACAAACAAACATGATATTTCTGTTCATATAGATGACATTTTATGCACTTGCCTAATGAAAAGATTCTGCTTTTCTCCAAAACCATTTTTCCTGTGATTTTCTCGGTCCATTGCATACGAATTCCACACCACTTTGTTCGGCTATGACTCTATGAAACCCGAAATACCCGGTTGTGTTTTGGCTAACTCAATCCGAAATATTGTGAAAGCCTATGTGTTTGTTTTTTTCATATATTATCAGTGGACTTTATTGTTTTGAATATTTTTATCAGGGAACAAATTTTTTTGTACCATAGAATCACTAATTGGCTCCACATGGGGACACCAGCTCTACACATTCGTATTTTCTAGGGAGAAAGCTAGCGCAACTGCGGCAAGCAAACATGATATTTCTGTTTGTATAGATGACATTTTATGCACTTGCCTAACGATAAGACTTTGCTTTTCCCAAAACAATTTGTACTGCGATTTTCTCGGTCCATTGCATACGAATTCTATACCACTTTGTCCGGATGTGACTGGAAGAAACCGGAAATATCCGGTTGTGTTTTGGCTAACTGAATCCCAGATATTGCCACAGCCTCTGTGTTTCTGTTTTCCGGATATTATCAATGGACTTTATTGTTTTGAATGTTTTTTATCAGGGAATATTTAATTTAATTTTATGCTTGGAAACACTAATTGGTTCCACATGGAGACACCAGCTCTACACATTCGTATTTTCTAGGGAGAAAGCTAGAGGAGCTGCAGCAAACAAACATGATATTTCTGTTTGTTTAGATGACATTTTATGCACTTTCCTAACGTAAAGACTTTGCTTTTCTCCAAAACCATTTTTACTGTGATTTCCTCGTTCCATTGCATACGAATTCCACAGCAGTTTTTCCGGATATGACCGGATGAAACCGGAAATATCTGGTTTTGTTTTGGCTAACTGAATCCCAGATATTGCTATAGCCTCTGTGTTTATGTTTACCGGATATTATCAACGGACTTTATTGTTTTGAATATTTTTTATCAGGAAACATTTAATTTTGAGCTTAGATACACTAAATGGTTCCACATGGAGACACCAGCTCTACATATTTGTATTTTCTAGGGAGAAATCTAGAGGAACTGCAGCAAACACACATGATATTTCTGTTTGTATAGATGACATTTTTTGCACTTGCCTAACGAAAAGACTTTGCTTTTCTCCAAAACTATTTTTACTGTGATTGTCTCGGTCCATTGCATACGAATTCCACACCAGCTTGTCCGGATACGATTGGATGAAACAAGAAATATCTGGTTGTGTTTTGGTTAACTCAATCCGAAATATTGTGAAAGCCTCTGTGTTTCTGTTTCTTGGATATTATCGATGGACTTTATTGTTTTGTATGTTTTTATCAAGACACATTTATTTTTGTACCGTTGAAACACTAATTGGTTCATCATGGGGACACCAGCTCTACACAATCATATTTTCTAAGGAGAAAGCTAGAGTAACTGCGGCAAACAAACATGATATTTCTGTTTGTATAGATGACATTTTATGCACTTGCCTAACGGAAACACTTTGCTTTTACCCAAAACCATTTTCACTGTGATTTGCTCCATACATTGCATGCGAATTCCACATCAGTTTCTCCGGATATGACTGGATGTAACCGGAAATATCCGGTTTTGTTTTGGCTAACTCAATCCCAGATATTGCTACAGCCTCTGTGTTTGTGTTTTCTGGATATTATCAACTTACTTTATTGTTTTGAATGTTTTTTTATCGGGAACATTTAATTTTGTACCGTAGAAACACTAATTGGTTCCACATGGAGACACCAGCTCTACATATTTGTATTTTCTAGGGAGAAAGCTAGAGGAACTGTGACAAACAAACATGATATTTCTGTTTGTTTAGATGACATTTTATCTACTTGCCTAATGAAAAGACTTTCCTTTTCTCCAAAACCATTTTTACTCTCATTTTCACGGTCCATTGCATACAAATTCCACTCCACTTTGTCCGGAAATGACTGGATGAAAAAAGAAATATCTGGTGTTGTTTTTTGGCTAACTCAATCCCAGATATTGCTACAGCCACTGTGTTTGTGTATTCCTGATATGATCCATGGACTTTATTGTTTTGAAAGTTTTTTATCAGGGAACATTTAATTTTATGCTTGAAACACTAATTGCTTCCACATGGAAGCAAAAGTCTCTGTGTTTGTGTTTTTTGGATATTATCGATGGACTTTATTGTTTTGAGTATTTTTATCAGGGAACATTTAATTTTGTACCGTAGAAAAACTAATTGGTACCACATGTTGACACTAGCTCTCCACATTCCTATTTTCCAGGGAGAAAGTTAGAGGAACTGCGGCAAACATACATGAGATTTCTGTTTGTATAGATGACATTTCATGCACTTACCTAATGAAAAGACCTTGCTTTTCTCCAAATCCATTTTTACTGTGATTTCCTCAGACGATTGCATATGATTACCACACAATTTTTTCCGGATTTGCCTGGATGAAACCGGAAATATCCGGTTTTGTTTTGGCTAACTCAATTGGAAATATTGTGAAAGCCTTTGTGTTTGTGTATTCCTGATATTATCCACGGACTTTATTGTTTTTGAATGTTTTTTATCAGGGAAAATTTAATTTTGTGCTTGGAAACACTAATTGGTTCATCATGGGGACACCAGCTCTACACATTTGTATTTTCTAGGGAAAAAGCTATAGGAAATGTGGGAAACAAACATGATATTTCTGTTTGTATAGATGACATTTTATACAGTGCCCTAACGAAAAGACTTTGGTTTTCTCCAAAACTATTTTTGCTGTGATTTTCTCGGTCCATTGCATAGGAATTAAACACAGGTTTGTCCGGATATAACTGGATGAAACCGGAAAAATCTGGTTGTTTTTTGGCTAACTCAATCACAGATATTGCTAAAGCCTCTGTGTTTGTGTTTTTCGGATATTATCAACGGACTTTATTATTTTTTTCAAAGTTTTTTATCTGGGAACATTAAATTTTTTCCTAGATACACTAATTGGATTCACATGGAGACACCAGCTCTACATATTCGTATTTTCTAGGGAGAAAGCTAGAGGAACTGCGGCAAACACACATGATATTTCTGTTTATTTCGATGAAATTTTATGCACTTGCCTAACGAAAAGACTTTGCTTTTCTCAAAAACCATTTTTACTGTGATTTTCTCAGTCCATTGCATACGAATTCCACACCACTTTTACCGGATATGACTGGATGAAACCAGAAATATCCGGTTGTGTTTTGGCTAACTCATTCCGAAATATTTTGAAACATTCTGTGTTTGTTTATTCTGTATATTATCCTCGGAATTTATTGTTTTGAATGTTTTTTTCTGGAAATATTTAATTTTGTACCGTTGAAACACTAATTGGTTCATCATGGGGACACCAGGTCTACACAATCGTATTTTCTAGGGAGAAAGCTAGAGGAACTGCAGTAATCAAACATGATATTTCTGTTTGTATAAATGAAATTTTATGCACTTGCCTAACGAAAAGACTTTGCTTTTCTCCAAAACCATTTTTACCGTGATTTTCTAAGTCCATTGCATACGAATTGCACACCAGTTTGTCCGGATATGACTGGATGAAACCGGAAATATCCGGTTTTGTTTTGGCTAACCTAATCCGAAATATTGTGAAAGCTTCTGTGTTTGTGTTTTCTGGATATTATCTATGGAATTTTTTGTTTTGAATGTTTTTTTAATCAGGGAACATTTAATTTTGTAATGGGAAACACTAATTTGTTCCATAAGGAGACACCAGTTCAATAAGACGGCCTGGGTTTAGAAAATAAGACGGCCTGGGTTTAAAATGGAGTCGCTTGGCTAACTGCATATTGTTCTGCTTTTGTACAAAATAGCTGGGCTTGCAAAATGCTTTCATGAGCTAATTGAACTTTAGTTAAACTTATAGCATGTGATGATTGTGCTAATGCTTTTATGAGATAATGGAGCATGTGATAATTATTTTAGGAGCTATGTTAAGTTTTTGGTCATGATGACCCCGTGTTTATGCTTGCTCAAGGATTTTTGTCCCCTTACCCTGGATCTTATGATAATTCGTCATGTTGCGGTTTATCTTGTGATCCTCTGTGTAATGCTGTGGAGATATGCTAATGTTGTGGTTTTAAACCATAAATACTGTGGGCAATTGAAGGTCAGGGTCGTTCTCTCTGCACTGCTTTGTAGTGTTGCTGAGACGGCCCATCTGCGCAGATGTAATAAACTTCCTCATGCTTTTTGCAGCGATTGGAATGGAATTCGTGTTTCTGGGGTCGGTAGAAGTGTGAGGCACCTTTCGGGGGTCTTACATCTTGGGGGCCCGTCCGGGATACGAGACCCCAGACCCACGCTCCATTTTTCCAATCGGAGGTAAGTCTTTTGTTGTTTTAAGTATTTTTGTGTGTTTTGTTGATTTTTTTTATTTTTTCCCGGAGCGCTTGACGTACCGGAGGTTTATGTTTTACTGAAATTGTGCCTGCAGGACCTGTATCTGTATTGAGCCGATAGTGGGTAGGGGCAGACATGCCCGGCGCCCCTGGCTCAGCCCTGGAGGACGCTCCAGAGGCGGTATTCTGGGGGGGCCTGGCGGGTGGCAGCCGCTTCGCTCCCATCACTAAGCTTACCTGGGGAGCGTGGCGGGTGGCAGCCGCTTCGCTCTCATCGGAAGTTCTGGTTAGGATTCAGTAGGGTTTCTTCCCCGGGAGAAGAGCTGGTGGCAGCAGCCACTCCCGTTTTGGTTTCAGTTTTGTTGCGCGCAGGTCTCGTCTCATTAGGGCGCGCAGGTCTCGTTCCAGTGTTGTGCGCAGTGTCTTTGTGAAGTCTTGTGATTGTTTCTGTGTTTTGAAATTATGATTGTGTATTTTGTGTGTTTTGGTGTTATGGTTATGACTTACTTTTTCTTCCCCAATGTAAAACAGGTATTAATTACATCTATAAGCCTCACTTTAGATTATTGGAGGGATGGGGTGAAACCTTCTTTTTCCCCCAACAGGGCGATGGCGGAGCTCGATCCTGTTGCCCCCGCCACCGCCTTAAGAATGGGGCCCAGCTCTGCGTCACCAACAATCACCCCGGCGGCGGAGTCGGGCCCTAAACCCAATCCGTCCCTATCCGCGATAATCTCAAAATTGTATAACTGGAACCCAACTTCTTTTCCAGACCCACAGGTACTAACAGAGTTAACTAAATCCATAAACCACCAACTAACTGGGGATGATTATTGGCAGCTTTTCCAGGTCTTCCTAACCATGGAAGAAAAGCTTCTACAGGTCCTCCTAGCAAGGGAAAAACAACAGCAAGATCTCATAAAAGCTCAAAGGAAACCGCGACTAGATCGAGACCAATGTGCGTTCTGCAAGAAAAGAGGACACTGGGTTAAAGACTGTCCAAATAAAAATGACAGCCGGTAGGAAACGACTCCGTCTCTATCGCCAGATTCTCTTGACAGGTTTTAAAGGGGCAGAGAGACGCCCTACCAATTTGGCTAAGATATGTAAAACTGATATATAAATTTAACAAAAATTTTGGTCACTGCAGTATGCCAATGTTTTCCTGATTTAAATACAAATACAAAATGTGTGGACAAAATGATCTTCAGTGTTAGTTTAGTTAGGGTCTCTTTAATTGCTTTATTTGTGCGGCTGGAAAGGCTTTAACTGAGAAAACAACAGAGAACTGGCACTAGAGACCGGGTCAAAGCTTCTCCAGGCGAGCAGGAAGATATTCCACCACCTTATTCCCCTCGCCTCCTTAGGAGGGCACCTTATATCCCCCGTTTTCCAAAGAGGCCCGCGGTGCCCTTTTTGGAAACCAGAAGAGAAACGGAGGAGGAACATTAATTTTACTACACTTAAAAGGAACTTTGTAAAAGGCTCAGTCTCTACTGCCAGACTCCCCTGAGGAGATTAGCTGAAGGGGTTAAAGTTATTTAGTTAAAAAAAGGGAAGTTTAAAATGGGCTAAGAAAGAGGAACTAACTAAGACCCTGGCCACCACAGTTAACAGGAAGCAGAGTAAGGGAGAATCAGGGTAAGGCAGGGACCCCAGGAGACAGACAAAAGCACAGAGAAGTGCCCAAAAAGGACAAGTCTGCTTAAGATCCGACTAACAACGGGAATCCAGTAGTACACGTCTGCCACACGGGACTGAAACTCACCAAAAACGGCCTCTGCAAGCCAGCGAGAGGAAAGACGGCAGCAGCGGAGTGGTGAGGCTGGGCGACAGCGGCCCCTCCCTCGCTGGGATACGTGTGGTCCGTCACACGGCTGGGATAGTGTTGGGGATGCAGGCCCTGCCCAGGTTCCCGTGGATAATGCTCCATCACCTCCTGCGGTATCCGGGACGGGCCCACGTGAGCCGACATATCCCCCTAGCTTCCGGAGTACAACGGGGACAACAGTGGGAGGCGGCCGAACGAGGTCAGTGGTCTGGGTTTCTACCTCCAACCCCCCCCCCCCCCCGAGAGCTTTGCTCGGCGAGCAGAGCTGATTGCTATGGACCATGCACTCCGTGCAGCTAAGAAACAGGAGCGGGTGGCAATGCACAAGAACAGCAGGTACGCTCTCGCCACTACTCACGGGGAACTCAAAATGGACAGAGGCTTCGTCGACCAGGAAGAAGAATTGCGCCAATGTTTCCCTGATTCGGACTATCAAAGGTACTGGGGTCAGACACCGGGCCGGCTTTCATCTCCAGGGTAAGTCAGATGGTGGCACAGGTGTTGGAAATATAAAGTTACATTGTGTTTATAGGGTAAGTCAGATGGTGGTAGCGGTGGCCAGGGTACTGGGGATATAGTTAGGTAAAACGTATAATTAATGGTGGAGACTGGCACTGGAGACTGGGTCAAATTGCTGCTACACATTTTTATAACGCTACATATTTTTTATATGCTGCTACACTTTTGCAACTTCCCTATTTTGCCAGGCTTTGCTTAAATGTCTGCCTTTTAGGGCTTTCTTTAAAGGCTTCCTGAAGAAGCAGTCCTTGGCTCTGCTCTCCGAGCAGCGGAAGATGAGTGACTGCGAGTTTGCCTATGTACATATGCTGGCTTAGGACTATTTGCTGTATATCCTGAAGACGCCGCAGCCTGGACAGGGATTGAGCAAGACTTCCAGAGTGCTGCAGAACGTCACCTTTTCCATCCAGCAAGAAGTGGAAGAGGCTCTGCTTTATACATAATTCTGGTTAAAAGACTTTTCTGGAAGTTACCAAACAGATCTGTGTGATATTGTCATTGCTAAAAAAGAAATATTGCTGACCCTTAGTAACAAAAGTAAAATTGTTTATCACACACGCCTTGGTCCTGACCCAGCAGTGCCAAAGTTTAAAAATGAAGGACATAAAAGAAAAGAGTATTGTTGGTGAAAAGGGTTTAAAAGAGAGAGAGCTTTTTATATAAGGAAAGGACATGGTTTGTCAGAATGACTTTATCCGGATGGCTAGTTTACTCTAGACTGAAATGGAATTGGTAAAATGTTTACAGTAAGTCGAAGAGGGTGTGTGAAAGTCACAAAGAGTATTCGGGTCAATTCAGCTGAACAGGCACCAGGTATTAACCCAAATTTGTATGACTTCTTCAGGGATGTGTTTTCTGTTTTTGTCTCTGTTGTATTTTAAACTCTGATGCCTTTTTGTAACTTTTTATTTTGCGGGGCGGGGCATACTTCCCCTACCCCGCAGACTTGCTTCTGTGCTCATAGGATTGGCTGTAAGATACAGAGATGTGCTTGTAAACCTGTGTCTGGCAGCGGATATACAAAATTTAAAAAGTAATTCCTAAAATTTTAAGATTAAAATTTAATAAAAAGAAAAGGGGGGAAATGAGAGAAAATAAGACGGCCTGGGTTTAGAAAATAAGACGGCCTGGGTTTAAAATGGAGTCGCTTGGCTAACTGCATATTGTTCTGCTTTTGTACAAAATAGCTGGGCTTGCAAAATGCTTTCATGAGCTAATTGAACTTTAGTTAAACTTATAGCATGTGATGATTGTGCTAATGCTTTTATGAGATAATGGAGCATGTGATAATTATTTTAGGAGCTATGTTAAGTTTTTGGTCATGATGACCCCGTGTTTATGCTTGCTCAAGGTTTTTTGTCCCCTTACCCTGGATCTTATGATAATTCGTCATGTTGCGGTTTATCTTGTGATCCTCTGTGTAATGCTGTGGAGATATGCTAATGTTGTGGTTTTAAACCATAAATACTGTGGGCAATTGAAGGTCGGGGTCGTTCTCTCTGCACTGCTTTGTAGTGTTGCTGAGACGGCCCATCTGCGTAGATGTAATAAACTTCCTCATGCTTTTTGCAGCGATTGGACTGGAATTCGTGTTTCTGGGGTCGGTAGAAGTGTGAGGCACCATTCGGGGGTCTTACAGTTCTACACGTTCCTATTTTCGAGGGAGGAAGCTAGAGGAACTGCGGCAAACAAACATGATATTTCACTTTGCATAGGTGACATTTTATGCACTTGCCTAACGAAAAGAGTTTGCTTTTCTCCAAAATTATTTTTACTGTTATTTTCTTGGTCGATTGCATACGAATTCCACACCAGGTTCTCCGGATACGACTGGATGAAACCGGAAATATGTGGTTGTTTTTTGGCTAACTCAATCACAGATATTGCTACAGCCTCTGTGTTTGTGTTTTCCGGATATTATCAATGGACTTTATTGTTTTTTTCAATGTTTTAATCGGGGAACATTTAATTTAGAGCTAGACACACTAATTGGTTTCACATGGAGACACCAGCTCTACATATTTGAATTTTCTAGGGAGAAAGCTAGAGGAACTGCGGCAAAGAAACATAATATTTCTGTTTCTGTCAATGAAATTTTATGCACTTGCCTAACGAAAAGACTTTGCTTTTCTCCAAAATCATTTTTACTGTGATTTTCTCGGTCCATTGCATACGAATTCCACACCGCTTTGTCCGGATATGACTGGAAGAAACCAGAAATATCCGTTGTGTTTTGGCTAACTCAATCCCTGATATTGCTACAGCCTCTGTGTTTGTGTATTCCAGATAGTATCCATGGACGTTATTGTTTTGACTGTTTTTTTATCCGGGAACATTTAATTTTGTACTTGGAAACTCTAATTGGTTCCCATGGAGACACCAGCTCTACACATTCGTATTTTCTAGGGAGAAAGCTAGAGGAACTGCGGCAAACAGACATGATATTTCTGTTTGTATAGATGACATTTTATGCACTTGCCTAATGAAAAGACTTTGCTTTTCTCCAGAACCATTTTTACTCTGATTTTCTCGCTCTATTGCTTATGAATTCCATACCAGTTTGTCCTGATATGACTGGATGAAACCGGAAATATCCGGATTTGTTTTGGCAAACTCAAACCCAGATATTGCTACAGGCTCTGTGTTTGTGTTTTTCGGATTTTATCAATGGTCTTTCTTGTTTTGAATGTTTTTTATCAGGGAACATTTAATTTTGAGATTAGATACACTAATTGGTTCCACATGGAGACACCAGTTCTACATATTCGTGTTTTCTAGGAAGAAAGTAGAGGAACTGTGACAAACAAACATGATATTTCTGTTTGTATAGATGACATTTTATGCACTTGCCTAACGAAAAGATTTTGCTTTTCTCCAAAACCATTTTTACTGTGATTTTCTCGGTCCATTGCATCTGAATTCCACACAACTTTGTTCGGATGTGACTGGATGAAACCAGAAATATCGGGTTGTGTTTTGGCTAACTCATTCCGAAATATTTTGAAAGCCTCTGTGTTTGTGTTTTCTGGATATTATCGATGGACTTTATTGTTTTGAATTTTTTTATCAGGGAACATTTATTTTTCTACCGTAGAAACACTAATTGGTTCATCATGGGGGCACCAGCTCTACACATTCATATTTTCTAGGAAGAAAGCTAGAGGAACTGTGACAAACAAACATGATATTTCTGTTAGTTTCGATGACATTATATGCACTTTCCTGTCAAAAAGACTTTGCTTTTCTCCAAAAAATTTTTATTGTGATTTTCTCGGTCCATTGCATATGAATTCCACTCCAGTTTGTCTGGATATTACTGGATAAAACCGGAAATATTCGGTTGTGTGTTGGCTAACTCAATCCCAGATATTGCTACAGCCTCTGTGTTTGTGTTTTCCAGATATTATCAATGGAGTTTATTGTTTTGAATCTTTTTTATCGGGGAACATTGAATTTTGAGCTTAGATACTCTGATTGGTTCCACAGGGAGACACATGCTCTACATACTTGTATTTTCTATAAAGTAAGGTAGAGGAACAGTGGCAAACAAACATGATATTTCTGTTAGTTTCGATGACATTTTATGCACTTGCCTAACAAAAAGACTTTGCTTTTCTCCAAAACCATTTTTACTGTGATTTTCTTGGTCCATTGCATAGGAACTCCACACCACTTTGTCTGGATATGACTGGATGAAACCATAAATATCCGGTTGGTTTTTGGCTAACTCAATCCGAAATATTCTGAAAGCCTCTGTGTTTGTGTTTTCCGGATATTATCGTTGTACTTTATTGTTTTGAATGTTTTTACTCAGGGAACATTTAATTTTGTGCTTGGAAACACTGATTGGTTCCACATGGAGACACCAGCTCTACACATTCATATTTTCTAGGGAGAAAGCTAGAGGAACTGCGGCAAACAAACATGACATTTCTGTTTGTATAGATGACATTTTATGCACTGGCCTAACGAAAAGACTAAGGTTTTCTCCAAAACCAATTTTTACTCTGATTTTCTAGGTCCATTGCATATGAAGTCCATACCAGTTTGTCCTGATATGATTGGATGAAACCGGAAATATCCGGTTTTGTTTTGGCTAACTCAATCCCAGCTATTGCTACAGCCTCTGTGTTTGTGTATTCCTCATATTATCCACGGACTTAATTGTTTTGAATGTTTTTTATCGGGGAATATTTAATTTTCTGATGGGAAACACTAATTGGATCCACATGGAGACACCAGCTCTACATATTTGTATTTTCTAGGGAGAAAGCTACAGTAACTGCGACAAACAAACATGATATTTCTGTTTTTATAGATGACATTTTATGCACTTGCAAACGAAAAGACTTTGCTTTTCTCCAAAACCATTTTTCCCGTGATTTTCTCAGTCCATTGCGTACGAATTCCACACCAGTTTACCGGATATGACTTGATGAAACCGGAAGTATCCGGTTTTGTTGTGGATTACTCAATCCCAGATATTGCTACAGGCTCTGTGTTTGTCTTTTCTGGATATTATCACCGAACTCTATTGTTTTCAATGTTTTTTTTATTGGGGAATATTTAGTTTTCTGCTTGGAAACACTAATTGCTTCCACATGGAGACACCAGCTCTACACATTCGTGTTTTTTAGGGAGAAAGCTAGAGGAACTCTGGCAAACAAACATGATATTTCTGTTTGTATATATGACACGTTATGCACTTGCCTAACGAAAAGACCTTGCTTTTCTCCAAAACCATTTTTACTCTGATTTTCTCGGTCCATTGCATACGAATTCCACACCAGTTTGTCCGGATATCACTGGATAAAACCAGAAATATCCGTGGTTTTTTGGCTAACTCAATCTGAAATATTGTGCAAGACTCTGTGTTTGTGTTTTCTGGATATTATCGATGGAGTTTATTGTTTTGAATATTTTTATCAGGGAACATTTAATTTCCTACCGTTGAAACTAAATGGTTCATCATGGGAACAGCAGCTCTACACATTCGTAATTTCTAGGAAGAAAGATAGAGGAACTGCGAAAAACAAACATGATATTTCTGTTTGTATATATGACACTTTATGCACTTGCCTAACGAAAAGACTTTGCTTTTCTCCAAAACCATTTTTACTGTGATTTTCTCGGTCCATTGCATATGAATTCCATATCAGTTTGTCTGGGTATGACTGCATGATACCGGAAATATCCGGTTTTGTTTTGGCTAACTCAATCCAAAATATTGCTACAGCCTCTGTGTTTGTGTTTTCAGGCATTATCAACGTACATTATTGTTTTGATTGTTTGTTATCGAGGAACATTTAATTTTATTTTGTGCTTGGAATCACTAATTGGTTCCACATGGAGACACCAGCTCTACATATTCGTATTTTCTAGGGAGAATTCTAGAGGAACTGCGGGAAACACACATGATATTTC
This sequence comes from Lepus oiostolus, assembly GCA_036325905.1. Classification (NCBI taxonomy): domain Eukaryota; kingdom Metazoa; phylum Chordata; class Mammalia; order Lagomorpha; family Leporidae; genus Lepus; species Lepus oiostolus. The sequence goes on from CM070804.1 coordinate 1,496,775, forward strand.
TGTTTGTATAGATGACATTTTATTCACTTGCCTAACGAAAAGACTTTGCTTTTCTCCAAAACCATTTTTAATGTGATTTTCCTGGTCCATTGCATATGAAATCCACACCAGTTTGTCCGCATATGACTGGATGAAACCGGAAATATTCGGTTATGTTTTGGATAACTCAATCCGAAATATTGTGAAAGCCTCTGTGTTTGTGTTTTCTGGATATTATCGATGGACTTTATTGTTTTGAATGTTTTTATCAGAGAACATTTAATTTTGTACCGTTGAAATACTATTTGGTTCATCATGGGGACACCAGCTCTACACATTCGTATTTTCTAAGGAGAAAGCTAGAGGAACTGCGACAAACAAACATGATATTTTTGTTTGTATAGATGACATTTTATGCACTTGCCTAAGGAAAAGATTTTGCTTTTCTCCAAAACCATTTTTACTGTGATTTTCTCGGTGCATTGCAACGAATTCCACACAACTTTGTCTGGATATGACTGGATGAAACCATAAATATCCGGTTTACTTTTGGCTCACTCAATCCCAGATATTGCTACAGCCTCTGTGTTAGTGTTTTCTGAATATTATCAACGGACTTTATTGTTTTGAATGTTTTTATCAGGGAACATTTAATTTTGTGCTGGTAATCAAAAAATTGTTCCACATGGAGACCCCAGCTCTACATATTTGTATTTTCTAGGGAGCAAGCTAGAGGAACTGTGACAAACAAACATGATATTTCTGTTTGTATAGATGACATTTTATGCACTTGCCTAATGAAAAGACTTTGCTTTTCTCCAAAACCATTTTTACTGTGATTTTCTCAGTCCATTGCATACGAATTCCACACCAGTTTGTCCGGATATGACTGGATTAAGGCAGAAATATGCTGTTGTGTTTTGGCTAACTCAATCCGAAATATTGTGAAAGCTGCTGTGTTTGTGTTTTCTGGATATTATCGATGGAGTTTATTGTTTTGAATGTTTTTATCAGGGAACATTTAATTTCGTACCGTTGAAACACTAATTGGTTCATCATGGGAACAACAGCTCTACACATTTGTATTTTCTAGGGAAAAAGCAAGAGGAACTGCGAAAAACAAACATGATATTTCTGTTTGTATAGATGACATTTTATGCACTGGCCTAACGAAAAGACTAAGGTTTTCTCCAAAACCAATTTTTACTCTGATTTTCTAGGTCCATTGCATATGAAGTCCATACCAGTTTGTCCTGATATGATTGGATGAAACTAGAAATATCCGGTTTTGTTTTGGCTAACTCAATCCCAGCTATTGCTACAGCCTCTGTGTTTGTGTATTCCTCATATTATCCACGGACTTAATTGTTTTGAATGTTTTTTATCGGGGAATATTTAATTTTCTGATGGGAAACACTAATTGGATCCACTTGGAGACACCAGCTCTACATATTTGTATTTTCTAGGGAGAAAGCTACAGTAACTGCGACAAACAAACATGATATTTCTGTTTTTATAGATGACATTTTATGCACTTGCAAACGAAAAGACTTTGCTTTTCTCCAAAACCATTTTTCCCGTGATTTTCTCAGTCCATTGCATACGAATTCCACACCAGTTTGTCCGGATATCACTGGATAAAACCAGAAATATCCGTGTTTTTTTGGCTAACTGAATATGAAATATTGTGCAAGACTCTGTGTTTGTGTTTTCTGGATATTATCGATGGACTTTATTGTTTTGAATGTTTTTATCAGGGAACATTTAATTTTGTACCATTGAAACACTAATTGTTTCCACATGGAGACACCAGCTCTACACATTCGTATTTTCTAGGGAGAAATCTAGAGAAACTGCTGCAAACAAAGATGATATTTCTGTTTGAATAGATGACATTTTATACACTTTCCTAAGGAAAAGATTTGCTTTTCTCCAAAACAATTTTTCTTGTGATTTTCTTGGTCCATTGCATAAAAACCCACACCACTTTGTTCGGGAATGACTGAATGAAACCAGAAATATCCGGTTGTGTTTTGGCTAACTCAATCCCAGATATTGCTACAGCCTCTCTGATTTTTGTTTTCTGGATATTATCGACGTGCTTTATTGTTTTGAATGTTTTTGTCAGGGAACATTTAATTTTGTACTGTAGAAACAGTAATTGGATCCACATGGAAACTCCAGTCTACACATGCGTATTTTCTGGGGAGAAATCTAGAGAAACTGTGGCAACCACACATGATATTTCTGTTTGTATATATGACATTTTATGTACTTGCCTAACAAAAAGACTTCGCTTTTATACAAAACCATTTTTACTGTGATTTTCTCGGTTCAAGGAATATGAACTCCACACCACTTTGTCCGGATATGCCTGGATGAAAGCAGAAATATCTGGTTGTTTTTTGGCTAACTCAATCCGAAATATTGTGAAAGCGTCTGTGTATGTGTTTTCTGCATATTATGAACGGACTTAATTGCTTTGAGTGTTTTTATCAGGGAACATTTAATTTTGTTCTTGAAAACATTAATTGGTTCATCATGGGGACACTAGCTCTACACATTCGTATTTTCTAGGGAGAAAGCTAGAAGAACTGCGACAAACAACATGATATTCCTGTTTGTCTCGATGACATTTTATGTACTTGCCTAATGAAAAGAATTTGCTTTTCTCCAAAACCATTTTTACTGTGATTTTCTCGGTCCATTTCATATGAATTCCACACCAGTTTGTCCAGATATGACAGATGAAACCGGAAATATCCGGTTTTGTTTTGGGTAACTCAATCCCAGATATTGCTACAGCCTCTGTGTTTGTGTATTCCTGATATTATCCAGGGACTTTATTGTTTTGAATGTTTTTCATCAGGGAAAGTTTAATTTTGTTCTTCAAAACACTAATTGGTTCCTCATGGAGATACGAGTTCTATACACTCGTATTTTCTAGGGAGAAAGCAAGAGGAACTGCGAAAAACAAATATGATATTTCTGTTTGTATAGATGACATTTTAAGCACTTGCCTAACGAAAAGTCTTTGCTTTTCTCCAAAACCATTTGTACTGTGATTTTCTCGGTCCATTGCATAGGAATTCCACACCAGTTTGTCCAGATATGACTGGATGAAACTGGAAATATCCGGTTGTGTTTTGGCTAACTCCATCCCAGATATTGCTACAGCCTTAGTGTCTGTGTTTTCTGGATATTAACGATGGATTTTATTGTTTTGAATGTTTTTTATCTGGGAACATTTAATTTTGTGCTTGGAAACACTAACTGGTTCCACAAGGAGACACCAGCTCTACACATTCGTATTTTCTAGGGAGAAAGCCAGAGGAACTGCGGCAAACAAACATGATATTTCTGTTTGTATAGATGACATTTTAAGCACTTGCCTAATGAAAAGACTTTGCTTTTCTCCAAAACCATTTTTCCTGTGATTTTCTCGGTACCCTGCATATGAATTCCACCCCACTTTTTCCGGATTTGACTGGATGAAACCAGAAATATCCGGTTGTGTTTTGGCTAACTCAATCCCAGATATTGCTACAGCCTTGTGTTTGTGTTTTCTGGATATTATCGATGGACTTTATTGTTTTGAATGTTTTTATCAGTGGTCATTTAATTTTGTACCGTAGAAACACAAATTGGTTCCACATGGAGACACCAGCTGTACACATTCGTATTTTCTAGCAAGAAAGCTACAGGAACTGCAGAAAACAAACATGATATTTCTGTTTGTATAGATGACTTTTTGTGCACTTGCCTAAAGAAAAGATTTTGCTTTCTTTCCAAAACCATTTTTCCTGTGATTTTCTCGTTCCATTGCCTACTAATTCTACCCCATTTTGTCCGGATATTTCTGGATTAAACCAGAAAATTCCTGTTGTGTTTTGGCTTACTATATCCCAGATATCGCTACAGCCTTAGTGTCTGTGTTTTCTAGATATTATCGATAGACTTTATTGTTTTGAATGTTTTTTTTTACCGAGGAACATTTAATTTTGTGCTGGGAAACACTAATTGGTTCCACATGGAGATACCAGCTCTACACATTCGTATTTTCTAGGGCGAAAGCTAGAGGAACTGCAGCAAACAAACATGATATTTCTGTTTGTATACATGACATTTTATGCACTTGCCTAATGAAAAGACTTTGCTTTTCTCCAAAACCATTTTTAATGTGATTTTCTCGGTCCATTGCATACGAATTCCACACCACTTTGTCCGGATATGACTGGATGAAACCAGAAATATCCGGTTGTGTTTTGGCTAACTCAATCCCAGATATTGCTACAGCCCCTGTGTTTGTGTTTTCTGGTTATTATCAATGGACTTTATGGTTTTGAATGTTTTTTATCATGGAACATTAAATTTTGTGCTGGGAAACACTAATTGGTTCCACATGGAGACACCAGAACTACACATTTTATTTTCTAGGGAGAAAGCTAGAGGAACTCCGGCAAAGAAACATGATATTTCTGTTTGTTTTGATGACATTTTATGCACTTGCCTAACGAAAAGACTTTGCTTTTTTTCCAAAACCATTTTTACTGTGATTTTCTCGGTCCATTACATATGAATTCCACACCACTTTGTACGGATATGACTGGATGAAACCAGAAATATCCGGTTATGTTTTGGCTAACTCAATCCCAGATATTGCTACAGCCTCTGTTTTTCTGTTTTCCGGATATTATCCACGGACTTTATTGTTTTGAATGTTTTTTATCGGGGAACATTGAATTTTGAGCTTTTATACACTAAGTGGTTCCACATGGAGACACCAGTTCTACATGTTTGTATTTTTAGGGAGAAAGGTAGAGGAACTGTGGTGCACAAACATGATATTACTCTTTGTATAGATGACATTTTATGCAGTTGCCTAATGAAAAGAGTTTGCTTTTCTCCAAAACCATTTTTACTCTGATTTTCTCGGTCGATTGTATATGGATTCCACACCAGTTTGTCCGGATATGACTGGATGAAACCGGAAATATGGGGGGTGAAGCCAAGATGGCGGATAATGAGGACGTGCGCCATTAGTCTGTGAAAATAAAGTTCATAAAAGTGGAATTACTGTAGCCTTAGGAAAAGACTCAAGGAAAAAACTGCAGAGGAAACGCTTCTGGATCTAGTGGATGTGACACAGAGGATCTACCGAGAGCCCACTGCCTGGAAACCCAACCGTGGGAACCGAGCCGCAGAGTCTTGCCAGCGTGGGAACCAGAGGTAAGACAAAAGCCTCAGAAACTCTCCTCCTCCCGCCTCTGCCTGCAGCTCTGCCGCGGCGGCAGTGGCGGCAGTAGTGGCGGCATCCTGAGTGCCTCTCTCCGCGGTCCCAGTCCCGGGGAGCGCGCACACACACTACAGTGGCGGCGGCGGCGGTGGCTGCGTCCCGAGCTCCTCTCTCCGCAGTCCCAGTACCGGGGAGCGAGCGCAGGCACTACAACAGCGGCGGCGGCGATCGTGTGGCCTGGCTGGCCCTAGGCAACAGCGCCTATAGAGGAAGATCATGGGAGAAGCACCAGGTGGAGCCTTGGATCACCAGCTGAGACAAGGCCTCAGGAAAAGATTCAAGAAAAAAACTGCAGAAGAAACGCTTCCAGATCTAGTGGATGTGACACAGAGGACCTAAAAGGAGCCCACCGCATGGAAAACCAACTGCGGGAGACAAGCCGCAAAATCTACCCAGCGCAGGAACCAACGGGAGCCATTCGGAATTACTTCCTAACTGAGTCAAAAAAAAAATAGAGAGAGAGAGAGAGAGAGAGAGAGAGAGAGAGAGAGAGATCCAGCAAGGAGCAAGGAGAGTCACTTTTTGCAAAGCCTCAAACCTGAAGAATCAAGCAGAGCTCACTGGCCACACCCACCACAGCCTCTAAGGATTCATCAAAGCAGACAGCCCACCTAGAAGCATAGTATAATGAGAAAAAAACACCACAGCAAAAAAAAAAAACATAAATTATCTCCAACATGCCAAACAACAAATGTAGAAGCAGAGTTAACAAGAGCAAGGAAGACACTATGATGCCTCCAAATGAACAAGACCCCCCAGTCCAAGATTATGAAGATGAAGAGATAGAGGAAATGCAAGAAGCGGATCTCAAAAAACTGATAAGAACATTAAGAAGTTCTCAAAAACAAATTCTTGAACTACAGAAATCCTTAATGGACAAGATAGAAAATCTCTCTCGTGAAAATGAAATATTAAGGAGGAATCAAAATGAAATGAAACAACTAGTAGAACATGAAACTGTGATAGTGACAAGAAACCATAATGAAATGAAGAACTCAATAGATCAAATGACAAACACATTAGAAAGCCTCAAAAAGAGAATGGGTGAAGCAGAAGAGAGAATATCGGAATTAAGAAGACAGAGAACAGGAAAGGAAACAATCAAATCAAAGAAAAGAAGAAGAAATCAGAAATCTAAAAAATACTGTCAGGAATCTACAGGATACTCTTAAAAAACCCAACATTCGGGTTCTAGGAGTACCTGAAGGCATGGAGAGAGAGAAAGGATTAGAAGGCCTTTTTAGTGAGATACTAGCAGAAAATTTCCCAGGTTTGGAGAAAGACAGAGACATCCTAATACAGGAAGCTCATAGAACCCCTAATAAACATGACCAAAAGAGATCCTCACCACGACACGTCGTAATCAAACTCACCACAGTGAAACACAAAGAAAAGATCCTAAAATGTGCAAGAGAGAAACGCCAGATTACTCTCAGAGGATCTCCAATTAGACTCACAGCTGACTTCTCTTCAGAAACCCTACAAGCTAGGAGAGAATGGCGAGACATAGCCCAGGTACTAATAGAGAAAAACTGCCAGCCCAGAATATTATATCCTGCAAAGCTCTCATTTGTGAATGAAGGTGAAATAAAGACCTTTCACAGCAAACAGAAATTGAAAGAATTTGTCGCCACTCGTCCAGCCCTGAAAAAGATGCTTAAAGATGTGTTACATACAGAAACACAGAAACACGGTCACCAATATGAAAGAAGGTAAAGGTAGGAAACCTCACACCAAAAGATCACAGGAATCTCAAACCATATATTAGAAAGTATCTTTGGCTAATGGCAGGGCAAAGTTACTCCTTCTCAATAGTCACATTGAATGTTAATGGCTTGAACTGTCCAGTTAAAAGACACCGATTGGCTGATTGGGTTAAGGAACAAAACCCATCCTTTTGCTGCTTACAAGAAACCCATCTATCCAACAATGATCCATACAGGCTGAGAGTGAAAGGCTGGAAAAAGATATACCATGCCAACAGAAATGAAAAGAGAGCAGGCGTAGCCATCTTAATATCGGACAACATAAACTTTACCACAAAAACTGTTAGGAGAGACAAAGAGGGGCACTATATAATGATTAAGGGATCCATTCAACAGAAAGATATAACGATTATCAATGTATATGCACCTAATTACAGGGCACCAGCTTATTTAAAAGACTTGTTAAGGGACTTAAAGGGAGACTTAGACCCCAATACAATAGTACTGGGGGACTTCAATACTCCACTCTCAGAGATAGACAGATCAACAGAACAGAAGATCAACAAGGAGACAGTAGATTTAAATGATACTCTAGCCCAAATGGATCTAACAGATATCTACAGAACATTTCATCCTACATCTAAGGACTTTACATTCTTCTCAGCAGTACATGGAACCTTCTCTAGGATTGACCACATACTAGGCCATAAAGCAAGTCTCAGCAAATTCAAAAGAATTAGAATCATACCATGCAGCTTCTCAGACCACAAAGGAATGAAATTGGAAATTGGCAACTCAGGAATCCCTAGAGCACGTGCAAACACATGGAGATTGAACAACATGTTCCTGAATGAACAATGGGTCATAGAAGAAATTAAAAGAGAAATCAAAAATTTTCTGGAAGTAAATGACGATAACAGCACAACATACCAAAACCTATGGGATACAACAAAAGCAGTGTTAAGAGGAAAGTTTATATCAATAAGTGCCTACATCAAGAAATTGGAAAGGCACCAAATAGATGAGCTTTCAAGTCATCTCAAGGATCTAGAAAATCTGCAGCAAACCAAACCCAAACCCAGTAGGAGAAGAGAAATAATTAAAATCAGAGAAGAAATCAACAGGATTGAATCCAAAAAAACATTACAAAAAATCAGCCAAACGAGGAGCTGGTTTTTTGAAAAAATAAACAAAATTGACACCCCATTGGCCCAACTAACTAAAAAAAGAAGAGAAAAGACCCAAATCAATAGGATCAGAGATGAAAAAGGAAACATAACAACAGACACCACAGAAATAAAAAGAATCATCAGAGATTTCTACAAGGACTTGTATGGCAGCAAACAGGGAAATCTATCAGAAATGGACAGATTCTTGGACACATACAACCTACCTAAATTGAGCCAGGAAGACATAGAAAACCTAAACAGACCCATAACTGACACAGAAATTGAAACAGTAATAAAGGCCCTCCCAACAAAGAAAAGCCCAGGACCTGATGGATTCACTGCTGAGTTCTACCAGACATTTAGAGAAGACCTAACTCCAATTCTTCTCAAACTATTCAGAACAATCGAAAAAGAGGGAATCCTCCCAAATTCTTTCTATGAAGCCAGCATCACCTTAATTCCTAAGCCAGAAAGAGACGCAACACTGAAAGAGAATTACAGACCAATATCCCTGATGAACATAGATGCAAAAATCCTCAATAAAATTCTGGCCAATAGAATGCAACAACACATCAGAAAGATCATCCACCCAGACCAAGTGGGATTTATCCCTGGTATGCAAGGATGGTTCAACATCCGCAAAACAATCAACGTAATACACTACATTAACAGGCTGCAGAAGAAAAACCATATGATTCTCTCAATAGATGCAGAGAAAGCATTTGATAAAATACAACACCCTTTCATGATGAAAACTCTAAGCAAACTGGGTATGGAAGGAACATTCCTCAATACAATCAAAGCAATATATGAAAAACCCACGGCCAACATCCTATTGAATGGGGAAAAGTTGGAAGCATTTCCACTGAAATCTGGTACCAGACAGGCATGCCCTCTCTCACCACTGCTATTCAATATAGTTCTGGAAGTTTTGGCCAGAGCTATTAGGCAAGAAAAAGAAATTAAAGGGATACAAATCGGGAAGGACAAACTCAAACTATCCCTCTTTGCAGATGATATGATTCTTTATTTAGGGGACCCAAAGAACTCTACTAAGAGACTGCTGGAACTCATCGAAGAGTTTGGCAAAGTAGCAGGATATAAAATCAATGCAAAAAAATCAACAGCCTTTGTATACACAGGCAATGCCACGGCTGAGGAAGAACTTCTAAAATCAATCCCATTCACAATAGCTACAAAAACAATCAAATACCTTGGAATCAACTTAACCAAAGACGTTAAAGATCTCTACAATGAAAACTACAAAACCTTACAGAAAGAAATAGAAGAGGATACCAAAAAATGGAGAAATCTTCCATGCTCATGGATTGCAAGAATCAATATCATCAAAATGTCTATTCTCCCAAAAGCAATTTATACATTCAATGCAATACCCATCAAGATCCCGAAGACCTTCTTCTCAGATCTGGAAAAAAATGATGCTGAAATTCATATGGAGACACAGAAGACCTCGAATAGCCAAAGCAATCCTGTACAACAAAAACAAAGCCGGAGGCATCACAATACCTGATTTCAGGACATACTACAGGGCAGTTGTTATCAAAACAGCATGGTACTGGTACAGAAGCAGATGGATAGACCAATGGAACAGAATAGAAGCACCAGAAATCAATCCAAACATCTACAGCCAACTTATATTTGACCAAAGATCCAAATCTAATCCCTGGAATAAGGACAGTCTATTCAATAAATGGTGCTGGAAAATTGGATTTCCACATGCAGAAGCTTGAAGCAAGACCCATACCTATCACCTTACACAAAAATTCACTCAATGTGGATTAAAGACTTAAATCTACGACCCAAAACCATCAAATTATTAGAGAGCATTAGAGAAACCCTGCAAGATATAGGCACAGGCAAAGACTTCCTGGAAAATACTCCAACAGCACAGGCAGTCAAAACCAAAATTAACATTTGGGATTGCATCAAATTGAGAAGGTTCTGTACTTCAAAAGAAACAGTCAGGAAAGGGAAGAAGCAACCAACAGAATGGGAAAAAATATTCGCAAACTATACTACAGATAAAGGATTGATAACCAGAATCTACAAAGAAATCAAGAGAATCCACAACAAAAAAACAAACAACCCACTGAAGAGATGGGCCAAGGACCTCAATAGACATTTTTCGAAAGAGGAAATCCAAATGGCCAACAGACACATGAAAAAATGTTCAAGATCACTAGCCATCAGAGAAATGCAAATCAAAACCACAATGAGGTTCCATCTCACCCCGGTGAGAATGGCTCACATTCAGAAATCTACCAACAACAGATGCTGGAGAGGATGTGGGGAAAAAGGGACACTAACCCACTGTTGGTGGGAATGCAAACTGGTTAAGCCACTATGGAAGTCAGTCTGGAGATTCCTCAGAAACCTGAACATAACCCTACCATACAACCCAGCCATCCCACTCCTTGGAATTTACCCAAAGGAAATTAATTTGGCAAATAAAAAAGCCATCTGCACATTAATGTTTATTGCAGCTCAATTCACAATAGCTAAGACCTGGATCCAACCCAAATGCCCATCAACAGTAGACTGGATAAAGAAATTATGGGACATGGACTCCATAGAATACTATACAGCAGTAAGAAACAACGAAACCCAGTCATTTGCAACAAGATGGAGCGATCTGGAAAACATCATGCTGAGTGAATTAAGCCAGTCCCAAAGAGAAAAATATCATTTGTTTTCCCTGATCGGTGACAACTGAGCGCCAAAGGGGAAACCTGTTAAGTGAAATGGACACTATAAGCAACAATGAACTGATCAGCTCCTGTCCTGACTTTAGATGTACAATGTAATACTTTATCCTTTTTAGTATTTGTTGTTGTTGTTGTTGTTGTTCTAGTACTATTGGTTGAACTCAGTAATTAACACACAATTATTCTTAGGTGTTTAAATTTTAACTGAAAAGTGATCCCTGTTAAATCTAAGAGTGGAAAAAGAGAGGGAGGAGATGAACAATTTGGAACATGCTCAATCGGACTGGCCGCAAATGGTGGAGTTAGAAATCTGCCAGGGGATTCCAACACAATCCCAACAAGGTGGCATGTACCAATGCCATTGCACTAGTCCAAGTGATCAATTTCAGCTCACAATTGATAGCTCTGATAGGTCTAAGAGTCAAAGAGATCACACAAACAAGACAAGTATCTGCTAATACTAACTGATAGAATCAAAAAGGGAGAGAAAGATCCAACATGGGAAGCGGGATACACAGCAGACTCATAGAATGGCAGATGTCCTAAACAACACTCTGGCCTCAGAATCAGCCCTCAAGGCATTCAGATCTGGTGGAAGAGCCCATGAGAGTATAGCAGGCTTGGAAAGCCAAGATATCATGGAAAAAATAAGTCCTAAATGAATGATCTCTGGGAGTGAGATCCCAGTGGAAAGAACGGGGCCATCAAAGAAGGAGGTACCCTTCTCCGAAGGGAGGAGAGAACTTCCACTTTGACTATGACCCTATTGGAATAAGATCAAACTCAGCGAACTGTAAAGGCTTCCATAGCCCTGGCAACTCATGACTAGAGCCTAGGGAGATTACTGATGCCATGAACAGGAGTGTCAAATTGTTAAATCAGCAACAGGAGTCACTGTGTACTTACACCCCATGTGGGATCTGTCCCTAATGTGTCGTCTAAAGAGAAGTGATGCTATAACTAGTACTGAAACAGTATTTTTATACTTTGCATTTCTGTGTGGTCACAAACTGATGAGGTCTTTACTAATTATATACTGAATTGATCTTCTGTATATAAAGATAATTGGAAATGAAAAAAACAACCTGGTGTTAAAATGGAAATGGCATAGAAAATTAATTGATTTCAAAAAAAATTATGTAGGATCTCTGTCTTTAATGTGCTGTACATTGCTATTTAATGCTATAATTAGTAATCCAATGGTAGTTTTTTCACTTTATGTTGCTATATGGGCAAAATGTTGAAATCTTTATCTAATATATACTAAACTGATCTTCTGTATATAAAGAGAATTGAAAATGAATCTTTACATGAATGGAAGGGGAAAGGGAGCAGGAAAGGGGAGGGTTGCGGGCGGGAGGGAAGTTATGGGAGGGGGGAAGCCATTGTAACCCATAAGCTATACTTTGGAAATTTATATTCATTAAATAAAAGTTTAATAACAGGCCGGCACCGTGGCTCAACAGGCTAATCCTCCGCCTTGTGCTGCCGGCACTCCGGGTTCTAGTCCCGGTCGGGGCACCAATCCTGTCCCGGTTGCCCCTCTTCCAGGCCAGCTCTCTGCTGTGGCCAGGGAGTGCAGTGGAGGATGGCCCAAGTGCTTGGGCCCTGCACCCCATGGGAGACCAGGATAAGCACCTGGCTCCTGCCACCGGAACAGCGCGGTGCGCCAGCCGCAGCGCGCTACCGCGGTGGCCATTGGAGGGTGAACCAACGGCAAAAGGAAGACCTTTCTCTCTGTCTCTCTCTCTCAATGTCCACTCTGCCTGTCAAAAAAAAAGTTTAATAACAAAAAACAGAAACCGGAAATATACGGTTTTGTTTTGGCTACCTCAATCCCAGATATTGCTACAGCCTCTGTGTTTTTGTTTTCCGGATATTATCAATGGACTTTATTGTTTTGGATGTTTTTCTCAGGCAACATTTAACTTTGTGCCGTTGAAACACTAATTGGTTCATCATGGGGACACCAGCTCTACAACATTCGTATTTTCTAGGGCGAAAGCTAGAGGAAATGTGGCAAACAAACATGATATTTCTGTTTGCATAGACGACATTTTATGCACTTGCAAAACGAAAATACATTGCTTTTCTCCAAAACTATTTTTACTGTGATATTCTCGGTCCATTGCATACGAATTCCACAGCAGTTTGTCCGGATATGACTGGATGAAACCGGAAATATCCGGTTGTGTTTGGCTAACTCAATCCGAAATATTGCGAAAGCCACTCTGTTTGTGTTTTCTGGATATTATCGATGGACTTTATCGTTTTGAATGTTTTTCTCAGGGAACATTTAATTTTGTACTCTTGAAACACTAATAGGTTCATTATGGGGACACCAGCTCTACACATTCATATTTTCTAGGAAGAAAGCGAGAGGTACTGCTGCAAACAACCATGATATTTATGTTTCTATAGATGACATTTTATGCACTTGCCTAACAAAAAGACTTTGTTTTTCTCCAAAACCATTTCTACTGTGATTCTCTCTGTCCATTGCATACGAATTCCACACAACTTTGTCCGGATATGACTGGATGAAACCGGAAATATCCGGTTTTGTTTTGGCTAACTCAATCCCAGATATTGCTACAGACCCTTTGTTTGTGTTTTCCGGATATTATCAATGGACTTTATGGGTTTGAATGTTTTTTTCGGGGAACATTTTATTTTCAGCTTGATTCCCTAATGGTTCCACATAGAGACACCAGCTCTATATATTTGTAGTTTCTAGGGAGACAGCTAGAGAAACTGTGGCAAACAAACATGATATTTCTGTTTGTATCGATGACATTTTGTGCGCTTGGCTAACGAAAAGTCTTTGCTTTTCTCCAAAACCATTTTTACTCTGATTTTCTCACCCCATTGCATACGAATTCCACACCACTTTTTCCTTATATGATTCCATGAACCCAGAAATATCCGGTTGTGTTTTGGCTAACTCAATCCGAAATATTGTGAAAGATTCTGTGTTTGAGTTTTCTGGATATTATCGATGGACTTTATTGATTTGAATGTTTTTATCAGGGAACTTTTAATTTTGTACCATTGAAACACTAATTGTTTCATCATGGGGACACCAGCTCTACACATTCGTATTCTCTAGGGAGAAAGCTAGAGGTACTGCGGCAAACAAACATGATATTTCTGTTTGTATCGATGACATTTTATGCACTTGCCTAACGAAATGACATTGCTTTTCTCCAAAACCATTTTTACTGATATTTTCTCGGTCCATTGCATATGAATTCCACACCAGTTTGTCCGGATATGACTGGATGAAACCGGACATATCCGGTTTTGTTTTGGCTAATTCAATCCCAGATATTGCTACAGACTCTGCGTTTTTGTTTTCCGGATATTATCAACGAACTTTTATTGTTTTGAATGTTTTTAAGGGGAACAATTATTTTTGAGCTTAGATACACTAATTGGTTTCACATGGAGACACCAGCTCTACATATTTGTATTTTCTAGGGAGAAAGCTAGAGGAATTGCGGCAAAAAAACATGATATTTTTGTTTGTATAGGTGACATTTTATGCACTTGCCTAATGAAAAGACTTTCCTTTTCTCCAAATCCATTTTTAATCTGATTTTATAGTTCCATTGCATACAAATTCCAAACCACTTTGTGCGCATATGACTGGATGAATCCGGAAATATCTGGTTTTTTTTGGCTAACTCAATCCGAAATATTGTGAAAACCTCTGTGTTTGTGTTTTCTGGATATTATCGATGGACTTTATTGTTTTGAATGTTTTTATCAGGGAACTTTTAATTTTGTACCATTGAATCACTAATTGGTTCATCATGGGGGCACCAGCTCTACACATTCGTATTTTCTAGGGAGAAAGCTAGAGGAACTGCGGCAAAGAAACATGATATTTCTGTTTGTATAGATGACATTTTATGCACTTGCCTAACGAAAAGACTTTGCTTTTCTCCAATACCTTTTGTACTGTTGTGTTCTCGGTCCATTGCATACGAATTCCACACCTGTTTGTCCAGATATGACTGGATGAACACGGAAATATCTGGGTTTTTTTTGGCTAATTCAATCCCAGATATTGCTACATCTCTGTGTTTGTGTGTTCCTGATATTATCAACGGACGTTATTGTTTTGAATGTTTTCATCAGGGAACATTTAATTTTGTGCTTGGAAACACTAATTGGTTCCACATGGAGACACCAGCTCTACACATTCATATTTTCTAGGGAGAAAGCTGGAGGAACTGCTGCAAACAAACATGATATTTCTGTTTGCATTGATGACATTTTATGCATTTGCAAAACGAAAATACGATGCTTTTCTCCAAAACCATTTTTACTGTGTTATTCTCAGTCCATTGCATATAAATTCCACAGCAGTTTGTCCGGATATGACTGGATGAAACCGGAAATATCCTGTTGTGTTTTGGCTAACTCAATCCAAAATATTGCGAAAGCCACTCTGTTTGTGTTTTCTGGATATTATCGATGGACTTTATTGTTTTGAATGTTTTTATCAGGGAACATTATTTTTGTACCCTTGAAACACTAATAGGTTCATCATGGGGACACCAGCCCAAAATACTCTTTTTTTCCTGGTAGAAATCTAGAGGAACTGCGGCAAACAAACATGATATTTCTGTTTGTATAGATGACATTTTATGCACTTTCCTAACGAAAAGACTTTGCTTTTCTCCAAAACCATTTGTACTGTGATTTACTCGGTCCATTGCATACGAATTCCACACCACTTTGTCTGGATATGAGTGGATGAAACTGAAAAACTATACGGATTTGTTTTGGCTAACTCAATCCCAGCTATTGCTACAGCCTCTTTGTTTGTGTTTTCTGGATATTATCAACGGACTTTATTGTTTTGAAAGTTTTATCAGGGAACATTTTATTTTGAGCTTGGATACAGTAATTGATTCCACATGCAGACACCAGCTCTACACATTCGTATTGTCTAGGGAGAATGCTAGAGGAACTGCGACAAACAAACATGATATTTCTGTTTGTTTGGATGACATTTTATGCACTTGCCTAATGAAAAGACTTTGCTTTTCTCCAAAACCATTTTTAATGCGATTTTCTCATTCCATTGCTTACGAATTTCACAACATTTTGTCCGGATATGACTGGATGAAACCAGAAATATCCCGTTGTGTTTTGGCTAACTCAATCCCAGATATTGCTACAGCCTCTGTGTTTGTATATTCCTGATATTATCCATGGACTTTATGGTTTTGAAAGTTTTTTTGTCGGGGAACATTTAATTTTGTGCTTGGATACAGTAATTGGTTCCACATGGAGACACCAGCTCTACACATTCGTATTTTCTAGGGAGAAAGCTGGAGGAACTGCTGCAAACAAACATGATATTTCTGTTTGCATTGATGACATTTTATGCATTTGCAAAACGAAAATACGATGCTTTTCTCCAAAACCATTTTTACTGTGATATTCTCAGTCCATTGCATATAAATTCCACAGCAGTTTGTCCCTATATGACTGGATGAAACCGGAAATATCCTGTTGTGTTTTGGCTAACTCAATCCAAAATATTGCGAAAGCCACTCTGTTTGTGTTTTTTGGATATTATCGATGGACTTTATTGTTTTGAGTATTTTTATCAGGGAACATTATTTTTGTACCCTTGAAACACTAATAGGTTCATCATGGGGACACCAGCCCAAAATACTCGTTTTTTCCTGGTAGAAATCTAGAGGAACTGCGGCAAAGAAACATGATATTTCTGTTTGTATAGATGACATTTTATGCACTTTCCTAACGAAAAGACTTTGCTTTTCTCCAAAACCATTTTTACTCTGATTTTCTCGGTCCATTGCATACGAATTCCACACCACTTTGTCCGGATATGAGTGGATGAAACTGAAAAACTATACGGATTTGTTTTGGCTAACTCAATCCCAGCTATTTCTACAGCCTCTTTGTTTGTGTTTTCTGGATATTATCAACGGACTTTATTGTTTTGAAAGTTTTATCAGGGAACATTTTATTTTGAGCTTGGATACAGTAATTGATTCCACATGCAGACACCAGCTCTACACATTCGTATTGTCTAGAGAGAATGCTAGAGGAACTGTGACAAACAAACATGATATTTCTGTTTGTTTGGATGACATTTTATGCACTTGCCTAACGAAAAGACTTTGCTTTTCTCCAAAACCATTTTTAATGCGATTTTCTCATTCCATTGCTTACGAATTTCACAACACTTTGTCCGGATATGACTGGATGAAACCAGAAATATCCCGTTGTGTTTTGGCTAACTCAATCCCAGATATTGCTACAGCCTCTGTGTTTGTGTATTCCTGATATTATCCATGGACTTTATTGTTTTGAAAGTTTTTTGTCGGGGAACATTTAATTTTGTGCTTGGATACAGTAATTGGTTCCACATGGAGACACCAGCTCTACACATTCGTATTTTCTAGGGAGAAAGCTAGAGGAACTGCGGCAAACAAACATGATATTTCTGTTTGTATAGATGACATTTTATGCACTTGCCTAATGAAAAGACTGCTTTTCTCCAAAACCATTTTTACTCTGATTTTCTCACTCCATTGCATACGAATTCCACACCAGTTTGTCCGGTTATGACTGATCAAACCAGAAATATCCGGTTGTGTTTTGGCTAACTAAATCTGAAAAATTGTGAAAGACTCTGTGCTTGTATTTTCTGGATATTATCGATGGACTTTATTGTTTTGAATGTTTTTATCAGGGAACATTTCATTTTGTATCGTAGAAAGACTAATTGGTTTATCATGGGGACACCAGCTCTACATATTCTTATATTCTAGCGAGAAAGCTAGAGGAACTGCAACAAATAACATGATATTTCTGTTTGTATAGATAACATTTTATGCACTTTCCTAACGAAAAGACTTTGGTTTTCTCCAAAACCATTTGTACTGTGATTTTCTCGGTGCATTGCATAGGAATTACACACCACTTTGTCCGGATATGACTGGATGAAACCGGAAATATCCGGTTTTTCTTTGGCTAACTCAATCCCAGATATTGCTACAGCCTCTGTGTTTGTGTATTCCTGACATTATCCACGGACTTTATTGTTTTGAATGTTTTTATCAGGGAACATTTAATTTTGTGCTTGGAAACACTAATTGTGTCCACATGGAGACACCAGCTCTACATATTTGTATTTTCTAGGGAGAAAGCTAGAGGAACTGCGGCAAAGAAACATGATATTTCTGTTTGTATAGATGACATTTTATGCACTTGCCTAATGAAAAGGCATTGCTTTTCTCCAAAACCATTTTTACTGTGATTTACTCAGTCCATTGCATACGAATTCCACACCACTTTGTCCGGATATGACTGGATGAAACTGAAAAACTATACGGATTTGTTTTGGCTAACTCAATCCCAGCAATTGCTACAGCATCTGTGTTTGCGTTTTCTTGATATTATCAATGGTCTTTATTGTTTTGAATGTTTTTTATCGGGTAACATTTTATTTTGAGCTTGGATACAGTAATTGGTTCCACATGGAGACACCAGCTCTACACATTCCTATTTTCTTGGGAGAAAGCTAGAGGAACTGCGGCAAACAAACATGATATTTCTGTTTGTATAGATGACATTTTATGCACTTGCCTAACGAAAAGACTGCTTTTCTCCAAAACCATTTTTACTCTGATTTTCTCAGTCCATTGCACACGAATTCCACACCAGTTTGGAGAGATATGACAGGATGGAAACAGAAATATCCGGTTGTGTTTTGGCTAACTCAATCCGAAACATTGTGAAATCCTCTGTGTTTGTGTTTTCTGGATATTATCGATGGACTTTATGGTTTTGAATGTTTTTATCAGTGAATATTTCATTTTATACCGTGGAAACACTAATTGGTTCATCATGGGGACACCAGCTCTACACATTCGTTTTTTCAAGGTAGAAAGCTATAGGAACTTCGGCAAACAAACATGATATTTCTGTTTGTATATATGACATTTTGTGCACTTGCCTAATGAAAAGACTTTGCTTTTCTCCAAAACCATTTGTACTGTGATTTTCTCAGCCCAGTGCATACGAATTCCACACCAGTTTGTCCTGATTTGACTGGATGAAACCAGAAATATCCAGTTGTGTTTTGGTTAACTCAATCCCAGATATTGCTACAGCCTCTGTGTTTTCTCTATATTATCAACGGACTTATTGTTTTGAATGTTTTTTATCAGGGAACATTTTATTTTGAGGTTGGATACAGTAATTGGTTCCACATGGAGACACCAGCTCCACACATTCGTAATTTCTAGGGAGAAAGCTAGAGGAACTGTGACAAACAAACATGATATTTCTGTTTGTATAGATGACATTTTATGCACTTGGCTAATGAAAAGACTTTGCTTTTCTCCAAAACCATTTTTACTGTGATTTTCTCGGTCCATTGCATACGAATTCCACACCAGTTTTCCGGATATGACTGGATGAAACCACAAATATCCGGTTGTGTTTTGGCAAACTGAATCCAAAATATTGCTACAGCCTCTGTGTTTGTGTTTTCCGGATATTATGGATGGACTTTATTGTTTTGAATGTTTTTTATCGGGGAACATTTAATTTTGAGAGTAGATACACTAATTGGTTCCACATGGAGACACCAGCTCTACATATTTGTATTTTCTTGGGAGAAAGCTAGAGGAACTGTGACAAAAAAACATGATATTTCTGTTTGTATAGATGACATTTTATGCACTTGCCTAATGAAAAGACTTTGCTTTTCTCCAAAACCATTTTTACTGTGATTCTCTCAGTCCATTGCATATGAATTCCACACCACTTTGTTCGGATATGACTGGATGAAACGAGAAACATCCCGTTGTGTTTTGGCTAACTCACTCCGAAATATTTTGAAAGACTCTGTGTTTTTGTTTTCTGGATATTATCGATGGACTTTATTGTATTGAATATTTTTATCAGGGAACATTTATTTTTCTACTGTAGAAACACTAATTGGTTCCACTGTATGGTTTTGAATGTTTTTATCAGGGAACATTAATTTTTGTACCGTAGAAAAACTAATTGGTTCATCATGGGGACACCAGCTCTACACATTCGTATTTTCTAGAGAGTAAGCTAGAGGAACTGTGGCAAACAAACATGATTTTCTGTTTGTATAGATGACATTTTATGCACTTGCCTAACGAAAAGACTTTGCTTTTCTCCAAAACCATTTTTACTGAAATTTCTCGGTCCATTTCATACGAATTCCACACGAGTTTGTCCGGCTATGACTGAATGAAAACAGAAATATACGGTTGTGTTTTGGCTAACTCAGTCCTAAATATTGCTACATCCTCTGGGTTTATGTTTCTGGATATTATCCGTGGTCTTTATTTTTTTTGAATGTTTTTTATCAGGGAACATTTAATTTTGTACCGTTGAAGAACTAATAGGTTCATCATGGGAACACCAGCTCTACACATTCGTATTTTCTAGGGAGAAGCTAGAGGAACCGCAGCAAACAAACATGATATTTCTGTTTGCATCGATGATATTTTATGCACTTGCCTAACAAAAAGACTTTGTTTTGCTGCAAAACCATTTGTACTGTGATTTTCTCGGTCCATAGCATACGAATTCCACACCACTTTGTCCGGATATGACTGGATGAAACCAGAAATATCCGGTTTTTTTTTGCTAACTGAATCCAAAATATTGTGAAAGCCTCTGTGATTGTGTTTTCTGGATATTATCGATGAACTTTATTGTTTTGAATGCTTTTATCAGGGAACATTTAATTTCATACCGTTGAAACACAGATTGGTTCATCATGGGGACACCAGCTCCACACATTCGTATTTTCTAGGGAGAAAGCTAGAGGAACTGTGGCAAACAAACATGATATTTCTGTTTGTATAGATGACATTTTATGCACTTGACTAATGAAAAGACTTTGCTTTTCCCCAAAACCATTTTCACTGTGATTTTCTCCGTCCATTGCACACGAATTCCACACAAGTTTACCGGATATGACTGGATGAAACCGGAAATACCCGGTTTTGTTTTGGCTAACTCATTCTGAAATATTTTGAAAGCCTCTGTTATTGGGTTTTTTGGATATTATCAATGGACTTTATTGTTTTGAATGTTTTTATCAGGAAACATTTAATTTTGTACCATTGATACACTAATTGGTTCATCATGGGAACACCAGCTCTACACATTCGTAATTTCTAGGGAGAAAGCTAGAGGAACTGCGGCAAACAAACATGATATCTCTGTTAGTATAGATGACATTTTATGCACTTGCCTAACGAAAAGATTTTGCTTTTCACCAAAACCATTCTTATTGTGATTTTCTCGGTCCATTGCATACGAATTCCACAGCAGTTTGTCCGGATATGCCTGGATGAAGCAGGAAATATCCGGTTTTGTTTTGGCTAACTCAATCCCAGATATTGCTACAACCTCTGTGTTTGTGTTTTGTGGATATTATTGATAGACTTTATTGTTTTGAATGTTTTTTGTTGGGAATAATTTATTTTGAGCTTGGAAAAAATAATTGCTTCCACAGAGACACCAGCTCTACATATTCATATTTTCTAAGTAGAAAGCTAGAGGAACTGCGGCAAACAAACATGATATTTCTGTTTGTGTCGATGACATTTTATGCACTTGCCTAAGGAAAAGACTTTGCTTTTCTCCAAAACCATTGTTACTGAAATTTCTCGGTCCATTTCATACGAATTCCACACGAGTTTGTCCGGATATGACTGAATGAAAACAGAAATATACGGTTGTGTTTTGGCTTACTCAATCCTAAATATTGCTACAGCCTCTGGGTTTATGTTTCTTCATATTATCCGTGGTCTTTTTGTTTTGAATATTTTTTATCAGGGAACATTTTATTTTGTACCGTTGAAGAACTAATAGGTTCATCATGGGAACACCAGCTCTACACATTCGTATTTTCTAGGGAGAAGCTAGAGGAACCGCAGCAAACAAACATGATATTTCTGTTTGCATCGATGACGTTTTATGCACTTGCCTAACAAAAAGACTTTGTTTTTTGCAAAACCATTTGTACTGTGATTTTCTCGGTCCATAGCATACGAATTCCACACCACTTTGTCCAGATATGACTGGATGAAACCAGAAATATCCAGTTTTTTTTTTTGGATAACTCAATCCGAAATATTGTGAAACCTCTGTGTTTGTGTTTTCAGGATATTATCGATGGACTGTATTGTTTTGAATGCTTTTGTCAGGGAACATTTAATTTCATATCGTTGAAACACAAATTGGTTCATCATGGGGACACCAGCTCCACACATTCGTATTTTCTAGGGAGAAAGCTAGAGTTACTGTGGCAAACAAACATGATATTTCTGTTTGTATAGATGACATTTTATGCACTTGCCGAATGAAAAGACTTTGCTTTTCCCCAAAACCATTTTCACTGTGATTTTCTCGGTCCATTGCATACGAATTCCACACGAGTTTACTGGATATGACTGAATGAAACCGGAAATATCCGGTTTTGTTGTGGCTAACACAATCCCAGATATTGCTACAGCCTCTGTATTTGTGTTTTCTGGATATTATCAGCAGACTTTATTGTTTTGAATGTTTTTATCAGGGAACATTTAATTTTGTGCTTGGAAACTCTAGTTGGGTCCACATGGAGACACCAGCTCTGCACATTCGTTTTTTCCAGGGAGAAAGCCAGAGGAACTGCGGCAAACAGACATAATATTTCTGTTTGTATTGATGACGTTAAATGCACTTGCCTATGGAAAAGACTTTGCTTTTCTTCAAAACCATTTTTAATGTGATTCTCTCAGTCCATTGCATACAAATCCCACAAAACTTTTTCCGGATATGACTGGATGAAACCGAAAATATCCCTTTTTGTTGTGGCTAAATCAATCCCAGGTATTGCTACTGCCTCTGTGTTTGTGTATTCCTGATATTATCCACAGACTTAATTGTTTTGAATGTTTTTTCTTGGGGGACATTTAATTTTGTGCTTGGAAACACTAATTGGTTCCACATGGAGACAGTAGCTATGCACATTCGTATTTAATAGAGAGAAAGCTAGAGGAACTGCGGCAAACAAACATGATATTTCTGTTTGTATCGATGACATTTTATGCACTTGCCTAACGAAAAGACTTTGCTTTTCTCCAAAACCATTATTACTGTGATTCTCTCTGTCCATTGCATACGAATTCCACAGCAGTTTCTCCGGATATGACTGGATGAAACCGGAAATATCCGGTTTTGTTTTGTCTAACTCAATCAGGATATTGCTACAGCCTCTGTGTTTATGTTTCTTGATATTATCCATGGACTTTATTGATTTCAATGTTTTTTATCGAGGAACATTTAATTGTGAGCTTAGATACACTAATTGGTTCCACATGGAGGCACCAGCTCTACACATTCGTATTTTCTAGGCAGAAAGCTAGAGTAACTGTGACAAACAAACATGATATTTCTGTTTTTATAGATGACATTTTGTCTACCTGCCTAATGAAAAGACTTTGCTTTTCTCCAAAAGCATTTGTACTATGATTTTCTCAGTCCATTGCATATGAATTCCACACCAGTTTATCAAGATATGACTGGATGGAACCAGAAATATCCGGTTGTATTTTGGCTAACTCACTCCAAAATATTGTGAAAGCCTCTGTGTTTGTGTTTTTCGAATACTACCGATGGAGTTTATTGTTTTGAATGTTTTTATCAGGGAACATTTAATTTCGTACCATTGAAACACTAATTGGTTCTTCATGGGAACACCAGCTCTACACATTTGTATTTTATAGGGAGAAAGCTAGAGGAACTGCGGCAAACAAACATAATATTTCTGTTTGTATTGATGATTTTGTATGCACTGGCCTAACGAAAAGCCTTTGGTTTTCTCCAAAACCATTATTACTGTGATTTTCACGGTCCATTGCATACGATTTACATACCAGTTTGTCCTGATATGACTGGATGAAAGTAGAAATATCCGGTGGTTTTTGGCTAACTCAATCCCAGATATTGCTACAGCCTCTGTGTTTGTGTTTTCCAGATATTATCAACAGACTTTATTGTTTGAATGTTTTTTATCGGGGAACATTTAATTTTGAGCTTAGATACACTAATTGGTTCCACATGGAGACACCAGCTCTACACATTCGTATTTTCTAGGGAGAAAGCTAGAGGAATTGCGGCAAACAAACATGATATTTCTGTTTGTATAGATGACATTATATGCACTGGCCTAACAAAAAGACTTTGCTTTTCTCCCAATCCATTTTTACTGTGATTTTCTCAGTGCATTGCATCCGAATTCTACAACACTTTGTCCGGATATGACTGGATGAAACCGGAAATATCCAGTTTTGTTTTGGCAAATCAATACCAGATATTGCTACAGCCTCTCCTTTTGTGTTTTGTGGATATTATCAATGGACTTTATTGTTTTGAATGTTTTATCAGGGAACATTTAATGCTTTACCCTAGAAACACTAATTCTACAAAATGGAGACACCAGCTCAACACTTTCGTATTTTCTAGGGAGAAATCAAAGGAAGTGCGGTAAACAAACATGATATTTCTGTTTGTATAGATGACATTTTAACGAAAAAACTTTACTATTCTCCAAACCATTTTTACTGTGATTTTCTGGGTCCATTGCACACGAATTCCACCCCACTTTGCCCGGATATTACTGGATGAAACCAGAAATATCCAGTTGTGTGTTGGCTAACTCAATCTGAAATATTGTGAAAGCCTGTGTGTTTGTGTTTTCAGGATATTATCGGCAGACTTTATTGATTTGAATTTTTTTTCAGGGAACATTTATTTTTGTGCTGGGAAACACTAGTTGACTCCACATTGTGACACCAACTCTGCACATTCGTATTTTCTAGGGAGAAAGCTAGAGGAACTGCTGCAAACAAACATGATATTTCTGTTTGTATAGATGATATTTTATGCACTTGCCTAATGAAAAGACTTTGCTTTTCTCCCAATCCATTTTTACTGTGATTTTCTCAGTCAATTTCATACGAATTCCACATCAGTTTGTCCAGATATGACTGGATGTAACCAGAAATATCGGGTTGTGTTTTGGCTAACTCAATCCTAGATATTGCTACAGCCTGTGTGTTTGCGTTTTCTGGATATTATCAATGGACTTTATTGTTTTGAATTTTTTTATCAGTGAACATTTAATTCTGTGCTGGGAAACACTACCTCACTCCACATGGAGACATCAGGTATACACATTGTTATTTTCTACGGAGAATGCTCTAGGAACTGTGGCAAACAAACATGATATTTCTGTTTGTATACCATACCCCTAACCCTAACCCTAACCCTAACCCTAACCCTAACCTTAACCCTAACCCTAACCCTAACCTATACATGACATATTATGCATTTGCCTAACGAAAAGACTTTGCTTTTCTCCAGAACCATTTTTACTCTGATTTTCTCGCTCCGTTGCAAACGAATTTCATAACACTTTGTCCGGATATGCCTGGATGAAACCAGAAATATCCGGTTGTGTTTTGGCTAACTCAATCCTAAATATTGTGAAAGCCTCTGTGTTTGTGATTCCTGGATATTATCGATGGACTTTATTGTTTTGAATGTTTTCATCAGGGAACATTTAATTTTGCACCGTAGAAGCACTAATTAATTCACCATGGAGAAACAAGCTCTACACATTCTTATTTTCTAAGGAGAAAGCTAGAGGAACTGCGGCAAACAAACATTATATTTCTGTTTGTATAGGTGATATTTTATGCACTTGCCTAACGAAAAGACTTTGCTTTTCTCCAAAACCATTTTTACTGTGATTTTCTCGGTCCATTGCAATAGAATTCCACACCAGTTTATCCGGATATGACTGGATGAAACCAGAAATACACGGTTGTGTTTTGGCTAACTCAATCCCAGATATTGATACAGCCTCTGTGTTTGTGTTTCCGGATATTATCGACTGACTTTATGGTTTTGAAAGTTTTTTATCAGGGAATATTTAATTTTGTGCTGGGAAACACTAATTGGTTCCACATGGAGACACCAGCTCTACACATTCGTATTTTCTAGGGAGAAAGCTAGAGGAACTGCAGCAAACAAACTTGATATTTCTGTTTGTATAGATGACATTTTATGCACTTACCTAACGAAAAGACTGCTTTTCTCCAAAACCATTTTTACTCTGATTTTCTCGGTCCAAGGCATATGAACTCAACACCAGTTTGTCCGGATATGCCTGGATGGAACCAGATATATCCGGTTGTGTTTTGGCTAACTCAATCCGAAATATTGTGAAACTCTCTGTGTTTGTTTTTTTCTGCATATTATGAACAGACTTTATAGTTTTGAGGGTTTTTATCAGGGAACATTTAATTTTGTACCGTAGAAACACTAATTGGTTCGACATGGAGACAGCAGCTCTACACATTTGTATTTTCTAGGGAGAAAGCTAGAGGAACTGTGGCAAACAAACATGATATTTCTGTTTGTATAGATGAAATTTTAAGCACTTGCCTAACGAAAATACTTTGCTTTTCTCCAAATCCATTTTTAGTGTGATTTTCTCCATCCAATGCATACGAATTCCACACCACTTTGACCGGATATGACTGGATGAAACCAGAAATATCTGGTTGTTTTGGCTTACTATATCCCAGATATTGCTACAGCCTCAGTGTCTGTGTTTTCTGGATATTATCAACGTATTTTATTGTTTTCAATGTTTTTATCAGGGTGCATTTAATTTTGAACCGTAGAAACACTAATTGAATCCATATGGAGACACCAGTCTACACATTCGTATGTTCTAGGGAAAAAGCTAGAGGAACTGCGGCAAACAAACATGATATTTCTGTTTGTATAGATGACATTTTATGCACTTGCCTAACGAAAAGACTTTGCATTTCTCCAAAATTATTTTTACTGCGATTTTCTCGGTCCATTGCATACGAACTCCACACCAGTTCACCGGATATGACTGGATGAAACCGGAAATATCCGGTTTTGTTTTGGCTAACTCAATCCCTGATATTGCTACAGCCTCTGTGTTTGTGTTTTATGGAGATAATCGACGGACTTTATTGTTTTTAATGTTTTTATCGGGGCACATTTTATATTGTACCATAGAAACACTAACTGGTTCCACATGGAGACACCAGCTCTACACATTCTTATTTCCTAGGTAGAAAGCTAGGGGAACTGCGGCAAACAGACATGATATTTCTGTTTGTAAAGATGACATTTTGTGAACTTGCTTAATGAAAAGACTTTGCTTTTCTCCAAAACCATTTTGACTGTGATTTTCTCCGTCCATTACATACGAATTCCACACCACTTTGTCCGGATATGACTGGATGAAACCAGAAATTAATGGTTGTGTTTTGGCTTACTATATCCGAGATATTGCTACAACCTCAGTGTCTGTGTTTTCTGAATATTATCGATGGATTTTATTGTTTTGAATGTTTTTACCGGGGAACATTTAATTTTGTGCTGGGAAACACTAATTGGTTCATCATGGGGACACCAGCTCTACACATTCGTATTTTCTAGGGAGAAAGCTAGAGGAACTGCGACAAACAAACATGATATTTCTGTTTGTATACATGACATTTTATGCACTTTCCTAATGAAAATATGTTGCTTTTCTCCAAAACCATTTTCACTGTGATTTTCTCGGTCCATTACATATGAATTCCACAGCAGCTTGTCCGGATATGACTGGTGGAAACCAGAAATAAATGGTTGTGTTTTGGCTTACTAAGTCCGAGATATTGCTACAGACTCAGTGTCTGTGTTTTCTGGATATTATCGATGGGTTTTTTGTTTTGAATGTTTTTTATCAGGGAACATTTAATTTTGTGCTGGGAAACACTAATTGGTTCCACATGGAGACACCAGCTCTACACATTCGTATTTTCTAGGGAGAAAGCTAGAGGAACTGCGGCAAACAAACATGATATTTCTTTTTGTATAGATGACATTTTAAGCACTGGCCTAAAGAAAAGACTTTGCTTTTCTCCAAAACCATTTTTACTGTGATTTTCTCCGTCCATTACATACGAATTCCACACCACTTTGTCCGGATATGACTGGATGAAACCAGAAATATCCGGTTGTGCTTTGGCTAACTCATTCCGAAATATGGTGAAATCCTCTGTGTTTGTGTATTCCTGATATTATCCATGGACTTTATTGCTTTGAATGTTTTTTTATTTGGGAACATTCAATTTTGTGCTTGGAAACACTAATTGGTTCCACATGGAGACACCAGCTCTACACATTCGTATATTCTAGGGAGAAAGCTAGAGGAACTGCGACAAACATGATATTTCTCTTTGTATAGATGACATTTTATGCACTTGCCTAACGAAAAGACTTTGCTTTTGTACAAAACCGTTTTTAAAGTGATTTTCTCGGTTCATTGCATACCATCTCCAGAGCAGTTTGTCCGGATATGACTGGATGAAACCAGAAATATCCGGTTGTGTTTTGGATAACTCAATCTGAATATTGTGAAAACCTCTTTGTTTGAGTTTTCCGCATATTATCAACAGACTTTATTGTTTTGAAAGTTTTTTTTTCAGGGAACATTTAATTTTTTGCTTGGAAACACTAACTGGTTCCACAGGGAGACACCAGCTCTACACATTCGTATTTTCTAGGGAAAAAGCTTGAGGATCTGCAGATAAAACATGATATTTTTGTTTGTATAGCTGATATTTAATGCAATTTCCAAATGAAAATACTTTGCTTTTCTCCAAAATCATTTTTACTCTTATGTCCTCAGACTATTGCATACGAATTCCACACCACATCGTCTGGATATGACTGGGTGAAACCAGAAATATCCGGTTGTGTTTTGGCTAACTCAATCCCAGATATTGTTACAGCCTCTGTGTTTGTGTTTTCCGGATATTATCAATGGACTTTATTGTTTTGAATTTTTTTATCAGTGAACATTTAATTTTGTGCTGGGATACATTAATTGGTTCCACATGGAGAAACCAGCTCTACACATTTGTATTTTCCAGGCAGAAAGCTAGAGGAACTGCGGCAAACAAACATGATATTTCTGTTTGTATAGATGACATTTTATGCACTTGCCTAACGAAAAGACTGCTTTTCTCCAAAACCATTTTTACTATGATTTTCTCGGTCCATTGCATATGAATTACACACTACCTTGTCCAGATATGACTGGAGGAAACCAGAAATATCCGGTTCTGTTTTGGGTAACTCAATCCCAGATATTACTACTGCCTCTGTGTTTGTGTTTTCCGGATATTATCAACGGACTTTATGGGTTTGAATGTTTTTTATCAGGAAAAATTTAATTTTCTTCTGGGAAACACTAGTTGACTCCACATGGAGACACCAGCTCTACACATTCGTATTTTCTAGGGAGAAAGCTAGAGGAATTGCGGCAAACAAACATGATATTTCTGTTTGTACACATGACATTTTATGCACTTGCCTAACGAAAAGACTTTGCTCTTCTCCAGAAGCATTTTTAATCAGATTTTCTCGTCCATTGAATACGAATTCCACCCCACTTTGTCCGGATAGGCCTAGATGAAACCAGATATATCCAGTTACGTTTTGGTTAACTCAAACCCAGATATTGCTACAGCCTCAGTGTTTTTGTTTTCTGGATATTATTGATGACTTCATCGTTTTGAAAGTTTTTATTAGGCAACATTTAATTTTGTACCATAGAAATACCAATTGGTTCCACATGGAGACAGCAGCTTTACACATTCATATTTTCCAGGGAGAAAGCTAGAGGAACTGCCGCAAACAAACAGGATATATCGGTTTGTGTACATGACATTTTATGCACTGTCCGAAGGAAAAGACTTTGCTTTTCTCCCAAACCATTTTTACTGTGAATTTCTCCGTTCATTGCTTACGAATTCCACCCCACTTTGTCCGGATATGACTGGATGAATCCAGAAATATCGGTTGCGTTTTCGCTAACTCAATCCCAGATATCGCTACAGACTCTGTATTTCTGTTTACTGGATATTATCAACGGACTGTATTGTTTTGAATGTTTTTTATCAGGGAACATTTAATTTTGTGCTGTGAATCACTAGTTGACTCCACATGGAGACACCAGCTCTACACATTCTTATTTTCTAGGATGAAATCTAGAGGAACTGTGGCAAACAAACATAATATTTCTGTTTCTATAGGTGACATTTTATGTACTTGTCTAACGAAAAGACTTTGCTTTTCTCAAAACTATTTTTACTCTGATTTTCTCAGTCCATTGCATACGTATTCCACCCCACTTTGTCCGAATATGACTGGATGAAACCAGATGTATCCGGTTGTGTTTTCACTAACTCAATCCCAGATATTGATACAGCCTCTGTGTTTGTGTTTTCTGGATTATATCAATGGACTTTATTGTTTTCAATGTTTTTTATCAGGCAACATTTAATTTTGTGCTGCAAACACTAGTTGACTCCACATGGAGACACGAGCTCTACACATTCGTATGTTCTAGGGAGAAAGCTAGAGGAACTGCTGCAAACAAACATGATATTTCTGTTTGTATACATGATATTTTATGCACTTGCCTAACGAAAAGACTTTGCTTTTCTCCAAATCCATTTTTACTGTGGTTTTCTCGGTCCTTGCATACGAATTCCACACCACTTTGTCCGGATATGACTGGATGAAACCAGAAATATCCTGTTTTCTTTTGGCTAACTCAATCCCAGATATTGCTCCTGCCACTGTGTTTGTGTTTTCCAGATATTATCAACGGACTTTATTGTTTTAAATGTTTTCTTTCAGGGAATATTTAATTTTGTGCTTGGAAACACTAATTGGTTCCATATGTAGACACCAGCTCTACACATTCGTATGTTCTAGGGAGAAAGCTAGAGGAACTGTGCCAAACAAACATGATATTTCTGTTTGTATAGATAACATTTTATGCACTTGCCTAAGGAAAAGACTTTGCTTTTCTCCAAAACCATTTTCACTGTGATTTTCTCGGTCCAGTGCATATGCATTCCACCAAACTTTGTCCGGATATGACTTTATGAAATCAGAAATATCCAGTTGTGTTTTGGCTAACTCAATCCCAGATATTGCTACAGCCTCTGTGTTTCTGTTTACTGGATATTATCAACGGACTTTATTGTTTTGAATGTTTTTTATCAGGGAACATTTAATTTTGTGCTGGGAAACACTAATTGGTTCCACATGGAGACAACAGCTCTACACATTCGTATTTTCTAGGGAGAAAGCTAGATGAACTGCGGCAAACAAAGATGATATATCTGTTTGCATGAATGACATTTTATGCACTTGCCTAAAGAAAAGACTTTGCTTTTCTCCGAAACCATTTTTACTGTGATTTTCTCATTCCATTGCATATGAATTCCACCCCACTTTGTCCGGATATTCCTGGATGAAACCAGAAATATCCGGTTCTGTTTTGGCTAACTCAATCCGAAATATTGTGAAACCTGTGTGTTTGTGTTTTCTGAATATTATCAACAGACTTTATTGTTTTGAATATTTATTATCAGGGAACATTTAATTTTGTGCTGGGGAACAGTAATTGGTTCCACATGGAGATACGAGCTGTACATATTTGTGTATTCTAGGGAGCAAGCTAGAGGAACTTCGGCAGACAAACATGATATGTCTGTTTGCATAGATGACATTTTATGCACTTGCCAGACGAAAAGATTTGCTTTCCTCCAAAACCATTTTTACTGTGAATTTCTCTTTCCATTACATATGAATTCCACACCACTTTGACGGGATACGCCTGGATGAAACCAGAAGTATCCGGTTGTGTTTTGGCTAATTCAATCCCAGATATTGCTAGAGCCTCTGTGTTTGTTTTTTCAGATATTATCAACGGAGCTTATTGTTTTCAATTTTTTATCAGTGAACATTTAATTTTGTTCTGGGGAACACTAATTGGTTCCACATGGAGACACCAGCTCTACACATTTGTATTTTCTAGGGAGAAAGCTAGAGGTGCTGAGGCAAACAAACATGATATTTCTGTTTGTATAGATGACATTTTATGCACCTACACTATGAAACGCCTTTGCTTTTCTCCAAAACCATTTTTACTGTGATTTTCTCATTGAATTGCATACGAATTCCACACCAGTTTGTCCGGATATGCCTGGATGAAACCAGAAATATCCGGTTCTGTTTTGGCTAACTCAATCCAAAATATTGTGAAACCTGTGTGTTTGTGTTTTCTAGATATTATCAATGGACTTTATTGTTTTGAATGTTTATTATCAGGGAACATTTAATTTTGTGCTGGGAAACAGTAATTGGTTCCACATGGAGACACCAGCTGTACATATTTGTATTTTCTAGGGAGCAAGCTAGAGGAACTTCGGCAGACAAACATGATATGTCTGTTTGCATAGATGACATTTTATGCACTTGCCAAAAGAAAAGATTTGCTTTCCTCCAAAACCATTTTTACTGTGAATTTCTCTTTCCATTACATATGAATTCCACACCACTTTGACAGGATACGCCTGGACGAAACCAGAAGTATCCGGTTGTGTTTTGGCTAATTCAATCCCAGATATTGCTAGAGCCTCTGTGTTTGTCTTTTTCGGATATTATCAACAGAGCTTATTGTTTTCAATTTTTTATCAGTGAACATTTAATTTTGTTCTGGGGAACACTAATTGGTTCCACATGGAGACACCAGCTCTACACATTTGTATTTTCTAGGGAGAAAGCTAGAGGAACTGCAGCAAAGAAACATGATATTTTTCTTTCTATAGATGACATTTTATGCACCTGCCTAAAGAAAAGACTTTGCTTTTTCCAAAACCATTCTTACTGTGATTTTCTCCGTCCATTGCATACGAATTCCACACCAATTTTAGGGATATGACTGTATGAAACCAAAAATATCCACTTGTGTTTTGGCTAACTCAATCCCAGATATTGCTAGAGCCTCTGTGTATGTGTTTTCCAGATATTATCAATGGACTTTATTGTGTTGAATATTTTTTATCAGGGAACATTTAATTTTGTGCTGGGAAACAATAGTTGGTTCCACTTGGAAAAATCAGCTCTACACATTCTTATATTCTAGCGAGAAAGCTAGAGGAACTGCGGCAAACAAACATGATATTTCTGTTTGTATAGATGACCTTTTAAGCATTTGCCTAAGAGAAAAACTTGCTTTACAGCAAAACCATTTTTACTGTGATTTTCTCGGTCCATTGCATGCGAATTCCACACCACTTTGTCCGGATATGACTGGATGAAACCAGAAAAACCTACTTGTGTTTTGGCTAATTCAATCCCAGATATTGCTACCGCCTCTGTGTTTGTTTTTTCTGGATATTATAAATGGGCATTATTGTTTTGAATTTTTTACCAGGGAACATTTAATTTTGTACCATAGAAACACTAATTGGTTCCACAAGGAGACACCAGCTATACATATTCATATTTTCTAGGGAGAAACCTAGAGTCACTGCGGCAAACAAACATGATATTTCTGTTTGTATAGATGACATTTTATGCACTTGCCTAAGGAAAAGACTTTGCTTTTCTCCAAAACCATTTTGACTGTGATTTTCTCGTTCCATTGCATATGAATTCCAACAAGCTTTGTCTGGATATGACTGGATGAAACCACAAATATCCGGTTGTGTTTTGGCTAAATCAATCGAAATATTGTGAAAGCATTTGTGTTTGTGTTTTCAGGATATTATCAACGGACTTTATTGTTTTGAATGATTTTTTCAGGGAACATTTAATTTTGTGCTGGGAAACACTAATTGGTTCCACATGGAGACACCAGCTCTACACATTCGTATTTTCTAGTTAGAAAGCTTGAGGAACTGCGGCAAACAAACATGATATTTTTGTTTGTATAGCTGATATTTAATGCACTTTCCTAATGAAAAGACTTCGCTTTTCTCCAAAATCATTTTTACTCTTATGTTCTCAGTCTATTGCATACGAATTCCAGACCACTTCCTCTGCATATGGCTGGATGAAACCAGAAATATCCGGTTGTGTTTTGCCTAACGCAATCCCATATATTGCTACAGCCTCTGTGTTTGTGTTTTCTGGATTATATCAATGGACTTTATTGTTTTGAATTTTTTCATCAGGGAACATTTAATTTTGTGCTGGGAAACACTAATTGGATCCACATGGAGAAACCAGCTCTACACATTTGTTTTTTCCAGGCAGAAAGCTAGAGGAACTTCGGCAAACAAATATGATATTTTTGTTTGTACTATGACATTTTTGCAATTGCCTAACAAAAAGTCTTTTCTTTTCTCCAAAACCATTTTTACTGTGATTATCTCAGTTCATTGAATATGAATTCCACCAAACTTTGTCCGGATATGAGTGGATGAAACCAGAAATATCCGGTTGTGTTTTGGCTAACTCAATCCAAAATATTGTGAAAGCCTCTGTGCTTGTGTTTTCTGGATATTATCGATGGACTGTATTGTGTTGAATGTTTTTTATCAGGGAACATTTAATTTTGTACCGTTGAAACACTAATTGACTCATCAAGGGGACTCCAACTATAAACATTCTTATTTTCTAGGGAGAATACTATAGGAACTGCGGCAAACAAACATGATATTTCTGTTTGTATAGATGACATTTTATGCACTTGCCTAACGAAAAGACTTTGCTTTTATCCAAAACCATTTTTACTGTGATTTTCTCGGTGCATTACCTATGAATTCCACACGACTTTGTCCGGATATGGATTGAAGAAACCAGAAATATCCGGTTTTCTTTTGGCTAACACAATCCCATATATTGCTACAGCCTCTGTGTTTGTGTTTTCTGGATATTTTCGATGGACTTCATTGTTTTGAATGTTTTTATCAGGGAACATTTAATTTTTTACCGTAGAAACACAAATAGGTTTAACATGTGCACTCCAGCTCTACACATTCCTGTATTCCAGGGAGAAATCTAGAGGAACTGCGGCAAACAAACATGATATCTCTGTTTCTTTAGATGACTTTTATGCACTTGCCTAAGGAAAAGACTTTGCTTTTCTCCAAAACAATTTTTACTGTGATTTTCTCCATCCATTACATACGAATTCCACACCACTTTGTCCGGATATGACTGGAAGAAACCAGAAATATCTGGTTGTGTTTTTACTTACTATATCCCGGGTATTGCTACAGCCTCAGTGTCTGTGTTTTCTGGATATTATCCATGGATTTTACTGTTTTGAATGTTTTGATCGGGGAATATTTACTCTTGTGCTGGGAAACACTAATTGGTTCCACATGGAGACACCAGCTCTACACATTCGTATTCTCTAGGGAGAAAGCTAGAGGAACTGCGGCAAACAAACATGATATTTCTGTGTGTATAGATAACATTTTATGCACCTGCCTAAAGAAAAGACTTTGCTTTTCTCCAATACCATTTTTACTGTGATTTTCTCGGTACATTACAAACGATTTCCACAACACTTTGTCCGGATATGCCTGGATGAAACCAGAAATATCTGGCTGTGTTTTGGCTAACTCAATCCCAGATATTGCTACAGCCTCTGTGTTTGTGTTTTCTGGATTTTATCAATGTGCATTATTGTTTTTAATGTTGTTATCAGGGAACATTTAATTTCGTACTGTTGAAACACTAATTGCTTCCATAGGGAGACACCAGTCTACACATTCGTATTTTCTAGGGAGAAAGCTAGAGGAACTGCGGCAAACAAACATGATATTTCTGTTTGTATAGATGACATTTTATGCACCTACCCTATGAAACACGTTTGCTTTTCTCCAAAACCGTTTTTACAGTGATTTTCTCGCTCCATTACATCCGTATTCCACCAAACTTAGTCTGTATATGACAGGATGAAACCAGAAATATCTGGTTTTGTTGTGGCTTACTATATCCCAGATATTGCTACAGCCTCAGTGTCTGAGTTTTCTGGATATTATCAATTGACTTTATTGTTTTGAATATTTTTATCAGAGAACATTTAATTTTGGGCTGGGAAACACTGATTGGTTCCACATGGAGACACCAGCTCTACACATTCGTATTTTCTAGGCAGAAAGCTAGAGTAACTGTGACAAACAAACATGATATTTCTGTTTTTATAGATGACATTTTGTCTACCTGCCTAATGAAAAGACTTTGCTTTTCTCCAAAAGCATTTGTACTATGATTTTCTCAGTCCATTGCATATGAATTCCACACCAGTTTATCAAGATATGACTGGATGGAACCAGAAATATCCGGTTGTATTTTGGCTAACTCACTCCAAAATATTGTGAAAGCCTCTGTGTTTGTGTTTTTCGAATACTACCGATGGAGTTTATTGTTTTGAATGTTTTTATCAGGGAACATTTAATTTCGTACCATTGAAACACTAATTGGTTCTTCATGGGAACACCAGCTCTACACATTTGTATTTTATAGGGAGAAAGCTAGAGGAACTGCGGCAAACAAACATAATATTTCTGTTTGTATTGATGATTTTGTATGCACTGGCCTAACGAAAAGCCTTTGGTTTTCTCCAAAACCATTATTACTGTGATTTTCACGGTCCATTGCATACGATTTACATACCAGTTTGTCCTGATATGACTGGATGAAAGTAGAAATATCCGGTGGTTTTTGGCTAACTCAATCCCAGATATTGCTACAGCCTCTGTGTTTGTGTTTTCCAGATATTATCAACAGACTTTATTGTTTGAATGTTTTTTATCGGGGAACATTTAATTTTGAGCTTAGATACACTAATTGGTTCCACATGGAGACACCAGCTCTACACATTCGTATTTTCTAGGGAGAAAGCTAGAGGAATTGCGGCAAACAAACATGATATTTCTGTTTGTATAGATGACATTATATGCACTGGCCTAACAAAAAGACTTTGCTTTTCTCCCAATCCATTTTTACTGTGATTTTCTCAGTGCATTGCATCCGAATTCTACAACACTTTGTCCGGATATGACTGGATGAAACCGGAAATATCCAGTTTTGTTTTGGCAAATCAATACCAGATATTGCTACAGCCTCTCCTTTTGTGTTTTGTGGATATTATCAATGGACTTTATTGTTTTGAATGTTTTATCAGGGAACATTTAATGCTTTACCCTAGAAACACTAATTCTACAAAATGGAGACACCAGCTCAACACTTTCGTATTTTCTAGGGAGAAATCAAAGGAAGTGCGGTAAACAAACATGATATTTCTGTTTGTATAGATGACATTTTAACGAAAAAACTTTACTATTCTCCAAACCATTTTTACTGTGATTTTCTGGGTCCATTGCACACGAATTCCACCCCACTTTGCCCGGATATTACTGGATGAAACCAGAAATATCCAGTTGTGTGTTGGCTAACTCAATCTGAAATATTGTGAAAGCCTGTGTGTTTGTGTTTTCAGGATATTATCGGCAGACTTTATTGATTTGAATTTTTTTTCAGGGAACATTTATTTTTGTGCTGGGAAACACTAGTTGACTCCACATTGTGACACCAACTCTGCACATTCGTATTTTCTAGGGAGAAAGCTAGAGGAACTGCTGCAAACAAACATGATATTTCTGTTTGTATAGATGATATTTTATGCACTTGCCTAATGAAAAGACTTTGCTTTTCTCCCAATCCATTTTTACTGTGATTTTCTCAGTCAATTTCATACGAATTCCACATCAGTTTGTCCAGATATGACTGGATGTAACCAGAAATATCGGGTTGTGTTTTGGCTAACTCAATCCTAGATATTGCTACAGCCTGTGTGTTTGCGTTTTCTGGATATTATCAATGGACTTTATTGTTTTGAATTTTTTTATCAGTGAACATTTAATTCTGTGCTGGGAAACACTACCTCACTCCACATGGAGACATCAGGTATACACATTGTTATTTTCTACGGAGAATGCTCTAGGAACTGTGGCAAACAAACATGATATTTCTGTTTGTATACCATACCCCTAACCCTAACCCTAACCCTAACCCTAACCCTAACCTTAACCCTAACCCTAACCCTAACCTATACATGACATATTATGCATTTGCCTAACGAAAAGACTTTGCTTTTCTCCAGAACCATTTTTACTCTGATTTTCTCGCTCCGTTGCAAACGAATTTCATAACACTTTGTCCGGATATGCCTGGATGAAACCAGAAATATCCGGTTGTGTTTTGGCTAACTCAATCCTAAATATTGTGAAAGCCTCTGTGTTTGTGATTCCTGGATATTATCGATGGACTTTATTGTTTTGAATGTTTTCATCAGGGAACATTTAATTTTGCACCGTAGAAGCACTAATTAATTCACCATGGAGAAACAAGCTCTACACATTCTTATTTTCTAAGGAGAAAGCTAGAGGAACTGCGGCAAACAAACATTATATTTCTGTTTGTATAGGTGATATTTTATGCACTTGCCTAACGAAAAGACTTTGCTTTTCTCCAAAACCATTTTTACTGTGATTTTCTCGGTCCATTGCAATAGAATTCCACACCAGTTTATCCGGATATGACTGGATGAAACCAGAAATACACGGTTGTGTTTTGGCTAACTCAATCCCAGATATTGATACAGCCTCTGTGTTTGTGTTTCCGGATATTATCGACTGACTTTATGGTTTTGAAAGTTTTTTATCAGGGAATATTTAATTTTGTGCTGGGAAACACTAATTGGTTCCACATGGAGACACCAGCTCTACACATTCGTATTTTCTAGGGAGAAAGCTAGAGGAACTGCAGCAAACAAACTTGATATTTCTGTTTGTATAGATGACATTTTATGCACTTACCTAACGAAAAGACTGCTTTTCTCCAAAACCATTTTTACTCTGATTTTCTCGGTCCAAGGCATATGAACTCAACACCAGTTTGTCCGGATATGCCTGGATGGAACCAGATATATCCGGTTGTGTTTTGGCTAACTCAATCCGAAATATTGTGAAACTCTCTGTGTTTGTTTTTTTCTGCATATTATGAACAGACTTTATAGTTTTGAGGGTTTTTATCAGGGAACATTTAATTTTGTACCGTAGAAACACTAATTGGTTCGACATGGAGACAGCAGCTCTACACATTTGTATTTTCTAGGGAGAAAGCTAGAGGAACTGTGGCAAACAAACATGATATTTCTGTTTGTATAGATGAAATTTTAAGCACTTGCCTAACGAAAATACTTTGCTTTTCTCCAAATCCATTTTTAGTGTGATTTTCTCCATCCAATGCATACGAATTCCACACCACTTTGACCGGATATGACTGGATGAAACCAGAAATATCTGGTTGTTTTGGCTTACTATATCCCAGATATTGCTACAGCCTCAGTGTCTGTGTTTTCTGGATATTATCAACGTATTTTATTGTTTTCAATGTTTTTATCAGGGTGCATTTAATTTTGAACCGTAGAAACACTAATTGAATCCATATGGAGACACCAGTCTACACATTCGTATGTTCTAGGGAAAAAGCTAGAGGAACTGCGGCAAACAAACATGATATTTCTGTTTGTATAGATGACATTTTATGCACTTGCCTAACGAAAAGACTTTGCATTTCTCCAAAATTATTTTTACTGCGATTTTCTCGGTCCATTGCATACGAACTCCACACCAGTTCACCGGATATGACTGGATGAAACCGGAAATATCCGGTTTTGTTTTGGCTAACTCAATCCCTGATATTGCTACAGCCTCTGTGTTTGTGTTTTATGGAGATAATCGACGGACTTTATTGTTTTTAATGTTTTTATCGGGGCACATTTTATATTGTACCATAGAAACACTAACTGGTTCCACATGGAGACACCAGCTCTACACATTCTTATTTCCTAGGTAGAAAGCTAGGGGAACTGCGGCAAACAGACATGATATTTCTGTTTGTAAAGATGACATTTTGTGAACTTGCTTAATGAAAAGACTTTGCTTTTCTCCAAAACCATTTTGACTGTGATTTTCTCCGTCCATTACATACGAATTCCACACCACTTTGTCCGGATATGACTGGATGAAACCAGAAATTAATGGTTGTGTTTTGGCTTACTATATCCGAGATATTGCTACAACCTCAGTGTCTGTGTTTTCTGAATATTATCGATGGATTTTATTGTTTTGAATGTTTTTACCGGGGAACATTTAATTTTGTGCTGGGAAACACTAATTGGTTCATCATGGGGACACCAGCTCTACACATTCGTATTTTCTAGGGAGAAAGCTAGAGGAACTGCGACAAACAAACATGATATTTCTGTTTGTATACATGACATTTTATGCACTTTCCTAATGAAAATATGTTGCTTTTCTCCAAAACCATTTTCACTGTGATTTTCTCGGTCCATTACATATGAATTCCACAGCAGCTTGTCCGGATATGACTGGTGGAAACCAGAAATAAATGGTTGTGTTTTGGCTTACTAAGTCCGAGATATTGCTACAGACTCAGTGTCTGTGTTTTCTGGATATTATCGATGGGTTTTTTGTTTTGAATGTTTTTTATCAGGGAACATTTAATTTTGTGCTGGGAAACACTAATTGGTTCCACATGGAGACACCAGCTCTACACATTCGTATTTTCTAGGGAGAAAGCTAGAGGAACTGCGGCAAACAAACATGATATTTCTTTTTGTATAGATGACATTTTAAGCACTGGCCTAAAGAAAAGACTTTGCTTTTCTCCAAAACCATTTTTACTGTGATTTTCTCCGTCCATTACATACGAATTCCACACCACTTTGTCCGGATATGACTGGATGAAACCAGAAATATCCGGTTGTGCTTTGGCTAACTCATTCCGAAATATGGTGAAATCCTCTGTGTTTGTGTATTCCTGATATTATCCATGGACTTTATTGCTTTGAATGTTTTTTTATTTGGGAACATTCAATTTTGTGCTTGGAAACACTAATTGGTTCCACATGGAGACACCAGCTCTACACATTCGTATATTCTAGGGAGAAAGCTAGAGGAACTGCGACAAACATGATATTTCTCTTTGTATAGATGACATTTTATGCACTTGCCTAACGAAAAGACTTTGCTTTTGTACAAAACCGTTTTTAAAGTGATTTTCTCGGTTCATTGCATACCATCTCCAGAGCAGTTTGTCCGGATATGACTGGATGAAACCAGAAATATCCGGTTGTGTTTTGGATAACTCAATCTGAATATTGTGAAAACCTCTTTGTTTGAGTTTTCCGCATATTATCAACAGACTTTATTGTTTTGAAAGTTTTTTTTTCAGGGAACATTTAATTTTTTGCTTGGAAACACTAACTGGTTCCACAGGGAGACACCAGCTCTACACATTCGTATTTTCTAGGGAAAAAGCTTGAGGATCTGCAGATAAAACATGATATTTTTGTTTGTATAGCTGATATTTAATGCAATTTCCAAATGAAAATACTTTGCTTTTCTCCAAAATCATTTTTACTCTTATGTCCTCAGACTATTGCATACGAATTCCACACCACATCGTCTGGATATGACTGGGTGAAACCAGAAATATCCGGTTGTGTTTTGGCTAACTCAATCCCAGATATTGTTACAGCCTCTGTGTTTGTGTTTTCCGGATATTATCAATGGACTTTATTGTTTTGAATTTTTTTATCAGTGAACATTTAATTTTGTGCTGGGATACATTAATTGGTTCCACATGGAGAAACCAGCTCTACACATTTGTATTTTCCAGGCAGAAAGCTAGAGGAACTGCGGCAAACAAACATGATATTTCTGTTTGTATAGATGACATTTTATGCACTTGCCTAACGAAAAGACTGCTTTTCTCCAAAACCATTTTTACTATGATTTTCTCGGTCCATTGCATATGAATTACACACTACCTTGTCCAGATATGACTGGAGGAAACCAGAAATATCCGGTTCTGTTTTGGGTAACTCAATCCCAGATATTACTACTGCCTCTGTGTTTGTGTTTTCCGGATATTATCAACGGACTTTATGGGTTTGAATGTTTTTTATCAGGAAAAATTTAATTTTCTTCTGGGAAACACTAGTTGACTCCACATGGAGACACCAGCTCTACACATTCGTATTTTCTAGGGAGAAAGCTAGAGGAATTGCGGCAAACAAACATGATATTTCTGTTTGTACACATGACATTTTATGCACTTGCCTAACGAAAAGACTTTGCTCTTCTCCAGAAGCATTTTTAATCAGATTTTCTCGTCCATTGAATACGAATTCCACCCCACTTTGTCCGGATAGGCCTAGATGAAACCAGATATATCCAGTTACGTTTTGGTTAACTCAAACCCAGATATTGCTACAGCCTCAGTGTTTTTGTTTTCTGGATATTATTGATGACTTCATCGTTTTGAAAGTTTTTATTAGGCAACATTTAATTTTGTACCATAGAAATACCAATTGGTTCCACATGGAGACAGCAGCTTTACACATTCATATTTTCCAGGGAGAAAGCTAGAGGAACTGCCGCAAACAAACAGGATATATCGGTTTGTGTACATGACATTTTATGCACTGTCCGAAGGAAAAGACTTTGCTTTTCTCCCAAACCATTTTTACTGTGAATTTCTCCGTTCATTGCTTACGAATTCCACCCCACTTTGTCCGGATATGACTGGATGAATCCAGAAATATCGGTTGCGTTTTCGCTAACTCAATCCCAGATATCGCTACAGACTCTGTATTTCTGTTTACTGGATATTATCAACGGACTGTATT
Organism: Lepus oiostolus; assembly: GCA_036325905.1. Taxonomy (NCBI): domain Eukaryota; kingdom Metazoa; phylum Chordata; class Mammalia; order Lagomorpha; family Leporidae; genus Lepus; species Lepus oiostolus. The sequence continues at coordinate 1,539,380 of CM070804.1, forward strand.
GTTTTGAATGTTTTTTATCAGGGAACATTTAATTTTGTGCTGTGAATCACTAGTTGACTCCACATGGAGACACCAGCTCTACACATTCTTATTTTCTAGGATGAAATCTAGAGGAACTGTGGCAAACAAACATAATATTTCTGTTTCTATAGGTGACATTTTATGTACTTGTCTAACGAAAAGACTTTGCTTTTCTCAAAACTATTTTTACTCTGATTTTCTCAGTCCATTGCATACGTATTCCACCCCACTTTGTCCGAATATGACTGGATGAAACCAGATGTATCCGGTTGTGTTTTCACTAACTCAATCCCAGATATTGATACAGCCTCTGTGTTTGTGTTTTCTGGATTATATCAATGGACTTTATTGTTTTCAATGTTTTTTATCAGGCAACATTTAATTTTGTGCTGCAAACACTAGTTGACTCCACATGGAGACACGAGCTCTACACATTCGTATGTTCTAGGGAGAAAGCTAGAGGAACTGCTGCAAACAAACATGATATTTCTGTTTGTATACATGATATTTTATGCACTTGCCTAACGAAAAGACTTTGCTTTTCTCCAAATCCATTTTTACTGTGGTTTTCTCGGTCCTTGCATACGAATTCCACACCACTTTGTCCGGATATGACTGGATGAAACCAGAAATATCCTGTTTTCTTTTGGCTAACTCAATCCCAGATATTGCTCCTGCCACTGTGTTTGTGTTTTCCAGATATTATCAACGGACTTTATTGTTTTAAATGTTTTCTTTCAGGGAATATTTAATTTTGTGCTTGGAAACACTAATTGGTTCCATATGTAGACACCAGCTCTACACATTCGTATGTTCTAGGGAGAAAGCTAGAGGAACTGTGCCAAACAAACATGATATTTCTGTTTGTATAGATAACATTTTATGCACTTGCCTAAGGAAAAGACTTTGCTTTTCTCCAAAACCATTTTCACTGTGATTTTCTCGGTCCAGTGCATATGCATTCCACCAAACTTTGTCCGGATATGACTTTATGAAATCAGAAATATCCAGTTGTGTTTTGGCTAACTCAATCCCAGATATTGCTACAGCCTCTGTGTTTCTGTTTACTGGATATTATCAACGGACTTTATTGTTTTGAATGTTTTTTATCAGGGAACATTTAATTTTGTGCTGGGAAACACTAATTGGTTCCACATGGAGACAACAGCTCTACACATTCGTATTTTCTAGGGAGAAAGCTAGATGAACTGCGGCAAACAAAGATGATATATCTGTTTGCATGAATGACATTTTATGCACTTGCCTAAAGAAAAGACTTTGCTTTTCTCCGAAACCATTTTTACTGTGATTTTCTCATTCCATTGCATATGAATTCCACCCCACTTTGTCCGGATATTCCTGGATGAAACCAGAAATATCCGGTTCTGTTTTGGCTAACTCAATCCGAAATATTGTGAAACCTGTGTGTTTGTGTTTTCTGAATATTATCAACAGACTTTATTGTTTTGAATATTTATTATCAGGGAACATTTAATTTTGTGCTGGGGAACAGTAATTGGTTCCACATGGAGATACGAGCTGTACATATTTGTGTATTCTAGGGAGCAAGCTAGAGGAACTTCGGCAGACAAACATGATATGTCTGTTTGCATAGATGACATTTTATGCACTTGCCAGACGAAAAGATTTGCTTTCCTCCAAAACCATTTTTACTGTGAATTTCTCTTTCCATTACATATGAATTCCACACCACTTTGACGGGATACGCCTGGATGAAACCAGAAGTATCCGGTTGTGTTTTGGCTAATTCAATCCCAGATATTGCTAGAGCCTCTGTGTTTGTTTTTTCAGATATTATCAACGGAGCTTATTGTTTTCAATTTTTTATCAGTGAACATTTAATTTTGTTCTGGGGAACACTAATTGGTTCCACATGGAGACACCAGCTCTACACATTTGTATTTTCTAGGGAGAAAGCTAGAGGTGCTGAGGCAAACAAACATGATATTTCTGTTTGTATAGATGACATTTTATGCACCTACACTATGAAACGCCTTTGCTTTTCTCCAAAACCATTTTTACTGTGATTTTCTCATTGAATTGCATACGAATTCCACACCAGTTTGTCCGGATATGCCTGGATGAAACCAGAAATATCCGGTTCTGTTTTGGCTAACTCAATCCAAAATATTGTGAAACCTGTGTGTTTGTGTTTTCTAGATATTATCAATGGACTTTATTGTTTTGAATGTTTATTATCAGGGAACATTTAATTTTGTGCTGGGAAACAGTAATTGGTTCCACATGGAGACACCAGCTGTACATATTTGTATTTTCTAGGGAGCAAGCTAGAGGAACTTCGGCAGACAAACATGATATGTCTGTTTGCATAGATGACATTTTATGCACTTGCCAAAAGAAAAGATTTGCTTTCCTCCAAAACCATTTTTACTGTGAATTTCTCTTTCCATTACATATGAATTCCACACCACTTTGACAGGATACGCCTGGACGAAACCAGAAGTATCCGGTTGTGTTTTGGCTAATTCAATCCCAGATATTGCTAGAGCCTCTGTGTTTGTCTTTTTCGGATATTATCAACAGAGCTTATTGTTTTCAATTTTTTATCAGTGAACATTTAATTTTGTTCTGGGGAACACTAATTGGTTCCACATGGAGACACCAGCTCTACACATTTGTATTTTCTAGGGAGAAAGCTAGAGGAACTGCAGCAAAGAAACATGATATTTTTCTTTCTATAGATGACATTTTATGCACCTGCCTAAAGAAAAGACTTTGCTTTTTCCAAAACCATTCTTACTGTGATTTTCTCCGTCCATTGCATACGAATTCCACACCAATTTTAGGGATATGACTGTATGAAACCAAAAATATCCACTTGTGTTTTGGCTAACTCAATCCCAGATATTGCTAGAGCCTCTGTGTATGTGTTTTCCAGATATTATCAATGGACTTTATTGTGTTGAATATTTTTTATCAGGGAACATTTAATTTTGTGCTGGGAAACAATAGTTGGTTCCACTTGGAAAAATCAGCTCTACACATTCTTATATTCTAGCGAGAAAGCTAGAGGAACTGCGGCAAACAAACATGATATTTCTGTTTGTATAGATGACCTTTTAAGCATTTGCCTAAGAGAAAAACTTGCTTTACAGCAAAACCATTTTTACTGTGATTTTCTCGGTCCATTGCATGCGAATTCCACACCACTTTGTCCGGATATGACTGGATGAAACCAGAAAAACCTACTTGTGTTTTGGCTAATTCAATCCCAGATATTGCTACCGCCTCTGTGTTTGTTTTTTCTGGATATTATAAATGGGCATTATTGTTTTGAATTTTTTACCAGGGAACATTTAATTTTGTACCATAGAAACACTAATTGGTTCCACAAGGAGACACCAGCTATACATATTCATATTTTCTAGGGAGAAACCTAGAGTCACTGCGGCAAACAAACATGATATTTCTGTTTGTATAGATGACATTTTATGCACTTGCCTAAGGAAAAGACTTTGCTTTTCTCCAAAACCATTTTGACTGTGATTTTCTCGTTCCATTGCATATGAATTCCAACAAGCTTTGTCTGGATATGACTGGATGAAACCACAAATATCCGGTTGTGTTTTGGCTAAATCAATCGAAATATTGTGAAAGCATTTGTGTTTGTGTTTTCAGGATATTATCAACGGACTTTATTGTTTTGAATGATTTTTTCAGGGAACATTTAATTTTGTGCTGGGAAACACTAATTGGTTCCACATGGAGACACCAGCTCTACACATTCGTATTTTCTAGTTAGAAAGCTTGAGGAACTGCGGCAAACAAACATGATATTTTTGTTTGTATAGCTGATATTTAATGCACTTTCCTAATGAAAAGACTTCGCTTTTCTCCAAAATCATTTTTACTCTTATGTTCTCAGTCTATTGCATACGAATTCCAGACCACTTCCTCTGCATATGGCTGGATGAAACCAGAAATATCCGGTTGTGTTTTGCCTAACGCAATCCCATATATTGCTACAGCCTCTGTGTTTGTGTTTTCTGGATTATATCAATGGACTTTATTGTTTTGAATTTTTTCATCAGGGAACATTTAATTTTGTGCTGGGAAACACTAATTGGATCCACATGGAGAAACCAGCTCTACACATTTGTTTTTTCCAGGCAGAAAGCTAGAGGAACTTCGGCAAACAAATATGATATTTTTGTTTGTACTATGACATTTTTGCAATTGCCTAACAAAAAGTCTTTTCTTTTCTCCAAAACCATTTTTACTGTGATTATCTCAGTTCATTGAATATGAATTCCACCAAACTTTGTCCGGATATGAGTGGATGAAACCAGAAATATCCGGTTGTGTTTTGGCTAACTCAATCCAAAATATTGTGAAAGCCTCTGTGCTTGTGTTTTCTGGATATTATCGATGGACTGTATTGTGTTGAATGTTTTTTATCAGGGAACATTTAATTTTGTACCGTTGAAACACTAATTGACTCATCAAGGGGACTCCAACTATAAACATTCTTATTTTCTAGGGAGAATACTATAGGAACTGCGGCAAACAAACATGATATTTCTGTTTGTATAGATGACATTTTATGCACTTGCCTAACGAAAAGACTTTGCTTTTATCCAAAACCATTTTTACTGTGATTTTCTCGGTGCATTACCTATGAATTCCACACGACTTTGTCCGGATATGGATTGAAGAAACCAGAAATATCCGGTTTTCTTTTGGCTAACACAATCCCATATATTGCTACAGCCTCTGTGTTTGTGTTTTCTGGATATTTTCGATGGACTTCATTGTTTTGAATGTTTTTATCAGGGAACATTTAATTTTTTACCGTAGAAACACAAATAGGTTTAACATGTGCACTCCAGCTCTACACATTCCTGTATTCCAGGGAGAAATCTAGAGGAACTGCGGCAAACAAACATGATATCTCTGTTTCTTTAGATGACTTTTATGCACTTGCCTAAGGAAAAGACTTTGCTTTTCTCCAAAACAATTTTTACTGTGATTTTCTCCATCCATTACATACGAATTCCACACCACTTTGTCCGGATATGACTGGAAGAAACCAGAAATATCTGGTTGTGTTTTTACTTACTATATCCCGGGTATTGCTACAGCCTCAGTGTCTGTGTTTTCTGGATATTATCCATGGATTTTACTGTTTTGAATGTTTTGATCGGGGAATATTTACTCTTGTGCTGGGAAACACTAATTGGTTCCACATGGAGACACCAGCTCTACACATTCGTATTCTCTAGGGAGAAAGCTAGAGGAACTGCGGCAAACAAACATGATATTTCTGTGTGTATAGATAACATTTTATGCACCTGCCTAAAGAAAAGACTTTGCTTTTCTCCAATACCATTTTTACTGTGATTTTCTCGGTACATTACAAACGATTTCCACAACACTTTGTCCGGATATGCCTGGATGAAACCAGAAATATCTGGCTGTGTTTTGGCTAACTCAATCCCAGATATTGCTACAGCCTCTGTGTTTGTGTTTTCTGGATTTTATCAATGTGCATTATTGTTTTTAATGTTGTTATCAGGGAACATTTAATTTCGTACTGTTGAAACACTAATTGCTTCCATAGGGAGACACCAGTCTACACATTCGTATTTTCTAGGGAGAAAGCTAGAGGAACTGCGGCAAACAAACATGATATTTCTGTTTGTATAGATGACATTTTATGCACCTACCCTATGAAACACGTTTGCTTTTCTCCAAAACCGTTTTTACAGTGATTTTCTCGCTCCATTACATCCGTATTCCACCAAACTTAGTCTGTATATGACAGGATGAAACCAGAAATATCTGGTTTTGTTGTGGCTTACTATATCCCAGATATTGCTACAGCCTCAGTGTCTGAGTTTTCTGGATATTATCAATTGACTTTATTGTTTTGAATATTTTTATCAGAGAACATTTAATTTTGGGCTGGGAAACACTGATTGGTTCCACATGGAGACACCAGCTCTACACATTCGTATTTTCTAGGGATAAAACGAGAGTCACTGCGGCAAACAAACATGATATTTCTGTTTGTATAGATGGCATTTTATGCACTTGCCTAAGGAAAAGACTTTGCTTTTCTCCAAAACCATTTTGACTGTGATTTTCTCGTTCCATTGCATATGAATTCCAACAAGCTTTGTCTGGATATGACTGGATGAAACCACAAATATCCGGTTGTGTTTTGGCTAAATCAATCGAAATATTGTGAAAGCATTTGTGTTTGTGTTTTCAGGATATTATCAACGGACTTTATTGTTTTGAATGATTTTTTCAGGGAACATTTAATTTTGTGCTGGGAAACACTAATTGGTTCCACATGGAGACACCAGCTCTACACATTCGTATTTTCTAGTTAGAAAGCTTGAGGAACTGCGGCAAACAAACATGATATTTTTGTTTGTATAGCTGATATTTAATGCACTTTCCTAATGAAAAGACTTCGCTTTTCTCCAAAATCATTTTTACTCTTATGTTCTCAGTCTATTGCATACGAATTCCAGACCACTTCCTCTGCATATGGCTGGATGAAACCAGAAATATCCGGTTGTGTTTTGCCTAACGCAATCCCATATATTGCTACAGCCTCTGTGTTTGTGTTTTCCGGATATTATCAATGGACTTTATTGTTTTGAATTTTTTCATCAGGGAACATTTAATTTTGTGCTGGGAAACACTAATTGGATCCACATGGAGAAACCAGCTCTACACATTTGTTTTTTCCAGGCAGAAAGCTAGAGGAACTTCGGCAAACAAATATGATATTTTTGTTTGTACTATGACATTTTTGCAATTGCCTAACAAAAAGTCTTTTCTTTTCTCCAAAACCATTTTTACTGTGATTATCTCAGTTCATTGAATATGAATTCCACCAAACTTTGTCCGGATATGAGTGGATGAAACCAGAAATATCCGGTTGTGTTTTGGCTAACTCAATCCAAAATATTGTGAAAGCCTCTGTGCTTGTGTTTTCTGGATATTATCGATGGACTGTATTGTGTTGAATGTTTTTTATCAGGGAACATTTAATTTTGTACCGTTGAAACACTAATTGACTCATCAAGGGGACTCCAACTATAAACATTCTTATTTTCTAGGGAGAATACTATAGGAACTGCGGCAAACAAACATGATATTTCTGTTTGTATAGATGACATTTTATGCACTTGCCTAACGAAAAGACTTTGCTTTTATCCAAAACCATTTTTACTGTGATTTTCTCGGTGCATTACCTATGAATTCCACACGACTTTGTCCGGATATGGATTGAAGAAACCAGAAATATCCGGTTTTCTTTTGGCTAACACAATCCCATATATTGCTACAGCCTCTGTGTTTGTGTTTTCTGGATATTTTCGATGGACTTCATTGTTTTGAATGTTTTTATCAGGGAACATTTAATTTTTTACCGTAGAAACACAAATAGGTTTAACATGTGCACTCCAGCTCTACACATTCCTGTATTCCAGGGAGAAATCTAGAGGAACTGCGGCAAACAAACATGATATCTCTGTTTCTTTAGATGACTTTTATGCACTTGCCTAAGGAAAAGACTTTGCTTTTCTCCAAAACAATTTTTACTGTGATTTTCTCCATCCATTACATACGAATTCCACACCACTTTGTCCGGATATGACTGGAAGAAACCAGAAATATCTGGTTGTGTTTTTACTTACTATATCCCGGGTATTGCTACAGCCTCAGTGTCTGTGTTTTCTGGATATTATCCATGGATTTTACTGTTTTGAATGTTTTGATCGGGGAATATTTACTCTTGTGCTGGGAAACACTAATTGGTTCCACATGGAGACACCAGCTCTACACATTCGTATTCTCTAGGGAGAAAGCTAGAGGAACTGCGGCAAACAAACATGATATTTCTGTGTGTATAGATAACATTTTATGCACCTGCCTAAAGAAAAGACTTTGCTTTTCTCCAATACCATTTTTACTGTGATTTTCTCGGTACATTACAAACGATTTCCACAACACTTTGTCCGGATATGCCTGGATGAAACCAGAAATATCTGGCTGTGTTTTGGCTAACTCAATCCCAGATATTGCTACAGCCTCTGTGTTTGTGTTTTCTGGATTTTATCAATGTGCATTATTGTTTTTAATGTTGTTATCAGGGAACATTTAATTTCGTACTGTTGAAACACTAATTGCTTCCATAGGGAGACACCAGTCTACACATTCGTATTTTCTAGGGAGAAAGCTAGAGGAACTGCGGCAAACAAACATGATATTTCTGTTTGTATAGATGACATTTTATGCACCTACCCTATGAAACACGTTTGCTTTTCTCCAAAACCGTTTTTACAGTGATTTTCTCGCTCCATTACATCCGTATTCCACCAAACTTAGTCTGTATATGACAGGATGAAACCAGAAATATCTGGTTTTGTTGTGGCTTACTATATCCCAGATATTGCTACAGCCTCAGTGTCTGAGTTTTCTGGATATTATCAATTGACTTTATTGTTTTGAATATTTTTATCAGAGAACATTTAATTTTGGGCTGGGAAACACTGATTGGTTCCACATGGAGACACCAGCTCTACACATTCGTATTTTCTAGGGATAAAACGAGAGGAACTGCGGCAAACAAACATGATATTTCTGTTTGTATAGATGGCATTTTATGCACTTGCCTAACGAAAAGACCTTGCTTTTCTCCAAAACCAATTTTACCGTGATATTCTCAGCCTATTGCACACGAATTCCACCCCGCTTTCTCCGGATATGACTGGATGAAACCAGAAATATCTGGTTGTGTTTTTGCTTACTATATCCTGGGTATTGCTACTGCCTCAGTGTCTGTGTTTTCTGGATATTATCGATGGATTTTACTGTTTTGAATGTTTTTATCGGGGAATATTTAATTTTGTGCTGGGAAACACTAATTGGTTCCACATGGAGACACCAGCTCTACACATTCGTATTTTCTAGGGAGAAAGCTAGAGGAACTGCGACAAACAAACATGATATTTCTGTTTGTATAGATGACATTTTATGCACCTGCCTAAAGAAAAGACTTTGGTTTTCTCCAATACCATTTTTACTGTGATTTTCTCGGTACAATACAAACGATTTCCACACCACTTTGTCAGGATATGCCTGGATGAAACCAGAAATATCCGGTTGTGTTTTGGCTAACTGAATCCCAGATACTGCTACAGCCTCTGTGTTTGTGTTTTCTGGATTTTATCGATGTGCTTTATTGTTTGGAATGTTTTTATCTGAGAATATTTAATTTTGTACCGTAGAAACACTAATTGGTTCCATAGGGATACACCAGTCTACACATTCATATTTTCCAGGGAGAAAGCTATAGGTACTGCGGCAAACAAACATGATATCTCTGTGTGTATAAATGACATTTTATGCACTGGCCGAAGGAAAAATCTTTGCTTTTCACCAAAACCATTTTTACTGTGATTTTCTTGGTCCATTACCTATGAATTCCACACCACTTTGTCCGGATATGACTGGATGAAACCAGAAATATCTGGTTGTGTTGTGGCTTACTATATCCCAGATATTGCTACAGCCTCAATATCTGAGTTTTCTGGATATTATCAATGGACTTTATTGTTTTGAATATTTTTATCAGGGAACATTTAATTTTGTACCGCTGAAACACTAATTGGTTCCACATGGAGACACCAGCTCTACACATTCGTATTTTCTAGGGATTAAGCGAGAGGATCTGCGGCAAACAAACATGATATTTCTGTTTGTATAGATGACATTTTATGCACTTGCCTAACGAAAAGACATTGCTTTTCTCCAATACCATTTTTACTGTGATTTTCTCGGTCTGTTGCACATGAATTCCACCCCACTTAACCGGATATGACTGGATGAAACAAGAACATGATATTTCTGGTTGTATAGATGACATTTTATGTACTTGCCTAAGGAATAGACTATATTTTTCCCAAAGCAATTTTTATTGTGATTTTCTCGGTCCATTGCATACGAATTCCACTCTACTTTGTCTGTATTTGACTTAATGAAACCAGAAATATCCGGTTCTCTTTTGGCTAACTATATCCCAGATATTGCTACAGCCTCAGTGTTTGTTTCTTCTGGATATTATAAACGGACTTTATTGTTTTGAATGTTTTTATCAGGGAACATTTAATTTTGTTCTGGAAATCACAAATTCGTTCCACATGGAGACCCCATCTCTACACATTTGTATTTTCTATGGAAAAAGCTAGAGGCAATGCGGGAAAGAAACATGATATTTCTGTTTCTATAGATGACATTTTATGTACTTTCCGAACGAAAAGACTTTGCTTTTCTCGAAAATCATTTCTAGTATGATTTTCTCGGTCCTTTGCATACAATTCCACACAAGTTTTTCTGGATATGACTGGATGAAACCAGAAATATCCGGTTGTGTTTTGGCTAACTCAATCAAAAATATTGTGAAAGCCACTGTATTTGTGTATTCCTGATACTATCCATGGACTTTATTCTTTTGAATGTTTTTTATCATGGAACATTTAATTTTGTGCTTGGAAACACTAATTGGTTCCACATGGAGACACCAGCTCTACACATTCGTATTTTCTAGGGAGAAAGCTAGAGGAACTGCGGCAAACAAACATGATATTTCCATTTGTATACATGACATATTTTGCACTTCTCTAACGAAAAGACTTTGCTTTTCACCAAAACAATTTTTACTGTGATTTTCTGGGTCCATTGCATACGAATTCCACCCCACTTTGTCTGGATATGACTGGATGAAACCAGAAGTATCCGGTTGTGTTTTAGCTAAATCAATCCCAGATATTGCTACAGCCCCTGTGTTTGTCTTTCAGGATATTATCGATGGACTTTATTGTTTTGAATGTTTTTATCAGGGAACATTTAATTTTGAACAGTAGATACACTAATTGGTTCCACATGGAGACACCAGCTCTACACATTCGTATTTTCTAGGGAGAAAGCTAGAGGAACTGTGGCAAACAAACATTATATTTCTGTTTGTATAGATGACATTTTATGCACCTGCCAAAAGAAAAGACTTTGCTTTTCTCCAATACCATTTTTACTGTGATTTTCTCGGTACATTACAAACGATTTCCACACCACTTTGTCCGGATATGACTGGATGAAACCACAAATATCCGGTTGTGTTTTGGCTAACTGAATCCCAGATATTGCTACAACCTCTGTGTTTGTGTTTTCTGCATATTTTCGATATGCTTTATTGTTTTGAATGTTTTGAAAGAAATTAAAGAAAGAAATTAGACAGGTTTAAAGAGAGAAAATAAGACAGCCTGGGTTTAAAATGGAGTTGCTTGGCTAACTGCATATTGTTCTGCTTTTGTACAAAATAGCTGGGCTTGCAAAATGCTTTCATGTGCTAGTTGAACTTTAGTTAAACTTGTAGCATGTGATGATTGTGCTAATGCTTTTATGAGATAACTGAGCATATGACAAGTTTATGGTCATGATGACCCCGTGTTTATGCTTGCTCAAGGTCTTCTGTCCCCTCACCCTGGAAAAACCCTGCATCTTATGAGAATTTGTCATGCATCTTATGAGAATTTGTCATGCTGCGGTTTATCTTGTGATTCTTTGTGTCATGCTGTGGAGATATGCTAATGTTGTGGTTTTTAGTCTTAAATACTTTGAGCAGTTGATGATCGGGTGCCTCTCTTCTCGCACTGTTGTGCTTAAGAGTTGGCCCATCTGCGCAGATGAAATAAACTTCCTCATGTTCTTTGCAGCAGTTGGAATGGAATTCGTGTTTCTGGGGTCGGTAGAAGTGTGAGGCACCTTTCGGGGGTCTTACATCTTGGGGGCCCGTCCGGGATTCGAGACCCCAGACCCACGCTCCATTTTCCAATCGGAGGTAAGTTTTTGCTGTTTTAAGTATTTTTGTGTGTTTTGTTGATTTTTTTATTTTTTTCCCGGGGCGCTTGACGTACCGGAGGTTTATGTTTTCCTGAAATTGTGCCTGCAGGACCTGTATCTGTATTGAGCCGATAGTGGGTAGGGGCAGACGTGCCCGGCGCCCCTGGCTCAGCCCTGGAGGACGCTCCAGAGGCGGTATTCTGGGGGGGCCTGGCGGGTGGCAGCCGCTTCGCTCCCATCACTAAGCTTACCTGGGGAGCATGGCGGGTGGCAGCCGCTTCGCTCTCATCGGAAGTTCTGGTTAGGATTCAGTAAGGTTTTCTTCCCCGGGAGAAGAGCTGGTGGCAGCAGCCACTCCCGTTTTGGTTTCAGTTTTGTTGCGCGCAGGTCTTGTCTTATTAAGGTGCGCAGGTCTCGTTCCATTGTTGTGTGCAGTGTCTTTGGGAGTCTTGTGGTTGTTTTGTGAGTCTTGTGGTTGTTTTCTGTGTTTTAATATATCTTCCTTATTTGCCTTTCCCCTCCAACATGGGACAGGAATTAACTACACCTTTGAGTCTTACTTTAGATCATTGGAGAGAGGTCCGGGAGCGGGCCCAAAACTTGTACTGTAGAGCAAAAACCTTAATTCATTAACCCTTTCCAACCTGATGGGTTTTTCTCTTTGTAGTTAATGGAAGCTTAAACAATGGTTTATTTTATGTTTTTGCTTTTCAGCTAGAGTGGTCTTATAAAAATAAGAGTAAATTTTGTGTATACAAGCCTTTATGTTGTTAACATTGGTTCAGAGAATTAAGTTAATGCTAAAGCCCTTTGGTTTGCTTGGTAGCTCACTTACTCGGGTTTTACATGTCTTTGATATGCTTTAAACATGTTTCTCTTAACGATGAAGATCTTTTCAAAGTTGTGTCCATGTTTGCTGTCCAGGAGGAGTTACTTAAAAGCATGGAAATGTAATTTTGACTTTTAATTCAGATAATGATGTGGTATTCATTAATAACTCAGTGTCTTAAGCCATCTAGGCATCAATGCTAAGCAAAACGTAAAAAAATGTATTGTACTTTTCACATCTTAAATTCGATAAGAGAGACTGTTTGAGTTTGTTATACATAACAATTCAAGACTATGTAAAAGTAACTACAGGTATAAAGTTTCAGAAAATGTGAGCAAGTCATAAAAAGTTTTAAAAGGTTCACAACTTTAAAATTGTTTACAGAGTTTTCTTTAAGTTAAGTGCTAATGCCAAAATTACATTGACCTAAAGTTAAAGACTGATCTTCTGTTACAACAATAAGGTTCTTTTTAAAAAAAAAATGTGTACACTAATGTTAGTAAATACCTAAAAATGGTCTAAGTTTTAAAATCTGTTTTTGCAAAAATTGTAATGTTTATTTTAACAGTAAAAATCACCCTGATTAATAAATGGCTATCATTTCAGGATGTTAAGGAATTCTATTTTGACCAGATACTTTAAGTTCTCTTGGCACCTTTAACAGACTTTCTAAAAATCCAAGTTCTAAATTATCCGAACTTTTGACACCCCCAGAGGGCCCCTGGAGATGTCAAAAAGAGATCTCTCATTTTGCAGAGATAATAACCAATCGGCTGTTTAAATTAAAAGTGGTGCCAAGGTGTAAAATGATGCTAAACTTCAGCTATAAACATGTTTCTTTCTAGCTGCTCCAGTCTCTGGCTCAGAAGCCAGATCCTTTAAAGAGGGAACGAGGAAGTCTCCGTCCAGCTAACGCTAAACAACCAGGCGTTGCTAGTTCAAATATATTGCTAGTTCAAATGTGGATCAAACAGGAGGTCTAGCCAAAAGGGAAACAAATAGTTAAGATTAGAAGGAAAAATCCAATAAAACAGAGGAGGATGAAGCAGAGGAGGGAGGACCCCCGGCCCGTTCTAACTGGCCGTCCTCCTCCTCCATATAACTGGGAAAGCGAGCCCTGACAGGACTTGCAGGGCCTGTTTTACTAACATTAATTTTACTACACTTAAATGGAATTCTGTAAAAGATTCAGTCTCTACTGCCAGACTCCCCTGAGGAGTTTAGCTGAAGGGGTTAAAGTTTTTTAGTTTAAAAAGGGGAAGTTTAAAATGGGCTAAGAAAAAGGAACTAACTAGGATCCTGGCCACCACAGTTAACAGGAAGCAGAGTAAGGGAGAATCAGGGTAAGCAGGGACCCCCGGAGACTGGCAAAAGCACAGAGAAGTGCCCAAAAGGACAAGTCTGCCTAAGGTCCGACTAACAACGATAATCTAGTGGTGCACATCTGCCACACGAGACTGAACTGACCGAAAACGGCCTCTGCAAGCCAGCAAGAGAAAAGAAGACAGCAGTGGAGTGGTGAGACTGGGCGACAGCGGCCCCTCGGCCCCTCCCTCATTGGGACAATAGTGGGAGACAGCCGAACGAGGACAGTGGTCTGGGTTTCCACCTTCAACCCCCCGAGGACTCTGCTCGGCAGGCAGGGCTGATCGCTATGGACCATGCACTCCATGCAGCTAAGAAAAAGGAGCAGGTGGCAATGCACAAGAACAGCAGGTACGCTCTCGCCACTATCCACGGGGAACTCAAAATGGACAGAGGCTTCATCAACCAGGAAGAAAAATTGCGCCAATGTTTCCCTGATTTGGACTATCAAAGGTACTGGGGTCAGACGCCGGGCCGGCTTTCGTCTCCAGGGTAAGTCAGATGGTGGCACAGGTGTTGGAAATAGAAAGTTACATTGTGTTTATAGGGTAATTCAGATGGTGGTAGCGGTAGCCAAGGTACTGGGGACATAGTTAGGTAAAACGTATAATTAATGGTGGAGACTGGCACTGGAGACTGGGTCAAATTGCTGCTACACATTTTTATAACGCTACATATTTTTTATATGCTGCTACACTTTTGCAACTTCCCTATTTTGCCAGGCTTTGCTTAAATGTCTGCCTTTTAGGGCTTTCTTTAAAGGCTTCCTGAAGAAGCAGTCCTTGGCTCTGCTCTCCGAGCAGCGGAAGATGAGTGACTGCGAGTTTGCCTATGTACATATGCTGGCTTAGGACTATTTGCTGTATATCCTGAAGATGCCGCAGCCTGGACTGGGATTGAGCAAGACGTCCAGAGTGCTGCAGAACGTCACCTTTTCCATCCAGCAAGAAGTGGAAGAGGCTCTGCTTTATACATAATTCTGGTTAAAGGACTTTTCTGGAAGTTACCAAACAGATCTGTGTGATATTGTCATTGCTAAAAAAGAAATATTGCTGACCCTTAGTAACAAAAGTAAAATTGTTTATCACTCACGCCTTGGTCCTGACCCAGCAGTGCCAAAGTTTAAAAATAAAGGACATAAAAGAAAAGAGTATTGTTGGTGAAAAGGGTTTAAAAGAGAGAGAGCTTTTTATATAAGGAAAGGACATGGTTTGTCAGAATGACTTTATCCGGATGGCTAGTTTACTCTAGACTGAAATGGAATTGGTAAAATGTTTACAGTAAGTCGAAGAGGGTGTGTGAAAGTCACAAAGAGTATTCGGGTCAATTCAGCTGAACAGGCACCAGGTATTAACCCAAATTTGTATGACTTCTTCAGGGATGTGTTTTCTGTTATTGTCTCTGTTGTATTTTAAACTTTGATGCCTTTTTGTAACTTTTTATTTTGCGGGGCGGGGCATACTTCCCCTACCCCGCAGACTTGCTTCTGTGCTCATAGGATTGGCTGTAAGGCACAGAGATGTGCTTGCAATACTTTTATTTTGTTTTACCCTGGTGATGGGCAGCCCACATATCCCAATGAAGATCATGTGGGAGGTAAGATCTGGTACCGCTGAGGTTGTGTGGACCGTTACCCGCGTGGCCCCTTCTGGGATATGGTGGCCCTCCTTGCACCCCAATGTCTGTTAATTGGTTGTAAAAAAAGACACCTGGGATATCTCCGGCCTGTTTTATGATCAGACTCCCCTATGAAACAAAGGACCGGGCGGAAGCGTATTTTAAACACCCTGCTTCCTTATTTTTATTTCAGGCCTTTACAAAATTTAAAAAGTAATTCCTAAAATTTTAAGATTAAAATTTGACCAAAAGAAAAGGGGGGGATGAAAGAAATTAAAGAAAGAAATTAGACAGGTTTAAAGAGAGAAAATAAGACAGCCTGGGTTTAAAATGGAGTTGCTTGGCTAACTGCATATTGTTCTGCTTTTGTACAAAATAGCTGGGCTTGCAAAATTCTTTCATGTGCTAGTTGAACTTTAGTTAAACTTGTAGCATGTGATGATTGTGCTAATGCTTTTATGAGATAACTGAGCATATGACAAGTTTATGGTCATGATGACCCCGTGTTTATGCTTGCTCAAGGTCTTCTGTCCCCTCACCCTGGAAAAACCCTGCATCTTATGAGAATTTGTCATGCATCTTATGAGAATTTGTCATGCTGCGGTTTATCTTGTGATTCTTTGTGTCATGCTGTGGAGATATGCTAATGTTGTGGTTTTTAGTCTTAAATACTTTGAGCAGTTGATGATCCGGTGCCTCTCTTCTCGCACTGTTGTGCTTAAGAGTTGGCCCATCTGCGCAGATGAAATAAACTTCCTCATGTTCTTTGCAGCGGTTGGAATGGAATTCGTGTTTCTGGGGTCGGTAGAAGAGTGAGGCACCTTTCGGGGGTCTTACAGTTTTTATCAGGGAATATTTAATTTTGTTTTGTAGAAACACTGATTGGTTCCATAGGGAGACACCAGCTCTATATATTCATATTTTCTAGGGAGAAAGCTAGAGGAACTGCGGCAAACAAACATGATATTTCTGTTTGTATAGATGACATTTTTTGCACCTACCTACCGAAACGACTTTGCTTTTCTCCAAAACCAATTTTACTGTGATTTTCTCGGTCCATTACATCCGAATTCCAGCAAACTTTGTCTGGATATCACAGGATGAAACCAGAAATATCCGGTTTTGTTTTGGCTAACTCAATCCCAGATATTGCTACAGCATCTGTGTTTGTGTTTCCTGGATATTATCGATGGACTGTATTGTTTTGAATGTTTTTATCAGGGAACATTTAATTTTGTACCGTAGAAACACTAATTGGTTCCACATGGGGAAAGCAGCTCTACACACTCCTGTACTCTAGGGAGAAATCTAGAAGAACTGCGGCAAACAAACATGATATTTCTGTTTGTATAGATGACATTTTTTGCACTTGCCTAAAGAAAAGACTTTGGTTTTCTCCAAAAGCATTTTTACTGCGATTTTCTGCGTCAATTGCATACGAATTCCTCCACACCAGTTTGTCCGGATATGACTGGATGAAACCAGAAATATCCGGTTGTGTTTTGGCTAACTCAATCCCAGATATTGCTACAGCCTCTGTGTTAGTGTTTTCTGTATATTATCAATGGACTTCATGGTTTTGAATGTATTTTATCAGGGAACATTTAATTTTGTACCATAGATTCACTAATTCGTTCCATATGGAGACACCAGCTCTACACATTCGTATTTTCTAGGGAGAAAGCTAGAGGAACTGCGGCAAACAAACATGATATTTCCGTTTGTATACATGACATTTTTTGCACTCGTCTAACGAAAAGACTTTGCTTTTCTCTAAAACCGTTTTTAATGTGATTTTCTGGGTCATTGCATACGAATTCCACCCCAATTTGTCTGGATATTACTGGATGAAACCAGAAGTATCCGGTTGTGTTTTAGCTAACTCAATCCCAGATATTGCTACAGCTCCTGTGTTAGTGTTTTCAGAATATTATTGATGGACTTTATTGTTTTGAATGTTTTTATCAGGGAACATTTAATTTTATACTGTAGAAACAATAATTGGTTCCATAGGGAGACACCAGCTCTACATATTCATATTTTCTAGGAAGAAAGCTAGAGGAACTGCGGCAAACAAACATGATATTTCTGTTTGTATAGATGACATTTTTTGCACCTACCTACCTAAGCGACATTGCTTTTCTACAAAACCATTTTTACTGTGATTTTCTCGCTCCATTACATCCGAATTCCAGCAAACTTTGTCTGGATATGACTGGATGAAACCAGAAATATCCGGTTGTGTTTTGGCTAACTCAATCCCAGATATTGCTACAGCCTCTGTGTTTGTTATTTCTGGTTATTAAAAATGGACTTTATTGTTTTGAATGTTTTTATCAGGGAACATTTAATTTTCTGCTTGGAAACACTAATTGTTTCCTCATGGAGACACCTGCTCTACACATTCATATTTTCTAGTGTGAGAACTAGAGGAACTGCGACGAACAAACATTATATTTCTGTTTGTATAGATGATATTTTATGCACTTGCCTAACGAAAGTCTTTGCTTTTCTCCAAAATCATTTTTACTGTGATATTCTCTGTACATTGCATACGAAATCCACACCATGTTGTCCCATATGACAGGATGAAACCGGAAAAATCCGGTTGTGTTTTGGCTAATTCAATCCGAAATATTGTGAAAGCCTCTGTGTTTATGTTTTCTGGATGTTATCGATGGACTTTATTGTTTTGAATGTTTTTATCAGGGAACATTTAACTTTGTACCATTGAAACACTAATTGGTTCATCATGGGAACACCAGCTCTACATATTCGTATTTTCTAGGGAGAAAGCTTGAGAAACTACGACAAACAAACATGATATTTCTGTTTGTATAGATGACATTTTATGCACTTGCCTAACGAAAAGACTTTGCTTTTCTCCAAAACCATTATTACTGTGATTCTCTCTGTCCATTGCATACGAATTCCACAGCAGTTTCTCCGGATATGACTGGATGAAACCGGAAATATCCGGTTTTGTTTTGGCTAACTCAATCCCAGATATTGCTACAGACTCTGTGTTTGTGTATTCCTGATTTTATCCATTCACTTTATTGTTTTGAATGTTTTTTATCAGGGAACATTTCATTTTGTGCTTGGAAACACTAATTTCTTCCACATGGAGACACCAGTTCTACACTTTCATATTTTCTAGGGAGAAAGCTAGAGGAACTGTGAAAAGAAACGTGCTATATCTGTTTGTATACATGAAATTTTATGCACTTGCCTAACAAAAAGACTTTGCTTTTCTCCAAAACCATTTTTACTGTGATTTTCTCAGCCCATTGCATATGAATTCCACACCAGTTTGTCCGGAGATGACTGGATGAAACCAGACATATCCGGTTGTGTTTTCGCTAACTCAATCCGAAATATTGTAAAAGCCTCTGGGTTTGTGTTTTCTAGATATTATAAATGGACTTTATTGCTTTGAATGTTTTTATTAGGAAACATTTAATTTTGTACCGTTGAAACAGTAATTGGTTCATCAAGGGGACTCCAGCTCTACACATTCTTATTTTCTAGGGAGAAAGCTAGAGGAACTGCGGCGAACAAACATGATATTTCTGTTTGTATCGATGACATTTTATGCACTTGCCTAACGAAAAGACTTTGCTTTTCTCCAAAACCTTTTTTACTGTGATTTTCTCGGACCGTTGCATAGGAATTTCACACCAGTTTGTCCGGATATGACTGGATGAAACCAAAAATATCCAGTTTTGTTTTGGCTAATTCAATCCCAGATATTGCTGCAGCCTCTGTGTTTGTATATTCCTGATATTAACCATTGACTTTTTTGTTTTGAAAGTTTTTTTATCAGGGAACATTTAATTTTGTGCTTGGAAACACTAATTGGTTCCACATGGAGACACCAGCTCTACACATTCATATTTTCTAGGGAGAAAGCTAGAGGAACTGCGACAAACAAACATGATATTTCTGTTTGTATAGATGACATTTTATGCACTTGCCTAACGAAAAGACTTTGCTTTTCTCCAAAATCATTTGTACTGTGATATTCTCATTCCATTACATGTGAATTCCACACCACTTTGTCCAGATATGACTGGATGAAACCGGAAATATCCGGTTGTGTTTTGGCTAACTCAATTCCAGATATTGCTACAGCCTCTGTGTTTGTTTTTCGGATATTATCAATGGATTTTATTGTTTTGAATATTTTTTATCGGGGAACATTTTATTTTGAGCTTGGATATGGTAATTGGTTCCATATGGAGACTCCACTTCTACATATTCGTATTTTCTAGGGAGAAAGCTAGAGGAGCTGCACCAACAAATATGATATTTCTGTTTGTACAGATGACAGTTTATGCACTTGCCTAATGAAAAGTCTTTGCTTTTCTACAAAACCATTTGTACTGTAATTTTCTCTCAGTCCATTGCATGCGAATTCCACACCAGTTTGTCGAGATATGAATGGATGAAACCAGATATATCCGATTGTGTTTTGGCTAACTCAATCAGAATATTGTGAAGCCTCTGTGTTTTTGTTTTTTGGATATTATCGATGGACTTTATTGTTTTGAATGTTTTTTATCAGGGAACATTTAATTTTGGGCTTGGAAACACTAATTGGTTCCACATGGAGACACCAGCTCTACACATTCGTATTTTCTAGGTAGAAAGCTAGAGGAACTGCGACAAACATACATGATATTTCTGTTTGTAAAAATGATATTTTATGCACTTGCCTAAAGAAAAGACTTTGCTTTTCTCCAAAACCATTTTTACTGTGAATTTCTCAGCCTATTGCATACGAATTCCCCACCACTTTGCCCGGATATGACTGGATGAAACCGGAAATATGCAGTATTGTTTTTGATTATTCAATCCCAGAAATTGCTACAGCCTCTGTGCTTGTGTTTTCTAGATATTATTAATGGACTTTATTGTTTTGAATGTTTTTTATCGGGGAACATTTTTTTGAGATTGGATAGAGTAATTGGTTCCACATGGAGACACCAGCTCTACACATTCGTATTTTCTAGGGAGATAGCTAGAGGAACTGCGACAAACAAACATGATATTTCTGTTTGTATCGATGATATTTTATACACTTGCCTAACGAAAAGAATTTGCTTTTCTCCAAAACCATTTTTACTCTGATTTTCTAGGTCCATTGCATACAAATTCCAAACCAGTTTGACAGGATATGACTGGATGAAACCATAAATATCCGGTTTTGTTTTGGCTAACTCAATCCCAGATATTGCTACAGCCTCTGTGTTGTGTATTCCTGATATTATCCACGGATATATTGTTTTGAATGTTTTTTATCAGGAAACATTTAATTTTGTGCTTGGAAACACTAATTGGTTCTACATGGAGACACCAGCTCTACACATTCGTATTTTCTAGGGAGAAAGCTAGAGGAACTGCGACAAATAATCATGATATTTCTGTTTGTATAGATAACATTTTATGCACTTGCCTAACCAAAAGACTTTGCTTTTCTCCAAAACCATTTTTACTGCCATTCTCTCAGTCCGTTGCATTCGAATTCCACACCACTTTGTCAGGATATGACTGGATGAAACCAGAAATATCCGGTTGTGTTTTGGCTAACTCAATCCGAAATATTGTGAAAGCCTCTGTGTTTGTTTATTCTGGATATTATCGATGGACTTGATTGTTTTGAATGTTTTTATCAGGGAACATTTAATTTTGTAGCGTTGAAACCCTAATTGGTTCATCAAGGGGACACCAGCTCTACACATTCGTATTTTCTAATGAGAAAGCTAGAGGAACTTCGGCAAACATGATATTTCTGTTAGTATAGATGACATTTTATGCACTTTCCTAACGAAAAGACTTAGCTTTTCTCCAACACCCTTTGTACTGTGATTTCTTGGTCCATTGCATACGAATTCCACAACACTTTGTCCAGATATGACTGGATGAAACCAGATATATCCGGTTGTGTTTTGTCTAACTCAATCCGAAATACTGTGAAAGCCTCTCTGTTTGTGTTTTCTGGATATTATCCATGGACTTTATTGTTTTGAATGTTTTTATCAGGGAACATTTAATTTTGTACCGTTGAAACAATAATTGGTTCATCAAGGGGACACCAGCTCTACACATTCGTATTTTCTAAGGAGAAAGCTAGAGGAACTTTGGCAAACAAACATGATATTTCTGTTTGTATAGATGACAATTTATGCACTTGCCTAAAGAAAAGACTTTGCTTTTCTCCAACACCCTTTGTACTGTGATTTCTTGGTCCATTGCATACGAATTCCACAACACTTTGTCCAGTTATGACTGGATGAAACCACATATATCCGGTTGTGTTTTGTCTAACTCAACCTGAAATATTGTTAAAGTCTCTGTGTTTGTGTTTTCTGGATATTATCCATGGACTTTATTGTTTTGAATGTTTTTATCAGGGAACATTTAATTTTGTACCGTTGAAACACTTATTGGTTTATCATGGGAACACCAGCTCTACACGTTTGAATATTCTAGGGAGAATGCTAGAGCTACTGAGGCAAACAAACATGATATTTCGGTTTGTATAGATGACATTTTATGCACTTGCCTAATGAAAAGACTTTGCTTTTCTCCAAAACCTTTTTTACTGTGATTTTCTCGGTCCATTGCATACGAATTCCACACCACTTTGTCCGGATATGACTGGATGTAACTGGAAATATCCGGTTTTGTTTTGGCTAACTCAATCCCAGATATTGCTACAGCCTCTGTGTTTGAGTTTTCCAGATATTATGAATGGACTTTATTGTTTTGAATGTTTGTTATCAGGGAACATTTAATTTTGGGTTTGGCTACAGTAATGGGTTCCATATGGAGACACAAGCTCTACATATTCGTATTTTCTAGGGAGAAAGCTACAGGACCTGTGGCAAACAAAGATGATATTTCTGTTTGTATCGATGACATTTTATGCACTTGCCTAACGAAAAGACTTTGCTTTTCTCCAAAACCATTTTTACTGTGATTCTATCAGTCCACTCTATACGAATTCCACACCACTTTGTCCAGATATGAACGTTTGAAACCAGAAATAGCCGGTTGTGTTTTGGCTAACTCAATCCGAAATATTGTGAAAGCCTCTGTGTTTGTGTTTTCTGGATATTATCGATGGACTTTATTGTTTTGAATTGTTTTTATCAGGGAACATTTAATTTTCTACCATTGAAACACTAATTGGTTCATCAAGGGGACTCCAACTCTACACATTTGTATTTTCTAGGGAGAATACTATACGAACTCTGGCGAACAAACATGATATTTCTGTTGTATAGATGACATTTTATGCACTTGCAAAACGAAAACACGTTGCTTTTCTCCAAAACCATTTTTCCTGTGATTCTCTCAGTCCATTGCATACGAATTCCATACCACTTTGTGCGGATATGACTGGATGAAACCAGAAATATCCGGTTTTGTTTTGGTTAATTGAATCCCAGATATTGCTACAGCCTCTGTGTTTGTGTTTTCTAGATATTATCAACGGACTTTATTGTTTTGAAGTTTTGTTATCGGGGAACATTTAATTTTGTGCTGGAAACACTAATTGGTTCTACATGGAGACACCAGCTCTACACATTCGTATTTTCTAGGCAGAAAGCTAGAGGAACTGCGGCAAACAAACATGATATTTCTGTTTGTATAGATGATATTTTATGCACTTGCAAAACGAAAATATGTTGCTTTTCTCCAAAATCGTTTTTACTGTGATTTTCTCGGAACATTGCATACGAATTCCACAGCAGTTTGTCCGCATATGACTGGAAGTAACCGGAAATATCCGGTTTTGTTTTGGCTAACTCAATCCCAGATATTGCTACTGCCTCTGTGTTTGTGTTTTCTGGATATTATCCACGGACTTTATTGTTTAGAATGTTTTTTATCAGGGAACATTTAATTTTGTGCTTGGAAACACTAATTGGTTCCACATGGAGACACCAGCTCTACACATTCGTATTTTCTAGGTAGAAAGCAAGAGGAACTGCTACAAACAAACATTATATTTCTGTTTGTATCGATGATATTTTATGCACTTGCCTAACGAGAAGACTTTGCTTTTCTCCAAAACCATTTTTAATGTGATTTTCTCGGTTCCTTGCATACGAATTCCAAACCAGTTTATTCGGATATGACTGGATGAAAACCGAAATATTTAGTTGTGTTTTGGCTAACTTTATCCGAAATATTGTGAAAGCCTCTGTGTTTGTGTTTTCTGGATATTATCGATGGACTTTATTGTTTTGAATGTTTTTTTATCAGGGAACATTTAATTTTGTGCTTGGAATCACTGATTGCTTCCACATGGAGACACCAGCTCTACACATTCGTATTTTCTAGGGAGAAAGCTAGAGGAACTGTGGCAAACAAACATGATATTTCTGTTTGTATCGAAGACATTTTATGCACTTGCCTAACCAAAAGACTTTGCTTTTCTCCAAAACCATTTTTACTGCCATTCTCTCAGTCCATTGCATTCGAATTCCACACCACTTTGTCAGGATATGACTGGATGAAACCAGAAATATCCGGTTGTGTTTTGGCTAACTCAATCCGAAATATTGTGAAAGCCTCTGTGTTTGTTTATTCTGGATATTATCGATGGACTTGATTGTTTTGAATGTTTTTATCAGGGAACATTTAATTTTGTAGCGTTGAAACCCTAATTGGTTCATCAAGGGGACACCAGCTCTACACATTCGTATTTTCTAATGAGAAAGCTAGAAGAACTTCGGCAAACATGATATTTCTGTTAGTATAGATGACATTTTATGCACTTTCCTAACGAAAAGACTTAGCTTTTCTCCAACACCCTTTGTACTGTGATTTCTTGGTCCATTGCATACGAATTCCACAACACTTTGTCCAGATATGACTGGATGAAACCAGATATATCCGGTTGTGTTTTGTCTAACTCAATCCGAAATACTGTGAAAGCCTCTCTGTTTGTGTTTTCTGGATATTATCCATGGACTTTATTGTTTTGAATGTTTTTATCAGGGAACATTTAATTTTGTACCGTTGAAACAATAATTGGTTCATCAAGGGGACACCAGCTCTACACATTCGTATTTTCTAAGGAGAAAGCTAGAGGAACTTTGGCAAACATACATGATATTTCTGTTTGTATAGATGACAATTTATGCACTTGCCTAAAGAAAAGACTTTGCTTTTCTCCAACACCCTTTGTACTGTGATTTCTTGGTCCATTGCATACGAATTCCACAACACTTTGTCCAGTTATGACTGGATGAAACCACATATATCCGGTTGTGTTTTGTCTAACTCAACCTGAAATATTGTTAAAGTCTCTGTGTTTGTGTTTTCTGGATATTATCCATGGACTTTATTGTTTTGAATGTTTTTATCAGGGAACATTTAATTTTGTACCGTTGAAACACTTATTGGTTTATCATGGGAACACCAGCTCTACACGTTTGAATATTCTAGGGAGAATGCTAGAGCTACTGAGGCAAACAAACATGATATTTCGGTTTGTATAGATGACATTTTATGCACTTGCCTAATGAAAAGACTTTGCTTTTCTCCAAAACCTTTTTTACTGTGATTTTCTCGGTCCATTGCATACGAATTCCACACCACTTTGTCCGGATATGACTGGATGTAACTGGAAATATCCGGTTTTGTTTTGGCTAACTCAATCCCAGATATTGCTACAGCCTCTGTGTTTGAGTTTTCCAGATATTATGAATGGACTTTATTGTTTTGAATGTTTGTTATCAGGGAACATTTAATTTTGGGTTTGGCTACAGTAATGGGTTCCATATGGAGACACAAGCTCTACATATTCGTATTTTCTAGGGAGAAAGCTACAGGACCTGTGGCAAACAAAGATGATATTTCTGTTTGTATCGATGACATTTTATGCACTTGCCTAACGAAAAGACTTTGCTTTTCTCCAAAACCATTTTTACTGTGATTCTATCAGTCCACTCTATACGAATTCCACACCACTTTGTCCAGATATGAACGTTTGAAACCAGAAATAGCCGGTTGTGTTTTGGCTAACTCAATCCGAAATATTGTGAAAGCCTCTGTGTTTGTGTTTTCTGGATATTATCGATGGACTTTATTGTTTTGAATGTTTTTATCAGGGAACATTTAATTTTCTACCATTGAAACACTAATTGGTTCATCAAGGGGACTCCAACTCTACACATTTGTATTTTCTAGGGAGAATACTATACGAACTCTGGCGAACAAACATGATATTTCTGTTGTATAGATGACATTTTATGCACTTGCAAAACGAAAACACGTTGCTTTTCTCCAAAACCATTTTTCCTGTGATTCTCTCAGTCCATTGCATACGAATTCCATACCACTTTGTGCGGATATGACTGGATGAAACCAGAAATATCCGGTTTTGTTTTGGTTAATTGAATCCCAGATATTGCTACAGCCTCTGTGTTTGTGTTTTCTAGATATTATCAACGGACTTTATTGTTTTGAAGTTTTGTTATCGGGGAACATTTAATTTTGTGCTGGAAACACTAATTGGTTCTACATGGAGACACCAGCTCTACACATTCGTATTTTCTAGGCAGAAAGCTAGAGGAACTGCGGCAAACAAACATGATATTTCTGTTTGTATAGATGATATTTTATGCACTTGCAAAACGAAAATACGTTGCTTTTCTCCAAAATCGTTTTTACTGTGATTTTCTCGGAACATTGCATACGAATTCCACAGCAGTTTGTCCGCATATGACTGGAAGTAACCGGAAATATCCGGTTTTGTTTTGGCTAACTCAATCCCAGATATTGCTACTGCCTCTGTGTTTGTGTTTTCTGGATATTATCCACGGACTTTATTGTTTAGAATGTTTTTTATCAGGGAACATTTAATTTTGTGCTTGGAAACACTAATTGGTTCCACATGGAGACACCAGCTCTACACATTCGTATTTTCTAGGTAGAAAGCAAGAGGAACTGCTACAAACAAACATTATATTTCTGTTTGTATCGATGATATTTTATGCACTTGCCTAACGAGAAGACTTTGCTTTTCTCCAAAACCATTTTTAATGTGATTTTCTCGGTTCCTTGCATACGAATTCCAAACCAGTTTATTCGGATATGACTGGATGAAAACCGAAATATTTAGTTGTGTTTTGGCTAACTTTATCCGAAATATTGTGAAAGCCTCTGTGTTTGTGTTTTCTGGATATTATCGATGGACTTTATTGTTTTGAATGTTTTTTTATCAGGGAACATTTAATTTTGTGCTTGGAATCACTGATTGCTTCCACATGGAGACACCAGCTCTACACATTCGTATTTTCTAGGGAGAAAGCTAGAGGAACTGTGGCAAACAAACATGATATTTCTGTTTGTATCGAAGACATTTTATGCACTTGCCTAACCAAAAGACTTTGCTTTTCTCCAAAACCATTTTTACTGCCATTCTCTCAGTCCATTGCATTCGAATTCCACACCACTTTGTCAGGATATGACTGGATGAAACCAGAAATATCCGGTTGTGTTTTGGCTAACTCAATCCGAAATATTGTGAAAGCCTCTGTGTTTGTTTATTCTGGATATTATCGATGGACTTGATTGTTTTGAATGTTTTTATCAGGGAACATTTAATTTTGTAGCGTTGAAACCCTAATTGGTTCATCAAGGGGACACCAGCTCTACACATTCGTATTTTCTAATGAGAAAGCTAGAGGAACTTCGGCAAACATGATATTTCTGTTAGTATAGATGACATTTTATGCACTTTCCTAACGAAAAGACTTAGCTTTTCTCCAACACCCTTTGTACTGTGATTTCTTGGTCCATTGCATACGAATTCCACAACACTTTGTCCAGATATGACTGGATGAAACCAGATATATCCGGTTGTGTTTTGTCTAACTCAATCCGAAATACTGTGAAAGCCTCTCTGTTTGTGTTTTCTGGATATTATCCATGGACTTTATTGTTTTGAATGTTTTTATCAGGGAACATTTAATTTTGTACCGTTGAAACAATAATTGGTTCATCAAGGGGACACCAGCTCTACACATTCGTATTTTCTAAGGAGAAAGCTAGAGGAACTTTGGCAAACAAACATGATATTTCTGTTTGTATAGATGACAATTTATGCACTTGCCTAAAGAAAAGACTTTGCTTTTCTCCAACACCGTTTGTACTGTGATTTCTTGGTCCATTGCATACGAATTCCACAACACTTTGTCCAGTTATGACTGGATGAAACCACATATATCCGGTTGTGTTTTGTCTAACTCAACCTGAAATATTGTTAAAGTCTCTGTGTTTGTGTTTTCTGGATATTATCCATGGACTTTATTGTTTTGAATGTTTTTATCAGGGAACATTTAATTTTGTACCGTTGAAACACTTATTGGTTTATCATGGGAACACCAGCTCTACACGTTTGAATATTCTAGGGAGAATGCTAGAGCTACTGAGGCAAACAAACATGATATTTCGGTTTGTATAGATGACATTTTATGCACTTGCCTAATGAAAAGACTTTGCTTTTCTCCAAAACCTTTTTTACTGTGATTTTCTCGGTCCATTGCATACGAATTCCACACCACTTTGTCCGGATATGACTGGATGTAACTGGAAATATCCGGTTTTGTTTTGGCTAACTCAATCCCAGATATTGCTACAGCCTCTGTGTTTGAGTTTTCCAGATATTATGAATGGACTTTATTGTTTTGAATGTTTGTTATCAGGGAACATTTAATTTTGGGTTTGGCTACAGTAATGGGTTCCATATGGAGACACAAGCTCTACATATTCGTATTTTCTAGGGAGAAAGCTACAGGAACTGTGGCAAACAAAGATGATATTTCTGTTTGTATCGATGACATTTTATGCACTTGCCTAACGAAAAGACTTTGCTTTTCTCCAAAACCATTTTTACTGTGATTCTATCAGTCCACTCTATACGAATTCCACACCACTTTGTCCAGATATGAACGTTTGAAACCAGAAATAGCCGGTTGTGTTTTGGCTAACTCAATCCGAAATATTGTGAAAGCCTCTGTGTTTGTGTTTTCTGGATATTATCGATGGACTTTATTGTTTTGAATTGTTTTTATCAGGGAACATTTAATTTTCTACCATTGAAACCCTAATTGGTTCATCAAGGGGACTCCAACTCTACACATTTGTATTTTCTAGGGAGAATACTATACGAACTCTGGCGAACAAACATGATATTTCTGTTGTATAGATGACATTTTATGCACTTGCAAAACGAAAACACGTTGCTTTTCTCCAAAACCATTTTTCCTGTGATTCTCTCAGTCCATTGCATACGAATTCCATACCACTTTGTGCGGATATGACTGGATGAAACCAGAAATATCCGGTTTTGTTTTGGTTAATTGAATCCCAGATATTGCTACAGCCTCTGTGTTTGTGTTTTCTAGATATTATCAACGGACTTTATTGTTTTGAAGTTTTGTTATCGGGGAACATTTAATTTTGTGCTGGAAACACTAATTGGTTCTACATGGAGACACCAGCTCTACACATTCGTATTTTCTAGGCAGAAAGCTAGAGGAACTGCGGCAAACAAACATGATATTTCTGTTTGTATAGATGATATTTTATGCACTTGCAAAACGAAAATACGTTGCTTTTCTCCAAAATCGTTTTTACTGTGATTTTCTCGGAACATTGCATACGAATTCCACAGCAGTTTGTCCGCATATGACTGGAAGTAACCGGAAATATCCGGTTTTGTTTTGGCTAACTCAATCCCAGATATTGCTACTGCCTCTGTGTTTGTGTTTTCTGGATATTATCCACGGACTTTATTGTTTAGAATGTTTTTTATCAGGGAACATTTAATTTTGTGCTTGGAAACACTAATTGGTTCCACATGGAGACACCAGCTCTACACATTCGTATTTTCTAGGTAGAAAGCAAGAGGAACTGCTACAAACAAACATTATATTTCTGTTTGTATCGATGATATTTTATGCACTTGCCTAACGAGAAGACTTTGCTTTTCTCCAAAACCATTTTTAATGTGATTTTCTCGGTTCCTTGCATACGAATTCCAAACCAGTTTATTCGGATATGACTGGATGAAAACCGAAATATTTAGTTGTGTTTTGGCTAACTTTATCCGAAATATTGTGAAATCCTCTGTGTTTGTGTTTTCTGGATATTATCGATGGACTTTATTGTTTTGAATGTTTTTTTATCAGGGAACATTTAATTTTGTGCTTGGAATCACTGATTGCTTCCACATGGAGACACCAGCTCTACACATTCGTATTTTCTAGGGAGAAAGCTAGAGGAACTGTGGCAAACAAACATGATATTTCTGTTTGTATCGAAGACATTTTATGCACTTGCCTAACCAAAAGACTTTGCTTTTCTCCAAAACCATTTTTACTGCCATTCTCTCAGTCCATTGCATTCGAATTCCACACCACTTTGTCAGGATATGACTGGATGAAACCAGAAATATCCGGTTGTGTTTTGGCTAACTCAATCCGAAATATTGTGAAAGCCTCTGTGTTTGTTTATTCTGGATATTATCGATGGACTTGATTGTTTTGAATGTTTTTATCAGGGAACATTTAATTTTGTAGCGTTGAAACCCTAATTGGTTCATCAAGGGGACACCAGCTCTACACATTCGTATTTTCTAATGAGAAAGCTAGAGGAACTTCGGCAAACATGATATTTCTGTTAGTATAGATGACATTTTATGCACTTTCCTAACGAAAAGACTTAGCTTTTCTCCAACACCCTTTGAACTGTGATTTCTTGGTCCATTGCATACGAATTCCACAACACTTTGTCCAGATATGACTGGATGAAACCAGATATATCCGGTTGTGTTTTGTCTAACTCAATCCGAAATACTGTGAAAGCCTCTCTGTTTGTGTTTTCTGGATATTATCCATGGACTTTATTGTTTTGAATGTTTTTATCAGGGAACATTTAATTTTGTACCGTTGAAACAATAATTGGTTCATCAAGGGGACACCAGCTCTACACATTCGTATTTTCTAAGGAGAAAGCTAGAGGAACTTTGGCAAACAAACATGATATTTCTGTTTGTATAGATGACAATTTATGCACTTGCCTAAAGAAAAGACTTTGCTTTTCTCCAACACCCTTTGTACTGTGATTTCTTGGTCCATTGCATACGAATTCCACAACACTTTGTCCAGTTATGACTGGATGAAACCACATATATCCGGTTGTGTTTTGTCTAACTCAACCTGAAATATTGTTAAAGTCTCTGTGTTTGTGTTTTCTGGATATTATCCATGGACTTTATTGTTTTGAATGTTTTTATCAGGGAACATTTAATTTTGTACCGTTGAAACACTTATTGGTTTATCATGGGAACACCAGCTCTACACGTTTGAATATTCTAGGGAGAATGCTAGAGCTACTGAGGCAAACAAACATGATATTTCGGTTTGTATAGATGACATTTTATGCACTTGCCTAATGAAAAGACTTTGCTTTTCTCCAAAACCTTTTTTACTGTGATTTTCTCGGTCCATTGCATACGAATTCCACACCACTTTGTCCGGATATGACTGGATGTAACTGGAAATATCCGGTTTTGTTTTGGCTAACTCAATCCCAGATATTGCTACAGCCTCTGTGTTTGAGTTTTCCAGATATTATGAATGGACTTTATTGTTTTGAATGTTTGTTATCAGGGAACATTTAATTTTGGGTTTGGCTACAGTAATGGGTTCCATATGGAGACACAAGCTCTACATATTCGTATTTTCTAGGGAGAAAGCTACAGGAACTGTGGCAAACAAAGATGATATTTCTGTTTGTATCGATGACATTTTATGCACTTGCCTAACGAAAAGACTTTGCTTTTCTCCAAAACCATTTTTACTGTGATTCTATCAGTCCACTCTATACGAATTCCACACCACTTTGTCCAGATATGAACGTTTGAAACCAGAAATAGCCGGTTGTGTTTTGGCTAACTCAATCCGAAATATTGTGAAAGCCTCTGTGTTTGTGTTTTCTGGATATTATCGATGGACTTTATTGTTTTGAATTGTTTTTATCAGGGAACATTTAATTTTCTACCATTGAAACACTAATTGGTTCATCAAGGGGACTCCAACTCTACACATTTGTATTTTCTAGGGAGAATACTATACGAACTCTGGCGAACAAACATGATATTTCTGTTGTATAGATGACATTTTATGCACTTGCAAAACGAAAACACGTTGCTTTTCTCCAAAACCATTTTTCCTGTGATTCTCTCAGTCCATTGCATACGAATTCCATACCACTTTGTGCGGATATGACTGGATGAAACCAGAAATATCCGGTTTTGTTTTGGTTAATTGAATCCCAGATATTGCTACAGCCTCTGTGTTTGTGTTTTCTAGATATTATCAACGGACTTTATTGTTTTGAAGTTTTGTTATCGGGGAACATTTAATTTTGTGCTGGAAACACTAATTGGTTCTACATGGAGACACCAGCTCTACACATTCGTATTTTCTAGGCAGAAAGCTAGAGGAACTGCGGCAAACAAACATGATATTTCTGTTTGTATAGATGATATTTTATGCACTTGCAAAACGAAAATACGTTGCTTTTCTCCAAAATCGTTTTTACTGTGATTTTCTCGGAACATTGCATACGAATTCCACAGCAGTTTGTCCGCATATGACTGGAAGTAACCGGAAATATCCGGTTTTGTTTTGGCTAACTCAATCCCAGATATTGCTACTGCCTCTGTGTTTGTGTTTTCTGGATATTATCCACGGACTTTATTGTTTAGAATGTTTTTTATCAGGGAACATTTAATTTTGTGCTTGGAAACACTAATTGGTTCCACATGGAGACACCAGCTCTACACATTCGTATTTTCTAGGTAGAAAGCAAGAGGAACTGCTACAAACAAACATTATATTTCTGTTCGTATCGATGATATTTTATGCACTTGCCTAACGAGAAGACTTTGCTTTTCTCCAAAACCATTTTTAATGTGATTTTCTCGGTTCCTTGCATACGAATTCCAAACCAGTTTATTCGGATATGACTGGATGAAAACCGAAATATTTAGTTGTGTTTTGGCTAACTTTATCCGAAATATTGTGAAAGCCTCTGTGTTTGTGTTTTCTGGATATTATCGATGGACTTTATTGTTTTGAATGTTTTTTTATCAGGGAACATTTAATTTTGTGCTTGGAATCACTGATTGCTTCCACATGGAGACACCAGCTCTACACATTCGTATTTTCTAGGGAGAAAGCTAGAGGAACTGTGGCAAACAAACATGATATTTCTGTTTGTATCGAAGACATTTTATGCACTTGCCTAACCAAAAGACTTTGCTTTTCTCCAAAACCATTTTTACTGCCATTCTCTCAGTCCATTGCATTCGAATTCCACACCACTTTGTCAGGATATGACTGGATGAAACCAGAAATATCCGGTTGTGTTTTGGCTAACTCAATCCGACATATTGTGAAAGCCTCTGTGTTTGTTTATTCTGGATATTATCGATGGACTTGATTGTTTTGAATGTTTTTATCAGGGAACATTTAATTTTGTAGCGTTGAAACCCTAATTGGTTCATCAAGGGGACACCAGCTCTACACATTCGTATTTTCTAATGAGAAAGCTAGAGGAACTTCGGCAAACATGATATTTCTGTTAGTATAGATGACATTTTATGCACTTTCCTAACGAAAAGACTTAGCTTTTCTCCAACACCCTTTGTACTGTGATTTCTTGGTCCATTGCATACGAATTCCACAACACTTTGTCCAGATATGACTGGATGAAACCAGATATATCCGGTTGTGTTTTGTCTAACTCAATCCGAAATACTGTGAAAGCCTCTCTGTTTGTGTTTTCTGGATATTATCCATGGACTTTATTGTTTTGAATGTTTTTATCAGGGAACATTTAATTTTGTACCGTTGAAACAATAATTGGTTCATCAAGGGGACACCAGCTCTACACATTCGTATTTTCTAAGGAGAAAGCTAGAGGAACTTTGGCAAACAAACATGATATTTCTGTTTGTATAGATGACAATTTATGCACTTGCCTAAAGAAAAGACTTTGCTTTTCTCCAACACCGTTTGTACTGTGATTTCTTGGTCCATTGCATACGAATTCCACAACACTTTGTCCAGTTATGACTGGATGAAACCACATATATCCGGTTGTGTTTTGTCTAACTCAACCTGAAATATTGTTAAAGTCTCTGTGTTTGTGTTTTCTGGATATTATCCATGGACTTTATTGTTTTGAATGTTTTTATCAGGGAACATTTAATTTTGTACCGTTGAAACACTTATTGGTTTATCATGGGAACACCAGCTCTACACGTTTG
Source organism: Lepus oiostolus (assembly GCA_036325905.1). Taxonomy (NCBI): domain Eukaryota; kingdom Metazoa; phylum Chordata; class Mammalia; order Lagomorpha; family Leporidae; genus Lepus; species Lepus oiostolus. Next base: position 1,573,477 of record CM070804.1, read on the forward strand.
AATATTCTAGGGAGAATGCTAGAGCTACTGAGGCAAACAAACATGATATTTCGGTTTGTATAGATGACATTTTATGCACTTGCCTAATGAAAAGACTTTGCTTTTCTCCAAAACCTTTTTTACTGTGATTTTCTCGGTCCATTGCATACGAATTCCACACCACTTTGTCCGGATATGACTGGATGTAACTGGAAATATCCGGTTTTGTTTTGGCTAACTCAATCCCAGATATTGCTACAGCCTCTGTGTTTGAGTTTTCCAGATATTATGAATGGACTTTATTGTTTTGAATGTTTGTTATCAGGGAACATTTAATTTTGGGTTTGGCTACAGTAATGGGTTCCATATGGAGACACAAGCTCTACATATTCGTATTTTCTAGGGAGAAAGCTACAGGAACTGTGGCAAACAAAGATGATATTTCTGTTTGTATCGATGACATTTTATGCACTTGCCTAACGAAAAGACTTTGCTTTTCTCCAAAACCATTTTTACTGTGATTCTATCAGTCCACTCTATACGAATTCCACACCACTTTGTCCAGATATGAACGTTTGAAACCAGAAATAGCCGGTTGTGTTTTGGCTAACTCAATCCGAAATATTGTGAAAGCCTCTGTGTTTGTGTTTTCTGGATATTATCGATGGACTTTATTGTTTTGAATTGTTTTTATCAGGGAACATTTAATTTTCTACCATTGAAACACTAATTGGTTCATCAAGGGGACTCCAACTCTACACATTTGTATTTTCTAGGGAGAATACTATACGAACTCTGGCGAACAAACATGATATTTCTGTTGTATAGATGACATTTTATGCACTTGCAAAACGAAAACACGTTGCTTTTCTCCAAAACCATTTTTCCTGTGATTCTCTCAGTCCATTGCATACGAATTCCATACCACTTTGTGCGGATATGACTGGATGAAACCAGAAATATCCGGTTTTGTTTTGGTTAATTGAATCCCAGATATTGCTACAGCCTCTGTGTTTGTGTTTTCTAGATATTATCAACGGACTTTATTGTTTTGAAGTTTTGTTATCGGGGAACATTTAATTTTGTGCTGGAAACACTAATTGGTTCTACATGGAGACACCAGCTCTACACATTCGTATTTTCTAGGCAGAAAGCTAGAGGAACTGCGGCAAACAAACATGATATTTCTGTTTGTATAGATGATATTTTATGCACTTGCAAAACGAAAATACGTTGCTTTTCTCCAAAATCGTTTTTACTGTGATTTTCTCGGAACATTGCATACGAATTCCACAGCAGTTTGTCCGCATATGACTGGAAGTAACCGGAAATATCCGGTTTTGTTTTGGCTAACTCAATCCCAGATATTGCTACTGCCTCTGTGTTTGTGTTTTCTGGATATTATCCACGGACTTTATTGTTTAGAATGTTTTTTATCAGGGAACATTTAATTTTGTGCTTGGAAACACTAATTGGTTCCACATGGAGACACCAGCTCTACACATTCGTATTTTCTAGGTAGAAAGCAAGAGGAACTGCTACAAACAAACATTATATTTCTGTTTGTATCGATGATATTTTATGCACTTGCCTAACGAGAAGACTTTGCTTTTCTCCAAAACCATTTTTAATGTGATTTTCTCGGTTCCTTGCATACGAATTCCAAACCAGTTTATTCGGATATGACTGGATGAAAACCGAAATATTTAGTTGTGTTTTGGCTAACTTTATCCGAAATATTGTGAAAGCCTCTGTGTTTGTGTTTTCTGGATATTATCGATGGACTTTATTGTTTTGAATGTTTTTTTATCAGGGAACATTTAATTTTGTGCTTGGAATCACTGATTGCTTCCACATGGAGACACCAGCTCTACACATTCGTATTTTCTAGGGAGAAAGCTAGAGGAACTGTGGCAAACAAACATGATATTTCTGTTTGTATCGAAGACATTTTATGCACTTGCCTAACCAAAAGACTTTGCTTTTCTCCAAAACCATTTTTACTGCCATTCTCTCAGTCCATTGCATTCGAATTCCACACCACTTTGTCAGGATATGACTGGATGAAACCAGAAATATCCGGTTGTGTTTTGGCTAACTCAATCCGAAATATTGTGAAAGCCTCTGTGTTTGTTTATTCTGGATATTATCGATGGACTTGATTGTTTTGAATGTTTTTATCAGGGAACATTTAATTTTGTAGCGTTGAAACCCTAATTGGTTCATCAAGGGGACACCAGCTCTACACATTCGTATTTTCTAATGAGAAAGCTAGAGGAACTTCGGCAAACATGATATTTCTGTTAGTATAGATGACATTTTATGCACTTTCCTAACGAAAAGACTTAGCTTTTCTCCAACACCCTTTGTACTGTGATTTCTTGGTCCATTGCATACGAATTCCACAACACTTTGTCCAGATATGACTGGATGAAACCAGATATATCCGGTTGTGTTTTGTCTAACTCAATCCGAAATACTGTGAAAGCCTCTCTGTTTGTGTTTTCTGGATATTATCCATGGACTTTATTGTTTTGAATGTTTTTATCAGGGAACATTTAATTTTGTACCGTTGAAACAATAATTGGTTCATCAAGGGGACACCAGCTCTACACATTCGTATTTTCTAAGGAGAAAGCTAGAGGAACTTTGGCAAACATACATGATATTTCTGTTTGTATAGATGACAATTTATGCACTTGCCTAAAGAAAAGACTTTGCTTTTCTCCAACACCCTTTGTACTGTGATTTCTTGGTCCATTGCATACGAATTCCACAACACTTTGTCCAGTTATGACTGGATGAAACCACATATATCCGGTTGTGTTTTGTCTAACTCAACCTGAAATATTGTTAAAGTCTCTGTGTTTGTGTTTTCTGGATATTATCCATGGACTTTATTGTTTTGAATGTTTTTATCAGGGAACATTTAATTTTGTACCGTTGAAACACTTATTGGTTTATCATGGGAACACCAGCTCTACACGTTTGAATATTCTAGGGAGAATGCTAGAGCTACTGAGGCAAACAAACATGATATTTCGGTTTGTATAGATGACATTTTATGCACTTGCCTAATGAAAAGACTTTGCTTTTCTCCAAAACCTTTTTTACTGTGATTTTCTCGGTCCATTGCATACGAATTCCACACCACTTTGTCCGGATATGACTGGATGTAACTGGAAATATCCGGTTTTGTTTTGGCTAACTCAATCCCAGATATTGCTACAGCCTCTGTGTTTGAGTTTTCCAGATATTATCAATGGACTTTATTGTTTTGAATGTTTGTTATCAGGGAACATTTAATTTTGGGTTTGGCTACAGTAATGGGTTCCATATGGAGACACAAGCTCTACATATTCGTATTTTCTAGGGAGAAAGCTACAGGAACTGTGGCAAACAAAGATGATATTTCTGTTTGTATCGATGACATTTTATGCACTTGCCTAACGAAAAGACTTTGCTTTTCTCCAAAACCATTTTTACTGTGATTCTATCAGTCCACTCTATACGAATTCCACACCACTTTGTCCAGATATGAACGTTTGAAACCAGAAATAGCCGGTTGTGTTTTGGCTAACTCAATCCGAAATATTGTGAAAGCCTCTGTGTTTGTGTTTTCTGGATATTATCGATGGACTTTATTGTTTTGAATTGTTTTTATCAGGGAACATTTAATTTTCTACCATTGAAACACTAATTGGTTCATCAAGGGGACTCCAACTCTACACATTTGTATTTTCTAGGGAGAATACTATACGAACTCTGGCGAACAAACATGATATTTCTGTTGTATAGATGACATTTTATGCACTTGCAAAACGAAAACACGTTGCTTTTCTCCAAAACCATTTTTCCTGTGATTCTCTCAGTCCATTGCATACGAATTCCATACCACTTTGTGCGGATATGACTGGATGAAACCAGAAATATCCGGTTTTGTTTTGGTTAATTGAATCCCAGATATTGCTACAGCCTCTGTGTTTGTGTTTTCTAGATATTATCAACGGACTTTATTGTTTTGAAGTTTTGTTATCGGGGAACATTTAATTTTGTGCTGGAAACACTAATTGGTTCTACATGGAGACACCAGCTCTACACATTCGTATTTTCTAGGCAGAAAGCTAGAGGAACTGCGGCAAACAAACATGATATTTCTGTTTGTATAGATGATATTTTATGCACTTGCAAAACGAAAATACGTTGCTTTTCTCCAAAATCGTTTTTACTGTGATTTTCTCGGAACATTGCATACGAATTCCACAGCAGTTTGTCCGCATATGACTGGAAGTAACCGGAAATATCCGGTTTTGTTTTGGCTAACTCAATCCCAGATATTGCTACTGCCTCTGTGTTTGTGTTTTCTGGATATTATCCACGGACTTTATTGTTTAGAATGTTTTTTATCAGGGAACATTTAATTTTGTGCTTGGAAACACTAATTGGTTCCACATGGAGACACCAGCTCTACACATTCGTATTTTCTAGGTAGAAAGCAAGAGGAACTGCTACAAACAAACATTATATTTCTGTTTGTATCGATGATATTTTATGCACTTGCCTAACGAGAAGACTTTGCTTTTCTCCAAAACCATTTTTAATGTGATTTTCTCGGTTCCTTGCATACGAATTCCAAACCAGTTTATTCGGATATGACTGGATGAAAACCGAAATATTTAGTTGTGTTTTGGCTAACTTTATCCGAAATATTGTGAAAGCCTCTGTGTTTGTGTTTTCTGGATATTATCGATGGACTTTATTGTTTTGAATGTTTTTTTATCAGGGAACATTTAATTTTGTGCTTGGAATCACTGATTGCTTCCACATGGAGACACCAGCTCTACACATTCGTATTTTCTAGGGAGAAAGCTAGAGGAACTGTGGCAAACAAACATGATATTTCTGTTTGTATCGAAGACATTTTATGCACTTGCCTAACCAAAAGACTTTGCTTTTCTCCAAAACCATTTTTACTGCCATTCTCTCAGTCCATTGCATTCGAATTCCACACCACTTTGTCAGGATATGACTGGATGAAACCAGAAATATCCGGTTGTGTTTTGGCTAACTCAATCCGAAATATTGTGAAAGCCTCTGTGTTTGTTTATTCTGGATATTATCGATGGACTTGATTGTTTTGAATGTTTTTATCAGGGAACATTTAATTTTGTAGCGTTGAAACCCTAATTGGTTCATCAAGGGGACACCAGCTCTACACATTCGTATTTTCTAATGAGAAAGCTAGAGGAACTTCGGCAAACATGATATTTCTGTTAGTATAGATGACATTTTATGCACTTTCCTAACGAAAAGACTTAGCTTTTCTCCAACACCCTTTGTACTGTGATTTCTTGGTCCATTGCATACGAATTCCACAACACTTTGTCCAGATATGACTGGATGAAACCAGATATATCCGGTTGTGTTTTGTCTAACTCAATCCGAAATACTGTGAAAGCCTCTCTGTTTGTGTTTTCTGGATATTATCCATGGACTTTATTGTTTTGAATGTTTTTATCAGGGAACATTTAATTTTGTACCGTTGAAACAATAATTGGTTCATCAAGGGGACACCAGCTCTACACATTCGTATTTTCTAAGGAGAAAGCTAGAGGAACTTTGGCAAACATACATGATATTTCTGTTTGTATAGATGACAATTTATGCACTTGCCTAAAGAAAAGACTTTGCTTTTCTCCAACACCCTTTGTACTGTGATTTCTTGGTCCATTGCATACGAATTCCACAACACTTTGTCCAGTTATGACTGGATGAAACCACATATATCCGGTTGTGTTTTGTCTAACTCAACCTGAAATATTGTTAAAGTCTCTGTGTTTGTGTTTTCTGGATATTATCCATGGACTTTATTGTTTTGAATGTTTTTATCAGGGAACATTTAATTTTGTACCGTTGAAACACTTATTGGTTTATCATGGGAACACCAGCTCTACACGTTTGAATATTCTAGGGAGAATGCTAGAGCTACTGAGGCAAACAAACATGATATTTCGGTTTGTATAGATGACATTTTATGCACTTGCCTAATGAAAAGACTTTGCTTTTCTCCAAAACCTTTTTTACTGTGATTTTCTCGGTCCATTGCATACGAATTCCACACCACTTTGTCCGGATATGACTGGATGTAACTGGAAATATCCGGTTTTGTTTTGGCTAACTCAATCCCAGATATTGCTACAGCCTCTGTGTTTGAGTTTTCCAGATATTATCAATGGACTTTATTGTTTTGAATGTTTGTTATCAGGGAACATTTAATTTTGGGTTTGGCTACAGTAATGGGTTCCATATGGAGACACAAGCTCTACATATTCGTATTTTCTAGGGAGAAAGCTACAGGAACTGTGGCAAACAAAGATGATATTTCTGTTTGTATCGATGACATTTTATGCACTTGCCTAACGAAAAGACTTTGCTTTTCTCCAAAACCATTTTTACTGTGATTCTATCAGTCCACTCTATACGAATTCCACACCACTTTGTCCAGATATGAACGTTTGAAACCAGAAATAGCCGGTTGTGTTTTGGCTAACTCAATCCGAAATATTGTGAAAGCCTCTGTGTTTGTGTTTTCTGGATATTATCGATGGACTTTATTGTTTTGAATTGTTTTTATCAGGGAACATTTAATTTTCTACCATTGAAACACTAATTGGTTCATCAAGGGGACTCCAACTCTACACATTTGTATTTTCTAGGGAGAATACTATACGAACTCTGGTGAACAAACATGATATTTCTGTTGTATAGATGACATTTTATGCACTTGCAAAACGAAAACACGTTGCTTTTCTCCAAAACCATTTTTCCTGTGATTCTCTCAGTCCATTGCATACGAATTCCATACCACTTTGTGCGGATATGACTGGATGAAACCAGAAATATCCGGTTTTGTTTTGGTTAATTGAATCCCAGATATTGCTACAGCCTCTGTGTTTGTGTTTTCTAGATATTATCAACGGACTTTATTGTTTTGAAGTTTTGTTATCGGGGAACATTTAATTTTGTGCTGGAAACACTAATTGGTTCTACATGGAGACACCAGCTCTACACATTCGTATTTTCTAGGCAGAAAGCTAGAGGAACTGCGGCAAACAAACATGATATTTCTGTTTGTATAGATGATATTTTATGCACTTGCAAAACGAAAATACGTTGCTTTTCTCCAAAATCGTTTTTACTGTGATTTTCTTGGAACATTGCATACGAATTCCACAGCAGTTTGTCCGCATATGACTGGAAGTAACCGGAAATATCCGGTTTTGTTTTGGCTAACTCAATCCCAGATATTGCTACTGCCTCTGTGTTTGTGTTTTCTGGATATTATCCACGGACTTTATTGTTTAGAATGTTTTTTTATCAGGGAACATTTAATTTTGTGCTTGGAAACACTAATTGGTTCCACATGGAGACACCAGCTCTACACATTCGTATTTTCTAGGTAGAAAGCAAGAGGAACTGCTACAAACAAACATTATATTTCTGTTTGTATCGATGATATTTTATGCACTTGCCTAACGAGAAGACTTTGCTTTTCTCCAAAACCATTTTTAATGTGATTTTCTCGGTTCCTTGCATACGAATTCCAAACCAGTTTATTCGGATATGACTGGATGAAAACCGAAATATTTAGTTGTGTTTTGGCTAACTTTATCCGAAATATTGTGAAAGCCTCTGTGTTTGTGTTTTCTGGATATTATCGATGGACTTTATTGTTTTGAATGTTTTTTTATCAGGGAACATTTAATTTTGTGCTTGGAATCACTGATTGCTTCCACATGGAGACACCAGCTCTACACATTCGTATTTTCTAGGGAGAAAGCTAGAGGAACTGTGGCAAACAAACATGATATTTCTGTTTGTATCGAAGACATTTTATGCACTTGCCTAACCAAAAGACTTTGCTTTTCTCCAAAACCATTTTTACTGCCATTCTCTCAGTCCATTGCATTCGAATTCCACACCACTTTGTCAGGATATGACTGGATGAAACCAGAAATATCCGGTTGTGTTTTGGCTAACTCAATCCGAAATATTGTGAAAGCCTCTGTGTTTGTTTATTCTGGATATTATCGATGGACTTGATTGTTTTGAATGTTTTTATCAGGGAACATTTAATTTTGTAGCGTTGAAACCCTAATTGGTTCATCAAGGGGACACCAGCTCTACACATTCGTATTTTCTAATGAGAAAGCTAGAGGAACTTCGGCAAACATGATATTTCTGTTAGTATAGATGACATTTTATGCACTTTCCTAACGAAAAGACTTAGCTTTTCTCCAACACCCTTTGTACTGTGATTTCTTGGTCCATTGCATACGAATTCCACAACACTTTGTCCAGATATGACTGGATGAAACCAGATATATCCGGTTGTGTTTTGTCTAACTCAATCCGAAATACTGTGAAAGCCTCTCTGTTTGTGTTTTCTGGATATTATCCATGGACTTTATTGTTTTGAATGTTTTTATCAGGGAACATTTAATTTTGTACCGTTGAAACAATAATTGGTTCATCAAGGGGACACCAGCTCTACACATTCGTATTTTCTAAGGAGAAAGCTAGAGGAACTTTGGCAAACAAACATGATATTTCTGTTTGTATAGATGACAATTTATGCACTTGCCTAAAGAAAAGACTTTGCTTTTCTCCAACACCCTTTGTACTGTGATTTCTTGGTCCATTGCATACGAATTCCACAACACTTTGTCCAGTTATGACTGGATGAAACCACATATATCCGGTTGTGTTTTGTCTAACTCAACCTGAAATATTGTTAAAGTCTCTGTGTTTGTGTTTTCTGGATATTATCCATGGACTTTATTGTTTTGAATGTTTTTATCAGGGAACATTTAATTTTGTACCGTTGAAACACTTATTGGTTTATCATGGGAACACCAGCTCTACACGTTTGAATATTCTAGGGAGAATGCTAGAGCTACTGAGGCAAACAAACATGATATTTCGGTTTGTATAGATGACATTTTATGCACTTGCCTAATGAAAAGACTTTGCTTTTCTCCAAAACCTTTTTTACTGTGATTTTCTCGGTCCATTGCATACGAATTCCACACCACTTTGTCCGGATATGACTGGATGTAACTGGAAATATCCGGTTTTGTTTTGGCTAACTCAATCCCAGATATTGCTACAGCCTCTGTGTTTGAGTTTTCCAGATATTATGAATGGACTTTATTGTTTTGAATGTTTGTTATCAGGGAACATTTAATTTTGGGTTTGGCTACAGTAATGGGTTCCATATGGAGACACAAGCTCTACATATTCGTATTTTCTAGGGAGAAAGCTACAGGAACTGTGGCAAACAAAGATGATATTTCTGTTTGTATCGATGACATTTTATGCACTTGCCTAACGAAAAGACTTTGCTTTTCTCCAAAACCATTTTTACTGTGATTCTATCAGTCCACTCTATACGAATTCCACACCACTTTGTCCAGATATGAACGTTTGAAACCAGAAATAGCCGGTTGTGTTTTGGCTAACTCAATCCGAAATATTGTGAAAGCCTCTGTGTTTGTGTTTTCTGGATATTATCGATGGACTTTATTGTTTTGAATTGTTTTTATCAGGGAACATTTAATTTTCTACCATTGAAACACTAATTGGTTCATCAAGGGGACTCCAACTCTACACATTTGTATTTTCTAGGGAGAATACTATACGAACTCTGGCGAACAAACATGATATTTCTGTTGTATAGATGACATTTTATGCACTTGCAAAACGAAAACACGTTGCTTTTCTCCAAAACCATTTTTCCTGTGATTCTCTCAGTCCATTGCATACGAATTCCATACCACTTTGTGCGGATATGACTGGATGAAACCAGAAATATCCGGTTTTGTTTTGGTTAATTGAATCCCAGATATTGCTACAGCCTCTGTGTTTGTGTTTTCTAGATATTATCAACGGACTTTATTGTTTTGAAGTTTTGTTATCGGGGAACATTTAATTTTGTGCTGGAAACACTAATTGGTTCTACATGGAGACACCAGCTCTACACATTCGTATTTTCTAGGCAGAAAGCTAGAGGAACTGCGGCAAACAAACATGATATTTCTGTTTGTATAGATGATATTTTATGCACTTGCAAAACGAAAATACGTTGCTTTTCTCCAAAATCGTTTTTACTGTGATTATCTCGGAACATTGCATACGAATTCCACAGCAGTTTGTCCGCATATGACTGGAAGTAACCGGAAATATCCGGTTTTGTTTTGGCTAACTCAATCCCAGATATTGCTACTGCCTCTGTGTTTGTGTTTTCTGGATATTATCCACGGACTTTATTGTTTAGAATGTTTTTTATCAGGGAACATTTAATTTTGTGCTTGGAAACACTAATTGGTTCCACATGGAGACACCAGCTCTACACATTCGTATTTTCTAGGTAGAAAGCAAGAGGAACTGCTACAAACAAACATTATATTTCTGTTTGTATCGATGATATTTTATGCACTTGCCTAACGAGAAGACTTTGCTTTTCTCCAAAACCATTTTTAATGTGATTTTCTCGGTTCCTTGCATACGAATTCCAAACCAGTTTATTCGGATATGACTGGATGAAAACCGAAATATTTAGTTGTGTTTTGGCTAACTTTATCCGAAATATTGTGAAATCCTCTGTGTTTGTGTTTTCTGGATATTATCGATGGACTTTATTGTTTTGAATGTTTTTTTTATCAGGGAACATTTAATTTTGTGCTTGGAATCACTGATTGCTTCCACATGGAGACACCAGCTCTACACATTCGTATTTTCTAGGGAGAAAGCTAGAGGAACTGTGGCAAACAAACATGATATTTCTGTTTGTATCGAAGACATTTTATGCACTTGCCTAACCAAAAGACTTTGCTTTTCTCCAAAACCATTTTTACTGCCATTCTCTCAGTCCATTGCATTCGAATTCCACACCACTTTGTCAGGATATGACTGGATGAAACCAGAAATATCCGGTTGTGTTTTGGCTAACTCAATCCGAAATATTGTGAAAGCCTCTGTGTTTGTTTATTCTGGATATTATCGATGGACTTGATTGTTTTGAATGTTTTTATCAGGGAACATTTAATTTTGTAGCGTTGAAACACTAATTGGTTCATCAAGGGGACACCAGCTCTACACATTCGTATTTTCTAATGAGAAAGCTAGAGGAACTTCGGCAAACATGATATTTCTGTTAGTATAGATGACATTTTATGCACTTTCCTAACGAAAAGACTTAGCTTTTCTCCAACACCCTTTGTACTGTGATTTCTTGGTCCATTGCATACGAATTCCACAACACTTTGTCCAGATATGACTGGATGAAACCAGATATATCCGGTTGTGTTTTGTCTAACTCAATCCGAAATACTGTGAAAGCCTCTCTGTTTGTGTTTTCTGGATATTATCCATGGACTTTATTGTTTTGAATGTTTTTATCAGGGAACATTTAATTTTGAACCGTTGAAACAATAATTGGTTCATCAAGGGGACACCAGCTCTACACATTCGTATTTTCTAAGGAGAAAGCTAGAGGAACTTTGGCAAACAAACATGATATTTCTGTTTGTATAGATGACAATTTATGCACTTGCCTAAAGAAAAGACTTTGCTTTTCTCCAACACCCTTTGTACTGTGATTTCTTGGTCCATTGCATACGAATTCCACAACACTTTGTCCAGTTATGACTGGATGAAACCACATATATCCGGTTGTGTTTTGTCTAACTCAACCTGAAATATTGTTAAAGTCTCTGTGTTTGTGTTTTCTGGATATTATCCATGGACTTTATTGTTTTGAATGTTTTTATCAGGGAACATTTAATTTTGTACCGTTGAAACACTTATTGGTTTATCATGGGAACACCAGCTCTACACGTTTGAATATTCTAGGGAGAATGCTAGAGCTACTGAGGCAAACAAACATGATATTTCGGTTTGTATAGATGACATTTTATGCACTTGCCTAATGAAAAGACTTTGCTTTTCTCCAAAACCTTTTTTACTGTGATTTTCTCGGTCCATTGCATACGAATTCCACACCACTTTGTCCGGATATGACTGGATGTAACTGGAAATATCCGGTTTTGTTTTGGCTAACTCAATCCCAGATATTGCTACAGCCTCTGTGTTTGAGTTTTCCAGATATTATGAATGGACTTTATTGTTTTGAATGTTTGTTATCAGGGAACATTTAATTTTGGGTTTGGCTACAGTAATGGGTTCCATATGGAGACACAAGCTCTACATATTCGTATTTTCTAGGGAGAAAGCTACAGGAACTGTGGCAAACAAAGATGATATTTCTGTTTGTATCGATGACATTTTATGCACTTGCCTAACGAAAAGACTTTGCTTTTCTCCAAAACCATTTTTACTGTGATTCTATCAGTCCACTCTATACGAATTCCACACCACTTTGTCCAGATATGAACGTTTGAAACCAGAAATAGCCGGTTGTGTTTTGGCTAACTCAATCCGAAATATTGTGAAAGCCTCTGTGTTTGTGTTTTCTGGATATTATCGATGGACTTTATTGTTTTGAATTGTTTTTATCAGGGAACATTTAATTTTCTACCATTGAAACACTAATTGGTTCATCAAGGGGACTCCAACTCTACACATTTGTATTTTCTAGGGAGAATACTATACGAACTCTGGCGAACAAACATGATATTTCTGTTGTATAGATGACATTTTATGCACTTGCAAAACGAAAACACGTTGCTTTTCTCCAAAACCATTTTTCCTGTGATTCTCTCAGTCCATTGCATACGAATTCCATACCACTTTGTGCGGATATGACTGGATGAAACCAGAAATATCCGGTTTTGTTTTGGTTAATTGAATCCCAGATATTGCTACAGCCTCTGTGTTTGTGTTTTCTAGATATTATCAACGGACTTTATTGTTTTGAAGTTTTGTTATCGGGGAACATTTAATTTTGTGCTGGAAACACTAATTGGTTCTACATGGAGACACCAGCTCTACACATTCGTATTTTCTAGGCAGAAAGCTAGAGGAACTGCGGCAAACAAACATGATATTTCTGTTTGTATAGATGATATTTTATGCACTTGCAAAACGAAAATACGTTGCTTTTCTCCAAAATCGTTTTTACTGTGATTTTCTCGGAACATTGCATACGAATTCCACAGCAGTTTGTCCGCATATGACTGGAAGTAACCGGAAATATCCGGTTTTGTTTTGGCTAACTCAATCCCAGATATTGCTACTGCCTCTGTGTTTGTGTTTTCTGGATATTATCCACGGACTTTATTGTTTAGAATGTTTTTTATCAGGGAACATTTAATTTTGTGCTTGGAAACACTAATTGGTTCCACATGGAGACACCAGCTCTACACATTCGTATTTTCTAGGTAGAAAGCAAGAGGAACTGCTACAAACAAACATTATATTTCTGTTTGTATCGATGATATTTTATGCACTTGCCTAACGAGAAGACTTTGCTTTTCTCCAAAACCATTTTTAATGTGATTTTCTCGGTTCCTTGCATACGAATTCCAAACCAGTTTATTCGGATATGACTGGATGAAAACCGAAATATTTAGTTGTGTTTTGGCTAACTTTATCCGAAATATTGTGAAATCCTCTGTGTTTGTGTTTTCTGGATATTATCGATGGACTTTATTGTTTTGAATGTTTTTTTTATCAGGGAACATTTAATTTTGTGCTTGGAATCACTGATTGCTTCCACATGGAGACACCAGCTCTACACATTCGTATTTTCTAGGGAGAAAGCTAGAGGAACTGTGGCAAACAAACATGATATTTCTGTTTGTATCGAAGACATTTTATGCACTTGCCTAACCAAAAGACTTTGCTTTTCTCCAAAACCATTTTTACTGCCATTCTCTCAGTCCATTGCATTCGAATTCCACACCACTTTGTCAGGATATGACTGGATGAAACCAGAAATATCCGGTTGTGTTTTGGCTAACTCAATCCGAAATATTGTGAAAGCCTCTGTGTTTGTTTATTCTGGATATTATCGATGGACTTGATTGTTTTGAATGTTTTTATCAGGGAACATTTAATTTTGTAGCGTTGAAACACTAATTGGTTCATCAAGGGGACACCAGCTCTACACATTCGTATTTTCTAATGAGAAAGCTAGAGGAACTTTGGCAAACATGATATTTCTGTTAGTATAGATGACATTTTATGCACTTTCCTAACGAAAAGACTTAGCTTTTCTCCAACACCCTTTGTACTGTGATTTCTTGGTCCATTGCATACGAATTCCACAACACTTTGTCCAGATATGACTGGATGAAACCAGATATATCCGGTTGTGTTTTGTCTAACTCAATCCGAAATACTGTGAAAGCCTCTCTGTTTGTGTTTTCTGGATATTATCCATGGACTTTATTGTTTTGAATGTTTTTATCAGGGAACATTTAATTTTGTACCGTTGAAACAATAATTGGTTCATCAAGGGGACACCAGCTCTACACATTCGTATTTTCTAAGGAGAAAGCTAGAGGAACTTTGGCAAACAAACATGATATTTCTGTTTGTATAGATGACAATTTATGCACTTGCCTAAAGAAAAGACTTTGCTTTTCTCCAACACCCTTTGTACTGTGATTTCTTGGTCCATTGCATACGAATTCCACAACACTTTGTCCAGTTATGACTGGATGAAACCACATATATCCGGTTGTGTTTTGTCTAACTCAACCTGAAATATTGTTAAAGTCTCTGTGTTTGTGTTTTCTGGATATTATCCATGGACTTTATTGTTTTGAATGTTTTTATCAGGGAACATTTAATTTTGTACCGTTGAAACACTTATTGGTTTATCATGGGAACACCAGCTCTACACGTTTGAATATTCTAGGGAGAATGCTAGAGCTACTGAGGCAAACAAACATGATATTTCGGTTTGTATAGATGACATTTTATGCACTTGCCTAATGAAAAGACTTTGCTTTTCTCCAAAACCTTTTTTACTGTGATTTTCTCGGTCCATTGCATACGAATTCCACACCACTTTGTCCGGATATGACTGGATGTAACTGGAAATATCCGGTTTTGTTTTGGCTAACTCAATCCCAGATATTGCTACAGCCTCTGTGTTTGAGTTTTCCAGATATTATGAATGGACTTTATTGTTTTGAATGTTTGTTATCAGGGAACATTTAATTTTGGGTTTGGCTACAGTAATGGGTTCCATATGGAGACACAAGCTCTACATATTCGTATTTTCTAGGGAGAAAGCTACAGGAACTGTGGCAAACAAAGATGATATTTCTGTTTGTATCGATGACATTTTATGCACTTGCCTAACGAAAAGACTTTGCTTTTCTCCAAAACCATTTTTACTGTGATTCTATCAGTCCACTCTATACGAATTCCACACCACTTTGTCCAGATATGAACGTTTGAAACCAGAAATAGCCGGTTGTGTTTTGGCTAACTCAATCCGAAATATTGTGAAAGCCTCTGTGTTTGTGTTTTCTGGATATTATCGATGGACTTTATTGTTTTGAATTGTTTTTATCAGGGAACATTTAATTTTCTACCATTGAAACACTAATTGGTTCATCAAGGGGACTCCAACTCTACACATTTGTATTTTCTAGGGAGAATACTATACGAACTCTGGCGAACAAACATGATATTTCTGTTGTATAGATGACATTTTATGCACTTGCAAAACGAAAACACGTTGCTTTTCTCCAAAACCATTTTTCCTGTGATTCTCTCAGTCCATTGCATACGAATTCCATACCACTTTGTGCGGATATGACTGGATGAAACCAGAAATATCCGGTTTTGTTTTGGTTAATTGAATCCCAGATATTGCTACAGCCTCTGTGTTTGTGTTTTCTAGATATTATCAACGGACTTTATTGTTTTGAAGTTTTGTTATCGGGGAACATTTAATTTTGTGCTGGAAACACTAATTGGTTCTACATGGAGACACCAGCTCTACACATTCGTATTTTCTAGGCAGAAAGCTAGAGGAACTGCGGCAAACAAACATGATATTTCTGTTTGTATAGATGATATTTTATGCACTTGCAAAACGAAAATACGTTGCTTTTCTCCAAAATCGTTTTTACTGTGATTTTCTCGGAACATTGCATACGAATTCCACAGCAGTTTGTCCGCATATGACTGGAAGTAACCGGAAATATCCGGTTTTGTTTTGGCTAACTCAATCCCAGATATTGCTACTGCCTCTGTGTTTGTGTTTTCTGGATATTATCCACGGACTTTATTGTTTAGAATGTTTTTTATCAGGGAACATTTAATTTTGTGCTTGGAAACACTAATTGGTTCCACATGGAGACACCAGCTCTACACATTCGTATTTTCTAGGTAGAAAGCAAGAGGAACTGCTACAAACAAACATTATATTTCTGTTTGTATCGATGATATTTTATGCACTTGCCTAACGAGAAGACTTTGCTTTTCTCCAAAACCATTTTTAATGTGATTTTCTCGGTTCCTTGCATACGAATTCCAAACCAGTTTATTCGGATATGACTGGATGAAAACCGAAATATTTAGTTGTGTTTTGGCTAACTTTATCCGAAATATTGTGAAATCCTCTGTGTTTGTGTTTTCTGGATATTATCGATGGACTTTATTGTTTTGAATGTTTTTTTTATCAGGGAACATTTAATTTTGTGCTTGGAATCACTGATTGCTTCCACATGGAGACACCAGCTCTACACATTCGTATTTTCTAGGGAGAAAGCTAGAGGAACTGTGGCAAACAAACATGATATTTCTGTTTGTATCGAAGACATTTTATGCACTTGCCTAACCAAAAGACTTTGCTTTTCTCCAAAACCATTTTTACTGCCATTCTCTCAGTCCATTGCATTCGAATTCCACACCACTTTGTCAGGATATGACTGGATGAAACCAGAAATATCCGGTTGTGTTTTGGCTAACTCAATCCGAAATATTGTGAAAGCCTCTGTGTTTGTTTATTCTGGATATTATCGATGGACTTGATTGTTTTGAATGTTTTTATCAGGGAACATTTAATTTTGTAGCGTTGAAACACTAATTGGTTCATCAAGGGGACACCAGCTCTACACATTCGTATTTTCTAATGAGAAAGCTAGAGGAACTTTGGCAAACATGATATTTCTGTTAGTATAGATGACATTTTATGCACTTTCCTAACGAAAAGACTTAGCTTTTCTCCAACACCCTTTGTACTGTGATTTCTTGGTCCATTGCATACGAATTCCACAACACTTTGTCCAGATATGACTGGATGAAACCAGATATATCCGGTTGTGTTTTGTCTAACTCAATCCGAAATACTGTGAAAGCCTCTCTGTTTGTGTTTTCTGGATATTATCCATGGACTTTATTGTTTTGAATGTTTTTATCAGGGAACATTTAATTTTGTACCGTTGAAACAATAATTGGTTCATCAAGGGGACACCAGCTCTACACATTCGTATTTTCTAAGGAGAAAGCTAGAGGAACTTTGGCAAACAAACATGATATTTCTGTTTGTATAGATGACAATTTATGCACTTGCCTAAAGAAAAGACTTTGCTTTTCTCCAACACCCTTTGTACTGTGATTTCTTGGTCCATTGCATACGAATTCCACAACACTTTGTCCAGTTATGACTGGATGAAACCACATATATCCGGTTGTGTTTTGTCTAACTCAACCTGAAATATTGTTAAAGTCTCTGTGTTTGTGTTTTCTGGATATTATCCATGGACTTTATTGTTTTGAATGTTTTTATCAGGGAACATTTAATTTTGTACCGTTGAAACACTTATTGGTTTATCATGGGAACACCAGCTCTACACGTTTGAATATTCTAGGGAGAATGCTAGAGCTACTGAGGCAAACAAACATGATATTTCGGTTTGTATAGATGACATTTTATGCACTTGCCTAATGAAAAGACTTTGCTTTTCTCCAAAACCTTTTTTACTGTGATTTTCTCGGTCCATTGCATACGAATTCCACACCACTTTGTCCGGATATGACTGGATGTAACTGGAAATATCCGGTTTTGTTTTGGCTAACTCAATCCCAGATATTGCTACAGCCTCTGTGTTTGAGTTTTCCAGATATTATGAATGGACTTTATTGTTTTGAATGTTTGTTATCAGGGAACATTTAATTTTGGGTTTGGCTACAGTAATGGGTTCCATATGGAGACACAAGCTCTACATATTCGTATTTTCTAGGGAGAAAGCTACAGGAACTGTGGCAAACAAAGATGATATTTCTGTTTGTATCGATGACATTTTATGCACTTGCCTAACGAAAAGACTTTGCTTTTCTCCAAAACCATTTTTACTGTGATTCTATCAGTCCACTCTATACGAATTCCACACCACTTTGTCCAGATATGAACGTTTGAAACCAGAAATAGCCGGTTGTGTTTTGGCTAACTCAATCCGAAATATTGTGAAAGCCTCTGTGTTTGTTTATTCTGGATATTATCGATGGACTTGATTGTTTTGAATGTTTTTATCAGGGAACATTTAATTTTGTAGCGTTGAAACCCTAATTGGTTCATCAAGGGGACACCAGCTCTACACATTCGTATTTTCTAATGAGAAAGCTAGAGGAACTTCGGCAAACATGATATTTCTGTTAGTATAGATGACATTTTATGCACTTTCCTAACGAAAAGACTTAGCTTTTCTCCAACACCCTTTGTACTGTGATTTCTTGGTCCATTGCATACGAATTCCACAACACTTTGTCCAGATATGACTGGATGAAACCAGATATATCCGGTTGTGTTTTGTCTAACTCAATCCGAAATACTGTGAAAGCCTCTCTGTTTGTGTTTTCTGGATATTATCCATGGACTTTATTGTTTTGAATGTTTTTATCAGGGAACATTTAATTTTGTACCGTTGAAACAATAATTGGTTCATCAAGGGGACACCAGCTCTACACATTCGTATTTTCTAAGGAGAAAGCTAGAGGAACTTTGGCAAACAAACATGATATTTCTGTTTGTATAGATGACAATTTATGCACTTGCCTAAAGAAAAGACTTTGCTTTTCTCCAACACCCTTTGTACTGTGATTTCTTGGTCCATTGCATACGAATTCCACAACACTTTGTCCAGTTATGACTGGATGAAACCACATATATCCGGTTGTGTTTTGTCTAACTCAACCTGAAATATTGTGAAAGTCTCTGTGTTTGTGTTTTCTGGATATTATCCATGGACTTTATTGTTTTGAATGTTTTTATCAGGGAACATTTAATTTTGTACCGTTGAAACACTTATTGGTTTATCATGGGAACACCAGCTCTACACGTTTGAATATTCTAGGGAGAATGCTAGAGCTACTGAGGCAAACAAACATGATATTTCGGTTTGTATAGATGACATTTTATGCACTTGCCTAATGAAAAGACTTTGCTTTTCTCCAAAACCTTTTTTACTGTGATTTTCTCGGTCCATTGCATACGAATTCCACACCACTTTGTCCGGATATGACTGGATGTAACTGGAAATATCCGGTTTTGTTTTGGCTAACTCAATCCCAGATATTGCTACAGCCTCTGTGTTTGAGTTTTCCAGATATTATGAATGGACTTTATTGTTTTGAATGTTTGTTATCAGGGAACATTTAATTTTGGGTTTGGCTACAGTAATGGGTTCCATATGGAGACACAAGCTCTACATATTCGTATTTTCTAGGGAGAAAGCTACAGGACCTGTGGCAAACAAAGATGATATTTCTGTTTGTATCGATGACATTTTATGCACTTGCCTAACGAAAAGACTTTGCTTTTCTCCAAAACCATTTTTACTGTGATTCTATCAGTCCACTCTATACGAATTCCACACCACTTTGTCCAGATATGAACGTTTGAAACCAGAAATAGCCGGTTGTGTTTTGGCTAACTCAATCCGAAATATTGTGAAAGCCTCTGTGTTTGTGTTTTCTGGATATTATCGATGGACTTTATTGTTTTGAATGTTTTTATCAGGGAACATTTAATTTTCTACCATTGAAACACTAATTGGTTCATCAAGGGGACTCCAACTCTACACATTTGTATTTTCTAGGGAGAATACTATACGAACTCTGGCGAACAAACATGATATTTCTGTTGTATAGATGACATTTTATGCACTTGCAAAACGAAAACACGTTGCTTTTCTCCAAAACCATTTTTCCTGTGATTCTCTCAGTCCATTGCATACGAATTCCATACCACTTTGTGCGGATATGACTGGATGAAACCAGAAATATCCGGTTTTGTTTTGGTTAATTGAATCCCAGATATTGCTACAGCCTCTGTGTTTGTGTTTTCTAGATATTATCAACGGACTTTATTGTTTTGAAGTTTTGTTATCGGGGAACATTTAATTTTGTGCTGGAAACACTAATTGGTTCTACATGGAGACACCAGCTCTACACATTCGTATTTTCTAGGCAGAAAGCTAGAGGAACTGCGGCAAACAAACATGATATTTCTGTTTGTATAGATGATATTTTATGCACTTGCAAAACGAAAATACGTTGCTTTTCTCCAAAATCGTTTTTACTGTGATTTTCTCGGAACATTGCATACGAATTCCACAGCATTTTGTCCGCATGTGACTGGAAGTAACCGGAAATATCCGGTTTTATTTTGGCTAACTCAAACCCAGAAATTGCTACAGCCTCTGTGTTGTGTATTCCTGATATTATCCACGGATATATTGTTTTGAATGTTTTTTATCAGGAAACATTTAATTTTATGCTTGGAAACACTAATTGGTTCTACATGGAGTCACCAGCTCTACACATTCGTATTTTCTAGGGAGAAAGCTAGAGGAACTGCGACAAATAATCATGATATTTCTGTTTGTATAGATGACATTTTATGCACTTGCCTAACAAAAAGACTTTGCTTTTCTCCAAAACCATTTGTACTGTGATTTTCTCGGTCCATTGCATACGAATTCCACACCACTTTGTCCGGAAATGACTGGATGAAACCAAAAATATCCAGTTGTGTTTTGGCTAACTCAATCGGAAATATTGTGAAAGCCTCTGTGTTTGTTTATTCTGGATATTATCGATGGACTTGATTGTTTTGAATGTTTTTATCAGGGAATATTTAATTTTGTAGCGTTGAAACCCTAATTGGTTCATCAAGGGGACACCAGCTCTACACATTCGTATTTTCTAATGAGAAAGCTAGAGGAACTTCGGCAAACATGATATTTCTGTTAGTATAGATGACATTTTATGCACTTTCCTAACGAAAAGACTTAGCTTTTCTCCAACACCCTTTGTACTGTGATTTCTTGGTCCATTGCATACGAATTCCACAACACTTTGTCCAGATATGACTGGATGAAACCAGATATATCCGGTTGTGTTTTGTCTAACTCAATCCGAAATACTGTGAAAGCCTCTCTGTTTGTGTTTTCTGGATATTATCCATGGACTTTATTGTTTTGAATGTTTTTATCAGGGAACATTTAATTTTGTACCGTTGAAACAATAATTGGTTCATCAAGGGGACACCAGCTCTACACATTCGTATTTTCTAAGGAGAAAGCTAGAGGAACTTTGGCAAACATACATGATATTTCTGTTTGTATAGATGACAATTTATGCACTTGCCTAAAGAAAAGACTTTGCTTTTCTCCAACACCCTTTGTACTGTGATTTCTTGGTCCATTGCATACGAATTCCACAACACTTTGTCCAGTTATGACTGGATGAAACCACATATATCCGGTTGTGTTTTGTCTAACTCAACCTGAAATATTGTTAAAGTCTCTGTGTTTGTGTTTTCTGGATATTATCCATGGACTTTATTGTTTTGAATGTTTTTATCAGGGAACATTTAATTTTGTACCGTTGAAACACTTATTGGTTTATCATGGGAACACCAGCTCTACACGTTTGAATATTCTAGGGAGAATGCTAGAGCTACTGAGGCAAACAAACATGATATTTCGGTTTGTATAGATGACATTTTATGCACTTGCCTAATGAAAAGACTTTGCTTTTCTCCAAAACCTTTTTTACTGTGATTTTCTCGGTCCATTGCATACGAATTCCACACCACTTTGTCCGGATATGACTGGATGTAACTGGAAATATCCGGTTTTGTTTTGGCTAACTCAATCCCAGATATTGCTACAGCCTCTGTGTTTGAGTTTTCCAGATATTATCAATGGACTTTATTGTTTTGAATGTTTGTTATCAGGGAACATTTAATTTTGGGTTTGGCTACAGTAATGGGTTCCATATGGAGACACAAGCTCTACATATTCGTATTTTCTAGGGAGAAAGCTACAGGAACTGTGGCAAACAAAGATGATATTTCTGTTTGTATCGATGACATTTTATGCACTTGCCTAACGAAAAGACTTTGCTTTTCTCCAAAACCATTTTTACTGTGATTCTATCAGTCCACTCTATACGAATTCCACACCACTTTGTCCAGATATGAACGTTTGAAACCAGAAATAGCCGGTTGTGTTTTGGCTAACTCAATCCGAAATATTGTGAAAGCCTCTGTGTTTGTGTTTTCTGGATATTATCGATGGACTTTATTGTTTTGAATTGTTTTTATCAGGGAACATTTAATTTTCTACCATTGAAACACTAATTGGTTCATCAAGGGGACTCCAACTCTACACATTTGTATTTTCTAGGGAGAATACTATACGAACTCTGGCGAACAAACATGATATTTCTGTTGTATAGATGACATTTTATGCACTTGCAAAACGAAAACACGTTGCTTTTCTCCAAAACCATTTTTCCTGTGATTCTCTCAGTCCATTGCATACGAATTCCATACCACTTTGTGCGGATATGACTGGATGAAACCAGAAATATCCGGTTTTGTTTTGGTTAATTGAATCCCAGATATTGCTACAGCCTCTGTGTTTGTGTTTTCTAGATATTATCAACGGACTTTATTGTTTTGAAGTTTTGTTATCGGGGAACATTTAATTTTGTGCTGGAAACACTAATTGGTTCTACATGGAGACACCAGCTCTACACATTCGTATTTTCTAGGCAGAAAGCTAGAGGAACTGCGGCAAACAAACATGATATTTCTGTTTGTATAGATGATATTTTATGCACTTGCAAAACGAAAATACGTTGCTTTTCTCCAAAATCGTTTTTACTGTGATTTTCTCGGAACATTGCATACGAATTCCACAGCAGTTTGTCCGCATATGACTGGAAGTAACCGGAAATATCCGGTTTTGTTTTGGCTAACTCAATCCCAGATATTGCTACTGCCTCTGTGTTTGTGTTTTCTGGATATTATCCACGGACTTTATTGTTTAGAATGTTTTTTATCAGGGAACATTTAATTTTGTGCTTGGAAACACTAATTGGTTCCACATGGAGACACCAGCTCTACACATTCGTATTTTCTAGGTAGAAAGCAAGAGGAACTGCTACAAACAAACATTATATTTCTGTTTGTATCGATGATATTTTATGCACTTGCCTAACGAGAAGACTTTGCTTTTCTCCAAAACCATTTTTAATGTGATTTTCTCGGTTCCTTGCATACGAATTCCAAACCAGTTTATTCGGATATGACTGGATGAAAACCGAAATATTTAGTTGTGTTTTGGCTAACTTTATCCGAAATATTGTGAAAGCCTCTGTGTTTGTGTTTTCTGGATATTATCGATGGACTTTATTGTTTTGAATGTTTTTTTATCAGGGAACATTTAATTTTGTGCTTGGAATCACTGATTGCTTCCACATGGAGACACCAGCTCTACACATTCGTATTTTCTAGGGAGAAAGCTAGAGGAACTGTGGCAAACAAACATGATATTTCTGTTTGTATCGAAGACATTTTATGCACTTGCCTAACCAAAAGACTTTGCTTTTCTCCAAAACCATTTTTACTGCCATTCTCTCAGTCCATTGCATTCGAATTCCACACCACTTTGTCAGGATATGACTGGATGAAACCAGAAATATCCGGTTGTGTTTTGGCTAACTCAATCCGAAATATTGTGAAAGCCTCTGTGTTTGTTTATTCTGGATATTATCGATGGACTTGATTGTTTTGAATGTTTTTATCAGGGAACATTTAATTTTGTAGCGTTGAAACCCTAATTGGTTCATCAAGGGGACACCAGCTCTACACATTCGTATTTTCTAATGAGAAAGCTAGAGGAACTTCGGCAAACATGATATTTCTGTTAGTATAGATGACATTTTATGCACTTTCCTAACGAAAAGACTTAGCTTTTCTCCAACACCCTTTGTACTGTGATTTCTTGGTCCATTGCATACGAATTCCACAACACTTTGTCCAGATATGACTGGATGAAACCAGATATATCCGGTTGTGTTTTGTCTAACTCAATCCGAAATACTGTGAAAGCCTCTCTGTTTGTGTTTTCTGGATATTATCCATGGACTTTATTGTTTTGAATGTTTTTATCAGGGAACATTTAATTTTGTACCGTTGAAACAATAATTGGTTCATCAAGGGGACACCAGCTCTACACATTCGTATTTTCTAAGGAGAAAGCTAGAGGAACTTTGGCAAACAAACATGATATTTCTGTTTGTATAGATGACAATTTATGCACTTGCCTAAAGAAAAGACTTTGCTTTTCTCCAACACCCTTTGTACTGTGATTTCTTGGTCCATTGCATACGAATTCCACAACACTTTGTCCAGTTATGACTGGATGAAACCACATATATCCGGTTGTGTTTTGTCTAACTGAACCTGAAATATTGTTAAAGTCTCTGTGTTTGTGTTTTCTGGATATTATCCGTGGACTTTATTGTTTTGAATGTTTTTATCAGGGAACATTTAATTTTGTACCGTTGAAACACTTATTGGTTTATCATGGGAACACCAGCTCTACACGTTTGAATATTCTAGGGAGAATGCTAGAGCTACTGAGGCAAACAAACATGATATTTCGGTTTGTATAGATGACATTTTATGCACTTGCCTAATGAAAAGACTTTGCTTTTCTCCAAAACCTTTTTTACTGTGATTTTCTCGGTCCATTGCAAACGAATTCCACACCACTTTGTCTGGATATGACTGGATGTAACTGGAAATATCCGGTTTTGTTTTGGCTAACTCAATCCCAGATATTGCTACAGCCTCTGTGTTTGAGTTTTCCAGATATTATGAATGGACTTTATTGTTTTGAATGTTTGTTATCAGGGAACATTTAATTTTGGGTTTGGCTACAGTAATGGGTTCCATATGGAGACACAAGCTCTACATATTCGTATTTTCTAGGGAGAAAGCTACAGGAACTGTGGCAAACAAAGATGATATTTCTGTTTGTATCGATGACATTTTATGCACTTGCCTAACGAAAAGACTTTGCTTTTCTCCAAAACCATTTTTACTGTGATTCTATCAGTCCACTCTATACGAATTCCACACCACTTTGTCCAGATATGAACGTTTGAAACCAGAAATAGCCGGTTGTGTTTTGGCTAACTCAATCCGAAATATTGTGAAAGCCTCTGTGTTTGTGTTTTCTGGATATTATCGATGGACTTTATTGTTTTGAATGTTTTTATCAGGGAACATTTAATTTTCTACCATTGAAACACTAATTGGTTCATCAAGGGGACTCCAACTCTACACATTTGTATTTTCTAGGGAGAATACTATACGAACTCTGGCGAACAAACATGATATTTCTGTTGTATAGATGACATTTTATGCACTTGCAAAACGAAAACACGTTGCTTTTCTCCAAAACCATTTTTCCTGTGATTCTCTCAGTCCATTGCATACGAATTCCATACCACTTTGTGCGGATATGACTGGATGAAACCAGAAATATCCGGTTTTGTTTTGGTTAACTGAATCCCAGATATTGCTACAGCCTCTGTGTTTGTGTTTTCTAGATATTATCAACGGACTTTATTGTTTTGAAGTTTTGTTATCGGGGAACATTTAATTTTGTGCTGGAAACACTAATTGGTTCTACATGGAGACACCAGTTCTACACATTCGTATTTTCTAGGCAGAAAGCTAGAGGAACTGCGGCAAACAAACATGATATTTCTGTTTGTATAGATGATATTTTATGCACTTGCAAAACGAAAATACGTTGCTTATCTCCAAAATCGTTTTTACTGTGATTTTCTCGGAACATTGCATACGAATTCCACAGCAGTTTGTCCGCATATGACTGGAAGTAACCGGAAATATCCGG
Organism: Lepus oiostolus; assembly: GCA_036325905.1. Classification (NCBI taxonomy): domain Eukaryota; kingdom Metazoa; phylum Chordata; class Mammalia; order Lagomorpha; family Leporidae; genus Lepus; species Lepus oiostolus. The sequence goes on from CM070804.1 coordinate 1,599,663, forward strand.
TTTTGTTTTGGCTAACTCAATCCCAGATATTGCTACAACCTCTGTGTTGTGTATTCCTGATATTATCCACGGATATATTGTTTTGAATGTTTTTTATCAGGAAACATTTAATTTTATGCTTGGAAACACTAATTGGTTCTACATGGAGACACCAGCTCTACACATTCGTATTTTCTAGGGAGAAAGCTAGAGGAACTGCGACAAATAATCATGATATTTCTGTTTGTATAGATGACATTTTATGCACTTGCCTAACAAAAAGACTTTGCTTTTCTCCAAAACCATTTGTACTGTGATTTTCTCGGTCCATTGCATACGAATTCCACACCACTTTGTCCGGAAATGACTGGATGAAACCAAAAATATCCAGTTGTGTTTTGGCTAACTCAATCGGAAATATTGTGAAAGCCTCTGTGTTTGTTTATTCTGGATATTATCGATGGACTTGATTGTTTTGAATGTTTTTATCAGGGAACATTTAATTTTGTAGCATTGAAACACTAATTGGTTCATCAAGGGGACACCAGCTCTACACATTCGTATTTTCTAATGAGAAAGCTAGAGGAACTTTGGCAAACATGATATTTCTGTTAGTATAGATGACATTTTATGCACTTTCCTAACGAAAAGACTTAGCTTTTCTCCAACACCCTTTGTACTGTGATTTCTTGGTCCATTGCATACGAATTCCACAACACTTTGTCCAGATATGACTGGATGAAACCAGATATATCCGGTTGTGTTTTGTCTAACTCAATCCGAAATACTGTGAAAGCCTCTCTGTTTGTGTTTTCTGGATATTATCCATGGACTTTATTGTTTTGAATGTTTTTATCAGGGAACATTTAATTTTGTACCGTTGAAACAATAATTGGTTCATCAAGGGGACACCAGCTCTACACATTCGTATTTTCTAAGGAGAAAGCTAGAGGAACTTTGGCAAACAAACATGATATTTCTGTTTGTATAGATGACAATTTATGCACTTGCCTAAAGAAAAGACTTTGCTTTTCTCCAACACCGTTTGTACTGTGATTTCTTGGTCCATTGCATACGAATTCCACAACACTTTGTCCAGTTATGACTGGATGAAACCACATATATCCGGTTGTGTTTTGTCTAACTCAACCTGAAATATTGTTAAAGTCTCTGTGTTTGTGTTTTCTGGATATTATCCATGGACTTTATTGTTTAGAATGTTTTTATCAGGGAACATTTAATTTTGTACCGTTGAAACACTTATTGGTTTATCATGGGAACACCAGCTCTACACGTTTGAATATTCTAGGGAGAATGCTAGAGCTACTGAGGCAAACAAACATGATATTTCGGTTTGTATAGATGACATTTTATGCACTTGCCTAATGAAAAGACTTTGCTTTTCTCCAAAACCTTTTTTACTGTGATTTTCTCGGTCCATTGCATACGAATTCCACACCACTTTGTCCGGATATGACTGGATGTAACTGGAAATATCCGGTTTTGTTTTGGCTAACTCAATCCCAGATATTGCTACAGCCTCTGTGTTTGAGTTTTCCAGATATTATGAATGGACTTTATTGTTTTGAATGTTTGTTATCAGGGAACATTTAATTTTGGGTTTGGCTACAGTAATGGGTTCCATATGGAGACACAAGCTCTACATATTCGTATTTTCTAGGGAGAAAGCTACAGGAACTGTGGCAAACAAAGATGATATTTCTGTTTGTATCGATGACATTTTATGCACTTGCCTAACGAAAAGACTTTGCTTTTCTCCAAAACCATTTTTACTGTGATTCTATCAGTCCACTCTATACGAATTCCACACCACTTTGTCCAGATATGAACGTTTGAAACCAGAAATAGCCGGTTGTGTTTTGGCTAACTCAATCCGAAATATTGTGAAAGCCTCTGTGTTTGTGTTTTCTGGATATTATCGATGGACTTTATTGTTTTGAATGTTTTTATCAGGGAACATTTAATTTTCTACCATTGAAACACTAATTGGTTCATCAAGGGGACTCCAACTCTACACATTTGTATTTTCTAGGGAGAATACTATACGAACTCTGGCGAACAAACATGATATTTCTGTTGTATAGATGACATTTTATGCACTTGCAAAACAAAAACACATTGCTTTTCTCCAAAACCATTTTTCCTGTGATTCTCTCAGTCCATTGCATACGAATTCCATACCACTTTGTGCGGATATGACTGGATGAAACCAGAAATATCCGGTTTTGTTTTGGTTAATTGAATCCCAGATATTGCTACAGCCTCTGTGTTTGTGTTTTCTAGATATTATCAACGGACTTTATTGTTTTGAAGTTTTGTTATCGGGGAACATTTAATTTTGTGCTGGAAACACTAATTGGTTCTACATGGAGACACCAGCTCTACATATTCGTATTTTCTAGGCAGAAAGCTAGAGGAACTGCGGCAAACAAACCTGATATTTCTGTTTGTATAGATGATATTTTATGCACTTGCAAAACGAAAATACGTTGCTTTTCTCCAAAATCGTTTTTACTGTGATTTTCTTGGAACATTGCATACGAATTCCACAGCAGTTTGTCCGCATATGACTGGAAGTAACCGGAAATATCCGGTTTTGTTTTGGCTAACTCAATCCCAGATATTGCTACTGCCTCTGTGTTTGTGTTTTCTGGATATTATCCACGGACTTTATTGTTTAGAATGTTTTTTATCAGGGAACATTTAATTTTGTGCTTGGAAACACTAATTGGTTCCACATGGAGACACCAGCTCTACACATTCGTATTTTCTAGGTAGAAAGCAAGAGGAACTGCTACAAACAAACATTATATTTCTGTTTGTATCGATGATATTTTATGCACTTGCCTAATGAGAAGACTTTGCTTTTCTCCAAAACCATTTTTAATGTGATTTTCTCGGTTCCTTGCATACGAATTCCAAACCAGTTTATTCGGATATGACTGGATGAAAACCGAAATATTTAGTTGTGTTTTGGCTAACTTTATCCGAAATATTGTGAAAGCCTCTGTGTTTGTGTTTTCTGGATATTATCGATGGACTTTATTGTTTTGAATGTTTTTTTATCAGGGAACATTTAATTTTGTGCTTGGAATCACTGATTGCTTCCACATGGAGACACCAGCTCTACACATTCGTATTTTCTAGGGAGAAAGCTAGAGGAACTGTGGCAAACAAACATGATATTTCTGTTTGTATCGAAGACATTTTATGCACTTGCCTAACCAAAAGACTTTGCTTTTCTCCAAAACCATTTTTACTGCCATTCTCTCAGTCCATTGCATTCGAATTCCACACCACTTTGTCAGGATATGACTGGATGAAACCAGAAATATCCGGTTGTGTTTTGGCTAACTCAATCCGAAATATTGTGAAAGCCTCTGTGTTTGTTTATTCTGGATATTATCGATGGACTTGATTGTTTTGAATGTTTTTATCAGGGAACATTTAATTTTGTAGCGTTGAAACCCTAATTGGTTCATCAAGGGGACACCAGCTCTACACATTCGTATTTTCTAATGAGAAAGCTAGAGGAACTTCGGCAAACATGATATTTCTGTTAGTATAGATGACATTTTATGCACTTTCCTAACGAAAAGACTTAGCTTTTCTCCAACACCCTTTGTACTGTGATTTCTTGGTCCATTGCATACGAATTCCACAACACTTTGTCCAGATATGACTGGATGAAACCAGATATATCCGGTTGTGTTTTGTCTAACTCAATCCGAAATACTGTGAAAGCCTCTCTGTTTGTGTTTTCTGGATATTATCCATGGACTTTATTGTTTTGAATGTTTTTATCAGGGAACATTTAATTTTGTACCGTTGAAACAATAATTGGTTCATCAAGGGGACACCAGCTCTACACATTCGTATTTTCTAAGGAGAAAGCTAGAGGAACTTTGGCAAACAAACATGATATTTCTGTTTGTATAGATGACAATTTATGCACTTGCCTAAAGAAAAGACTTTGCTTTTCTCCAACACCCTTTGTACTGTGATTTCTTGGTCCATTGCATACGAATTCCACAACACTTTGTCCAGTTATGACTGGATGAAACCACATATATCCGGTTGTGTTTTGTCTAACTCAACCTGAAATATTGTTAAAGTCTCTGTGTTTGTGTTTTCTGGATATTATCCATGGACTTTATTGTTTTGAATGTTTTTATCAGGGAACATTTAATTTTGTACCGTTGAAACACTTATTGGTTTATCATGGGAACACCAGCTCTACACGTTTGAATATTCTAGGGAGAATGCTAGAGCTACTGAGGCAAACAAACATGATATTTCGGTTTGTATAGATGACATTTTATGCACTTGCCTAATGAAAAGACTTTGCTTTTCTCCAAAACCTTTTTTACTGTGATTTTCTCGGTCCATTGCATACGAATTCCACACCACTTTGTCCGGATATGACTGGATGTAACTGGAAATATCCGGTTTTGTTTTGGCTAACTCAATCCCAGATATTGCTACAGCCTCTGTGTTTGAGTTTTCCAGATATTATGAATGGACTTTATTGTTTTGAATGTTTGTTATCAGGGAACATTTAATTTTGGGTTTGGCTACAGTAATGGGTTCCATATGGAGACACAAGCTCTACATATTCGTATTTTCTAGGGAGAAAGCTACAGGAACTGTGGCAAACAAAGATGATATTTCTGTTTGTATCGATGACATTTTATGCACTTGCCTAACGAAAAGACTTTGCTTTTCTCCAAAACCATTTTTACTGTGATTCTATCAGTCCACTCTATACGAATTCCACACCACTTTGTCCAGATATGAACGTTTGAAACCAGAAATAGCCGGTTGTGTTTTGGCTAACTCAATCCGAAATATTGTGAAAGCCTCTGTGTTTGTGTTTTCTGGATATTATCGATGGACTTTATTGTTTTGAATGTTTTTATCAGGGAACATTTAATTTTCTACCATTGAAACACTAATTGGTTCATCAAGGGGACTCCAACTCTACACATTTGTATTTTCTAGGGAGAATACTATACGAACTCTGGCGAACAAACATGATATTTCTGTTGTATAGATGACATTTTATGCACTTGCAAAACGAAAACACGTTGCTTTTCTCCAAAACCATTTTTCCTGTGATTCTCTCAGTCCATTGCATACGAATTCCATACCACTTTGTGCGGATATGACTGGATGAAACCAGAAATATCCGGTTTTGTTTTGGTTAATTGAATCCCAGATATTGCTACAGCCTCTGTGTTTGTGTTTTCTAGATATTATCAACGGACTTTATTGTTTTGAAGTTTTGTTATCGGGGAACATTCAATTTTGTGCTGGAAACACTAATTGGTTCTACATGGAGACACCAGCTCTACACATTCGTATTTTCTAGGCAGAAAGCTAGAGGAACTGCGGCAAACAAACATGATATTTCTGTTTGTATAGATGATATTTTATGCACTTGCAAAACGAAAATACGTTGCTTTTCTCCAAAATCGTTTTTACTGTGATTTTCTCGGAACATTGCATATGAATTCCACAGCAGTTTGTCCGCATAGGACTGGAAGTAACCGGAAATATCCGGTTTTGTTTTGGCTAACTCAATCCCAGATATTGCTACAGCCTCTGTGTTGTGTATTCCTGATATTATCCACGGATATATTGTTTTGAATGTTTTTTATCAGGAAACATTTAATTTTATGCTTGGAAACACTAATTGGTTCTACATGGAGACACCAGCTCTACACATTCGTATTTTCTAGGGAGAAAGCTAGAGGAACTGCGACAAATAATCATGATATTTCTGTTTGTATAGATGACATTTTATGCACTTGCCTAACAAAAAGACTTTGCTTTTCTCCAAAACCATTTGTACTGTGATTTTCTCGGTCCATTGCATACGAATTCCACACCACTTTGTCAGGATATGACTGGATGAAACCAGAAATATCCGGTTGTGTTTTGGCTAACTCAATCCGAAATATTGTGAAAGCCTCTGTGTTTGTTTATTCTGGATATTATCGATGGACTTGATTGTTTTGAATGTTTTTATCAGGGAACATTTAATTTTGTAGCGTTGAAACACTAATTGGTTCATCAAGGGGACACCAGCTCTACACATTCGTATTTTCTAATGAGAAAGCTAGAGGAACTTCGGCAAACATGATATTTCTGTTAGTATAGATGACATTTTATGCACTTTCCTAACGAAAAGACTTAGCTTTTCTCCAACACCCTTTGTACTGTGATTTCTTGGTCCATTGCATACGAATTCCACAACACTTTGTCCAGATATGACTGGATGAAACCAGATATATCCGGTTGTGTTTTGTCTAACTCAATCCGAAATACTGTGAAAGCCTCTCTGTTTGTGTTTTCTGGATATTATCCATGGACTTTATTGTTTTGAATGTTTTTATCAGGGAACATTTAATTTTGTACCGTTGAAACAATAATTGGTTCATCAAGGGGACACCAGCTCTACACATTCGTATTTTCTAAGGAGAAAGCTAGAGGAACTTTGGCAAACAAACATGATATTTCTGTTTGTATAGATGACAATTTATGCACTTGCCTAAAGAAAAGACTTTGCTTTTCTCCAACACCCTTTGTACTGTGATTTCTTGGTCCATTGCATACGAATTCCACAACACTTTGTCCAGTTATGACTGGATGAAACCAGATATATCCGGTTGTGTTTTGTCTAACTCAACCTGAAATATTGTTAAAGTCTCTGTGTTTGTGTTTTCTGGATATTATCCATGGACTTTATTGTTTAGAATGTTTTTATCAGGGAACATTTAATTTTGTACCGTTGAAACACTTATTGGTTTATCATGGGAACACCAGCTCTACACGTTTGAATATTCTAGGGAGAATGCTAGAGCTACTGAGGCAAACAAACATGATATTTCGGTTTGTATAGATGACATTTTATGCACTTGCCTAATGAAAAGACTTTGCTTTTCTCCAAAACCTTTTTTACTGTGATTTTCTCGGTCCATTGCATACGAATTCCACACAACTTTGTCCGGATATGACTGGATGTAACTGGAAATATCCGGTTTTGTTTTGGCTAACTCAATCCCAGATATTTCTACAGCCTCTGTGTTTGTGTTTTCTAGATATTATCAACGGACTTTATTGTTTTGAAGTTTTGTTATCGGGGAACATTTAATTTTGTGCTGGAAACGCTAATTTGTTCTACATGGAGACACCAGCTCTACATATTCGTATTTTCTAGGCAGAAAGCTAGAGGAACTGCGGCAAACAAACCTGATATTTCTGTTTGTATAGATGATATTTTATGCACTTGCAAAACGAAAATACGTTGCTTTTCTCCAAAATCGTTTTTACTGTGATTTTCTTGGAACATTGCATACGAATTCCACAGCAGTTTGTCCGCATATGACTGGAAGTAACCGGAAATATCCGGTTTTGTTTTGGCTAACTCAATCCCAGATATTGCTACTGCCTCTGTGTTTGTGTTTTCTGGATATTATCCACGGACTTTATTGTTTAGAATGTTTTTTATCAGGGAACATTTAATTTTGTGCTTGGAAACACTAATTGGTTCCACATGGAGACACCAGCTCTACACATTCGTATTTTCTAGGGAGAAAGCAAGAGGAACTGCTACAAACAAACATTATATTTCTGTTTGTATCGATGATATTTTATGCACTTGCCTAACGAGAAGACTTTGCTTTTCTCCAAAACCATTTTTAATGTGATTTTCTCGGTTCCTTGCATACGAATTCCAAACCAGTTTATTCGGATATGACTGGATGAAAACCGAAATATTTAGTTGTGTTTTGGCTAACTTTATCCGAAATATTGTGAAAGCCTCTGTGTTTGTGTTTTCTGGATATTATCGATGGACTTTATTGTTTTGAATGTTTTTTTATCAGGGAACATTTAATTTTGTGCTTGGAATCACTGATTGCTTCCACATGGAGACACCAGCTCTACACATTCGTATTTTCTAGGGAGAAAGCTAGAGGAACTGTGGCAAACAAACATGATATTTCTGTTTGTATCGAAGACATTTTATGCACTTGCCTAACCAAAAGACTTTGCTTTTCTCCAAAACCATTTTTACTGCCATTCTCTCAGTCCATTGCATTCGAATTCCACACCACTTTGTCAGGATATGACTGGATGAAACCAGAAATATCCGGTTGTGTTTTGGCTAACTCAATCCGAAATATTGTGAAAGCCTCTGTGTTTGTTTATTCTGGATATTATCGATGGACTTGATTGTTTTGAATGTTTTTATCAGGGAACATTTAATTTTGTAGCGTTGAAACCCTAATTGGTTCATCAAGGGGACACCAGCTCTACACATTCGTATTTTCTAATGAGAAAGCTAGAGGAACTTCGGCAAACATGATATTTCTGTTAGTATAGATGACATTTTATGCACTTTCCTAACGAAAAGACTTAGCTTTTCTCCAACACCCTTTGTACTGTGATTTCTTGGTCCATTGCATACGAATTCCACAACACTTTGTCCAGATATGACTGGATGAAACCAGATATATCCGGTTGTGTTTTGTCTAACTCAATCCGAAATACTGTGAAAGCCTCTCTGTTTGTGTTTTCTGGATATTATCCATGGACTTTATTGTTTTGAATGTTTTTATCAGGGAACATTTAATTTTGTACCGTTGAAACAATAATTGGTTCATCAAGGGGACACCAGCTCTACACATTCGTATTTTCTAAGGAGAAAGCTAGAGGAACTTTGGCAAACAAACATGATATTTCTGTTTGTATAGATGATAATTTATGCACTTGCCTAATGAAAAGACTTTGCTTTTCTCCAACACCCTTTGTACTGTGATTTCTTGGTCCATTGCATACGAATTCCACAACACTTTGTCCAGTTATGACTGGATGAAACCACATATATCCGGTTGTGTTTTGTCTAACTCAACCTGAAATATTGTTAAAGTCTCTGTGTTTGTGTTTTCTGGATATTATCCATGGACTTTATTGTTTTGAATGTTTTTATCAGGGAACATTTAATTTTGTACCGTTGAAACACTTATTGGTTTATCATGGGAACACCAGCTCTACACGTTTGAATATTCTAGGGAGAATGCTAGAGCTACTGAGGCAAACAAACATGATATTTCGGTTTGTATAGATGACATTTTATGCACTTGCCTAATGAAAAGACTTTGCTTTTCTCCAAAACCTTTTTTACTGTGATTTTCTCGGTCCATTGCATACGAATTCCACACCACTTTGTCCGGATATGACTGGATGTAACTGGAAATATCCGGTTTTGTTTTGGCTAACTCAATCCCAGATATTGCTACAGCCTCTGTGTTTGAGTTTTCCAGATATTATGAATGGACTTTATTGTTTTGAATGTTTGTTATCAGGGAACATTTAATTTTGGGTTTGGCTACAGTAATGGGTTCCATATGGAGACACAAGCTCTACATATTCGTATTTTCTAGGGAGAAAGCTACAGGAACTGTGGCAAACAAAGATGATATTTCTGTTTGTATCGATGACATTTTATGCACTTGCCTAACGAAAAGACTTTGCTTTTCTCCAAAACCATTTTTACTGTGATTCTATCAGTCCACTCTATACGAATTCCACACCACTTTGTCCAGATATGAACGTTTGAAACCAGAAATAGCCGGTTGTGTTTTGGCTAACTCAATCCGAAATATTGTGAAAGCCTCTGTGTTTGTGTTTTCTGGATATTATCGATGGACTTTATTGTTTTGAATGTTTTTATCAGGGAACATTTAATTTTCTACCATTGAAACACTAATTGGTTCATCAAGGGGACTCCAACTCTACACATTTGTATTTTCTAGGGAGAATACTATACGAACTCTGGCGAACAAACATGATATTTCTGTTGTATAGATGACATTTTATGCACTTGCAAAACGAAAACACGTTGCTTTTCTCCAAAACCATTTTTCCTGTGATTCTCTCAGTCCATTGCATACGAATTCCATACCACTTTGTGCGGATATGACTGGATGAAACCAGAAATATCCGGTTTTGTTTTGGTTAATTGAATCCCAGATATTGCTACAGCCTCTGTGTTTGTGTTTTCTAGATATTATCAACGGACTTTATTGTTTTGAAGTTTTGTTATCGGGGAACATTTAATTTTGTGCTGGAAACACTAATTGGTTCTACATGGAGACACCAGCTCTACACATTCGTATTTTCTAGGCAGAAAGCTAGAGGAACTGCGGCAAACAAACATGATATTTCTGTTTGTATAGATGATATTTTATGCACTTGCAAAACGAAAATACGTTGCTTTTCTCCAAAATCGTTTTTACTGTGATTTTCTCGGAACATTGCATACGAATTCCACAGCAGTTTGTCCGCATATGACTGGAAGTAACCAGAAATATCCGGTTTTGTTTTGGCTAACTCAATCCCAGATATTGCTACAGCCTCTGTGTTGTGTATTCCTGATATTATCCACGGATATATTGTTTTGAATGTTTTTTATCAGGAAACATTTAATTTTATGCTTGGAAACACTAATTGGTTCTACATGGAGACACCAGCTCTACACATTCGTATTTTCTAGGGAGAAAGCTAGAGGAACTGCGACAAATAATCATGATATTTCTGTTTGTATAGATGACATTTTATGCACTTGCCTAACAAAAAGACTTTGCTTTTCTCCAAAACCATTTGTACTGTGATTTTCTCGGTCCATTGCATACGAATTCCACACCACTTTGTCAGGATATGACTGGATGAAACCAGAAATATCCGGTTGTGTTTTGGCTAACTCAATCCGAAATATTGTGAAAGCCTCTGTGTTTGTTTATTCTGGATATTATCGATGGACTTGATTGTTTTGAATGTTTTTATCAGGGAACATTTAATTTTGTAGCGTTGAAACACTAATTGGTTCATCAAGGGGACACCAGCTCTACACATTCGTATTTTCTAATGAGAAAGCTAGAGGAACTTCGGCAAACATGATATTTCTGTTAGTATAGATGACATTTTATGCACTTTCCTAACGAAAAGACTTAGCTTTTCTCCAACACCCTTTGTACTGTGATTTCTTGGTCCATTGCATACGAATTCCACAACACTTTGTCCAGATATGACTGGATGAAACCAGATATATCCAGTTGTGTTTTGTCTAACTCAATCCGAAATACTGTGAAAGCCTCTCTGTTTGTGTTTTCTGGATATTATCCATGGACTTTATTGTTTTGAATGTTTTTATCAGGGAACATTTAATTTTGTACCGTTGAAACAATAATTGGTTCATCAAGGGGACACCAGCTCTACACATTCGTATTTTCTAAGGAGAAAGCTAGAGGAACTTTGGCAAACAAACATGATATTTCTGTTTGTATAGATGACAATTTATGCACTTGCCTAAAGAAAAGACTTTGCTTTTCTCCAACACCCTTTGTACTGTGATTTCTTGGTCCATTGCATACGAATTCCACAACACTTTGTCCAGTTATGACTGGATGAAACCACATATATCCGGTTGTGTTTTGTCTAACTCAACCTGAAATATTGTGAAAGTCTCTGTGTTTGTGTTTTCTGGATATTATCCATGGACTTTATTGTTTTGAATGTTTTTATCAGGGAACATTTAATTTTGTACCGTTGAAACACTTATTGGTTTATCATGGGAACACCAGCTCTACACGTTTGAATATTCTAGGGAGAATGCTAGAGCTACTGAGGCAAACAAACATGATATTTCGGTTTGTATAGATGACATTTTATGCACTTGCCTAATGAAAAGACTTTGCTTTTCTCCAAAACCTTTTTTACTGTGATTTTCTCGGTCCATTGCATACGAATTCCACACCACTTTGTCCGGATATGACTGGATGTAACTGGAAATATCCGGTTTTGTTTTGGCTAACTCAATCCCAGATATTGCTACAGCCTCTGTGTTTGAGTTTTCCAGATATTATGAATGGACTTTATTGTTTTGAATGTTTGTTATCAGGGAACATTTAATTTTGGGTTTGGCTACAGTAATGGGTTCCATATGGAGACACAAGCTCTACATATTCGTATTTTCTAGGGAGAAAGCTACAGGAACTGTGGCAAACAAAGATGATATTTCTGTTTGTATCGATGACATTTTATGCACTTGCCTAACGAAAAGACTTTGCTTTTCTCCAAAACCATTTTTACTGTGATTCTATCAGTCCACTCTATACGAATTCCACACCACTTTGTCCAGATATGAACGTTTGAAACCAGAAATAGCCGGTTGTGTTTTGGCTAACTCAATCCGAAATATTGTGAAAGCCTCTGTGTTTGTGTTTTCTGGATATTATCGATGGACTTTATTGTTTTGAATGTTTTTATCAGGGAACATTTAATTTTCTACCATTGAAACACTAATTGGTTCATCAAGGGGACTCCAACTCTACACATTTGTATTTTCTAGGGAGAATACTATACGAACTCTGGCGAACAAACATGATATTTCTGTTGTATAGATGACATTTTATGCACTTGCAAAACGAAAACACGTTGCTTTTCTCCAAAACCATTTTTCCTGTGATTCTCTCAGTCCATTGCATACGAATTCCATACCACTTTGTGCGGATATGACTGGATGAAACCAGAAATATCCGGTTTTGTTTTGGTTAATTGAATCCCAGATATTGCTACAGCCTCTGTGTTTGTGTTTTCTAGATATTATCAACGGACTTTATTGTTTTGAAGTTTTGTTATCGGGGAACATTTAATTTTGTGCTGGAAACACTAATTGGTTCTACATGGAGACACCAGCTCTACACATTCGTATTTTCTAGGCAGAAAGCTAGAGGAACTGCGGCAAACAAACATGATATTTCTGTTTGTATAGATGATATTTTATGCACTTGCAAAACGAAAATACGTTGCTTTTCTCCAAAATCGTTTTTACTGTGATTTTCTCGGAACATTGCATACGAATTCCACAGCAGTTTGTCCGCATATGACTGGAAGTAACCGGAAATATCCGGTTTTGTTTTGGCTAACTCAATCCCAGATATTGCTACAGCCTCTGTGTTGTGTATTCCTGATATTATCCACGGATATATTGTTTTGAATGTTTTTTATCAGGAAACATTTAATTTTATGCTTGGAAACACTAATTGGTTCTACATGGAGACACCAGCTCTACACATTCGTATTTTCTAGGGAGAAAGCTAGAGGAACTGCGACAAATAATCATGATATTTCTGTTTGTATAGATGACATTTTATGCACTTGCCTAACAAAAAGACTTTGCTTTTCTCCAAAACCATTTGTACTGTGATTTTCTCGGTCCATTGCATACGAATTCCACACCACTTTGTCAGGATATGACTGGATGAAACCAGAAATATCCGGTTGTGTTTTGGCTAACTCAATCCGAAATATTGTGAAAGCCTCTGTGTTTGTTTATTCTGGATATTATCGATGGACTTGATTGTTTTGAATGTTTTTATCAGGGAACATTTAATTTTGTAGCGTTGAAACACTAATTGGTTCATCAAGGGGACACCAGCTCTACACATTCGTATTTTCTAATGAGAAAGCTAGAGGAACTTCGGCAAACATGATATTTCTGTTAGTATAGATGACATTTTATGCACTTTCCTAACGAAAAGACTTAGCTTTTCTCCAACACCCTTTGTACTGTGATTTCTTGGTCCATTGCATACGAATTCCACAACACTTTGTCCAGATATGACTGGATGAAACCAGATATATCCGGTTGTGTTTTGTCTAACTCAATCCGAAATACTGTGAAAGCCTCTCTGTTTGTGTTTTCTGGATATTATCCATGGACTTTATTGTTTTGAATGTTTTTATCAGGGAACATTTAATTTTGTACCGTTGAAACAATAATTGGTTCATCAAGGGGACACCAGCTCTACACATTCGTATTTTCTAAGGAGAAAGCTAGAGGAACTTTGGCAAACAAACATGATATTTCTGTTTGTATAGATGACAATTTATGCACTTGCCTAAAGAAAAGACTTTGCTTTTCTCCAACACCCTTTGTACTGTGATTTCTTGGTCCATTGCATACGAATTCCACAACACTTTGTCCAGTTATGACTGGATGAAACCACATATATCCGGTTGTGTTTTGTCTAACTCAACCTGAAATATTGTGAAAGTCTCTGTGTTTGTGTTTTCTGGATATTATCCATGGACTTTATTGTTTTGAATGTTTTTATCAGGGAACATTTAATTTTGTACCGTTGAAACACTTATTGGTTTATCATGGGAACACCAGCTCTACACGTTTGAATATTCTAGGGAGAATGCTAGAGCTACTGAGGCAAACAAACATGATATTTCGGTTTGTATAGATGACATTTTATGCACTTGCCTAATGAAAAGACTTTGCTTTTCTCCAAAACCTTTTTTACTGTGATTTTCTCGGTCCATTGCATACGAATTCCACACCACTTTGTCCGGATATGACTGGATGTAACTGGAAATATCCGGTTTTGTTTTGGCTAACTCAATCCCAGATATTGCTACAGCCTCTGTGTTTGAGTTTTCCAGATATTATGAATGGACTTTATTGTTTTGAATGTTTGTTATCAGGGAACATTTAATTTTGGGTTTGGCTACAGTAATGGGTTCCATATGGAGACACAAGCTCTACATATTCGTATTTTCTAGGGAGAAAGCTACAGGAACTGTGGCAAACAAAGATGATATTTCTGTTTGTATCGATGACATTTTATGCACTTGCCTAACGAAAAGACTTTGCTTTTCTCCAAAACCATTTTTACTGTGATTCTATCAGTCCACTCTATACGAATTCCACACCACTTTGTCCAGATATGAACGTTTGAAACCAGAAATAGCCGGTTGTGTTTTGGCTAACTCAATCCGAAATATTGTGAAAGCCTCTGTGTTTGTGTTTTCTGGATATTATCGATGGACTTTATTGTTTTGAATGTTTTTATCAGGGAACATTTTATTTTCTACCATTGAAACACTAATTGGTTCATCAAGGGGACTCCAACTCTACACATTTGTATTTTCTAGGGAGAATACTATACGAACTCTGGCGAACAAACATGATATTTCTGTTGTATAGATGACATTTTATGCACTTGCAAAACGAAAACACGTTGCTTTTCTCCAAAACCATTTTTCCTGTGATTCTCTCAGTCCATTGCATATGCATTGGAGAGCAGTTTGTCCGGATATGACTGGATTAATCAGCAAATATCTGGTTGTGTTTTTGTTAACTCAATCCAAAATATTGTGAAAGCCTCTGTGTTTGTGTTTTCTGGATATTATCGATGGACTTTATTGCAGTGAATATTTTTATTAGGGAACATTTAATTTTGTACCGTTGAAACACTAATTGGTTCATCAAGGGGACTCCAGCTCTACACATTCGTATTTTCTAGGGGGAATACTATACGAACTCCGTCGAACAAACATGATATTTCTGTTTGTATAGATGACATTTTATGCACTTGCCTAAGGATCAGTCTTTGCTTTTCTCCAAAACCATTTTCCTCTGATTCTCTCAGTCCATTGCATACGAATTCCATACCACTTTGTGCGGATATGACTGGATGAAACCGGAAATATCCGGTTTTCTTGTGGTTAACTCAATCCGAAATATTGCTACAGCCTCTGTGTTTGTGTATTCCTCATATTATCCACAGACTTTATTTTCTTGAAATTTGTTATTGCGGAACATTTTATTTTGAGCTTGGATACAGTAATTGGTTCCACATGGAGAAACCAGCTCTACACATTTGTATTTTCAAGGGAGAAAGCTAGAGGAACTTCAGCAAACAAACATGATATTTCTGTTTTTATCAAGGAAATTTTATGCACTTGCCTGACGAAAAGACTTTGCTTTTCTCCAAAACCATTTGTACTGTGATTTTCTCCATCCATTGCATATGAATTCCAAAATACTTTGTGCATATATGACTGGAAGAAACCGGAAATATCCGGTTGTGTTTTTGCTAACTCTATCCAAAATATTGCTACAGCCTCTGGGTTTATGTTTCTGGATATTATCCATACACTTTATTGTTTTGAAAGTTTTTTATCGGGGAATATTTAATTTTGAGCTTGGAAACACTAATTGGTTCCACATGGAGACACCAGCTCTACACTTTGATATTTTCTAGGAAGAAAGCTAGAGGAACTGCGGCAAACAAACATGCTATTTCTGTTTGTATAGATGACAATTTATGAACTTGCCTAATGAAAAGACTTTGCTTTTCTCCAAAACCACTTTTACTGTGATTTTCTCGGTCCATTGCATACGAATTCCACACCACTTTGTCCGGATATGACTGGATGAAACCGGAAATATCCGGTTTTGTATTGGCTAACTCAATTCCAGATTCTGTTGTAGCCTCTGTGTTTGTGTATACCTGATATTATGCAAGGATTTTATTGTTTTGGATGTTTTTTATCAGGGAATATTTAATTTTGTGCTTGGAAACACTAATTGGTTCATCATGTGTCCATTATCAATGGACTTTATGGTTTTGAATGTTTTTTATCAGGGAACATTTAATTTTGTGCTGCAAACACTAGTTGACTCCACATGGCGAAACAATCTCTACACATTCGTATTTTCTAGGGAGAAAGCTAGAGGAACTGCTTTCAACAAAATGATATACCTGTTTGTATAGATGACATTTTATGCACTTGCCTAACGAAAAGACTTTGCTTTTCTCCAAAACCATTTTGACTGGGATTTTCTCGGTCCATTGCATATGAATTCCACCAAACTTTGTCCAGATATGACGGGATGAAATTAGAAATATCCGGTTGTGTTTTGGCTAACTCAATCCCAGATATTGCTACAGCCTCTGTGTTTCCGTTTACCGGATATTATCGATGAATTTTACTGTTTTGAATGTTTTTATCAGGGAATATTTAATTTTGTGCTGGGAAACACTAATTGGTTCCACATGGAGACACCAGCTCTACACATTCGTATTTTCTAGGGAGAAAGCGAGAGGAACTACGGCAAAAAAAACATGATATTTCTGTTTGTATAAATGACATTTTATGCACTTGCCTAACGAAAAGACTTTGCTTTTGTCCAAAACCGTATTTACTGTGATTTTCTCGGTCCATTGCATACGAATTCCACACCAGTTTACCGGATATGACTGGATGAAACCAGAAATATCCGGTTGTGTTTTGGCTAACTCAATCCCAGATATTGCTACAGCCTCTGTGTTTGTGTTTTCTAAATATTATCGACGGACTTTATTGTTTTGAATGTTTTTATCAGAGAACATTTAATTTTGTACTGTAGGAATACTAATTGGTTCCACTGGGAGACACCAGCTCTACACATTCGTATTTTCTAGGGAGAAAGCTTGAGGAACTGCGGCAAACAAACATGATATTTCTGTTTGCATAGATGACATTTTATCCACTTGCCTAATGAAAAGACTTTGCTTTTCTCCAAAACCATTTTTACTGTGAATTTCTCTTTCCAATACATATGAATTCCACACCACTTTGACTTGGTACGCTTGGACGAAACCAGAAGTATCCGGTTGCTTTTTTGCTAATTCAGTCCCAGATATTGCTAGAGCCTCTGTGTTTGTGTTTTTCGGATATTATCAACGGACCTTATTGTTTTCAATTTTTTTATCAGTGAACATTTAATTTTGTGCTGGGAAACACTAATGGGTTCCACATGGAGACACCAGCTCTACACATTTTTATTTTCTAGGGAGAAAGCTAGAGGAACTGCAGCAAAGAAACATGATATTTTTCTTTCTATAGATGACATTTTATGCACCTGCCTAAAGAAAAGACTTTGCTTTTTCCAAAACCATTCTTACTGTGATTTTCTCAGTCCATTGCATATGAATTCCACACCAATTTTAGGCATATGACTGTATGAAACCAAAAATATCCAGTTGTATTTTGGCTAACTCAATCCCAGATATTGCTAGAGCCTCTGTGTTTTTGTTTTCTGGATATTATCAATGGACTTTATTATGTTGAATATTTTTTATCAGGGAACATTTAATTTTGTGCTGGGAAACAATAGTTGGTTCCACTTGGAGAAATCAGCTCTACACATTCTTATATTCTAGCGAGAAAGCTAGAGGAACTGCGGCAAACAAACATGATATTTCTGTTTGTATAGATGACCTTTTTAGCATTTGCCTAAGAGAAAAACTTGCTTTACAGCAAAACCATTTTTACTGTGATTTTCTCGGTCCATTGCATGCGAATTCCACACCACTTTGTCCGGATATGACTGGATGAAACCAGGAATATCTACTTGTGTTTTGGCTAATTCAATCCCAGATATTGCTACCGCCTCTGTGTTTGTTTTTTCTAGATATTATAAACGGGCTTTATTGTTTTGAATTTTTTATCAGGGAACATTTAATTTTGTACCACAGAAACACTAATTGGTTCCACAAGGAGACAGCAGCTATACATATTCATATTTTCTAGGTAGAAACCTAGAGACACTGCAGCAAACAAACATGATATTTCTGTTTGTATAGATGTCATTTTATGCACTTGCCTAAGAGAAATACTTGCTTCCATCCAAAACCATTTGTACTGTGATTTTCTCCATCCATTGCATACGAATTCCACACCAGTTTGTCCGGATATCACTGGATGAAACCAGAAATATCCGGTTGTGTTTTGGCTAACTCAATCCTAAATATTGTGAAAGCCTTTGTATTTGTGTTTTCTGGATATTATCGATGGACTTTATTGTTTTGAATGTTTTTATCAGGGAACATTTAATTTTGTACTGCAGGAACACTAATTGGTTCCACATGGAGACACAATCTCTACACATTCATATTTTCTAGGGAGAAAGCTAGAGGAAGTTCGGCAAACAAACATGATATTTCTGTTTGCATAGATGACATTTTATGCACTTGCCTAACGAAAAGACTTTGCTTTTGTCCAAAACCGTATTTATTGTGATTTTCTCGGTCCATTGCATAGGTATTCCAGAGCAGTTTGTCCGGATACGACTGGATGAAACCAGAAATATCCGGTTGTGTTTTGGATAACTCAATTGAAATATTGTGAAATCCTTTGTGTTTGTGTTTTCAGGATATTATCAACGGACTTTATTGTTTTGAATATTTTTTCAGGGAACATTTAATTTTGTGCTGGGAAACACTAATTGGTTCCACAGGGAGACACCAGCTCTACACATTCGTATTTTCTAGGGAGAAAGCTTGAGGAACTGTGGCAAAAAACATGATATTTTTGTTTGTATAGCTGATATTTAATGCAATTTCCTAATGAAAAGACTTTGCTTTTCTCCAAAACCATTTTTACTCTTATGTTCTCAGACTATTGCATATGAATTCCACACCATTTCGTCTGGATATGAGTGGATGAAACCACAAATATCTGGTTTTGTTTTGGCTAACTCCATCCCAGATATTGCTACAGCCTCTGTGTTTTGTTTTCTGGATATTATCAATGGACTTTATTGTTTTGAATGTTTTTTATCAGGGAACATTTAATTTTGTGCTGCAAACACTAGTTGACTCCACATGGAGAAACAAGCTCTACACATTCGTATTTTCTAGGGAGAAAGCTAGAGGAACTGCTGCAAACAAATATGATATACCTGTTTGTATAGATGACATTTTATGCACTTGCCTAACGAAAAGACTTTGCTTTTCTCCAAAACCATTTTGACTGGGATTTTCTCGGTCCATTGCATATGAATTCCACCAAACTTTGTCCAGATATGACTGGATGAAATTAGAAATATCCGGTTGTGTTTTGGCTAACTCAATCCCAGATATTGCTACAGCCTCTGTGTTTCCGTTTACCGGATATTATCGATGAATTTTACTCTTTTGAATGAACTGCGGCAAACATGTTATATCTGTTTCTATAGATGACATTTTATGCCCTTGCCTAAAGGAAAAACTTTGCTTTTCTCCAAAACCATTTTTATTGTGATTTTCTCGGTGTGTTACATACAAATTCCACATCAATTTGTCAGGATTGGCCTGCATGAAACCAGAAGTATCCGGTTGTGTTTTGGCTAATTCAATCTGAAATATTGTGAAAGCCTCTGCGTTTGTGTTTTATGGATACTATCGATGGACTTTATTGTTTGAAATTTTTTACCAGAGAACATTTAATTTTTACCGTAGAAACACTAATTAGTTCAACAGGGTGACACCAGCTTTACACATTCGTATTTTTTTTTAGTTTTTCTTATTTTTTTAAACTTTTATTCAATGAATATAAATTTCCAGTGTACAGCTTATGGATTACAATGGCTTCACCCTCCCATAACTTCCCTCCCACCCGCAACCCACCCCTCTCCCGCTCCCTCTCCCTTTCCATTTGCATCAAGATTCATTTTCAATTCTCTTTATATACAGAAGATCAATTTAGTATAAAGATTTCAACAGTTTGCACCCACATAGAAACACAAAGTGAAACATACTGTTTGAGTACTAGTTATAGCATTAAATCAAAATGTACAGCACATTAAGGACAGAGATCCCAGATGAGGAGCAAGTGCACAGTGGCTCCTGTTGTTGACCCAACATATTGACACTCTAGTTTATGGCGCCAGTAACCATCCTAGGCTGTCGTCATGAGTTGCCAAGGCTATGGAAGCCTTCCAAGTTTGCCGACTCTGATCATATTTAGACAAGGTCATAAAAGACAGAGTGAGGATAGTAACCAATGATCCTAAGAGTGGCATTTACCAGGTTTGAACAATTATACAGCATTAAGTGGGGAAGAGGACCATCAGTACACACAGGTTGGGAGTAGAGCCATTGGTGGTAGAGTAGAGGTTATGATTACAAAGGAATGAGGCCCAAGTGCACTAGACAGGGCCTAGAACAAAGGACAGAGTCATTATTAGAGGAGCTAAGAAAGGTGCTGTCTAAGCTACAATTAAGTTTTCTGATTGAGAGGCAAATAGAACCTGATAGAAGGGGCTTGATAATAATCTGGTGGGCTTTAGGCCTTGTAAATTCAGAGGCCCAGACCTATCTATCTCTTCACATGGGGTACATACTAAGGGAGGTGTGAACCTCCTTGGGGAAGGCACTCTGTTGACTTTTATTACTTGGCTGGCCTGGGAGGAGAGCTGGCCAGGTAAAGGCAGGGGGCATCTCTAACAAGAAATTTACAGTTCTGCCTGCAATGTTGCTGACCTACTTGACCATCCCCTCAGCTGCAGTGGTCACTTTGGAAGTTGGGCTGAGTGAAGGGCTTTTCAGCTTAGAGCCAATAAGATCTGTGGCTCTGACCTGGGCATCCTTCGACTCCAGGGCAGGTCCATTTCCAGTGATCCAACTCTTGGCAGAGCTGCCAGGGCTCTTCACAAGCTGACTTCTGCTGAAGCCCATGCTTACCACATTGAAAGCCACTGCAGTGGACTGGCCTGTTGGGTCTCCTTGAAGGCAGATCACTGTACAGATCAGCCATTAATAGGCCTGCCACCCATTGCTTCTGATGCCTAGCTTTCTTTTCCTCCTGGTTTGTGTTAAAGCAGACCAGAGGATGCAAGTCAAGGGCGTGCCCAAGTCCCATCTCTAATCTTCAGTGGCCTGAACTACAAGTCTATAGTCACAGGCATGTTCTGTAGTAGTTTTTCTAAGGTAGACAATGCCCTTGAGGAAAATTATATTCTCACTTTAAAACTATCTTTCCCTTTGGTCTGAAAGGGAGGTTTTTTTCTACTTACTGTATACTTCGCTGATGGCGAAGTGAATCTAGCTATGAGATTATTAGTTAAGTTCTTATTTTGGCTATGCTATTACAGAAAAATGTTAGCCATCTCTTTTATAAGGACTAAAGATTAAATTGTGTGTCCTACAGATTCCTTTATAATAGAATTAGTTTCCTACCTTGAAGAGAATAGAGAAATGAAAGAACAAGTTGGGCTTAGAATAGAGAAATGAGGGAGCAAGTCCTAGATCGCTTGCTGACAATAGCAATATTACATGAATACTTAGCAAACAGTTTCAACCATTAGATAACAACTTAAGAAAACATTTACCAGAAGGTCCAATGCCTTCTATAAATTTTAAGTATCATGTATTTGAAAACACCTCTTAAATATCTAACATGGTGTGGTTTGTTTAGCCAGTAAACTTAAGCACAACCATCTAAAATGTTTTTAGTTTCTTTCTACCAACACGTTTAAAACATGATACACAGATTCAGGTCACACAAATTAAAATGTATCTTTGATTGATTTTAGCAGCTTAAATTTATGGACAATCTTATCTATAAGCCATTTAAAATAAAACTCTTAATAAAATTTCCCCATGTGGACATACAATATGTACACACATATAACATAGCATAATAGACCAATATAGCAATTTTAATAATAGCTTTTAAAATCTTTAACTCTTTTTGTAGATTGCCAATTGATTTGAATTGCTTTTTGTTTTTAGTAACCTCAGTTAACCATACTTTCTCTCAGTTGGTACTGTTAATACATTATTGGCTTCATCTGTTTACAGAGCCATCCCAAAGTACTGAATACAATAAAAGTGGCTGGAAAAAGTCCATAGGAACCTATAGGAGGACAGCTAAACACAGAACCAACAACACTTTAGTTTTATGAGCAGCACATCATATATAACTATGGATGACAAAAGACTTTAAGTCACCAGGTTTAAAATTATAAACTCATCAACCAACAAGAGGCACTTGCTTACTTCACAGTATTTTTGAAAGCACCTGTAGGATTTTACAATTATTTAACCCTTTAGGCCTCTGGGGCTTTCTCATTAAGATAACTATCATGTCTAGTAACACAAGATCATTAGACTTTTTAATTCTCAAACATTTGTATTAATAGCATTTTCCATTATAGAAACTTAAAGTCTGGTACCACATCACATCTTGACAGTCCTTCTAATATAATCCAAATAGACTGATTAGTTGGTGTCTCTATAAGATGAGAGACATAGATCCTTCGATTTTTTCAGTTGGGCCCAAACTGGAAAAACCAAAGTCCAGGATTTACTGGAAATTTTGGAGACCAGATTGTTTGAAACTTTGATTTTTTGAATGCCTGTCAAGAATGCCAAGAAGGCTCAAAATTCAAAATATCTGGTTGAAATAAGATTCCTTAAAATCATGACATAACATAGAACAAATTTGATCATTGTTACAAGGTGATTATTCAAATCTTTGAAAATAAGCACATATTTAAATAACCCATAGCTCTTAATAAAAATTCAGCTGTTTTTGAACAAGTAGAATTTAACAGACATCAAGAGAACATAATAGATTACTTTAACACATTGCTTTAACAGAGCATCAGAGTTTAATTCTATGTCAAAGAGAAATTGCTAGAGGAACTGCAGTAAAGAAACATGGCATTTCTGTTTATATAGATGACACTTTATGCACTTGCCGAAGGAAAAGACTTTGCTTTTCTCCAAAACCATTTTTACTGTGATTTTCTCAGTCCATTGCATACGAATTCCACCCAACTTTGTCCGGATATCCCTGGATGAAACCAGAAATATTCGGTTGTGTTTGGCTAACTCAATCCGAAATATTGTGAAACCTCTGTGTTTGTGTATTCTGGATATTATCAACGGACTTTATTGTTTTGAATGTTTATTATCAGGGAACATTTAATTTTGTGCTGGGAAACAGTAATTGGTTCCACATGGAGACACCAGCTGTACATAAATTTATTTTCTAGGGAGCATGCTATAGGAACTTCGGCAGACAAACATGATATGTCTGTTTGCATAGAGGACATTTTATGCACTTGCCTAATGAAAAGATTTGCTTTCCTCCAATACCATTTTTACTGTGATTTTCTCTTTCCATTGCATATGAATTCCACACCACTTTGACCAGATACGCCTGGACGAAACCAGAAGTATCCAGTTGTGTTTTGGCTAATTTAATCCCAGATATTGCTACAGCCTCTGTGTTTGTGTTTTTCGCATATTATCAATGGACTTTATTGTGTTGAATGTTTTTTATCAGGGAACATTTAATTTTGTGCTGGGAAACAATAGTTGGTTCCACTTAGAGAAATCAGCTCTACACTTTCTTATATTCTAGCGAGAAAACTAGAGGAACTGCGGCAAAAAAAGATGATATTTCTGTTTGTACAGATGACCTTTTAAGCATTTGCCTAAGAGAAAAACTTGCTTTACAGCAAAACCATTTTTACTCTGATTTTCTTGGTCCATTGCATGCGAATTCCACACCACTTTGTCCGGATATGAATGGATGAAACCAGGAATATCCGGTTGTGTTTTCGCTAACTCAATCTGTTATATTGTGAAAGCCTTTGTATTTGTGTTTTCAGGATATTATCAACGGACTTTATTGTTTTGAATGTTTTTTATCAGGGAACATTTAATTTTGTGCTGGGAAACACTAGTTGGTTCCACATGGAGACACCAGCTCTACACATTCATATTTTCTAGGGAGAAAGCTAGAGGAACTGCGGGAAACAAACATGATATTTCTGTTTGCATAGATGACATTTTATGAGTTTGCCTAAGAGAAATACTTGCTTTAATCCAAAACCATTTTGACTGTGATTTTCTCGTTCCATTGCATATGAATTCCACACCAATTTGTCCGGATATGACTGGATGAAACCAGAAGTATACGGTTGTGTTTTGGATAACTCAATTCCAGATATTGTGACAGACTCTGTGTTTGTGTTTTCTGGATATTATCAATGGACCTTATTGTTTTCAATTTTTTATCACTGAACATTAAATTTTGTGCTGGAAAACAAAAATTGGTTCAACATGGAGACACCAGCTCTACACATTCGTATTTTCTAGTGAGAAAGCTAGAGGAACTGCCACAAACAAACAGGATATATCTGTTTTTGTAGATGTCATTTTATCCTCTTGTCTAACGCAAAGACTTTGTTTGTCTCCAAAACCATTTGTACTGTGATTTTCTCGGTCCATTGCATATGAATGCCACACCACTTTGTCCAGATATGACTGGATGAAACCAGAAATATCCAGTTGAGTTTTGGCTAAATCAATCCGAAATATTGTGAAAGCCTCTGTGTTTGTCTTTTCTGGATATTATAGATGGATTTTACTGTTTTGAATGTTTTTTCTCAGGGAACATTTAATTTTGTACCGTAGAAACACTAATTGGTTCCACATGGAGACATCAGCTCTACACATTTGTCTTTTCAAGGGAGAATGCTAGAAGAACTGCTGCAAACAAACATGATATTTCTGTTTGTATAGATGACATTTTGTGCACTTGCCTAACGAAAAGACTTTCCTTTTCAACAAAACCATTTGTACTGTGATTTTCTCGGTGCATTGCATACGAATTCCACACCACTTTTTCCAGATAAGACTGGATGAAACCAGAAATATCCACTTGTGTTTTGGGTCACTCAATCTCAGATATTGCGACAGCCTCTGTGTTTGTGTTTTCCGGACATTATCGATGGATTTTATTGTTTTGAATCTTTTTATCAGGGAACATTTAATTTTGTGCGTAGGAACACTAGTTGACTCCAGATTGAGACACCATCTCTACACATTCGTGTTTTCTAGCGAGAAAGCTAGAGGAACTGTGGCAAACAAACATGATATTTCTGTTTGTACAGATGACATTTTATGCACTTGCCTTACGAAAAGACTTTGCTTTTCTCCAAAACCATTTTTACTCTGATTTTCTCGGTCCATTGCATATGAATTCCACCCCACTTTGTCCGGATACGACTGGATGAAACCAGAAATATCCGCTTCTGTTTTGACTAACTCAATCTCAGATATTGCTACAGCCTCTGTGTTTGTGTTTTCTGGATATTATTGATGGACATTTTTTTATCAGGGAGCATTTAATTTTGTACTGGGAAACACTAATTGGTTCCACATGGAGACACCACCTCTACACATTTGTGTTTTCAAGGGAAAAGCTAGAGGAACTGAGGCAATAAAACGTGTTATTTCTGTTTGTACACATGACATTTTATGCACTTGTCTAGTGAAAATACTTTGATTTAAACCAAAACCATTTTTACTGTGATTTTCTGGGTCCATTACATACGAATTTCACACCACTTTGTCTGGATATGACTGAATGAAACGAGAAATATCCGTTTCTGTTTTGGCTAACTCAATCCCAGATATTGCTACAGCCTCTGTGTTTGTGTTTTCTGGATATTATCGATGGACTTTATGGTTTTGAATGTTTTTATCAGGGAATATTTAATTTTCTACTGTGGAAACACAAATTGGTTCAACATGGAGACACCAGCTCTACACATTCCTGTATTCTAGGGAGAAAGCTAGAGGAACTGCAGCAAACAAACATGATATTTCTGTTTGTATATAGGACATTTTATGCACTTGCCTAACAAAAAGACTTTGCTTTTCTCCAAAACCATTTTTACTGTGATTTTCTCGGTCCATTACCTATGAATTCCACACCAATTTGTCCTGATATGGATGGATGAAACCAGAAATATCCGGTTGTGTTTTGGCTAACTCAATCCCAGATATTGCTACAGCCTCAGTGTCTGAGTTTTCTGGATACTATCAATGGACTTTATTGTTTTGAATATTTTTATCAGGGAACATTTAATTTTGTGCTGGGAAACAGTAATTGGTTCCACATGGAGACACCAGCTCTACACATTCGTATTTTGTAGGGAGAAATCGAGAGGATCTGCGGCAAAAAAATACGATATTTCTGTTTGTACAGATAACATTTTATGCACTTGCCTAACGAAAAGCCTTTGCTTTTCTCCAAAACCATTTTTACTCTGATTTTCTCGGTCCATTGCATACGAATTCCACCCCACTTTGTCCGGATAAGACTGGATGAAATCAGAAATATCTGGTTGTGTTTTGGCTTACTATATCCCAGATATTGCTACAGCCTCAGTGTCTGTGTTTTCTGGATATTATCAATGGACTTTATGTTTTTGCACGTTTTTTATTGGGGAACATTTAATTTTGTGCTGGGAAACAATAGTTGGTTCCACTTGGAGACACCAGTTCTACACATTCATATTTTCTAGGGAGAAAGCTAGAGGAACTGCGGCAAACAAACATGATATTTCTGTTTGTATAGATGACATTTTATGCTCTGGCCGAAGGAAAAAGACTTTGCTTTTCTCCAAAACAATTTTTCCTGTGATTTTCTCGGTCCATTACATATGAATTCCACCCCACTTTGTCTGGATATGGATGGATGACACCAGAAATATCCGGTTGTGTTTTGGCTAACTCAATCCCAGATATTGCTACAGCCTGTGTGTTTGCGTTTTCTGGATTTTATCGATGGATTTATTGTTTTGAATGTTTTTATCAGGGAACATTTAATTTTGTACAGTAGAAACACAAATAGTTTCAACATGGGGACACCAGCTCTACACATTTCTGTATTCTAGGGAGAAAGCTAGAGGAACTGTGAAAAACAAACATGATATTTCTGTTTGTATCGATGACATTTTATATACGTGCCTAAAGAAAAGTCTTTGCTTTTCTCAAAAACCATTTTTACTGTGATTTTCTTGGTCCATTACATACGAATTCAACACCACTTTGTCTGGATATGACTGGATGAAACCAGAAATATCTGGTTGTGTTGTGGCTTACTATATCCCAGATATTGCTGCAGCCTCTGTGTTTGTGTTTTCTGGATATTATCGATGGATTTTACTGTTTTGAAAGTTTTTATCGGGGAATATTTAATTTTGTGCTGGGAAACACTAATTGGTTCCACATGGAGCCACCAGCTGTACACATTCGTATTTTCTAGGGAGAAAGCTAGAGGAACTGCGGCAAACAAACATGATATATCTGTTTGTAAAGATGACATCTCATGCACTTGCCTAACGAAAACACTTTGTTTTTCTCCAAAAAAATTTTTACTGTGATTTTCTCGGTCCATTGCACACGAATTCCACCCCACTTTGTCCAGATATGACTGGATGAAACCAGAAATATCCGGCTGTGTTTTGGCTAACTCAATCCCAGATATTGCTGCAGCCTCTGTGTTTGTGTTTCCTGGATATTATCGATGGAGTTTATTGTTTTGAATGTTTTTATCAGGGAACATTTAGTTTTATACCATAGAAACACTAATTGTTTCAACATGGGGACACCAGCTCTACACATTCCTGTATTCTAGGGAGAAATCTAGAGGAATTGCGGCAAACAAACATGATATTTCTGTTTGTAAAGATGACATTTTATGCACATGCCTAAAGAAAAGACTTTGCTTTTCTCCAAAACCATTTTTACTGTGATTTTCTCGGTCCATTGCATATAAATTCCACCCCAGTTTGTCTGGATATGATTGGATGAAACCAGAAATATCCAGTTTTGTTTTGGCTAACTCAATCCCAGATATTGCTACAGCCCCTGTGTTTGTGTTTTCCGGATATTATCAACGGACTTTATGGTTTTGCATGATTTTTACCAGGGAGCGTTTAATTTTGTGCTGGGAAACACTAATTGGTTCCACATGGAGACACCAGCTCTACACATGCGTATATTCTAGGGAGAAATCTAGAGGAACTGAGGCAAACAAACATGATATTTCTGTTTGTATAGATGAAATTTTATGCACTTACCAAAGAAAAGACTTGCTTTTCTCCGAAATCATTTTTACTGTGATTTTCTCGGTCCATTGCATAGGAATTCCACCCCATTTTGTGCGGATATGACTGGATGAAACCAGAAAATCCGGTTTTGTTTGGCTAACTCAATCGCAGATATTGCTACAGCCTCTGTGTTTGTGTTTATTGGATATTATGGACGTGCTTTATAGTTTGAATGTTTTTATCAGGGAACATTTAATTTTGTACTGTAGATACACTAATTGGTTCCACATGGAGACAGCAGCGCTACACATTCGTATTTTCTAGTGCGAAACCTAGAGGAACTGTGGCAAACAAACATGACATTTCCGTTTGTATACATGACATTTTTGCACTTGTCTAAGGAAAAGACTTTGCTTTTCTCTAAAACCATTTTTGCTGTGATTTTCTGGGTCCATTACATACGAATTCCACACCACTTTGTCCGGATATGACTGGATGAAACCGGAAATATCCAGTATTCTTTTGGATAACTCAATCCCAGATATTGCTACTGCCTTAGTGTCTGTGTTTTCTGGATATTAACGATAGATTTTATTGTTTTGAATGTTTTTTATCTGGGAACATTTAATTTTGTGCTTGCAAACACTAACAGGTTCCACAAGGAGACAGCAGCTCTACACATTCCTATTTTCTAGGGAGAAAGCTAGAGGAACAGTGGCAAACAAACATGATATTTCTGTTTGTATAGATGACATTTTAAGCACTTACCTAAAGAAAAGACTTTGCTTTTCTCCAAAACCATTTTTACTGCGATTTTCTTTTTGCTTTACATAATTCCACCCCAATTTTTCCAGATATGACTGGATGAAACCAGAAATATCTGGTTGTGTTTTGGCTTACTATATCCCAGAAATTGCTACAGCCTTAATGTCTGTGTTTTCTGGATATTATCGAGGGACTTTATTGCTTTGAATGTTTTTTATCAGGGAACATTTAATTTTCTGTTGGAAAACACTAATTGGTTCCACATGGAGGCACCAGCTCTACACATTTGTATTTTCTAGGAAGAATGCTAGAGGAACTGCGGGAAACAAACAAGATATTTCTGTTTGTATAGATGATATTTTATGCACTGGCCAAAGGAAAAGACTTTGCTTTTCTCCAATACCATTTTTACAGTAATTTTCTCGGTCCATTGCCTACGAATCTACCCCACTTTGTCCGGATATGGATGGATGAAACGAGTTATATCCAGTTGTGTTTTGGCTAACTCCATCCCAGATATTGCTACAGCCTCTGTGTTTGTGTTTTCTGGATATTATCGACGTGCTTTATTGTTTTGAATGTTTTTATCAGGGAACATTAAATTTTGTGCTGGCAAACTAAATTGGTTCCTCATGGAGACAACACCTCTACACATTCTTTTTTTTCTAGGGAGAAATCTGGAGGTACTGAGGCAAACAAACATCATATTTCTGTTTGTATAGATGATACTTTATGCACTTGCCTAAAGAAAAGACTTTGCTTTTCTCCAAAACCATTTTTACTGTGATTTTCTCGGTCCAAGGCATATGAACTCTGCACAACTTTGTCCGGTTATGACTGGATGAAACCAGAAATAAATGGTTGTGTTTTGGCTAACTCAATCTGAAATATTGTGAAACACTCTTTGTTTGTTTTTTTCTGCATATTATGAACGGACTTTATTGTTTTGAGGGTTTTTATCAACGAACATTTAATTTTGTACCGTAGACACACTGTTTGGTTTCACATTCAGACACCAGCTCTACACATTCGCATATTCTAGGGAGAAATCTAAAGGAACTGAGGCAAACAAACATAATATTTCTGTTTGTATAGATGACGTTTTATGCACTTGCCTAAAGAAAATACTTTGCTTTTCTCCAAATCCATTTTTAGTGTGATTTTCTCCATCCATTGCATACGAATTCCACACCACTTTGTCCGGATATGACTGGATGAAACCAGAAATATCTGGTTGTGTTGTGGCTTACTATATCCCAGATATTGCTACAGCCTCAGTGTCTGTGTTTTCTGGATATTATCAATGGATTTTATTGTTTTGAATGTTTTTATCACGGAACATTTAATTTTGAACCATAGAAACACTAATTGGATCCATATGGAAACACCAGTCTATACATTCGTATGTTCTAGGGATTAAGCGAGAGGAACTGCGGCAAACAAACATGATATTTCTGTTTGTATAGATGACATTTTATGCACTTGCTTAAAGAAAAGACTTTGCTTTTCTCCAAAACCATTTTTACTGTGATTTTCTCGGTCCATTGCATACGAATTCCACACCAGTTCACTGGATATGACTGGAGGAAACCAGAAATATCCGGTTTTGTTTTGGCTAACTCAGTCCCAGTTATTGCTACAGCCTCTGGGTTTGTGTTTTCAGGATATTATCGACGGACTTTATTGTTTTGAATGTTTTTATCAGGGAATATTTAATTTTGTACCATAGAAACAGTAATTGGTTCCACATGGAGACACCAGCTCTACACATGGGTATATTCTATGGAGAAATCTAGAGGAACTGAGGCAAACAAACATGATATTTCTGTTTGAATAAATGACATTTTTTGCACTTGCATAAAGAAAAGACTTTGCTTTTCTCCAAAACCATTTTTACTGTGATTTTCTCAGTCTATTGCGTAGGAATTCCAACACATTTTGTGCGGATATGACTGGATGAAACCCGAAATATCCAATTGTGTTTGGCTAACTCAATCCTAGATATTGCTGCAGCCTCTGTGTTTGTGTTTTCTGGATATTATCTATGGACTTTATTGTTTTGAATGTTTTTATCAGGGAACATTTAATTTTGTGCTGGAAAACACTAATTGGTTCCACATGGAGACACCAGCTCTACACATTTGTATTTTCTAGGGAGAAAGCTCGAGGAACTGCGGCAAACAAACTTGATATTTCTGTTTGTATAGATGAGAGTTTATGCACTTGCCTAACGAAAAGACTTTGCTTTTCTACAAAACCATTTTACTGTGATTTTCTGCGTCCATTGCATACGAATTCCACACCATTTGTCCAGATATGACTGTATGAAACCAGAAATATCCGGTTGTGTTTTGGCTAACTCATCCCAGATATTGCAACAGCCTCTGTGTTTGTGTTTTCTGGATATTATTGACGTGCTTTATTGTTTTGAATATTTTTATCAGGGAACATTTAATTTTGTACTGTAGAAACACTATTTGGTTCAACATGCAGACAACAGCTCTACACATTCGTATATTCTAGGGAGAAATCTAGAGGAACTGAGGCAAACAAACATGATATTTCTGTTTGTATAGATGACATTTTATGCACTTGCCTAAAGAAAAGACTTTGCTTTTCTCCATATCCATTTTTAGTGTGATTTTCTCCGTCCATTGCATACGAATTCTACACCAGTTTCTCGGAATATGAATGGATGAAACCGGAAATATCCGGTTTTGTTTTGGCTAACTCAATCCCAGATATTGCTACAGCCGCTATGTTTGTGTTTTCAGGATATTATCGATGGACTTTATTTTTTTGAATATTTTTTATCAGGGAACATTTAATTTTGTACCA
Source organism: Lepus oiostolus (assembly GCA_036325905.1). NCBI lineage: Eukaryota > Metazoa > Chordata > Mammalia > Lagomorpha > Leporidae > Lepus > Lepus oiostolus. Next base: position 1,631,788 of record CM070804.1, read on the forward strand.
TAGAAACACTATTTGGTTCAACATGCAGACACCAGCTCTACACATTCGTATATTCTAGGGAGAAATCTAGAGGAACTGAGGCAAACAAACATGATATTTCTGTTTGTATAGATGACATTTTATGCACTTGCCTAAAGAAAAGACTTTGCTTTTCTCCATATCCATTTTTAGTGTGATTTTCTCCGTCCATTGCATAAGAACTCCACACCAGTTTGTCCGGATATGACTGGATGAAACCAGAAATAAATGGTTGTGTTTTGGCTTACTATATCCCAGATATTGCTTAGCCTCAGTGTCTGTGTTTTCTGGATATTATCAATGGATTTTATTGTTTTGAATGTTTTTATCATGAAACATTTAATTTTGCACCGTATAAACACTAATTGGTTCCATATGGAAACACCAGTCTACACATTCGTATGTTCTAGGGAGAAAGCTAGAGGAACTGCGGCAAACAAACATGATATTTCTGTTTGTATAGATGACATTTTATGCACTTGCCTAACAAAAAGCCTTTGCTTTTCTCCAAAGCCATTTTTACTGTTATTATCTTGGTCCATTACATACGAATTCCACACCACTTTGTCCGGTTATGACTGCATGAAACCAGAAATAAATGGTTGTGTTTTGGCTTACTATATCCGAGATATTGCTGCAGCCTCTGTGTCTGTGTTTTCTGGATATTATCGATGGATTTTATTGTTTTGAATGTTTTTATCAGGGAACAATTAATTTTGTACCGTAGAAACACTAATTGGTTCCACATGGAGACACCAGCTCTACACATTCTTATTTTCTAGGAAGAAAGCGAGAGGAACTGCGACAAACAAACACGATAATTCTGTTTGTATAGATGACAATTTATGCACTTGCCTAAGGAAAAGACTTTGCTTTTCTCCAAAAACGTTTTTGCTGTGATTTTCTGGGACCATTGCATATGAATTCCTCACCAGTTTCTCCGGATATGACTGGATTAAAACAGAAATATCCGGTTGCGTTTTGGATCACTCTATCCGAAATATTGTGAAAGAATCTGTGTTTGTGTATTCCTGATATTATCCATGGACTTTATTGTTTGGAATGTTTTTTATTTGGGAACAATTAATTTTGTGCTTGGAAGCACTTCTTGGTTCCACATGGAGACCCCAGCTCTACACTTTCGTATTTTCTAGGGAGAAAGCTAGAGGAACTGCGGCAAACAAACATGATATTTCTGTTTGTATAGATGACATTTTATGAACTTTCCTAATGAAAAGACTTTACTTTTCTCCAAAACCATTTTTACTGTGATTTTCTCGGTCCATTGCATACGAATTCAACACCACTTTGTCCAAATATGACTGGATGAAACCAGAAATATCCGGTTTTGCTTTGGCTAACTCAATCTCAGATATAGCTACAGCCTCTGTATTTGTGTTTTCTGGATATTATCAACTGTCTTTATTGTTTTGAATGTTTTTTATCCGGGAACATGTTATTTTGAACTTGGATACAGTAATTGATTCCATATGGAGACACCAGCTCTACACATTCATATTTTCTAGGGAGAAAGCTAGAGGAACTGCGACAAACAAACATGATATTTCTGTTTGTATAGATGACATTTTATGCACTTGCCTAACGAAAACACTTTGCTTTTCTACAAAACCATTTTTTCTGTGATTTTCTTGGTATTGCATACGAATTCCACACCAGTTTGTCCAGATATGACTGGATGAAACCGGAAATATCCGGTTTTGTTTTGGCTAACTCAATCCCAGATATAGCTACAGCCTCTGTGTTTGTGTTTTCTGGCTATTATCGATGGACTTTATTGTTTTGAATGTTTTTATCAAGGAACATTAATTTTGTACCGTTGAAACACTAATTGGTTCATCATGGGGACAACAGTTCCACAACTTCGTATATTCTTCAGAGAAAGTTAGAGGAACTGCAGCAAACATACATGATATTTCTGTTTGTATCGATGACATTTTATGCACTTGCCTAACGAAAACACTTTGCTTTTCTTCAAAACCTTTTGCATTATTATTTTCTCGGTCCATTGCATGCAAATTACCCACCAGTTTTTCCAGATATGACTGGATGAAAACAGATATATACGGTTGTGTTTTCATTAACTCATTCTGAAATATTGTGAAAGCCTCTGTGTTTGTGTTTTCTTGATATTATGGACGGACTTTATTGTTTTGAATGTTTTTATCAGGGAGCATTTAATTTTTTTGCTTGGAAACACTAATTGTTTCCACATAAAGACACCAGCTCTACACATTCGTATTTTCTAGGGAGAAAGCTAGAGGAACTGTGGCAAACAAACATGATATTTCTGTTTGTATAGATGACATTTTATGAACTTGCCTAACGAAAAGACTTTGCTTTTCTCCAAAACCATTTTTACTGTGATTTTCTCGGTCTATTGCATACGAATTCCACAGCAGTTTGTCCGGATATGACGGGATGAACCCAGAAATATCCGGTTGTGTTTTGGGTATCAATCCGAAATATTGTGAAAGACTTTGTGTTTGTGTTTTCTGGATATTATCGATGGACTTTATTGTTTTGAATGTTTTTATCAGGGAACATTTAATTTTGTACCGTTGAAACACTAATTGGTACATCATGGGGACACCAGTTCCACACTTTCGTATTTTCTAGGGAGAATACTAAACGAACTGCGGCAAACAAAATGATATTTCTGTTTGTATAGATGACATTTTATGCACTTGCCTAACGAAAAGACTGCTTTTTTCCAAAACCATTTGTACTGTGATTTTTCTCGGTCCATTGCATATGAATGCCACACCAGTTTGTCCGGATATGACTGGACGAAACCAGAAATATCCGGTTTTGTTTTGGCTAACTCAATCCCAGATATTGCTACAGACTCTGTGTTTGTGTTTTCTGGATATTATCCACGGACTTTATTGTTTTGAATGTTTTTTTGTCAGGGAACATTTAATGTTGTGCTTGGAAACACTAATTGGTTCCACATGGAGACACCAGCTCTATACATTCGTATTTCCTAGGGAGAAAGCTAGAGGAACTGCGACAAACAAACATGATATTTCTGTTTGTATCAATGACGTTTTATGCACTTGCCTAACGAAAAGACTGCTTTTCTCCAAAACCATTTTTACTCTTATTTTCTCTTCACATTGCATAGGAATTCCACACCACTTTGTCCGGATATGACTGGATGAACCCCAAATATCCGGTTTTGTTTTGGTTAACTCAATCCGAAACATTGTGAAAGACTCTGTGTTTGTGTTTTCAGGATATTATCGATGGACTTTATTTTCTTGAATGTTTTTATATGGCAACATTTATTTTTTTACCGTTGAAACACTAATTGGTTCATCATGGGGACACCAGATCTACACATTCGTATATTCTAGGGAGAAAACTAGAGGAACTGCGGCAAACAAACATGATATTTCGGTTTGTATAGATGACATTTTATGCACTTGCCTAACGAAAACACTTTGCTTTTCCCCAAAAACAATTTTACTGTGATTTTCTCGATCCATTGCATACTAATTCCACACCAGTTTTTCCGGATATGACTGGATGAAACCAGAAATATCCGGTTGTGTTTTGGCTAACTCAATCCCAGATATTTCTACAGCCTCTGTGTTTGTGATTTCTGGATATTATCAATGGACTTGATGGTTTGAATGTTTTTTATCAGGGAACATTTAATTTTGGGCTGGGAAACACTGATTGGTTCCACATGGAGACACCAGCTCTACACATTCGTATATTCTAGGGATTAAGCGAGAGGAACGGGGGCAAACAAACATGATATTTCTGTTTGTACAGATGACATTTTATGCACTTGCCTAACGAAAAGACTTTGCTTTTATCCAGAACCATTTTTACTGTGGTTTTCTCGGCCTATTGCACTCGAATTCCACCCCACTTTGTCCAGATATGACTGGATGAAACCAGAAATATTCGGTTATGTTTTGGCTAACTCCATCCCAGATATTGCTGCAGCCTCTGTGTTTGTGTTTTCTGCATATTATCGATGGACTTTATTGTTTTGAATGTTTTTATCAGGGAACATTTAATTTTGTGCTTGGAAACACTAATTGGTTCCACATGGAGACACCAGCTCTACACATTGATATTTTCTAGGGAGAAAGCTAGAGGAACTGTTACAAACAAACATGATATTTCTGTTTGTATAAATGACATTTTATGCACTTGCCTAACGAAAAGACTTTGCTTTTCTCCAAAACCATTTTTAATGTGATTTTCTCGGTCTATTGTACACGAATTCCACACCACTTTGTCCGGATATGCCTGGATGTAACCAGAAATATGCGGTTGTGTTTTGGCTGTCAATCCGAAAAATTGTGAAAGCCTATGTGTTTGTGTTTTATGGATATTATCGATGGACTTTATTGTTTTGAATGTTTTTATGAGGGAACATTTAATTTTGTACCGTAGAAACACAATAGGTTCAACATGGTGACACCAGCTCTACACATTACTGTATTCCAGGGAGAAATCTAGAGGAACTTCGGCAAACAAACATGATATTGCTGTTTGTATAGATGACATTTTAGGCACTTCCCTAAAGAAAAGACTTTGCTTTTTTTCCAAAACCATTTTTACTGTGATTTTCTCCGTCCATTACATACGAATTCCACACCACATTGTCCGGATATGACTCGATGAAATCAGAAATATCTGGTTGTGTTTTTGCTTACTATATCCCTGGTATTGCTACAGCCTCAGTGTCTGTGTTTTCTAGATATTATCGATGGATTTTACTGTTTTGAATGTTTTTATCGGGGAATATTTAATATTCTGCTGCAAAACATTTATTGGTTCCACATGGAGACACCAGCTCTACACATTCGTATTTTCTAGGCATAAAGCGAGAAGAACTGCGGCAAACAAACATGATATTTCTGTTTGTATAGATGACATTTTATACACTGGTCGAAGAAAAAATCTTTGCTTTTCACCAAAACCATTTTTACTGTGATTTTCTGGGTCCATTACATACGAATTCCACACCACTATCTCCGGATATGAATGGATAAAACCAGAAATATCTGGTTGTGTTGTGGCTAACTCATTTTATGACATTTTATGCACTGGCCGAAGGAAAAGTCTTTGCTTTTCACCAAAACCATTTTTACTGTGATTTTCTCGGTCCATTGCATACGAATTCCACACCACTATGTCCGGATATGACTGGATGAAACCAGAAATATCCGGTTGTGTTGTGGCTTACTATATCCCAGATATTGCTACAGCCTCAGTGTCTGAGTTTTCTGGATATTATGAATGCACTTTATTGTTTTGAATATTTTTTTCAGGGAACATTTAATTTTGTACCGTTGAAACACTAATTGGTTCCACATGGAGACACCAGCTGTACACATGTGTATTTTCTAGGGATTAGCGTGAGGAACTGCAGCAAACAAACATGATATTTCTGTTTGTATAGATGACATTTTATGCACTTTCCTAACGAAAGACTTTGCTTTTCTCCAAAACCATTTTTACTGTGATTTTCTCGGTCTATTGCACACGAATTCCACCCCACTTAACCGGATATGACTGGATGAAACCAGAAATATCCGGTTGTGTTTTGGCTAACTCCATCCCAGATATTCCTAGAGCCTCTGTGTTTGTGTTTTCTGGATATTATCGATGGACTTTATTGTTTTGAATGTTTTTATCAGGTCACATTTAATTTTGTGCTGGGAAACACTAATTTTTTCCACATGGGGACACCAGCTCTACATATTCATATTTTCTAGGGAGAAAGCTAGAGGAACTGTGGCAAACAAACATGACATTTCTGATTGTATAGATGACATTTTATGCACTTGCCTAACGAAAAGACTTTGCTTTTCTCCAAATCCAATTTTAATGTTATTTACTCGGTCCGTTACATACGAATTCTACACCACTTTGTCTGGATATGACTCGATGAAACCAGAAATATCCGGTTGTGTTGTGGCTACCTCAATCCCAGATATTGCTACAGCCTCTGTGTTTGTGATTTCTGGATATTATCAATGTACTTGATGGTTTTGAATGTTTTTTATCAGGGAACATTGAATTTTGTGCTCGGAATCACAAATTCATTCCACATGGAGACACCAGCTCTACATATTCGTATTTACTAGGGAGAAAGCTAGAGGAACTGTGGCAAACGAACATGATATTTCTGTTGGTATAGATGACATTTTATGCACTGCCCGAAGGAAAAGTCTTTGCTTTTCACAAAAACCATTTTTACTGTGATTTTCTCGGTGCATTACTTATGAATTCCACCTCACTTTGTCCGGAAATTACTGGATGAAACCAGAAATATCCGGTTGTTTTGTTGCTTACTATATCCCAGATATTGCTACAGCCTCAGTGTCTGAGTTTTCTGGATATTATCAATGGACTTTATTGTTTTGAATATTTTTATCAGGGAACATTTAATTTTGTGCTTGGAAACACTTATTGGTTCCACATGGAGACACCAGCTCTATACATTGGTATTTTCTAGTGTGAAAGCTTGAGGAACTGTGGCAAACAAACATAATATTTCTGTTTGTATAGATGACATTTTATGCACTTGCCTAACGAAAAGACTTTGCTTTTCTCCAAAAGCAATTTTACTGTGATTTTCTCGGTCTATTGTACACGAATTCCACACCACTTTGTCCGCATATGCCTGGATGTAACCAGAAATATGCGGTTGTGTTTTGGCTATCAATCCAAAAAATTGTGAAAGCCTCTCTGTTTGTGTTTTCTGGATATTATCGATGGACTTTATTGTTTTCAATGCTTTTATGAGGGAACATTTAATTTTGTACCGTAGAAACACAATAGGTTCAACATGGGGACACCAGCTCTACACATTCCTGTATTCCAGGGAGAAATCTAGAGGAAGTGTGGCAAACAAACATGATATTGCTGTTTGTATAGATGACATTTTAGGCACTTCCCTAAAGAAAAGACTTTGCTTTTTTTCCAAAACCATTTTTACTGTGATTTTCTCCGTCCATTACATACGAATTCCACACCACATTATCCGGATATGACTCGATGAAACCAGAAAAATCTGGTTGTGTTTTTGCTTACTATATCCCGGGTATTGCTACAGCCTCAGTGTCTGTGTTTTCTAGATATTATCGATGGATTTTACTGTTTTGAATGTTTTTATTGGGGAATATTTAATATTGTGCTGCGAAACACTAATTGGTTCCAAATGGAGACGCCAGCTCTACACATTCGTATTTTCTAGGCAGAAAGCGAGAGGAACTGCGGCAAACAAACATTATATTTCTGTTTGTATAGATGACATTTTATGCACTGGCCGAAGGAAACGTCTTTGCTTTGAACCAAAACCATTTTTACTGTGATTTTCTCGGTCCATTGCATACGAATTCCACACCACTCTCTCCGGATATGACTGGATGAAACCAGAAATATCCGGTTGTGTTGTGGCTTACTATATCCCAGATATTGCTACAGCCTCAGTGTCTGAGTTTTCTGGATATTATCAATGGACTTTATTGTTTTGAATATTTTTATCAGGGAACATTTAATTTTGTGCTGGGAAACACTAATTGGTTCCACATGGAGACAAAAGCTCTACACATTCGTATTTTCTAGGGATTAAGCGAGAGGAACTGCGGCAAACAAACATGATATTTTTGTTTGTATAGATGACATTTTATGCACTTGCCTAACGAAAAGACTTTGCTTTCCTCCAAAACCATTTTTACTGTGATTTTCTTGGTCTATTGTACATGAATTCCACCCCACTTAACCGGATATGACTGGATGAAACCAGAAATATCCGGTTGTATTTTTGCTAACTCAATCCCACTTATTGCTACAGCCTCTGTGTTTGTGTTTTCTGGATATTATCGATGGACTTTATTGATTTGAATACTTTTATCAGGGAACATTTAATTTTGTAGCGTAGAAACACTAAGTGGTTCCACATGGAGACAAAAGCTCTTCACATTCGTATTTTCTAGGGAGAAAGCTAGAGGAACTGAGGCAAACAAGCATGATATTTCTGTTTGTATAGATGACATTTTGTGCACTTGCCTAACGAAAAGACTTTGCTTTTCTCCAAAACCATTTTTACTGTGATTTTCTCTTTCCACTACATACGAATTCCACACCACTTTGACCGGATATGCGTGGATGAAACCAGAAATATCCGGTTCTGTTTTGGCTAACTCAATCCTAGATATTGCTGCAGCCTCTGTGTTTGTATTTTCCGGATTTTATCAACGGACTTTATGGTTTTGAATGTTTTTTATCAGGGAGCATTTAATTTTGTGCTGGGAAACACTTATTGGTTCCACATGGAGACACCAGCTGTACACATTCGTATTTTCTAGGGAGAAAGCTGGAGGAACTGCGGTAAACAAACATGACATTTCTGTTTGTATAGATGACATTTTATGCACTTGCCTAACGAAAAGACTGATTTTCTCCAAATCCATTTTTACTGTGATTTTCTCAGTCCATTACATAGGAATTCCAAACTACTTTGTCTGTATATGACTGAATGAAACCAGAAATATCCGGTTCTCTTTTGGCTAACTATATCCCAGATATTGCTATAGCTTCTGTGTCTGTGTTTTCAGGAAGTATCGATTGACTTTATTGTTTTGAATGAATTTATCAGGGAACATTTAATTTTGTACCATAGAAACACTAATTGTTTCCACATGAAGACACCAGCTCTACACATTCATATTTTCTAGGAAGAAAGCTAGAGTTACTGCGGCAAACAAACAAGATATTTCTGTTTGTATAGATGACATTTTATGCACTGGCCGAAGGAAAAGACTTTGCTTTTCTCCAAAACCATTTTACTGTGATTTTCTGGGTCCATTGCATAGGGATTCCACCACATTTTCTGCGGATATGACTGGATGATACCAAAAATTTCCGGTTCTCTTTTGGGTAACTATATCCCAGATATTGCTACAGATTCAGTGTTTGTTTTTTCTTGATATTATCAATGGACTTTATTGTTTTGAAAGTTCTTTATTGGGGAACCTTTAATTTTGTGCTTGCAATCACTAATTGGTTCCACATGGAGACACCAGCTCTACACAATCATATTTTCTAGGGAAAAAGCTAGAGGAAATGTGGCAAAGAAACATTATATTTCTGTTTGTATAGATGATATTTTATGCACTTGCCAACAAAAAGACATTGCTTTTCCACAAAACCATTTTTACTGTGATTTTCTCGGTCCATTGCATACGAATTCCACACCAATTTGTCCGGATATGACTGGATGAAACCAGAATTATCCAGTTGTGTTTAGGCTATCTCAATCCCAGATATTGAGAAAGCCTCTGTGTTTGTATTTTCTGGATATTATCGACGTGCTTTATTGTTTTGAATATTTTTATCAGGGAACATTTAATTTTGTACCGTAGAAACACTAATAGGATCCACATGGAGACACCAGCTCTACACATTAGTATTTTCTAGGGAGAAAGCTAGAGTAACTGCAGCAAACAAATATGATATTTCTGTTTGTATAGGTGACATTTTTTGCACTTGCCTAGTGAAAAACTTTGCTTTTCTCTAAAACCATTTTTACTCTGATTTTCTCGGTCCGTTGCATAGGAATTCCACACCCCTTTGTCCGGATATGACTGGATGAAACCTGAAATATCCGGTTGTGTTTTGGCTAACTCCATCCCAGATATTGTGAAAACCTCTGTATTTGTGTTTTCTGGGTATTATCGACGTGCTTTATTGTTTTGAATATTTTTTATTAGGGAACATTTAATTTTGTAACGTAGAAACACTAATTGGATCCACATGGAGACACCAGCTCTACACATTAGTATTTTCTAGGGAGAAAGCTAGAGGAACTGCGGCAAACAAACATGATATATCTGTTTATATAGATGATATTTTTTGCACTTGTCTTAATAAAGGACTTTGCTTTTCTCCAAAACCATTTTTACTGTGATTTTCTCGGTCCAAGGCATTTGAACTCCACACCATTTTCTCCGGATATGACTGGATGAAACCGGAAATATCCGGTTTCTTTTTGTCTAACTCAATCCCAGATATTGCTACAGCCTCTGTGTTTCTGTTTTCTGGATATTATCAATGGACTTTATTGTTTTGAACGTTTTATATCGGGGAACATTTTATTTTGAGCTTGGATACAGTAATTGGTTCCACATGGAGACACCAGCTCTACACATTCATATTTTCTAGGGGGAAAGCTAGAGGAACTGTGACAAACAAACATGATATTTCTGTATAGATGACATTTTATGCACTTACCTAACGAAATGACTTTTCTTTTCTCAAAAACCATTTGTACTGTGATTTTCCCGGTCCATTGCATAAGAATTCCACACCAGCTTGTCCGGATATGACTCGATGAAACCGGAAATATCCTGTTTTGTTTTGGCCAACTCAATCCCTGATATTACTACAGCCTCTGTGTTTCAGTTTTCCCTCTATTATCAACGGACTTGATTGTTTTGATTGTTTTTTTATCGGGGAACATTTAATTTCGATCTCAGACACACTATTTGGTTCCACATGGAGACACCAGCTCTATATATTCATATTTTCTAGGGAGAAAGCTAGAGGAACTGTGGCAAACAAACATGATATTTCTGTTTGTATAGATCACATTTTATGCACTTGCCTAACGAAAAGACTTTGCTTTTCTCCAAAACCATTCTTATTGTCATTTTCTCGCTCCATTGCATATGAATTACACACGAGTTTGTCCGGATATGATGGGATGAACCCGGAGATATCCGGTTTTGTTTTGGCTAACTGAATCCCAGTTGTGCTACATACTCTGTGTTTGTGTATCCCTGATATTATCCCCGGACTTTATTGTTTTGAATGTTTTTTATCAGGGAAAATTTAATTTTGTGCTTGGAATCACTAATAGGTTCATCATGGGAACCTCAGCTCTACACATTCGTATTTTCTAGGGAGAAAGCTAGAGGAACTGCGGCAAACAAACATGATTTCTGTTTGTATAGATGACATTTTATGCACTTGCCTAACGAAAAGCCTTTGCTTTTCTCCAAAACCATTTTTACTGTTATTCACTCAGTTCATTGCATATGAATTCCACACCACTTTGTCCGGATATGACTGGATGAAACTGTAAGACCCCCGACAGGTGTCTCACACTTTTACCGACCCCAGAAACACGACTCCAGTCCAATCGCTGTAAAGGACATGAGGGAAGTTTATTACATCTGCGCAGATGGGCCATCTCTGTGCAAGAAGAGAGGCGCCGATCATCAACTGTACAGCGTATTTAAGATTGAAAACCACAACATTAGCATATCTCCACATCATTGCCAAAAATCACAAGATAAACCACAGCATAACGAATACATCACAAGATAAAGGGTTTTTCCAGAGTGAGGGGGCAAAATCCTTAAGTAAGCATAAACACGGGGTCATCATGACCAAAAACTTGTCATATGCTCAATTATCTCATAAACCGCATTAGCACAATCATCACATGTTACAAGTTTAACTAAAGTTCAACTAGCACATGAAAGCATTTTGCAAGCCCAGCTATTTTGTACAAAAGCAGAACAATATGCAGTTAGCCAAGCGACTCCATTTTAAACCCAGGCTGCCTAATTTCTTTCTTTAAACCTGTCTAATTTCCTTCATTCCCCCCTTTTCTTTTCGTCAAATTTTAATCTTAAAATTTTAGGAATTACTTTTTAGATTTTGTAAAGGCCTGAAATAAAAATAAGGAAGCAGGGTGTTTAAAATACGCTTCCGCCCGGTCCTTTGTTTCATAGGGGAGTCTGATCATAAAACAGGCCGGAGATATCCCAGGTGTCTTTTTTTACAACCAATTAACAGACATTGGGGTGCAAGAAGGGCCACCATATCCCAGAAGGGGCCACGCGGGTAACGGACCACACAACCTCAGCGGTACCAGATCTTACCTCCCACGTGATCTTCATTGGGATATGTGGGCTGCCCATCACCAGGGTAAAACAAAAAAAAAGTATTGCAAGCACATCTCTGTGCCTTACAGCCAATCCTATGAGCACAGAAGCAAGTCTGCAGGGTAGGGGAAGTATGCCCCGCAGGATAAAAAAAAAATTACAAAAAGGCATCAAAATTTAAGAACAGAAAATACAACAGAGACAAAGACAAAAAAAACACATCCCTGAAGAAGTCATACAAATTTGGGTTAATACCTGGTGCCTGTTCAGCTGAATTGACCCGAATACTCTTTGTGACTTTCACACACCCTCTTCGACTTACTGTAAACATTTTACCAATTCCATTTCAGTCTAGAATAAACTAGCCATCCGGATAAAGTCATTCTGACAAACCATGTCCTTTCCTTATATAAAAAGCTCTCTCTCTTTTTAACCCTTTTCACCAGCAATGCTCTTTTCTTTTATGTCCTTCATTTTTAAACTTTGGCACTGCTGGGTCAGGACCAAGGTATGGGTGATAAACAACTTTGCTTTTAATAAACTAAAGAAGCTTACTTATTATACAGGGTAATAATTAAAAGTAATATTCTTTTTTAGCAATGACAATTTCACACAGATCTGTTTGGTAACTTTCAAAAAATCTTTTAACCAGAATTATGTATAAAGCAGAGTCTCTTCCACTTCTTGCTGGATGGAAAAGGTGACGTTCTGCAGCACTCTGGACGTCTTGCTCAATCCCTGTCCAGGCTGCGGCGTCTTCAGGATATACAGCAAATAGTCCTAAGCCAGCATATGTACATAGGCAAACTCGCAGTCACTCATCTTCCGCTGCTCGGAGAGCAGAGCCAAGGACTGCTTCTTCAGGAAGCCTTTAAAAAAAAGCCCTAAAAGGCAGACATTTAAGCAAAGCCTGGCAAAATAGGGAAGTTGCAAAAGTGCAGCAGCATATAAAAAATATGTAGCATTATAAAAATGTATAGCAGCAATTTGACCCAGTCTCCAGTGCCAGTCCCCACCATTAATTATACATTTTACCTAATTATATCCCCAGTACCCTGGCCACCGCTACCACCATCTGACTTACCCTATAACTTTCTATTTTTAACACCTGTGCCACCATCTGACTTACCCTGGAGACGAAAGCCGGCCCAGTGTCCGACCCCAGTACCTTTGATAGTCCAAATCAGGGAAACATTGGCGCAATTCTTCTTCCTGGTCGATAAAGCCTCTGTCCATTTTGAGTTCCCCGTGGGTAGTGGCGAGAGCGTACCTGCTGTTCTTGTGCATTGCCACCCGCTCCTTTTTCTTAGTTGCACGGAGTGCATGGTCCATAGCGATCAGCCCTGCCTGCCGAGCAGAGTCCTCGGGGGGTTGAAGGTGGAAACCCAGACCACTGTCCTCGTTCGGCCGTCTCCCACTATTGTCCCAATGAGGGAGGGGCCGAGGGGCCGCTGTCGCCCAGTCTCACCACTCCGCTGCTGTCTTCTTTTCTCTTGCTGGCTTGCAGAGGCCGTTTTCGGTCAGTTCAGTCTCGTGTGGCAGATGTGCACCACTAGATTATTGTTGTTGGTCGGACCTTAGGCAGACTTGTCCTTTTGGGCACTTCTCTGTGCTTTTGCCAGTCTCCGGGGGTCCCTGCTTACCCTGATTCTCCCTTACTTCTGCTTTCTGTTAACTGTGGTGGTCAGGATCCTAGTTAGTTCCTCTTTTTTAGCCCATTTTAAACTTCCCCTTTTTTAACTAAATAACTTTAACCCCTTCAGCTAAACTCCTCAGGGGAGTCTGGCAGTAGAGACTGAATCTTTTACAGAATTCCATTTAAGTGTAGTAAAATTAATGTTAGTAAAACAGGCCCTGCAAGTCCTGTCAGGGCTCGCTTTCCCAGTTATATGGAGGAGGAGGACGGCCAGTTAGAACGGGCCGGGGGTCCTCCCTCCTCTGCTTCATCCTCCTCTGTTTTATCGGATTTTTTTTTCACTTTTTTTTTGGTTTTTAAAAAGGGCACCAATGTCAGGAGCATAAAAAACAGTACCATTTCAATAAACAAACATGTTGAGGCGCACACAGTCCAATTAACAAATGAGCTAACATTTTGCATTAACCATTTAATTATTACATTTCTGTAGGTTTGTACAATCTTAACTATTTGTTTCCCTTTTGGCTAGACCTCCCGTTTGATCCACATTTGAACTAGCAATACATTTAAACTAGCAACGCCTGGTTGTTTAGCGTTAGCTGGACGGAGACTTCATCGGTCCCTTTTAAAGGATCTGGCTTCTGAGCCAGAGACTGGAGCAGCTAGAAAGAAACATGTTTATAGCTGAAGTTTAGCATCATTTTACATCTTGGCACCACTTGTAATTTAAACAGCCGATTGGTTATTATCTCTGTAAGATGAGAGATCTCTTTTTGACATCTCCAGGGGCCCTCTGGGGGTGTCAAAAGTTCGGATAATTTAGAACTTGGATTTTTAGAAAGTCTGTTAAAAGGTGCCGAGAGAACTTAAAGTATCTGGTCAAAATAGAATTCCTTAACATCCTGAAATGATAGCCATTTATTAGTCAGGGTGATTTTTACACTTTTAAACCAGATTTGATCATAATACTTAACAATGCTTTTTACTAATTTGAACTTAACAGAAACAGTAAAGTACACAATAGATCACCTTGGTACAACATGAATTTTATGTCTATTGTTGAATAAACCAGAAATAAAAACCTTGAACATAAGGGTTTACATAATTTAGAACTACTTAACAGAGTCAAAAAGAGCTTATAGGACCTAACTCTAAAAATGGCAGAGTAACTGATTCAGTAGACACTGTTAAAATAGACATTACAATTTTTGCAAAAACAAATTTTAAAACTTAGACCATTTTTAGGTATTTTGTTGTAACAGAAGATTAGACTTTAACTTTAGGTCAATGTAATTTTGGCATTAGCACTTAACTTAAAGAAAACTCCGTAAACAATTTTAAAGTTGCAAACCCTTTAAAACTTTTTATGACTTGCTCACATTTTCTGAAACTTTATACCTGTAGTTACTTTTACATAGTCTTGAATTGTTATGTATAACAGACTCAAACAGTCTCTCTTATCAAATTTAAGATGTGAAAAATACAATACATTTTTTTTTACATTTTGCTTAGCATTAATGCCTAGATGGCTTAAGACACTGAGTTCTGAATTAAAAGTCAAAATTACATTTCCACAAGAATAACTCCTCCTGAACAGCAAACATGGGCACAACTTTGAAAAGACAGCATAGGTCTGACACCATTTATAACATTTTAATATATTTTACATAATCTGAATTGACTCAAGCAGCGGTTACTTTAACAAATTTTAGAGTCTCATCCTTTGAGAGTTCCAGGGATCCGACTGGAAGCCCAAAGCTGGAAGACTCAGTTTAGAATTTAAGCTGTCAGAGTCAAGCGGTTTGGCCAACAATTAGTACACTTCTAATCAGTTGGGTAATCACTCAAATTGAAGGGGAAAGGCAAATAAGGAAAGTATATTAAAACACAAAAAACAATCACAAGACTTCACAAAGACACTGCACACAACAATGAAACTAGACCTGCGTGCCCTAATAAGACGAGACCTGCGCGCAACAAGACTAAAACCAAAACTTCTGACGGGAGCAGCTGCTGCCACCAGCCCTCTCCCGGGGAAGAAACACTTACACCGAAACCAAAGCTTCCCCACAAAACTGAAACCACCGACGGGAGCGGCTGCTGCCACCAGCCCTCTCCCGGGGAAGAAGAAACCAAAACTTCCCCACAAAGCTGAAACCACCGACGGGAGCGGCTGCTGCCACCAGCCCTTCTCCCGGGGAAGAAGACCGAGACAAAACTTCCGAGGGAGCTGCCACCTCCCACGGAACAAAAATTAAAGGAGGGGGATTCTAAAAGAAGGAGGGGGATTCCACGTCCCCTCGCTTCTCTTACAGACGGAGGGGGATTCCACGTCCCCTCCCGGAGGGGGATTCCACGTCCCCTCCACCACTGGAGCGTCCCCCAGTGGTTCGAGCCCGGGGCGCCGGGCACGTCTGCCCCTACCCACTGCCGGCTCAATACAGATACAGGTCCTGCAGGCACAATTCCAGTAAACCGGTACGTTAAAAAAAAACAATCAACCAGACACACAAAAACACTTAAAACAGCAAAAACTTACCTCCGATTGGAAAATGGAGCGTGGGTCTGGGGTCTCCAATCCCGGACGAGCCCCCAAGAAGATGTAAGACCCCCGACAGGTGTCTCACACTTTTACCGACCCCAGAAACACGACTCCAGTCCAATCGCTGTAAAGGACATGAGGGAAGTTTATTACATCTGCGCAGATGGGCCATCTCTGTGCAAGAAGAGAGGCGCCGATCATCAACTGTACAGCGTATTTAAGATTGAAAACCACAACATTAGCATATCTCCACATCATTGCCAAAAATCACAAGATAAACCACAGCATAACGAATACATCACAAGATAAAGGGTTTTTCCAGAGTGAGGGGGCAAAATCCTTAAGTAAGCATAAACACGGGGTCATCATGACCAAAAACTTGTCATATGCTCAATTATCTCATAAACCGCATTAGCACAATCATCACATGTTACAAGTTTAACTAAAGTTCAACTAGCACATGAAAGCATTTTGCAAGCCCAGCTATTTTGTACAAAAGCAGAACAATATGCAGTTAGCCAAGCGACTCCATTTTAAACCCAGGCTGCCTAATTTCTTTCTTTAAACCTGTCTAATTTCCTTCAAAACCAAAAATATCCGGTCGTGTTTTGGCTAACTCAATCTGAAATATTGTGAAAGTTCCTGTGTTTGTGTTTTCTGGATATTATCGATGGACTTTATTGTTTTGAATGCTTTTATATGGGAACATTTAATTTTATACCATAGAAACACTAATTGGTTCCACATGAAGACACCAAGTATACATATTCATATTTTCTAGGGAGAAACCTAGAGGCACGGTGGCAAACAAACATGATATTTCTGTTTGTATAGATGATATTTTATGCATTTGCCTAAGACAAATACTTGCTTTCCTCCAAAACAATTTTTACTGTGATTTTCTCAGCCCATTGCATATGAAGTCCACAGCAGTTTGTCCGGATATCACTGGATGAAACCAGAAATATCCGGTTGTGTTTTGGCTAACTCAATCCGAAATATTGTGAAAGCCTCTGTTTTGTGTTTTCTGGATATTATCGATGGACTTTATTGTTTTGAATGCTTTTATATGGGAACATTTAATTTTGTACTGTAGGAACACAAATTGGGTCCACATGGAGACACAATCTCTACACATTCGTATTTTCTAGGGAGCAATCTAGAGGAACTGCGGCAAAGAAACATGATATTTCTGTTTGTATCGATGACATTTTATGCACTTGCCTAACGAAAAGGGTTTGCTTTTGTCCAAAACCGTTTTTACTGTGATTTTCTCGGTCCATTGCATACGCATTCCAGAGCAGTTGTCCGGATATGACTGGATGAAACCAGAAATATCCGGTTGTGTTTTCGCTAACTCAATCCGAAATATTGTGAAAGCCTTTGTGTTTGTGTTTTCAGGATACTATCGATGGACTTTATTGTTTTGAATGTTTTTTATCAGGGTACATTTAATTTTGTGCTGAGAAACTCTAATTCGTTCCACAGGGAGACACCAGCTCTACACATTCGTATTTTCTAGGGAGAAAGCTTGAGGAATTGCGACAAATAAACATGCTATTTTTGTTTGTATAGCTGATATTTAATGCACTTACCTAATGCAAAGACTTTTTTTCTCCAAAACCATTTTTACTCTTATGTTCTCAGACTATTGCATATGAATTCCACACCACTTCGTCTGGATATGACTGGATGAAACCAGAAATATCCGGTTGTGTTTTGGCTAACTCTATCCCAGATATTGCTATAGCCTCTGTGTTTGTTTTTTCTGGATATTATCAATGGACTTTATGGTTCTGAATTTTTTATCAGTGAATATTTAATTTTATACCGTTGAAACACTAATTGCTTCAACATGGAGAAACCAGCTCTACACATTCGTATTTTCAAGGAAGAAATCAAGGGGAACTGATGCAAACAAACCTGATATTTCTGTCTGTATAGATGACATTTTATGCACTTGCCTAAGGAAAAGACTTTGTTTTTCTGCAAAACCATTTTTACTGTGATTCTCTCAGTCCATTGCATACAAATACCACACAACTTTGTCCAGATATGACTGGATGAAACCGGAAATATGTGGTATTTTTTTAGATTATTCAATCCCCAGATAGGGCTACAGCCTCTGTGTATGTGTTTTCCCAATGTTATCAACAGACTTTATTGTTTTGAATGTTTTTATCAGGGAACATTTAATTTTGTACCATTGAAACAATTCTTGGTTCATCATGGGAATACCAGCTCTACACGTTCGAATTTTCTAGGGAGAAAGCTAGAGGAACTGAGGCAAACAAACATGATATTTCTGTTTGTATAGATGACATTTTATACACTTGCCTAAGGAAAAGACTTTGCTTTTCTCCAAAACCATTTTTACTGTGATTTTCTCGGTCCATTGCATAAGAATTCTACCCCATTTTGTGCAGATATGACTGGATGAAACCAGAAATATCCGGTTGTGTTTTGGCTAACTCCATCCCAGATATTGCTACAGCCTCTGTGTTTGTGTTTGTTGGATATTATGAACGTGCTTTATAGTTTTGAATATTTTTATCAGGGAACATTTTTTTTGTTCCCTAGATACACTAATTGTTTCAACATGCAGACACCAGCTCTACACATTCGTATTTTCTAGGGAGAAACCTAGAGGAACTGCGTTAAGCAAACATGATAATTCTTTTGTGTAGATGACATTTTATGCACTTGCCTAAGGAAAAGACTTTGCTTTTCTCTAAATCCATTTTTCCTGTGATTTTCTCGGTCCAAGGCATATGAACTCCACACCATTTTGTCCGGAAATGACTGGATGAAACAAGAAATATCTGGTTGTGTTTTGGCTAACTCAATCAGAAATATTGTGAAAGCTTCCGTGTTTGTGTTTTCTGGATATTGTCGATGGACTTTTTGTTTTGAATGTTTTTTATCTGGGAACATTTAATTTTGTGCTTGGAAACACTAATTGGTTCCACATGAAGACACCAGCTCTACACATTCGTATTTTCTAGGGAAAAAGCTACAGGAACTGCTGCAAACATGATATTTCTGTTTGTATAGATGAGATTTTATGCACTTGCCTAACGAAAAGACTGCTTTTCTCCTAAACCGTTTTTACTCTGTTTTTCTCGGTCCATTGCACACGAATTCCACACCAGTTTGTCTGGATATTACTGGATGAACCCGGAAAAATCGGGCTTATTTTGGCAAACTCAATCCCAGGTATTGCTACAGCCTCTGTGTTTGTGTATTCCTCATATTACTCATGGTCTTTATTGTTTTGAATGTTTTTTATCTGGGAACATTTAATTTTGTGCTTGGAAACACTAATGGGTTCCATATGGAGACACCAGCTCTACACATTCGTATTTTCTAGGGAGAAAGCTAGAGGAACTGCGGCAAACAAACATGACAGTTCTGTTGGTAGAAATGACATTTTATGCACTTGCCTAACGAAAAGACTTTGCTTTTCTCCAAAATCTTTTGTACTGGGGTTTTCTCGGTCCATTGCATATGAATACCACATTAGTTTCTCCGGATATGACGGGATTAAACCAGAAATATCCGGTTATGTTTTGGCTAACTCAAACCCAGATATTGCTGCAGCCTATGTGTTTGTGTATTGCTGATATTATCGATGGACTTTATTGTTTTGAATGTTTTCTATTGGGGAACATTTTATTTTGAGCTTGGATACAGTAATTGGTTCCACATGGAGACACCAGCTCTACATATTCGTATTTTCTAGGGAGAAAGCGAGAGGAACTATGGCAAAAAAACATGATATTTCTGTTTGTATAGATGACATTTTATGCACTTGCCTAAGGAAAAGACTTTGCTTTTCTCCAAAACCATTTTAATGTGATTTTCTCGATCCATTGCATAGGAATTCCCACCCATTTTGTGCGGATATGACTGAATGAAACCAGAAATATCCGGTTGTGTTTTGGCTAACTCCATCCCAGATATTGCTACAGCCTCTGTGTTTGTGTTTATTGGATATTATCAATGGGCTATATGGTTTGGAATGTTTTTATCAGGGAACATTTAATTTTGTACCATAGAAACACTAATAGCTTCATCGTGGGTACACCAGCTCCACACATTCATATTTTCTAGGGAGAAAGCTAGAGGAACTGCGGCAAACAAACATGATATTTCTGTTTGTGTAGATGACATTTTATGCACCTACCTACTGAAATGACTTTGCTTTCCTCCAAAACAATTTTTACTGTGATTTTCTCGCTCCATTACATCCGAATTCCACCAATCTTTGGATATGACTGGATGAAACCAGAAATATGCGGTTTTGTTTTGCCTAACTAAATCCCACATATTTCTACAGCCTCTGTGTTTGTGATTTCTGGATATTATCGATGGGCTTCATGTTTTTGAATGTTTTTTATCAGGGAACATTTAATTTTGTACTGTTGGAACACTTATTGTTTCCACATGGAGACACCAGCTCTACATATTCGTATTTTCTAGGGAGAAAGCTAGAGGAACTGCGGCAAACAAACATGATATTTCTGTTTGTATAGATGACATTTTATGCACTGGCCAAAGGAAAAGTCTTTGCTTTTCTCCAAAACCATTTTTACTGTGATTTTCTCAGTCCATTACATACGAATTCCACACCACTTTATCTGGATATGACTGGAAGAAACCAAAAATTTCCGGTTGTGTTGTGGCTTACTATATCCCAGATATTGCTACAGCCTCAGAGTCTGAGTTTTCTGGATATTATCAATGGCCTTTATTGATTTGAATATTTTGTACCGTAGATACACTAATTGGTTTGATATGCAGACACCAGCTCTACACATTCGTATTTTCTAGGAAGAAAGCTAGAGGAACTGCGGCAAACAAACATGATATTTCCGTTTGTATAGATGACATTTTATGCACTTGCCTAAAGAAAAGACTTTGCTTTTCTCCAAAACCATTTTTACTGTGATTTTCTCGGTCGATAGCATACGAATTCCACACGACTTTGTCCAGATATGACTGGATGAAACCAGAAATATCCAGTTGTGTTTTGGCTTACTCAATCCCAGATATTGCTACAGCCTCTGTGTTTGTGTTTTTCGGATATTATCAACGGAGCTTATTGTTTTCAATTTTTTTTCTATCAGGGAACATTTAATTTTGTGCTGGGCGAAACTAATTGGTTTCACATGGAGACACCAGCTCTAAACATTTTTATTTTCTAGGGAGAAAGCTAGAGGAACTTTAGCAAAGAAACATGATATTTTTCATTCTATAGATGACATTTTATTCACCGGCCTGAAGAAAAGACTTTGCTTTTTCCAAAACCATTCTTACTGTGATTTTCTCAGTCCATTTCATATGAATTCCACACAAATTTGTAGGGATATTACAGTATGAAACCTAAAATATCCAGTTGTGTTTTGGCTAACTCAATCCCAGACATTGCTAGAGCCTCTGTGTATGTGTTTTCCGGATATTACCAATGGACTTTATTGTGTTGAATGTTTTTTTTTTTTATCAAGGAACATTTAATTTTGTGCTGGGAAACACTAGTTGGTGCCACTTGGAGAAACCTGCTCTACACATTCGTATATTCTAGGGAGAAAGCTAGAGGAACTGCAGTTAACAAACATGATATTTCTGTTTGTACAGATGACATTTTAAGCATTTGCCTAAGATACAAATTTTCTTTACAGCAAAACAATTATTACTGTGATTTTCTCGGTCCATTGCATCCGAATTCCACACCAGTTTGTCCGGATATGACTGGATGAAACCAGAAATATCCGGTTGTGTTTTGGCTAACTCAATCCAGATATTGCTAGAACCTCTGTGTTTCTGTTTTCTGAATATTATCGATGGACTATATTGTTTTGAATTTTTTTATCAGGGAACATTTAATTTTATACCATAGAAACACTAATTGGTTCCACATGAAGACACCAGGTATACATATTCATATTTTCTAGGGAGAAACCTAGAGGCACGGTGGCAAACAAACATGATATTTCTGTTTGTATAGATGATATTTTATGCATTTGCCTAAGACAAATACTTGCTTTCCTCCAAAACAATTTTTACTGTGATTTTCTCAGCGCATTGCATATGAAGTCCACAGCAGTTTGTCCGGATATCACTGGATGAAACCAGAAATATCCGGTTGTGTTTTGGCTAACTCAATCCGAAATATTGTGAAAGCCTCTGTGTTTGTGTTTTCTGGATATTATCGATGGACTTTATTGTTTTGAATGCTTTTATATGGGAACATTTAATTTTGTACTGTAGGAACACAAATTGGGTCCACATGGAGACACAATCTCTACACATTCGTATTTTCTAGGGAGCAATCTAGAGGAACTGCGGCAAAGAAACATGATATTTCTGTTTGTATCGATGACATTTTATGCACTTGCCTAACGAAAAGGGTTTGCTTTTGTCCAAAACCGTTTTTACTGTGATTTTCTCGGTCCATTGCATACGCATTCCAGAGCAGTTTGTCCGGATATGACTGGATGAAACCAGAAATATCCGGTTGTGTTTTCGCTAACTCAATCCGAAATATTGTGAAAGCCTTTGTGTTTGTGTTTTCAGGATACTATCGATGGACTTTATTGTTTTGAATGTTTTTTATCAGGGTACATTTAATTTTGTGCTGAGAAACTCTAATTCGTTCCACAGGGAGACACCAGCTCTACACATTCGTATTTTCTAGGGAGAAAGCTTGAGGAATTGCGACAAATAAACATGTTATTTTTGTTTGTATAGCTGATATTTAATGCACTTACCTAATGCAAAGACTTTTTTTCTCCAAAACCATTTTTACTCTTATGTTCTCAGACTATTGCATATGAATTCCACACCACTTCGTCTGGATATGACTGGATGAAACCAGAAATATCCGGTTGTGTTTTGGCTAACTCTATCCCAGATATTGCTATAGCCTCTGTGTTTGTTTTTTCTGGATATTATCAATGGACTTTATGGTTCTGAATTTTTTATCAGTGAATATTTAATTTTATACCGTTGAAACACTAATTGCTTCAACATGGAGAAACCAGCTCTACACATTCGTATTTTCAAGGAAGAAATCAAGGGGAACTGATGCAAACAAACCTGGTATTTCTGTCTGTATAGATGACATTTTATGCACTTGCCTAAGGAAAAGACTTTGTTTTTCTGCAAAACCATTTTTACTGTGATTCTCTCAGTCCATTGCATACAAATACCACACAACTTTGTCCAGATATGACTGGATGAAACCGGAAATATGTGGTATTTTTTTAGATTATTCAATCCCAGATAGGGCTACAGCCTCTGTGTATGTGTTTTCCCAATGTTATCAACAGACTTTATTGTTTTGAATGTTTTTATCAGGGAACATTTAATTTTGTACCATTGAAACAATACTTGGTTCATCATGGGAATACCAGCTCTACACGTTCGAATTTTCTAGGGAGAAAGCTAGAGGAACTGAGGCAAACAAACATGATATTTCTGTTTGTATAGATGACATTTTATACACTTGCCTAAGGAAAAGACTTTGCTTTTCTCCAAAACCATTTTTACTGTGATTTTCTCGGTCCATTGCATACGAATTCCACACCAGTTTGACCGGATATGACTGGATGAAACCGAAAATACACGGTTTTGTTTTGGATAACTCAATCCCAGATATTGCTACAGCCTTAGTGTCTGTGTTTTCTGGATATTATCGATGGATTTTATGGTTTTGAATGTTTTTATTGGGGAACATTTAATTTTGTGCTGGGAAACACTAATTGGTTCCACATGGAGACACCAGCTCTACACATTCATATTTTCTAGGGAGAAAGCTAGAGTAACTGCGGCACACAAATATGATATTTCTGTTTGTATAGATGACATTTTATGCACTTGCCTAACGAAAAGACTTTGCTTTTCTCCAAAACCATTTTTACTGTGATTTTCTCAGTCCATTGCATAAGAATTCTACCCCATTTTGTGCAGATATGACTGAATGAAACCAGAAATATCCGGTTGTGTTTTGGCTAACTCCATCCCAGATATTGCTACAGCCTCTGTGTTTGTGTTTGTTGGATATTATGAACGTGCTTTATAGTTTTGAATATTTTTATCAGGGAACATTTTTTTGTTCCCTAGATACACTAATTGTTTCAACATGCAGACACCAGCACTACACATTCGTATTTTCTAGGGAGTAACCTAGAGGAACTGCGTTAAGCAAAGATGATAATTCTTTTGTGTAGATGACATTTTATGCACTTGCCTAAGGAAAAGACTTTGCTTTTCTCTAAATCCATTTTTCCTGTGATTTTCTCGGTCCAAGGCATATGAACTCCACACCATTTTGTCCGGAAATGACTGGATGAAACAAGAAATATCTGGTTGTGTTTTGGCTAACTCAATCAGAAATATTGTGAAAGCTTCCGTGTTTGTGTTTTCTGGATATTGTCGATGGACTTTTTGTTTTGAATGTTTTTTATCTGGGAACATTTAATTTTGTGCTTGGAAACACTAATTGGTTCCACATGAAGACACCAGCTCTACACATTCGTATTTTCTAGGGAAAAAGCTACAGGAACTGCTGCAAACAAACATGATATTTCTGTTTGTATAGATGAGATTTTATGCACTTGCCTAAGGAAAAGACTTTGCTTTTCTCCAAAACCATTTTAATGTGATTTTCTCGATCCATTGCATAGGAATTCCCACCCATTTTGTGCGGATATGACTGAATGAAACCAGAAATATCCGGTTGTGTTTTGACTAAGTCCATCCCAGATATTGCTACAGCCTCTGTGTTTGTGTTTATTGGATATTATCGATGGGCTATATGGTTTGGAATGTTTTTATCAGGGAACATTTAATTTTGTACCATAGAAACACTAATAGCTTCATCGTGGGTACACCAGCTCCACACATTCATATTTTCTAGGGAGAAAGCTAGAGGAACTGCGGCAAACAAACATGATATTTCTGTTTGTGTAGATGACATTTTATGCACCTACCTACTGAAACGACTTTGCTTTCCTCCAAAACAATTTTTACTGTGATTTTCTCGCTCCATTACATCCGAATTCCACCAATCTTTGGATATGACTGGATGAAACCAGAAATATGCGGTTTTGTTTTGCCTAACTAAATCCCACATATTTCTACAGCCTCTGTGTTTGTGATTTCTGGATATTATCGATGGGCTTCATGTTTTTGAATGTTTTTTATCAGGGAACATTTAATTTTGTACTGTTGGAACACTTATTGTTTCCACATGGAGACACCAGCTCTACATATTCGTATTTTCTAGGGAGAAAGCTAGAGGAACTGCGGCAAACAAACATGATATTTCTGTTTGTATAGATGACATTTTATGCACTGGCCAAAGGAAAAGTCTTTGCTTTTCTCCAAAACCATTTTTACTGTGATTTTCTCAGTCCATTACATACGAATTCCACACCACTTTATCTGGATATGACTGGAAGAAACCAAAAATTTCCGGTTGTGTTGTGGCTTACTATATCCCAGTTATTGCTACAGCCTCAGAGTCTGAGTTTTCTGGATATTATCAATGGCCTTTATTGATTTGAATATTTTTATCAGTGAACATTTAATTTTGTACCGTAGATACACTAATTGGTTTGATATGCAGACACCAGCTCTACACATTCGTATTTTCTAGGGAGAAAGCTAGAGGAACTGCGGCAAACAAACATGATATTTCCGTTTGTATAGATGACATTTTATGCACTTGCCTAAAGAAAAGACTTTGCTTTTCTCCAAAACCATTTTTACTGTGATTTTCTCGGTCGATAGCATACGAATTCCACACGACTTTGTCCAGATATGACTGGATGAAACCAGAAATATCCAGTTGTGTTTTGGCTTACTCAATCCCAGATATTGCTACAGCCTCTGTGTTTGTGTTTTTCGGATATTATCAACGGAGCTTATTGTTTTCAATTTTTTTTCTATCAGGGAACATTTAATTTTGTGTTGGGCGAAACTAATTGGTTTCACATGGAGACACCAGCTCTAAACATTTTTATTTTCTAGGGAGAAAGCTAGAGGAACTTTAGCAAAGAAACATGATATTTTTCATTCTATAGAAGACATTTTATTCACCGGCCTGAAGAAAAGACTTTGCTTTTTCCAAAACCATTCTTACTGTGATTTTCTCGGTCCATTTCATATGAATTCCACACAAATTTGTAGGGATATTACAGTATGAAACCTAAAATATCCAGTTGTGTTTTGGCTAACTCAATCCCAGACATTGCTAGAGCCTCTGTGTATGTGTTTTCCGGATATTACCAATGGACTTTATTGTGTTGAATGTTTTTTTTTTTATCAAGGAACATTTAATTTTGTGCTGGGAAACACTAGTTGGTGCCACTTGGAGAAACCTGCTCTACACATTCGTATATTCTAGGGAGAAAGCTAGAGGAACTGCAGTTAACAAACATGATATTTCTGTTTGTACAGATGACATTTTAAGCATTTGCCTAAGATACAAATTTTCTTTACAGCAAAACAATTATTACTGTGATTTTCTCGGTCCATTGCATCCGAATTCCACACCAGTTTGTCCGGATATGACTGGATGAAACCAGAAATATCCGGTTGTGTTTTGGCTAACTCAATCCAGATATTGCTAGAACCTCTGTGTTTCTGTTTTCTGAATATTATCGATGGACTATATTGTTTTGAATTTTTTTATCAGGGAACATTTAATTTTATACCATAGAAACACTAATTGGTTCCACATGAAGACACCAGGTATACATATTCATATTTTCTAGGGAGAAACCTAGAGGCACGGTGGCAAACAAACATGATATTTCTGTTTGTATAGATGATATTTTATGCATTTGCCTAAGACAAATACTTGCTTTCCTCCAAAACAATTTTTACTGTGATTTTCTCAGCGCATTGCATATGAAGTCCACAGCAGTTTGTCCGGATATCACTGGATGAAACCAGAAATATCCGGTTGTGTTTTGGCTAACTCAATCCGAAATATTGTGAAAGCCTCTGTGTTTGTGTTTTCTGGATATTATCGATGGACTTTATTGTTTTGAATGCTTTTATATGGGAACATTTAATTTTGTACTGTAGGAACACAAATTGGGTCCACATGGAGACACAATCTCTACACATTCGTATTTTCTAGGGAGCAATCTAGAGGAACTGCGGCAAAGAAACATGATATTTCTGTTTGTATCGATGACATTTTATGCACTTGCCTAACGAAAAGGGTTTGCTTTTGTCCAAAACCGTTTTTACTGTGATTTTCTCGGTCCATTGCATACGCATTCCAGAGCAGTTTGTCCGGATATGACTGGATGAAACCAGAAATATCCGGTTGTGTTTTCGCTAACTCAATCCGAAATATTGTGAAAGCCTTTGTGTTTGTGTTTTCAGGATACTATCGATGGACTTTATTGTTTTGAATGTTTTTTATCAGGGTACATTTAATTTTGTGCTGAGAAACTCTAATTCGTTCCACAGGGAGACACCAGCTCTACACATTCGTATTTTCTAGGGAGAAAGCTTGAGGAATTGCGACAAATAAACATGCTATTTTTGTTTGTATAGCTGATATTTAATGCACTTACCTAATGCAAAGACTTTTTTTCTCCAAAACCATTTTTACTCTTATGTTCTCAGACTATTGCATATGAATTCCACACCACTTCGTCTGGATATGACTGGATGAAACCAGAAATATCCGGTTGTGTTTTGGCTAACTCTATCCCAGATATTGCTATAGCCTCTGTGTTTGTTTTTTCTGGATATTATCAATGGACTTTATGGTTCTGAATTTTTTATCAGTGAATATTTAATTTTATACCGTTGAAACACTAATTGCTTCAACATGGAGAAACCAGCTCTACACATTCGTATTTTCAAGGAAGAAATCAAGGGGAACTGATGCAAACAAACCTGATATTTCTGTCTGTATAGATGACATTTTATGCACTTGCCTAAGGAAAAGACTTTGTTTTTCTGCAAAACCATTTTTACTGTGATTCTCTCAGTCCATTGCATACAAATACCACACAACTTTGTCCAGATATGACTGGATGAAACCGGAAATATGTGGTATTTTTTTAGATTATTCAATCCCCAGATAGGGCTACAGCCTCTGTGTATGTGTTTTCCCAATGTTATCAACAGACTTTATTGTTTTGAATGTTTTTATCAGGGAACATTTAATTTTGTACCATTGAAACAATACTTGGTTCATCATGGGAATACCAGCTCTACACGTTCGAATTTTCTAGGGAGAAAGCTAGAGGAACTGCGGCAAACAAACATGATATTTCCGTTTGTATAGATGACATTTTATGCACTTGCCTAAAGAAAAGACTTTGCTTTTCTCCAAAACCATTTTTACTGTGATTTTCTCGGTCCATTGCATAAGAATTCTACCCCATTTTGTGCAGATATGACTGGATGAAACCAGAAATATCCGGTTGTGTTTTGGCTAACTCCATCCCAGATATTGCTACAGCCTCTGTGTTTGTGTTTGTTGGATATTATGAACGTGCTTTATAGTTTTGAATATTTTTATCAGGGAACATTTTTTTTGTTCCCTAGATACACTAATTGTTTCAACATGCAGACACCAGCTCTACACATTCGTATTTTCTAGGGAGAAACCTAGAGGAACTGCGTTAAGCAAACATGATAATTCTTTTGTGTAGATGACATTTTATGCACTTGCCTAAGGAAAAGACTTTGCTTTTCTCTAAATCCATTTTTCCTGTGATTTTCTCGGTCCAAGGCATATGAACTCCACACCATTTTGTCCGGAAATGACTGGATGAAACAAGAAATATCTGGTTGTGTTTTGGCTAACTCAATCAGAAATATTGTGAAAGCTTCCGTGTTTGTGTTTTCTGGATATTGTCGATGGACTTTTTGTTTTGAATGTTTTTTATCTGGGAACATTTAATTTTGTGCTTGGAAACACTAATTGGTTCCACATGAAGACACCAGCTCTACACATTCGTATTTTCTAGGGAAAAAGCTACAGGAACTGCTGCAAACATGATATTTCTGTTTGTATAGATGAGATTTTATGCACTTGCCTAACGAAAAGACTGCTTTTCTCCTAAACCGTTTTTACTCTGTTTTTCTCGGTCCATTGCACACGAATTCCACACCAGTTTGTCTGGATATTACTGGATGAACCCGGAAAAATCGGGCTTATTTTGGCAAACTCAATCCCAGGTATTGCTACAGCCTCTGTGTTTGTGTATTCCTCATATTACTCATGGTCTTTATTGTTTTGAATGTTTTTTATCTGGGAACATTTAATTTTGTGCTTGGAAACACTAATGGGTTCCATATGGAGACACCAGCTCTACACATTCGTATTTTCTAGGGAGAAAGCTAGAGGAACTGCGGCAAACAAACATGACAGTTCTGTTGGTAGAAATGACATTTTATGCACTTGCCTAACGAAAAGACTTTGCTTTTCTCCAAAATCTTTTGTACTGGGGTTTTCTCGGTCCATTGCATATGAATACCACATTAGTTTCTCCGGATATGACGGGATTAAACCAGAAATATCCGGTTATGTTTTGGCTAACTCAAACCCAGATATTGCTGCAGCCTATGTGTTTGTGTATTGCTGATATTATCGATGGACTTTATTGTTTTGAATGTTTTCTATTGGGGAACATTTTATTTTGAGCTTGGATACAGTAATTGGTTCCACATGGAGACACCAGCTCTACATATTCGTATTTTCTAGGGAGAAAGCGAGAGGAACTATGGCAAAAAAACATGATATTTCTGTTTGTATAGATGACATTTTATGCACTTGCCTAAGGAAAAGACTTTGCTTTTCTCCAAAACCATTTTAATGTGATTTTCTCGATCCATTGCATAGGAATTCCCACCCATTTTGTGCGGATATGACTGAATGAAACCAGAAATATCCGGTTGTGTTTTGGCTAACTCCATCCCAGATATTGCTACAGCCTCTGTGTTTGTGTTTATTGGATATTATCGATGGGCTATATGGTTTGGAATGTTTTTATCAGGGAACATTTAATTTTGTACCATAGAAACACTAATAGCTTCATCGTGGGTACACCAGCTCCACACATTCATATTTTCTAGGGAGAAAGCTAGAGGAACTGCGGCAAACAAACATGATATTTCTGTTTGTGTAGATGACATTTTATGCACCTACCTACTGAAATGACTTTGCTTTCCTCCAAAACAATTTTTACTGTGATTTTCTCGCTCCATTACATCCGAATTCCACCAATCTTTGGATATGACTGGATGAAACCAGAAATATGCGGTTTTGTTTTGCCTAACTAAATCCCACATATTTCTACAGCCTCTGTGTTTGTGATTTCTGGATATTATCGATGGGCTTCATGTTTTTGAATGTTTTTTATTAGGGAACATTTAATTTTGTACTGTTGGAACACTTATTGTTTCCACATGGAGACACCAGCTCTACATATTCGTATTTTCTAGGGAGAAAGCTAGAGGAACTGCGGCAAACAAACATGATATTTCTGTTTGTATAGATGACATTTTATGCACTGGCCAAAGGAAAAGTCTTTGCTTTTCTCCAAAACCATTTTTACTGTGATTTTCTCAGTCCATTACATACGAATTCCACACCACTTTATCTGGATATGACTGGAAGAAACCAAAAATTTCCGGTTGTGTTGTGGCTTACTATATCCCAGATATTGCTACAGCCTCAGAGTCTGAGTTTTCTGGATATTATCAATGGCCTTTATTGATTTGAATATTTTGTACCGTAGATACACTAATTGGTTTGATATGCAGACACCAGCTCTACACATTCGTATTTTCTAGGAAGAAAGCTAGAGGAACTGCGGCAAACAAACATGATATTTCTGTTTGTATAGATGACATTTTATGCACTTGCCTAAAGAAAAGACTTTGCTTTTCTCCAAAACCATTTTTACTGTGATTTTCTCGGTCGATAGCATACGAATTCCACACGACTTTGTCCAGATATGACTGGATGAAACCAGAAATATCCAGTTGTGTTTTGGCTTACTCAATCCCAGATATTGCTACAGCCTCTGTGTTTGTGTTTTTCGGATATTATCAACGGAGCTTATTGTTTTCAATTTTTTTTCTATCAGGGAACATTTAATTTTGTGCTGGGCGAAACTAATTGGTTTCACATGGAGACACCAGCTCTAAACATTTTTATTTTCTAGGGAGAAAGCTAGAGGAACTTTAGCAAAGAAACATGATATTTTTCATTCTATAGATGACATTTTATTCACCGGCCTGAAGAAAAGACTTTGCTTTTTCCAAAACCATTCTTACTGTGATTTTCTCAGTCCATTTCATATGAATTCCACACAAATTTGTAGGGATATTACAGTATGAAACCTAAAATATCCAGTTGTGTTTTGGCTAACTCAATCCCAGACATTGCTAGAGCCTCTGTGTATGTGTTTTCCGGATATTACCAATGGACTTTATTGTGTTGAATGTTTTTTTTTTATCAAGGAACATTTAATTTTGTGCTGGGAAACACTAGTTGGTGCCACTTGGAGAAACCTGCTCTACACATTCGTATATTCTAGGGAGAAAGCTAGAGGAACTGCAGTTAACAAACATGATATTTCTGTTTGTACAGATGACATTTTAAGCATTTGCCTAAGATACAAATTTTCTTTACAGCAAAACAATTATTACTGTGATTTTCTCGGTCCATTGCATCCGAATTCCACACCAGTTTGTCCGGATATGACTGGATGAAACCAGAAATATCCGGTTGTGTTTTGGCTAACTCAATCCAGATATTGCTAGAACCTCTGTGTTTCTGTTTTCTGAATATTATCGATGGACTATATTGTTTTGAATTTTTTTATCAGGGAACATTTAATTTTATACCATAGAAACACTAATTGGTTCCACATGAAGACACCAGGTATACATATTCATATTTTCTAGGGAGAAACCTAGAGGCACGGTGGCAAACAAACATGATATTTCTGTTTGTATAGATGATATTTTATGCATTTGCCTAAGACAAATACTTGCTTTCCTCCAAAACAATTTTTACTGTGATTTTCTCAGCGCATTGCATATGAAGTCCACAGCAGTTTGTCCGGATATCACTGGATGAAACCAGAAATATCCGGTTGTGTTTTGGCTAACTCAATCCGAAATATTGTGAAAGCCTAGGTGTTTGTGTTTTCTGGATATTATCGATGGACTTTATTGTTTTGAATGCTTTTATATGGGAACATTTAATTTTGTACTGTAGGAACACAAATTGGGTCCACATGGAGACACAATCTCTACACATTCGTATTTTCTAGGGAGCAATCTAGAGGAACTGCGGCAAAGAAACATGATATTTCTGTTTGTATCGATGACATTTTATGCACTTGCCTAACGAAAAGGGTTTGCTTTTGTCCAAAACCGTTTTTACTGTGATTTTCTCGGTCCATTGCATACGCATTCCAGAGCAGTTGTCCGGATATGACTGGATGAAACCAGAAATATCCGGTTGTGTTTTCGCTAACTCAATCCGAAATATTGTGAAAGCCTTTGTGTTTGTGTTTTCAGGATACTATCGATGGACTTTATTGTTTTGAATGTTTTTTATCAGGGTACATTTAATTTTGTGCTGAGAAACTCTAATTCGTTCCACAGGGAGACACCAGCTCTACACATTCGTATTTTCTAGGGAGAAAGCTTGAGGAATTGCGACAAATAAACATGTTATTTTTGTTTGTATAGCTGATATTTAATGCACTTACCTAATGCAAAGACTTTTTTTCTCCAAAACCATTTTTACTCTTATGTTCTCAGACTATTGCATATGAATTCCACACCACTTCGTCTGGATATGACTGGATGAAACCAGAAATATCCGGTTGTGTTTTGGCTAACTCTATCCCAGATATTGCTATAGCCTCTGTGTTTGTTTTTTCTGGATATTATCAATGGACTTTATGGTTCTGAATTTTTTATCAGTGAATATTTAATTTTATACCGTTGAAACACTAATTGCTTCAACATGGAGAAACCAGCTCTACACATTCGTATTTTCAAGGAAGAAATCAAGGGGAACTGATGCAAACAAACCTGATATTTCTGTCTGTATAGATGACATTTTATGCACTTGCCTAAGGAAAAGACTTTGTTTTTCTGCAAAACCATTTTTACTGTGATTCTCTCAGTCCATTGCATACAAATACCACACAACTTTGTCCAGATATGACTGGATGAAACCGGAAATATGTGGTATTTTTTTAGATTATTCAATCCCCAGATAGGGCTACAGCCTCTGTGTATGTGTTTTCCCAATGTTATCAACAGACTTTATTGTTTTGAATGTTTTTATCAGGGAACATTTAATTTTGTACCATTGAAACAATACTTGGTTCATCATGGGAATACCAGCTCTACACGTTCGAATTTTCTAGGGAGAAAGCTAGAGGAACTGAGGCAAACAAACATGATATTTCTGTTTGTATAGATGACATTTTATACACTTGCCTAAGGAAAAGACTTTGCTTTTCTCCAAAACCATTTTTACTGTGATTTTCTCGGTCCATTGCATAAGAATTCTACCCCATTTTGTGCAGATATGACTGGATGAAACCAGAAATATCCGGTTGTGTTTTGGCTAACTCCATCCCAGATATTGCTACAGCCTCTGTGTTTGTGTTTGTTGGATATTATGAACGTGCTTTATAGTTTTGAATATTTTTATCAGGGAACATTTTTTTTGTTCCCTAGATACACTAATTGTTTCAACATGCAGACACCAGCTCTACACATTCGTATTTTCTAGGGAGAAACCTAGAGGAACTGCGTTAAGCAAACATGATAATTCTTTTGTGTAGATGACATTTTATGCACTTGCCTAAGGAAAAGACTTTGCTTTTCTCTAAATCCATTTTTCCTGTGATTTTCTCGGTCCAAGGCATATGAACTCCACACCATTTTGTCCGGAAATGACTGGATGAAACAAGAAATATCTGGTTGTGTTTTGGCTAACTCAATCAGAAATATTGTGAAAGCTTCCGTGTTTGTGTTTTCTGGATATTGTCGATGGACTTTTTGTTTTGAATGTTTTTTATCTGGGAACATTTAATTTTGTGCTTGGAAACACTAATTGGTTCCACATGAAGACACCAGCTCTACACATTCGTATTTTCTAGGGAAAAAGCTACAGGAACTGCTGCAAACATGATATTTCTGTTTGTATAGATGAGATTTTATGCACTTGCCTAACGAAAAGACTGCTTTTCTCCTAAACCGTTTTTACTCTGTTTTTCTCGGTCCATTGCACACGAATTCCACACCAGTTTGTCTGGATATTACTGGATGAACCCGGAAAAATCGGGCTTATTTTGGCAAACTCAATCCCAGGTATTGCTACAGCCTCTGTGTTTGTGTATTCCTCATATTACTCATGGTCTTTATTGTTTTGAATGTTTTTTATCTGGGAACATTTAATTTTGTGCTTGGAAACACTAATGGGTTCCATATGGAGACACCAGCTCTACACATTCGTATTTTCTAGGGAGAAAGCTAGAGGAACTGCGGCAAACAAACATGACAGTTCTGTTGGTAGAAATGACATTTTATGCACTTGCCTAACGAAAAGACTTTGCTTTTCTCCAAAATCTTTTGTACTGGGGTTTTCTCGGTCCATTGCATATGAATACCACATTAGTTTCTCCGGATATGACGGGATTAAACCAGAAATATCCGGTTATGTTTTGGCTAACTCAAACCCAGATATTGCTGCAGCCTATGTGTTTGTGTATTGCTGATATTATCGATGGACTTTATTGTTTTGAATGTTTTCTATTGGGGAACATTTTATTTTGAGCTTGGATACAGTAATTGGTTCCACATGGAGACACCAGCTCTACATATTCGTATTTTCTAGGGAGAAAGCGAGAGGAACTATGGCAAAAAAACATGATATTTCTGTTTGTATAGATGACATTTTATGCACTTGCCTAAGGAAAAGACTTTGCTTTTCTCCAAAACCATTTTAATGTGATTTTCTCGATCCATTGCATAGGAATTCCCACCCATTTTGTGCGGATATGACTGAATGAAACCAGAAATATCCGGTTGTGTTTTGGCTAACTCCATCCCAGATATTGCTACAGCCTCTGTGTTTGTGTTTATTGGATATTATCGATGGGCTATATGGTTTGGAATGTTTTTATCAGGGAACATTTAATTTTGTACCATAGAAACACTAATAGCTTCATCGTGGGTACACCAGCTCCACACATTCATATTTTCTAGGGAGAAAGCTAGAGGAACTGCGGCAAACAAACATGATATTTCTGTTTGTGTAGATGACATTTTATGCACCTACCTACTGAAATGACTTTGCTTTCCTCCAAAACAATTTTTACTGTGATTTTCTCGCTCCATTACATCCGAATTCCACCAATCTTTGGATATGACTGGATGAAACCAGAAATATGCGGTTTTGTTTTGCCTAACT
The DNA here is from genome assembly GCA_036325905.1 of Lepus oiostolus. Lineage (NCBI taxonomy): Eukaryota > Metazoa > Chordata > Mammalia > Lagomorpha > Leporidae > Lepus > Lepus oiostolus. The sequence goes on from CM070804.1 coordinate 1,667,421, forward strand.
AAATCCCACATATTTCTACAGCCTCTGTGTTTGTGATTTCTGGATATTATCGATGGGCTTCATGTTTTTGAATGTTTTTTATTAGGGAACATTTAATTTTGTACTGTTGGAACACTTATTGTTTCCACATGGAGACACCAGCTCTACATATTCGTATTTTCTAGGGAGAAAGCTAGAGGAACTGCGGCAAACAAACATGATATTTCTGTTTGTATAGATGACATTTTATGCACTGGCCAAAGGAAAAGTCTTTGCTTTTCTCCAAAACCATTTTTACTGTGATTTTCTCAGTCCATTACATACGAATTCCACACCACTTTATCTGGATATGACTGGAAGAAACCAAAAATTTCCGGTTGTGTTGTGGCTTACTATATCCCAGATATTGCTACAGCCTCAGAGTCTGAGTTTTCTGGATATTATCAATGGCCTTTATTGATTTGAATATTTTGTACCGTAGATACACTAATTGGTTTGATATGCAGACACCAGCTCTACACATTCGTATTTTCTAGGAAGAAAGCTAGAGGAACTGCGGCAAACAAACATGATATTTCTGTTTGTATAGATGACATTTTATGCACTTGCCTAAAGAAAAGACTTTGCTTTTCTCCAAAACCATTTTTACTGTGATTTTCTCGGTCGATAGCATACGAATTCCACACGACTTTGTCCAGATATGACTGGATGAAACCAGAAATATCCAGTTGTGTTTTGGCTTACTCAATCCCAGATATTGCTACAGCCTCTGTGTTTGTGTTTTTCGGATATTATCAACGGAGCTTATTGTTTTCAATTTTTTTTCTATCAGGGAACATTTAATTTTGTGCTGGGCGAAACTAATTGGTTTCACATGGAGACACCAGCTCTAAACATTTTTATTTTCTAGGGAGAAAGCTAGAGGAACTTTAGCAAAGAAACATGATATTTTTCATTCTATAGATGACATTTTATTCACCGGCCTGAAGAAAAGACTTTGCTTTTTCCAAAACCATTCTTACTGTGATTTTCTCAGTCCATTTCATATGAATTCCACACAAATTTGTAGGGATATTACAGTATGAAACCTAAAATATCCAGTTGTGTTTTGGCTAACTCAATCCCAGACATTGCTAGAGCCTCTGTGTATGTGTTTTCCGGATATTACCAATGGACTTTATTGTGTTGAATGTTTTTTTTTATCAAGGAACATTTAATTTTGTGCTGGGAAACACTAGTTGGTGCCACTTGGAGAAACCTGCTCTACACATTCGTATATTCTAGGGAGAAAGCTAGAGGAACTGCAGTTAACAAACATGATATTTCTGTTTGTACAGATGACATTTTAAGCATTTGCCTAAGATACAAATTTTCTTTACAGCAAAACAATTATTACTGTGATTTTCTCGGTCCATTGCATCCGAATTCCACACCAGTTTGTCCGGATATGACTGGATGAAACCAGAAATATCCGGTTGTGTTTTGGCTAACTCAATCCAGATATTGCTAGAACCTCTGTGTTTCTGTTTTCTGAATATTATCGATGGACTATATTGTTTTGAATTTTTTTATCAGGGAACATTTAATTTTATACCATAGAAACACTAATTGGTTCCACATGAAGACACCAGGTATACATATTCATATTTTCTAGGGAGAAACCTAGAGGCACGGTGGCAAACAAACATGATATTTCTGTTTGTATAGATGATATTTTATGCATTTGCCTAAGACAAATACTTGCTTTCCTCCAAAACAATTTTTACTGTGATTTTCTCAGCGCATTGCATATGAAGTCCACAGCAGTTTGTCCGGATATCACTGGATGAAACCAGAAATATCCGGTTGTGTTTTGGCTAACTCAATCCGAAATATTGTGAAAGCCTCTGTGTTTGTGTTTTCTGGATATTATCGATGGACTTTATTGTTTTGAATGCTTTTATATGGGAACATTTAATTTTGTACTGTAGGAACACAAATTGGGTCCACATGGAGACACAATCTCTACACATTCGTATTTTCTAGGGAGCAATCTAGAGGAACTGCGGCAAAGAAACATGATATTTCTGTTTGTATCGATGACATTTTATGCACTTGCCTAACGAAAAGGGTTTGCTTTTGTCCAAAACCGTTTTTACTGTGATTTTCTCGGTCCATAGCATACTCATTCCAGAGCAGTTTGTCCGGATATGACTGGATGAAACCAGAAATATCCGGTTGTGTTTTCGCTAACTCAATCCGAAATATTGTGAAAGCCTTTGTGTTTGTGTTTTCAGGATACTATCGATGGACTTTATTGTTTTGAATGTTTTTTATCAGGGTACATTTAATTTTGTGCTGAGAAACTCTAATTCGTTCCACTGGGAGACACCAGCTCTACACATTCGTATTTTCTAGGGAGAAAGCTTGAGGAATTGCGACAAATAAACATGTTATTTTTGTTTGTATAGCTGATATTTAATGCACTTACCTAATGCAAAGACTTTTTTTCTCCAAAACCATTTTTACTCTTATGTTCTCAGACTATTGCATATGAATTCCACACCACTTCGTCTGGATATGACTGGATGAAACCAGAAATATCCGGTTGTGTTTTGGCTAACTCTATCCCAGATATTGCTATAGCCTCTGTGTTTGTTTTTTCTGGATATTATCAATGGACTTTATGGTTCTGAATTTTTTTATCAGTGAATATTTAATTTTATACCGTTGAAACACTAATTGCTTCAACATGGAGAAACCAGCTCTACACATTCGTATTTTCAAGGAAGAAATCAAGGGGAACTGATGCAAACAAACCTGGTATTTCTGTCTGTATAGATGACATTTTATGCACTTGCCTAAGGAAAAGACTTTGTTTTTCTGCAAAACCATTTTTACTGTGATTCTCTCAGTCCATTGCATACAAATACCACACAACTTTGTCCAGATATGACTGGATGAAACCGGAAATATGTGGTATTTTTTTAGATTATTCAATCCCAGATAGGGCTACAGCCTCTGTGTATGTGTTTTCCCAATGTTATCAACAGACTTTATTGTTTTGAATGTTTTTATCAGGGAACATTTAATTTTGTACCATTGAAACAATACTTGGTTCATCATGGGAATACCAGCTCTACACGTTCGAATTTTCTAGGGAGAAAGCTAGAGGAACTGAGGCAAACAAACATGATATTTCTGTTTGTATAGATGACATTTTATACACTTGCCTAAGGAAAAGACTTTGCTTTTCTCCAAAACCATTTTTACTGTGATTTTCTCGGTCCATTGCATACGAATTCCACACCAGTTTGACCGGATATGACTGGATGAAACCGAAAATATACGGTTTTGTTTTGGATAACTCAATCCCAGATATTGCTACAGCCTTAGTGTCTGTGTTTTCTGGATATTATCGATGGATTTTATGGTTTTGAATGTTTTTATTGGGGAACATTTAATTTTGTGCTGGGAAACACTAATTGGTTCCACATGGAGACATGAGCTCTACACATTCATATTTTCTAGGGAGAAAGCTAGAGTAACTGCGGCACACAAATATGATATTTCTGTTTGTATAGATGACATTTTATGCACTTGCCTAACGAAAAGACTTTGCTTTTCTCCAAAACCATTTTTACTGTGATTTTCTCAGTCCATTGCATAAGAATTCTACCCCATTTTGTGCAGATATGACTGGATGAAACCAGAAATATCCGGTTGTGTTTTGGCTAACTCCATCCCAGATATTGCTACAGCCTCTGTGTTTGTGTTTGTTGGATATTATGAACGTGCTTTATAGTTTTGAATATTTTTATCAGGGAACATTTTTTTGTTCCCTAGATACACTAATTGTTTCAACATGCAGACACCAGCACTACACATTCGTATTTTCTAGGGAGTAACCTAGAGGAACTGCGTTAAGCAAACATGATAATTCTTTTGTGTAGATGACATTTTATGCACTTGCCTAAGGAAAAGACTTTGCTTTTCTCTAAATCCATTTTTCCTGTGATTTTCTCGGTCCAAGGCATATGAACTCCACACCATTTTGTCCGGAAATGACTGGATGAAACAAGAAATATCTGGTTGTGTTTTGGCTAACTCAATCAGAAATATTGTGAAAGCTTCCGTGTTTGTGTTTTCTGGATATTGTCGATGGACTTTTTGTTTTGAATGTTTTTTATCTGGGAACATTTAATTTTGTGCTTGGAAACACTAATTGGTTCCACATGAAGACACCAGCTCTACACATTCGTATTTTCTAGGGAAAAAGCTACAGGAACTGCTGCAAACAAATATGATATTTCTGTTTGTATAGATGACATTTTATGCACTTGCCTAAGGAAAAGACTTTGCTTTTCTCCAAAACCATTTTAATGTGATTTTCTCGATCCATTGCATAGGAATTCCCACCCATTTTGTGCGGATATGACTGAATGAAACCAGAAATATCCGGTTGTGTTTTGACTAAGTCCATCCCAGATATTGCTACAGCCTCTGTGTTTGTGTTTATTGGATATTATCGATGGGCTATATGGTTTGGAATGTTTTTATCAGGGAACATTTAATTTTGTACCATAGAAACACTAATAGCTTCATCGTGGGTACACCAGCTCCACACATTCATATTTTCTAGGGAGAAAGCTAGAGGAACTGCGGCAAACAAACATGATATTTCTGTTTGTGTAGATGACATTTTATGCACCTACCTACTGAAACGACTTTGCTTTCCTCCAAAACAATTTTTACTGTGATTTTCTCGCTCCATTACATCCGAATTCCACCAATCTTTGGATATGACTGGATGAAACCAGAAATATGCGGTTTTGTTTTGCCTAACTAAATCCCACATATTTCTACAGCCTCTGTGTTTGTGATTTCTGGATATTATCGATGGGCTTCATGTTTTTGAATGTTTTTTATCAGGGAACATTTAATTTTGTACTGTTGGAACACTTATTGTTTCCACATGGAGACACCAGCTCTAAATATTCGTATTTTCTAGGGAGAAAGCTAGAGGAACTGCGGCAAACAAACATGATATTTCTGTTTGTATAGATGACATTTTATGCACTGGCCGAAGGAAAAGTCTTTGCTTTTCTCCAAAACCATTTTTACTGTGATTTTCTCAGTCCATTACATACGAATTCCACACCACTTTATCTGGATATGACTGGAAGAAACCAAAAATTTCCGGTTGTGTTGTGGCTTACTATATCCCAGTTATTGCTACAGCCTCAGAGTCTGAGTTTTCTGGATATTATCAATGGCCTTTATTGATTTGAATATTTTTATCAGTGAACATTTAATTTTGTACCGTAGATACACTAATTGGTTTGATATGCAGACACCAGCTCTACACATTCGTATTTTCTAGGGAGAAAGCTAGAGGAACTGCGGCAAACAAACATGATATTTCCGTTTGTATAGATGACATTTTATGCACTTGCCTAAAGAAAAGACTTTGCTTTTCTCCAAAACCATTTTTACTGTGATTTTCTCGGTCCATTGCATAAGAATTCTACCCCATTTTGTGCAGATATGACTGGATGAAACCAGAAATATCCGGTTGTGTTTTGGCTAACTCCATCCCAGATATTGCTACAGCCTCTGTGTTTGTGTTTGTTGGATATTATGAACGTGCTTTATAGTTTTGAATATTTTTATCAGGGAACATTTTTTTTGTTCCCTGGATACACTAATTGTTTCAACATGCAGACACCAGCTCTACACATTCGTATTTTCTAGGGAGAAACCTAGAGGAACTGCGTTAAGCAAACATGATAATTCTTTTGTGTAGATGACATTTTATGCACTTGCCTAAGGAAAAGACTTTGCTTTTCTCTAAATCCATTTTTCCTGTGATTTTCTCGGTCCAAGGCATATGAACTCCACACCATTTTGTCCGGAAATGACTGGATGAAACAAGAAATATCTGGTTGTGTTTTGGCTAACTCAATCAGAAATATTGTGAAAGCTTCCGTGTTTGTGTTTTCTGGATATTGTCGATGGACTTTTTGTTTTGAATGTTTTTTATCTGGGAACATTTAATTTTGTGCTTGGAAACACTAATTGGTTCCACATGAAGACACCAGCTCTACACATTCGTATTTTCTAGGGAAAAAGCTACAGGAACTGCTGCAAACATGATATTTCTGTTTGTATAGATGAGATTTTATGCACTTGCCTAACGAAAAGACTGCTTTTCTCCTAAACCGTTTTTACTATGTTTTTCTCGGTCCATTGCACATGAATTCCACACCAGTTTGTCTGGATATTACTGGATGACCCCGGAAAAATCGGGCTTATTTTGGCAAACTCAATCCCAGGTATTGCTACAGCCTCTGTGTTTGTGTATTCCTCATATTACTCATGGTCTTTATTGTTTTGAATGTTTTTTATCTGGGAACATTTAATTTTGTGCTTGGAAACACTAATGGGTTCCATATGGAGACACCAGCTCTACACATTCGTATTTTCTAGGGAGAAAGCTAGAGGAACTGCGGCAAACAAACATGACAGTTCTGTTGGTAGAAATGACATTTTATGCACTTGCCTAACGAAAAGACTTTGCTTTTCTCCAAAATCTTTTGTACTGGGGTTTTCTCGGTCCATTGCATATGAATACCACATTAGTTTCTCCGGATATGACGGGATTAAACCAGAAATATCCGGTTATGTTTTGGCTAACTCAAACCCAGATATTGCTGCAGCCTATGTGTTTGTGTATTGCTGATATTATCGATGGACTTTATTGTTTTGAATGTTTTCTATTGGGGAACATTTTATTTTGAGCTTGGATACAGTAATTGGTTCCACATGGAGACACCAGCTCTACATATTCGTATTTTCTAGGGAGAAAGCGAGAGGAACTATGGCAAAAAAACATGATATTTCTGTTTGTATAGATGACATTTTATGCACTTGCCTAAGGAAAAGACTTTGCTTTTCTCCAAAACCATTTTAATGTGATTTTCTCGATCCATTGCATAGGAATTCCCACCCATTTTGTGCGGATATGACTGAATGAAACCAGAAATATCCGGTTGTGTTTTGGCTAACTCCATCCCAGATATTGCTACAGCCTCTGTGTTTGTGTTTATTGGATATTATCGATGGGCTATATGGTTTGGAATGTTTTTATCAGGGAACATTTAATTTTGTACCATAGAAACACTAATAGCTTCATCGTGGGTACACCAGCTCCACACATTCATATTTTCTAGGGAGAAAGCTAGAGGAACTGCGGCAAACAAACATGATATTTCTGTTTGTGTAGATGACATTTTATGCACCTACCTACTGAAACGACTTTGCTTTCCTCCAAAACAATTTTTACTGTGATTTTCTCGCTCCATTACATCCGAATTCCACCAATCTTTGGATATGACTGGATGAAACCAGAAATATGCGGTTTTGTTTTGCCTAACTAAATCCCACATATTTCTACAGCCTCTGTGTTTGTGATTTCTGGATATTATCGATGGGCTTCATGTTTTTGAATGTTTTTTATCAGGGAACATTTAATTTTGTACTGTTGGAACACTTATTGTTTCCACATGGAGACACCAGCTCTAAATATTCGTATTTTCTAGGGAGAAAGCTAGAGGAACTGCGGCAAACAAACATGATATTTCTGTTTGTATAGATGACATTTTATGCACTGGCCGAAGGAAAAGTCTTTGCTTTTCTCCAAAACCATTTTTACTGTGATTTTCTCAGTCCATTACATACGAATTCCACACCACTTTATCTGGATATGACTGGAAGAAACCAAAAATTTCCGGTTGTGTTGTGGCTTACTATATCCCAGATATTGCTACAGCCTCAGAGTCTGAGTTTTCTGGATATTATCAATGGCCTTTATTGATTTGAATATTTTGTACCGTAGATACACTAATTGGTTTGATATGCAGACACCAGCTCTACACATTCGTATTTTCTAGGAAGAAAGCTAGAGGAACTGCGGCAAACAAACATGATATTTCTGTTTGTATAGATGACATTTTATGCACTTGCCTAAAGAAAAGACTTTGCTTTTCTCCAAAACCATTTTTACTGTGATTTTCTCCTTCGATAGCATACGAATTCCACACGACTTTGTCCAGATATGACTGGATGAAACCAGAAATATCCAGTTGTGTTTTGGCTTACTCAATCCCAGATATTGCTACAGCCTCTGTGTTTGTGTTTTTCGGATATTATCAACGGAGCTTATTGTTTTCAATTTTTTTTCTATCAGGGAACATTTAATTTTGTGCTGGGCGAAACTAATTGGTTTCACATGGAGACACCAGCTCTAAACATTTTTATTTTCTAGGGAGAAAGCTAGAGGAACTTTAGCAAAGAAACATGATATTTTTCATTCTATAGATGACATTTTATTCACCGGCCTGAAGAAAAGACTTTGCTTTTTCCAAAACCATTCTTACTGTGATTTTCTCAGTCCATTTCATATGAATTCCACACAAATTTGTAGGGATATTACAGTATGAAACCTAAAATATCCAGTTGTGTTTTGGCTAACTCAATCCCAGACATTGCTAGAGCCTCTGTGTATGTGTTTTCCGGATATTACCAATGGACTTTATTGTGTTGAATGTTTTTTTTTTATCAAGGAACATTTAATTTTGTGCTGGGAAACACTAGTTGGTGCCACTTGGAGAAACCTGCTCTACACATTCGTATATTCTAGGGAGAAAGCTAGAGGAACTGCAGTTAACAAACATGATATTTCTGTTTGTACAGATGACATTTTAAGCATTTGCCTAAGATACAAATTTTCTTTACAGCAAAACAATTATTACTGTGATTTTCTCGGTCCATTGCATCCGAATTCCACACCAGTTTGTCCGGATATGACTGGATGAAACCAGAAATATCCGGTTGTGTTTTGGCTAACTCAATCCAGATATTGCTAGAACCTCTGTGTTTCTGTTTTCTGAATATTATCGATGGACTATATTGTTTTGAATTTTTTTATCAGGGAACATTTAATTTTATACCATAGAAACACTAATTGGTTCCACATGAAGACACCAGGTATACATATTCATATTTTCTAGGGAGAAACCTAGAGGCACGGTGGCAAACAAACATGATATTTCTGTTTGTATAGATGATATTTTATGCATTTGCCTAAGACAAATACTTGCTTTCCTCCAAAACAATTTTTACTGTGATTTTCTCAGCGCATTGCATATGAAGTCCACAGCAGTTTGTCCGGATATCACTGGATGAAACCAGAAATATCCGGTTGTGTTTTGGCTAACTCAATCCGAAATATTGTGAAAGCCTCTGTGTTTGTGTTTTCTGGATATTATCGATGGACTTTATTGTTTTGAATGCTTTTATATGGGAACATTTAATTTTGTACTGTAGGAACACAAATTGGGTCCACATGGAGACACAATCTCTACACATTCGTATTTTCTAGGGAGCAATCTAGAGGAACTGCGGCAAAGAAACATGATATTTCTGTTTGTATCGATGACATTTTATGCACTTGCCTAACGAAAAGGGTTTGCTTTTGTCCAAAACCGTTTTTACTGTGATTTTCTCGGTCCATTGCATACGCATTCCAGAGCAGTTTGTCCGGATATGACTGGATGAAACCAGAAATATCCGGTTGTGTTTTCGCTAACTCAATCCGAAATATTGTGAAAGCCTTTGTGTTTGTGTTTTCAGGATACTATCGATGGACTTTATTGTTTTGAATGTTTTTTATCAGGGTACATTTAATTTTGTGCTGAGAAACTCTAATTCGTTCCACAGGGAGACACCAGCTCTACACATTCGTATTTTCTAGGGAGAAAGCTTGAGGAATTGCGACAAATATACATGTTATTTTTGTTTGTATAGCTGATATTTAATGCACTTACCTAATGCAAAGACTTTTTTTCTCCAAAACCATTTTTACTCTTATGTTCTCAGACTATTGCATATGAATTCCACACCACTTCGTCTGGATATGACTGGATGAAACCAGAAATATCCGGTTGTGTTTTGGCTAACTCTATCCCAGATATTGCTATAGCCTCTGTGTTTGTTTTTTCTGGATATTATCAATGGACTTTATGGTTCTGAATTTTTTTATCAGTGAATATTTAATTTTATACCGTTGAAACACTAATTGCTTCAACATGGAGAAACCAGCTCTACACATTCGTATTTTCAAGGAAGAAATCAAGGGGAACTGATGCAAACAAACCTGATATTTCTGTCTGTATAGATGACATTTTATGCACTTGCCTAAGGAAAAGACTTTGTTTTTCTGCAAAACCATTTTTACTGTGATTCTCTCAGTCCATTGCATACAAGTACCACACAACTTTGTCCAGATATGACTGGATGAAACCGGAAATATGTGGTATTTTTTTAGATTATTCAATCCCAGATAGGGCTACAGCCTCTGTGTATGTGTTTTCCCAATGTTATCAACAGACTTTATTGTTTTGAATGTTTTTATCAGGGAACATTTAATTTTGTACCATTGAAACAATACTTGGTTCATCATGGGAATACCAGCTCTACACGTTCGAATTTTCTAGGGAGAAAGCTAGAGGAACTGAGGCAAACAAACATGATATTTCTGTTTGTATAGATGACATTTTATACACTTGCCTAAGGAAAAGACTTTGCTTTTCTCCAAAACCATTTTTACTGTGATTTTCTCGGTCCATTGCATACGAATTCCACACCAGTTTGACCGGATATGACTGGATGAAACCGAAAATAGACGGTTTTGTTTTGGATAACTCAATCCCAGATATTGCTACAGCCTTAGTGTCTGTGTTTTCTGGATATTATCGATGGATTTTATGGTTTTGAATGTTTTTATTGGGGAACATTTAATTTTGTGCTGGGAAACACTAATTGGTTCCACATGGAGACATGAGCTCTACACATTCATATTTTCTAGGGAGAAAGCTAGAGTAACTGCGGCACACAAATATGATATTTCTGTTTGTATAGATGACATTTTATGCACTTGCCTAACGAAAAGACTTTGCTTTTCTCCAAAACCATTTGTACTGTGATTTTCTCGGTCCATTGCATAAGAATTCTACCCCATTTTGTGCAGATATGACTTGTTGAAACCAGAAATATCCGGTTGTGTTTTGGCTAACTCCATCCCAGATATTGCTACAGCCTCTGTGTTTGTGTTTGTTGGATATTATGGACGTGCTTTATAGTTTTGAATATTTTTATCAGGGAACATTTTTTTGTTCCCTAGATACACTAATTGTTTCAACATACAGACACCAGCTCTACACATTCGTATTTTCTAGGTAGAAACCTAGAGGAACTGCGTTAAGCAAACATGATAATTCTTTTGTGTAGATGACATTTTATGCACTTGCCTAAGGAAAAGACTTTGCTTTTCTCTAAATCCATTTTTCCTGTGATTTTCTCGGTCCAAGGCATATGAACTCCACACCATTTTGTCCGGAAATGACTGGATGAAACAAGAAATATCTGGTTGTGTTTGGCTAACTCAATCAGAAATATTGTGAAAGCTTCCGTGTTTGTGTTTTCTGGATATTGTCGATGGACTTTTTGTTTTGAATGTTTTTTATCTGGGAACATTTAATTTTGTGCTTGGAAACACTAATTGGTTCCACATGAAGACACCAGCTCTACACATTCGTATTTTCTCGGGAAAAAGCTACAGGAACTGCTGCAAACAAACATGATATTTCTGTTTGTATAGATGAGATTTTATGCACTTGCCTAACGAAAAGACTGCTTTTCTCCTAAACCGTTTTTACTCTGTTTTTCTCGGTCCATTGCACATGAATTCCACACCAGTTTGTCTGGATATTACTGGATGAACCCGGAAAAATCGGGCTTATTTTGGCAAACTCAATCCCAGATATTGCTACAGCCTCTGTGTTTGTGTATTCCTCATATTACTCATGGTCTTTATTGTTTTGAATGTTTTTTATCTGGGAACATTTAATTTTGTGCTTGGAAACACTAATGGGTTCCATATGGAGACACCAGCTCTACACATTCGTATTTTCTAGGGAGAAAGCTAGAGGAACTGTGGCAAACAAACATGACATTCCTGTTGGTATAAATGACATTTTATGCACTTGCCTAATGAAAAGACTTTGCTTTTCTCCAAAATCTTTTGTACTGGGGTTTTCTCGGTCCATTGCATATGAATACCACATTAGTTTCTCCGGATATGACAGGATTAAACCAGAAATATCCGGTTATGTTTTGGCTAACTCAAACCCAGATATTGCTGCAGCCTATGTGTTTGTGTATTGCTGATATTATCGATGGACTTTATTGTTTTGAATGTTTTCTATTGGGGAACATTTTATTTTGAGCTTGGATACAGTAATTGGTTCCACATGGAGACACCAGCTCTACATATTCGTATTTTCTAGGGAGAAAGCGAGAGGAACTATGGCAAAAAAACATGATATTTCTGTTTGTATAGATGACATTTTATGCACTTGCCTAAGGAAAAGACTTTGCTTTTCTCCAAAACCATTTTAATGTGATTTTCTCGATCCATTGCATAGGAATTCCCACCCATTTTGTGCGGATATGACTGAATGAAACCAGAAATATCCGGTTGTGTTTTGGCTAACTCCATCCCAGATATTGCTACAGCCTCTGTGTTTGTGTTTATTGGATATTATCGATGGACTATATGGTTTGGAATGTTTTTATCAGGGAACATTTAATTTTGTACCATAGAAACACTAATAGCTTCATCGTGGGTACACCAGCTCCACACATTCATATTTTCTAGGGAGAAAGCTAGAGGAACTGCGGCAAACAAACATGATATTTCTGTTTGTGTAGATGACATTTTATGCACCTACCTACTGAAATGACTTTGCTTTTCTCCAAAACAATTTTTACTGTGATTTTCTCGCTCCATTACATCCGAATTCCACCAATCTTTGGATATGGCTGGATGAAACCAGAAATATGCGGTTTTGTTTTGCCTAACTAAATCCCACATATTTCTACAGCCTCTGTGTTTGTGATTTCTGGATATTATCGATGGGCTTCATGTTTATGAATATTTTTTATCAGGGAACATTTAATTTTGTACTGTTGGTACACTTATTGTTTCCACATGGAGACACCAGCTCTACATATTCGTATTTTCTAGGGAGAAAGCTAGAGGAACTGCGGCAAACAAACATGATATTTCTGTTTGTGTAGATGACATTTTATGCTCTTGCCTAACGAAAAGACCTTGCTTTCCTCTAAAACCATTTGTACTGTGATTTTCTCGATCCATTGCATAGGAATTCCCACCCATTTTGTGCGGATATGACTGAATGAAACCAGAAATATCCGGTTGTGTTTTGGCTAACTCCATCCCAGATATTGCTACAGCCTCTGTGTTTGTGTTTATTGGATATTATGGACGTGCTTTATAGTTTTGAATATTTTTATCAGGGAACATTTAATTTTGTACCATAGATACACTAATTGGTTGGACAGGCAGACACCAGCTCTACATATTCGTATTTTCTAGGGAGAAAGCTAGAGGAACTGTGGCAAACAAACATGATATTTCTTTTGTATAGATGACATTTTATGCAATTGCCTAACGAAATGAATTTGCTTTTCTCTAAATCCATTTTTACTGTGATTTTCTCGGTCCATTGCATACGAATTCCACCCCATTTTTTCGGATATGGCTGGATGAAACCAGAAATATCCGGTTGTGTTTTGGCTAACTCAATCCCAGATATTGCTAAAGCCTCTGTGTTTGTGCTTCTGGATATTATCGACCGACTTTATTGTTTTCAATATTTTTATCAGGGAACATTTAATTTTCTACCGTAGATACAGTAATTGGTTCCACATGGAGACACCAGCTCTACACATTCGTATTTTCTAGGGAGAAAGCTAGAGGAAATGCGGCAAACAAACATGATATTTCTTGTTGTATAGACGACATTTTATGATTGCCTAAAGAATAGACTATATTTTCCCCAAAACAATTTTTATTGTGTTTTTCTCAGTCCATTGCATGCGAATTCCACATCACTTTGTTCGGATATGACTGGATGAAACCAGAAATATCTGGTTCTCTTTTGGCTAACTATATCCCAGATATTGTGACAGCATCTGTGTTTGTGTTTTCGGGATATTATCGATGGACTTTATTGTTTTGAATGTTTTTATCAGGGAACATTTAATTTTGTGCTGGGAAACACTAATTGGTTCCACATGGAGACACCAGCTCTACACATTCGTATATTCTAGGGAGAAATCTAGAGGAACTGAGGCAAACAAACATGATATTTCTGTTGGTATAAATGACATTTTTTGCACTTGCCAAAAGAAAATACTTTGATTTTCTCAAAAACCATTTTTACTGTGATTTTCTCGGTCCAAGGCATATGAACTCCACACGATTTTGTCCGGATATGACTGGATGAAATAAGAAATATCAGAATGTGTTTTGGCTTTCTAAATACCAGATATTGCTACAGCTTCTGTGTTTGTGTTTTCTGGATATTATCGAAGGACTTTATTGTTTTGAAGGCTTTTATCAGGGAACATTTAATTTTGTACCGTAGAAACAATAATTGGTTCCACATGGAGACACCAGTCTACAGGTTCGTATTTTCTAAGTAGAAAGCTAGAGGAACTGCGGCAAACAAACATCATATTTCTGTTTGTATAGATGACATTTTATGCACTTGCCTAACAAAAAGACTTTGCTTTTCTCCAAAAACATTTTTACTGTGATTTTCTCGGTCGAATACATACGAATTCCAACCGACTTTTTGCGGATATGACTGGATGATACCAGAAATATCCGGTTGTGTTTTGGCTTGCTATATCCCAGATATTGCTACAGCTTCTGTGTTTGTGTTTTTTGGATATTATCGATGTGCTTTATTGTTTTGAATGTTTTTATCAGGGAATATTTAATTTTGTGTTGGGAAACACTAATTGGTTCATCATGGGGGCACTATCTCTACACATTCGTATTTTCTAAGGAGAAAGCTAGAGGAACTGCGGCAAACAAACATGATATTTCTGTTTGTATAGATTACATTTTATGCACCGCCCGAAGGAAAATACTTTGCTTTTCTCCAAAATCATTTTTACTGTGATTTTTTCGGTCCTTTGCATACGAATTCCACCAAACTTTGTCCGGATATGACTGGATGAAACCTGAAATATCCAGTTGTGTTTTGGCTAACTCAATCCCAAATATTGCTACAGATTCTGTGTTTGTGTTTTCTGGATATTATCAACGGACTTTATTGTTTTGAATGTTTTTTATCAGGGAAGATTTAATTTTGTGCTGAAAACACTAATTGGTTCCATATGGAGACACCAGCACTACACATTCGTAAATTTCTAGGGAGAATTCTAGGGGATCTGTGACAAACAAACATGATATTTCTGTTTGTATAGATGACATTTTATGCAATGCATGAAGGAAAAGACTTTGCTGTTCTTCAAAACCATTTTTACTATCATTTTCTCGGTCCATTACATACGAATTCCACCCCATTTTTTCCGGATATGACTGGATGAAACCAGAAATATCTGGTTGTGTTTTGGCTTAATATATCCCAGATATTGCTACAGCCTCTGTGTTTGTGTTTTCTGGATATTATCAACGGACTTTATGGTTTTGAATATTTTTTTAACTTTTATTTAATGAATATAAATTTCCAGTGTACAGCTTATGGATTACAATGGCTTCCCCCTCCCATAACTTCACTCCCACCCGCAACCCTCCCCTCTCTCGCTCCCTCTCCCCTTCCATTTGCATCAAGATTCATTTTCAATTCTCTTTATATATAGAAGATCAATTTAGTATAAAGATTTCAACAGTTTGCACCCACATAGAAACACAAAGTGAAACATACTCTTTGAGTACTAGTTATAGCATTAAATCACAATGTACAGCACATTAAGGACAGAGATCCCACATGGGGAGCAAGTGCACAGTGGCTCCTGTTGTTGACCCAACAAATTGACACTCTAGTTTATGGCGCCAGTAACCACCCTAGGCTGTCGTCATGAGTTGCCAAGGCTATGGAAGCCTTCCAAGTTTGCCGACTCTGCTCATATTTAGACAAGGTCATAAAAGACAGAGTGAGGATAGTAACCAATGATCCTAAGAGTGGCATTTACCAGGTTTGAACAATTATACAGCATTAAGTGGGGAAGAGGACCATCAGTACACACAGGTTGGGAGTAGAGCCATTGGTGGTAGAGTAGAGGTTATGATTACAAAGGAATGCGGCCCAAGTGCACTAGACAGGGCCTAGAAAAAAGGACAGAGTCATTATTAGAGGAGCTAAGAAAGGTGCTGTCTAAGCTACAAGTAATTTTTCTGATTGAGAGGCAAATAGAACCTGATAGAAGGGGCTTGATAATAATCTGGTGGGCTTTAGGCCTTGTAAATTCAGAGGCCCAGACCTATCTATCTCTTCACATGGGGTATATCCTAAGGGAGGTGTGAACCTCCTAGGGGAAGGCACTCTGTTGACTTTCATTACTTGGCTGGCCTGGGGGGAGAGCTGGCCAGGTAAAGGCAGGGGGCATCTCTAACAAGAAATTTACAGTTCTGCCTGCAATGTTGCTGACCCTACTTGACCATCCCCTCAGCTGCAGTGGTCACTTTGGAAGTTGGGCTGAGTGAAGGGCTTTTCAGCTTAGAGCCAATAAGATCTGTGGCTCTGACCTGGGCATCCTTCGACTCCAGGGCAGGTCCATTTCCAGTGATCCAACTCTTGGCAGAGCTGCCAGGGCTCTTCACAAGCTGACTTCTGCTGAAGCCCAGGCTTACCACATTGAAAGCCACTGCAGTGGACTGGCCTGTTGGATCTCCTTGAGGGAAGATCACTGTACAGATCAGCCATTAATAGGCCTGCCACCCATTGCTTCTGATGCCGAGCTTTCTTTTCCTCCTGGTTTGTGTTAAAGCAGACCAGAGGATGCAAGTCAAGGGAGTGCCCAAGTCCCATCTCTAATCTTCGGTGGCCTGAACTACAAGTCTATAGTCACAGGCATGTTCTGTAGTAGTTTTTCTAAGGCAGACAATGCCCATGAGGACAATTATATTCTCACTTTAAAATTTTCTTTCCCTTTGGTCTGAAAGGGAGGTTTTTTCTACTTACTGTATACTTCGCTGATGGCGAAGTGAATCTAGCTATGAGATTATTAGTTAAGTTCTTATTTTGGCTATGCTATTGCAGAAAAATGTTAGCCATCTCTTTTATAAGGTCTAAAGATTAAATTGTGCATCCTACAGATTCCTTCATAATAGAATTAGTTTCCTACCTTGAAGAGAATAGAGAAATGAAAGAACAAGTTGGGCTTAGAATAGAGAAATGAGGGAGCAAGTCCTAGATCGCTTGCTGACAATAGCAATATTACATGGATACTTAGCAAACCTCTGTGTTTGTGTTTTCTGGATTTTATCAATGTGCATTATTGTTTTGAATGTTGTTATCAGGGAACATTTAATTTCGTACCGTTGAAACACTAATTGCTTGCATAGGGAGACACCAGTCTACACATTCGTATTTTCTAGGGAGAAACTAGAGGAACTGCGGCAAACAAACATGATATTTCTGTTTGTATAGATGACATTTTATGCACTTGCCTAACGAAAAGACTTTGCTTTTCTCCAAAACCATTTTTACTGTGATTTTCTCGGTGCATTACCTATGAATTCCACACCACTTTGTCCGGATATGGATTGAAGAAATCAGAAAAATCCGGTTTTGTTTTGGCTAACTCAATCCCATATATTGCTACAGCCTCAGAGTTTGTGTTTTCTGGATATTTTCGATGGACTTCATTGTTTTGAATGTTTTTATCAGGGAACATTTAATTTTGTACCGTAGAAACACAAATAGGTTTAACATGTGCACACCAGCTCTACACATTCCTGTATTCCAGGGAGAAATCTAGAGGAACTGCTCAAAGAAGCATGATATCTCTGTTTGTATAGATGACATTTTATGCACTTGCCTAAGGAAAAGACTTTGCTTTTCTCAAAAACCATTTTTACTGTGATTTTCTCCATCCATTACATACGAATTCCACACCACTTTGTCCAGATATGACTGGAAGGAACCAGAAATACCTGGTTGTGTTTTTCCTTACTATATCCCGGATATTGCTACAGCCTCAGTTTCTGAGTTTTCTTGATATTATCCATGGATTTTACTGTTTTGAATGTTTTTATCGGGGAATATTTAATTTTGTGCTGGGAAACACTAATTGGTTCCACATGGAGACACCAGCTCTACACATTCGTATTTTCTAGGGAGAAAGCTAGAGGAATGCGGCAAACAAACATGATATTTCTGTGTGTATAGATGACATTTTATGCACCTGCCTAAAGAAAAGACTTTGCTTTTCTCCAATACCATTTTTACTGTGATTTTCTCGGTACATTACAAACGATTTCCACAACACTTTGTCCGGATATGCCTGGATGAAACCAGAAATATCCCGCTGTGTTTTGGCTAACTCAATCCCAGATATTGCTACAGCCTCTGTGTTTGTGATTCCTGGACATTATCGATGGAATTTATTGTTTTGAATGTTTTTATCAGGGAACATTTAATTTTGTACCGTAGTAACACTGATTAATTCACCTTGGAGACACCAGCTCTACAATTTCTTATTTTCTAAGGAGAAAGCTAGAGGAACTGTGACAAACAAACATGATATTTCTGTTTGAATAGATGACATTTTAACGAAAAGACTTTACTATTCTCCAAACCATTTTTACTGTGATTTTCTCGGTCCATTGCACACGAATTCCACCCCACTTTGCCCGGATATTACTGGATGAAACCAGAAATATCCAGTTGTGTGTTGGCTAACTCAATCTGAAATATTGTGAAAGCCTCTGTGTTTGTGTTTTCACGATATTTACAGCAGACTTTATTGATTTGAATTTTTTTTCTGAGGGAACATTTAGTTTTGTGCTGGGAAACACTAGTTGACTCCACATTGTGACACCAGCTCTGCACATTCGTATTTTATAGGGAGAAAGCTAGAGGAACTGCTGCAAACAAACATGATATTTCTGTTTGTATAGATGTCATTTTATGCACTTGCCTAATGAAAAGACTTTGCTTTTCTCCCAATCCATTTTTACTGTGATTTTCTCAGTCCATTGCATATGAATTCCACATCAGTTTGTCCGGATATGACTGGATGTAACTAGAAATATCCGGTTGTGTTTTGGCTAAGTCAATCCTAGATATTGCTACAGCCTGTGTGTTTGTGTTTTCTGGATATTATCAATGGACTTTATTGTTTTGAATTTTTTTTATCAGGGAACATTTAATTCTGTGCTGGGAAAAACTAGCTCACTCCACATGGAGACACCAGGTCTACACGTTGTTATTTTCTACGGAGAATGCTCTAGGAACTGTGGCAAACAAACATGATATTTCTGTTTGTATACCATAACCCTAACCCTAACCCTAACCCTAACCCTAACCCTAACCCTAACCCTAACCCTAACCTATACATGACATATTATGCACTTGCCTAACGAAAAGTCTTTGCTTTTCTCCAGAACCATTTTTACTCTGATTTTCTCGGTCCGTTGCATACGAATTCCATAACACTTTGTCCGGATATGCCTGGATGAAACCAGAAATATCCGGTTGTGTTTTGGCTAACTCAATCCTAAATCTTGTGAAAGCCTCTGTGTTTGTGATTCCTGCATATTATCGATGGACTTTATTGTTTTCAATGTTTTCATCAGGGAACATTTAATTTTGCACCGTAGACGCACTAATTAATTCACCATGGAGAAACCAGCTCTACACATTCTTATTTTCTAAGGAGAAAGCTAGAGGAACTGCGGCAAACAAACATTATATTTCTGTTTGTATAGGTGATATTTTATGCACTTGCCTAACGAAAAGACTTTGCTTTTCTCCACAATCATTTTTACTCTGATTTTCTAGGTCCGTTGCATACAAGTTCCACACAACTTTGTCCGGCTATGACTGGAGGAAACCAGAACTATCCGGTTGTGTTTTGGCTAACTCAATCCCAGAATTGCTACAGCCTCTGTGTTTGTGTTTTCTGGATATTATCAACGGACTTTATGGTTTTGAATATTTTTTTAACTTTTATTTAATGAATATAAATTTCCAGTGTACAGCTTATGGATTACAATGGCTTCCCCCTCCCATAACTTCACTCCCACCCGCAACCCTCCCCTCTCTCGCTCCCTCTCCCCTTCCATTTGCATCAAGATTCATTTTCAATTCTCTTTATATATAGAAGATCAATTTAGTATAAAGATTTCAACAGTTTGCACCCACATAGAAACACAAAGTGAAACATACTCTTTGAGTACTAGTTATAGCATTAAATCACAATGTACAGCACATTAAGGACAGAGATCCCACATGGGGAGCAAGTGCACAGTGGCTCCTGTTGTTGACCCAACAAATTGACACTCTAGTTTATGGCGCCAGTAACCACCCTAGGCTGTCGTCATGAGTTGCCAAGGCTATGGAAGCCTTCCAAGTTTGCCGACTCTGCTCATATTTAGACAAGGTCATAAAAGACAGAGTGAGGATAGTAACCAATGATCCTAAGAGTGGCATTTACCAGGTTTGAACAATTATACAGCATTAAGTGGGGAAGAGGACCATCAGTACACACAGGTTGGGAGTAGAGCCATTGGTGGTAGAGTAGAGGTTATGATTACAAAGGAATGCGGCCCAAGTGCACTAGACAGGGCCTAGAAAAAAGGACAGAGTCATTATTAGAGGAGCTAAGAAAGGTGCTGTCTAAGCTACAAGTAATTTTTCTGATTGAGAGGCAAATAGAACCTGATAGAAGGGGCTTGATAATAATCTGGTGGGCTTTAGGCCTTGTAAATTCAGAGGCCCAGACCTATCTATCTCTTCACATGGGGTATATCCTAAGGGAGGTGTGAACCTCCTAGGGGAAGGCACTCTGTTGACTTTCATTACTTGGCTGGCCTGGGGGGAGAGCTGGCCAGGTAAAGGCAGGGGGCATCTCTAACAAGAAATTTACAGTTCTGCCTGCAATGTTGCTGACCCTACTTGACCATCCCCTCAGCTGCAGTGGTCACTTTGGAAGTTGGGCTGAGTGAAGGGCTTTTCAGCTTAGAGCCAATAAGATCTGTGGCTCTGACCTGGGCATCCTTCGACTCCAGGGCAGGTCCATTTCCAGTGATCCAACTCTTGGCAGAGCTGCCAGGGCTCTTCACAAGCTGACTTCTGCTGAAGCCCAGGCTTACCACATTGAAAGCCACTGCAGTGGACTGGCCTGTTGGATCTCCTTGAGGGAAGATCACTGTACAGATCAGCCATTAATAGGCCTGCCACCCATTGCTTCTGATGCCGAGCTTTCTTTTCCTCCTGGTTTGTGTTAAAGCAGACCAGAGGATGCAAGTCAAGGGAGTGCCCAAGTCCCATCTCTAATCTTCGGTGGCCTGAACTACAAGTCTATAGTCACAGGCATGTTCTGTAGTAGTTTTTCTAAGGCAGACAATGCCCATGAGGACAATTATATTCTCACTTTAAAATTTTCTTTCCCTTTGGTCTGAAAGGGAGGTTTTTTCTACTTACTGTATACTTCGCTGATGGCGAAGTGAATCTAGCTATGAGATTATTAGTTAAGTTCTTATTTTGGCTATGCTATTGCAGAAAAATGTTAGCCATCTCTTTTATAAGGTCTAAAGATTAAATTGTGCATCCTACAGATTCCTTCATAATAGAATTAGTTTCCTACCTTGAAGAGAATAGAGAAATGAAAGAACAAGTTGGGCTTAGAATAGAGAAATGAGGGAGCAAGTCCTAGATCGCTTGCTGACAATAGCAATATTACATGGATACTTATCAAACCTCTGTGTTTGTGTTTTCTGGATTTTATCAATGTGCATTATTGTTTTGAATGTTGTTATCAGGGAACATTTAATTTCGTACCGTTGAAACACTAATTGCTTGCATAGGGAGACACCAGTCTACACATTCGTATTTTCTAGGGAGAAACTAGAGGAACTGCGGCAAACAAACATGATATTTCTGTTTGTATAGATGACATTTTATGCACTTGCCTAACGAAAAGACTTTGCTTTTCTCCAAAACCATTTTTACTGTGATTTTCTCGGTGCATTACCTATGAATTCCACACCACTTTGTCCGGATATGGATTGAAGAAATCAGAAAAATCCGGTTTTGTTTTGGCTAACTCAATCCCATATATTGCTACAGCCTCAGAGTTTGTGTTTTCTGGATATTTTCGATGGACTTCATTGTTTTGAATGTTTTTATCAGGGAACATTTAATTTTGTACCGTAGAAACACAAATAGGTTTAACATGTGCACACCAGCTCTACACATTCCTGTATTCCAGGGAGAAATCTAGAGGAACTGCTCAAAGAAGCATGATATCTCTGTTTGTATAGATGACATTTTATGCACTTGCCTAAGGAAAAGACTTTGCTTTTCTCAAAAACCATTTTTACTGTGATTTTCTCCATCCATTACATACGAATTCCACACCACTTTGTCCAGATATGACTGGAAGGAACCAGAAATACCTGGTTGTGTTTTTCCTTACTATATCCCGGATATTGCTACAGCCTCAGTTTCTGAGTTTTCTTGATATTATCCATGGATTTTACTGTTTTGAATGTTTTTATCGGGGAATATTTAATTTTGTGCTGGGAAACACTAATTGGTTCCACATGGAGACACCAGCTCTACACATTCGTATTTTCTAGGGAGAAAGCTAGAGGAATGCGGCAAACAAACATGATATTTCTGTGTGTATAGATGACATTTTATGCACCTGCCTAAAGAAAAGACTTTGCTTTTCTCCAATACCATTTTTACTGTGATTTTCTCGGTACATTACAAACGATTTCCACAACACTTTGTCCGGATATGCCTGGATGAAACCAGAAATATCCCGCTGTGTTTTGGCTAACTCAATCCCAGATATTGCTACAGCCTCTGTGTTTGTGATTCCTGGACATTATCGATGGAATTTATTGTTTTGAATGTTTTTATCAGGGAACATTTAATTTTGTACCGTAGTAACACTGATTAATTCACCTTGGAGACACCAGCTCTACAATTTCTTATTTTCTAAGGAGAAAGCTAGAGGAACTGTGACAAACAAACATGATATTTCTGTTTGAATAGATGACATTTTAACGAAAAGACTTTACTATTCTCCAAACCATTTTTACTGTGATTTTCTCGGTCCATTGCACACGAATTCCACCCCACTTTGCCCGGATATTACTGGATGAAACCAGAAATATCCAGTTGTGTGTTGGCTAACTCAATCTGAAATATTGTGAAAGCCTCTGTGTTTGTGTTTTCACGATATTTACAGCAGACTTTATTGATTTGAATTTTTTTTCTGAGGGAACATTTAGTTTTGTGCTGGGAAACACTAGTTGACTCCACATTGTGACACCAGCTCTGCACATTCGTATTTTCTAGGGAGAAAGCTAGAGGAACTGCTGCAAACAAACATGATATTTCTGTTTGTATAGATGTCATTTTATGCACTTGCCTAATGAAAAGACTTTGCTTTTCTCCCAATCCATTTTTACTGTGATTTTCTCAGTCCATTGCATATGAATTCCACATCAGTTTGTCCGGATATGACTGGATGTAACTAGAAATATCCGGTTGTGTTTTGGCTAAGTCAATCCTAGATATTGCTACAGCCTGTGTGTTTGTGTTTTCTGGATATTATCAATGGACTTTATTGTTTTGAATTTTTTTTATCAGGGAACATTTAATTCTGTGCTGGGAAAAACTAGCTCACTCCACATGGAGACACCAGGTCTACACGTTGTTATTTTCTACGGAGAATGCTCTAGGAACTGTGGCAAACAAACATGATATTTCTGTTTGTATACCATAACCCTAACCCTAACCCTAACCCTAACCCTAACCCTAACCCTAACCCTAACCTATACATGACATATTATGCACTTGCCTAACGAAAAGTCTTTGCTTTTCTCCAGAACCATTTTTACTCTGATTTTCTCGGTCCGTTGCATACGAATTCCATAACACTTTGTCCGGATATGCCTGGATGAAACCAGAAATATCCGGTTGTGTTTTGGCTAACTCAATCCTAAATCTTGTGAAAGCCTCTGTGTTTGTGATTCCTGCATATTATCGATGGACTTTATTGTTTTCAATGTTTTCATCAGGGAACATTTAATTTTGCACCGTAGACGCACTAATTAATTCACCATGGAGAAACCAGCTCTACACATTCTTATTTTCTAAGGAGAAAGCTAGAGGAACTGCGGCAAACAAACATTATATTTCTGTTTGTATAGGTGATATTTTATGCACTTGCCTAACGAAAAGACTTTGCTTTTCTCCACAATCATTTTTACTCTGATTTTCTAGGTCCGTTGCATACAAGTTCCACACAACTTTGTCCGGCTATGACTGGAGGAAACCAGAACTATCCGGTTGTGTTTTGGCTAACTCAATCCCAGAATTGCTACAGCCTCTGTGTTTGTGTTTTCTGGATATTATCAACGGACTTTATGGTTTTGAATATTTTTTTAACTTTTATTTAATGAATATAAATTTCCAGTGTACAGCTTATGGATTACAATGGCTTCCCCCTCCCATAACTTCACTCCCACCCGCAACCCTCCCCTCTCTCGCTCCCTCTCCCCTTCCATTTGCATCAAGATTCATTTTCAATTCTCTTTATATATAGAAGATCAATTTAGTATAAAGATTTCAACAGTTTGCACCCACATAGAAACACAAAGTGAAACATACTCTTTGAGTACTAGTTATAGCATTAAATCACAATGTACAGCACATTAAGGACAGAGATCCCACATGGGGAGCAAGTGCACAGTGGCTCCTGTTGTTGACCCAACAAATTGACACTCTAGTTTATGGCGCCAGTAACCACCCTAGGCTGTCGTCATGAGTTGCCAAGGCTATGGAAGCCTTCCAAGTTTGCCGACTCTGCTCATATTTAGACAAGGTCATAAAAGACAGAGTGAGGATAGTAACCAATGATCCTAAGAGTGGCATTTACCAGGTTTGAACAATTATACAGCATTAAGTGGGGAAGAGGACCATCAGTACACACAGGTTGGGAGTAGAGCCATTGGTGGTAGAGTAGAGGTTATGATTACAAAGGAATGCGGCCCAAGTGCACTAGACAGGGCCTAGAAAAAAGGACAGAGTCATTATTAGAGGAGCTAAGAAAGGTGCTGTCTAAGCTACAAGTAATTTTTCTGATTGAGAGGCAAATAGAACCTGATAGAAGGGGCTTGATAATAATCTGGTGGGCTTTAGGCCTTGTAAATTCAGAGGCCCAGACCTATCTATCTCTTCACATGGGGTATATCCTAAGGGAGGTGTGAACCTCCTAGGGGAAGGCACTCTGTTGACTTTCATTACTTGGCTGGCCTGGGGGGAGAGCTGGCCAGGTAAAGGCAG
Source organism: Lepus oiostolus (assembly GCA_036325905.1). NCBI lineage: Eukaryota > Metazoa > Chordata > Mammalia > Lagomorpha > Leporidae > Lepus > Lepus oiostolus. The sequence continues at coordinate 1,692,866 of CM070804.1, forward strand.
GGGGCATCTCTAACAAGAAATTTACAGTTCTGCCTGCAATGTTGCTGACCCTACTTGACCATCCCCTCAGCTGCAGTGGTCACTTTGGAAGTTGGGCTGAGTGAAGGGCTTTTCAGCTTAGAGCCAATAAGATCTGTGGCTCTGACCTGGGCATCCTTCGACTCCAGGGCAGGTCCATTTCCAGTGATCCAACTCTTGGCAGAGCTGCCAGGGCTCTTCACAAGCTGACTTCTGCTGAAGCCCAGGCTTACCACATTGAAAGCCACTGCAGTGGACTGGCCTGTTGGATCTCCTTGAGGGAAGATCACTGTACAGATCAGCCATTAATAGGCCTGCCACCCATTGCTTCTGATGCCGAGCTTTCTTTTCCTCCTGGTTTGTGTTAAAGCAGACCAGAGGATGCAAGTCAAGGGAGTGCCCAAGTCCCATCTCTAATCTTCGGTGGCCTGAACTACAAGTCTATAGTCACAGGCATGTTCTGTAGTAGTTTTTCTAAGGCAGACAATGCCCATGAGGACAATTATATTCTCACTTTAAAATTTTCTTTCCCTTTGGTCTGAAAGGGAGGTTTTTTCTACTTACTGTATACTTCGCTGATGGCGAAGTGAATCTAGCTATGAGATTATTAGTTAAGTTCTTATTTTGGCTATGCTATTGCAGAAAAATGTTAGCCATCTCTTTTATAAGGTCTAAAGATTAAATTGTGCATCCTACAGATTCCTTCATAATAGAATTAGTTTCCTACCTTGAAGAGAATAGAGAAATGAAAGAACAAGTTGGGCTTAGAATAGAGAAATGAGGGAGCAAGTCCTAGATCGCTTGCTGACAATAGCAATATTACATGGATACTTAGCAAACCTCTGTGTTTGTGTTTTCTGGATTTTATCAATGTGCATTATTGTTTTGAATGTTGTTATCAGGGAACATTTAATTTCGTACCGTTGAAACACTAATTGCTTGCATAGGGAGACACCAGTCTACACATTCGTATTTTCTAGGGAGAAACTAGAGGAACTGCGGCAAACAAACATGATATTTCTGTTTGTATAGATGACATTTTATGCACTTGCCTAACGAAAAGACTTTGCTTTTCTCCAAAACCATTTTTACTGTGATTTTCTCGGTGCATTACCTATGAATTCCACACCACTTTGTCCGGATATGGATTGAAGAAATCAGAAAAATCCGGTTTTGTTTTGGCTAACTCAATCCCATATATTGCTACAGCCTCAGAGTTTGTGTTTTCTGGATATTTTCGATGGACTTCATTGTTTTGAATGTTTTTATCAGGGAACATTTAATTTTGTACCGTAGAAACACAAATAGGTTTAACATGTGCACACCAGCTCTACACATTCCTGTATTCCAGGGAGAAATCTAGAGGAACTGCTCAAAGAAGCATGATATCTCTGTTTGTATAGATGACATTTTATGCACTTGCCTAAGGAAAAGACTTTGCTTTTCTCAAAAACCATTTTTACTGTGATTTTCTCCATCCATTACATACGAATTCCACACCACTTTGTCCAGATATGACTGGAAGGAACCAGAAATACCTGGTTGTGTTTTTCCTTACTATATCCCGGATATTGCTACAGCCTCAGTTTCTGAGTTTTCTTGATATTATCCATGGATTTTACTGTTTTGAATGTTTTTATCGGGGAATATTTAATTTTGTGCTGGGAAACACTAATTGGTTCCACATGGAGACACCAGCTCTACACATTCGTATTTTCTAGGGAGAAAGCTAGAGGAATGCGGCAAACAAACATGATATTTCTGTGTGTATAGATGACATTTTATGCACCTGCCTAAAGAAAAGACTTTGCTTTTCTCCAATACCATTTTTACTGTGATTTTCTCGGTACATTACAAACGATTTCCACAACACTTTGTCCGGATATGCCTGGATGAAACCAGAAATATCCCGCTGTGTTTTGGCTAACTCAATCCCAGATATTGCTACAGCCTCTGTGTTTGTGATTCCTGGACATTATCGATGGAATTTATTGTTTTGAATGTTTTTATCAGGGAACATTTAATTTTGTACCGTAGTAACACTGATTAATTCACCTTGGAGACACCAGCTCTACAATTTCTTATTTTCTAAGGAGAAAGCTAGAGGAACTGTGACAAACAAACATGATATTTCTGTTTGAATAGATGACATTTTAACGAAAAGACTTTACTATTCTCCAAACCATTTTTACTGTGATTTTCTCGGTCCATTGCACACGAATTCCACCCCACTTTGCCCGGATATTACTGGATGAAACCAGAAATATCCAGTTGTGTGTTGGCTAACTCAATCTGAAATATTGTGAAAGCCTCTGTGTTTGTGTTTTCACGATATTTACAGCAGACTTTATTGATTTGAATTTTTTTTCTGAGGGAACATTTAGTTTTGTGCTGGGAAACACTAGTTGACTCCACATTGTGACACCAGCTCTGCACATTCGTATTTTCTAGGGAGAAAGCTAGAGGAACTGCTGCAAACAAACATGATATTTCTGTTTGTATAGATGTCATTTTATGCACTTGCCTAATGAAAAGACTTTGCTTTTCTCCCAATCCATTTTTACTGTGATTTTCTCAGTCCATTGCATATGAATTCCACATCAGTTTGTCCGGATATGACTGGATGTAACTAGAAATATCCGGTTGTGTTTTGGCTAAGTCAATCCTAGATATTGCTACAGCCTGTGTGTTTGTGTTTTCTGGATATTATCAATGGACTTTATTGTTTTGAATTTTTTTTATCAGGGAACATTTAATTCTGTGCTGGGAAAAACTAGCTCACTCCACATGGAGACACCAGGTCTACACGTTGTTATTTTCTACGGAGAATGCTCTAGGAACTGTGGCAAACAAACATGATATTTCTGTTTGTATACCATACCCCTAACCCTAACCCTAACCCTAACCCTAACCCTAACCCTAACCCTAACCCTAACCCTAACCTATACATGACATATTATGCACTTGCCTAACGAAAAGTCTTTGCTTTTCTCCAGAACCATTTTTACTCTGATTTTCTCGGTCCGTTGCATACGAATTCCATAACACTTTGTCCGGATATGCCTGGATGAAACCAGAAATATCCGGTTGTGTTTTGGCTAACTCAATCCTAAATCTTGTGAAAGCCTCTGTGTTTGTGATTCCTGCATATTATCGATGGACTTTATTGTTTTCAATGTTTTCATCAGGGAACATTTAATTTTGCACCGTAGACGCACTAATTAATTCACCATGGAGAAACCAGCTCTACACATTCTTATTTTCTAAGGAGAAAGCTAGAGGAACTGCGGCAAACAAACATTATATTTCTGTTTGTATAGGTGATATTTTATGCACTTGCCTAACGAAAAGACTTTGCTTTTCTCCACAATCATTTTTACTCTGATTTTCTAGGTCCGTTGCATACAAGTTCCACACAACTTTGTCCGGCTATGACTGGAGGAAACCAGAACTATCCGGTTGTGTTTTGGCTAACTCAATCCCAGAATTGCTACAGCCTCTGTGTTTGTGTTTTCTGGATATTATCAACGGACTTTATGGTTTTGAATATTTTTTTAACTTTTATTTAATGAATATAAATTTCCAGTGTACAGCTTATGGATTACAATGGCTTCCCCCTCCCATAACTTCACTCCCACCCGCAACCCTCCCCTCTCTCGCTCCCTCTCCCCTTCCATTTGCATCAAGATTCATTTTCAATTCTCTTTATATATAGAAGATCAATTTAGTATAAAGATTTCAACAGTTTGCACCCACATAGAAACACAAAGTGAAACATACTCTTTGAGTACTAGTTATAGCATTAAATCACAATGTACAGCACATTAAGGACAGAGATCCCACATGGGGAGCAAGTGCACAGTGGCTCCTGTTGTTGACCCAACAAATTGACACTCTAGTTTATGGCGCCAGTAACCACCCTAGGCTGTCGTCATGAGTTGCCAAGGCTATGGAAGCCTTCCAAGTTTGCCGACTCTGCTCATATTTAGACAAGGTCATAAAAGACAGAGTGAGGATAGTAACCAATGATCCTAAGAGTGGCATTTACCAGGTTTGAACAATTATACAGCATTAAGTGGGGAAGAGGACCATCAGTACACACAGGTTGGGAGTAGAGCCATTGGTGGTAGAGTAGAGGTTATGATTACAAAGGAATGCGGCCCAAGTGCACTAGACAGGGCCTAGAAAAAAGGACAGAGTCATTATTAGAGGAGCTAAGAAAGGTGCTGTCTAAGCTACAAGTAATTTTTCTGATTGAGAGGCAAATAGAACCTGATAGAAGGGGCTTGATAATAATCTGGTGGGCTTTAGGCCTTGTAAATTCAGAGGCCCAGACCTATCTATCTCTTCACATGGGGTATATCCTAAGGGAGGTGTGAACCTCCTAGGGGAAGGCACTCTGTTGACTTTCATTACTTGGCTGGCCTGGGGGGAGAGCTGGCCAGGTAAAGGCAGGGGGCATCTCTAACAAGAAATTTACAGTTCTGCCTGCAATGTTGCTGACCCTACTTGACCATCCCCTCAGCTGCAGTGGTCACTTTGGAAGTTGGGCTGAGTGAAGGGCTTTTCAGCTTAGAGCCAATAAGATCTGTGGCTCTGACCTGGGCATCCTTCGACTCCAGGGCAGGTCCATTTCCAGTGATCCAACTCTTGGCAGAGCTGCCAGGGCTCTTCACAAGCTGACTTCTGCTGAAGCCCAGGCTTACCACATTGAAAGCCACTGCAGTGGACTGGCCTGTTGGATCTCCTTGAGGGCAGATCACTGTACAGATCAGCCATTAATAGGCCTGCCACCCATTGCTTCTGATGCCGAGCTTTCTTTTCCTCCTGGTTTGTGTTAAAGCAGACCAGAGGATGCAAGTCAAGGGAGTGCCCAAGTCCCATCTCTAATCTTCGGTGGCCTGAACTACAAGTCTATAGTCACAGGCATGTTCTGTAGTAGTTTTTCTAAGGCAGACAATGCCCATGAGGACAATTATATTCTCACTTTAAAATTTTCTTTCCCTTTGGTCTGAAAGGGAGGTTTTTTCTACTTACTGTATACTTCGCTGATGGCGAAGTGAATCTAGCTATGAGATTATTAGTTAAGTTCTTATTTTGGCTATGCTATTGCAGAAAAATGTTAGCCATCTCTTTTATAAGGTCTAAAGATTAAATTGTGCATCCTACAGATTCCTTCATAATAGAATTAGTTTCCTACCTTGAAGAGAATAGAGAAATGAAAGAACAAGTTGGGCTTAGAATAGAGAAATGAGGGAGCAAGTCCTAGATCGCTTGCTGACAATAGCAATATTACATGGATACTTAGCAAACCTCTGTGTTTGTGTTTTCTGGATTTTATCAATGTGCATTATTGTTTTGAATGTTGTTATCAGGGAACATTTAATTTCGTACCGTTGAAACACTAATTGCTTGCATAGGGAGACACCAGTCTACACATTCGTATTTTCTAGGGAGAAACTAGAGGAACTGCGGCAAACAAACATGATATTTCTGTTTGTATAGATGACATTTTATGCACTTGCCTAACGAAAAGACTTTGCTTTTCTCCAAAACCATTTTTACTGTGATTTTCTCGGTGCATTACCTATGAATTCCACACCACTTTGTCCGGATATGGATTGAAGAAATCAGAAAAATCCGGTTTTGTTTTGGCTAACTCAATCCCATATATTGCTACAGCCTCAGAGTTTGTGTTTTCTGGATATTTTCGATGGACTTCATTGTTTTGAATGTTTTTATCAGGGAACATTTAATTTTGTACCGTAGAAACACAAATAGGTTTAACATGTGCACACCAGCTCTACACATTCCTGTATTCCAGGGAGAAATCTAGAGGAACTGCTCAAAGAAGCATGATATCTCTGTTTCTATAGATGACATTTTATGCACTTGCCTAAGGAAAAGACTTTGCTTTTCTCAAAAACCATTTTTACTGTGATTTTCTCCATCCATTACATACGAATTCCACACCACTTTGTCCAGATATGACTGGAAGGAACCAGAAATACCTGGTTGTGTTTTTCCTTACTATATCCCGGATATTGCTACAGCCTCAGTTTCTGAGTTTTCTTGATATTATCCATGGATTTTACTGTTTTGAATGTTTTTATCGGGGAATATTTAATTTTGTGCTGGGAAACACTAATTGGTTCCACATGGAGACACCAGCTCTACACATTCGTATTTTCTAGGGAGAAAGCTAGAGGAATGCGGCAAACAAACATGATATTTCTGTGTGTATAGATGACATTTTATGCACCTGCCTAAAGAAAAGACTTTGCTTTTCTCCAATACCATTTTTACTGTGATTTTCTCGGTACATTACAAACGATTTCCACAACACTTTGTCCGGATATGCCTGGATGAAACCAGAAATATCCCGCTGTGTTTTGGCTAACTCAATCCCAGATATTGCTACAGCCTCTGTGTTTGTGATTCCTGGACATTATCGATGGAATTTATTGTTTTGAATGTTTTTATCAGGGAACATTTAATTTTGTACCGTAGTAACACTGATTAATTCACCTTGGAGACACCAGCTCTACAATTTCTTATTTTCTAAGGAGAAAGCTAGAGGAACTGCGACAAACAAACATGATATTTCTGTTTGAATAGATGACATTTTAACGAAAAGACTTTACTATTCTCCAAACCATTTTTACTGTGATTTTCTCGGTCCATTGCACACGAATTCCACCCCACTTTGCCCGGATATTACTGGATGAAACCAGAAATATCCAGTTGTGTGTTGGCTAACTCAATCTGAAATATTGTGAAAGCCTCTGTGTTTGTGTTTTCACGATATTTACAGCAGACTTTATTGATTTGAATTTTTTTTCTGAGGGAACATTTAGTTTTGTGCTGGGAAACACTAGTTGACTCCACATTGTGACACCAGCTCTGCACATTCGTATTTTATAGGGAGAAAGCTAGAGGAACTGCTGCAAACAAACATGATATTTCTGTTTGTATAGATGTCATTTTATGCACTTGCCTAATGAAAAGACTTTGCTTTTCTCCCAATCCATTTTTACTGTGATTTTCTCAGTCCATTGCATATGAATTCCACATCAGTTTGTCCGGATATGACTGGATGTAACTAGAAATATCCGGTTGTGTTTTGGCTAAGTCAATCCTAGATATTGCTACAGCCTGTGTGTTTGTGTTTTCTGGATATTATCAATGGACTTTATTGTTTTGAATTTTTTTTATCAGGGAACATTTAATTCTGTGCTGGGAAAAACTAGCTCACTCCACATGGAGACACCAGGTCTACACGTTGTTATTTTCTACGGAGAATGCTCTAGGAACTGTGGCAAACAAACATGATATTTCTGTTTGTATACCATACCCCTAACCCTAACCCTAACCCTAACCCTAACCCTAACCCTAACCCTAACCTATACATGACATATTATGCACTTGCCTAACGAAAAGTCTTTGCTTTTCTCCAGAACCATTTTTACTCTGATTTTCTCGGTCCGTTGCATACGAATTCCATAACACTTTGTCCGGATATGCCTGGATGAAACCAGAAATATCCGGTTGTGTTTTGGCTAACTCAATCCTAAATCTTGTGAAAGCCTCTGTGTTTGTGATTCCTGCATATTATCGATGGACTTTATTGTTTTCAATGTTTTCATCAGGGAACATTTAATTTTGCACCGTAGACGCACTAATTAATTCACCATGGAGAAACCAGCTCTACACATTCTTATTTTCTAAGGAGAAAGCTAGAGGAACTGCGGCAAACAAACATTATATTTCTGTTTGTATAGGTGATATTTTATGCACTTGCCTAACGAAAAGACTTTGCTTTTCTCCACAATCATTTTTACTCTGATTTTCTAGGTCCGTTGCATACAAGTTCCACACAACTTTGTCCGGCTATGACTGGAGGAAACCAGAACTATCCGGTTGTGTTTTGGCTAACTCAATCCCAGAATTGCTACAGCCTCTGTGTTTGTGTTTTCTGGATATTATCAACGGACTTTATGGTTTTGAATATTTTTTTAACTTTTATTTAATGAATATAAATTTCCAGTGTACAGCTTATGGATTACAATGGCTTCCCCCTCCCATAACTTCACTCCCACCCGCAACCCTCCCCTCTCTCGCTCCCTCTCCCCTTCCATTTGCATCAAGATTCATTTTCAATTCTCTTTATATATAGAAGATCAATTTAGTATAAAGATTTCAACAGTTTGCACCCACATAGAAACACAAAGTGAAACATACTCTTTGAGTACTAGTTATAGCATTAAATCACAATGTACAGCACATTAAGGACAGAGATCCCACATGGGGAGCAAGTGCACAGTGGCTCCTGTTGTTGACCCAACAAATTGACACTCTAGTTTATGGCGCCAGTAACCACCCTAGGCTGTCGTCATGAGTTGCCAAGGCTATGGAAGCCTTCCAAGTTTGCCGACTCTGCTCATATTTAGACAAGGTCATAAAAGACAGAGTGAGGATAGTAACCAATGATCCTAAGAGTGGCATTTACCAGGTTTGAACAATTATACAGCATTAAGTGGGGAAGAGGACCATCAGTACACACAGGTTGGGAGTAGAGCCATTGGTGGTAGAGTAGAGGTTATGATTACAAAGGAATGCGGCCCAAGTGCACTAGACAGGGCCTAGAAAAAAGGACAGAGTCATTATTAGAGGAGCTAAGAAAGGTGCTGTCTAAGCTACAAGTAATTTTTCTGATTGAGAGGCAAATAGAACCTGATAGAAGGGGCTTGATAATAATCTGGTGGGCTTTAGGCCTTGTAAATTCAGAGGCCCAGACCTATCTATCTCTTCACATGGGGTATATCCTAAGGGAGGTGTGAACCTCCTAGGGGAAGGCACTCTGTTGACTTTCATTACTTGGCTGGCCTGGGGGGAGAGCTGGCCAGGTAAAGGCAGGGGGCATCTCTAACAAGAAATTTACAGTTCTGCCTGCAATGTTGCTGACCCTACTTGACCATCCCCTCAGCTGCAGTGGTCACTTTGGAAGTTGGGCTGAGTGAAGGGCTTTTCAGCTTAGAGCCAATAAGATCTGTGGCTCTGACCTGGGCATCCTTCGACTCCAGGGCAGGTCCATTTCCAGTGATCCAACTCTTGGCAGAGCTGCCAGGGCTCTTCACAAGCTGACTTCTGCTGAAGCCCAGGCTTACCACATTGAAAGCCACTGCAGTGGACTGGCCTGTTGGATCTCCTTGAGGGCAGATCACTGTACAGATCAGCCATTAATAGGCCTGCCACCCATTGCTTCTGATGCCGAACTTTCTTTTCCTCCTGGTTTGTGTTAAAGCAGACCAGAGGATGCAAGTCAAGGGAGTGCCCAAGTCCCATCTCTAATCTTCGGTGGCCTGAACTACAAGTCTATAGTCACAGGCATGTTCTGTAGTAGTTTTTCTAAGGCAGACAATGCCCATGAGGACAATTATATTCTCACTTTAAAATTTTCTTTCCCTTTGGTCTGAAAGGGAGGTTTTTTCTACTTACTGTATACTTCGCTGATGGCGAAGTGAATCTAGCTATGAGATTATTAGTTAAGTTCTTATTTTGGCTATGCTATTGCAGAAAAATGTTAGCCATCTCTTTTATAAGGTCTAAAGATTAAATTGTGCATCCTACAGATTCCTTCATAATAGAATTAGTTTCCTACCTTGAAGAGAATAGAGAAATGAAAGAACAAGTTGGGCTTAGAATAGAGAAATGAGGGAGCAAGTCCTAGATCGCTTGCTGACAATAGCAATATTACATGGATACTTAGCAAACCTCTGTGTTTGTGTTTTCTGGATTTTATCAATGTGCATTATTGTTTTGAATGTTGTTATCAGGGAACATTTAATTTCGTACCGTTGAAACACTAATTGCTTGCATAGGGAGACACCAGTCTACACATTCGTATTTTCTAGGGAGAAACTAGAGGAACTGCGGCAAACAAACATGATATTTCTGTTTGTATAGATAACATTTTATGCACCTACCCTATGAAACGCTTTGCTTTTCTCCACAACAATTTTTACTGCGATTTTCTCACTCCATTACATCTGAATTCCACCAAACTTAGTCTGGATATGACAGGATGAAACCAGAAATATCCAGTTGTGTTGTGGCTTACTATATCCCAGATATTGCTACAGCCTCAGTGTCTGAGTTTTCTGGATATTATCAATGGACTTTATTGTTTTGAATATTTTTATCAGAGAACATTTAATTTTGGGCTGGGAAACACTGATTGGTTCCACATGGAGACACCAGCTCTACACATTCATATTTTCTAGGGATAAAGAGAGAGGAACTGCGGCAAACAAACATGATATTTCTGTTTGTATAGATGGCATTTTATGTACTTGCCTAATGAAAAGACTTTGCTTTTCTCCAAAACCAATTTTACCGTGATTTTCTCGGCCTATTGCACACGAATTCCACTCAACTTTGTCCGGATATGACTGGATGAAACCAGAAATATCCAGTTGTGTTTTGGCTAACTCCATCCAAGATATTGCTACAGACTCTGTGTTTGTGTTTTCTGGATATTTTCGATGGACTTTATTGTTTTGAATGTTTTTTATCAGGGAACATTTAATTTTGTACCGCTGAAGCACTAATTGGTTCCACATGGAGAGACCAGCTCTACAAATTTGTATTTTCTAGGGAGAAATCTAGAGGAACTGTGGCAAACAAACATGATGTTTCTGTTTGCATAGATGACATTTCATGCACTTGCTTAACGAAAAGACTTTGGTTTTCTCCAAAAGCATTTTTACCGTGATTTTCTCAGTCCATTACCTATGCATTCCACACCATTTTGTCTGGATATGACAGGATGAAACCAAAAATATCCGGTTGTGTTTTGGCTAACTCAATGCCAGATATTGCTACAGCCTCTGTGTTTGTGTTTTCTGGATATTTTCGATGGATTTTATTGTTTGGAATGTTTTTATCAGGGAACATTTAATTTTGTACCGTAGAAACACAAATAGGTTCAACATGGGGACACCAGCTCTACATATTCCTGTATTCCAGGGGGAAATCTAGAGGAACTTCGGCAAACAAACATGATATGTCTGTTTCTATAGATGACATTTTATACACTTGTCTAAAGAAAAGACTTTGCTTTTCTCCACAACAATTTTCACTGCGATTTTCTCCGTCCATTACATACGAATTCCACACCACTTTGTCCGGATATGACTGGATGAAACCAAAAATATCTGGTTGTGTTTTTGCTTACTATATCCCCGGTATTGCTACAGCCTCAGTGTCTGTGTTTTCTAGATATTATCGATGGATTTTACTGTTTTGAATATTTTTATCGGGGAATATTTATTTTTGTGCTGTGAAACACTATTTGGTTCCACATGGAGACACCAGCTCTACACATTCGTATTTTCTAGGGAGAAAGCTAGAGGAACTGCGGCAAACAAACATGATATTTCTGTTTGTATAGATGACATTTTATGCACCTGCCTAAAAAAAGACTTTGCTTTTCTCCAATACCATTTTTACTGTGATTTTCTCGGTACATTAAAACGATTTCCACAACACTTTGTCAGGATATGCCTGGATGAAACCAGAAATATCTGGTTGTGTTTTGTCTAACTCAACCCCAGATATTGCTACAGCCTCTGTGTTTGTGTTTTCTGGATTTTATCGATGTGCTTTATTGTTTGGAATGTTTTTATCAGGGAACATTTAATTTTGTACCGTAGAAACACTGATTAATTCACCTTGGAGACACCAGCTCTACAAATTCTTATTTTCTAAGGAGAAAGCTAGAGGAACTGCGACAAACAAACATGATATTTCTGTTTGAATAGATGACATTTTAACGAAAAGATTTTACTATTCTCCAAACCATTTTTACTGTGATTTTCTCGGTCCATTGCACACTGAAATGTTGTGAAACACCAATTTGTTCATCAGGGGGACTCTAGCTCTACACATTCATATATTCTAGGGAGAATACTATACGAACTGCGGTGAACAAACATGATATTTCTGTTTGGATCGATGACATTTTATGCACATGCCTAACGAAAAGACTTTGCTTTTCTCCAAAACCATGTATACTGTGACTTTGTCAGCCTATTGCATACGAATTCCAAACCACTTTGTCAGGATATGACTGGATTAAACCAGAAATATCCGGTTGTGTTTTGGCTAACTCAATCCGAAATATTGTGAAAGCCTCTGGGTTTGTGTTTTCTAGATATTATAGATGGACTATATTGCTTTGAATGTTTTTATTAGGGAACATTTAATTTTGTACCGTTGAAACACTAATTGGTTCATCAAGGGGACTACAGCTCTACACATTCGTATTTTCTAGGGAGAATACTATATGAACTGCGGTGAACAAACATGATATTTCTGTTTGTATAGATGACATTTTATGCACTTGCCTAACGAAAAGACTGCTTTTCTCCAAAACCATTCTTACTGTGATTTATTCGGTCCATTGCATACGAATTCCACACCAGTTTCTCAGGATAAGACTGGATGAAACCAGAAATATCTGGTTGTGTTTTGGAAAACTCAATCCGAAATATTGTGAAGACCTCTGTGTTTGTGTTTTCTGGATATGATTGATGGACTTTATTGTTTTCAATGTTTTTAATAGGGAAAATTAAATATTGTACCGTGGAAACACTAATTGGTTCATCATGGGGACTTCAGCTCCACCATTCGTATATTCTAGGAATAAAGCTGGAGGAACTCCGACAAACAAACATGATATTTCTGTTTGTATCGATGACATTTTATGCAGTTGCCTAACGAAAAGACTTTGCTTTTCTCCAAAACCATTTTTACTGTGATTTTCTCGGTCCATTGCATACAAATTCCACACCAGTTTACCGGATATGACTGGATGAAACCGGAAATATCTGGTTTTATTTTGGCTAACTCTATCCCAGATATTGCTACAGCCTCAGTGTTTGTGTATTCCCGATATTATCAACAGACTTTATTGTTTTGAATGTTTTTATTGGGGGACATTTAATTTTGTGCTTGGAAACACTAATTGGTTCCACATGGCGACACCCGCTCTACACATTCGTATTTAATAGGGAGAAAGCTAGAGGAACTGCGGCAAACAAACATGATATTTCTGTTTGTATAGATGACATTTTATGCACTTGCCTAATGAAATGACTTTGCTTTTCTCCAAAACCATTTTTACTGTGATTTCCTCTGGCCATTGCATACGAATTCCACAGCAGTTGTCCGGATATGACTGGATGAAACTGGAAATATCGGTTTTGTTCTGGCTAAATCAATCCCAGTTATTGCTACAGCCTCTATGTTTATGTTTCTGGATATTATCCATGGACTTTATTGTTTTTAATGCTTTTTATTGGGGAATATTTAACTTTTAGCTTCAATACACTAATTGGTTCCACATTGAGACACCAGCTCTATATATTTGTATTTTTAGGGAGAGAACTAGAGGAAATGCGGCAAACAAACATGATATTACTGTTGACATTTTATGCACTTGCCTAATGAAAAGACTTTGCTTTTTTCCAAAACCATTTGTACTGAGATTTTCTCGGACCATTGCATACGAATGCCACACCAGTTTGTGCAGATATGACTGGATGAAACAAGAAATATCCGGTTGTGTTTTGGCTAACTCAATCCGAAATATTGTGAAAGCCTCTGTGTTTGTGTTTTCTAGATATTATCGATGGACTTTATTGTTTTGAATGTTTTTATCAGGGAACAATTAATTTTGTACTGTTGAAACACTAATTGGTTCATCATGGGGACACCAGCTCTACACATTCGTTTTTAATAGGGAGAAAGCTAGAGGAACTCCGGCAAACAAACATGATATTTCTGTTTGTATCGATGACATTTTACGCATTTGCCTAACGAAAAGACTTTGCTTTTCTCCAAAACCCTTTTTACTGTGATTTTCTCGGTCCATTGCATACGAATTCCACACCACTTTTTCTAGATATGACTGGATGAAACCATAAATATCCGGTTGTGTTTTGCTATCTCAATCCGAAATATTGCTACAGCCTCTGGGATTATGTTTCTGGATATTATCGATGGACTTTATTGTTTTGAATGTTTTTATCAGGGAACATTTAATTTTGTACAGTTGAAACACTTATTCTTTCCACATGGAGACACCAGCTCTACACATTCTTATTTTCTACGGAGAAAGCTAGAGCAACTGCGGCAAACAAACATGATATTTCTGTTTGTATAGATGACATTTTATGCACTTGCCTAACCAAAATATCTTTGCTTTTCTAAAAACCATTTTCACTGTGATTTTCTCGGTCCATTGCATGCGAATTCCACACCAGTTTGTCCGGGTATTACTGGATGAAACCAGAAATATCCGGTTTCATTTTGGCTAACTCTATCCCAGATATTGCTACAGCCTCAGTGTTTGTGTATTCCCGATATTATCCATGGACTTTATTGTTTTGAATATTTTTTATCAGGGAACATTTAATTTGAGCTTAGATACACTAATTGGTTCCACATGGAGACACCAGCTCTACACATTCCTATTTTCTACGGAGAAACCTAGAGGAACTGCGGCAAACAAACATGATATTACTGTTTGTATCGATGACATTTTATGCACTTGCCTAATGAAAAGACTTTGCTTTTCTCCAAAACCCTTTTTAATGTGATTTTCACGGTCCATTGCATACGAATTCTACACCTGTTTTTTCGGGTATGACTGGATATAACCAGAAATATCCGGTTGTGTATTGGCTATCAATCCGAAAGACTGTGAAAGCCTCTGTGTTTGTGTTTTCTGGATATTGTTAACAGACTTTATTGTTTTGAATGATTTTGTCAGGGAATATTAATTTTGTACCGTTGAAACACTAATTGGTTCATAATGTGAACACCAGCTCTGCACATTCGTATTTTCTAGGAAGAATGCTAGAGGAACTGCGACAAACAAACATGATATTTCTGCTTGTATCGATGATATTTTATGCACTTGCCTAACGAAAAAAAATTTGCTTTTCTCCACAACCATTTTTAATCTGATTTTCTCTTCACATTGCATAGGAACTCCACAACACTTTTCAGATATGACTGGATGCAAACCGAAATATCCCGTTGTGTTTTGGCTAACTCAATCCGAAATATTGTGAAAGACTCCGTGTTAGTGTTTTCCAGATGGACGCATTGTTTTGAATGTTTTCATTAGGCAAAATTTAATTTTGTACCATTGAAACACTAATTGGTTCATCATGGGGACACCAGCTCCACACATTCGTATTTTCTAGGAGAAAACTGGAGGAACTTTGGCAAACAAACATGATATTTCTGTTTGTATAGATGATATTTTGTGCACTTGCCTAACGAAAAGACTTTGCTTTTTTCCAAAACCATTTTCAATGTGATTTTCTCAGTCCATTGCATACGAATTCCACACTACTTTGTCCGGATATGACTGGATGAAACCGGAAATATCCGGTATTGTTTTGGCTAACTCAATCCCAGATATTGCTACAGCATCTCTGTTTGTGTTTTCTGGATATAATCCACGGACTTTATTGTTTTGAATGTTTTTATCAGGGAACATTTAATTTTGTACCGTTGAAACACTAATCGGTTCCACATGGAGACACCAGCTCTACACATTCGTATTTTCTAGGGAGAAAGCTATAGGAACTGCGAGAAACAAACATGATATTTCTGTTTGTATCGATGACATTTTATGCAATTGCCTAACGAAAAGACTTTGCTTTTCTCCAAAACCATTTTTACTCTGATTTTCTCTTCACATTGCATAGGAACTCCACACCACTTTGTCCGGATATGACGGCATGAAACCGGAAATATCCGGTTTTCTTTTGGATAACTCAATCCCAGATATTGCTACAGCCTCTGTGTTTGTGTTTTCTGCATATTATTGATGAAGTTTATTGTTTTGAAATGTTTTTATCAGGGAACTTTTAATTTTGTACCATAGAAACATTAATTGATTCCACATGGAGACACAAGCTCTACACATTCGTATATTCTAGGGAGAAAGCTAGAGGAACTGTGGCAAACAAAGATGATATTTCTGTTTGTATAGATGACATTTTTTGCACTTCCCTAACGAAAAGATTTTGCTTTTCTGCAAAATCATTTTTACTTGATTTTCTCGGTCTATTGCATACGAATTCCACCTCATATTGTCTGGATATGACTGGATGAAACCAGAAATATCCGGTTGTGTTTTTACTTACTATATCCCGGGTATTGCTACAGCCTCAGTGTCTGTGTTTTCTGGATATTGTCGATGGATTTTACTGTTCTGAATGTTTTTATCGGGGAATATTTAATTTTGTGTTGGGAAACACTAATTGGTTCCACATGTAGACATCAGCTCTACACATTCGTATTTTCTAAGGAGAAAGCTAGAGGAACTGCAGCAAACAAACATGATATTTCTGTTTGTATAGATGACATTTTATGCACCTACCCTCCGAAACGCCTTTGCTTTTCTCCAAAACCATTTTTCCTGTGATTTTCTGGGTCCATTACATCCTAATTCCACCAAACTTTATCTGGGTATGACAGGATGTAACCAGAAATATCCGGTTGTGTTGTGGCTTACTATATCCCAGATATTGTTACTGCCTCAGTGTCTGAGTTTCTGGATATTATCAATTGATTTATTGTTTTGAATATTTTTATCAGAGAACATTTAATTTTGTGCTGGGAAACACTGATTGGTTCCACATGGAGACACCAGCTCTACACATTCGTATTTTCTAGGGATTAAGCGAGAGGAACTGGGGCAAACAAACATGATATTTCTGTTTGTACAGATGACATTTTATGCACTTGCCTAACGAAAAGACTTTTCTTTTATCCAAAACCATTGCACACGAATTCCACACCACTTTGTCCGGATATGCCTGGATGCAACCAGAAATATGCGGTTGTGTTTTGGCTATGAATCCGAAAAATTGTGAAAGCCTCTGTGTTTGTGTTTTCTGGATATTATCGATGGATTTTATTGTTTTGAATGTTTTTGTCAGGGAATATTTAATTTTGTACCGTAGAAACACAATAGGTTCAACATGGGAACACCAGATCTACACATTCCTGTATTCCAGGGAGAAATCTAGAGGAACTTCGGCAAACAAACATGATATTGCTGTTTGTATAGATGACACTTTAGGCACTTCCCTAAAGAAAAGACTTTGCTTTTTTTCCAAAACCAATTTTACTGTGATTTTCTCCGTCCATTACATACGAATTCCACACCACATTGTCCGGATATGACTGGATGAAACCAGAAATATCTGGTTGTGTTTTTGCTTACTATATCCCGGGTATTGCTACAGCCTCAGTGTCTTTGTTTTCTAGATATTATCAATGGATTTTACTGTTTTGAATGTTTTTATCGGGGAATATTTAATATTCTGCTGGGAATCACTAATTGGTTCCACATGGAGACACCAGCTCTACACATTCTTATTTTCTACGGAGAAAGCTAGAGCAACTGCGGCAAACAAACATGATATTTCTGTTTGTATAGATGACATTTTATGCACTTGCCTAACCAAAATATCTTTGCTTTTCTAAAAACCATTTTCACTGTGATTTTCTCGGTCCATTGCATGCGAATTCCACACCAGTTTGTCCGGGTATTACTGGATGAAACCAGAAATATCCGGTTTCATTTTGGCTAACTCTATCCCAGATATTGCTACAGCCTCAGTGTTTGTGTATTCCCGATATTATCCATGGACTTTATTGTTTTGAATATTTTTTATCAGGGAACATTTAATTTGAGCTTAGATACACTAATTGGTTCCACATGGAGACACCAGCTCTACACATTCCTATTTTCTACGGAGAAACCTAGAGGAACTGCGGCAAACAAACATGATATTACTGTTTGTATCGATGACATTTTATGCACTTGCCTAATGAAAAGACTTTGCTTTTCTCCAAAACCCTTTTTAATGTGATTTTCACGGTCCATTGCATACGAATTCTACACCTGTTTTTTCGGGTATGACTGGATATAACCAGAAATATCCGGTTGTGTATTGGCTATCAATCCGAAAGACTGTGAAAGCCTCTGTGTTTGTGTTTTCTGGATATTGTTAACAGACTTTATTGTTTTGAATGATTTTGTCAGGGAATATTAATTTTGTACCGTTGAAACACTAATTGGTTCATAATGTGAACACCAGCTCTGCACATTCGTATTTTCTAGGAAGAATGCTAGAGGAACTGCGACAAACAAACATGATATTTCTGCTTGTATCGATGATATTTTATGCACTTGCCTAACGAAAAAAAATTTGCTTTTCTCCACAACCATTTTTAATCTGATTTTCTCTTCACATTGCATAGGAACTCCACAACACTTTTCAGATATGACTGGATGCAAACCGAAATATCCCGTTGTGTTTTGGCTAACTCAATCCGAAATATTGTGAAAGACTCCGTGTTAGTGTTTTCCAGATGGACGCATTGTTTTGAATGTTTTCATTAGGCAAAATTTAATTTTGTACCATTGAAACACTAATTGGTTCATCATGGGGACACCAGCTCCACACATTCGTATTTTCTAGGAGAAAACTGGAGGAACTTTGGCAAACAAACATGATATTTCTGTTTGTATAGATGATATTTTGTGCACTTGCCTAACGAAAAGACTTTGCTTTTTTCCAAAACCATTTTCAATGTGATTTTCTCAGTCCATTGCATACGAATTCCACACTACTTTGTCCGGATATGACTGGATGAAACCGGAAATATCCGGTATTGTTTTGGCTAACTCAATCCCAGATATTGCTACAGCATCTCTGTTTGTGTTTTCTGGATATAATCCACGGACTTTATTGTTTTGAATGTTTTTATCAGGGAACATTTAATTTTGTACCGTTGAAACACTAATCGGTTCCACATGGAGACACCAGCTCTACACATTCGTATTTTCTAGGGAGAAAGCTATAGGAACTGCGAGAAACAAACATGATATTTCTGTTTGTATCGATGACATTTTATGCAATTGCCTAACGAAAAGACTTTGCTTTTCTCCAAAACCATTTTTACTCTGATTTTCTCTTCACATTGCATAGGAACTCCACACCACTTTGTCCGGATATGACGGCATGAAACCGGAAATATCCGGTTTTCTTTTGGATAACTCAATCCCAGATATTGCTACAGCCTCTGTGTTTGTGTTTTCTGCATATTATTGATGAAGTTTATTGTTTTGAAATGTTTTTATCAGGGAACTTTTAATTTTGTACCATAGAAACATTAATTGATTCCACATGGAGACACAAGCTCTACACATTCGTATATTCTAGGGAGAAAGCTAGAGGAACTGTGGCAAACAAAGATGATATTTCTGTTTGTATAGATGACATTTTTTGCACTTCCCTAACGAAAAGATTTTGCTTTTCTGCAAAATCATTTTTACTTGATTTTCTCGGTCTATTGCATACGAATTCCACCTCATATTGTCTGGATATGACTGGATGAAACCAGAAATATCCGGTTGTGTTTTTACTTACTATATCCCGGGTATTGCTACAGCCTCAGTGTCTGTGTTTTCTGGATATTGTCGATGGATTTTACTGTTCTGAATGTTTTTATCGGGGAATATTTAATTTTGTGTTGGGAAACACTAATTGGTTCCACATGTAGACATCAGCTCTACACATTCGTATTTTCTAAGGAGAAAGCTAGAGGAACTGCAGCAAACAAACATGATATTTCTGTTTGTATAGATGACATTTTATGCACCTACCCTCCGAAACGCCTTTGCTTTTCTCCAAAACCATTTTTCCTGTGATTTTCTGGGTCCATTACATCCTAATTCCACCAAACTTTATCTGGGTATGACAGGATGTAACCAGAAATATCCGGTTGTGTTGTGGCTTACTATATCCCAGATATTGTTACTGCCTCAGTGTCTGAGTTTCTGGATATTATCAATTGATTTATTGTTTTGAATATTTTTATCAGAGAACATTTAATTTTGTGCTGGAAACATTGATTGGTTCCACATGGAGACACCAGCTCTACACATTCGTATTTTCTAGGGATTAAGCGAGAGGAACTGGGGCAAACAAACATGATATTTCTGTTTGTACAGATGACATTTTATGCACTTGCCTAACGAAAAGACTTTTCTTTTATCCAAAACCATTGCACACGAATTCCACACCACTTTGTCCGGATATGCCTGGATGCAACCAGAAATATGCGGTTGTGTTTTGGCTATGAATCCGAAAAATTGTGAAAGCCTCTGTGTTTGTGTTTTCTGGATATTATCGATGGATTTTATTGTTTTGAATGTTTTTGTCAGGGAATATTTAATTTTGTACCGTAGAAACACAATAGGTTCAACATGGGAACACCAGATCTACACATTCCTGTATTCCAGGGAGAAATCTAGAGGAACTTCGGCAAACAAACATGATATTGCTGTTTGTATAGATGACACTTTAGGCACTTCCCTAAAGAAAAGACTTTGCTTTTTTTCCAAAACCAATTTTACTGTGATTTTCTCCGTCCATTACATACGAATTCCACACCACATTGTCCGGATATGACTGGATGAAACCAGAAATATCTGGTTGTGTTTTTGCTTACTATATCCCGGGTATTGCTACAGCCTCAGTGTCTTTGTTTTCTAGATATTATCAATGGATTTTACTGTTTTGAATGTTTTTATCGGGGAATATTTAATATTCTGCTGGGAATCACTAATTGGTTCCACATGGAGACACCAGCTCTACACATTCTTATTTTCTAGGCAGAAATCGAGAGGAATTGTGGCAAACAAACATTATATTTCTGTTTGTATAGATGACATTTTATGCACTGGCCAAAGGAAAATTCTTTGCTTTTCACCAAAACCATTTTTACTGTGATTTTCCCGGTCCATTGCATACGAATTCCACACCACTCTGTCCGGATATGACTGGATGAAACCAGAAATATCCGGTTGTGTTGTGGCTTACTATATCCCAGATATTGCTACAGCCTCAGTGTCTGAGTTTTCTGGATATTATCAATCGACTTTATTGTATTGAATATTTTTATCGGGGAACATTTAATTTTGTGCTGGGAAACACTAATTGGTTCCATATGGAGACACCAGCTCTACACATTCGTATTTTCTAGGGATTAAGCGAGAGGAACTGCGGCAAACAAACATGATATTTTTGTTTGTATAGATGACATTTTATGCACTTGCCTAACGAAAAGACTGCTTTTCTCCAAAACCATTCTTACTGTGATTTATTCGGTCCATTGCATACGAATTCCACACCAGTTTCTCAGGATAAGACTGGATGAAACCAGAAATATCTGGTTGTGTTTTGGAAAACTCAATCCGAAATATTGTGAAGACCTCTGTGTTTGTGTTTTCTGGATATGATCGATGGACTTTATTGTTTTCAATGTTTTTAATAGGGAAAATTAAATATTGTACCGTGGAAACACTAATTGGTTCATCATGGGGACTTCAGCTCCACCATTCGTATATTCTAGGAATAAAGCTGGAGGAACTCCGACAAACAAACATGATATTTCTGTTTGTATCGATGACATTTTATGCAGTTGCCTAACGAAAAGACTTTGCTTTTCTCCAAAACCATTTTTACTGTGATTTTCTCGGTCCATTGCATACAAATTCCACACCAGTTTACCGGATATGACTGGATGAAACCGGAAATATCTGGTTTTATTTTGGCTAACTCTATCCCAGATATTGCTACAGCCTCAGTGTTTGTGTATTCCCGATATTATCAACAGACTTTATTGTTTTGAATGTTTTTATTGGGGGACATTTAATTTTGTGCTTGGAAACACTAATTGGTTCCACATGGCGACACCCGCTCTACACATTCGTATTTAATAGGGAGAAAGCTAGAGGAACTGCGGCAAACAAACATGATATTTCTGTTTGTATAGATGACATTTTATGCACTTGCCTAATGAAATGACTTTGCTTTTCTCCAAAACCATTTTTACTGTGATTTCCTCTGGCCATTGCATACGAATTCCACAGCAGTTGTCCGGATATGACTGGATGAAACTGGAAATATCGGTTTTGTTCTGGCTAAATCAATCCCAGTTATTGCTACAGCCTCTATGTTTATGTTTCTGGATATTATCCATGGACTTTATTGTTTTTAATGCTTTTTATTGGGGAATATTTAACTTTTAGCTTCAATACACTAATTGGTTCCACATTGAGACACCAGCTCTATATATTTGTATTTTTAGGGAGAGAACTAGAGGAAATGCGGCAAACAAACATGATATTACTGTTGACATTTTATGCACTTGCCTAATGAAAAGACTTTGCTTTTTTCCAAAACCATTTGTACTGAGATTTTCTCGGACCATTGCATACGAATGCCACACCAGTTTGTGCAGATATGACTGGATGAAACAAGAAATATCCGGTTGTGTTTTGGCTAACTCAATCCGAAATATTGTGAAAGCCTCTGTGTTTGTGTTTTCTAGATATTATCGATGGACTTTATTGTTTTGAATGTTTTTATCAGGGAACAATTAATTTTGTACTGTTGAAACACTAATTGGTTCATCATGGGGACACCAGCTCTACACATTCGTTTTTAATAGGGAGAAAGCTAGAGGAACTCCGGCAAACAAACATGATATTTCTGTTTGTATCGATGACATTTTACGCATTTGCCTAACGAAAAGACTTTGCTTTTCTCCAAAACCCTTTTTACTGTGATTTTCTCGGTCCATTGCATACGAATTCCACACCACTTTTTCTAGATATGACTGGATGAAACCATAAATATCCGGTTGTGTTTTGCTATCTCAATCCGAAATATTGCTACAGCCTCTGGGATTATGTTTCTGGATATTATCGATGGACTTTATTGTTTTGAATGTTTTTATCAGGGAACATTTAATTTTGTACAGTTGAAACACTTATTCTTTCCACATGGAGACACCAGCTCTACACATTCTTATTTTCTACGGAGAAAGCTAGAGCAACTGCGGCAAACAAACATGATATTTCTGTTTGTATAGATGACATTTTATGCACTTGCCTAACCAAAATATCTTTGCTTTTCTAAAAACCATTTTCACTGTGATTTTCTCGGTCCATTGCATGCGAATTCCACACCAGTTTGTCCGGGTATTACTGGATGAAACCAGAAATATCCGGTTTCATTTTGGCTAACTCTATCCCAGATATTGCTACAGCCTCAGTGTTTGTGTATTCCCGATATTATCCATGGACTTTATTGTTTTGAATATTTTTTATCAGGGAACATTTAATTTGAGCTTAGATACACTAATTGGTTCCACATGGAGACACCAGCTCTACACATTCCTATTTTCTACGGAGAAACCTAGAGGAACTGCGGCAAACAAACATGATATTACTGTTTGTATCGATGACATTTTATGCACTTGCCTAATGAAAAGACTTTGCTTTTCTCCAAAACCCTTTTTAATGTGATTTTCACGGTCCATTGCATACGAATTCTACACCTGTTTTTTCGGGTATGACTGGATATAACCAGAAATATCCGGTTGTGTATTGGCTATCAATCCGAAAGACTGTGAAAGCCTCTGTGTTTGTGTTTTCTGGATATTGTTAACAGACTTTATTGTTTTGAATGATTTTGTCAGGGAATATTAATTTTGTACCGTTGAAACACTAATTGGTTCATAATGTGAACACCAGCTCTGCACATTCGTATTTTCTAGGAAGAATGCTAGAGGAACTGCGACAAACAAACATGATATTTCTGCTTGTATCGATGATATTTTATGCACTTGCCTAACGAAAAAAAATTTGCTTTTCTCCACAACCATTTTTAATCTGATTTTCTCTTCACATTGCATAGGAACTCCACAACACTTTTCAGATATGACTGGATGCAAACCGAAATATCCCGTTGTGTTTTGGCTAACTCAATCCGAAATATTGTGAAAGACTCCGTGTTAGTGTTTTCCAGATGGACGCATTGTTTTGAATGTTTTCATTAGGCAAAATTTAATTTTGTACCATTGAAACACTAATTGGTTCATCATGGGGACACCAGCTCCACACATTCGTATTTTCTAGGAGAAAACTGGAGGAACTTTGGCAAACAAACATGATATTTCTGTTTGTATAGATGATATTTTGTGCACTTGCCTAACGAAAAGACTTTGCTTTTTTCCAAAACCATTTTCAATGTGATTTTCTCAGTCCATTGCATACGAATTCCACACTACTTTGTCCGGATATGACTGGATGAAACCGGAAATATCCGGTATTGTTTTGGCTAACTCAATCCCAGATATTGCTACAGCATCTCTGTTTGTGTTTTCTGGATATAATCCACGGACTTTATTGTTTTGAATGTTTTTATCAGGGAACATTTAATTTTGTACCGTTGAAACACTAATCGGTTCCACATGGAGACACCAGCTCTACACATTCGTATTTTCTAGGGAGAAAGCTATAGGAACTGCGAGAAACAAACATGATATTTCTGTTTGTATCGATGACATTTTATGCAATTGCCTAACGAAAAGACTTTGCTTTTCTCCAAAACCATTTTTACTCTGATTTTCTCTTCACATTGCATAGGAACTCCACACCACTTTGTCCGGATATGACGGCATGAAACCGGAAATATCCGGTTTTCTTTTGGATAACTCAATCCCAGATATTGCTACAGCCTCTGTGTTTGTGTTTTCTGCATATTATTGATGAAGTTTATTGTTTTGAAATGTTTTTATCAGGGAACTTTTAATTTTGTACCATAGAAACATTAATTGATTCCACATGGAGACACAAGCTCTACACATTCGTATATTCTAGGGAGAAAGCTAGAGGAACTGTGGCAAACAAAGATGATATTTCTGTTTGTATAGATGACATTTTTTGCACTTCCCTAACGAAAAGATTTTGCTTTTCTGCAAAATCATTTTTACTTGATTTTCTCGGTCTATTGCATACGAATTCCACCTCATATTGTCTGGATATGACTGGATGAAACCAGAAATATCCGGTTGTGTTTTTACTTACTATATCCCGGGTATTGCTACAGCCTCAGTGTCTGTGTTTTCTGGATATTGTCGATGGATTTTACTGTTCTGAATGTTTTTATCGGGGAATATTTAATTTTGTGTTGGGAAACACTAATTGGTTCCACATGTAGACATCAGCTCTACACATTCGTATTTTCTAAGGAGAAAGCTAGAGGAACTGCAGCAAACAAACATGATATTTCTGTTTGTATAGATGACATTTTATGCACCTACCCTCCGAAACGCCTTTGCTTTTCTCCAAAACCATTTTTCCTGTGATTTTCTGGGTCCATTACATCCTAATTCCACCAAACTTTATCTGGGTATGACAGGATGTAACCAGAAATATCCGGTTGTGTTGTGGCTTACTATATCCCAGATATTGTTACTGCCTCAGTGTCTGAGTTTCTGGATATTATCAATTGATTTATTGTTTTGAATATTTTTATCAGAGAACATTTAATTTTGTGCTGGGAAACACTGATTGGTTCCACATGGAGACACCAGCTCTACACATTCGTATTTTCTAGGGATTAAGCGAGAGGAACTGGGGCAAACAAACATGATATTTCTGTTTGTACAGATGACATTTTATGCACTTGCCTAACGAAAAGACTTTTCTTTTATCCAAAACCATTGCACACGAATTCCACACCACTTTGTCCGGATATGCCTGGATGCAACCAGAAATATGCGGTTGTGTTTTGGCTATGAATCCGAAAAATTGTGAAAGCCTCTGTGTTTGTGTTTTCTGGATATTATCGATGGATTTTATTGTTTTGAATGTTTTTGTCAGGGAATATTTAATTTTGTACCGTAGAAACACAATAGGTTCAACATGGGAACACCAGATCTACACATTCCTGTATTCCAGGGAGAAATCTAGAGGAACTTCGGCAAACAAACATGATATTGCTGTTTGTATAGATGACACTTTAGGCACTTCCCTAAAGAAAAGACTTTGCTTTTTTTCCAAAACCAATTTTACTGTGATTTTCTCCGTCCATTACATACGAATTCCACACCACATTGTCCGGATATGACTGGATGAAACCAGAAATATCTGGTTGTGTTTTTGCTTACTATATCCCGGGTATTGCTACAGCCTCAGTGTCTTTGTTTTCTAGATATTATCAATGGATTTTACTGTTTTGAATGTTTTTATCGGGGAATATTTAATATTCTGCTGGGAATCACTAATTGGTTCCACATGGAGACACCAGCTCTACACATTCTTATTTTCTAGGCAGAAATCGAGAGGAATTGTGGCAAACAAACATTATATTTCTGTTTGTATAGATGACATTTTATGCACTGGCCAAAGGAAAATTCTTTGCTTTTCACCAAAACCATTTTTACTGTGATTTTCCCGGTCCATTGCATACGAATTCCACACCACTCTGTCCGGATATGACTGGATGAAACCAGAAATATCCGGTTGTGTTGTGGCTTACTATATCCCAGATATTGCTACAGCCTCAGTGTCTGAGTTTTCTGGATATTATCAATCGACTTTATTGTATTGAATATTTTTATCGGGGAACATTTAATTTTGTGCTGGGAAACACTAATTGGTTCCATATGGAGACACCAGCTCTACACATTCGTATTTTCTAGGGATTAAGCGAGAGGAACTGCGGCAAACAAACATGATATTTTTGTTTGTATAGATGACATTTTATGCACTTGCCTAACGAAAAGACTGCTTTTCTCCAAAACCATTCTTACTGTGATTTATTCGGTCCATTGCATACGAATTCCACACCAGTTTCTCAGGATAAGACTGGATGAAACCAGAAATATCTGGTTGTGTTTTGGAAAACTCAATCCGAAATATTGTGAAGACCTCTGTGTTTGTGTTTTCTGGATATGATCGATGGACTTTATTGTTTTCAATGTTTTTAATAGGGAAAATTAAATATTGTACCGTGGAAACACTAATTGGTTCATCATGGGGACTTCAGCTCCACCATTCGTATATTCTAGGAATAAAGCTGGAGGAACTCCGACAAACAAACATGATATTTCTGTTTGTATCGATGACATTTTATGCAGTTGCCTAACGAAAAGACTTTGCTTTTCTCCAAAACCATTTTTACTGTGATTTTCTCGGTCCATTGCATACAAATTCCACACCAGTTTACCGGATATGACTGGATGAAACCGGAAATATCTGGTTTTATTTTGGCTAACTCTATCCCAGATATTGCTACAGCCTCAGTGTTTGTGTATTCCCGATATTATCAACAGACTTTATTGTTTTGAATGTTTTTATTGGGGGACATTTAATTTTGTGCTTGGAAACACTAATTGGTTCCACATGGCGA
Organism: Lepus oiostolus; assembly: GCA_036325905.1. Taxonomy (NCBI): domain Eukaryota; kingdom Metazoa; phylum Chordata; class Mammalia; order Lagomorpha; family Leporidae; genus Lepus; species Lepus oiostolus. The sequence continues at coordinate 1,720,249 of CM070804.1, forward strand.
CACCCGCTCTACACATTCGTATTTAATAGGGAGAAAGCTAGAGGAACTGCGGCAAACAAACATGATATTTCTGTTTGTATAGATGACATTTTATGCACTTGCCTAATGAAATGACTTTGCTTTTCTCCAAAACCATTTTTACTGTGATTTCCTCTGGCCATTGCATACGAATTCCACAGCAGTTGTCCGGATATGACTGGATGAAACTGGAAATATCGGTTTTGTTCTGGCTAAATCAATCCCAGTTATTGCTACAGCCTCTATGTTTATGTTTCTGGATATTATCCATGGACTTTATTGTTTTTAATGCTTTTTATTGGGGAATATTTAACTTTTAGCTTCAATACACTAATTGGTTCCACATTGAGACACCAGCTCTATATATTTGTATTTTTAGGGAGAGAACTAGAGGAAATGCGGCAAACAAACATGATATTACTGTTGACATTTTATGCACTTGCCTAATGAAAAGACTTTGCTTTTTTCCAAAACCATTTGTACTGAGATTTTCTCGGACCATTGCATACGAATGCCACACCAGTTTGTGCAGATATGACTGGATGAAACAAGAAATATCCGGTTGTGTTTTGGCTAACTCAATCCGAAATATTGTGAAAGCCTCTGTGTTTGTGTTTTCTAGATATTATCGATGGACTTTATTGTTTTGAATGTTTTTATCAGGGAACAATTAATTTTGTACTGTTGAAACACTAATTGGTTCATCATGGGGACACCAGCTCTACACATTCGTTTTTAATAGGGAGAAAGCTAGAGGAACTCCGGCAAACAAACATGATATTTCTGTTTGTATCGATGACATTTTACGCATTTGCCTAACGAAAAGACTTTGCTTTTCTCCAAAACCCTTTTTACTGTGATTTTCTCGGTCCATTGCATACGAATTCCACACCACTTTTTCTAGATATGACTGGATGAAACCATAAATATCCGGTTGTGTTTTGCTATCTCAATCCGAAATATTGCTACAGCCTCTGGGATTATGTTTCTGGATATTATCGATGGACTTTATTGTTTTGAATGTTTTTATCAGGGAACATTTAATTTTGTACAGTTGAAACACTTATTCTTTCCACATGGAGACACCAGCTCTACACATTCTTATTTTCTACGGAGAAAGCTAGAGCAACTGCGGCAAACAAACATGATATTTCTGTTTGTATAGATGACATTTTATGCACTTGCCTAACCAAAATATCTTTGCTTTTCTAAAAACCATTTTCACTGTGATTTTCTCGGTCCATTGCATGCGAATTCCACACCAGTTTGTCCGGGTATTACTGGATGAAACCAGAAATATCCGGTTTCATTTTGGCTAACTCTATCCCAGATATTGCTACAGCCTCAGTGTTTGTGTATTCCCGATATTATCCATGGACTTTATTGTTTTGAATATTTTTTATCAGGGAACATTTAATTTGAGCTTAGATACACTAATTGGTTCCACATGGAGACACCAGCTCTACACATTCCTATTTTCTACGGAGAAACCTAGAGGAACTGCGGCAAACAAACATGATATTACTGTTTGTATCGATGACATTTTATGCACTTGCCTAATGAAAAGACTTTGCTTTTCTCCAAAACCCTTTTTAATGTGATTTTCACGGTCCATTGCATACGAATTCTACACCTGTTTTTTCGGGTATGACTGGATATAACCAGAAATATCCGGTTGTGTATTGGCTATCAATCCGAAAGACTGTGAAAGCCTCTGTGTTTGTGTTTTCTGGATATTGTTAACAGACTTTATTGTTTTGAATGATTTTGTCAGGGAATATTAATTTTGTACCGTTGAAACACTAATTGGTTCATAATGTGAACACCAGCTCTGCACATTCGTATTTTCTAGGAAGAATGCTAGAGGAACTGCGACAAACAAACATGATATTTCTGCTTGTATCGATGATATTTTATGCACTTGCCTAACGAAAAAAAATTTGCTTTTCTCCACAACCATTTTTAATCTGATTTTCTCTTCACATTGCATAGGAACTCCACAACACTTTTCAGATATGACTGGATGCAAACCGAAATATCCCGTTGTGTTTTGGCTAACTCAATCCGAAATATTGTGAAAGACTCCGTGTTAGTGTTTTCCAGATGGACGCATTGTTTTGAATGTTTTCATTAGGCAAAATTTAATTTTGTACCATTGAAACACTAATTGGTTCATCATGGGGACACCAGCTCCACACATTCGTATTTTCTAGGAGAAAACTGGAGGAACTTTGGCAAACAAACATGATATTTCTGTTTGTATAGATGATATTTTGTGCACTTGCCTAACGAAAAGACTTTGCTTTTTTCCAAAACCATTTTCAATGTGATTTTCTCAGTCCATTGCATACGAATTCCACACTACTTTGTCCGGATATGACTGGATGAAACCGGAAATATCCGGTATTGTTTTGGCTAACTCAATCCCAGATATTGCTACAGCATCTCTGTTTGTGTTTTCTGGATATAATCCACGGACTTTATTGTTTTGAATGTTTTTATCAGGGAACATTTAATTTTGTACCGTTGAAACACTAATCGGTTCCACATGGAGACACCAGCTCTACACATTCGTATTTTCTAGGGAGAAAGCTATAGGAACTGCGAGAAACAAACATGATATTTCTGTTTGTATCGATGACATTTTATGCAATTGCCTAACGAAAAGACTTTGCTTTTCTCCAAAACCATTTTTACTCTGATTTTCTCTTCACATTGCATAGGAACTCCACACCACTTTGTCCGGATATGACGGCATGAAACCGGAAATATCCGGTTTTCTTTTGGATAACTCAATCCCAGATATTGCTACAGCCTCTGTGTTTGTGTTTTCTGCATATTATTGATGAAGTTTATTGTTTTGAAATGTTTTTATCAGGGAACTTTTAATTTTGTACCATAGAAACATTAATTGATTCCACATGGAGACACAAGCTCTACACATTCGTATATTCTAGGGAGAAAGCTAGAGGAACTGTGGCAAACAAAGATGATATTTCTGTTTGTATAGATGACATTTTTTGCACTTCCCTAACGAAAAGATTTTGCTTTTCTGCAAAATCATTTTTACTTGATTTTCTCGGTCTATTGCATACGAATTCCACCTCATATTGTCTGGATATGACTGGATGAAACCAGAAATATCCGGTTGTGTTTTTACTTACTATATCCCGGGTATTGCTACAGCCTCAGTGTCTGTGTTTTCTGGATATTGTCGATGGATTTTACTGTTCTGAATGTTTTTATCGGGGAATATTTAATTTTGTGTTGGGAAACACTAATTGGTTCCACATGTAGACATCAGCTCTACACATTCGTATTTTCTAAGGAGAAAGCTAGAGGAACTGCAGCAAACAAACATGATATTTCTGTTTGTATAGATGACATTTTATGCACCTACCCTCCGAAACGCCTTTGCTTTTCTCCAAAACCATTTTTCCTGTGATTTTCTGGGTCCATTACATCCTAATTCCACCAAACTTTATCTGGGTATGACAGGATGTAACCAGAAATATCCGGTTGTGTTGTGGCTTACTATATCCCAGATATTGTTACTGCCTCAGTGTCTGAGTTTCTGGATATTATCAATTGATTTATTGTTTTGAATATTTTTATCAGAGAACATTTAATTTTGTGCTGGGAAACACTGATTGGTTCCACATGGAGACACCAGCTCTACACATTCGTATTTTCTAGGGATTAAGCGAGAGGAACTGGGGCAAACAAACATGATATTTCTGTTTGTACAGATGACATTTTATGCACTTGCCTAACGAAAAGACTTTTCTTTTATCCAAAACCATTGCACACGAATTCCACACCACTTTGTCCGGATATGCCTGGATGCAACCAGAAATATGCGGTTGTGTTTTGGCTATGAATCCGAAAAATTGTGAAAGCCTCTGTGTTTGTGTTTTCTGGATATTATCGATGGATTTTATTGTTTTGAATGTTTTTGTCAGGGAATATTTAATTTTGTACCGTAGAAACACAATAGGTTCAACATGGGAACACCAGATCTACACATTCCTGTATTCCAGGGAGAAATCTAGAGGAACTTCGGCAAACAAACATGATATTGCTGTTTGTATAGATGACACTTTAGGCACTTCCCTAAAGAAAAGACTTTGCTTTTTTTCCAAAACCAATTTTACTGTGATTTTCTCCGTCCATTACATACGAATTCCACACCACATTGTCCGGATATGACTGGATGAAACCAGAAATATCTGGTTGTGTTTTTGCTTACTATATCCCGGGTATTGCTACAGCCTCAGTGTCTTTGTTTTCTAGATATTATCAATGGATTTTACTGTTTTGAATGTTTTTATCGGGGAATATTTAATATTCTGCTGGGAATCACTAATTGGTTCCACATGGAGACACCAGCTCTACACATTCTTATTTTCTAGGCAGAAATCGAGAGGAATTGTGGCAAACAAACATTATATTTCTGTTTGTATAGATGACATTTTATGCACTGGCCAAAGGAAAATTCTTTGCTTTTCACCAAAACCATTTTTACTGTGATTTTCCCGGTCCATTGCATACGAATTCCACACCACTCTGTCCGGATATGACTGGATGAAACCAGAAATATCCGGTTGTGTTGTGGCTTACTATATCCCAGATATTGCTACAGCCTCAGTGTCTGAGTTTTCTGGATATTATCAATCGACTTTATTGTATTGAATATTTTTATCGGGGAACATTTAATTTTGTGCTGGGAAACACTAATTGGTTCCATATGGAGACACCAGCTCTACACATTCGTATTTTCTAGGGATTAAGCGAGAGGAACTGCGGCAAACAAACATGATATTTTTGTTTGTATAGATGACATTTTATGCACTTGCCTAACGAAAAGACTGCTTTTCTCCAAAACCATTCTTACTGTGATTTATTCGGTCCATTGCATACGAATTCCACACCAGTTTCTCAGGATAAGACTGGATGAAACCAGAAATATCTGGTTGTGTTTTGGAAAACTCAATCCGAAATATTGTGAAGACCTCTGTGTTTGTGTTTTCTGGATATGATCGATGGACTTTATTGTTTTCAATGTTTTTAATAGGGAAAATTAAATATTGTACCGTGGAAACACTAATTGGTTCATCATGGGGACTTCAGCTCCACCATTCGTATATTCTAGGAATAAAGCTGGAGGAACTCCGACAAACAAACATGATATTTCTGTTTGTATCGATGACATTTTATGCAGTTGCCTAACGAAAAGACTTTGCTTTTCTCCAAAACCATTTTTACTGTGATTTTCTCGGTCCATTGCATACAAATTCCACACCAGTTTACCGGATATGACTGGATGAAACCGGAAATATCTGGTTTTATTTTGGCTAACTCTATCCCAGATATTGCTACAGCCTCAGTGTTTGTGTATTCCCGATATTATCAACAGACTTTATTGTTTTGAATGTTTTTATTGGGGGACATTTAATTTTGTGCTTGGAAACACTAATTGGTTCCACATGGCGACACCCGCTCTACACATTCGTATTTAATAGGGAGAAAGCTAGAGGAACTGCGGCAAACAAACATGATATTTCTGTTTGTATAGATGACATTTTATGCACTTGCCTAATGAAATGACTTTGCTTTTCTCCAAAACCATTTTTACTGTGATTTCCTCTGGCCATTGCATACGAATTCCACAGCAGTTGTCCGGATATGACTGGATGAAACTGGAAATATCGGTTTTGTTCTGGCTAAATCAATCCCAGTTATTGCTACAGCCTCTATGTTTATGTTTCTGGATATTATCCATGGACTTTATTGTTTTTAATGCTTTTTATTGGGGAATATTTAACTTTTAGCTTCAATACACTAATTGGTTCCACATTGAGACACCAGCTCTATATATTTGTATTTTTAGGGAGAGAACTAGAGGAAATGCGGCAAACAAACATGATATTACTGTTGACATTTTATGCACTTGCCTAACGAAAAGACATTGCTCTTCTCCAAAATCATTTTTACTGTGATTTTCTCGGTCCATTGCATACGAATTCCACAACACTTTGTCCAGATATGACTGGATTAAACCAGAAATATCGGGTTGTGTTATGCCTAACTCAATGCGAAATAATGTGAAAGCCTCTGTGTTTGTGTATTCCTGATATTATCAACGGACTTTTTTGTTTTGGATATTTTTTATCGGGGAATATTTAATTTTGTACCATTGAAACACTAATTGGTTCATCATGGAGACACCAGCTGTACACATTCGTATTTTCTAGGGAGAAAGTTAGAGGAACTGCAGCAAACAAACATGATATTTCTGTTTGTATAGATGACATTTTAAGCACTTGCCTAACGAAAAGAATTTGCTTTTCTCCAAAACCATTTGTACTGTGATTTTCTCGGTCCATTGCATATGAATTCCACACTAGTTTGTCCGGATATGACTGGATTTAACCGGAAATATCCGGTTTTGTTTTGGCTAACTAAATCCCAGTTATTGCTACAGCCTCTGTGATTTTGTTTTCTGGATGTTATCAACGGACTTTATTGTTTTGGATGTTTAATCTCAGGGAACATTTAATTTTGTGCTTGGAAACACTAATTGGTTCCACATGGAGACACCAGATCTACACATTCATATTTTCTATGGAGAAAGCTAGAGGAACTGCGGCAAACAAACATATTTTTGTTTGTATAGATGACATTTTATGCACTTGCGTAACGAAAAGAATTTGCTTTTCTCCAAAACCCTTTGTACTGTGATTTTCTAGGTCTATTGCATGTGAATTCCACACCAGTTTGTCCGGATATGACTGGAAGAAATCGGTAATATCCGGTTTTATTTTGGCTAACTCAATCCCAGATTCTGCTACAGCCTCTGTGCTTTTGTTTACTGGATGTTATCAACGGACTTTATTGTTTTGGATGTTTTTTTCTCGGGGAACATTTAATTTTGTGCTTGGAAACTCTAATTGGTTCCACATGGAGACACCAGCTCTACACATTCATATTTTCTAGGGAGAAAGCTAGAGGAGCTGCGGCAAGGAAACATGATATTTCTGTTTGTATAGATGACATTTTATGCACTTGCATAACAAAAAGACTTTGCTTTTCTCCAAAACCATTTTTACTGTGATTTTCTCGGTCAATTGCATACGAATTCCACACCATATTGTCCGGATATGACTGAAAAACCAAAAATATCCGGTTGTGTTTTGGCTTTCAATCCAAAATATTGTGAAAGCCTCTGTGTTTGTGTTTTCTGGATATTATCGATGGACTTTATTGTTTTGAATGTTTTTATCGGGGAACATTTTATTTTGAGCTTGGAGATTGTAATTGGTTCGACATGGAGACACCAGATCTACACATCGTATTTTCGCGGGAGAAAGCTAGAGGAACTGTGGCAAAGAAACATGATATTTCCTTTTGTATAGATGACATTTTATGCACTTGCCTAACGAAAAGACTTTGCTTTTCTCCAAAACCATTCTTATTGTCATTTTCTCGGTCCATTGCATATGAATTCCACATGAGTTTGTCAGGATATGACCTGATGAAACCGGAGATATCCGGTTTTGTTTTGGCTAACTGAATCCCAGTAGTGCTACATACTCTGTGTTTGTGTATCCCTGATATTATCCCCGGACTTTATTGTTTTGAATGTTTTTTATCAGGGAACATTTAATTTTGTGCTTGGAATCACTAACAGGTTCATCATGGGAACCTCAGCTCTACACATTCGTATTTTCTAGGGAGAAAGCTAGAGGAACTGCGACATACAAACATGATATTTCTGTTTGTATAGATGACATTTTATGCTCTTGCCTAATGAAAAGACTTTGCTTTGCTCCAAAACCATTCTTACTGTGATTTTCTCGGTCCATTGCTTACGAATTCCACACCAGTTTCTCCGGATATGACTGGATGTAACCGGAAATATCCGGTTGTGTTTAGGCTATCTCAATCCGAAATATTGTGAAAGTTTCTGTGTTTGTGTTTTCTGGATATTATCGATGGAGTTTATTGTTTTGAATGTTTTTATCAGGGAACATTAAATATTGTACCGTGGAAACAGTAATTGGTTCATCATGGAGAGTTCAGCTCCACACATTCGTATTTTCTAGGGAGCAAGCTAAAGGAACTGCGGTAAACAAACATGATATTTCTGTTTGTATCAATGACATTTTATGCAGTTGCCTAAAGAAAAGACTTTGCTTTTCTCCAAAACCATTTTTACTGTAATTTTCTCGGTCCATTGCATACGAGTTCCACACCAGTTTGTCCAGATATGACTGGATTAAACTAGAAATATCCGGTTTTGTTTTGGTTAACTCAATCCGAGATATTGCTACAGCCTCTGTGTTTGTGAATTCTGGATATTATCAATGAATTTATTGTTTTGAATCTTTTTTATCAGGGAACATTTTATTTTGAGCTTGGATACAGTAATTGGTTCCACATGGAGACACCAGCTCTACACATTCATATTTTCTAGGGGGAAAGCTAGAGGAACTACGACAAACAAACATGATATTTCTGTATAGATGGCATTTTATGCACTTGCCAACGAAAAGACTTTTCTTTTGTCAAAAACCATTTGTACTGTGATTTTCTCGGTCCATTGCATAAGAATTCCACACCAGCTTGTCCGGATATGACTGGATGAAACAGGAAATATCCTGTTTTGTTTTGGCCAACTCAATCCCTGATATTACTACAGCCTCTGTGTTTCAGTTTTCCCTCTATTATCAACGGACTTTATTGTTTGGATTGTTTTTTTATCGGGGAACATTTAATTTCGATCTTAGACACACTATTTGGTTCCACATGGAGACACCAGCTCTATATATTCATATTTTCTAGGGAGAAAGCTAGAGGAACTGCGGCAAACAAACATGATATTTCTGTTTGTATCGATGACATTTTATGCACTTGCCTAACGAAAAGACTATGCTTTTCTCCAAAACCATTTTTACTGTTATTCACTCAGTCCATTGCATATGAATTCCACACCACTTTGTCCGGATATGACTGGAGGAAACCAGTCATATATGGTTGTGTTGTGGCTAACTCACTCCGAAATATTTTGAAAGCCTCTGCGTTTGTGTTTACTGGATATTATCGATGTACTTTATTGTTTGAAATTTTTTACCAGAGAACATTTAATTTTGTACCGTAGCAACACTAATTAGTTCAACAGGGAGACACCAGCTCTACACATTCGTATTTTCTAGGGAGAAAGCTAGAGGAAGTGCTGCAAACAAACATGATATTTCCGTTTGTATAGATGATATTTTATGCACTTGCCTAAAGAAAAGACTTTTCTTTTCTCCAAAACCATTTTTACTGTGATTTTCTCGGTCGATTGCATACGAATTCCACATGACTTTGTCCAGATATGCCTGGATGAAACAAGAAATATCCAGTTGTGTTGTGGCTAACTCAATCCCAGATATTGCTACAGCCTCTGTGTTTGTGTTTTTTGGATATTATCAACGGACCTTATTGTTTTCAGTTTTTTTTCTATCAGGGAACATTTAATTTTGTGCTGGGAAAAACTAATTGGTTTCACATGGAGACACCAGCTCTACATATTTTTATTTTCTAGAGAGAAAGCTAGAGGAACTTTAGCAAAGAAACATGATATTTTTCATTCTATAGATGACATTTTATTCACCGGCCTGAAGAAAAGACTTTGCTTTTTCCAAAACCATTCTTACTGTGATTTTCTCGGTCCATTTCATACGAATTCCACACAAATTTGTAGGGATATTACAGTATGAAACCTAAAATATCCAGTTGTGTTTTGGCTAACTGAATCCCAGATATTGCTAGAGCCTCTGTGTATGTGTTTTCCGGATATTACCAATGGAATTTATTGTGTTGAATGTTTTTTTTTTATCAAGGAACATTTAATTTTGTGCTGGGAAACACTAGTTCGTGCCACTTGGAGAAACCTTCTCTACACATTCGTATATTCTAGGGAGAAAGCTAGAGGAACTGCAGTTAACAAACATGATATTTCTGTTTGTACAGATGACATTTTGAGCATTTGCCTAAGATACAAACTTGCTTTACAGCAAAACAATTTTTACTGTGATTTTCTCGGTCCATTGCATCCGAATTCCACACCAGTTTGTCCGGATATGCCTGGATGAAACCAGAAATATCCGGTTGTGTTTTGGCTAACTCAATCCAGATATTGCTAGAATCTCTGTGTTTCTGTTTTCTGAATATTATCTAAGGACTATATTGTTTTGAATTTTTTTTATCAGGGAACATTTAATTTGCCTAAGACAAATACTTGCTTTCCTCCAAAACCATTTTTACTGTGATTTTCTCGGTCCATTGCATACGAAGTCCACAGCACTTTGTCCAGATATGACTGGATGAAACCAGAAATATCCGGTTGTGTTTTGGCTAACTCAATCCGAAATATTGTGAAAGCCTCTGTGTTTGTGTTTTCGGGATATTATCGATGGACTTTATTGTTTTGAATGCTTTTATATGGGAACATTTAATTTTGCACTGTAGGAACACTAATTGGTTCCACATGGAGACACAATCTCTACACATTCGTATTTTCTGCATATGAATTCCACACCAGTTTGACCGGATATGACTGGATGAAACCGGAAATATCGGCTTTTGCTTTGGCTAACTCAATCCCAGATATTGTTGTAGCCTCTCTGTTTGTGTATTCCTGATATTATCCACGGACTTTATTGTTTTGAATGTTTTTTAACCGGGGAGCATTTAATTTTGTGCTTGGAAACACTAATTGGTTCCACATGGAGACACCAGCTCTACACATTCGTATTTTCTAGGGAGAAAGCTAGAGGAACTGCGACAAACAAATATGAGATTTCTGTTTGTATAGATGACATTTTATGCACTTGCCTAAAGAAAAGACTTTGCTTTTCTCCAAAATCATTTTCACTGTGATTTTCTCGATCTATTGCATAGGAATTGCAACCCACTTTGTGCGGATATGATTGGATGAAACCAGAAATATCCGGTTGTGTTTTGGCTAACTCCATCCCAGATATTGCTACAGCTTCTGTGTTTGTGTTTATTGGATATTATGGACGTTCTTTATAGTTTTGAATATTTTTATCAGGGAACATTTAATTTTCTACCGTAGATACACTAATTGGTTCCACATGGAGACACCAGCTGTACACATTCGTATTTTCTAGGTAGAAAGCTAGAGGAACTGCGGCAAACAAACATGATATTTCTGGTTGTTTAGACGACATTTTATGCACTTGCCTAAGGAAACACTAATTGGTTCCACATGGAGACACCAACTGTACACATTCGTATTTTCTAGGGAGAAAGCTAGAGGAACTGCGACAAACAAATATGAGATTTCTGTTTGTATAGATGACATTTTATGCACTTGCCTAAAGAAAAGACTTTGCTTTTCTCCAAAATCATTTTCACTGTGATTTTCTCGATCTATTGCATAGGAATTGCAACCCACTTTGTGCGGATATGATTGGATGAAACCAGAAATATCCGGTTGTGTTTTGGCTAACTATATCCCAGATATTGCTACAGACTCTGTGTTTGTTTTTTCAGGATATTATCAATGGACTTTATGGATTTGAATGTTTATTCATCAGGGAACATTCAATTTTGTGGTGGCAAACACTAATTATTTACACATGGAGACACCAGCTCTACACATTGCTATCCTCTAAGGATAAAGCAAGAGGAACTGCGGCAAAAAAACATGACATTTCTGTATTTATAGATTATATTTTATGCACTGGCCTAAGGAAAATACTATGCTTTTCTCCAAAACCATTTTTACTGTGATTTTCTTGATCCATTGCATATGAATTCCACACATCTTTGTCCGGATATGACTGGATGAAACCAGAAATATCCGGTTGTGTTTTGGCTAACTCAATCCGAAATATTGTGAAAGCCTCTGTGTTTGTGCTTTCTGGATATTATCGACCGACTTTATTGTTTTGAATGTTTTTATCAGGGAACGTTTAATTTTGTACATGGAAACACTAATTGGTTCATCAAGGGGACACCAGCTCTACACATTTGTATTTTCTAGGGAGAAAGCTAGAGGAACTGAGGCAAATAAACATGAAATTTCTGTTTCTATAGATGACATTTTATGCACTTGCCTAAAAAAAAGACTTTGCTTTTCTCTAAATCCATTTTACTGTGATTTTTCTGGGTCCATTACAAATGATTTGCACAACACTTTTTCCGGATATGACTGGATGAAAGCAGAACTATCCCCAGATATTGCTACAGCCTCTGTGTTTGTGTTTTCTGGATTTTATCGATGTGCTTTATTGTTTTGAATGTTTATTATCAGGAAACATTTAATTTTGTACCGTAGAAACACTAATTGGTTCAACAGGGAGACTCCAGTCCACACATTCTGTTTGTATATATTCTGTTTGTATATCTGTTTGTATAGATGAAATTTTATGCACTGTCCGAAGGAAAAGTCTTTTCTTTTCTCCAAAACCATTTTTAACATGATATTCTCGGTCCATTACATACCAATTCCACATCACTTTGTCCGGATATGACTGGATGAAACCTGAAATATCCGGTGGTTTTGTGGCTTACTATATCCCAGATATTGCTACAGCCTCAGTGTCTGAGTTTTCTGGATATTATCAATGAACTTTATTGTTTTGTATATTTTTAGCAGTGAACATTTAATTTTGTGATGGGAAACACTACTTAATTCCACATGGAGACACCAGCTCTATACATTCGTATTTTCTAGGGAGAAAGCTAGAGGAACTGCTGCAAACAAATATGATATTTCTGTTTGTATAGATGACATTTTATGCACCTATCTACTGAAAATACTTTGCTTTTCTCCAAAACCATTTTTACTGTGATTTTCTCGGTCCATTAAATCCGAATTCCACCAAACTTTGTCTGGATATGACTGGATGAAACCAGAAATATCCCATTGTGTTTTGGCTAACTAAATCACAGATATTGCTACAGCCTCTGTGTTTGTGATTTTTGGATATTATCGATGGACTTTATGGTTTTGAATGTTTTTTATCAGGGAACATTTAATTTTGTGCTGGGAAGCACTAGTGGTTCCACATGGAGACACCAGCTCTACATATTTGTATTTTCTAGGGAGAAAGCTAGAGGAACTGCGGCAAAGAAACATGATATTTCTGTTTGTATAGATGACATTTTATGCACTGGCCAAAGGAAAAGTCTTTGCTTTTCTCCAAAACCATTTTTACTGTGATTTTCTTGGTCCATTACATACGAATTACACACCACATTGTCCGGGTATAACTGGATGAAACCAGAAATATCCGGTTGTGTTGCGGCTTACTATATCCCAGATATTGCTACAGTCTCAGTGTCTGTGTTTTCTGGATATTATCGATGGATTTTATTGTTTTGAATGTTTTATCAGTGAATATTTAATTTTGTGCTGGGAAACACTAATTGGTTCCACATGGAGACACCAACTGTACACATTCGTATTTTCTAGGGAGAAAGCTAGAGGAACTGCGACAAATATGAGATTTCTGTTTGTATAGATGACATTTTATGCACTTGCCTAAAGAAAAGACTTTGCTTTTCTCCAAAATCATTTTCACTGTGATTTTCTCGATCTATTGCATAGGAATTGCAACCCACTTTGTGCGGATATGATTGGATGAAACCAGAAATATCCGGTTGTGTTTTGGCTAACTCCATCCCAGATATTGCTACAGCTTCTGTGTTTGTGTTTATTGGATATTATGGACGTGCTTTATAGTTTTGAATATTTTTATCAGGGAACATTTAATTTTCTACCGTAGATACACTAATTGGTTCCACATGGAGACACCAGCTGTACACATTCGTATTTTCTAGGTAGAAAGCTAGAGGAACTGCGGCAAACAAACATGATATTTCTGGTTGTTTAGACGACATTTTATGCACTTGCCTAAGGAATAGACTATATTTGCCCCAAAACAATTTTTATTGTGTTTTTCTCTGTCCATTGCATACGAATTCCACACCACTTTTTCCGGATATGACTGGATGAAACAAGAAATATCCGGTTGTGTTTTGGCTTACTAAATACTAGATATTGCTACAGACTCTGTGTTTGTGTTTTCTGGATATTATTGAAGGACTTTATTGTTTTGAATGCTTTTATCACATTTAATTTTGTGCCGTAGAAACACTAATTGGTTCCACATGGAGACACCAGTGTACACATTCGTATTTTCTAGGGAGAAAGCTAGAGGAACTGCGGCAAACAAACATGGTATTTCTGTTTGCATAGATGACATTTTATGCACTGGCCGAAGGAAAAGTCTTTGCTTTTCTCCAAAACCATTTTTACTGTGATTTTCTTGGTCCATTACATATGAATTCCACACCACATTGTCCGGGTATAACTGGATGAAACCAGAAATATCCGGTTGTGTTGCGGCTTACTATATCCCAGATATTGCTACAGTCTCAGTGTCTGTGTTTTCTGGATATTATCGATGGATTTTATTGTTTTGAATGTTTTATCAGTGAATATTTAATTTTGTGCTGGGAAACACTAATTGGTTCCACATGGAGACACCAACTGTACACATTCGTATTTTCTAGGGAGAAAGCTAGAGGAACTGCGGCAAACAAACATGATATTTCTGGTTGTATAGATGACATTTTATGCACTTGCCTAAAGAAAAGACTTTGCTTTTCTCCAAAATCATTTTCACTGTGATTTTCTCGATCTATTGCATAGGAATTGCAACCCACTTTGTGCGGATATGATTGGATGAAACCAGAAATATCCGGTTGTGTTTTGGCTAACTCCATCCCAGATATTGCTACAGCTTCTGTGTTTGTGTTTATTGGATATTATGGACGTGCTTTATAGTTTTGAATATTTTTATCAGGGAACATTTAATTTTCTACCGTAGATACACTAATTGGTTCCACATGGAGACACCAGCTGTACACATTCGTATTTTCTAGGTAGAAAGCTAGAGGAACTGCGGCAAACAAACATGATATTTCTGGTTGTTTAGACGACATTTTATGCACTTGCCTAAGGAATAGACTATATTTGCCCCAAAACAATTTTTATTGTGTTTTTCTCTGTCCATTGCATACGAATTCCACACCACTTTTTCCGGATATGACTGGATGAAACAAGAAATATCCGGTTGTGTTTTGGCTTACTAAATACTAGATATTGCTACAGACTCTGTGTTTGTGTTTTCTGGATATTATTGAAGGACTTTATTGTTTTGAATGCTTTTATCACATTTAATTTTGTGCCGTAGAAACACTAATTGGTTCCACATGGAGACACCAGTGTACACATTCGTATTTTCTAGGGAGAAAGCTAGAGGAACTGCGGCAAACAAACATGGTATTTCTGTTTGCATAGATGACATTTTATGCACTGGCCGAAGGAAAAGTCTTTGCTTTTCTCCAAAACCATTTTTACTGTGATTTTCTTGGTCCATTACATATGAATTCCACACCACATTGTCCGGGTATAACTGGATGAAACCAGAAATATCCGGTTGTGTTGCGGCTTACTATATCCCAGATATTGCTACGGTCTCAGTGTCTGTGTTTTCTGGATATTATCGATGGATTTTATTGTTTTGAATGTTTTATCAGTGAATATTTAATTTTGTGCTGGGAAACACTAATTGGTTCCACATGGAGACACCAACTGTACACATTCGTATTTTCTAGGGAGAAAGCTAGAGGAACTGCGGCAAACAAACATGATATTTCTGGTTGTATAGATGACATTTTATGCACTTGCCTAAAGAAAAGACTTTGCTTTTCTCCAAAATCATTTTCACTGTGATTTTCTCGATCTATTGCATAGGAATTGCAACCCACTTTGTGCGGATATGATTGGATGAAACCAGAAATATCCGGTTGTGTTTTGGCTAACTCCATCCCAGATATTGCTACAGCTTCTGTGTTTGTGTTTATTGGATATTATGGACGTGCTTTATAGTTTTGAATATTTTTATCAGGGAACATTTAATTTTCTACCGTAGATACACTAATTGGTTCCACATGGAGACACCAGCTGTACACATTCGTATTTTCTAGGTAGAAAGCTAGAGGAACTGTGGCAAACAAACATGATATTTCTGGTTGTTTAGACGACATTTTATGCACTTGCCTAAGGAATAGACTATATTTGCCCCAAAACAATTTTTATTGTGTTTTTCTCTGTCCATTGCATACGAATTCCACACCACTTTTTCCGGATATGACTGGATGAAACAAGAAATATCCGGTTGTGTTTTGGCTTACTAAATACTAGATATTGCTACAGACTCTGTGTTTGTGTTTTCTGGATATTATTGAAGGACTTTATTGTTTTGAATGCTTTTATCACATTTAATTTTGTGCCGTAGAAACACTAATTGGTTCCACATGGAGACACCAGTGTACACATTCGTATTTTCTAGGGAGAAAGCTAGAGGAACTGCGGCAAACAAACATGGTATTTCTGTTTGCATAGATGACATTTTATGCACTTGCCTAAAGAAAAGACTTTGCTTTTCTCTAAAACCATTTTTATTGTGATTTTCTCGGTCCATTACATATGAAATCCACACCACTTTGTCTGGATATGACTGGAGGAAACCTGAAATATCCGGTTGTGTTTTGCCTTACTCAATCTCAGATATTGCTACAGACTCTGTGTTTGTGATTTCTGGATATTATCGACGTGCTTTATTGTTTTGAATATTTTTATCAGGGAACATTTAATTTTGTACCGTAGAAACACTAATAGGATCCACATGGAGACACCAGCTCTACACCTTCGTATTTTCTAGAGAGAAAGCTAGAGGAACTGTGGCAAACAAACATGATATTTCTGTTTGTATAGATGATATTTTATGCACTGCCCGAAGGAAAAGACTTTGCTTTTCTCCAAAACATTTTTACTGTGATTTTCTTGGTCCTTTGCATACGAATTCCACCACACTTTGTCCAGATATGACTGGATGAAACCAGAAATATCTTTTTGTGTTTTGGCTAACTCAATCCCAGATATTGCTGCAGACTCTGTGTTTGTGTTTTCTGGATATTATCAACGGACTTTATGATTTTGAATCTTTTTTATCAGGGAAGATTTAATTTTGGGCTGGAAAACACTAATTGGTTCCACATGGAGACGCCAGCACTACACATTCGTATTTTCTAGGGAGAAAGCTAGGGGAAGTGCGGCAAACAAACATGATATTTCTGTTTGTATAGGTGACATTTTATGCAATTCCTGAAGGAAAAGTCTTTGTTTTTCTCCAAAGCCATTTTTACTGTGAATTTCTTGGTCCATTACATACGAAATCCACCCCATTTTTTCCGGATATGACTGGATGAAACCAGAAATATCCGGTTGTGTTGTGGCTTACTATATCCCAGCTATTGCTACAGCCTTAGTGTCTGTGTGTTCTGGATATTATCGATGGATTTTATTGTTTTGAATGTTTTTATCAGGGAACATTTAGTTTTGTACCGTAGAAACACTCATTGGTTCCACATGGAGACACCAGCTCTACACATTCGTATTTTCTAGGAAGAAAGCTAGAGGAACTGAGGCAAACAAATATGATATTTCTGTTTGTATAGATGATATTTTATGCACTTGCCTAACGAAAAGACTTTGCTTTTCTCCAAAATCATTTTTACTGTGATTTTTCTCGGTCCATTGCATAGGAATTCCATCCCATTTTGTGCAGATATGACTGGAAGAAACCAGAAATATCCGGTTGTGTCTTGGCTAAATCCACCCAAGATATTGCTACAGCCTCTGTGTTTGTGTTTATTGGATATTATTTACGTGCTTTATAGTTTTGAATATCTTTATCAGGGAACATTTAATTTTGTACGGTAGATACACTAATTGGTTCCACATGGAGATACCAGCTCTACACATTCGTATTTTCTAGGGAGAAAGCTAGAGGAACTGCGGCAAACAAACATGATATTTCTGTTTGTATAGACGAATTTTTATGTACTTGCCGAAGGAATAGACTATATTTTCCTCAAAACAATTTTTATTGTGTTTTTCTCGGTCAATTGCATACGAATTCCACACCAGTTTGTCCGGATATGACTGGATGAAACCTGAAATATCCGGTTCTCTTTTGGCTAACTATATCCCAGATATGGCTACAGCTTCTGTGTTTGTGTTTTCTGGATATTATCGATGGACTTTATTGTTTTGAATGATTTTATCAGGGAACATTTAATTTTGTGCCGTAGAAACATTAATTGGTTCCACATGGAGACACCAGCTCTACACATTCGTATTTTCTAGGGAGAAATCTATAGGAACTGAGGCAATCAAACATGATATTTCTATTTGTATAGATGACATTTTTTGCACTTGCCTAAAGAAAAGACTTTGCTTTTCTCCAAAACCATTTTTACTGTGATTTTCTCTGTCCAAGGCATATGAACTCCACACCATGCCACGCCTACAGCTGTGATACCCGCGTAGCAAGATGTTGCTGCGTTGGAGGTCTAAAGCTGCAGGGTTGAGGTCAGCGCTCTGTGGAGTGGAGCCTCAGGCGATTCCCGTGCAGTCCGCGGTTGTAATGACCCCCGACTCACATTATGGAAGCCAAGACTGTCCTTGCTGACTTTGGGGACACTGTGTCTCTGCTCTGTTGATGATCTCATTATGCATTATCTACCAGCTGTGTTTACACTTTACTGCTTGCTCTCACAATTATCAGAAACAAGAAAATCAAGAAAAAGAAGTTAACGTTTCCCATAAGATTATGGAGAAATTCAAACAATCTTTGCCCCTCTGTTTACTAAAGCTGTTTACGAGGGAGCTAGGAATGCAAGTCAAAACATATCATTAGGTTCCCATTATAGTGACAGAAAAATGTTAAGATTGCTCGGAAGTTATCTCCAAGTATCTAAAAGGGAAGCAAAACTTTGGGCAGTAATTCCCCTAAACAGTTCATAAAACAAAACTAAGCCAAAGGTCAATTCTCATCCTCAGTGAATTGTCTAAAAACAATGCCCCCACTATGTTCCTCATAAAACCACTCATATGACATCATTGTTTTAGCTCATTTTGTCAACCTTTGTAATAAAAGTTTTACATTTGCCTGTAGCATTGTCCCTTACTATATAAACCCAAGCCTTACTACAATAAATCGCAGCAACATACTCATAATGTGTGTGTCTGTCTGTCATTTCCCAGCCAATTCCTGATTCTCCTAAGAGCCTTCACCCCTAGTTCTCCCTCGGTCTGAGTCTCCGCGAGAGCCGGTCCGCGGCAACACCATTTTGTCCAGATATGACTGGATGAAACAAGAAATATCCGGTTGTGTTTTGGCTTACTAAATACCAGATATTGCTACAGCTTCTGTGTTTGTGTTTTCTGGATATTATCGAAGGACTTTATTGTTTTGAATGCTTTTATCAGGGAACATTTAATTTTGTACCGTAGAAACACTAATTGGTTCCACATAGAGACACCAGCTCTACACATTCGTATTTTCTAAGTAGAAAGCTAGAGGAACTGCGGCAAACAAACATCATATTTCTGTTTGTATAGATGACATTTTATGCACTTGCCTAAAGAAAAGACTTTGCTTTTCTCTAAAACCATTTTTACTGTGATTTTCTCGGTCCATTGCATAGGAATTCCAACCCACTTTGTGCGGATATGACTGGATTATACCAGAAATATCCGGAGGTGTTTTGGCTTGCTATATCCCAGATATTGCTACAGCCTCTGTGTTTGTGTTTATTGGATATTATGGACGTGCTTTATAGTTTTGAATATTTTTATCAGGGAACATTTAATTTTGTACCATAGATACACTAATTGGTTCGACATGCAGACACCAGCTCTACACATTCATATATTTTAGGGAGAAAGCTAGAGGAACTGCGGTAAACAAACATGCTATTTCTTTTGTATAGATGACATTTTATGCACTTGCCTAAGGAAAAGACTTTGCTTTTCTCTAAAACCATTTTTACTGTGATTTTCTCGGTCCATTGCATAAAAATTCTACCACATTTTGTCCGGATATGACTGGATGAAATCAGAAATATCCGGTTGTGTTTTGGGTAACTCAATCCCAGATATTGCTAATGCTTTTGTGTTTGTGCTGTCTGGATATTACCGACGTGCTTTCTTGTTTTGAATGTTTTTATCAGGGAATATTTAATTTTGTGTTGGGAAACACTAATTGGTTCCACATGGAGACACCAGTGTACACATTCGTATTTTCTAGGGAGAAAGCTAGAGGAACTGCGGCAAACAAACATGATATTTCTGTTTGTATAGATGACATTTTATGCACTTGCCTAAAGAAAAGACCTTGCTTTTCTCTAAAACCATTTTTACTGTCATTTTCTCGGTCCATTACATATGAAATCAACACCACATTGTCCGGATATGACTGGATGAAACCAGAAATATCCAGTTTTGTTTTGGCTAACTCAATCCCAGATATTGCTACAGCCTCTGTGTTTGTGATTTCTGGATATTATCGACGTGCTTTATTGTTTTCAATATTTTTTCAGGGAACATTTAATTTTGTACCGTAGAAACACTAATAGGATGCACATGGAGACAACAACTCTACACGTTCGTATTTTCTAGGGAGAATGCTAGAGGAACTGCGGCAAACAAACATGATATTTCTGTTGGTATAGATGACATTTTATGCACTGCCCGAAGGAAAAGACTTTGCTGTTCCCCAAAACCTTTTTTGCTGTGATTTTCTCGGTCCTTAGCATACGAATTCCACCAAACTTTGTCCGGATATGACTGGATGAAATCTGAAATATCCGGTTGTTTTTTGGCTAACTCAATTCCAGATATTGCTACAGAATCTGTGTTTGTGTTTTCTGGATATTATCAATGGACTTTATGGTTTTGAATCTTTTTTATCAGGGAAGATTTAATTTTGTGCTGGAAAACACTAATTGGTTCCACATGGAGACACCAACACTACACATTCGTATTTTCTAGGGAGAAAGCTAGGGGAACTGCGGCAAACAAACATGATATTTCTGTTTGTATAGGTGACAATTTATGCACTGCCCGAAGGAAAAGACTTTGCTTTTCTCCAAATCCATTTTTACTGTGATTTTCTCGGTCCATTACATACAAATTCTACCCCATTTTTTCCCGATATGACTGGATGTAACCAGAAATATCTGGTTGTGTTTTGCCTTACTATATCCCAGCTATTGCTACAGCCTTAGTGTCTGTGTTTTCTGGATATTATCGATGGATTTTATGGTTTTGAATGTTTTTATCGGGGAACATTTAATTTTGTGCTGGGAAACACTAATTGGTTCCACAGGGAGACACGAGCTCTACACATTCGTATTTTCTAGGGAGAAAGCTAGAGGAACTGCGGGAAACAAATATGATATTTCTGTTTGTATAGATGACATTTTATGCACTTGCGTAACGAAAAGACTTTGCTTTTCTCCAAAACCATTTTTACTGTGATTTTCTCGGTCCATTGCATAAGAATTCTACCCCATTTTGTGCGGATATTACTGGATGTAACCAGCAATATCCGGTTGTGTTATGGCTAACTCCATCCCAGATATTGCTACAGCCTCTGTGTTTGTGTTTATTGGATATTATGGACGTGCTTTATAGTTTTGGATATTTTTATCAGGGAACATTTATTTTGTACCGTAGATAAACTAATTGGTTCGACATGCAGACACCAGCTCTACACATTCGTATTTTCTAGGGAGAAAGCTAGAGGAACTGCGGTAAGCAAACATGATATTTCTTTTGTATAGATGACATTGTATGCACTTGCCTATGGAAAAGACTTTGCTTTTCTCTAAAATCATTCGTACTGGGGTTTTCTCGGTCCATTGCATATGAATACCACACTAGTTTCTCCGGATATGACGGGATTAAACCAGAAATATCCCTTTATATTTTGGCTAACTCAATCCCAGATATTGCTGCAGCCTATGTGTTTGTGTATTGCTGATATTATCGATGGACTTTATTGTTTTGAATGTTTTTTTTATCAGGGAACATTTAATTTTGTGCTTGGAAACACTAATTGGTTCCACATGGAGAAACCAATCCCACACATTTGGATTTTTTGGGAGAAAGCTAGAGGAACCCTGGCAAACAAACATGATATTTCTGTTTGTATAGATGACATTTTATGCACTTGCCTAACGAAAAGACTTTGCTTTTCTCCAAAACCACTTTTACAGTGATTTTCTCGGTCCATTGCATACGAACTCCACACAACTTTGTCTGGATATGACTGGATGAAACCGGAAATATCCAGTTGTGTTTTGGCTTACGCAATCCCAGATATTGCTACAGCTTCTGTGTTTGTGTTTTCCAGATGTTATCGATGGACTTTATTGTTTTGAATGTTTTTTATTGGGGAATATTTTATTTTGAGCTTGGATACAGTAATTGGTTCCACATGGAGACACCAGATCTACATATTCGTATTTTCTATGTAGAAAGCTAGAGGAACTGCGACAAACAAAATGATATTTCTGTTTGTATAGATGACATTTTATGCACTTGCCTAACGAAAAGACTTTGCTTTTCTCCAAAACCATTTGTACTGTGATTTTCTCGGTCCATTGCTTACGAATTCCACACCAGTTTGTCCGGATATGACTGGATGAAACCAGAAATATTCGGTTTTGTTTTGCCTAACTAAATCCCACATATTGCTACAGCTCTGTGTTTGTGATTTCTGGATATTATCGATGGACTTCATGGTTTTGAATGTTTTTTATCAGGGAACATTTAATTTTGTACTGTTGGAGCACTAATTGGTTCCACATGGAGACACCAGCTCTACATATTCGTATTTTCTAGGGAGAAAGCTAGAGGAACTGCGGTAAACAAACATGATATTTCTGTTTGTATTGATGACATTTTATGCACTGGCCGAAGGAAAAGTCTTTGCTTTTCTCCAAAACCATTTTTACTGTGATTATCTCGGTCCATTACATACGAATTCCACACAACTTTATCCGGATATGACTGGAAGAAACCAGAAATATCCGGTTGTGTTGTGGCTTACTATATCCCAGATATTGCTAGAGCCACAGTGTCTGAGTTTTCTGGATATTATCAATGGCCTTTATTGATTTGAATATTTTTATCAGTGAACATTTAATTTTGTACCGTAGATACACTAATTGGTTTGACATGCAGACACCAGCTCTACACATTCGTATTTTCTAGGGAGAAAGCTAGAGTAACTGCGAAAAACAAACATGATATTTATGTTTGTATAGATGACATTTTATGCACTTGCCTAACGAAAAGACTTTGCTTTTCTCCAAAACCATTTTTACTGTGATTTTCTCGGTCCATTGCAAACGAATTCCACACCAGTTTGTTCGGATATGACTGGATGAAACCGGAAAAAGTCAGGTTTGTTTTGCCTAACACAATCCCAGATATTGCTACAGCCTCTGTGTTTGTTTATTCCTGATATTATCAATGGATGTTATTGTTTTGAATGTTTTTTATCAGGGAACATTTAATTTTGTGCTTGGAACCGCAATTGTCCGGTTGTGTTTTGGCTAACTCAATCAAAAATATTGTGATAGCTTCTGTGTTTGTGTTTTCTGGATATTATCGATGGACTTTATTGTTTTGAATATATTTATTAGGGAATAATTCATTTTTTACCGTATAAACATTAACTGATTCATCATTGAGGAAATTTAATTTTGTGCCTGGAATCATTAATTGGTTGCATATGAGGACACCAGTTCTACACATTAATATTTTCTAGGGTGATAGCTAGAGGAACTGCGGCAAACAAACATGATATTTCTGTTTGTATAGAAGACATTTTATGCACTTGCCTAACGAAAAGACTTTGCTTTTCTCCAAAACCATTTTTACTCTGTTTTTCTCGGTTCATTGCATACGAATTCCACACCAGTTTGTGCAGATATGACTGGAGGAAATCAGAAATATACAGTTGTGTTTTGGCTAACTCAATCCGAAATATTGTGAAAGACTCTGTGTTTTGTTTTCTGTATATTATCGATGTACTGTGTTGTTTTGAATGTTTTCATCAGGGAACATTTAATTTTGTACTGTTGAAGCACTAATTGGTTCGTCATGGGGACACCAGCTCTACACATTCGTATTTTCTAGGGAGAAAGCTAGAGGAACTGCAGCAAACAAACATGATATTTCTGTTTGTATAGATGACATTTTATGCACTTGCCTAACAAAAAGACTTTGCTTTTCACCAAAACCTTTTTTACTCTTTTTTTCTCAGTCCATTGCATATGAACTCCATACCAGTTTGTCCGAATATGACTGGAAGAAATCAGAAATACACGGTTGTGTTTTAGGTAACTGAATCCGAAATATTGTGAAAGCCTCTGTGTTTGTGTTTTCTGGATATTATCGATGGAGTTTATTGTTTTTAATGTTTTTATCAGGGAACATTTAATTTTGTACGGTAGAAACACTAATTGGTTCATCATGGGGACAGCAGCTCTTCACATTCGTATTTTCTAGGGAGAAAGCTAGAGGAACTGCGGCAAACAAACATGATATTTCTGTTTGTATCGATGACATTTTATGCACTTGCCTAACGAAAAGACTATGCTTTTCTCCAAAACCCTTTTTACTGTGATTTTCTCTGTACATTGCATACGAATGCCACACCAGTTTGTCCGTATTTGACTTGATGAAACTGGAAATATCCGGTTGTGTTTTGGCTAACTCAATCCCAGATATTGCTACAGCCTCTGTGTTTGTGTATTCCTGATATTATCGATGGACTTTATTGTTTTGAGTGTTTTTATCAGGGAACATTTATTTTTGTACCATTAATACACTAATTGGTTCCACATGGAGACACCAGCTCTACATATTCAAATTTTATAGGGAGAAATCTAGAGGAACTGCGACAAACAAACATGATATTTCTGTTTGTATATATGATATCATATTCACTTGCCTAACGAAAAGACTTTGCTTTTCTCCAAAACCATCTTTACTGTGATTGTCTAAGTCCATTGCATACAAATTCCAAACCGCTTTATCCGGATATAACTGGATGATACCAGAAATATCCGGTTCTGTTTTGGCTAACTCAGTGCGAAATATTGTGATAGTTTCTGTGTTTGTGTTTTCTGGATATTATCGATGGACTTTATTGTTTGGAATGTTTTTATCAGTGAACATTTAATTTTGTGCTTGGAATCACTAATTGGTTCCACATGGAGACACCAGCTCTACACATTCGTATTTTCTAGGGAGAAAGCTAGAGGAACTGCAACAAACACACATGACATTTCTGTTTGTATAGATGATATTTTATGCACTTGCCTAACGAAAAGACTTTGCTTTTCTCCAAAACCCTTTTTACTGTGATTTTCTCGGTCCATTGTTTACGAATACCACACCAGTTTATCCGGATATGACTGGATGAAAACGGAAATATCTGTTTTTTTTTTTTTTTTTTGGCTAACTCAATCCCAGATATTGCTACAGCCTCTGTGTATGTGTTTTCTGGATATTATCCAAGGAATTTATTGTTTTGAATGTTTATTATCAGGGAACATTTTATTTAATTTTATGCTTGGAAACACTAATTGGTTCCACATGGAGACACCAGCTACACACATTCGTATTTTCTACGGAGAAAGCTAGAGGAACTCCAACAAAAACACATGACATTTCTGTTTGTGTAGATGACATTTTATGCACTTGCCTAACGAAAAGACTTTGCTTTTCTCCAAAACCATTTTTACAGAGAATTTTTTCGGTCCATTGAATGCGAATTCCACACCAGTTTACCGGATATAACTGGATGAAACCGGAAATATCCGGTTGTGTTTTGTCTAACTCAATCCCAGATATTGCTACAGCCTCTGTCTTTGTGTTTTCCGGATATTATCGATGGACTTTGTTGTTTTGAATGTATTTTATCGGGGAACATTTAATTTTGTGCTTGGAAACACTAATTGGTTCATCATGGGTACACCAGCTCTACACATTCGTATTTTCAAGGGAGAAAGCTAGAATAACTACGGCAAACAAACATGAAATTTCTCTTTGTATAGATGACATTTTATGCACTTGCCTAATGAAAAGACTTTGCTTTTCTCCCAAACTATTTTTACTGCGATTTTCTCAGTCCATTGCATATGAATTCCACACCACATTGTTCGGATATGACTGGATGAAATCAGAAGTATTCGGTTTTTCGGCTAACTCAATCTGAAATATTGCTGCAGCCTCTGTTTTTGTGTTTCCTGGATATTATCGATGGATTTATTGTTTTGAATGTTTTTATCAGGTAACAATTAACATCTGCTTGGGTTTTGGCTAACTCAATCTGAAATATTGTGAAATCCGCTGTGTTTGTGTTTTCTGGATATTATCAATGGACTTTATTTTTTTGAATGTTTTTATCAGGGAAGATTTAATTTTGTACCGTTGAAACATTAATTAGTTCATCATGGGGACACCAGCTCTACACATTCGTATTTACTAGTGAGAAATTTGGAGGAACTGCGGCAAACAAACATGATATTTATGTTTTTATACATGACATTTTACGCACTTGCCAAACAAAAAGACATTGCTTTTCTCCAAAACCATTTTTACTCTGATTTTCTCGCTCCATTGCATATGAATTCCAAACCACTGTTTCCTGATATGTCTGGATTGAACCAGAAATATCCAGTTGTGTTTTGGCTAACTCAGTCCGAAATATTTGGAAAGCCTCTGCTTTTGTGTTTTCTGGATATTGTCGATGGACTTTATTGTTTTCAATGTATTTATCAGGGATCATTTAATTTTGTACCGTTGAAATATTAATTGGTTCATCATGGGGACAGCAGCTCTACACATGCGCATTTTCTAGGGAGAAAGCTAGAAAAATTACGGCAAACAAACATGATATTTCTGTTTGTATAGATGACAATTTATGCTCTTGCCTAATTAAAAGACTTTGCTTTTTTCCAAAACCATTTTTACTGTGATTTTCTCGGTCCATTGCATACGAGTTCCACACCAGATTGTCCGGATATGATTGGATGAAACTGGGAATATCCCGTTGTGTTTTGGCTAACTCAATCCGAAATATTGTGAAAGCCTCTGTGTTTGTGTTTTCTGGATATTATCGATCGATTTTATTGTTTTGAATATTTTTATTAGGGAACATTTAATTTTGTATCGTTGAAACACTAATTGGTTCATCATGGGTACACCAGCTCCACACATTCGTATTTCCTAGGGAGAAATCTAGAGCAACTGCGGCAAACAAACATGATATTTCTATTTGTATAAATGACTTTTTATGCACTTGCCTAAAGAAAAGACTGCTTTTCTCCAAAACCATTTTTACTCTGATTTTCTCAGTCCATTGCATACGAATTCCACACCACTTTGTCCGGATATACCTGGAGGAAAACAGAAATATCCGGTTCTGTTTTGGCTGACTCAATCCCAGATATTGCTACAGCCTCTGTGTTTGTGATTCCTGGACATTATCGATGGAATTTATTGTTTTGAATGTTTTTATCAGGCAACATTTTATTTTGTACCGTAGAAACACTGATTAATTCAACTTGGAGACACCAGCTCTACAAATTGTTATTTTCTAAGGAGAAAGCTAGACGAACTGCGACAAACAAATATGATATTTCTGTTTGTATAGATGATATTTTATGCACTTGCCTAACGAAAAGACTTTGCTTTCCTCCAAAACCATTTTTACGGTGATTTTCTCGGAACATTGCGTATGAATTCCACACGACTTTGTCCGGTTATGACTGGATTAAACCAGAAATATCCAGATGAGTTTTGGCTAACTCAACCCCAGATATTGCTACAGTGTCTGTGTTTGTGTTTTCTGGATATTATCAACGGACTTTATTGTTTGAATATTTTTTATCAGGGAACATTGAATTTTGTGCTGGGAAACTCTAGTTGATTCCACATGGAGTGAACGGCTCTACACATTCGTATATTCTAGGGTGAAAGCTAGAGGAACTGCTGCAAACAAACATGATATTTCTGTTTGAATATATGACATTTTAAGGAAAAGAGTTTACTTTTCTCCAAAACCATTTTTACTGTGATTTTCTCGATCCTTTGCATACGAATTCCACCCCACTTTGCCCGGATATTACTGGATGAAACCAGAAATATCCAGTTGTGTGTTGGCTAACTCAATCTGAAATATTGTGAAAGCCTGTGTGTTTGTGTTTTCAGGATATTATCAGCGGACTTTATTGATTTGAATTTTTTTTCTCAGGGAACATTTAATTTTGTGCTGGGAAACACTAGTTGACTCCACATTGTGACACCAGCTCTGCACATTTGTATTTTCTAGGGAGAAAGCTAGAGGAACTGCCGCAAAAAAACATGATATTTCTGTTTGTATAGATGACATTTTATGCACTTGCCTAATGAAAAAACTTTGCTTTTCTCCAAAACCATTTTTACTGTGATTTTCTCAGTCCATTGCATACGAATTCCACCCCATTTTGTGCAGATATGACTGGATGTAACCAGAACTGTCCGATTCTGTTTTGGCTAACTCAATTCCAGATATTGCTACAGCCTCTGTGTTTCCGTTTACCGGATATTATCAATGGACTGTATTGTTTTGAATATTTATTATCAGGGAACATTTAAATTTGTGCTGGGAAACACTAATTGGTTCCACCAGCTCTACACATTCGTATTTCCTAGGGAGCAAGCTAGAGGAACTTCGGCAGACAAACATGATATGTCTGTTTGCATAGATGACATTTTATGCACTTGCCTAACGAAAAGATTTTCTTTCTTCCAAATCCATTTTTACTGTGAATTTCTCTTTCCATTACATATGAATTCCACACCACTCGACCGGATACGCCTGGACGAAACCGAAAGTATCCGGTTGTCTTTTGGCTAATTCAATCCCAGATATTGCTAGAGCCTCTGTGTTTGTGTTTTCTGGATATTATCAACAGACCTTATTGTTTTCAAATTTTTTATCAGTGAACATTTAATTTTGTGCTGGGAAACACTAATTGGTTCCACATGCAGACACCAGCTCTACATATTTTTATTTTCTAGGGAGAAAGCTAGAGGAACTGCAGCAAAGAAACATATTTTTCTTTCTATAGATGACTTTTTATGCACCTGCCTAAAGAAAAGACTTTGCTTTTTCCAAAACCATTCTTACTGTGATTTTCTCAGTCCATTGCATATGAATTCCACACCAATTTTAGGGATATGACTGTATGAAACCAAAAATATCCAGTTGTGTTTTGGCTAACTCAATCCCAGATATTGCTAGAGCCTCTGTGTATGTGTTTTCCGGATATTATCAATGGACTTTATTGTGTTGAATGTTTTTTATCAGGGAACATTTAATTTTGTGCTGGGAAACAATAGTTGGTTCCACTTGGAGAAATCAGGTCTACACATTCTTATATTCTAGCGAGAAAGCTAGAGGAACTGTGGCAAACAAACATGATATTTCTGTTTGTATAGATGACCTTTTAAGCATTTGCCTAAGAGAAAAACTTGCTTTACAGCAAAACCATGTTTACTGTGATTTTCTCGGTCCATTGCATACGAATTCCACACCACTTTGTCCGGATATGACTGGATGAAACCAGAAATATCTACTTGGGTTTTGGCTAATTCAATCCTAGATATTGCTACCGCTTCTGTGTTTGTTTTTTCTGGATCTTATAAACAGGCTTTATTGTTTTGAATTTTTTATCAGGGAACATTTAATTTTGTACCATAGAAACACTAATTGGTTCCACGAGGAGACACCAGCTATACATATTCATATTTTCTAGGGAGAAACCTAGAGTCACTGCGGCAAAGAAACATGATATTTCTGTTTTTATAACTGATATTTCATGCACTTTCCTAATGAAAAGACTTTGCTTTCTCCAACACCATTTTTACGGTGATTTTCTCCGTCCACTGCATACGAATTCCACCCCACTTTGTCTGGAAATGACTGGATGAAACCAGAAATATCCGGTTGAGTTTTGGCTAAATCAATCCGAAATATTGTGAAAGCCTCTGTGTTTGTGTTTTCTGGATATTATAGATGGATTTTACTGTTTTGAATGTTTTTTCTCAGGGAACATTTAATTTTATACCGCAAAAACACTAATTGGTTCCACATGGAGACACCAGCTCTACACATTCGTATTTTTTAGGGAGAAATCTAGAGGAACTGCAGCAAAGAAACATATTTTTCTTTCTATATATGACATTTTATTCACCTGCCTAAAGAAAAGACTTTGCTTTTTCCAAAATCATTCTTACTGTGATTTTCTCGGTCCATTGCATATGAATTCCACACCAATTTTAGGGATATGACTGTATGAAACCAAAAATATCCAGTTGTGTTTTGGCTAACTCAATCGCAGATATTGCTAGAGCCTCTATGTATGTGTTCTACGGATATTATCAGTGGACTTTATTGTGTTGAATTTTTTTGTCAGGGAACATTTAATTTTGTGCTGGGAAACAATAGTTGGTTCCACTTGGAGAAATCAGCTCTACACATTCTTATATTCTAGCGAGAAAGCTAGAGGAACTGCAGCAAACAAACATGATATTTCTGTTTGTATAGATGACTTTTTAAGCATTTTCCTAAGAGAAAAACTTGCTTTACAGCAAAACCATTTTTACTGTGATTTTCTTGGTCCATTGCATGCGAATTCCACACCACTTTGTACGGATATGACTGGATGAAACCAGAAATATCTACTTGGGTTTTGGCTAATTCAATCCTAGATATTGCTACCGCCTCTGTGTTTGTTTTTTCTGGATCTTATAAACGGGCTTTATTGTTTTGAATTTTTTATCAGGGAACATTTAATTTTGTGCCATAGAAACACTAATTAGATCCACGAGGAGACACCAGCTACACATATTCATATTTTCTAGGGAGAAACCTAGAGTCACTGCGGGAAAAAAACATGATATTTCTGTTTGTATAACTGATATTTCATGCACTTTCCTAATGAAAAGATTTTGCTTTTCTCCAAAACCATTTTTACTGTGATTTCTCGGTCCATTGCATACGAATTCCACACCACTTTGTACGGATATGACTGGATGAAACCCGAAATATCCGGTTGTGTTTTGGATAACTCGAACCCAATATATTTCGACAGCCTCTGTATTTGGTTTTCCAGATATTATCAATGGACCTTATTGTTTTCAATTTTTTATCACTGAACATTAAATTTTGTGCTGGGAAATACTAATTGGTTCCACATGGAGACACCAGCTCTACACTTTCGTATTTTCTAGTGAGAAAGCAAAGGGAACTGCTGCAAACAAACAGGATATATCTGTTTTTGTAGATGACATTTTATCCACTTGTCTAACGCAAAGAATTTGCTTTTCTCCAAAACCATTTGTACTGTGATTTTCTCGGTCCATTGCATATGAATTCCACCCCACTTTGTCCAGATATGACTGGATGAAACCAGAAATATTCGGTTGTGTTTTGGTTAACTCAATCCCAGATATTTCTACAGCATCTATGTTTGTGTTTTCCGGATATTATAAACGGACTTTAATGTTTTGAATGTTTTTTATCAGGGAACATTTAATTTTGTGCTGGGAAACACTAGTTGAATCCACATGGAGACACCAGCTCTACACATTCGTGTTTTCTAGGGAGAAAGCTAGAGGAACTGTGGCGAACAGACATGATATTTCTGTTTGTATGTATGACATTTTCTGCACTTGCCTAACGAAAATCCTTTGCTTTTCTTCAAAACCAGTTCTACTGTGATTTTCTCGGTCCATTGCAAATGAATTCCACACAAGATTGTCCGGATATCTCTGGATGAAACCAGAAATATCCAGTTGAGTTTTGGCTAAATCAATCCGAAATATTGTGAAAGCCTCTGTGTTTGTGTTTTCTGGATATTATAGATGGATTTTACTGTTTTGAATGTTTTTTCTCAGGGAACATTTAATTTTATACCGCAGGAACACTAATTGGTTCCATATGGAGACACCAGCTCTACACATTCCTATTTTCTAGGGAGAAAGCTATAGGAACAGCGGCAAACAAACATGATATATCTGTTTGTACAGATGACATTTTATGCACTTGCCTAACGAAAAGACTTTGCTTTTCTCCAAAACCATTTTTAGTCTGATTTTCACGGTACATTGCAAATGAATACCACAACACTTTGTCCGGATATGACTGTATGAAAACAAAAATATCTGGTTGTGTTTTGGCTAACTCAATCCCAGATATTGTGATAGCCTCAGTGTTTGTGTTTTCTGGATATTATCGATGGACTTAATTGTTTTGAATGTTTTTATCAGGGAACATTTGATTTTCTGTTGGGAAATAGTTATTTGTTCCACATGAAGACACCAGCTCTACACATTCATATTTTCTAGGGAGAAAGCTAAAGGAACTGTGGCAAACAAGCAAGACATTTCAATTTGGATAGATGACATTTTATGCACTTGCCTAATGCAAAGACTTTGCTTTTCTCCAAAACCATTTTTATTGTGATTTTCTCAATCCATTGCATACGAATTCCACACCACTTTGTCCAGATACACCTGGATGAAACCAGAAATATCTGGTTGTGTTTTGGCTAACTCCATCCCAGATATTGTGAAAGCCTCTGTGTTTGTGTTTTCTGGATATTATCGATGGGCTTTTTTTTTACCAGGGAACATTTAATTTTGTACCGTAGAAACACTAATAGGATCCACATGGAGACACCAGCTCTACACATTCGTGTTTTCTTGGGAGAAAGCTAGAGGAACTGCGGCAAACAAACAAGATATTTCTGTTTGAATAGGTGACATTTTATGCACTTGGCTAACGAAAAGACCTTTCTTTTCTCCAAAACCATTTTTACTGTGATTTTCTCGGTCCATTGCATACGACTTCTACACCACTTTGTCCGGTTATGACTGGATGAAAGCAGAAATATCCAGTTGTGCTTCGGCTAACTCAATATCAGATATTGCTACAGCCTCTGTTTTTGTGTTTTCTGGATATTATCGATGGACTTTATGGCTTTAAATGATTTTATCAGGGAACATTTAATTTTATACCATAGAAACACTAATTGGTTCCACATGGAGACACGATGTCTACACATTTGTATTTTCTAGTGAGAAATCTAGAGGAACGTCGGCAAACAAACATGATATTTCTGTTTCTATAGATGAAATTTTATGCACTTGCCTAACGAAAAGACTTTGCTTTTCATCAAAACCATTTTTACTGTGATTTTCTCGGTCCAATGTATATGAATTCCACCGCAGTTTGTCCGGATATCACTGGATGAAAACGGAAATATCCGGTTTTGTTTTGGCTAATTCAATCCCAGATATTTCTACAGCCTCTGTGTTTGTGTATTCCTGATGTTATCCATGGACTTTATTGTTTTGAATGTTTTTATCAGGGAACATTTAATTTTGGGCTTGGAAACACTAATTGATTCTACATGGAGACACCAGCTCTACACATTCGTATTTTCTAGGGAAAAAGCTGGAGGAACTGAGGCAAACAAAGATGATATTTCTGTTTGTATAAATGACATTTTATGCAATTGCCTAAAGAAAAGATTTTGCTTTTATCCAAAACCATTTTTAATGTGATTTTCACGATCCATTACATACGAATTCCACACCACTTTGTCAGGATATGACTGTATGAAACCCGAAATATCCGGTTGTGTTTTGGCTTACTATATCCCAGATATGCTACAGCCTCTGTGTTTGTGTTTACTGGATATTATCGATGGACTTATTGTTTTGAATGTTTTTTATCAGGGAACATTTAATGTTGTACCGTAGAAACACTAATTGGTTCATCATGGGGACACCAGCTCTACACATTCGTATTTTCTAGGGAGAAAGATAGAGGAAATGCGGCAAACAAACATGATATTTATGTTTGTATAGATGATATTTTAAGCACTTGCCAACGAAAAGACATTGCTTTTCTACAATACCATTTTTACTGTGATTTTCTCGGTCCATTGCATACGAATTCCACCAAACTTTGTCTGGAAATGACTGGATGAAACCAGAAATATCCGGTTGTGTTTTGGCTAACTCAATCTGAGATATTGTGAAGGCCTCTGTGTTTGTGCATTCTGGATATTATCGACGTGCTTTATTGTTTTGAATATTTTTATCAGGGAACATTTAATTTTCTACCGTAGAAACACTAAGAGGATCCACATGGAGACACCAGCTCTTCACATTCGTATTTTCCAGGGAGAAAGCTAGAGGAACTGCGGCAAACAAACATGATATTTCTGTTTGTATAGATGACATTTTAAGCAATTACCTAACAAAAAGACTTTGCTTTTCTCAAAAACCATTTTTACTGTGATTTTCTCGGTCCATTGCATACGAATTCCACACCACTTTGTCCAGATATGACTGGATGAAACCAGAAATATCCGGTTGTGTTTTCGCTAACTCAATCGCAGATATTGATACAGCCTCAGTGTTTGTGTTTTCCAGATATTATCAACGGACTTTATGGTTTTGAATGTTTTTTATCAGGGAACATTTAATTTTGTGCTGGGAAACACTAATTGGTTCCACATGGAGACACCAGCTCTACACATTCGTATTTTCTAGGGAGAAAGCTAGATGAACTGCGGCAAACAAACATGATATTTCTGGTTGTATAGACGACATTTTATGTACTTGCCTAAGGAATAGACTATATTTTCCCCAAAACAAATTTATTGTGATTTTCTCGGTCCATTGCATACGAATTCCACTCTACTTTGTCTGTATATGACTGAATGCAACCAGAAATATCCGGTTCTCTTTTGGCTAACTATATCTCAGATATTGCTACAAACTTAGTGTTTGTATTTCTCGATATTATCGACGGACTTTATTATTTTGAATGTTTTTATCAGGAAACATTTAATTTTGTGCTGGGAAACACTTATTTGTTTTCATGGAGACACCAACTCCACACATTTGTATTTTCTAGGGAGAAAGCTAGAGGAACTGCGGCAAACGAACATGATATTTCTGTTTTTATAGATGACACTTTATGCACTTCCCTAAGAAAAAGACTTTGCTTTTCTCCAAAACCATTTTTAATGTTGACTCAGTCCATTACATACGAATTCCACACCACTTTGTCCGGATATGACTGGATGAAACCGGAAATATCCGGTTGTGTTTTGGCTAACTCAAACCGAAATATGGTGAAATCCTCTGTGTTTGTGCTTTCTGGATATTATGAATGGACTTTATTGTTTTGAATGTTTTTTATCGTGGAACATTTAATTTTGTGCTTGGAAACACTAATTGGTTCTACATGGAGACACCAGTGCTACACATTCGTATTTTCTAGGGAGAAAGATAGAGGAACTGCGACAAACAAACATGATATTTCTGTTTGTATAGATGACATTTTATGCACTTGCCTAAGGAGAAGACTTTGCTTTTCTCAAAAACCATTTTTACTGTGATTCTCTCAGTCCATTGCATGTGAATTCCACACCAGTTTACTGGATATGACTGGATGAAACCGAAGTAACCGGTTGTGTTTTGGCTAACTCAATCCGAAATATGGTGAAAGCCTCTGTGTTTCTGTTTTCCGGATATTATGAACGGACTTTATTGTTTGGAATGTTTGTTATCAGGGAACATTTAATTTTGGGCTTGGATACAGTAATTGGTTCCACATGGAGACACCAGCTCTACATATTCGTATTTTCTATTGTGAAAGCTATATGAACTATGGCAAACAAACATGATATTTCTGTTTTTATAGATGACTTTTTATGCACTTGCCTAATGAAAATACGTTGCTTTTCTCCAAAACCATTTTTACTGTGATTTTCTCGATCCATTGCATACGAATTCCACACCTTTTTGTCCGGATATGACTGGATGCAACCGGAAATATGCTGTATTGTTTTGGATTATTCAATCCCAGATATTGCTACAGCCTCTGTGTTTGTGTTTTCTGGATATTATCAATGGACTTTTTTGTTTTGGATGTTTTTTACCAGGGAATATTTTGTTTTGATCTTGGATACAGTAATTGGTTCTACATGGAGACACCAGCTCTACATATTCATATTTTCTAGGTAGAAAGTTAGAGGAACTGCGACAAAGAAACCTGATATTTCTGATTGTATAGATGGCATTTTATGCACTTGCCTAACGAAAATGCTCTGCTCTTCTCCAAAACCATTTTTACTGTGATTTTCTCAGTCCATTGCATACAAATTCCACACCACTTTCTCCGGATATGACTGGATGAAAACGGAAATATACAGTTGTGTTTTAGCTAATTCAATCTCAGTTATTGCTACAGCCTCTGTGTTTGTGTATTCCTGATATTATCCACGGACATTATCGTTTTGAATGTTTTTTTTTTTTTTATGAGGGAACATTTAAATTTGTGCTTGGAAACACTAATTGGTTCCACATGGAGACACCAGCTATACACATTTGTTTTTTCTAGGGAGAAAGCTAGAGGAACTGCGACAAACAAACATGATATTTCTGTTTGTATCGATGACATTTTTTGCACTTGACTAAGGAAAAGACTTTGCTTTTCTCCAAAACATTATTTACTGTGAGTTTCTCGATTCATTGCATACGAATACTACACCACTTTGTCCGGATATGACTGGATGAAACCAGAAATATCCGGTTGTGTTTTGGCTAACTCAATCTGAAATATTGTGAAAGCCTCTGTGTTTGGGTTTTCTGGATATTATCGATGCACATTATTGTTATGAATGTTTTCTTCAGGGAACATTTAATTATATACTGCTGAAACAGTTATTGGTTCATCATGGGGACACCAGCTCCACACATTCGTATTTTCTAGGGAGAATGGTAGAGGAACTGCAAGAAACAAACATGATATTTCTGTGTATATTGATGACATTTTCTGCACTTGCCTAAGGAAAAGACTTTGCTTTTCTCCAAAACCATTTTACTGTGATTTTCTTGGTTCATTGCATACGAATTCCACACCAGTTTGTCCGGATATGACTGGATGAAAACAGAAATATATGGTTGTGTTTTGGCTAACTCAATCCGAAACATTGTGAAAGCCTCTGTGTATGTGTTTTCTGGATATTATCGATGGACTGTATTGTTTTCAATGTTTTTATCAGGGAACATCTAATTTTGTACCGTTGAAACACTAATTGGTTCATCATGGGGACACCAGCTCTACACATTCGTATTTTCTAGGGAGAAAGCTAGAGGAACTGCGGCAAACAAACATGATATTTGTGTTTGTATAGGTGACATTTTATGGACTCGCCGAAGGAAAGGACTTTGCTTTTCTCCAAAACCATTGTTACTCTGATTTTCTTGGTGCATTGCATACGAATTCCACACCAGTTT
The DNA here is from genome assembly GCA_036325905.1 of Lepus oiostolus. Classification (NCBI taxonomy): domain Eukaryota; kingdom Metazoa; phylum Chordata; class Mammalia; order Lagomorpha; family Leporidae; genus Lepus; species Lepus oiostolus. The sequence continues at coordinate 1,757,651 of CM070804.1, forward strand.
GTCGTATATGACTGGATGAAAACAGAAATATCCGGTTATGTTTTGGCTAACACAATCCCGGATATTGCTACAGCCCCTGTGTTTGTGTATTCCTGATATTAGATGGACTTTATTGTTTTGAATATTTTTTATCTGGGAACATTTGATTTTGTGCATGGAACCACTAATTTGTTCCACATGGAGACACCAGCTCTACACATTCTTATTTTCTAGGGGGAAAGCTAGAGGAACTGCGACAAACAAACATGATATTTCTGTTTGTATTGATAACATTTTAAGCACTTGCCAAATGGAAATACTTTGCTTTTCTCCAAAACCATTCGTACTGCAATTTTCTTGGTTCATTGCATACAAATTCCACACCAGTTTGTCCAGATACGACTGGATGAAAACAGAAATATCCGGTTGTGTTTTGGCTAACTCAATCGGAAATATTGTGAAAGCCTCTGTGTTTGTGCACATGCCTAACAAAAAGACTTTGCCTTTTTCCAAAACCAATTTTACTGTGATTTTCTCAGCCCATTGCATACCAAATTCACACCACTTTGTCCAGTATGACTTCATGAAACCAGAAATATCCGGTTGTGTTTTGGCTAACTCAATTTGAAATATTGTGAAAGCCTCTGTGTTTGTGTATTCCTGATATTATCTACGGACTTTATTGTTTTGAATGTTTTTTTCGGGGGACATTAAATTTTTTGCTTGGGAACACTAATTGGTTCCACATGGAGACACCAGCTCTACACAATCGTATTTTCTAGGGAGAAAGCTAGAGGAACTGCGGCAAACAAACATATTTCTGTTTGTATAGATGACATTTTATGCACTTGCCTAACGAAAAGACTTTGCTTTTCTCCAAAACCATTTTTAATGTGATTTTCTCGGTCCATTGCATACGAATTCCAAACCAGTTTGTCCGGATATGACTGGATGAAACCGGAACTATCCGGGTTTGTTTAGGCTAACTCAATCCCAGATATTGCTTCAGCCTCTGGTTTTATGTTTCTGGATATTATCCATGGAGGTTACTGTTTTGAAATTTTTTATCAGGGAACATTTAATTTTGTACCATTGAAACACTAATTGGTTCATCATGGGTACACCAGCTCTACACATTCGTATTTTTTAGGGAGAAAGCTAGAGGAACTGCGGCAAACAAACATGATATTTCTGTTTGTATAGATGACATTTTACGCTCTTGTCTAACGAAAAGACTTTGCTTTTCTCCAAAACCATTTTTACTGTGATTTTCTCGGTCCATTGCATATGAATTCCACCCCACTTTGTACGGACATGATTGGATGAAACCAGAAATATCCGGTTGTGTTTTGGCTAACTCCATGCCAGATATTGCTACAGCCTCAGTGTTTGTGTTTTCAGGATATTATCGATAAACTGTATTTTTTGAATGTTTTTATCAGGGAACATTTAATTTTGTACCTTAGATACACTAATTGGTTGCACATGGACACAGCAGCTCTACACATTCGTATTTTGTAGGGAGAAAGCGAGAGGAACTGTGGCAAACAAACATGATATTTCTGTTTGTATAGATGACATTTTATGCACTTGCATAACGAAAAGACTTTGCTTTTCTCAAAACCATTTTTACTGTGATTTTCTCGTTCCATTGCATAGGAATTCCACCCCATTTTGTGTATATAACTGGATGAACCCAGAAATATCCGGTTGTGTTTTGCCTAACTCCATCCCAGATATTGCTACAGCCTCTGTGTTTGTGTTTATTGGATATTATCAACAGACTTTATGGTTTTGAATGTTTTTATCAGGGAACATTTAATTTTGTACCGTAGATACACTAATTGGTTCCACATGGAGACACCAGCTCTACACATTCTTATTTTCTAGGGGGAAAGCTAGAGGAACTGCGACAAACAAACATGATATTTCTGTTTGTATTGATAACATTTTAAGCATTTGCCAAATGGAAATACTTTGCTTTTCTCCAAAACCATTCGTACTGGGAATTTCTTTGTTCATTGCATACAAATTCCACACCAGTTTGTCCAGATACGACTGGATGAAAACAGAAATATCCGGTTGTGTTTTGGCTAACTCAATCGGAAATATTGTGAAAGCCTCTGTGTTTGTGTATTCCTGATATTATCTACGGACTTTATTGTTTTGAATGTTTTTTTCGGGGGACATTAAATTTTTTGCTTGGGAACACTAATTGGTTCCACATGGAGACACCAGCTCTACACATTCGTATTTTTAGGGAGAAAGCTAGAGGAACTGCGGCAAACAAACATATTTCTGTTTGTATAGATGACATTTTATGCACTTGCATAACGAAAAGACTTTGCTTTTCTCCAAAACCATTTTTACTGTGATTTTCTCAGCCCATTGCATACCAAATCCACACCACTTTGTCCAGTATGACTTGATGAAACCAGAAATATCCGGTTGTGTTTTGGCTAACTCAATTTGAAATATTGTGAAAGCCTCTGTGTTTGTGTATTCCTGATATTATCTACGGACTTTATTGTTTTGAATGTTTTTTTTCGGGGGACATTAAATTTTTTGCTTGGGAACACTAATTGGTTCCACATGGAGACACCAGCTCTACACATTCGTATTTTCTAGGGAGAAAGCTAGAGGAACTGCGGCAAACAAACATATTTCTGTTTGTATAGATGACATTTTATGCACTTGCATAACGAAAAGACTTTGCTTTTCTCCAAAACCATTTTTACTGTGATTTTCTCAGCCCATTGCATACCAAATCCACACCACTTTGTCCAGTATGACTTGATGAAACCAGAAATATCCGGTTGTGTTTTGGCTAACTCAATTTGAAATATTGTGAAAGCCTCTGTGTTTGTGTATTCCTGATATTATCTACGGACTTTATTGTTTTGAATGTTTTTTTCGGGGGACATTAAATTTTTTGCTTGGGAACACTAATTGGTTCCACATGGAGACACCAGCTCTACACATTCGTATTTTCTAGGGAGAAAGCTAGAGGAACTGCGGCAAACAAACATATTTCTGTTTGTGTAGATGACATTTTATGCACTTGCCTAACGAAAAGACTTTGCTTTTCTCCAAAACCATTTTTACTGTGATTTTCTCGGTCCATTGCATACGAATTCTACCCCACTGTGTCCGGGTATGAGTTGATGAAACCAGAAATATCCGATTGTGTTTTTTGGCTAACTGAATCCCAGATATTGCTACAGCCTCTGTGTTTGTGTTTTCTGGATATTATCGATGCACTGTATTTTTTTGAATGTTTTCATCAGGGAACATTTAATTTTGTACCGTAGAAACACTAATTGGATCCACATGCAGACACCAGTCTACACATTCGTATTTTCTAGGGAGAAAGCTAGAGGAACTGGCGCAAACAAACATGATATTTCTGTTTGTATAGATGACATTTTATGCACTTGCCTATCTAAAAACTTTGCTTTTCTACAAAATCATTTTTACTGTGATTTTTCTCGGTCCATTGCCTACGAATTCTACCCCACGTTGTCCGGATATGATTGGATGAAACCAGAAATATCCAGTTGTGTTTTGGCTAACTCCATCCCAGATATTGCTACAGCCTCTGTGTTTGTGTTTTTAGGATATTATCGATGGACTTATTGTTTTGAATGTTTGTATCAGGGAACATTTAATTTTGTACCTTAGATACACTAATTGGTTCCACATGGAGACATCAGCTCTACACATTCGTATTTTCTAGGGAGAAAGCGAGAGGAACTGCGGCAAACAAACATGATATTTCTGTTTGTATAGATGACATTTTATGCACTTGCATAACGAAAAGACTTTGCTTTTCTCAAAACCATTTTTACTGTGATTTTCTCGTTCCATTGCATAGGAATTCCACCCCATTTTGTGTATATAACTGGATGAAACCAGAAATATCCGGTTGTGTTTTGGCTAACTCCATCCCAGATATTGCTACAGCTTCTGTGTTTGTGTTTATTGGATATTATCAACGGACTTTATGGTTTTGAATCTTTTTATCAGGGAACATTTAATTTTGTACCGTAGATACACTAATTGGTTCCACATTTAGACACCAGCTCTAAACATTCGTATTTTCTAGGGAGAAAGCTAGAGGAACTGTGGCAAACAAACATGATATTTCTGTTTCTATAGATGAAATTTTATGCACTTGCCTAACGAAAAGACTTTGCTTTTCTCCAAAACCATTTTTACTGTGATTTTCTCGGTCCATTACCTATGAATTCCACACCACGTTGTCTGGATATGACTGGAAGAAACCAGAAATATCCGGTTGTGTTTTGGCTAACTCAATCCCATCTATTCTACAGCCTCTGTGTTTGTGTTTTCTGGATATTTTCGATGGACTTTATTGTTTTGAATGTTTTTATCAGGGAACATTTAATTTTGTACCATAGAAAAACTAATTGATTCCTCATGGAGACATCACCTCTACACATTCGTATTTTCTAGGGAGAAAGCTAGAGGAACTGGCACAAACAAGCATGATATTTCTGTTTGTATAGATGACATTTTTTGCACCTACCTACCGAAACGACTTTGCTTTTCTCCAAAACCATTTTTACTGTGATTTTCTCGTTCCATTACATCCGAATTCCACTATACTTGTCTGGATATGACTGGATGAAACCAGAAATATCTAGTTGTGTTTTGGCTAACTCAATCCCAGATATTGCTACAGCCTCTGTGTTTGTGATTTCTGGATATTATCAATGGATTTTATTGTTTTGAATGTTTATATCAGGGAACATTTAATTTTGTACCGTAGAAACACTAATTGTATCCACATGGAGACACCAGTCTAAACATTCGTATTTTCTAGGGAGAAATCTAGAGGAACTGAGGCAACAAAAATGACATTTCTGTTTGTATAGATGACATTTTGTGCACTTGCCTAATGAAAAGACTGCTTTTCTCCAAAACCATTTTTACTGTGATTTTCTCGGTCCATAGCATACGAATTCCACCCCACTTTGTCTGGCTATGCCTGGATGTAAACAGAAATATCTGGTTGTGTTTTGGCTAACTCTAATCCAGATATTGCTACAGCCTCTGTGTTTGTGTTGTCTGGATATTATCGATGGACTTTATTGTTTTGAATGTTTTTATCATGGAACATTTAATTTTCTACCGTAGAAACACTAAGTGGTTCCACATGGAGACAAAAGCTCTTCACATTCGTATTTTCTAGAGAGAAAGCTAGAGGAACTGCGGCAAACAAACATGATATTTCTGTTTGTATAGATGATATTTTATGCACTTGCCTAACGAAAAGACTTTGTTTTTCTCCAAAATCATTTTGACTGTGATTTTCTCCGTCCATTGCATATGAATTCCACACCACTTTGTCTGGATATGCCTGGATGTAAATAGAAATATCCCGTTGTGTTTTGGCTAACTCAATCCCAGATATTGCTGCAGCCTCTGTGTTTGTGTTTTCCAGATATTATCAATGGACTTTATGGTTTTGAATATTTTTATCACGGAACATAATTTTGTACCGTAGAAACAGTAAGTGGTTCCACATGGAGACAAAAACTCTTCACATTCGTATTTTCTAGGGCGAAAGCTAGAGGAACTGTGGCAAACAAACATGATATTTCTGTTTGTATAGATGACATTTTATGCACTTGCCTAACGAAAAGACTTTGCTTTTCTCCAAAACCATTTTTACTGTGATTTTCTCGTTCCATTGCATAGGAATTCCACCCCATTTTGTGTATATAACTGGATGAACCCAGAAATATCCGGTTGTGTTTTGCCTAACTCCATCCCAGATATTGCTACAGCCTCTGTGTTTGTGTTTATTGGATATTATCAACAGACTTTATGGTTTTGAATGTTTTTATCAGGGAACATTTAATTTTGTACCGTAGATACACTAATTGGTTCCACATGGAGACACCAGCTCTACACATTCTTATTTTCTAGGGGGAAAGCTAGAGGAACTGCGACAAACAAACATGATATTTCTGTTTGTATTGATAACATTTTAAGCATTTGCCAAATGGAAATACTTTGCTTTTCTCCAAAACCATTCGTACTGGGAATTTCTTTGTTCATTGCATACAAATTCCACACCAGTTTGTCCAGATACGACTGGATGAAAACAGAAATATCCGGTTGTGTTTTGGCTAACTCAATCGGAAATATTGTGAAAGCCTCTGTGTTTGTGTATTCCTGATATTATCTACGGACTTTATTGTTTTGAATGTTTTTTTCGGGGGACATTAAATTTTTTGCTTGGGAACACTAATTGGTTCCACATGGAGACACCAGCTCTACACATTCGTATTTTTAGGGAGAAAGCTAGAGGAACTGCGGCAAACAAACATATTTCTGTTTGTATAGATGACATTTTATGCACTTGCATAACGAAAAGACTTTGCTTTTCTCCAAAACCATTTTTACTGTGATTTTCTCAGCCCATTGCATACCAAATCCACACCACTTTGTCCAGTATGACTTGATGAAACCAGAAATATCCGGTTGTGTTTTGGCTAACTCAATTTGAAATATTGTGAAAGCCTCTGTGTTTGTGTATTCCTGATATTATCTACGGACTTTATTGTTTTGAATGTTTTTTTTCGGGGGACATTAAATTTTTTGCTTGGGAACACTAATTGGTTCCACATGGAGACACCAGCTCTACACATTCGTATTTTCTAGGGAGAAAGCTAGAGGAACTGCGGCAAACAAACATATTTCTGTTTGTATAGATGACATTTTATGCACTTGCATAACGAAAAGACTTTGCTTTTCTCCAAAACCATTTTTACTGTGATTTTCTCAGCCCATTGCATACCAAATCCACACCACTTTGTCCAGTATGACTTGATGAAACCAGAAATATCCGGTTGTGTTTTGGCTAACTCAATTTGAAATATTGTGAAAGCCTCTGTGTTTGTGTATTCCTGATATTATCTACGGACTTTATTGTTTTGAATGTTTTTTTCGGGGGACATTAAATTTTTTGCTTGGGAACACTAATTGGTTCCACATGGAGACACCAGCTCTACACATTCGTATTTTCTAGGGAGAAAGCTAGAGGAACTGCGGCAAACAAACATATTTCTGTTTGTGTAGATGACATTTTATGCACTTGCCTAACGAAAAGACTTTGCTTTTCTCCAAAACCATTTTTACTGTGATTTTCTCGGTCCATTGCATACGAATTCTACCCCACTGTGTCCGGGTATGAGTTGATGAAACCAGAAATATCCGATTGTGTTTTTTGGCTAACTGAATCCCAGATATTGCTACAGCCTCTGTGTTTGTGTTTTCTGGATATTATCGATGCACTGTATTTTTTTGAATGTTTTCATCAGGGAACATTTAATTTTGTACCGTAGAAACACTAATTGGATCCACATGCAGACACCAGTCTACACATTCGTATTTTCTAGGGAGAAAGCTAGAGGAACTGGCGCAAACAAACATGATATTTCTGTTTGTATAGATGACATTTTATGCACTTGCCTATCTAAAAACTTTGCTTTTCTACAAAATCATTTTTACTGTGATTTTTCTCGGTCCATTGCCTACGAATTCTACCCCACGTTGTCCGGATATGATTGGATGAAACCAGAAATATCCAGTTGTGTTTTGGCTAACTCCATCCCAGATATTGCTACAGCCTCTGTGTTTGTGTTTTTAGGATATTATCGATGGACTTATTGTTTTGAATGTTTGTATCAGGGAACATTTAATTTTGTACCTTAGATACACTAATTGGTTCCACATGGAGACATCAGCTCTACACATTCGTATTTTCTAGGGAGAAAGCGAGAGGAACTGCGGCAAACAAACATGATATTTCTGTTTGTATAGATGACATTTTATGCACTTGCATAACGAAAAGACTTTGCTTTTCTCAAAACCATTTTTACTGTGATTTTCTCGTTCCATTGCATAGGAATTCCACCCCATTTTGTGTATATAACTGGATGAAACCAGAAATATCCGGTTGTGTTTTGGCTAACTCCATCCCAGATATTGCTACAGCTTCTGTGTTTGTGTTTATTGGATATTATCAACGGACTTTATGGTTTTGAATCTTTTTATCAGGGAACATTTAATTTTGTACCGTAGATACACTAATTGGTTCCACATTTAGACACCAGCTCTAAACATTCGTATTTTCTAGGGAGAAAGCTAGAGGAACTGTGGCAAACAAACATGATATTTCTGTTTCTATAGATGAAATTTTATGCACTTGCCTAACGAAAAGACTTTGCTTTTCTCCAAAACCATTTTTACTGTGATTTTCTCGGTCCATTACCTATGAATTCCACACCACGTTGTCTGGATATGACTGGAAGAAACCAGAAATATCCGGTTGTGTTTTGGCTAACTCAATCCCATCTATTCTACAGCCTCTGTGTTTGTGTTTTCTGGATATTTTCGATGGACTTTATTGTTTTGAATGTTTTTATCAGGGAACATTTAATTTTGTACCATAGAAAAACTAATTGATTCCTCATGGAGACATCACCTCTACACATTCGTATTTTCTAGGGAGAAAGCTAGAGGAACTGGCACAAACAAGCATGATATTTCTGTTTGTATAGATGACATTTTTTGCACCTACCTACCGAAACGACTTTGCTTTTCTCCAAAACCATTTTTACTGTGATTTTCTCGTTCCATTACATCCGAATTCCACTATACTTGTCTGGATATGACTGGATGAAACCAGAAATATCTAGTTGTGTTTTGGCTAACTCAATCCCAGATATTGCTACAGCCTCTGTGTTTGTGATTTCTGGATATTATCAATGGATTTTATTGTTTTGAATGTTTATATCAGGGAACATTTAATTTTGTACCGTAGAAACACTAATTGTATCCACATGGAGACACCAGTCTAAACATTCGTATTTTCTAGGGAGAAATCTAGAGGAACTGAGGCAACAAAAATGACATTTCTGTTTGTATAGATGACATTTTGTGCACTTGCCTAATGAAAAGACTGCTTTTCTCCAAAACCATTTTTACTGTGATTTTCTCGGTCCATAGCATACGAATTCCACCCCACTTTGTCTGGCTATGCCTGGATGTAAACAGAAATATCTGGTTGTGTTTTGGCTAACTCTAATCCAGATATTGCTACAGCCTCTGTGTTTGTGTTGTCTGGATATTATCGATGGACTTTATTGTTTTGAATGTTTTTATCATGGAACATTTAATTTTCTACCGTAGAAACACTAAGTGGTTCCACATGGAGACAAAAGCTCTTCACATTCGTATTTTCTAGAGAGAAAGCTAGAGGAACTGCGGCAAACAAACATGATATTTCTGTTTGTATAGATGATATTTTATGCACTTGCCTAACGAAAAGACTTTGTTTTTCTCCAAAATCATTTTGACTGTGATTTTCTCCGTCCATTGCATATGAATTCCACACCACTTTGTCTGGATATGCCTGGATGTAAATAGAAATATCCCGTTGTGTTTTGGCTAACTCAATCCCAGATATTGCTGCAGCCTCTGTGTTTGTGTTTTCCAGATATTATCAATGGACTTTATGGTTTTGAATATTTTTATCACGGAACATAATTTTGTACCGTAGAAACAGTAAGTGGTTCCACATGGAGACAAAAACTCTTCACATTCGTATTTTCTAGGGCGAAAGCTAGAGGAACTGTGGCAAACAAACATGATATTTCTGTTTGTATAGATGACATTTTATGCACTTGCCTAACGAAAAGACTTTGCTTTTCTCCAAAACCATTTTTACTGTGATTTTCTCGGTCCATTGCACACGAATTCCACCCCACTTTGTCCGGATATGAGTGGATGAAACCAATAATATCCGGCTGTGTTTTGGCTAACTGCATCCCAGATATTGCTACAGCCTCTGTGTTTGTGTTTACAGGATATTATCCATGGACTTTATTGTTTTGAATGTTTTTATCAGGGAACATTTAATTTTGCACCGTAGAAATACTAATTGTTTCCATAGGGAGACACCAGCTCTACACATTCGTATTTTCTAGGAAGAAAGCTAGAGGAACTGAGGCAAACAAAAATGATATTTCTGTTTGTATCGATGACATTTTTTGCACCTACCTACCGAAACGACTTTGCTTTTCTCCAAAACCATTTTTACTGTGATTTTCTCGGTCCATTGCATACGAATATCACCACAGTATGTCCGGATATGACTGGATGAAACCAGAAATATCCGGTTGTATTTTGCCTAACTCAGTCCCAGTTATTGCTACAGCCTCTGTGTTTGTGTTTTCTGGATATTATCGATGGACTTATTGATTTGAATGTTTTTATCAGAGAACATTTAATTTTGTACCGTGGAAACACAAATTGGTACCACATGGAGACACCAGCTCTACACATTCGTATTTTCTAGGGAGAAATCTAGAGGACCTGAGGCAAACAGACATGATATTTCTGTTTGTATAAATGACATTTTATGCTCTTGCCTAACGAAAAGACTTTGCTTTTCTCCAAAATCATTTTTACTGTAATTTTCTCGGTCCATTACATACGAATTCCACAACATTTTATCTGGATATGACTGGATGAAACCAGAAATATCCGTTTTTGTTTTGGTGTGCTATATCCCAGATATTGGTACAGCCTCTGTTTTTGTGTTTTCTGGATATTATCGACGGACTTTATTGTTTTGAATGTTTTTATCAGGGAATATTTAATTTTGTACCATAGAAACACTAATTTGATCCACATGGAGACACCAGCTCTACACATTCGTATTTTCTACATAGAAACCTAGAGGAACTGCGGCAAACAAACATGATATTTCTGTTTGTATAGATGACATTTTATGCACTGCCCGAAGGAAAAGACTTTGCTTTTCTCCACAACCATTTGTACTGTCATTTTCTCGGCCCATTGCATACGAATTCCACACAACTTTGTGTACATATGACTGGATGAAACCAGAAATATCCGGTTGTGTTTTGGCTAACTCAATCCCAGATATTGTTACAGCCTCTGTGTTTGTGTTTTCTGGATATTATTAATGAGTTAATGGTTTTGAAATTTTTATCAGGGAACATTTAATTTTGTACCGCCGAAACACTTATTGGTTTCACATGGAGACACCAGCTCTACACATTCATATTTTCTATGGAGAAAGCTAGAGGAACTGCGGCAAACAAACATGATATTTCTGTTTGTATAGATGGCATTTTATGCACTTGCCTAACAAAAAAGACTTTGCTTTTCTCCAAAACCATTTTTACTGTGATTTTCTCGGTCCAAGGCATTTGAAGTCCACACCACGTTGTCCGGATATGCCTGGATGAAACCAGAAATATCCGGTTGTGTTTTGGCTAACTCCATCCCAGATATTGCTATAGCCTCTGTGTTTGTGTTTTCAGGATATTATCCATGGACTTTATTGTTTTGAATGCTTTTATCAGGGAACATTTAATTTTGCACCATAGAAATACTAATGGGTTCCATAGGGAGACACCAGCTCTACATATTCGTATTTCTAGGGAGAAAGCTAGAGGAACTGAGGCAAACAAAAATGATATTTCTGTTTGTATAGATGACATCTGTTGCACCTACCTACCGAAACTACTTTGCTTTTCTCCAAAACCATTTTTACTGTGATTTTCTCGGTCCATTACATCCGAACTCCACCAACCTTTCTCTGGATATGACTGGATGAAACCAGAAATATCCAGTTGTGTTTTGGCTAACTCAATCCCAGATATTGCTACAGCCTCTGTGTTTGTGATTTCTGGATATTATCAATGGACTTGATGGTTTTTAAAGTTTTTATCAGGGAACATTTAATTTTGTGCTGGGAAACACTAATTGGTTCCACATGGAGACACCAGCTCTACGTATTCGCATTTACTAGGGGGAAAGCTAGAGGAACTGCGGCAAACAAACATGATATTTCTGTGTGTATAGATGACATTTTATGCAGTGGCCGAAGGAAAAGTCTTTGCTTTTCACCAAAACCATTTTTACTGTGATTTTCTCGGTCAATTTCATACGAATTCCACACCACTTTGTCCAGATATGACTGGATGAAACCAGAAATATGCGGTTGTTTTGTGGCTTACTATATCCCAGATATTGCTACAGCCTCAGTGTCTGTGTTTTCTGGATATTATCAATGGACTATATTGTTTTGAATATTTTTATTAGGGAACATTTAATTTTGTGCTGGGAAACACTAATTGGTTCCACATGGAGACACCAGCTCTACACATTCGTATTTCCTAGGGATTAAGCGAGAGGAACTGCGGCAAACAAACATGATATTTCTGTTTGTACAGAGGACATTTTATGCACTTGCCTAACGAAAAGACTTTGCTTTTCTACAAAACCATTTTTACTGTGATTTTCTCAGTCCATTACATCCGAATTCCACCAAACTTTGTTTGGATATGACTGGATGAAACCAGAAATATCCGGTTGTATTTTGCCTAACTCAGTCCCAGTTATTGCTACAGCCTCTGTGTTTGTGTTTTCTGGATATTATCGATGGACTTATTGATTTGAATGTTTTTATCAGGGAACATTTAATTTTGTACCGTGGAAACACAAATTGGTACCACATGGAGACACCAGCTCTACACATTCGTATTTTCTAGGGAGAAATCTAGAGGACCTGAGGCAAACAGACATGATATTTCTGTTTGTATAAATGACATTTTATGCTCTTGCCTAACGAAAAGACTTTGCTTTTCTCCAAAATCATTTTTACTGTAATTTTCTCGGTCCATTACATACGAATTCCACAACATTTTATCTGGATATGACTGGATGAAACCAGAAATATCCGTTTTTGTTTTGGTGTGCTATATCCCAGATATTGGTACAGCCTCTGTTTTTGTGTTTTCTGGATATTATCGACGGACTTTATTGTTTTGAATGTTTTTATCAGGGAATATTTAATTTTGTACCATAGAAACACTAATTGGTTCCACATGGAGACACCAGCTCTACACATTCGTATTTCCTAGGGATTAAGCGAGAGGAACTGCGGCAAACAAACATGATATTTCTGTTTGTATAGATGACATTTTATGCACTGCCCGAAGGAAAAGACTTTGCTTTTCTCCACAACCATTTGTACTGTCATTTTCTCGGCCCATTGCATACGAATTCCACACAACTTTGTGTACATATGACTGGATGAAACCAGAAATATCCGGTTGTGTTTTGGCTAACTCAATCCCAGATATTGTTACAGCCTCTGTGTTTGTGTTTTCTGGATATTATTAATGAGTTAATGGTTTTGAAATTTTTATCAGGGAACATTTAATTTTGTACCGCCGAAACACTTATTGGTTTCACATGGAGACACCAGCTCTACACATTCATATTTTCTATGGAGAAAGCTAGAGGAACTGCGGCAAACAAACATGATATTTCTGTTTGTATAGATGGCATTTTATGCACTTGCCTAACAAAAAAGACTTTGCTTTTCTCCAAAACCATTTTTACTGTGATTTTCTCGGTCCAAGGCATTTGAAGTCCACACCACGTTGTCCGGATATGCCTGGATGAAACCAGAAATATCCGGTTGTGTTTTGGCTAACTCCATCCCAGATATTGCTATAGCCTCTGTGTTTGTGTTTTCAGGATATTATCCATGGACTTTATTGTTTTGAATGCTTTTATCAGGGAACATTTAATTTTGCACCATAGAAATACTAATGGGTTCCATAGGGAGACACCAGCTCTACATATTCGTATTTCTAGGGAGAAAGCTAGAGGAACTGAGGCAAACAAAAATGATATTTCTGTTTGTATAGATGACATCTGTTGCACCTACCTACCGAAACTACTTTGCTTTTCTCCAAAACCATTTTTACTGTGATTTTCTCGGTCCATTACATCCGAACTCCACCAACCTTTCTCTGGATATGACTGGATGAAACCAGAAATATCCAGTTGTGTTTTGGCTAACTCAATCCCAGATATTGCTACAGCCTCTGTGTTTGTGATTTCTGGATATTATCAATGGACTTGATGGTTTTTAAAGTTTTTATCAGGGAACATTTAATTTTGTGCTGGGAAACACTAATTGGTTCCACATGGAGACACCAGCTCTACGTATTCGCATTTACTAGGGGGAAAGCTAGAGGAACTGCGGCAAACAAACATGATATTTCTGTGTGTATAGATGACATTTTATGCAGTGGCCGAAGGAAAAGTCTTTGCTTTTCACCAAAACCATTTTTACTGTGATTTTCTCGGTCAATTTCATACGAATTCCACACCACTTTGTCCAGATATGACTGGATGAAACCAGAAATATGCGGTTGTTTTGTGGCTTACTATATCCCAGATATTGCTACAGCCTCAGTGTCTGTGTTTTCTGGATATTATCAATGGACTATATTGTTTTGAATATTTTTATTAGGGAACATTTAATTTTGTGCTGGGAAACACTAATTGGTTCCACATGGAGACACCAGCTCTACACATTCGTATTTCCTAGGGATTAAGCGAGAGGAACTGCGGCAAACAAACATGATATTTCTGTTTGTACAGAGGACATTTTATGCACTTGCCTAACGAAAAGACTTTGCTTTTCTACAAAACCATTTTTACTGTGATTTTCTCAGTCCATTACATCCGAATTCCACCAAACTTTGTTTGGATATGACTGGATGAAACCAGAAATATCCGGTTGTATTTTGCCTAACTCAGTCCCAGTTATTGCTACAGCCTCTGTGTTTGTGTTTTCTGGATATTATCGATGGACTTATTGATTTGAATGTTTTTATCAGGGAACATTTAATTTTGTACCGTGGAAACACAAATTGGTACCACATGGAGACACCAGCTCTACACATTCGTATTTTCTAGGGAGAAATCTAGAGGACCTGAGGCAAACAGACATGATATTTCTGTTTGTATAAATGACATTTTATGCTCTTGCCTAACGAAAAGACTTTGCTTTTCTCCAAAATCATTTTTACTGTAATTTTCTCGGTCCATTACATACGAATTCCACAACATTTTATCTGGATATGACTGGATGAAACCAGAAATATCCGTTTTTGTTTTGGTGTGCTATATCCCAGATATTGGTACAGCCTCTGTTTTTGTGTTTTCTGGATATTATCGACGGACTTTATTGTTTTGAATGTTTTTATCAGGGAATATTTAATTTTGTACCATAGAAACACTAATTGGTTCCACATGGAGACACCAGCTCTACACATTCGTATTTCCTAGGGATTAAGCGAGAGGAACTGCGGCAAACAAACATGATATTTCTGTTTGTATAGATGACATTTTATGCACTGCCCGAAGGAAAAGACTTTGCTTTTCTCCACAACCATTTGTACTGTCATTTTCTCGGCCCATTGCATACGAATTCCACACAACTTTGTGTACATATGACTGGATGAAACCAGAAATATCCGGTTGTGTTTTGGCTAACTCAATCCCAGATATTGTTACAGCCTCTGTGTTTGTGTTTTCTGGATATTATTAATGAGTTAATGGTTTTGAAATTTTTATCAGGGAACATTTAATTTTGTACCGCCGAAACACTTATTGGTTTCACATGGAGACACCAGCTCTACACATTCATATTTTCTATGGAGAAAGCTAGAGGAACTGCGGCAAACAAACATGATATTTCTGTTTGTATAGATGGCATTTTATGCACTTGCCTAACAAAAAAAGACTTTGCTTTTCTCCAAAACCATTTTTACTGTGATTTTCTCGGTCCAAGGCATTTGAAGTCCACACCACGTTGTCCGGATATGCCTGGATGAAACCAGAAATATCCGGTTGTGTTTTGGCTAACTCCATCCCAGATATTGCTATAGCCACTGTGTTTGTGTTTTCAGGATATTATCCATGGACTTTATTGTTTTGAATGCTTTTATCAGGGAACATTTAATTTTGCACCATAGAAATACTAATGGGTTCCATAGGGAGACACCAGCTCTACATATTCGTATTTCTAGGGAGAAAGCTAGAGGAACTGAGGCAAACAAAAATGATATTTCTGTTTGTATAGATGACATCTGTTGCACCTACCTACCGAAACTACTTTGCTTTTCTCCAAAACCATTTTTACTGTGATTTTCTCGGTCCATTACATCTGAACTCCACCAACCTTTCTCTGGATATGACTGGATGAAACCAGAAATATCCAGTTGTGTTTTGGCTAACTCAATCCCAGATATTGCTACAGCCTCTGTGTTTGTGATTTCTGGATATTATCAATGGACTATATTGTTTTGAATATTTTTATTAGGGAACATTTAATTTTGTGCTGGGAAACACTAATTGGTTCCACATGGAGACACCAGCTCTACGTATTCGCATTTACTAGGGGGAAAGCTAGAGGAACTGCGGTAAACAAACATGATATTTCTGTGTGTATAGATGACATTTTATGCTCTGGCCGAAGGAAAAGTCTTTGCTTTTCACCAAAACCATTTTTACTGTGATTTTCTCGGTCAATTACATACGAATTCCACACCACTTTGTCCGGATATGACTGGATGAAACCAGAAATATGCGGTTGTTTTGTGGCTTACTATATCCCAGATATTGCTACAGCCTCAGTGTCTGTGTTTTCTGGATATTATCAATGGACTATATTGTTTTGAATATTTTTATTAGGGAACATTTAATTTTGTGCTGGGAAACACTAATTGGTTCCACATGGAGACACCAGCTCTACACATTCGTATTTCCTAGGGATTAAGCGAGAGGAACTGCGGCAAACAAACATGATATTTCTCTTTGTATCGATGACATTTTATGCACTTGCCTAACGAAAAGACTTTGCTTTTCTACAAAACCATTTTTACTGTGATTTTCTCAGTCCATTACATCCGAATTCCACCAAACTTTGTTTGGATATGACTAGATGAAACCAGAAATATCCGGATGTGATTTCGATAGCTCAATCCAAAAATATTGTGAAAGCTTCTGTGTTTGTGATTTCTGGATATTATCAATGGACTTGATGGTTTTGAATGTTTTTATCAGGGAACATTTAATTTTGTGCTGGGAAACACTAATTGGTTCCACATGGAGACACCAGCTCTATATATTCGTATTTTCTAGGGAGAAAGCTAGAGAAACTGCGGCAAACAAAGATGATATTTCTGTGTGTATAGATGACATTTTATGCACTTGCATAAAGAAAAGACTTTGCTTTTCTACAAAACCATTTTTATTGTGATTTTCTCAGTGTAAGGCATATGAACTCGAAACCACTTTGTCCGGATATGCCTGGATGAAACTAGAAATATCCGGTTGTTTTTTTTTGCTAACACAATCCAAAATATTGTGAAACCTTTGTGTTTGTTTTTTCTGCATATTATGTAAGGACTTTATTGTTTTGAGTGTTTTTATCAGGGAACATTTAATTTTGTACCGTAGAAACACTAATTGGTTCCACATGGAGACACCAGCTCTACACATTTGAATTTTCTAGGGAGAAAGCTAGAGGAACTGTGGCACACAAACATGATATTTCTGTTTGTATAGATGACATTTTGTGCACTTGCCTAATGAAAAGACTTTGCTTTTCTCCAAAACCATTTTTACTGTGATTATCTCCGTCCACTGCATACGAATTCCATACCAGTTTGTCCAGATATGACTGGAAGAAACCGGAAATATCCGGTTTAGTTTTGGCTAATTCAATCCCAAATATTGCTACAGCCTCTGTGTTTGTGTTTTCTGGATATTATCAACGGACTTTATTGTTTTGAATGTTTTTATCAGGGAACATTTAATTTTGTACCGTAGAAACACTAATTGGTACCACATGGAGACACCAGCTCTACACATTCGTATTTTCTAGGGAGAAAGCTAGGGGAACTGCAGCAAACAAACATGATATTTCTGTTTGTATAGATGAAATTTAATGCACTTCCCTAAGGAATAGAGTATATTTTCTCCACAACAAATTTACTGCGATTTTCTGGGTCCATTGCATACGAATTCCACACTACTTTGTCTGTATATGACTGAATGAAACCAGAAATATCCGGTTCTCTTTTGGCTAACTATATCCCAGATATTGCTACAGCCTCAGTGTTTGGTTATTCTGGATATTATCCACGGAATGTATTGTTTTGAATGTTTTTATCAGGGAACATTAAATTTTGTTCTGGGAATCACAAATTTGTTCCACATGGAGACACCAGCTCTACACATTCTTATTTTCTAGGGAGAAAGCTAGAGGAACTGCGACAAACAAACATGATATTTCTTTTGGTATAAATGACATTTTAAGCATGTGCCTAAATAAAAGACTTTGCTTTTCTACAAAACCATTTTTTCGGTGATTTTCTCGGTCCATTACATTGAATTCCACACCACTTTGTCCGGATATGACTGGATGAAAACAGAAACATCATATTGTGTTTTGGCTATCTATATCCCAGATATTGCTACAGCCTCAGAGATTTGTTTTTTTTTTTCTGGATATTATCTACAAACTTTATAGTTTTGAATGTTTTTATCAGGGAACATATAATTCTGTACCATAGAAACACTAATTGTCCACATGGAGACACCAGCTCTACACATTCGTATTTTCTACGGAGAAAGCTAGTGGAACTGCGGCAAAGAAACATGATATTTCTGGTTGTATTGACGACATTTTATGCACTTGCCTAAGGAATAGACTATAATTTTCCCAAAACAATTTTTATTGTGATTTTCTCCGTCCATTGCATACGAATTCCACTCTACTTTGTCTGTATTTGACTGAATGAAACCAGAAATATCCGGTTCTCTTTTGGCTAACTCAATCCCAGATATTGCTACAGCCTCTGTGTTTGTTTTTTCTGGATATTATCAACGGACTTTATTATTTTGAATGTTTTTTTCAGGGAACATTTATTTTTGTGCTTGGAGACACTAATTGGTTCCACATGGAGACACCAGCTCTACATATTCATATTTTCTAGGGAGAAACCTAGAGGAACTGCAACAAACAAAGTTGATATTTCTATTTGTATAGATGACTTTTTATGCACTTGCCTAAGCAAAAGACTTTGCTTTTATCCAAAATCATTTTTACTGTGATTCTCTCAATCCACTGCATTTGAATTCCACACAACTTTCTACGGATATGACTGGATGAAACCAGAAATACCCGGTTGTGTTTTGGGTAACTACTTCCAAATGTTGTGAAATACCCTGTGTTTGTGTTTTCTGGATATTATCAATGGACTTACGGTTTTGAAAGTTTTTATCAGGGAACACTTAATTTTGTACCGTTGAAACACTAATTGGTTCATCAAGGGGACACCAGCTCTACGCATTCGTATTTTCTAGGGAAAAAGCTAGAGGAACTGCGGCAAAAAACATGATATTTCTGTTTGTATAGATGACATTTTACACACTTGCGTAACGAAAATACGTTGCTTTTCTTCAAAACCATTTTTACTGTGATTTGCTCGGTCCATTGCATACGAATTCCACACCACATTGTCCGGATATGACTGGATGAAACCGGAAATATCCGGTTTTGTTTTGGTTAACTCAATCCCAGATACTGCTACAGCCTCTGTTTTTGTGTCTTCTGGATATTATCAACCGACTTTATTGCTTTGAATGTTTTTTATCGGGGAACATTTAATTTTGAGCTTTCATACAGTAATTGGTTCCACATAGAGACACCAGCTCTATATATTTATATTTTCTAGTGAGAAACATCAGGAAATGAGGCAAAAAAAAGATGATATTTCTGTTTGAATCGGTGACACTTTATGCACTTGCCTAAGGAAAAGACTTTGCTTTTCTCCAAAACCATTTTTACTGTGATTTGCTCGGTCCATTGCATACGAATTCCACACTAGTTTACTGAATATGACTGGATGAAACCAGAAATATCCTCTTTTGTTTTGGCTAACTCAATGCGAAATATTGCTACAGCCTCTTTGTTTATGTTTCTGGATATTATCCATGAACTTTATTGTTTTGAATGTTTTTATCAGGGAACATTTCATTTTCTACCGTTGAATCACTAATTGGTTCATCATGGGAACACCAGCTCTACACATTCGTATTTTCTATGGAGAAAGCTAGAGGAACTGCCGGAAACAAACATATTTCTGTTTGTATAGATGACATTTTATGCACTTGCATAACGAAAAGACTTTGCTTTTCTCTAAAACCATTTTTACTGTGTTTTTCTCTGTCCATTGCATATGAATTGCACACCAGTTTACCGGATATGACTGGAAGAAACCGGAAATATCTGGTTTTGTGTTGGCTTCTCAATCCCAGATATTGGTACTGCCTCTGTGTTTGTTTTTTCCGGATATTATCAACGGACTTTATTGTTTTGAATGTTTTTTATCAAGGAACATTTAATTTTTGCTTGGAAACACTAGTTGTTTCCACAAGGAGACACAAGCTCTACACATTCGTATTTTCTATGTAGAAAGCTAGAGGAACTGCGGCAAACAAACATGATGTTTCTGTTTGTATAGACGACATTTTATGCACTTGCCTAAGGAATAGACTATATTTTCCCCAAAACAATTTTTATTGTGATTTTCTCGGTCCATTGCATACGAATACCACACTACTTTTCTGTATATGACTGAATGAAACCCTAATATCCGGTTCTCTTTTGGCTACCTATATCCCAGATTTTGATACAGTCTCAGTGTTTGTTTTTTCTCGATATAATCAACGGACATTATTGTTTTGAATGTTTTTATCTGGCAATATTTAATTTTGTGCTGTGAATCACTAATTGGTTCCACATGGAGACACCAGCTCTACACATTCATATTTTCTAGGGAGAAAGCTAGAATAACTGTGGAAAACAAACACCATATTTCTCTTTGTATAAATGACATTTTATGCAGTTGCCTAACAAAAATACTTTGCTTTTCTCCAAAACCATTTTTACTGTGATTTTCTCGGTCTGTTACATACGAATTCCACACCAGTTTGTCCGGATATGACTGGATGAAACCACAAATATCCGGTTCTTTTTTGGCTAACTCAATCCCAGATAGTGGTACAGCCTCTGTGTTTGTGTTTTCTGGATATTATCGACGTGCTTTATTGATTTGAATATTTTTATCAGGGAACATTTAATTTTGTACCATAGAAACACTAATAGGATCCACATGGAGACACCAGCTCTACACATTCGTATTTTCTAGGGAGAAAGCTAGAGGAACTGCGGCAAACAAACATTATATTTCTGTTTGTATCGATGACATTTTATGCACTTGCCTAACGAAAAGACTTTGCTTTTCTCCAAAACCATTTTTACTGTGATTTTCTCGGTCCATTGCATACAAATTCCACACCAGTTTCTCTAGAAATGAGTGGAAAAAACCGGAAATGTCTGGTTTTGATTTGGCTAACTCATTCCCAGATATTGCTACAGCCTCTGAGTTTGTGTATTCCTCATATTATCCTACGGAATTTATTGTTTTGAATGTTTTTTATCACGGAATATTTTATTTTGTGCATGGAAACATTAATTGGTTCCACATGGAGACACCAGCTCTACACATTCGTATTTTTAGGGAGAAAGCTAGAGGAACTGTGGCAAACAAACATGATATTTCTGTTTGTATAGATGACATTTTAGAACTTGCCTAACGAAAAGACTTTGCTTTTCTCCAAAACCATTTTTACTGTGATTTTCTCAGTCCATTGCATATGAATTCTACACCAGTTTGTCCGGATATGAATGGATGAAAATAGAAATTCGAGTTTTGTTTTGGCTAACTCAATCTTAGATATTGCTACAGCCTCTGGGTTTTTTTTTCTGGATATTATCAATGGACTTTATTTTTCTGAATGTTTTTTATCAAGAACATTTTATTTTCAGCTTGGATACAGCAATTAGTTCCACATGGAGACAAAAGCTCTTCACATTCGTATTTTCTAGGGAGAAAGCTAGAGGAACTGTAGCGAACAAACATGATATTTCTGTTTGTATAGATGACATTTTATGCAATACCCTAACGAAAAGACTTTGCTTTTCTCCAAAACCATTTTTACTGTGATTTTCTCGGTCCATTGCATACGAATTCCACACCACTTTGTCCGGATATGACTGGATGAAACCAGAAATATCCGGTTGTGTTTTAGCTAACTCAATCCGAAATATTGTGAAAGCCTCTGTGTTTGTGTTTTCTAGATATTATCGATGGACTGTATTTTTTTGAATGTTTTTATCAGGGAACATTTAATTTTCTGCTTAGAAACACTAATTCATTCCACATGGAGACACCAGCTGTACACATTCGTATTTTCTAGGCAGAAAGCTAGAGGAACTGCGGCAAACAAACATGATATTTCTGTTTGTATCGATGACATTTTATGCACTTGCCTGACGAAAAAACTTTGCTTTTCTACAAAAACATTTTTAGTGTGATTTTCTTGGTGCATTGCATACGAATTCCACACCAGTTTTTCCGGATATGACTAGATGAAACCGGAAATATCCGGTTTTGTTTTGGCTAACTCAATACCAGATATTGCTATAGCCTCTGTGTTTGAGTTTTCCAGATATTATCAACGGACTTTATTGTTTTGGATGTTTTTTATCGGGGGGGCATTTAATTTTGAGCTTAGATTCACAAATTGGTTCCACATGGAGACACCATCTCTACATATTTGTATTTTCTAGGGAACAAGCTAGAGGAACTGCGGCAAACAAACATGATGTTTCTGTTTGTATAGATGACATTTTATGCACTTGCCTAACGAAAAGACTTTGCTTTTCTCCAAAACAATTTTTACTGCGGTTTTCTCGGTCTATTGCATACGAATTCCACACCAGTTTGTCCGGATATGACTGGAAGAAACCGGAAATATCCGGTTTTGTTTTGGCTAACTCAATACCAGATATTGCTACAGCCTCTGTGTTTGTGTATTCCTGATATTATCCACGGACGGTATTGTTTTGAATGTTTTTATCAGGGAACATTTAATTTTGTGCTTGGAATTACTGATTGCTTCCCCATGGAGACACCAGCTCTACACATTCGTATATTCTAGGGAGAAAGCTAGAGGAACTGCGGCAAACAAACATGATGTTTCTGTTTGTATAGATGACATTTTATGCACTTGCCTAACAAAAAGACTTTGATTTTCTCCAAAACCATTTTTACTGTGATTTTCTCGGCCCATTGCATACGAATTCCACACCAGTTTGTCCGGGTATGACTGGATGAAACCGGAAACATCCGGTTGTGTTTTGGCTAACTCAATCCAAAATATTGTGAAAGCCTCTGAGTTTGTGTTTTCTGGATATTATCGATGAACTGTATTGTTTTGAATGTTTTTATCAGGGAACATTTAATTTTGTACCTTTAAAACAGTGATTGGTTCATCATGGGGACACCAGCTCTACACATTTGTATTTTCTAGGGATAATGCTAGATGAACTGGGAGAAACAAACATGACATTTCTGTTTGTATAGATGACATTTTATGCACTTGCCTAAAAAAAAGACTTTGCTTTTCTCCAAAACCAATTGTACTGTGATTTTCTAGGTCCATTGCATAGGAATTCCACACCACTCTTCCGGATATGACTGGATGAAAACAGAAATATCCGATTGTTTTGGCTAACTCAATCTGAAATATTTTGAAAGCCTATGTGTTTGTGTTTTATGGATATTATCACAGGACTTTATTGTTTTGAAGGTTTTTTATTGGGGAACATTTATTTTTGTGCTTGGAAACACTAATTGTTTCTACATGGAGACACCAGCTCTACACATTCGTATTTTCTAGGGAGAAATCTAGATGAACTGCAAAAAAAAAAAAAACCATGATATTTCTGGTTGTATAGATGACATTTTATGCACTTGCCTAATGAAAAGACTTTGCTTTTCTTCTAAACCATTTTTACTCTGATTTTCTCGGTCCATTGCATATGAATTCCACACCAGTTTGTCCGGATATGACTGGATGCAACCAGAAATATCCGGTTGTGTTTTGGCTAACTCAATCCCAGATATTGCTGCAGCCTCTTTGTTTGTGTTTCCTGGATATTATCGATGGACTTTATTGTTTTGAATGTTTTATCAGGGAACATTTAATTTTGTGCTTGGAAACATTAATTGGTTCCACATCGAGACACCAGCTCAAAACATGCGTATTTTCTAGGGAGAATGCTAGAGGAACTGCGGCAAACAAACATGATATTTCTGTTTGTATCGATGACATTTTATGCACTTTCCTAACGAAAAGACTTTGATTGTCTCCAAAACCATTTTTACTGTGATTTTCTCGGTCCATTGCATACAAATTCCAAACCACTTTGTCCGGATATGACTGGATGAAACCAGAAATATCCGGTTGAGTTTTGGCTAACTGAATCCGAAATATTGTGAAAGCCTCTCTGTTAGTGTTTTCTGAATATTATTTTTGGACTTTATTGATTTGAATATTTCTATCAGGGAACATTTCATTTTGTACCATTGTAACACTGATTGGTTCATCATGGGAACACCAGCTCTACACACTTTTATTTTCTAGGGAGAAAGCTAGAGGAACTGCGGCAAACAAACATGATATTGCTGTTTGTATAGATGACATTTTATGCACTTGCCTAACGAAAAGACTTTGCTTTTCTCCAAAACCATTTCTACTGTGATTTTTTGGTCCATTGCATACGAATTCCACATCAGTTTGTCCGGATATGACTGGATGAAACCGGAAATATCCGGTTTTGATTTGGCTAACTCAATCTCAAATATGCCTACAGACTCTGTGTTTGTGTATTCCTGATATTATCCACGGAATTTATTGTTTTGAATGTTTTTTATCGGGGGACATTTAATTCTGTGCTTGGATACAGTAATTGGTTCCACATGGAGACACCAGCTCTACATGTTCGTATTTTCTAGGGAGAAAGCTAGAGGAACTGCGACAAACATGATATTTCTGTTTGCATAGATGACAGTTTATGCACTTGCCTAACGAAAAGACATTGTTTATATCCGAAACCATTTATACTGTGATTTTCTCGGTCCAAGGCATACGAATTCCAAAGGACTTTTTTCGGATATGCGTGGATGAAACCAGAAATATCCGGTTTTGTTTTGGCTAACTCATTCTGAAATATTGTGAAAGCCTCGGTGTTTGTGTTTTCTGGAAATTTCGATGGACTTTATTGTTTTGAATGTTTTTATCAGGAAACATTTAATTTTTTACCATAGAAACACTAATTGGTTCATCATGGGGACACCAGCTCTACACAGTTGTATTTTCTAGGGAGAAAGCTAGAGGAACTGCTGCAAACAAACATGATATTTCTGTTTGTATAGATGACATTTTATGCATTTGCCTAACAAAAAGACTTAGCTGTTCTCCAAAACCTTTTGTACTGTGATTTTGTTGGTCCATTGCATACGAATTCCACACCAGTTTGTCCGGATATGACTGGATGAAACCGGAAATATCCTGTTTTGTATTGGCTAACTGAATCCCAGATACTTCTACAGCCTCTGTGTTTGTGTTTCCGGATATCATCATGTACTTTATTGTTTTGAATGTTTTTATCAGTGAACATTTAATATTGTACTGTTGAAACACTTATTGGTTCATCATGGGAACACCAGCTCTACACATTCCTATTTTCTAGGGAGAATTCTAGAGGAACTGCGGCAAACAAACATGATATTACTGTTTGTATGAATGGCATTTTATGCACTTGCCTAATGAAAAGACTTTGCTTTTCTCCAAAACCATTTTTACTGTGATTTTCTCAGTCCATTGCACTCTGATAACTTACCAGTTTGTCCAGATGTGACAGGATTAAAACGGAAATATCCGGTTTTGTTTTGGCTAACTCAATCCCAGATATTGCTACAGCCTCTGTGTTTGTGTTTTCCAACTATTATCAATGAACTTTATTATTTTGAATATCTTCATCAGGGAAGATTTAATTTTGTGCTTCTAATCATTAATTTGTTCCGCATGGAGACACCAGCTCTACACATTCGTATTTTCTAGGGAGAAAGCTAGAGGAACTGCGGCAAGCAAACATGATATTTGTGTATGTGTCGATGACATTATGTGCACTTGCCTAAGGAAAAGACTTTGCTTTTCTACAAAACCTTTTTTACTGTGATTTTCTCGGACCATTGCATACGAATTCCACACCCGTTTGTCCGGATATGACTGGATGAAACCAGAAATATCCGGTTTTCTTTAGAGCTAACTTAATCCGAAATATTGTGAAAGGCTCTGTGTTTGTGTTTTCTGGATATTATCGATGGACTTTATTGTTTGAATGTTTTTATCAGGGAATATTTAATTTTGTGCTGGGAAAAACTAATTGGTTCCACATGGAGACACCAGCTCTACAAATTCTTATTTTCTATGGAGAAACCTAGAGGAACTGCGACACACAAACATGATATTTCTGTTTGAATAGATGATATTTTATGCACTTGCCTAACGAAAAGACTTTGCTTTTCTCCAAAACCATTTTTACTGTGATTTTCTCGGTCCATTGCATACGAATTGCACACCAGCTTGTCCGGATATGACTGGATGAAACCGGAAATATCCAGTTTTGTTTTGGCTAACTAAATCGCAGGTATTACTACAGCCTCTGTGTTTGTGTTTTCCGACTATTATCAATGGACTTTATTGTTTTGAATGTTTGTTATCAGGGAACATTTAATTTTTGGGCTTGGATACAGTAATTGGTTCCACATGGAGACACCAGCTCTACACATTTGTATTTTCTAGGAAGAAAGCTAGAGGAACTGCGACAATCAAACCTGATATTTCTGTTTGTATATATGACATTTTATGCACTTGCCTAACGAAAAGACTTTGCTTTTCTCCAAAACCATTTTTACTGTGAATTTCTCGGTCCAGTGCATATGAATTCCAAACCTTCTCTGGATATGACTGGATGAAACCAGAAATATCTGGTTGTGTTTTGGCTAACTCAATCCGAAATATTGTGAAAGCCTCTGTGTTTGTGTATTCTGGATATTATCGATGGACTTTATTGTTTTGAATGTTTTATCAGAGAACATTTAATTTTGTGCTTGGAAACACTAATTGTTTCCACATGAAGACACCAGCTCTACATATTCGTATTTCCTAGGCAGAAAGCTAGAGGAACTGCGGCAAACAAACATGATATTTCTGTTTGTATAGATGACATTTTATGCACTTGCTTACTGAAAATATTTTGCTTTTCTCCAAAGCATTTTTACTAATATTTTCTCGGTCCATTGCATATGAATTCCAAACCAGTTTGTGCGCATATGACTGGATGAAACCGGAAATATTGGTTATGTTTTGGCTAATTCAATCCCAGATATTGCTGCAGCCTCTGTGTTTGTGTATTCCTGATATTATCCATGGACTGTATTGTTTTGAATGCTTTTTATCATGGGCCATTTAATTTTGTGCTTGGATACACTAATTGGTTCCACATGGAGACACCTTCTCTACATATTTGTATTTTCTAGGGAGAAAGCTAGAGGAACTGCGGCAACAAACATGATATTTCTGTTTGTGTAGATGACATTTTATGCACTTGCCTAAGGAAAAGACTTGGCTTTTCTCCAAAACCTATTTTACTGTGATATTCTCAGTCCATTGCATACGAATTCCACAACAGTTTTTCCGGATGTGACTGGATGAAACTGGAAATATCCGGTTTTGTTTTGGCTAACTCAATCCCAAATATTCCTACAGTCTCTGTGTTTGTGTTTTCTGGATGTTATCAACCGACTGTATTGTTTTGAATGTTTTTTATCAGGGAACATTTAATTTTGTGCTTGGAAACACTGATTGGTTCCACATGGAGGCACCAGCTCTACATATTCGTATTTTCTAGGTAGAAAGCGGAGGAACTGCGGCAAACAAACATGATATTTCTGTTTGTATAGATGACATTTTATGCATTTGGCTAACGAAAATACGTTGCTTTTCTCCAAAACCATTTGTACTGTGATTTTCTCGGTCCCTTGTATAAAAATTCCACACCAATTTGTCCGGATATGACTGGATGAAACCCTAAATATCCGGTTTTGTATTGGCTAACTCAATCCCAGATATTGTTACAGCCTCTGTGTTTGTGTTTTGTGGATATTATCAACGGACGTCATTGTTTTAATGTTTGTTATCGGGGAAAATTAAATTTTGGGCTTGGATACAGTAATTGGTTCCACATGGAGACACCAGCTCTACATATTCGTATTTTGTAGGGAGAAAGCTAGAGTAACGGCGGCAAACAAACATGATATTTCTGTTTGTATAGATGACATTATATGCATTTTCCTAACGAAAAGACTTTGCTTTTCTCCAAAACAATTTTTACTGCGGTTTTCTCGGTCCCTTGTATGAAAATTCCACACCAGTTTTTCCGGATATGCCTGGATGAAACCGGAACTATCCGGTTTTGTATTGGCTAACTCAATCCCACATATTCCTACAGTCTCTGTGTTTGTGTTTTCTGGATGTTATCAACCGACTGTATTGTTTTGAATGTTTTTATCAGGGAACATTTAATTTTGTGCTTGGAATTACTGATTGCTTCCCCATGGAGACACCAGCTCTACACATTCGTATATTCTAGGGAGAAAGCTAGAGGAACTGCGGCAAACAAACATGATGTTTCTGTTTGTATAGATGACATTTTATGCACTTGCCTAACAAAAAGACTTTGATTTTCTCCAAAACCATTTTTACTGTGATTTTCTCGGCCCATTGCATACGAATTCCACACCAGTTTGTCCGGGTATGACTGGATGAAACCGGAAACATCCGGTTGTGTTTTGGCTAACTCAATCCAAAATATTGTGAAAGCCTCTGAGTTTGTGTTTTCTGGATATTATCGATGAACTGTATTGTTTTGAATGTTTTTATCAGGGAACATTTAATTTTGTACCTTTAAAACAGTGATTGGTTCATCATGGGGACACCAGCTCTACACATTTGTATTTTCTAGGGATAATGCTAGATGAACTGGGAGAAACAAACATGACATTTCTGTTTGTATAGATGACATTTTATGCACTTGCCTAAAAAAAAGACTTTGCTTTTCTCCAAAACCAATTGTACTGTGATTTTCTAGGTCCATTGCATAGGAATTCCACACCACTCTTCCGGATATGACTGGATGAAAACAGAAATATCCGATTGTTTTGGCTAACTCAATCTGAAATATTTTGAAAGCCTATGTGTTTGTGTTTTATGGATATTATCACAGGACTTTATTGTTTTGAAGGTTTTTTATTGGGGAACATTTATTTTTGTGCTTGGAAACACTAATTGTTTCTACATGGAGACACCAGCTCTACACATTCGTATTTTCTAGGGAGAAATCTAGATGAACTGCAAAAAAAAAAAAAACCATGATATTTCTGGTTGTATAGATGACATTTTATGCACTTGCCTAATGAAAAGACTTTGCTTTTCTTCTAAACCATTTTTACTCTGATTTTCTCGGTCCATTGCATATGAATTCCACACCAGTTTGTCCGGATATGACTGGATGCAACCAGAAATATCCGGTTGTGTTTTGGCTAACTCAATCCCAGATATTGCTGCAGCCTCTTTGTTTGTGTTTCCTGGATATTATCGATGGACTTTATTGTTTTGAATGTTTTATCAGGGAACATTTAATTTTGTGCTTGGAAACATTAATTGGTTCCACATCGAGACACCAGCTCAAAACATGCGTATTTTCTAGGGAGAATGCTAGAGGAACTGCGGCAAACAAACATGATATTTCTGTTTGTATCGATGACATTTTATGCACTTTCCTAACGAAAAGACTTTGATTGTCTCCAAAACCATTTTTACTGTGATTTTCTCGGTCCATTGCATACAAATTCCAAACCACTTTGTCCGGATATGACTGGATGAAACCAGAAATATCCGGTTGAGTTTTGGCTAACTGAATCCGAAATATTGTGAAAGCCTCTCTGTTAGTGTTTTCTGAATATTATTTTTGGACTTTATTGATTTGAATATTTCTATCAGGGAACATTTCATTTTGTACCATTGTAACACTGATTGGTTCATCATGGGAACACCAGCTCTACACACTTTTATTTTCTAGGGAGAAAGCTAGAGGAACTGCGGCAAACAAACATGATATTGCTGTTTGTATAGATGACATTTTATGCACTTGCCTAACGAAAAGACTTTGCTTTTCTCCAAAACCATTTCTACTGTGATTTTTCGGTCCATTGCATACGAATTCCACATCAGTTTGTCCGGATATGACTGGATGAAACCGGAAATATCCGGTTTTGATTTGGCTAACTCAATCTCAAATATGCCTACAGACTCTGTGTTTGTGTATTCCTGATATTATCCACGGAATTTATTGTTTTGAATGTTTTTTATCGGGGGACATTTAATTCTGTGCTTGGATACAGTAATTGGTTCCACATGGAGACACCAGCTCTACATGTTCGTATTTTCTAGGGAGAAAGCTAGAGGAACTGCGACAAACATGATATTTCTGTTTGCATAGATGACAGTTTATGCACTTGCCTAACGAAAAGACATTGTTTATATCCGAAACCATTTATACTGTGATTTTCTCGGTCCAAGGCATACGAATTCCAAAGGACTTTTTTCGGATATGCGTGGATGAAACCAGAAATATCCGGTTTTGTTTTGGCTAACTCATTCTGAAATATTGTGAAAGCCTCGGTGTTTGTGTTTTCTGGAAATTTCGATGGACTTTATTGTTTTGAATGTTTTTATCAGGAAACATTTAATTTTTTACCATAGAAACACTAATTGGTTCATCATGGGGACACCAGCTCTACACAGTTGTATTTTCTAGGGAGAAAGCTAGAGGAACTGCTGCAAACAAACATGATATTTCTGTTTGTATAGATGACATTTTATGCATTTGCCTAACAAAAAGACTTAGCTGTTCTCCAAAACCTTTTGTACTGTGATTTTGTTGGTCCATTGCATACGAATTCCACACCAGTTTGTCCGGATATGACTGGATGAAACCGGAAATATCCTGTTTTGTATTGGCTAACTGAATCCCAGATACTTCTACAGCCTCTGTGTTTGTGTTTCCGGATATCATCATGTACTTTATTGTTTTGAATGTTTTTATCAGTGAACATTTAATATTGTACTGTTGAAACACTTATTGGTTCATCATGGGAACACCAGCTCTACACATTCCTATTTTCTAGGGAGAATTCTAGAGGAACTGCGGCAAACAAACATGATATTACTGTTTGTATGAATGGCATTTTATGCACTTGCCTAATGAAAAGACTTTGCTTTTCTCCAAAACCATTTTTACTGTGATTTTCTCAGTCCATTGCACTC
This sequence comes from Lepus oiostolus, assembly GCA_036325905.1. Classification (NCBI taxonomy): domain Eukaryota; kingdom Metazoa; phylum Chordata; class Mammalia; order Lagomorpha; family Leporidae; genus Lepus; species Lepus oiostolus. The sequence continues at coordinate 1,788,932 of CM070804.1, forward strand.
TGATAACTTACCAGTTTGTCCAGATGTGACAGGATTAAAACGGAAATATCCGGTTTTGTTTTGGCTAACTCAATCCCAGATATTGCTACAGCCTCTGTGTTTGTGTTTTCCAACTATTATCAATGAACTTTATTATTTTGAATATCTTCATCAGGGAAGATTTAATTTTGTGCTTCTAATCATTAATTTGTTCCGCATGGAGACACCAGCTCTACACATTCGTATTTTCTAGGGAGAAAGCTAGAGGAACTGCGGCAAGCAAACATGATATTTGTGTATGTGTCGATGACATTATGTGCACTTGCCTAAGGAAAAGACTTTGCTTTTCTACAAAACCTTTTTTACTGTGATTTTCTCGGACCATTGCATACGAATTCCACACCCGTTTGTCCGGATATGACTGGATGAAACCAGAAATATCCGGTTTTCTTTAGAGCTAACTTAATCCGAAATATTGTGAAAGGCTCTGTGTTTGTGTTTTCTGGATATTATCGATGGACTTTATTGTTTGAATGTTTTTATCAGGGAATATTTAATTTTGTGCTGGGAAAAACTAATTGGTTCCACATGGAGACACCAGCTCTACAAATTCTTATTTTCTATGGAGAAACCTAGAGGAACTGCGACACACAAACATGATATTTCTGTTTGAATAGATGATATTTTATGCACTTGCCTAACGAAAAGACTTTGCTTTTCTCCAAAACCATTTTTACTGTGATTTTCTCGGTCCATTGCATACGAATTGCACACCAGCTTGTCCGGATATGACTGGATGAAACCGGAAATATCCAGTTTTGTTTTGGCTAACTAAATCGCAGGTATTACTACAGCCTCTGTGTTTGTGTTTTCCGACTATTATCAATGGACTTTATTGTTTTGAATGTTTGTTATCAGGGAACATTTAATTTTTGGGCTTGGATACAGTAATTGGTTCCACATGGAGACACCAGCTCTACACATTTGTATTTTCTAGGAAGAAAGCTAGAGGAACTGCGACAATCAAACCTGATATTTCTGTTTGTATATATGACATTTTATGCACTTGCCTAACGAAAAGACTTTGCTTTTCTCCAAAACCATTTTTACTGTGAATTTCTCGGTCCAGTGCATATGAATTCCAAACCTTCTCTGGATATGACTGGATGAAACCAGAAATATCTGGTTGTGTTTTGGCTAACTCAATCCGAAATATTGTGAAAGCCTCTGTGTTTGTGTATTCTGGATATTATCGATGGACTTTATTGTTTTGAATGTTTTATCAGAGAACATTTAATTTTGTGCTTGGAAACACTAATTGTTTCCACATGAAGACACCAGCTCTACATATTCGTATTTCCTAGGCAGAAAGCTAGAGGAACTGCGGCAAACAAACATGATATTTCTGTTTGTATAGATGACATTTTATGCACTTGCTTACTGAAAATATTTTGCTTTTCTCCAAAGCATTTTTACTAATATTTTCTCGGTCCATTGCATATGAATTCCAAACCAGTTTGTGCGCATATGACTGGATGAAACCGGAAATATTGGTTATGTTTTGGCTAATTCAATCCCAGATATTGCTGCAGCCTCTGTGTTTGTGTATTCCTGATATTATCCATGGACTGTATTGTTTTGAATGCTTTTTATCATGGGCCATTTAATTTTGTGCTTGGATACACTAATTGGTTCCACATGGAGACACCTTCTCTACATATTTGTATTTTCTAGGGAGAAAGCTAGAGGAACTGCGGCAACAAACATGATATTTCTGTTTGTGTAGATGACATTTTATGCACTTGCCTAAGGAAAAGACTTGGCTTTTCTCCAAAACCTATTTTACTGTGATATTCTCAGTCCATTGCATACGAATTCCACAACAGTTTTTCCGGATGTGACTGGATGAAACTGGAAATATCCGGTTTTGTTTTGGCTAACTCAATCCCAAATATTCCTACAGTCTCTGTGTTTGTGTTTTCTGGATGTTATCAACCGACTGTATTGTTTTGAATGTTTTTTATCAGGGAACATTTAATTTTGTGCTTGGAAACACTGATTGGTTCCACATGGAGGCACCAGCTCTACATATTCGTATTTTCTAGGTAGAAAGCGGAGGAACTGCGGCAAACAAACATGATATTTCTGTTTGTATAGATGACATTTTATGCATTTGGCTAACGAAAATACGTTGCTTTTCTCCAAAACCATTTGTACTGTGATTTTCTCGGTCCCTTGTATAAAAATTCCACACCAATTTGTCCGGATATGACTGGATGAAACCCTAAATATCCGGTTTTGTATTGGCTAACTCAATCCCAGATATTGTTACAGCCTCTGTGTTTGTGTTTTGTGGATATTATCAACGGACGTCATTGTTTTAATGTTTGTTATCGGGGAAAATTAAATTTTGGGCTTGGATACAGTAATTGGTTCCACATGGAGACACCAGCTCTACATATTCGTATTTTGTAGGGAGAAAGCTAGAGTAACGGCGGCAAACAAACATGATATTTCTGTTTGTATAGATGACATTATATGCATTTTCCTAACGAAAAGACTTTGCTTTTCTCCAAAAAATTTTTACTGCGGTTTTCTCGGTCCCTTGTATGAAAATTCCACACCAGTTTTTCCGGATATGCCTGGATGAAACCGGAACTATCCGGTTTTGTATTGGCTAACTCAATCCCACATATTACTACAGGCTCTGTGTTTGTGTATTCCCAATATTATCCACGGAGTTTATTGTTTTGAATGTTTTTATCATGGAACATTTATTTTTGTACCGTTGAAACACTTATTGGTTCATCATGGGAACACCAGCTCTAAACATTCCTATTTTCTAGGGAGAATTCTAGAGGAACTGCGACAAACAAACATGATATTTCTGTTTGTATGAATTATGCACTTGCCTAATGAAAAGACTTTGCTTTTCTCCAAAACCATTTTTACTGTGATTTTCTCAGTCCATTGCATTCTGATTCCTTACCAGTTTGTCCTGATGTGACAGGATTAAACCGGAAATTTCCGGATTTGTTTTGGCTAACTCAATCCCAGATATTGCTACAGCCTCTGTGTTTGTGTTTTCCGACTATTATCAACGGACTTCATTATTTTGAATGTCTTCATCACGGAACATTTAATTTTGTGCTTCTAATCATTAATTCGTTCCGCATGGAGATACCAGCTCTACACATTCGTATTTTCTAGGGAGAAAGCTAGAGGAACTGTGGCAAGCAAACATGATATTTGTGTTTGTGTCGATGACATTTTGTGCAATTGCCTAAGGAAAATACTTTGCTTTTCTAGAAAACCTTTTTTACTGTGATTTTCTCGGTCCATTGCATACGAATTCCACACCCGTTTTTCCAGATATGACTGGATGAAAGCAGAAATATCCGGTTTTCTTTTGGCTAACTCAATCCAAAATATTGTGAAAGCCTCTGTGTTTGTGTATTCTGGATATTATCGATGGGCTGTATTGTTTTGAATGTTTTATCAGGGAACATTTAATTTTGTACCGTTGAAAAACTAATTGGTTCATCATGGGGACTTCAGCTCCATACATTCATATTTTCTAGGGAGAAAGCTAGAGGAAATGCGGCAAAAAAACATGATATTTCTGTTTATATCAATGACATTTTATGCACTTGCCTAATGAAAAGACTTTGCTTTTCTCCAAAACCATTTTTACTGTGATTTTCTCGGTCGATTGCATACGAATTCCACACCACTTTGTCCGGATATGACTGGATGAAACCGGAAATATCCGGTTGTGTTTTGGCTAACGCAATCCCAGATACTGCTACAGCCTCTGTGTTTGTGTTTTCTGGATTTTATCGATGTGCTTTATTGTTTGGAATGTGTTTTCCGGACATTATCAATGGACTTTATTGTTTTGAATGTTTATATCAGGGAACATTTATTTTTTTTAAACTTTTATTTAATGAATATAAATTTCCGAAGTATAGCTTATGGGTTACAATGGCTTCCCCCCTCCCATAACTTCCCTCCCGCCCGCATCCCTCCCCTTTCCAGCTCCCTTTCCCCTTCCATTCATGTGAAGATTCATTTTCAATTCTCTTTGTATACAGAAGATCAGTTTAGTATATATTAGGTAAAGATTTCAACATTTTGCCCATATAGCAACATAAAGTGAAAAAACTACCATTGGATTACTAATTATAGCATTAAATAGCAATGTACAGCACATTAAAGACAGAGATCCTACATAATTTTTTTTCAAATTAATTAATTTTCTATGCCATTTCCAATTTAACACCAGGTTTTTTTTTTTCATTTCCAATTCTCTTTATATACAGAAGATCACTTCAGTATATAATTAGTAAAGACCTCATCAGTTTGTGCCTACACAGAAATGCAAAGTATAAAAATACTGTTTCAGTACTAGTTATAGCATCACTTGGCTTTAGACGACACATTAGGGACAGATCCCACATGGGGTGTAAGTACACAGTGACTCCTGTTGCTGATTTAACAATTTGACACTCCTGTTCATGGCGTCAGTAATCTCCCTAGGCTCTAGTCATGAGTTGCCAGGGCTATGGAAGCCTTTAGAGTTCGCTGAGTTTGATCTTATTCCGATAGGGTCATAGTCAAAGTGGAAGTTCTCTCCTCCCTTCGGAGAAGGGTACCTCCTTCTTTGATGGCCCCGTTCTTTCCACTGGGATCTCACTCCCAGAGATCATTCACTTAGGTCTTTTTTTTCCATGATATCTTGGCTTTCCATGCCTGCTATACTCTCATGGGCTCTTCCGCCAGATCCGAATGCCTTGAGGGCTGATTCTGAGGCCAGAGTGTTGTTTAGGACATCTGCCATCCTATGAGTCTGCTGTGTATCCCACTTCCCATGTTGGATCTTTCTCTCCCTTTTTGATTCTATCAGTTAGTATTAGCAGATACTTGTCTTGTTTGTGTGATCTCTTTGACTCTTAGACCTATCAGAGCTATCAATTGTGAGCTGAAATTGATCACTTGGACTAGTGCGATGGCATTGGTACATGCCATCTTGATGGGATTGTGTTGGAATCCCCTGGCACATTTCTAACTCCACCATTTGCGGCCAGTCCGATTGAGCATGTTCCAAATTGTTCATCTCCTCCCTCTCTTTTTCCACTCTTAGATTTAACAGGGATCACTTTTCAGTTAAAATTTAAACACCTAAGAATAATTGTGTGTTAATTACTGAGTTCAACCAATAGTACTAGAACAACAACAACAACAACAACAAATACTAAAAAGGATAAAGTATTACATTGTACATCTAAAGTCAGGACAGGAGCTGATCAGTTCATTGTTGCTTATAGTGTCCATTTCACTTAACAGGTTTCCCCTTTGGCGCTCAGTTGTCACCGATCAGGGAAAACAAATGATATTTTTCTCTTTGGGACTGGCTTAATTCACTCAGCATGATGTTTTCCAGATCGCTCCATCTTGTTGCAAATGACTGGGTTTCGTTGTTTCTTACTGCTGTATAGTATTCTATGGAGTCCATGTCCCATAATTTCTTTATCCAGTCTACTGTTGATGGGCATTTGGGTTGGTTCCAGGTCTTAGCTATTGTGAATTGAGCTGCAATAAACATTAATGTGCAGATGGCTTTTTTATTTGCCAAATTAATTTCCTTTGGGTAAATTCCAAGGAGTGGGATGGCTGGGTTGTATGGTAGGGTTATGTTCAGGTTTCTGAGGAATCTCCAGACAGACTTCCATAGTGGCTTAACCCGTTTGCATTCCCACCAACAGTGGGTTAGTGTCCCTTTTTCCCCACATCCTCTCCAGCATCTGTTGTTGGTAGATTTCTGAATGTGAGCCATTCTCACTGGGGTGAGATGGAACCTCATTGTGGTTTTGATTTGCATTTCTCTGATTGCTAGTGATCTTGAACATTTTTTCATGTGTCTGTTGGCCATTTGGATTTCCTCTTTCGAAAAATGTCTATTGAGGTCCTTGGCCCATCTCTTCAGTGGGTTGTTTGTTTTGTTGTTGTGGATTTTCTTGATTTCTTTGTAGATTCTGGTTATCAATCCTTTATCTGTAGTATAGTTTGCGAATATTTTTCCCCATTCTGTTGGTTGCCTCTTCACTTTCCTGACTGTTTCTTTTGAAGTACAGAAACTTCTCAATTTGATGCAATCCCAAATGTTAATTTTGGTTTTGACTGCCTGTGCTGTTGGAGTATTTTCCAGGAAGTCTTTGCCTGTGCCTATATCTTGCAGGGTTTCTCCAATGCTCTCTAATAATTTGATGGTTTTGGGTCGTAGATTTAAGTCTTTAATCCATGTTGAGTGAATTTTTGTGTAAGGTGATAGGTATGGGTCTTGCTTCAAGCTTCTGCACGTGGAAATCCAATTTTCCCAGCACCATTTATTGAATAGACTGTCCTTATTCCAGGGATTAGATTTGGATCTTTGGTCACATATAAGTTGGCTGTAGATGTTTGGATTGATTTCTGGTGTTTCTATTCTGTTCCATTGGTCTATCCATCTGCTTCTGTACCAGTACCATGCTGTTTTGATAACAACTGCCCTGTAGTATGTCCTGAAATCAGGTATTGTGATGCCTCCAGCTTTGTTTTTGTTGTACAGGATTGCTTTGGCTATTCGAGGTCTTCTGTGTCTCCATATGAATTTCAGCATCATTTTTTCCAGATCTGAGAAGAAGGTCTTCGGGATCTTGATGGGTATTGCATTGAATGTATAAATTGCTTTTGGGAGAATAGACATTTTGATGATATTGATTCTTCCAATCCATGAGCATGGAAGATTTCTCCATTTTTTGGTATCCTCTTCTATTTCTTTCTGTAAGGTTTTGTAGTTTTCATCGTAGAGATCTTTAACGTCTTTGGTTAAGTTGATTCCAAGGTATTTGATTGTTTTTGTAGCTATTGTGAATGGGATTGATTTTAGAAGTTCTTCCTCAGCCGTGGCATTGCCTGTGTATACAAAGGCTGTTGATTTTTGTGGATTGATTTTATATCCTGCTACTTTGCCAAACTCTTCGATGAGTTCCAGCAGTCTCTTAGTAGAGTTCTTTGGGTCCCCTAAATAAAGAATCATATCATCTGCAAAGAGGGATAGTTTGAGTTCGTCCTTCCCGATTTGTATCCCTTTAATTTCTTTTTCTTGCCTAATAGCTCTGGCCAAAACTTCCAGAACTGTATTGAATAGCAGTGGTGAGAGAGGGCATCCCTGTCTGGTACCAGATTTCAGTGGAAATGCTTCCAACTTTTCCCCATTCAATAGGATGTTGGCCGTGGGTTTTTCATATATTGCTTTGATTGTATTAAGGAATGTTCCTTCCATACCCAGTTTGCTTAGAGTTTTCATCATGAAAGGGTGTTGTATTTTATCAAATGCTTTCTCTGCGTCTATTGAGAGAATCATATGGTTTTTCTTCTGCAGTCTGTTAATGTAGTGTATTACGTTGATTGTTTTGCGAATGTTGAACCATCCCTGCATACCGGGGATGAATCCCACTTGGTCTGGGTGGATGATCTTTCTGATGTGTTGTTGCATTCTATTGGCCAGAATTTTATTGAGTATTTTTGCATCTATGTTCATCAGGGATATTGGTCTGTAATTCTCTTTCAATGTTGCGTCTCTTTCTGGCTTAGGAATTAAGGTGATGCTGGCTTCATAGAAAGAATTTGGGAGGATTCCCTCTTTTTCGATTGCTCTGAATAGTTTGAGAAGAATTGGAGTTAGTTCTTCTCTAAATGTCTGGTAGAACTCAGCAGTGAAACCATCTGGCCCTGGGCTTTTCTTTGTTGGGATGGCCTTTATTACTGTTTCAATTTCTGTGTCAGTTATTGGTCTGTTTAGGTTTTCTATGTCTTCCTGGCTCAATTTCGGGAGGTTGTATGTGTCCAAGAATCTGTCCATTTCTGATAGATTTTCCTGTTTTCTGACATACAACTATTTATACTAATTTTTGATTATTCTTTTTATTTCTGTGGTGTCTGTTGTTACGTTTCCCATTTCATCTCTGATCCTATTGATTTGGGTCTTTTCTCTTCTTTTTTAGGTTGGGCCAAGGGGTTTTAATTTTGTTTATTTTTTCAAAAAACCAGCTCCTCGCTTGGCTGATTTTTTGTAATGTTTTTTTGGATTCAATCCTGTTGATTTCTTCTCTGATTTTAATTATTTCTCTTCTCCTACTGGGTTTGGGTTTGGTTTGCTGCAGATTTTCTAGATCCTTGAGATGACTTGAAAGCTCATCTATTTGGTGCCTTTCCAATTTCTTGATGTAGGCACCTATTGATATAAACTTTCCTCTTAACACTGCTTTTGTTGTATCCCATAGGTTTTGGTATGTTGTGCTGTTATCCTCATTTACTTCCAGAAAATTTTTGATTTCTCTTTTAATTTCTTCTATGACCCATTGTTCATTCAGGAGCATGTTGTTCAATCTCCATGTGTTTGCACGTGCTCTAGGGATTCCTGAGTTGCCAATTTCCAATTTCATTCCTTTGTGGTCTGAGAAGCTGCATGGTATGATTCTAATTCTTTTGAATTTGCTGAGACTTGCTTTATGGCCTAGTATGTGGTCAATCCTAGAGAAGGTTCCATGTACTGCTGAGAAGAATGTAAAGTCCTTAGATGTAGGATGAAATGTTCTGTAGATATCTGTTAGATCCATTTGGGCTATAGTGTCATTTAAATCTACTGTCTCCTTGTTGATCTTCTGTTCTGTTGATCTGTCTATCTCTGAGAGTGGAGTATTGAAGTCCCCCAGTACTATTGTATTGGGGTCTAAGTCTCCCTTTAAGTCCCTTAACAAGTCTTTTAAATAAGCTGGTGCCCTGTAATTAGGTGCATATGCATTGATAATCGTTATATCTTCCTGTTGAATGGATCCCTTAATCATTATATAGTGCCCCTCTTTGTCTCTCCTAACAGTTTTTGTGGTAAAGTTTATGTTGTCTGATATTAAGATGGCTACGCCCCCTCTCTTTTCATTTCTGTTGGCGTGGTATATCTTTTTCCAGCCTTTCACTCTCAGCCTGTATGGATCATTGTTGGATAGATGGGTTTCTTGTAAGCAGCAAAAGGATGGGTTTTGTTCCTTAACCCAATCAGCCAATCGGTGTCTTTTAACTGGACAGTTCAAGCCATTAACATTCAATGTGACTATTGAGAAGGAGTAACTTTGCCCTGCCATTAGCCAAAGATACTTTCTAATATATGGTTTGAGATTCCTGTGATCTTTTGGTGTGAGGTTTCCTACCTTTACCTTCTTTCATATTGGTGACCGTGTTTCTGTGTTTCTGTATGTAACACATCTTTAAGCATCTTTTGCATGGCTGGACGAGTGGCGACAAATTCTTTCAATGTCTGTTTGCTGTGAAAGGTCTTTATTTCACCTTCATTCATAAATGAGAGCTTTGCAGGATATAATATTCTGGGCTGGCAGTTTTTCTCTCTTAGCACCTGGGCTATGTCTCGCCATTCTCTCCTAGCTTGTAGGGTTTCTGAAGAGAAGTCAGCTGTGAGTCTAATTGGAGATCCTCTGAGAGTAATGTGGTGTTTCTCTCTTGCACATTTTAGGATCTTTTCTTTGTGTTTCACTGTGGTGAGTTTGATTACGACGTGTCATGGTGAGGATCTCTTTTGGTCATGTTTATTAGGGGTTCTATGAGCTTCCTGTATTAGGATGTCTCTGTCCTTCTCCAAACCTGGGAAATTTTCTGCTAGTATCTCACTAAAAAGGCCTTCTAATCCTTTCTCTCTCTCCATGCCTTCAGGTACTCCTAGAACTTGAATGTTGGGTTTTTTAATAGTATCCTGTAGATTCCTGACAGTATTTTTTAGATTTCTGATTTCTTCTTCTTTTCTTTGATTTGATTGTTTCCTTTCCTGTTCTCTGTCTTCTAAGTCTGATATTCTCTCTTCTGCTTCGCCCATTCTGTTTTTAAGACTCTCTGTTGTGTTTGTCATTTGATCTATTGAATTCTTCATTTCATTATGATTTCTCGTCACTATCACCATTTCTTGTTCCACTAGTTGTTTCATTTCATTTTGATTCCTCCTTAATATTTCGCTTTCACGAGAGAGATTTTCTATCTTGTCCACTAAGGATTTATGTAGTTCAAGAATTTGTTTTTGAGAACTTCTTAATGTTCTTATCAATTTTTTGAGATCCGCTTCTTGCATTTCTTCAATCTCCTCATCTTCATAATCTTGAATTGGGGTGTCTTTTTCATTTGGGGGTGTCATAGTGTCTTCCTTGTTCTTGATGCCTCTGTTTTTGCGTTTGTTGTTTGGCATGTTGGAGATATTTGGTTTCTTCACTGTGGTGTTTTTTCTTGTTACACTATGGCTCTATATTAAGTGGACTGTCTGCTTTCAGTGGTGCCTTAGAGGCTTGAGATGAGTGTTGACTGAGAGCTTTATTTGGTTCCTCAGGGCTGAGGGTGTGTCAAAGATGACACTCCCAGGTTAGGTGTGGTAAATCTCTCTCTTTTGATTCAAAAGGGAAGTAATTCCGCACAGCTGAACGTAATTGGAGGTAGTTAGCAGGCAAATGATATACCCACAGGAGCCAGAGATTGGAAGCTCTTTCCCACGGACCACACAGGGAATATCTGCTGCCATCAGTGTGGGCTCCAATTCTCCTGCAATCTCTCACTGGGTTGCCAAGTTAGACGCTAATCTCCTGTTATTTCACCCCTCCCCCCCGAGTCAGGTTTTTCTGCTAGGCTCAGGGCTGGTGCAGACCTGAGGTCGCCCTGCTTATGACGTATGTCCAAAATGGCGCCTGCTCTGTCTTGCTCGCCTTTGAGAGGTGAGCGGAGAGAGAGAAACTCGTGTCCGTATGGGTCGCTTTTTTTAAATTTTTTTCCTCTCTCTCTTCTAGTTAGCCTGGTGAACTTTTCCCCACGAAGTTTCAAGCCTCGTTCCCTCTAGCCTCCTCTTTCCACTTGCCCTCTGGTCTCTCCGGGTATTGTGGTTCGGCTCACCTCACGTTCCAGCGCTGGTGCGTTGAGTCTGCTGCTGGTGTCCCGAACTTGGGCTCCCACGCTCTCCACGCAGGTACACTGTGAATCACTAGTTCCGGAAGAGTTTCCTATGCTGTTTCATCCCCTAATCTTCCTTGACCCTGCAGTATCTCCACTTATATTAACCTGTCTCTCTCTCCGGACTAATAGTGTGCTCCCTGCCTATTCCGCCATCTTGCCGCCAAACCGGGAACATTTAATTTTGTACCGTTGAAACACTTATTCGTTCATCATGGGGACACCAGCTGTACACATTCGTATTTTCTAGGGAGAATGCTAGAGGAACTGCGGCGAACAATCATGATATTTCTCTATCTATAGATGACATTTTATGCAGTTGCCTAACAAAAAGACTTTGCTTTTCTCCATAACCATTTGTACTGTGATTTTCTCGGTCCATTGCATACGAATTCCAAACAACTTTCTCTGGATACAACTGGATGAAACAAGAAATATCCGGTTTTCTTTTGGCTAACTCAATCCCAGATATTGCTACAGCCACTGTGTTTGTGTATTCCTGATATTCCCCACGGACTTTATTGTTTTGAATGTTTTTTTTTTTTCAGGGAACATTTAATTTTGTGCTTCTAATCATTTATTGGTTCCACATGGAGACACCAGCTATAAACATTCGTATTTTCTAGGGAGAAAGCTAGAGGAACTGTGACAAACAAACATGATATTTGTGTTTGTGTCGATGACATTTTATGCACTTTCCTAACGAAAAGACTTTGCCTTTCTCCAAAACAATTTTTACTGTGATTTTCTCGGTCCAATGCATACGAACTCCACACAACTTTGTCCGGATATGACTAGATGAAAACAGAATTATCCTGTTGTGTTTTGGCTAACTGATCCGAAATATTGTGAAAGCCTCTGTGTTTGTATATTCTTGACATTATCCACGAAATCCATTGTTTGAATGTTTTTTTCAGGGAACATTTAATTTTGTACCGTTGAAACACTAATTGGTTCATCATGGAGACACCAGCTCCACATATTCGTATTTTCTAGGGAGAAAGCTAGAGGAACTGTGGCAAAAAAACATGATATTTCTGTTTATATTGATGACATTTTATGCACTTGCCTAATGAAAAGACTTTGCTTTTCTCCAAAACCATTTTTACTGTGATTTTCTCGGTCCATTGCATATGAATTCCACACCAGTTTGTCTGGATATGACTGGATGAAACCGGAAATATCCGGTTGTGTTTTGGCTAACGCAATCCCAGATACTGCTATAGCCTCTGTGTTTGTGTTTTCCGGACATTATCAATGGACTTTATTGTTTTGAATATTTATATCAGGGAACATTTAATTTTGTACCGTTGAAACACTTATTGGTTCATCATGGGGACACCAGCTGTACACATTCATATTTTCTAGGGAGAATGCTAGAGGAATTTCAGTGAACAATCATGATATTTCTCTTTGTATAGATGACATTTTATGCACTTGCCTAATGAAAAGACTTTGCTTTTCTCCAAAACCATTTGTACTCTGATTTTCTCGGTCAATTGCATACTGATTCCTTACCAGTTTGTCCAGATATGACTGGATGAAACCGGAAATATCCGGTTATGTTTTGGCTAACTCAATCCCAGATATTGCTACAGCCTCTGTGTTTGTGTATTCCTGATATTCCCCACGGACTTTATTGTTTTGAATGTTTTTTTTTCAGGGAACATTTAATTTTGTGCTTCTAATCATTAATTGGTTCCGCATGGAGACAACAGCTCTACACATTTGTGTTGTCTAGGGAGAAAGCTAGAGGAAATGCGGCAAACAAACATGATATTTCTGTTGGTATACATGACATTTTATGCACTTGGCAAATGAGAAGACTTTGCTTTTCTCGAAAACAATTTGTACTCTGATTTTCTTGTTCCATTGCATAAGAATTCCACACCAATTGTCTGGATATGGTGGAAGAAACCACAAATAACCCATTATGTTTTGGCTAACTCAATCCCAACTATTGCTACAGGCTCTCTGTATGTGTTTTCTGGATATTATCAATGGACTTTATTAATTTGAATTTTTTATCATGGAACATTTAATTTTGTGCTGGGAAACACTAGTTGATTCCGGATGATGAAAGCAGCTCTACACATACGTATTTTCTAGGGAGAAAGCTAGAGGAACTGTGGCAAACAAACATGACATTTCTGTTGGTATAAATGACATTTTATGAACTTGCCTAACAAACGATTTTGCTTTTCTCTAAAACCATTTTTACTATGATTTTCTCAGTCTATTGCATACGAATTCCACACCACTTTGTCTGGATATGACTGGATGAAACCGGAAATATCCGGTTGTGTTTTGGCTAAATCAATCCCAGATATTGTTACAGCCTCTGTGTTTTGGTTTTCCGGATATTATTGATGGACTTTATTGTTTTGAATGTTTTTTTTTAATCAGGGAACATTTTCTTTTGTGCTGGGAAACACTAATTGGTTCCACATGGAGGCACCAGCTCTACACATTCGTATTTTCTAGGGAGAAACCTAGAGGAACTGCGGCAAACAAACATGATATTTCTGTTTGTATAGATGACATTTTGTGCACTTGCCTAAAGAAAAGACTTTTCTTTTCTCCAAAACCATTTTTACTGTGATTTTCTCGGTCCATTGCATATGAATTCCACACCACTTTGTTCGCATATGCCTGGATGAAAACAGAAATATCTGGTTGTGTTTTGGCTAACTCAATCCGAAATATTGTGAAAGCTTCTGTGTTTGTGTTTTCTGGATATTATGGATGGACTTTACTGTTTTAAATATTTTTATCAAGGAACAATTAATTTTGCACCATGTAAACACTAATTAGTTCCACATGGAGACACCATCTATACACATTATTATTTTCTAGGGAGAAAGCTAGAGGAACTGGCAAGCAAACATGATATTTCTGTTGGTATAGATGACATTTTATGCACTTGCCTAAAGAAAAGACGTTGTTTTTCTACGTTTTGATTTTCTCGGTCCATTGTATACGAATTCCACACCAGTTTTTCCGGATATGACTGGATGAAACCAGAAATATCCGGTTGTGTTTTGGCTAACCTAATCAGAAATATTGTGAAAGCCTCTGTGTTTGTGTTTTCTGGATATTAGCTATGGACTTTATTGTTTTGAATGTTTTTATCTGGGAACATTTAGTTTTGTACCGTAGAAACACTAATTGGTTCCACATGGAGACACCAGCTCTACACGTTCGTATTATCTAAGGAGAAAGCTAGAGTAACTCCGGCAAACAGACATGATATTTTGTTAGTTTTGATGACATTTTATGCACTTACCTAACGAAAAAACTTTGCTTTTCTCCAAAACAATTTTACTGTTATTTTCTTGGTACATTGCATACGGATTCCACACCATTTTGTCCAGATATGACTGGATGAAACCAGCAATATCAGGTTGTGTTTTGGCTAACTCAATCTGAAATATTGTGAAAGCCTCTGTGTTTGTGTTTTATGGATATTATCAATGGACTTTATTGTTTAGAAGATTTTATCAGGGAACATTTAATGTTGTACCATAGAAACACTAATTCTACAACATGGAGACACCAGCTCTACACTTTCGTATTTTCTAGGGAGAAAGCTAGAGGAACTGCGGCAAACAAACATGATATTTCTGTTTTATAGATGACATTTTATGCACTTGCCTAACAAAAAGACTTTGCTTTTCTCCAAAACCATTTTTACTCTGATTTTCTAGGTCCATTGATTACGAATTCCACACCACTTTGTCTGGATATGACTGGATGAAACCAGAACTATCCGGTTGTGTTTTGTCTAACTCAATCCCAGATATTGCTACACCCTCTGTGTTTGTGTTTTCTGGATATTATCCACGGACTTTATTGTTTTGAATGTTTTTATCAGGGAACATTTAATTTTGTGCTGGGAAACACGAATTGGTTCCACAGGGAGACACCAGCTCTACTCATTCGTATTTCTAGGGAGGAAGCTAGAGGAACTGCGACAAACAAACATGATATTTCTGTTTGTATAGATGACATTTTATGCACTTGACTAACGAAAAGACTTTCTTTTCTCCAAAACCATTTTTACTGTGATTTTCTCGGTCCGTTGCATACGAATTCTACACCACTTTGTCCGGATATGCCTGGAGGAAAACGGAAATATCCCGTTGTCTTTTGGCAAACTCAATCCCAGATATTGCTACAGACTCTGTGTTTGTGATTCCTGGACATTATCGATGGACTTTATTATTTGAATATTTTTCTCAGGGAACATTCAATTTTGTATCGTAGAAACACAAATTAATTCACCATGGAGAAACGAGCTCTACAATTTCTTATTTTCTAAGAAGAAAGCTAGAGGAACTGCGGCAAACAAACATGATATTTCTGCTTTATAGATGACATTTTATGCACTTGCCTAACAAAAAGACTTTGCTTTTCTGCAGAACAATTTTTACTCTGATTTTCTCAGTCCATTGCATACGAAGTCCACACCAGTTTGTCCGGATATGCCTGGATGAAACCAGAAATATCCGGTTGTGTTTTGGCTTACTCAATCCTAAATATTGTGAAAGCCTCTGTGTTTGTGATTCCTGGATATTATCGAAGGACTTTATTGTTTTGAATGTTTTTTCAGGGAACATTTAATTTTGTACCGAAGAAGCACTAATTAATTCACCATGGAGAAAGCAGCTCTACACATTCTTATTTTCTAGGGAGAAAGCTAGAGGAACTGCGGCAAACAAACATGATATTGCTGTTTGTATAGATGATATTTTATGCACTTGGCTAACAAAAAGTCTCTGCTTTTCTCCAAAACCATTTTTACTCTGATATTCTAGGTCTGTTGCATCCCAATTCCACACCACTTTGTCCGGATATGACTGGATGAAACCAAAAGTATCCAGTTGTGTTTTGGCTAACTCAATCTGAGATATTGTGAAAGCCTCTGCGTTTGTGTTTACTGGATATTATCGATGGACTTTATTGTTTGAAATTTTTTACCAGACAACATTTAATTTTGTACCGTAGCAACACTGATTAGTTCAACAGGGAGACACCAGCTCTACACATTCGTATATTCTAGGGAGAAAGCTAGAGGAAGTGCTGCAAACAAACATGATATTTCTGTTTGTATAGATGACATTTTATGCAATTGCCGAAAGAAAAGACTTTGCTTTTCTCCAGAACAAATTTTACTGTGATTTTCTCGGTCCATTGCATACGAATTCCACACGTCTTTTTCCAGATATGACTGGATGAAACCAGAAATATCCAGTTGTGTTTTGGCTAACTCAATCCCAGATATTGCTACAGCCTATGTGTTGGTGTTTTTCGGATATTATCAACGGACCGTATTGTTTTCATTTTTTTTTTTATCAGGGAACATTTAATTTTGTGCTGGGGAAAACTAATTGGTTGCACATGGAGACACCAGCTCTACACATTTTTATTTTCTAAGGAGAAAGCTAGAGGAACTGCAGCAAAGAAACATGATATTTTTCTTTCTATAGAAGACATTTTATGCATCTGCCTAAAGAAAAGACTTTGATTTTTCCAAACCATTCTTACTGTGATTTTCTCGGTCCATTGCAAACGAATACCACACCAATTTGTAGGTATATGACAGTATGAAACCTAAAATATTCAGTTGTGTTTTGGCTAACTCAATCCCAGATATTGCTAGAGCCTCTGTGTATGTGTTTTCCGGATATTACCAATGGACTTTATTGTATTGAATGTTTTTTTTTTCAGGGAAATTTTAATTTTGTGCTGGGAAACAATAGTTGGTTCCACTTGGAGAAACCTGCTCTACACATTCGTATATTCTAGGCAGAAAGCTAGAGGAACTGCAGCAAACAAACATGATATTTCTGTTTGTACAGATCACATTTTAAGCATTTGCCTAAGATACAAACTTGCTTTACAGCAAAACAATTATTACTGTGATCTTCTCAGTCCATTGCATACGAATTCCACACCACTTTGTCCGGATATGACTGGATGAAACCAGAAATATCTACTTGTGTTTTGGCTAATTCAATCCCAGATATTGCTACCGCCTCTGTGTTTGATTTTTCTGGATATGATAAACGGGGTTTATTGTTTTGAATTTTTTATCAGGGAACATTAAATTTTGTACTGGGACACACTAATGGGTTCCCCAGGGAGACTCCAGCTCTACACATTTGTCTTTTCACGGGAGAAAGCTAGAGGAACTGCGGCAAACAAACATGATATTTTTGTTTGTATACATAACATTTAATGCACTTTCCTAACGAAAAGATTTTGCTTTTCTCCAAAACCATTTTTACTGTGATTTTCTCGGTCCATTGTATACAAATTCCACACAACTTTGTCTGGATATGACTGGATGAAACCAGAAGTATCCGGTTGTGTTTTGGCTAACACAATCCCAGATATTGCTACAGCATCTGTGTTTGTGTTTTCTGGATTTTATCGATGTGCTTTATTGTTTTGAATGTTTTTATCAGGGAACATTTAATTTTGTACCGTAGAAACACAAATTGGTTCCACATGGAGACACCAGCTCTACATATTCATATTTTCTAGGGAGAAAGCTAGAGGAATTGCGGCAAACAAACATGATATTTCTGTTTGTATCGATGACATTTTATGCACTTTCCTAACGAAAAGACTTTGCTTTTCCTCAAAACCATTTTTACTGTGATTTTTCTCAGTCCATTGCATAAGACTTCCACACCAGTTTGTCCGGATATGACTGGATGAATCCAGAAATATCCGGTTATGTTTTAGCTAACTCGTTCTGAAATATTGCTAGTAGCTCTGTGTTTCTGTTTTCTGGATATTATCGATGGACTATATTGTTTTGAATTTTTTATCAGGAAACATTTAATTTTGTACCATAGATACACTAATTGGTTTCACATGGATACACCAGCTGTACATATTCATATTTTCTAGGGAGAAACCTAGAGGCACTGCGGCAAACAAACATGATATTTCTGTTTGTATAGATGATATTTTATGCATTGCCTAAGAGAAATACTTGCTTTCCTCCAAAACCATTTTTACTGTGATTTTCTCGGTCCATTGCATACGAAGTCCACACCAGTTTGTCCGGATATCACTGGATGAAACCAGAGATATCCGGTTGTGTTTTGGCTAACTCAATCCTAAATATTGTGAAATCCTCTGTGTTTGTGTTTTCTGGATATTATCGGTGGACTTTATTGTTTTGAATGTTTTGATCAGGGAACATTTAATTTTGTACTGTAGGAACACTAATTGGTTCCACATGGAGACCCAATCTCAACACATTCGTATTTTCTAGGGAGAAAGCTAGAGGGACTGCGGCAAACAAACATGATATTTCTGTTTCTATAGCTGATATTTAATGCACTTTCCTAATGAAAAGACTTTGCTTTTCTCCAAAACCATTTTTACTCTTATGTTCTCAGACTACATCATCCGAATTCCACACCACTTCGTATGGATATGACTGGATGAAACCAGAAATATCCGTTTTTTTTTTTTAGCTAACTCTATCCCAGATATTGCTACAGCCTCTGTGATTGTGTTTTCCGGATATTATCAGTGCACTTTATGATTCTGAATTTTTTTATCAGTAAACATTTAATTTTATACCATTGAAACACTAATTGGTTCAACATGGAGAAAACAGCTCTACACATGTTCGTATATTCTAGGAAGAAATCAAGGGGAACTGAGGCAAACAAACATGATATTTCTGTTTGTATAGATGATATTTTATGCACTTGCCTAACGAAAAAACTCTGCTTTTCTCCAAAACCATTTTTTTCTCTGATTTTCTAGGTCTGTTGATTACAAATTCCACACCACTTTGTCTGGAAATGACTGGATGAAACCAGAAATATCCGGTTGTGTCTTGTCTAACTCAATCCCAGATATTGCTACAGCCTCTGTGTTTGTGATTTCTGGATATTATCAATGGATTTTATTGTTTTGAATGTTTTTATTAGGGAACATTTAATTTTGTGCTGGGAAACACTAATTGATTCCACAGGGAGACACCAGTTCTACACATTCATATTTTCTAGGGAGAAAGCTACAGGAACTGCGGCAAACAAACATGATATTTCTGTTTGTATAGATGACATTTTATGCACTTGCCTAACGAAAACATTTTCTTTTCTCCAAAAGCATCTTTACTGTGATTTTCTCGGTCTATTGTATACGAATTCCATCTCACATTGTCCGGATATGACTGGATGAAAGCAGAAATATCCAGTTGTGTTTTGGCTAACTCAATCCCAGATATTGCTACAGCCTCTGTGTTTGTGTTTTCTGGATATTATCGACGGACTTTATGGTTTTGAATGTTTTTCATCAGTGAACATTTAATTTTGTGCTGGGAAACACTAATTGCTTCCACATGGAGACACCAGCTCTACATATTCGTATTTTCTAAGGAGAAAGCTAGAGGAACTGTGGCAAACAAACATGATATTTCTGTCTGTATAGATGACATTTTATGCACTTGCCTAAAGAAAAGACTTTGCTTTTCTCCAAAAAAATTTTTACTGTGATTTTCTCTGTCCATTACATACGAATTCCACACCACATTGTCCGCATACGACTGGATGAAAGCAGAAATATCCAGTTGTGTTTTGGCTAACTCAATCCCAGATATTGCTACAGCCTCTGTGTTTATGTTTTCTGGATATTATCGATGGACTTAATTGTTTTGAATGTTTTTATCAGGGAACATTTAATTTTGTACCATAGAAACAATAATTGGTTCCACATGGAGAAACTAGCTCTACACATTCGTATTTTCTAGGGAGAAACCTAGAGGAACTGTGACAAACAAACATGATATTTCTGTTTGTATAGATGACATTTTATACACTTGCCTAACGAAAAGACTTTGCTTTTCTCCAAAACCATTTTTACTGTGATTTTCTCTGTCCATTGCATACGAATTCCACACCACTTTGTCCAGATATGACTGGATGAAACCAGAAATATCCGGTTGTGTTTTGGCTAACTCCATCCCAGATATTGCTACAGCCCCTGTGTTTGTGTTTTCCGGATATTATCAATGCACTTTATGGTTTGGAATATTTTTTATCAGGGAACATTTAATATTGTGCTGGGAAACAGTAATTGGTTCCACATGGAGACACCAGCTCTACACATTCGTATTTTCTAGGGAGAAAGCTAGAAGTACTGTGGCGAACAAAAATGATATTTCTGTTTGTACTATGACATTTTATGCATTTGCCTAATGAAAAGACTTTGCTTTTCCTCAAAATCATTTTTACTGTGATTTTCTCGGTCCATTGCATACAAATTCCACACCAGTTTGTCCGGATATGCCTGGATGAAACCAGAAATATCCGGTTGTGTTTTTGCTAACAAAATCCAGATATTGCTGGAACCTCTGTGTTTCTGTTTTCTGGATATTATCGATGGACTATATGGTTTTGAATTTTTTATCAGGGAAAATTAATTTTGTACCATAGAAACAAGAACTGGTTCCACATGGAGATACCAGCTATACATATTCATATTTTCTAGGGAGAAACCTAGAGGCACTGTGGCAAACAAACATGATATTTCTGTTTGTATAGATGATATTTTATGCATTTGCCTAAGAGAAATTCTTGCTTTCCTCCAAAAATATTTTTACTGTGATTTTCTCGGTCCATTGCTTACGAAGTCCACACCAGTTTGTCCGGATTTCACTGGATGAAATCAGAAATATCCGGTTGTGTTTTGGCTAACGCAATCCCAGATATTGTGAAAGCCTCTGTGTTTGTGTTTTCTGGATATTATCGATGGACTTTATTGTTTTGAATGTTTTGATCAGGGAACATTTAATTTTGTACTGTAGGAACATTAATTGGTTCCACATGGAGACCCAATCTCTACACATTCCTATTTTCTAGGGAGAAAGCTAGAGGAACTGCGGAAAACAAACATGATATTTCTGTTTCTATGGATGACATTTTATGCACTTGCCAAACGAAAATACTTTGTTTTTCCCCAAAACCATTTGTACTGTGACTTTCTAGGTCCATTGCATGCGAATTCCACACCAGTTTGTCCGCATATGACTGGATGAAACCAGAGAAAGCCAGTTGTGTTTTGGCTAACTCAATCCCAGATATTGCTGCAGCCTCTGTGTTTGTGATTTCTGGATATTATCCATGGACTTTATTGTTTTGAATGTTTTTATCAGCAAACATTTCATTTTGTACCATTGAAACACTAATTGGTCCATCAAGGGAACACCAGCTCTACACATTCGTATTTTCTAGGGAGAAAGCAGGAGGAACTGCGGCAAACAAACATGATATTTCTGTTTGTATAGATGACATTTTATGCGATGGCTGAAGGAAAAGACTTTGCTTTTCTCCAACACCTTTCCTTTTTTACAGTGATTTTCTCGGTCCATTGCATACAAAATCCACCGCAGTTTGCCCGGATATGACTGGATGAAATCAGAAAAAGCCAGTTTTGTTTTGGCTAACTCAATCCCAGATATTGCTACAGCAACTGTGTTTTTGTTTTCCGGATATTATCCACAGACTTTATTGTTTTGAATGTTTTTTTATCAGGGAATATTTAATAACGTGTTGGGAAACAATATTTGGTTCCACATGGAGACACCAGCTCTACACATTTGTTTCCTCTAAGGAGAAAGCAAGAGGAACTGTGGCAAACATGACATTTCTGTATTTATAGATGACATTTTATGCACTTGCCTAAGGAAAATACTATGCTTTTCTCCAAATCCATTTTTACTGTGATTTTCTCGATCCATTGCATATGAATTCCACACATCTTTTTCCGGATATGACTGGATGAAACCTCAAATATCTGGTTGTGTTTTGGCTAACTCAATCCCAGATATTACCACAGGCTCTGTGTTCCTCTTTTCCGGATATTATCAACAGGCTTTATGGATTTGAATGTTTTCTATCAGGGAACATTTAATTTTGTGCTTGAAACACTAACTGGTTCCACATGGAGACACTAGCTCTACACATTCATATTTTCCAGGGAGAAACCTAGAGGAACTGAGGCAAACAAACATTATATTTCTGTTTGTGTAGATGACATTTTATGCACTTGCCTAACGAAAAGACTTTGCTTTTCTCCAGAACCATTTTTACTGTGATTTTCTCGGTCCATTGCATACGAATTCCACACCACTTTGTCCGGATATGTGTGGATGAAACAAAACTATCAAGTTGTGTTTTTGCTAACTCTTTACGAAATATTGTGAAAGACTCTGTGTTTGTGATTTCTGGATATTATCGATGGACTTTATTGTTTTGAATGTTTTTATCAGGGAACATTTAATTTTGTACATGGAAACTCTAACTGGTTCATCAAGGGGACACCAGCTCTACACATTCGTATTTTCTAGGGAGAAAGCTAGAAGAACTGCGGCAAACAAACATGATATTTCTGTTTCTATACATGACTTCTTATGCACTTGCCTAACGAAAAGATTTTGCTTTTCTCCAAAACCATATTTACTGTGATTTTCTCGGTCTATTGCATAGGAATTCCACACTACTTTGTCCGGATATGACTGGATGAAACCAGAAATATCCGGTTGTGTTTTGGCTAACTCAATCCGAAATATTGTTCCAGCCTCTGTGTTTGTGATTTCTGGATATTATCGACCGACTTTATTGTTTTGAATGTTTTTGTCAGGGAATATTTAATTTTGTACCGTAGATACACTAATTGGTTCCACATGGAGACACCAGCTCTACACATTCGTATTTTCTAGGGAGAAAGCTAGAGGACCTGAGGCAAACAAACATGATATTTCTGTTCGTATAGATGACATTTTATGCACTTGCCTAAGGAAAATACTATGCTTTTCTCCAAATCCATTTTTACTGTGATTTTCTCGATCCATTGCATATGAATTCCACACATCTTTTTCCAGATATGACTGGATGAAACCTCAAATATCCGGTTGTGTTTTGGCTAACTCAATCCCAGATATTGCCACATGCTCTGTGTTCCTCTTTTCCGGATATTATCAACAGGCTTTATGGATTTGAATGTTTTCTATCAGGGAACATTTAATTTTGTGCTTGAAACACTAACTGGTTCCACATGGAGACACTAGCTCTACACATTCATATTTTCCAGGGAGAAACCTAGAGGAACTGTGGCAAACAAACATTATATTTCTGTTTGTGTAGATGACATTTTATGCACTTGCCTAACAAAAATACTTTGCTTTTCTCCAGAACCATTTTTACTGTGATTTTCTCGGACCATTGCATACGATTTCCACACCACTTTGTCCAGATATGCGTGGATGAAACAAAACTATCAAGTTGTGTTTTTGCTAACTCTTTACGAAATATTGTGAAAGACTCTGTGTTTGTGATTTCTGGATATTATCGATGGACTTTATTGTTTTGAAAGTTTTTATCAGGGAACATTTAATTTTGTACATGGAAACTCTAATTGGTTCATCAAGGGGACACCAGCTCTACACATTCGTATTTTCTAGGGAGAAAGCTAGAAGAACTGCGGCAAACAAACATGATATTTCTGTTTCTACACATGACTTCTTATGCACTTGCCTAACGAAAAGATTTTGCTTTTCTCCAAAACCATATTTACTGTGATTTTCTCGGTCTATTGCATAGGAATTCCACACTACTTTGTCCGGATATGACTGGATGAAACCAGAAATATCCGGTTGTGTTTTGGCTAACTCAATCCGAAATATTGTTCCAGCCTCTGTGTTTGTGATTTCTGGATATTATCGACCGACTTTATTGTTTTGAATGTTTTTGTCAGGGAATATTTAATTTTGTACCGTAGATACACTAATTGGTTCCACATGGAGACACCAGCTCTACACATTCGTATTTTCTAGGGAGAAAGCTAGAGGACCTGAGGCAAACAAACATGATATTTCTGTTCGTATAGATGACATTTTATGCACTTGCCTAAGGAAAATACTATGCTTTTCTCCAAATCCATTTTTACTGTGATTTTCTCGATCCATTGCATATGAATTCCACACATCTTTTTCCAGATATGACTGGATGAAACCTCAAATATCCGGTTGTGTTTTGGCTAACTCAATCCCAGATATTGCCACATGCTCTGTGTTCCTCTTTTCCGGATATTATCAACAGGCTTTATGGATTTGAATGTTTTCTATCAGGGAACATTTAATTTTGTGCTTGAAACACTAACTGGTTCCACATGGAGACACTAGCTCTACACATTCATATTTTCCAGGGAGAAACCTAGAGGAACTGTGGCAAACAAACATTATATTTCTGTTTGTGTAGATGACATTTTATGCACTTGCCTAACAAAAATACTTTGCTTTTCTCCAGAACCATTTTTACTGTGATTTTCTCGGACCATTGCATACGATTTCCACACCACTTTGTCCAGATATGCGTGGATGAAACAAAACTATCAAGTTGTGTTTTTGCTAACTCTTTACGAAATATTGTGAAAGACTCTGTGTTTGTGATTTCTGGATATTATCGATGGACTTTATTGTTTTGAAAGTTTTTATCAGGGAACATTTAATTTTGTACATGGAAACTCTAATTGGTTCATCAAGGGGACACCAGCTCTACACATTCGTATTTTCTAGGGAGAAAGCTAGAAGAATTGCGGCAAACAAACATGATATTTCTGTTTCTACACATGACTTCTTATGCACTTGCCTAACGAAAAGATTTTGCTTTTCTCCAAAACCATATTTACTGTGATTTTCTCGGTCTATTGCATATGAATTCCACACCACTTTGCCCGGATATGACTGGATGAAACCAGAAATATCGGGTTATCATTTGGCTAACTCAATCCGAAATATTGTGAAAGCTTCTGTGTTTGTGATTTCTGGATATAATTGACCGACTTTATTGTTTTGAATGTTTTTGTCAGGGAATATTTAATTTTGTACCGTAGATACACTAATTGGTTCCACATGGGGACACCAGCTCTACACATTCGTATTTTCTAGGGAGAAAGCTAGAGGACCTGAGGCAAACAAACATGATATTTCTGGTTGTATAGAGGACATTTTATGCACTTGCCTAAGGAATAGACTATATTTTCCACAAAACAATTTTTATTGTATTTTTCTCGGTCCATTGCATATGAATTCCACAATTCTTTGTGTGTATATGACTGAATGAAACCAGAAATATCGGTTCTCTTTTGGCTAACTATATCCCAGATATTGCTACAGCCTCTGTGTTTGTGTTTTAAGGATATTATCGATGGACTTTATTGTTTTGAATGCTTTTATCAGGGAACATTTAATTTTGTACCGTAGAAACACTAATTGGTTCCACATGGAGACACCAGCTCTACACATTCGTATTTCCTAGGGAGAAACTAGAGGAACTGAGGCAAACAAACACGATATTTCTCTTTGTATACATGACATTTTATGCACTTGCCTAACAAAAAGACTTTGCTGTTCTCCAAAACCCTTTTTACTGTGATTTTCTAGGTCTATTGCACACGAATTCCACACCACTTTGTCCAGGTATGACTGGATGAAACCAGAAATATCCGGTTGTGTTTTGGCTAACTCAATCCCAGATATTGCTACAGCCTCTGTGTTTGTGTTTTCTGGATTTTATCGATGTGCTTTATTGTTTTGAATGTTTTTATCAGGAAACATTTAATTCTGTACCGTAAAAACAATAATTAGTTCAACAGGGAGTCTCCAGTCTACAGATTCGTATTTTCTAGGGAGAAAGCTAGAGGAACTGCGGCAAACAAACATGATATTTCTGTTTGTATAGATGACATTTTATGCACTGCCCGAAGGAAAAGTCTTTGCTTTTCTCCAAAACCATTTTTACTATGATATTCTCGGTCCATTACATACGAATTCCACCGCACTTTGTCCGGATATGACTGGATGAAAACTGAAATATCCGGTGGTGTTATGGCTTACTATATCCCAGATAATGCTACAGCATGAGTGTCTGAGCTTTCTGGATATTATCAATGGACTTTAATATTTTGAATATTTTTAGCAGTGAACATTTAATTTTGTGCTGGGAAACACTACTTAGTTGCACGTGGAGACACCAGCTCTACACATTCGTATTTTCTAGGGAGAAAGCTAGAGGAACTCGCGCAAACAAACATGATATTTCTGTTTGTATAGATGACATTTTATACACCTACCTACTGAAAAGACTTTGCTTTTCTCCAAAACCATTTTTACTGTGATTTTCTCGTTCCATTACATCCGAATTCCACCAAACTTTGTGTGGATATGACTGGATGAAACCAGAAATATGCGGTTTTGTTTTGGCTAACTAAATCCGATATATTGCTACAGCCTCTGTGTTTGTGATTTCTGGATATTATCGATGGACTTTATGGTTTTGAATGTTTTTTATCAGGGAACATTTTTTTTTGTGCTGGGAAACACTAATTGGTTCCACATGGAGACACCAGCTCTACATATTCGTATTTTCTAAGGAGAAAGCTAGAAGAACTGTGGCAAACAAACATGATATTTCTGTTTGTATAGATGACATTTTATGCACTGGCCGAAGGAAAAGTCTTTGCTTTTCTCCAAAACCATTTTTACTGTGATTTTCTCCTTCCATTACATACGAATTTTACACCACTTTGTCCGGATATGACTGGATGAAAGCAGAAATATCTGGTTGTGTTGTGGCTTACTATATCCCAGATATTGCTACAGACTCAGTGTCTGAGTTTTCTGGATATTATCCATGGATTTTATTGTTTTTAATGTTTTTATCAGTGAATATTTAATTTTGTGCTGGGAAACACTAATTGGTTCCACATGGAGACACCAGCTGTACACATTCGTATTTTCTAGGGAGAAAGCTAGAGGAACTGCGGCAAACAAATATGATATTTCTGTTTGTATAGATGACATTTTATCCACTTGCCTAACGAAAAGACTTTGCTTTTCTCCAAACCCCTTTTTACTCTGATTTTCTGGTTCCATTGCATACGAATTCCAACCCATTTTGTGCAGATATGACTGGATCAAACAAGAAATATCCGGTTGAGTGTTTGCTAACTCCATCCCAGATATTGCTACATCCTCTGTGTTTGTGTTTATTCGATATTATGAATGTGCTTTATAGTTTTGAATATTTTTATCAGGGAACATTTAATTTTGTACTGTAGATACATTAATTGGTTCCACATGGAGACACCAGCTCTACACATTCGTATTTTCTAGGGAGAAAGCTAGAGGAACTGAGGCAAACAAACATGATATTAATAGTTGTATAGACGACATTTTATGCACTTGCCTAAGGAATAGACTATATTTTCCCCAAAACAATTTTTATTGTGTTTTTCGTGGTCCGTTGCATACGAATTCCACACCCATTTGTCCGGATATGACTGGATGAAATAAGAAATATCTGGTTGTTTTTTGGCTTACTCAATACCAGATATTGCTACAGCTTCTGTGTTTGTGTTTTCCAGATGTTATCGATGGACTTTATTGTTTTGAATGGTTTTTTTTGTTGGGGAACGTTTTATTTTGAGCTTGGATACCGTAATTTTTCCACATGGAGACACCAGCTCTACATATTTGTATTCTCTAGGTAGAAAGCTAGAGGAACTGCAACAAATAAAATGATATTTCTGTTTGTATAGATGGCATTTTATGCACTTCCCTAACAAAAATACTTTGCTTTTCTCCAAAACCATTTTTCCTGTTTTTCTCGGTCCGTTGCATACAAATTCCACACCAGTTTGTCCGGATATGACTGGATGAAACCGGAAATATCCAGTTGTGTTTTGGCTAACTCAATTCCAGATATTGCTACAGACTCTGTGTTTGTGTTTTCTGGATATTATCGATGGACTTTATTGTTTTGAATGTTTTAGTCAGGGAACATTTAATTCCGTACCATTGATACACTAATTGGCTCACATGGGAACACCAGCTCTACACATTCGTATATTCTAGGGAGAAAGCTAGAGGAACTGTGACAAACAAACACGAAATTTCTGTTTATATAGATGACATTAAATGCACTTGCCTAACGAAAAGACTTTGCTTTTCTCCAAAACCATTTTTACTGTGATTTTCTTGGTCCATTGCATACTAATTCCACACCACTTTGTCCGGATATGACTGGATGAAACCAGAAATATCCGGTTGTGTTTTGGCTATCTCAATCAGAAATATTGCTACAGCCTCTGTGTTTGTGTTTTCTGGATATTATCGATGGACTTTATTGTTTTGAATGTTTTTATCAGGAAACATTTCATTTTCTACTGTAGAAACACTAATCAGTTCCACATGGAGACACCAGCTCTACACATTCGTATTTTCTAGGGACAAAGCTAGAAGAACTACGGCAAACAAACATGATATTTCTGTTTGTATAGATGACATTTTATGCGCTTGCCTAATGAAAAGACTCGCTTTTCTCCAAAACCTTATGTACTGTGATTTTCTCGTTCCACTGCATACGAATTCCACACCAGTTGGTCAGGATATTACTGGATGAAACCAGAAATATCCAGTTGTGTTTGGCTAACTCAATGAGAAATATTGTAAAAGACTCTGTGTTTGTGTTTTCTGGGTATTATCGATGGACTTTATTGCTCTGAATGTTTTTATCAGGGAACATTTCATTTTGTACCTTAGAAAGACTAATTGGTTCATCATGGGGACACCAGCTCCACATATTCTTATATTCTATCGAGAAAGCTAGAGGAACTGTGGCAAAAAAAACATGATATTTCTGTTTGTATAGATGATATTTTATGCACTTGCTGAACGAAACGACTTTGCTTTACTCCAAAACCTTTTTTATTGTGATTTTCTTGGTCCATTGCATACGTATTCCACACCAGTTTGTGCGGATTTGACTGGATGAAATCAGAAATATCCAGTTGTGTTTTGGCTAACTCAATCCCAGATATTGCTACAGCCTCTGTGTTTGTGTATTCCTGATAATATCCCTGGACTTTATTGTTTTGAATGTTTTTTATCAGGGAACATTTAATTTTGCTTGGAATCACTAATTGGTTTCACAAGGAGACAAGCTCTACACATTCGTATTTTCTATGGAGAAAGCTAGAGGAACGGCGAAAAACAAACATGATATTTCTGTTTGTATAGATGACATTTTATGCACCTGCCTACTGAAACGACTTTGCTTTTCTCCAAAACCAATTTTACTGTGATTTTCTAGGTCCATTACATCGGAATTCCACCAAACTTTGCCTGGATATAACTGGATGAAACCAGAAATATCCGGTTTTGTTTTTGCTAACTACATCCCAGATATTGCTACAGCCTCTGTGTTTGTGTTTTCTGGATATTATCGTTGGACTTTATTGTTTTGAATGTTTTTATCAGGGAACATTTAATTTTGTACCGTTGAAACACTAATTGGTTCCACATGGAGAAACCAATTCCACACATTCGTATTTACTAGGGAGAAAGCTAGAGGAACTGTGGCAAACAACCATGATATTTCTGTTTGTATAGATGACATTTTATGCACTTGCCTAACAAAAAGACTTTGCTTTCCTCCAAAACCATTTTTAATGTGATTTTCTCGGTCGATTGCATACGAATTCCACACCAGTTTGTCCAGATATGACTGGATGATACCAGAAATTTCCGATTGTGTTTTGGCTAACACAATCCCAGAAATTCCTACAGCCTCTGTGTTTGTGTTTTATGGATATTATCGATGGACTTTATTGTTTTGAATGTTTTAGTCAGGGAACATTTAATTTTGTACCATTGATACACTAATTGCTTCATCATGGGAACACCAGCTCTACACATTCGTATTTTCTAGGGAGAAAGCTAGAGGAACTCTGGCACACAAACATGATATTTCTGTTTGTATAGATGACATTTTATGCACTTGCCTAACGAAAAGACTTCGCTTTTCTCAAAAACCATTTTTCCTGTGATTTTCTCGGTCCATTGCATACGAATTCCACACCAGTTTGTCTGGATATGACTGGATGAAACCAATGATATCCGGTTGTGTTTTGGCTAACTCAATCCCAGATATTGCTACAGACACTGTTTTTTTGTATTCCTGATATTATCCACGGACTTTATTGTTTTCAAATGTTTTTTATCTGGGAACATTTAATTTTGAGCTTAGATACACTAATTGGTTCCACATGAAACACCAGCTCTACACATTCGGATTTTCTGGGGAGAAAGCCAGAGGAACTGCGGCAAACACACATGATATTTCTGTTTGCATTGATGACATTTTAAGCACTTGCCTAACGAAAAGACTTTGCTTTCCCCAAAACCATTTTTACTGTGATTTTCTCGTTCCATTGCATACGAATTCCAAACTGCTTGTTCCGGATATGACTGGATGAAACCAGAAATATCCGGTTGTTTTGGCTAACTCAATGCGGAATATTGTGAAAGTCTCTGTGTTTGTGTTTTGTGGATATTATCGATGGACTTTATTGTTTTGAATGTTTTTTTATCAGGGAATATTTAATTTTGTACCATAGAAACACTAATTGGTTCATCAGAGGGACACCAGCTCTACACATTCATATTTTCTAGGGGGAAATCTAGAGGAACTGCTACAAACAAGCTTGATATTTCTGTTTGTATAGATGACATTTTATGCACTTGCCTAACGAAAAGTCTTTGATTTTCTCCAAAACCATTTGTACTGTGATTTTCTCAGACCACTGCATACGAATTCCACACCCGTTTGTCCAGATATGACTGGATGAAACCGGAAATATCCGGTTGTGTTTTGGCTAACTCAATCCCAGATATTGCTACAACAACTGTGTTTTTTTTTTTTTTGGATATTATCGATGGACTTTTTTGTTCTGAATGTTTTTTATCAGGGAATATTTAATTTTGTGCTTGGAATCACTGATTGGTTCCACATGGAGACACCAGCGCTACACATTCATATTTTTTTAGGGAGAAAGCCAGAGGAACAGCGACAAACAAACATGATATTTCTGTTTGTATAGATGACATTTTATGCAATTGCCTAATGAAAAGACTTTGCTTTACTCCAAAAACATTTGTACTGTGATTTTCTCGGAACATTGCATACGAATTCCACACCAGTTTGTCCGGATATGACTGGACAAAACAGGAAATATCTGGTTATGTTTTGACTAACTCAATCCCAGATATTGCCAGAGCCTCTGTGTTTGTGTTTTCTGGATATTATCAACAGACTTTATTGTTTTGAATGTTTCTTATTGGGGAACATTTAATTTTGGGCTTGGACACAGTAATTGGTTCCACATGGAGACACCAGCTCTACATATTCGTATTTTGTAGGGAGAAACCTAGAGGAACTGCGGCAAACAAACATGATATTTCTGTTTGTATAGATGACATTTTATTCACTTGCCTAGTGATAAGACTTTGCTTTTCTCCAAAACCACTTTTACTGTGATTTTCTTGGTCCAGTGCATTCGAATTCCAGAGCAGTTTGTACAGATATGACTGGATGAAACCAGAAATATCTGGTTTTGTTTTGGCTAACTCAATCACAGATTGAGCTACAGCCTCTGTGTCTGTGTATTCCTGATATTACACACGGACTTTATGGTTTTGAATGTTTTTTATCAGGAAACATTTAATTTTGTGCATGGAATCACTGATTGGTTGCACATGGAGACACCAGCTCTACAAATTCGTATTTTCTAGGGAGAAAGCTAGAGGAACTGCGAAAAACAAACATGATATTTCTGTTTGTATAGATGACATTTCATGCACTTGCCTAACGAAAAGACTTTGCTTTTCTCCAAAACCATTTTTACTCTGTTTTCCTCAGTCCAATATATATGAATTCCACACCAGTTTGTCCAGATATGACTGGATGAAAACAGAAATATCCGGTTGTGTTTTGGGTAACTCAATCAGAAATATTTTGAAAGCCTCTGTGTTTGTGTTTTCTGGATATCATCGATGGACTGTATTTTTTTGAATGTTTTTATCAGGGAACATTCAGTTTTGTATCATAGAAACACTAATTGGTTCATCATGGGGACACCAGCTCTACACATTCATATTTTCTAAGGAGAAAGCTAGAGGAACTGCGACAAAAAAACATGATATTTCTGTTTGTATAGATGACATTTTATGCACTTGCCTCACGAAAGACTTTGCTTTTCTCCAAAACCATTTTTACTCTGATTTTCTCGGACCATTGCATACGAATTCCACACCAGTTTGTATGGATATGACTGGATCAAACCGGAAATATCCGGTTATGTTTTGGCTAACTCAATCCCAGATATTGCCACAGCCTCTCTGTTTGTGTTTTCTGGACATTATCAACGGACTTTATTGTTTTGAATATTTGTTATCGGGGAACATTTAATTTTGGGCTTGGATACAGTAATTGGTTCCACATGGAGACACCAGCTCTACACATTCGTATTTTCTAGGGAGAAAGCTAAAGGAACTGTGGCAAACGAACATGATATTTCTGTTTCTATAAATGACATTTTATGCACTTGCCTAACAGAAAGACGTTGCTTTTCTCCAAAACCATTTTTATTGTGATTTCCTAGGTCCATTGCATACGAATTCCACACCAGTTTGACTGGATATGACTGGATGAAACCAGAAATATCCGCTTGTGTTTTTGCTAACTCACTCCGAGATATTGTGAAAGAATCTGTGTTTGTGTTTTCTGGATATTATCGATGGACTTTTTTGTTTTGAATGATTTTTTATCATGGAACATTTTATTTTGAGCTTGCATACAGTAATTGGTTCCACATGGAGACACCAGCTCTTCATATTCATATTTTCTAGGTAGAAAGCAAGTGGAACTGTGACAAACAAACATGATATTTCTGTTTGTATAGATGACATTTTATGCACTTGCCTAACGAAAAGTCTTTGCTTTTCTCCAAAACCATTTGTACTGTGATTTTCTCGGTCCATTGCATACGAATTCCACACCAGTTTGTCTGGATATGCCTGGAAGAAACCAGATATATCCTGTTGTGTTTTGGCTAACTCAATCCCAGATATTGCTACAGACTCTGTGTTTGTGTATTCCTGATATTATCAACGGACTTTATTATTTTGAATGTTCGTTATTGGGGAACATTTAATTTTGGGCTTGGAATCACTGATTGGTTCCACATGGATCACCAGCTCTACATGTTCGTATTTTGTAGAGAGAAAGCTAGAGGAACTGCGGCAAACATGATATTTCTGTTTGTATAGATGACATTTTATGCACTTGCCTAACGAAAAGACTTTGCTTTTCTCCAAAACCATTTTTACTGTGATTTTCTCGGTCCATTGCATACGAATTCCACACCAGTTTGTCCGGATATGACTGTATGAAACCGGAAATATCTGGTTTTATTTTGGCTAACTCAATCCCAGCAATTGCTACAGCCTCTTTGCTTGTGTTTTCCGGATATTATCAATGGACTTTATGGTTTTGAATGTTTTTTATGAGGGAATATTTAATTTTGTGCTTGGAAACACTAATTGGTTCAACATGGAGACACCAGCACTTCACATTCGTATTTTCTAGGGAGAAAGCTAGGGGAACTGCAACAAACAAACATGATATTTCGGTTTGTATAGATGACGTTATATGCACTTGCCTAACAGAAACACTTTGCTGTTCTCCAAAACCATTTTTACTGTGATTTTCTGGGTCCATTGCATACCAATTCCACAGCACTTTGTCTGGATATGACTGGATGAAACCAGAAATATCCGGTTGTGTTTTGTAACTCAATCAGAAATATTGTGATAACTTCTGGGTTTGTGTTTTCTGGATATTATCGATGGACTTTATTGTTTTGAATGTTTTTTTTAACTTTTATTTAATGAATATAAATTTCCAGTGTACAGCTTATGGATTACAATGGCTTCCCCCACCCATAACTTCCCTCCCACCCACAACCCTCCCCTCTCCCGCTCCCTCTCCCCTTCCATTCACATCAAGATTCATTTGCAATTCTCTTTATATACAGAAGATCAATTTAGTTAAAGATTTCAACAGTTTGCACCCACATAGAAACACAAAGTGAAACATACTGTTTGAGAACTATTTATAGCATTAAATCAAAATATACAGCACATTATGGACAGAGATCCCACATGAGGAGTAAGTGCACAGTGACTCCTGTTGTTAACCCAACAAATTGACACTCTAGTTTATGGTGCCAGTAAGCACCCTATGGTGTCGTCATGTGTTGTCAAGGCTATGGAAGCCTTCTAAGTTTGCCAACTCTGATCATATTTAGACAAGGTCATAAAAGACAGGGTGAGGATAGTAACCAATGATCCTAAGAGAGGTATTAACCAGGTTTGAACCATTATACAGCATTAAGTGTGGAAGAGGACCATCAGTACACACAGGTTGGGAGTAGAGCCATTGGTAGTAGAGTAGAGGTTATGATTACAAAGGAATGAGGCCCAAGTACGCTAGACAGGGTCTAGAACAAAGGACAGAGTCATTATTAGAGGAGCTAAGAAAGGTGCTGTCTAAGCTACAATTAAGTTTTCTGATTGAGAGGCAAGTAGAACCTGATAGAAGGGGCTTGATAATAATCTGGTGGGCTTTAGGCTTTGTAAGTTAAGAGGCCCAGACCTATCTATCTCTTCACTTGGGGTATATCCTAAGGGAGGTGTGAACCTCCTAGGGGAAGGCACTCTGTTGACTTTCATTCCTTGGCTGGCCTGGGAGGAGAGCTGGCCAGGTAACGGCAGGTGGCATCTCTCACAGGAAATTTACAGTTCTGCCTTCAATGTTGCTGACCCTACTTGGCTGTCCCCTCAGCTGCATTGGTCACTTTGGAAGTTGGGCTGAGTGAAGGGCTTTTCAGCTTAGAGCCAATAAGATATGTGGCTCTGACCTGGGCATCCTTCGACTCCAGGGCAGGTCCATTTCCAGTGATCCAACTCTTGGCAGAGCTGCCAGGGCTCTTCACAAGCTGATTTCTGCTGAAGCCCAGGCTTACCACCTTGAAAGCCACTGCAGTGGACTGGCCTGTTGGGTCTCCTTGAGGGCAGATCACTGTACAGATCAGCCATTTATATGCCTGCCACCCATTGCTTCTGATGCCTAGCTTTCTTTTCCTCCTGGTTTGTGTTAAAGCAGACCAGAGGATGCAAGTCAAGGGCGTGCCCAAGTCCCATCTCTAATCTTCGGTGGCCTGAACTACAAGTCTATAGTCACTGGCATGTTCTGTAGTAGTTTTTCTAAGGTAGACAATGCCCATGAGGAAAATTATATTCTCACTTTAAAACTTTCTTTCCCTTTGGTCTGAAAGGGAGGTTTTTTTTCTACTTACTGTATACTTCACTGATGGCGAAGTAAATCTAGCTATGAGATTATTATTTAAGTTCTTATTTTGGCTATGTAATTACAGAAAAATGTTAGCTATCTCTTTTATAAGGTCTAAAGATTAAATAGTGCATCCTACAGATTCCTTCATAATAGAATTAGTTTCCTACCTTGAGAATAGAGAAATGAAAGAACAAGTTGGGCTTAGAATAGAGAAATGAGGGAGCAAGTCCTAGATCACTTGCTGACATTAGCAATATCACATGAATACTTAGCAAACAGTTTCAACCATTAGATAACAACTAAAGAAAACATTTACCATAAAGTCCAATGCCTTCTATAAATTTTAAGAATCATGTATTTGAAAACACCTCTTAAATATCTAACATGGTGTAGTTTGTTTAACCAGTAAACTTAAGCACAATCATCTAAAATGTTTTTTGTTTCTTTCTACCAACAAGTTTAAAACATATGATACACAGATTCAGGTCACACAAATTCAAATGTATCTTTGATTGATTTTAGCAGCTTAAATTTATGGACAATCTTATCTATAAGTCATTTAAAATAAAACTCTTAATAAAATTTCCCCATGTGGACATACAATATGTACACACATATAACATAGCATAGTAGACCAATATAGCAATTTTAATAATAGCTTTTAAAATCTTTAACTCTTTTTGTAGATTTCCAATTGATTTGAATTGCTTTTTGTTTTTAGTAACCTCAGTTAACCATACTTTCTCTCAGTTGGTACTGTCAATACATTATTGGCTTCATCTGTTTACAGAGCCATCCCAAAGTACTGAATACAATAGAAGTGGCTGGAAAAAGTCCATAGGAACCTATAGGAGGACAGCTAAACACAGAACCAACAAGGCTTTAGTTTTATGAGCAGCAAATCATATGTAACTGTGGATGACAAAAGACTTTAAGTCGACATCTTTAAAATTATAAACTCATCAACCAACAAGAGGCACTTGCTTACTTCACAGTATTTTTGAAAGCACCTGTAGGATTTTACAAGTATTTAATCCTTTAGGCCTCTGGGGCTTTCTCATTAAGATAACTATCATGTCTAGTAACACAAGATCATTAGACTTTTTAATTCTCAATCATTTGTATTAATAGCATTTTCCATTATAGAAACTTAAAGTTTGGTACCACATCACATCTTGACAGTACTTCTAAAATAATCCAAATAGCCTGATTAGTTGGTGTCTCTATAAGATGAGAGACATAGGTCCTTCGATTTTTTTCAGTTGGGCCCAAACTGGAAAAACCAAAGTCCAAGATTTACTGGAAATTTTAGAGTCCAGATTGTTTGGAACTTTCATTTTTTGAATGCCTGTCAAGAATGCCAAGAAGGCTCAAAATCCAAAATATCTGGTTGAAATAAGATTCCTTAAAATCATGACGTAACATAGAACAAATTTGATCATTGTTACAAGGTGATTATTCAAATATTTGAAAATAAGCACATATTTAAATAACCCATAGCTCTTAATAAAAATGCTGCTGTTTTTGAACAATTAGAATTTAACAGACATCAAGAGAACATAATAGATTACTATAACACATTGCTGTAACAGAGCATCAGAGTTTAATTCTATGTCAAAGAAAAATTGAGCTTCCTGTGATCTTTTGCTGTGAGGTTTCCTTCCTTTACCTTCTTTCATATTGATGACCATGTTTCTGTGTTTCTGTGTGTAACACATCTTTAAGCATCTTTTGCAGGGCAGGACGAGTGGCGACAAATTCTTTCAGTTTCTGTTTGCTATGAAAAGTCTTAATTTCACCTTCATTCACAAATGAGAGCTTTGCAGGATATAATATTCTGGGCTGACAGTTTTTCTCTCTTAGTACCTGGGCTATGTCTCACCATTCCCTTCTAGCTTGTAGGGTTTCTGATGAGAAGTCTGCTGTGAGTCTAATTGCAGATCCTCTAAGAGTAATCTGACGTTTCTCTCTTGCACCTTTTAGAATCTTTTCTTTATGATTTACTGTGGTGAGTTTGATTACAACATGTCGTGGTGAGGATCTCTTTTGATCATGTTTATTAAGGGTTCTATAAGCTTCCTGTACTAAGATGCCTCTTTCCTTCTCCAAACCTGGGAAATTTTCTGCTAGTATCTCACTGAAAATGCCTTCTAATCCTTTCTCCTTCTCCATGCCTTCAGGAACTCCTAGAACCCGGATGTTAGGTTTTTTAATAGTATCCTGTAGATTCCCGACAATATTTTTTTAGATTTCTAATTTCCTCTTCCTTTCTTTCGTTTGCCTGTTTCCTTTCCTGTTCTCTGTCTTCTAAGTCTGATATTCTCTCTTCTGCTTCCCCATTCTGTTTTTAAGGCTCTCTAATGTGTTTGTCATTTGATCTATTGAATTCTTCATTTCATTATGATTTCTCATCACTATCACAGTTTCTTGTTCTACTAGTTGTTTCATTTCATTTTGATTCCTCCTTAATATTTCATTTTCACGAGAGAGATTTTCTATCTTGTCCATTAAGGATTTATGTAGTTCAAGAATTTGTTTTTGAGAACTTCTTAATGTTCTTATCAGTTTTTTGAGATCTGCTTCTTGCATTTCTTCTATCTCATCATCTTCATAATCTTGAATTGGGGTGTCTTTTTCATTTGGGAGCGTCATAGTGTCTTCCTTGTTCTTGATACCTCTGTTTTTGCGTTTGTTGTTTGGCATGTTGGAGATATTTGGTTTCTTCACTGTGGTGTTTTTTCTTGTTACACTATGGCTCTATATTAAGTGGATTGTCTGCTTTCGGTGGAGCCTTAGAGGCTTGAAATGAGTGTGGCCTGAGAGCTATGTTCGGTTCCTCAGGGTTGAGGGTGTGTCAAAGAGGACACTCCCAGGTTAGGCGTGGTAAATCTCTCTTTCTTTCTTTCTTTCTTTTTTTTTTTGATTCAAAAGGGAAGTAATTCTGCACAGCTGAACGTAATTGGAGGTAGTTAGCAGGTGAATGATATACCCACAGGAGCCAGAGATCAGAAGCTCTTTCCCAAGAACCACACAGGGAATCTGTGCTGCCCTCAGTGTGGGCTCAACTCTCCTGCAGTCTCCCACTGGGTTGCCAAGCCAGATGCCAATCTCCTGTTATTTCACCCCTCCCCCCAGAGTCAGGCTTCTCTGCTAGGCTCAGGGCAGGCACAGACCCAAGGTCGCCCTGCTGATGACGTATGTCCAAAATGGGGACTGCTCTTTGTCTTGTTAGCCTTTGAGGGGTGAGCGGAGAGAGAGAAATTCGTGTCCGTATTGGTCGCTTTTTTTTTTTTCCTCTCTCTCTTCTAGTTAGCCTGGTGAACTTTTCCCCCTGGAGTTTCAAGCCTCATTCCCTCTAGTCTCCTCTTTCTGCTTGCCCGCTGATGTCTCGGGCTATTAAGGTTCGGCTCAACTCGCGTTCCAGCGTTGGTGCGTTGATTCTGCTGCTGGTGTTCCGAACCTGGGCTCCCACACTCTCCATGCAGGTCCACTGTGAATCACTAGTTCCGGAAGAGTTTCCTCTGCTGTTTCTTCCCCTACTCTTCCTTGACCCTGCAGTATCTCCACTGTTATTAACTTGTGTGTTTCCGAACTATCAATGTGCTCACTTTCTATTCCGCCAACTTGCCGCTCTCTCTGTTTTGAATATTTTTATCAGGGAACATTTCATTTTCTACCGTAGAAACACTAATTGGTTCATCATGGGGACACCAGCTCTACACATTCGTATTTTCTAGGGATAAAGTTAGAGGAACTGCGACAAAAAAACATGATATTTCTGTTTGTATAGATGACATTTTATGCACTTGCCTAAGGAAAAGACTGCTTTTTTACAAAACCAGTTTTACTGTGATTTTTTCAGTCCACTGCATACTAATTCCACACCAGTTTGTCCGGATATGACTG
This sequence comes from Lepus oiostolus, assembly GCA_036325905.1. Taxonomy (NCBI): domain Eukaryota; kingdom Metazoa; phylum Chordata; class Mammalia; order Lagomorpha; family Leporidae; genus Lepus; species Lepus oiostolus. Next base: position 1,828,138 of record CM070804.1, read on the forward strand.
GATGAAACTGAAAAACTATCCGGATTTGTTTTGGCTAACTCAATCCCAGATATTGCTACAGCCTCTGTGTTTGTCTATTCCTGATATTATCCACAGACTTATTGTTTTGAATGTTTTTTATCAGGGAACATTTAATTTTGTGCTTGGAGTCACTAATTGGTTCCACATGGAGACACCAGCGCTACACATTCATATTTTCTAGGGAGAAAGCTAGAGGAACTGTGGCAAACAAACATGATATTTCTGTTTGTATAGATGACTTTTTATGCACTTGCCTAAAGAAAAGACTTTGCTTTTTTCCAAAACCATTTGTACTGTGATTTTCTCAGTCCATTGCATACGAATTCCACACCATTTTATCCGGATATGACTGGATGAAACTGGAAATATCCGGTTTTGTTTTGGCTAACTCAATTTGACATATTGTGAAAGCCTCTATGTTTGTGTTTTCTGTATAATATCGATGGAATTTATTGTTTTGAATATTTTTATCAGGGAATATTTAATTTTGTACCTTTGAAACACTAATTGCTTCATCATGGGGACACCAGCTCCACACATTCGTATTTTCTAGGGAGAAAGCTAGAGGATCTGCGGCAAACAAACATGATATTTCTGTTTGTATAGTTGACATTTTATGCACTTGCCTAACAAAAAGACTTTGCTTTTCTCCAAAACCATTTTTACTATGATTTTCTCAGTCCATTGCATACGAATTCCACACCAGTTTGTCCGGATATTACTGGATGAAAACAGAAATATCCGGTTGTGTTTTGGCTAACTCAATCCCAGATATTGCTACAGACTCTGAGTTTGTGTATTCCTGATATTATCCACGGAATTTATTGTTTTGAATGTTGTTTATCAGGGAACATTTAATTTTGTGCTTTGAATCACAAACTGGTTCCACATAGAGACACCAGCTCTACACATTCTTATTTTTTAGGGAGAAAGCTAGAGGATCGGTGGCAAACTAACATGGTATTTCTGTTTGTATAGATGACATTTTATGCACTTGCCTAACGAAAAGACTTTGCTTTTCTCCAAAACCATTTTTACTGTAATTTTCTCGGTCCATTGCATACGAATTCCACACCAGTTTTTCCGGATATGACTGGATGAAACCGGAAATATCCAGTTGTGTTTTGGCTAACTCAATCGCGGATATTGCTACAGCCTCTGTGTTTGTGTTTTCCAGATATTATCAACAGACTTTATTGTTTTCAATGTTTTTTATCGGGGAAAATTGAATTTTAAGCTTAGATACTCTAATTGGTTCCACATTTAGACAACAGCTATAGATACTTGTATTTTCTAGAAAGAAAGGTGGAGAAACTGCGGCAAACAAACATGATATTTCTGTTTGTATAGATGACATTTTATGCACTTGCCTAACAAAAAGACATTGCTTTTCTCAAAATCATTTTTACTCTGATTTTCTCGGTCCATTGCATACGAATTCCAAACCACTTTTTCCTGATATTACTGGATGAAACCAGAAATATCCGGTTGTGTTTTGGAAACTCAATAGCAGATATTGCTACAGCCTCTGTGTGTGTGTTTCCTGAATATTATCAACGGACTTTCTTGTTTTGAATGTTTTTTATCGGGGAACATTTTATTTTGAACTTGGATGCAGTAATTGCTTCCACATGGAGACACCAGCTCTACACATTCGTATTTTTAGGGAGAAATCTAGAGGAACTGTGGCAAACAAACATGATATTTCTGTTTGTATAGATGCCATTTTATGCACTTGCCTAACGAAAGACATTGCTTTTCTCCAAAACCATTTGTACTGTGATTTTCTCGGTCCATTGCATACGAATTCCACACCACTTTGTCCGGATATTACTGGATGAAACTGAAAAACTATCCGGATTTGTTTTGGCTAACTCAATCCCAGATGTTGCTACAGACTCTGTGTTTGTGTATCACTGATATTATCCACGGACTTTATTGTTTTGAATGTTTTTTATTGGGGAACATTTTATTTTGAGCTTGGATACAGTAATTGGTTCCACATGGAGACACCAGCTCTACACATACCAATTTTCTAGGGAGAAAGCTAGAGGGACTGCGGCAAACAAACATGATATTTCTGTTTGTATAGATGACATTTTATGCACTTGCCTAACGAAAAGACTTTGCTTTTCTCCAAAACCATTTTTACTGTCATTTTCTCGGTCCATTGCATAGGAATTCCACAAATATTTGTCAGGATATGACTGGATAAAAACAGAAATATCCGGTTGTGCTTTTGCTAACTGAATTCGAAATATTGTGAAAGACTCTGTGTTTGTGTTTTCTGGATATTATCGATGGACTTCATTGTTTTGAATGTTTTTATCAGGGAATATTTAATTTTGTACCTTTGAGACACTAATTGCTTCATCATGGGGACCATATCCACACATTCATATTTTGTAGGGAGAAATCTAGAGGAACTGCGGCAAACAAACATGATATTTCTGTTTTTATAGATGATATTTTATTCACTTGCCTAACGAAAAGACTTTGCTTTTCTCCAAAACCATTTTTACTGTGATTTTCTCTGTCCTTTGCATATGAATTCCACACCAGTTTGTCCAGATATGACTGGATGATACCGCAAATATCCGGTTGTGTTTTGGCTAACTCAATGCCAAAAATGTGAATGTTTCTGTGTTTGTGTTTTCTGGATATTATCGATGGACTTTATTATATTGAATGTTTTTATCAGGGAACATTTAATTTTGTACGGTAGAAAGACTAATTGGTTCATCATGGGGACACCAGCTCTACACATTCGTATTTTCTAGGGAAAATGCTAGAAGAACTGCGGAAAAGATGCATGATATTTATGTTTGTATAGATGACATTTTATGCACTTGCCTAACGAAAAGACTTTGCTTTTCTCCAAAACCATTTTTACTATGATTTTCTCTCGGTCCATTGCATACGAATACCACACCAGTTTGTCCAGATATGACTGATGAAACCGGAAATATCCGCTTGTGTTTTGGCTAACTCAATCTGAAACATTGTGAAAGACTCTGTGTTTCTGTTTTCTAGATATTATCGATGGACTTTATTGTTTTGAATGTTTTTATCAGGGAACATTTCATTTTGTACCTTAGAAAGACTAATTGGTTCATCATGGGGACACCAGCTCCACATATTCTTATATTCTATCTAGAAAGCTAGAGGAACTGTGGCAAAAAAACATGATATTTCTGTTTGTATAGATGATATTTTATGCACTTTCCTAACGAAAAGAGTTTGTTTTTCTCCAAAATCATTTGTACTGTGATTTTCTCGGTCCATTGCATACGAATTCCACACCAATTTGTCCGGATATTACTGGATGAAACAGTAAATATCCAGTTTTGTTTTGGCTAACTCAATCCCAGATATGGCTACAGCCTCTGTGTTTGTGTATTCCTGAATATTATCAACAGACTTTATTGTTTTCAATGTTTTTTATCAGGGAACATTTAATTTTGTGCTTGGAAACACTAATTGTGTCCACATGGAGACACCAGCTCTACACATTTCTATTTTTAGGGAGAAAGCTAGAGGAACTGCGGCAAACACACATGATATTTCGGTTAATTTCGATGAAATTTTATGCACTTGCCTAACGAAAAGGCTTTGCTTTTCTCCAAAACCATTTTTACTGTGATATTCTCGGTCCATTGCATATGAATTCCACACAAGTTTGTCCGGATATGACTGGTTGGAAACAGAAATATCCGGTTGTGTTTTGGCTAACCCAATTCGAAATATTGTGAAAGCCTCTGTGTTTGTGTTTTCTGGATATTATCAATGGACTTTATTGTTTTGAATATTTTTATCAAGGAACATTTTATTTTGTACCGTTGAAACACTAATTGGTTCTTCATGGGGACACCAGCTCCACATATTTGTATTTTCTAGGGAGAAATGTATACAAATTGCAGCAAACAAACATGATATTTCTGTTTTTATACATGATATTTTATGCACTTACCTAAGGAAAAGAATTTGCTTTTCTCAAAAAACATTTTTACTGTGTATTTCTCGGTCCATTGCATACGAATACCACACCAGTTTGTCCGGATATGACTGGATGAAACCAGAAATATCTGCTTTTATTTTGGCTAACTCAATCCGAGATATTGCTGTAGCCTCTGTGTTTGTGTATTCCTGATATTATCCAAGGAATTTATTGTTTTGAATGTTTTTCATTGGGGAACATTTTATTTTGAGCTTGGATACAGTAATTGGTTCCACATAGAGACACTAGCTCTGCACATTCATATATTCTAGGGAGAAAGCTAGAGGAACTGCGGCAAACAAACATAATATTTCTGTTTGTATCGATGACATTTTATGCACTTGCGTCACGAAAAGACTTTGCTTTTCTCCAAAACCATTTTGACTGTGATTTTCTAGGTCCATTGCATACTAATTCCACACCACTTTGTCCGGATATGATTGGATGAAACCAGAAATATCCCGTTTTGTTTAGGCTAACTCAATCCCAGATATTGCTAAAGCCTCTGTGTTTTTGTATTCCTGATTTTATCCACGGACTTTATTGTTTTGAATGTTTTTATCAGGGAACATTTAATTTTGTACCGTTGAAACACTAATTGGTTCATCATGGGGACACCAGCTCCACACATTCGTATTTTCTAGGGAGAAAGCTAGAGGAACTGCGGCAAACAAACATGATATTTCTGTTTGTATAGATGACATTTTATGCACTTGCCTAATGAAAAGACTTTGCTTTTCTCCAAAACCATTTTTACTGTGATTTTCTTGGTCCATTGCATACGAATTCCACACCACTTTGTCCGGATATGACTGGATGAAACTCAAAAACTATCCGGATTTGTTTTGGATAACTCAATCCCAGCAATTGCTACAGCCTATGTGTTTACGTTTTCTGGATATTATCAACGGACTTTATTGTTTTGAATGTTTTTTATTGGGGAACATTTTATTTTGAGCTTGGATATAGTAATTAGTTCCACATGGAGACACCAGCTCTACACATTCGTATTTTCTAGGGAGAAAGCCAGAGGAACTGCGACAAACAAACATGATATTTCTGTTTGTATAGATGATATTTTATGCACTTGCCTAACAAAAAGACTTTGCATTTCTCCAAAACCATTTTTACTGTGATTTTCTCTTTGTCCAATGCATACGAATTCCACACCAGTTTGTCCAGATATGAATGCATGAAACCGGAAATATCCGGTTGTGTTTTGGCTAACTAAATCCGAGATATTGCTACAGCCTCTGTGTTTGTTTATTCCTGATATTATCCACGGACTTTATTTTTTGAAAATTTTTTATCGGGGAACATTTAATTTTGTGCTTGGAATCACTAATTTGTTCCACTTGGAGACACCACCTCTACACATTCGTATTTTCTAGGGAGAAAGCTAGAGGAACTGCGGCAAACAAACATGATAATTCTGTTTGTATAGATGACATTTTATGCACTTGCCTAAGGAGAAGACTTTGCTTTTCTCCAAAACAATTTTTACTGTGATTTTCTCAGTGCATTGCATAGAAATTACACACCGCTTTCTCCGGATATGACCTTAATGAAAGTGAAAAAGTATCCGGATATGTTTTGGCTAACTGAATCCCAGCAATTGCTACAGCCTCTGTGTTTGCATTTTCTGGATATTATCAATGGACTTTATTGTTTTGAATGTTTTTTATCGGGGAACATTTCGTTTTGAGCTTGGATACAGTAATTGGTTCCACATGGAGACAACAGCTCTACACATTCGTATTTTCTAGGGAGAAAGCTAAAGGAACTGCGACAACCAAACATGATATTGCTGTTTATATAGATGACATTTTACGCACTTACCTAACGAAAAGACTGCTTTTCTCCAAAACCATTTTTACTGTGATTTTCTCAGTCCATTGCATACGAATTCCACACCAGTTTGTCTGGATATGATTGGATGAAACAGAAATATTCTGTTGAGTTTTGGCTAACTCAATCTGAAACATTGTGAAAGCCTGTGTGTTTGTGTTTTCTGGATATAATCAATGGACTGTATTGTTTTGAATGTTTTTATATGGCTACATTTAATTTTGCACCATAGAAACACTAATTGCACTTGCCTAACGAAAAGACTTTGCTTTTCTCCAAAACCATTTGTACTGTGATTTTCTCGGTCCATTGCATACGAAATCCACACCAGCTTGTCCGGATATGACTGGATGTAACCGGAAATATCCGGGTTTCTTTTGGCTAATTCAATCCCAGATATTGCTACAGCCTCCGTGTTTGTGTATTCCTGATATTATCAACGGAGTTTATTGTTTTGAATGTTTTTTATCGGGAAACGTTTTATTTTGAGCTTGGATACAGTAATTGGTTCACATGGAGACACCAGCTCTACACATTCATGTTTTCTAGGGAGAAAGCTAGAGGAACTGCTGCAAACAAACATGATATTTCTGTTTGTATCGATGACATTTTATGCACTTGCCTAACGAAAAGACTTTGCTTTTCTCCAAAACCATTTTTACTGTGATTTTCTCGGTCCATTGCATACGAATTCCACACCAGTTTGTCCGGATATGACTGGATGAAACTGAAAAACTATCCGGATTTGTTTTGGCTAACTCAATCCCAGCAATTGGTACAGCATCTGTGTTTGCATTTTCTGTATATTATCAACGGACTTTATTGTTTTTTTATTGTGGAACATTTTATTTGGGCTTGGATACAGTAACTGTTTCCACATGGAGACACCTGCTCTACAAATTCGTATTTTCTAGGGAGAAAGCTAGAGGAACTGCGACAAACAAACATGATATTTCAGTTTGTATAGATGACATTTTATGCACTTGCCTAACGAAAAGACTGCTTTTCTCCAAAACCATTTTTACTGTGATTTTCTCAGTCAATTGCATACGAATTCCACACCAGTTTGTCCGGATATGACTGGATGAAACCAGAATTATACAGTTGTGTTTTGGCTAACTCACTCCGAAATATTGTGAAAGACTCTGTGTTTGTGTTTTCTGGATATTATCGATGGAGTTTATTGTTTTGAATGTTTTTAGCAAGGAACATTTAATTAATTTTGTACCGTTGAAACACTAATTGGTTCATCATGGGGACACCAGCTCTACACATTCGCATTTTCTAGTGAGGTAGCTAGCGCAACTGCGGCAAACAAACATGATATTTCTGTTTGTTTAGATGACATTTTATGCACTTGCCTAACGAAAAGACTTTGCTTTTCTCCAAAACCATTTGTACTGTGATTTTCTCGTTCCATTGCATATGAATTCCACACCAGTTTTTCCGGATATGACTGGAAGAAACCGGAAATTTCCGGTTTTATTTTGTGTAACTCAATCCCAGATATTGCTACAGCCTCTGTGTTTGTGGTTTCTGGATATTATCCACGGACTTTATTGTTTTGAATTTTTTTATCAGGGAATATTTAATTTAATTTTATGATTGGAAACACTAATTGGTTCCACATGGAGACACCAGCTCTACACATTCGTATTTTCTAGGGAGAAAGCTAGAGGAACTGTGGCAAACAAACATGATATTTCTGTTTGTATAGATGACATTTTATGCACTTGCCTAACGAAAAGACTTTGCTTTTCTCCAAAACCATTTTTACTGTGATTTTCTCAGTCCATTGCATACGAATTCCACACCAATTTCTCCGGATATGACTGGATGAAACTGAAAAACTATCCGTATTTGTTTTGGCTAACTCAATCCCAGCAATTGCTACAGCCTCTGTGTTTGCGTTTTCTGGATATTATCAATGGACTTTATTGTTTTGAATGTTTTTTATCGGGTAACATTTTTTTTCTTTCTTTTTTTTATTAAACTTTTATTTAATGAATATAAATTTCCAAAGTATAGCCTATGGGTTACAATGGCTTCCCCCCTCCCATAACCTCCCTCCCACCTGCAACCCTCCCCCCTCCCGCTCCCTTGCCCCTTCCATTCATGTAAAGATTCATTTTCAATTCTCTTTATATACAGAAGATCAGTTTAGTATATAATAGGTAAAGATTTCAACATTTTGCCCATATAGCAACATAAAGTGAAAAAACTACCATTGGATTACTAATTATAGCATTAAATAGCAATGTACAGCACATTAAAGACAGAGATCCTACATATTTTTTTTTCAAATTAATTAATTTTCTATGCCATTTCCATTTTAACACCAGGTTGTTTTTTTTTTTTTCATTTCCAATTCTCTTTATATACAGAAGATCACTTCAGTATATAATTAGTAAAGACCTCATCAGTTTGTGCCCACACAGAAATGCAAAGTATAAAAATACTGTTTCAGTACTAGTTATAGCATCACTTGGCTTTAGACGACACATTAGGGACAGATCCTACATGGGGTGTAAGTACACAGTGACTCCTGTTGCTGATTTAACAATTTGACACTCCTGTTCATGGCGTCAGTAATCTCCCTAGGCTCTAGTCATGAGTTGCCAGGGCTATGGAAGCCTTTAGAGTTCGCTGACTTTGATCTTATTCCGATAGGGTCACAGCCAAAGTGGAAGTTCTCTCCTCCCTTCGGAGAAGGGTACCTCCTTCTTTGATGGCCCCGTTCTTTCCACTGGGATCTCACTCATAGAGATCATTCATTTAGGTCTTTTTTTTCCATGATATCTTGGCTTTCCATGCCTGCTATACTCTCATGAGCTCTTCTGCCAGATCCAAATGCCTTGAGGGCTGATTCTGAGGCCAGAGTGTTGTTTAGGACATCTGCCATTCTATGAGTCTGCTGTGTATCCCACTTCCCATGTTGGATCTTTCTCTCCCTTTTTGATTCTATCAGTTAGTATTAGCAGATACTTGTCTTGTTTGTGTGATCTCTTTGACTCTTAGACCTATCAGAGCCACCGAATGTGAGCTGACCAATGGAACAGAATAGAAACACCAGAAATCAATCCAAACATCTACAGCCAACTTATATGTGACCAAAGATCCAAATCTAATCCCTGGAATAAGGACAGTCTATTCAATAAATGGTGCTGGGAAAATTGGATTTCCATGTGCAGAAGCTTGAAGTGAGACCCATACCTATCACCTTACACAAAAATTCACTCAACATGGATTAAAGACTTAAATCTACGACCCCAAACCATCAAATTATTAGAGAGCATTGGAGAAACCCTGGAAGATATAGGCACAGGCAAAGACTTCCTGGAAAATACTCCAATAGCACAGGCAGTCAAAACAAAAATTAACATTTGGGATTGCATCAAATTGAGAAGTTTCTGTACTTCAAAAGAAACAGTCAGAAAAGTGAAGAGGCAACCAACAGAATGGGAAAAAATATTTGCAAACTATACTACAGATAAAGGATTGATAACCAGAATCTACAAAGAAATCAAGAAAATCCACAACAACAAAACAAACAACCCACTGAAGAGATGGGCCAAGGACCTCAATAGACATTTTTCGAAAGAGGAAATCCAAATGGCCAACAGACACATGAAAAAATGTTCAAGATCACTAGCAATCAGAGAAATGCAAATCAAAACCACAATGAGGTTCCATCTCACCCCAGTGAGAATGGCTCACATTCAGAAATCTACCAACAACAGATGCTGGAGAGGATGTGGGGAAAAAGGGACACTAACCCACTGTTGGTGGGAATGCAAACGGGTTAAGCCACTATGGAAGTCTGTCTGGAGATTCCTCAGAAACCTGAACATAACCCTACCAACAACCCAGCCATCCCACTCCTTGGAATTTACCCAAAGGAAATTAATTTGGCAAATAAAAAAGCCATCTGCACATTAATGTTTATTGCAGCTCAATTCACAATAGCTAAGACCTGGAACCAACCCAAATGCCCATCAACAGTAGACTGGATAAAGAAATTATGGGACATGGACTCCATAGAATACTATACAGCAGTAAGAAACAACGAAACCCAGTCATTTGCAACAAGATGGAGCGATCTGGAAAACATCATGCTGAGTGAATTAAGCCAGTCCCAAAGAGACAAATATCATTTGTTTTCCCTGATCGGTGACAACTGAGCGCCAAAGGGGAAACCTGTTAAGTGAAATGGACACTATAAGCAACAATGAACTGATCAGCTCCTGTCCTGACTTTAGATGTACAATGTAATACTTTATCCTTTTTAGTATTTGTTGTTGTTGTTGTTGTTCTAGTACTATTGGTTGAACTCAGTAATTAACACACAATTATTCTTAGGTGTTTAAATTTTAACTGAAAAGTGATCCCTGTTAAATCTAAGAGTGGAAAAAGAGAGGGAGGAGATGAACAATTTGGAACATGCTCAATCGGACAGGCCGCAAATGGTGGAGTTAGAAATCTGCCAGGGGATTCCAACACAATCCCAACAAGGTGGCATGTACCAATGCCATCTCACTAGTCCAAGTGATCAATATCGGGTAACATTTTATTTTCAGCTTGGATACAGTAATAGGTTCCACATGGAGACATCAGCTCTACACATTTGTATTTTCTAGGGAGAAAGCTAGAGGAACTGCGGCAAACAAACATGATATTTCTCTTTGGTTAGATGACATTTTATGCAGTTGCCTAATGAAAAGACTTTGCTTTTCTCCAAAACCATTTTTACTGTCATTTTCTCGGTCCATTGCATACGAATTCCACACCAGTTTGACCAGATATGAAAGGATGAAACCAGAAATATCCGGTTGTGTTTTGCCTTACTCAATCCCAGATATTGCTACAGCCTCTGTTTTTGTGTATTCCTGACATTATCCACGGACTTTATTGTTTTGAATGTTTTTATCAGGGAACATGTAATTTTGTGCTTGGAATCACTAATTGGTTCCACATGGAGACACCAGCTCTAAATATTCGTATTTTCTAGGGAGAAAGCTAGAGGAACTGCGGCAAACAAACATGACATTTCTGTTTGTATCGAGGATATTTTATGCACTTGCCTAACGAAAAGACTGCTTTTCTCCAAAACCATATGTACTGTGATTTTCTCAGTCCATTGCATACGAATTCCACACCAGTTTGTCCAGATATGACTGGATGAAACCGTAACTATCCGGTTGTATTTTGGCTAGCTCAATCCGAAACATTGTGAAAGCCTCTGTGTTTGTGTTTTCTGGATATTATCGATGGATTGTATTGTTTTGAATGTTTTTATCAGGGAACATTTCATATTGTATTGTAGAAAGACTAATTGGTTCATCATGGGGACACCGGCTCTACACATTCGTGTTTTCTAGGGAGAAAGCTAGAGGAATTGCGGCAATCAAACATGATATTTCTGTTTGTACAGATGACATTTTATGCACTTGCCTAACAAAAATACTTTGCTTTTCTCAAAAACCATTTGTACTGTGATTTTCTCAGTCGATTGCATATGAATTCCACAACACTTCGTCCTAAAATGACTGGATGAATCCAGAAATATCCGGTTGTGTTTTGGCTAACTCAATCCGAAATATTTTGAAAGCCTCTGTGTTTTTGTTTTCTGGATATTATCGATGGACTGTATTGTTTTGAATGTTTTTATCAGGGAACATTTAATTTTGTACCGTTGAAACACTAATTGGTTCATCATGGGGACACCAGCTCCACACATTCTTATTTTCGTGGGAGAAAGCTAGAGGAACTGTGGCAAACAAACATGATATTTCTGTTTGTATAGATGACATTTTATGCACTTGCCTAACGAAAAGACTTTGCTTTTCTCCAAAACCATTTTTACTGTGATTTTCTCGGTCCATTGCATACGAATTCCACACCAGTTTGTCCGGAAATGACTGGATGAAAACAGTAATATCCGGTTTTGTTTTGGCTAACTCAATCCCAGATATTGCTACAGCCTCTATGTTTGTCTATTCCTGATATTATCCATGGACTTTATTGTATTGGATGTTTTTTATCAGGGAACATTTAATTTTGTGCTTGGAATCACTAATTGGTTGCACATGGAGACACCAGCTCTACACATTCGTATTTTCTAGGGAGAAATCTAGAGGAACTGCGGCAAACAAACATGATATTTCTGTTTGTATAGATGACATTTTATGCACTTGCCTAACGAAAAGACTTTGCTTTTCTCCAACACCATCTTTACTGTGATTTTCTCGGTCCATTGCATACGAATTACACACCAGTGTGTCCGGATACTTGATGAAACCGGAAATATCCGGTTGTGTTTTGGCTAACTCAATCCCAGATATTGCTACAGACTCTGTGTTTTTGTATTCCTGATATTATCCAAGGACTTTATTGTTTTGAATATTTTTTATTGGGGAACATTTAATTTTGTGGTTGGAATCACTAATTGGTTCTAAATGGAGACACCAGCTCTACACATTCGTATTTTCTAGGGCAAAATCTAGAGGAACTGCGGCAAACAAACATGATATTTCTGTTTGTATAGATGACATTTTATGCACTTACCTAACAAAAAGATTTTGCTTTTCTCAAAAAACATTTTTACTGTGATTTTCTCTGTCCATTGCATATGAATTCCACACCAGTGTGTCCGGATATGACTGGATGAAACCAGAAATATACGGTTGTGTTTTGGCTAACTCAATCCGAAACATTGTGAAAGCCTCTGTGTTTGTGTTTTCTGGATATTATCATTGGATTGTACTGTTTTGAATGTTTTTATCAGGGAACATTTCATATTGTATTGTAGAAAGACTAATAGGTTCATCATGCAGACACCAGCTCTACACATTCGAATTTTCTAGGGAGAAAGCTAGAGCAACTGCGGCAATCAAACATGATATTTCTGTTTGTATAGATGACATTTTATGCACTTGCCTAACGAAAAGATTTTGCTTTTCTCCAAAACCATTTTTACTATGATTTTCACAGCAATGCATAAAAATTACACACCACTTTGTCCGGATATGACTGGATGAAACTGGAAATATCCGGTTTTGTTTTGGCTAACTCAATCCCAGCAATTGCTACATCATCTGTGTTTGTTTTTTCTGGATATTATCAACGGACTTTATTGTTTTGAATGTTTATTATCGGGGAACATTTTATTTTGAGCTTGGATACTGTAATTGGTTCCACATGGAAACACCAGCTCTACACATTTGTGTTTTCTAGGGAGAAAGCTAGAGGAAGTGCGACAAACAAACATGATATTTCTGTTTGTATAGATGACATTTTATGCACTTGCCTAACCAAAAGACTTTGCTTTTCTCCAAAACTATTTTTACTGTGATTTTCTCGGTCCATTGCATACGAATTCCACACCAGTGTGTCCGGATATGACTGGGTGAAACCAGAAATATCCGGTTGTGTTTTGGCTAACTCAGTCAGAAACACTGTGAATGCCTCTGTGTTTGTGTTTTCTGGATATTATCGATGGACTGTATTGTTTTGAATGTTTTTATCAGGGAACATTTCATATTGTATTGTAGAAACACTCATTGGTTCATCATGGGGACACCGGCTCTACACATTTCTATTTTCTAGGGAGAAAACTAGAGGAACTGCGGCAAACAAACCTGATATTTCTGTTTGTATCGATGACATTTTATGCACTTGCCTAATGAAAAGACTTTGCTTTTCTCCAAAACCAGTTGTACTGTGAATTTTTTCGGTCCATTGCATACAAATTCCACACCAGTTTGTCCGGATATGACTGGATGAAACCGGAAATATCCGGTTTTGTTTTGGCTAACTCAATCCCAGATATTGCTACAGCCTCTCTGTTTTTCTATTCCTGATATTATCTGTGGACTTTACTGTTTTGAATTTTTTTCATCAGGGAATATTTAATTTTTGCTTGGAAACACTAATTGGTTTATCATGGGGACACCAGCTCTACACATTCCTATTTTCTAGGGAGAAAGCGAGAGGAACTGCGGCAAACAAACATGATATTTCTGTTTGTATAGGTGACATTTTATGCAGTTGCATAACGAAAAGACAGTGCTTTTCTCCAAAACCATTTTTACTGTAATTTTCTCAGTGCATTGCATACGAATTCCACACCAGTTCACCGGATATGACTGGATGAAAGCGGAAATATCCGGTTTTGTTGTGGATCACTCAATCCCAGATATTGTGAAAGCCTCTGTGTTTCTACATTCCTGATATTATCCACGGACTTTATTGTTTTGAATGTTTTTTATCAGGGAACATTTAATTTTGTGCTTGGAACCTCTAATTGGTTCCACATGGAGAAACCAGCTCTACACATTCGTATATTCTAGCGAGAAACCTAGAGGAACTGCGACAAACAAACATGGTATTTCTGTTTGTATCGATGACATTTTATGCACTTGCCTAACGAAAACACTTTGCTTTTCTCCAAAACAAATTTAACTGTTATTTTCTCGATTCATTGCACACGAATTCCACACCAGTTTGTCAATTATGACAGGATGGAAACAGAAATATCCGGTTGTGTTTTGGCTAACTCAATCCGAAATATTGTGAAATCCTCTGTGTTTGTGCACTTGCTTAACGAAAAGACTTTGCCTTTCTCCAAAACCATTTTTACTCTGGTTTTCTCAGCCCGTTGCATACGCATTCCACACCAGTTTTTCCGGATATGACTGGATGAAACCAGAAATATCCGGTTGTGTTTTGGCTAACTCAATCAGAAATACTGTGATAGCTTCTGTGTTTGTGTTTTATGGATATTATCGATGGACTTTATTGTTTTGAATGTTTTTATCAGGAAATATTTCATTTTGTACCGTAGAAACACTAATTGGTTCATCATGGGGACACCAGCTCTATACATTCGTATTTTCTAGGTAGAAAGGTAGAGGAACTTCGGCCAACAAACATGATATTTCTGTTTGTATAGATGAAATTTTATGCAGTTGCCTAACGAAAATATGTTGCTTTTCTCCAGAACCATTTGTACTCTGATTTTCTCGGTCCATTGCATACGAATTTCAAACCAGTTCACCGGATATGACTGGATGAAACCAGAAATATCTGGATTTGTTTTGGCTAACTCAATCCCAGATATTGCTACAGCCTCTGTGTTTGTGTTTTCTAGATATTATCAACTGACTTTATTGTTTTGAATGTTTTTTATCGGGGAATATTTTATTTTGAGCTTGGATACAGTAATTGGTTCCAAATGGAGACACCAGCTCTACATATTCGTATTTTCTAAGTAGAAAGCTTGAGGAAATGCAAAAAACAAACATGATATTTCTGTTTGTATAGATGACATTTTATGCACTTGCCTAACGAAAAGCCTTTGTTTTTCTCCAAAACCAATTTTACTGTGATTTTCTCGGTCCATTGCATACGAATTCCGCACCAGCTTGTCCGGATATGAGTGGATGAAACCGGAAATATTGGGCTATGTTTTGGCTAACTCAATCCCAGATATTGCTGCAGACTCTCTGTTCGTGTTTTCTGGATATTATCCACAGACTTTATTGTTTTGAATGTTTTTTATCAGGGAACATTTAATTTTGTGGTAGGAAACACTAATTGGTTCCAAATGGAGAAACAAGCTCTACAAATTCGTATTTTCTAGGGCGAAAGCTAGAGGAACTGCGGCAAACAAACATGATATTTCTGTTTCAATCGATGACATTTCATGCACTTGCCTAACGAAAAGACTTTGCTTTTCTCCAAAACCATTTGTACTGTGATTTCCTCGGTCCATTGCATACGAATTCCACACCAGTTTGTCCGGATATGACTGGATGAAAACAGAAATATCCGGTTTTGTTTTGGCTAACTAAATTCCAAATATTGTGAAAGCCTCTGTGTTTGTGTTTTTTCGATATTATCCACGGACTTTATTGTTTTGAATGTTTTTATCAGGGAACATTTAATTTTGTACCGTTGAAACACTAATTGGTTCATCATGGGGACACCAGCTCCACACATTCATATTTTCTAGGGAGAAAGCTAGAGGAACTGAACAAACAAACATGATAGTTCTGTTGGCATAGATGACATTTTATGCACTTGCCTAACGAAAAGTTTTGCTTTTCCCCAAAACCATTATTACTGTGATTTTCTCGGTCCATTGCATACGAATTCCACACCAGTTTTCCGGATGTGACTGGATGAACCCGGAAATATCCGGTTGTGTTTTGGCTTAGTATATCCCAGATATTGCTACAGCCTCTGTGATTGTGTATTCCTGATATTATCCATGGACTTTATTGTTTTGAAATTTTTTTTATCAGGGAACATTTAATTTTGTGCTTGGAAACACTAATTTGTTCCACATGGAGACACCGGCTCTACACATTCGTATTTTCTAGGGAGAAAGCTAGAGGAACTGTGGCAAACAAACATGATATTTCTGTTTGTGTAGATGACATTTTATGCACTTGCCTAACGAAAACACTTTGCTTTTCTCCAAAACCATCTTTGCTCTTATTTTCTCGGTGCATTGCACATGAATTCCAAAGCGCTTTGTCCGGATATGACTTTATTAAACCAGAAATATCTGGGTTTTTTTTGGCTAACTCAATCCGAAATATTGTGAAAGTTTCTGTGTTTGTGTTTTCTGGATATTATCGATGGACTTTATTGTTTTGAATGTTTTTATCAGGGAACATTTAATTTTGTACCCTAGAAAAACTAGTTGGTTCATCATGGGGGCACCAGCTCTACACTTTCGTATTTTCTAGGGAGAAAGCTAGAGGAACTGCAACAAACAAACATGATATTTCTATTTGTATAGATGACATTTTATGCACTTGCCTAACGAAAAGACTTTGCTTTTCTCCAAAACCATTTGTACTGTGATTTTCTCGGTGCATTGCATGTGAATTCCACACCAGTTTGTCCGGATATGACTGGATGAAACCAGAATTATACAGTTGTGTTTTGGCTAACTCACTCCAAAATATTGTGAAAGACTCTGTGTTCGTGTTTTCTGGATATTATCGATGTAGTTTATTGTTTTGAATGTTTTTACCATGGAACATTTAATTTTGTACCGTTGAAACACTAATTGGTTCATCATGGGGACACCAGCTCTACACATTCGCATTTTTTAGGGAGGTAGCTTGCGCAACTGTGGCAAACAAACATGATATTTCTGTTTGTATAGATGACATTTTATGCACTTGCCTAACGAAAAGACTTTGCTTTTCTCCAAAACCATTTGTACTGTGATTTTCTCGGTCCATTGCATACGAATCCCACACCAGTTTGTCCAGATATGACTGGAAGAAACCGGAAATTTCCGGTTTTATTTTGTGTAACTCAATCCCAGATATTGCTAGAGCCTCTGTGTTTGTGGTTTCTGGATATTATCCACGGACTTTATTGTTTTGAATGTTTTTTATCAGGGAATATTTAATTTAATTTTATGATTGGAAACACTAATTGGTTCCACATGGAGACACCAGCTCTACACATTCGTATTTTCTAGGGAGAAAGCTAGAGGAACTGTGGCAAACAAACATGATATTTCTGTTTGTATAGATGACATTTTATGCACTTGCATAATGAAAAGACTTTGCTTTTCTCCAAAACCATTTTTACTGTGATTTTCTCGGTCCATTGCATACGAATTCCACACCACTTTGTCCGGATATGACTGGATGATACCAGAAATATCCGGTTGTGTTTTTGGCCTTTTTCCTGTGAGTGCCCTTTCATACAAAGAAATACATCTCCTACCTCTTTGTCTGCTGTTCTGTTCACATCTCACAGCACAGTCCCTATAAGGTGACACAGACCTGCATAAGCACTGCAACCAATAAACAAGTAAATAGTGCAGATTATGTCAGTTATAAGGAAAAGAAATATGAAAGACCAAAATTGCCATATTTATTTTCCTTACATTTTTACCACTAATAAATAATACAAGGTTATAAATATTCTATACTTTAGGTATCATATAGTACATGAGGAATTCCCATTATCTATTGTTCTTATATATCCAGTATGCACATATGGATCATTTCCTGAGCGTGCCACTCTGTTTCTTTCATCCAAACTGTCTTATCCTATCCAAAGCTCACTGGAATCTGTTGCTCATCTATAGCCTAGAGAAGACCCAGCATCTCATTCAAGGCCTCTTACTCCCACATGCACCCTAAATATCCCCAATCTGTCATCTTAATACAATAATCCTGGTGCAGCAGCAAAGATGTCACTTGGTATGCCTGCATCTGATGATAGAATGCCTGGGTTCAAATCCTGACTCAAATTCTGATACATATGGGAGGTTGGTCAACCATGTGGGATATCCCAATTAGTTCTTGGACCCTGGCTTTGGCCTGGCCCACCCCCAGCTCATCTTTGCATTTAGAAATTAAACCAAAAACTGGAGGACTTCTGTTTATCTGTTTCTCTGCTTTTCAGATAAATTTTAAAAAATGCATTTTAAAAGATAATGACTCCATTGCCATGGTAAAGTTTTGAGTATAATGACTATTTCATAATTTCTTTAAAATAGCCTTTAAATTAACTGGTATATACTGAAAAACTGTATTTGTATGTGGTTAAAAATATCACCCACCTTATACCTCTGACTCCCTTCCTTGGCGGTAGATGAGCACTAATACTTTCTTGAATGTCTTTCCAGAAATATTCCATAAACTTATATGCATAAATGTGAATTCATCTTTTCTGGAAATTTTCAAATGAGAATATATTTTAGCCATGGTCATGATTTGCTCACTGATTCACCGGAAGGATTCACACAAGTCAACAAGTTGTACTCAAACCCAAGATTTATTACTACCAAGAGTACTGTGCAGGAACTGAGATAAAAGTATGTATAGTTAAAGACTGGAGAGGTCAGGCACAGGGCTCCAAGCCTTCCCTTGCTGTGAGAATGGCACAGACACATTCCCTAAGCCACAAAAAGCAGAGACACATCAGCAGCAACCTGAAGGAATCCACTCACACGTTAATAGTATAGAGTTCTTAATGGTGCTAATCACACATATTCACTTGCCCAACGAGGCTACAGACCAGAAAAAGGCACTAGGTACACATAACACACATTCATGTTGACTTTATATTGTTAAATTTTTATCTATTTGTTTTAATTTTATTTGAGAAAGAGAGATCTTCTATCAGCTGGCTAATTCCCCAAATGCCAGCAATAACAGAGCTTGGCCAGACTGAATCCAGGAGCCTGGAATTGGATCTGGGTGTCCCACAACAGTGTCACAGTCCCAAGTACTCAAGCTATCATTGGCTGCCTCTGAGGGTGCACATTAACAGGAAGCTGAATAGGAAGTAGAGTAAATAGGATTCAAATCAGGCTCTTTGGTATGGGATGTGGGCCTCCCAAGCAGCTACATAACTGCTGCACCAAATGTTTAGCCCATGTTGACTTTAAATAAAATAGCCTAGTTTACCTTGCCTTACTGCCTGGGCCATCCATAAGAACATGCTTTATCACTATCTGAGTGAACCTTCCAGGACTTTGGTTCTCACCACTTTGTCTGTGGGACTTCCCAAAAAAATAAGAAAGAACTGAGTAAAGCAAACTTTCCTCAAGTTCATAATATGCATCCTATAATGTATTTATCTTTTAACAATGTATCTTCAGGTCATCACTAAATATTTAGCTCATTTTTTTCATGGCTGCATGCTGTTCTTTGACATGGAAACACCACTATTTAATCAACTTCTTATTGATGGAAGATTAAACCCATGCTGTTTTCCTGCTATAAACATTAATAATAGTCAATATCCTCATTTGGATGTGAGTAAAGTCATAGGCATTACCCCTTAGGAAAGAGTGACTAGAATGTGTACCTAGAAAATCACTCCAGCCTTGTTGGAGACTGTCTCATTCCACTCTTAAAAGTTGTAATGTATTTAGCATGTTTGTATGGGTTTTTGCCAACTGCCCTTCTTGCATAATTTTGTTTTATTCCCACAACCAGTGTAAGTGACTGTTACCTCCTCCCAATACTGTAAGCTGGCAATTCCTGATTTGGAATTATTAGAAATCACAATTTCATCTACTAACCTGCAATAACATCTGCTTACACTGGTGTGGTTATGAATATGCTCTTGCCATCAGATTTTCATTATTATTATTTGAGAAGCGATGATAGAGATAGAGGGCAAGAGTGAGAGCACACACATGACAGAGAGTTCACATCCATTGGTTCACTCCCCAGATGCCCACAAGGCCAGGGCTGGGCTGGGGCCAAACACAGGAGTCAGGAATGCAATCCAGGAACCCCATGAGGGTGGCATAACCCTCATGAGACATATGTCATGAGACATAACCACTGCCTCCCAGGGTCTGCAATAGGAGGCTGCTGGAATCAAGAGCTAGAGCCTGGAATCATATGCAGGTACCCAAATGTGAGATGAGGTGACGTAACCAATAGACTAAATACTCATTTCCCTTGGTGTCATCTTTATTAGCAATGTCACATTGTGTAACATCTTCTATGTGACTCAGTTTCCTTAACTGTAAATCATGCATAACAATAGCTTAATAATGACGACATAAACTCTTCAAAAGTTTTTTCTGTGTATTAATCGAATATTAATATGCCATAACTAAATGTTAGTTTTACTGGTTTGCCTAGTATTTTATTTTAAATTTATAGAATAATTTTATTTTTGCTCAGGTTAAACAATGATATATCTGATTGATATGTGATTTATATATTATTTCTTTTTAAAAAAATTTTATTTATTTGAGAGGTAGAGTTACAGACAGCAAGAGGGAGAAACAGAGAGAAAGGTCTTCCGTCCATTGGTTCGCTCCCCAGTGGCCACAATGGTCGGAGCTGCACCTATCTAAAGCCAGGAGCCGGGAGCTTCCTCCCAGTCTCCCACATGTGTGCAGAGGCCCAACGACTTAGGCCATCTTCTAATGCTTTCTCGGGCCACAACAGAGAGCTGGGTTGGAAGAGGAGCAGCCGGGACTAGAGCTAGTGCCCATATGGGATGCTGGCACCGCAGGCAGAGGATTAACCTACTGCACAACAGTGCCAGCCTGTTTTATGTATTATTTCAAAACAAATAATTATAAAAATAAAATACTATCCATAGTACAAAAAGCATTATCCTAAATAGTGGAATACTATCAAATGTTTGGACAGTACCAATCTGATTAGTTAAGAAAAGATATCTTTCAATGATCTGCCCTTATTTTACGATACTTTCTTTAGGAAAAAACTGAATATCAATAAGATGAAATGTTGTTTTATTCTAAATATTAAAGTTGCTTTAAATGACTCATTTTTTATTTTATTTTATTCTAGGAATATATATATATATGTATGTATATATGTATATATATTCTGGGAATATTCTGGGAACCCTGGTTTTAGCAAAAACAGAATCCTTATTCTGTGAAGAACTTGTGCAGTAGAAAATTATTTGAAATTTCAAGTTGTTAGTGAATTTCGAGTAATAATCCCCAACCTGAAATCATTAGAGATATTGAAATTCTGATGAGTCTCTTTTAACATAAGCAGTAAATCCCTAATTATTGTAACAGAAAGCACAGGTTTGGGGAAAATTTATGATCCTCAAGGACATGACTAAATCTTAATTCTTAGGTACCTGGAAATTATCGATGATAGTAATTAGATGACAAAACTGGAACTTCACTACAGTAGAATGGTGGCTGCAGGGGAAAGGCTTCACAGACACTGGGGTACAACTGTCAGGAGCTGGACTTGCAAGGCCCATTCAACATCAGGGAGAGGTGGCAGCTCAGTGTGGCTCAAAGACAGTGAAGCAGTTCTGTACAATTCCAGAGAACTGAAAGACAATTAAAAGGTCAAAACTACACATGCCTATTCCACAGAAGGAATCGCCTTGTTGCTATCAGGAGGGCATCCAGAAATATAAGATTGAGAATGATTCACTCGATTAGCTTTATTCTGTTCTAAGTACCTAAGGGTGCAAGGAATTACACTATTCTGCCTTTATTTTGTATCAGGAAGACAGGAAATAGAGAAAAAAGACATGAGGAGAGAGAGGAAGAGGAATGCAGAGAGTCATTAACAGGAATGGCAGAGAAAACAGGAGATTTGGTGGTAGTTTGCCCAGCTCTCCCTGGTGTTCATAGACCTGTGCCTCCCTCCCTACTCCCAGCCTTGTGACCACAGTGGGAATTACTTTGATTTTACCTGACTCCATGCACTGGTCAGAGTTGCGTGGTCAGTAGTATCTTTGTTAAACTGAGCCACACATCTCCTGTCTGCTCTCTACATCCCCTCTTTCTACACAGTCACAGGTTCTGAAGGGAGCACTTGAATGAGGATAGACAACTCAGAATTTTTTTATTCCACCAGAAAGTAAAAGTATCAAAGCTTTTGGTAGTAGAAATTATAAGACAAGTTTCAGATAATTGCAGTGAGCTTTGTGTTTGGTGAATCTCCTCTTGTCTTACCTTTTTATATATTCCAAAGTAGTCATATGAAGACTATTTTTCTCAATCTCTCTTACCAGTTGAGCTCAAGTCAGACTTGTCCAGGAAGATCTAAAGCACTACTGACCAGAAGAACTTTAAGAATGGAGCCTCATATCATGAGATACCTTCAGAAGAAGAGCCTGGCTCTCTCATTGTCAAATTGTAGTCCTTACTTTGTTCCCCACCAGGCAGATGTGGCGAGTAACCAGGAATGGATTCAAGTGTGGTGAACACCCTGAGCAGGCTAACACAGTGAGCCCTGGAAGAGTTTCAGAATATAATGAGGAAAAGGCATCAATCAAGTTGTATAGGGCTTTCATACAAATTGCTTCCTCAAAAATGCCCTTAGACCAAGACCCAGAGTGTTCCATATCCTGTGACTGAGAATGACTTGCTTCTCACCAACATCAGAGACCTGAGTCATGCAGCTTCTCCTCTACCTGGTACAGAGGCCTCTAAACAGGAGGCCTGGCTCAAGGCTGTGATCCCTGACTAGTGAGTGACAGCAGTACAGAGTTTGGGTCAAAATTGGATTCTACTAAGCAGCAGCTTCAAGAAGATTCTGCAGCAATTCATTTTATTTATTTTATTTTAAAATAAATTACTGATTCTTCATTTTCAACAAAACAAGAGAAAATAAACACAAGGAGAGAGTGTCAATTTCTAACAGCCACATCAGTACTTTTCAATCTCTTTAGGACAATAGAATGTCATTGTATCAGCAACAGGATTCAGCATTGTTCTAATACCACAGGTCCACACTTCCAACCTCATCTCCAAATTCTCTCATACCATCTAGACTTAATATTTCAGGAAGTTTCATAGGGCTACTCATAGAAAAATCACTATTTTATGAAATTAATCATTAATCTGATTATTGTTTTGATTTTAAACAATGCTCTCTTTTCCCAACTGTGTTTCCCCAAAGGAAAATTGCTAAGTGTACCAAATGTTTTCTTTCATATGAAATAATTATGTCACCTGAAAGATATAAATCTAAGTCCTTTTTTAATAAAGCTTGTGTGTGTGTGTGAGAGAGAGAGAGAGAGAGAGAGAGAGAGAGAGGAGATGAAGAGAACTCCCATTGACTGGTTCACTCCCAAATACCCATGCCAGCCTTTTCCAGCTCTATTTTTCAGAAAATCATCACATTCTTTCATTTAGGAAAAACTATTTTCTTATATATCTTATGTTTTATACAAATGAATCAAGTACAGTTTTGTAAACAGTCACTCATCAAAAATAAATATTGGAGCAGAGTCAAGATGATTGCTGAATAAGAAGCTCTGATTACAACCTTCCTGAAGAGACATCAATTCAACAATTATAAATATACCAAGTCACTTTCTCAAGAGCTACAGAAGCCAGGTGAGATATCATAGTGTCTCACCTTAATATAATCATAAGAAATGTCACATTGAAGAAAGCAAGAAGGAAAGAGTTGCCTACATTACTCTTCCCTACACTCCAATGAGCACAATGAGAAGAGATACCTTCTACTTGGGAGAATGACAATGAACTGAATCCCAGTACCAGGCACTCTGTGAAAAGGGTTGGTTGGGATGAGCTCATCAGTCCCTGCCACCAGGTCTCACCCGCAGAGTGATTATTTGGTGCTTCCACATCAAAGCAGCCTTCACCATTCCTCCCCGAACCACCAACAAAAACAAAACTCTAGCCCTATGGAGAGGCAAGGAGAGAGCTTTGGACCATGCCTTGGAGCTCAAAGCAAAACAGACTATATGCCAAGATGATATAGCTGAAAGAACTCTGATCACAAACTGAGCCTCCAGGCCTACCAGACATCAAACTCTGGTGGATTGGACTCACATTGTTATGTGTGTGTTCCGAAGAGGGAGCTCCTTGGGATTTTATGAGGCCCAGGGATGGTGGAACTCATGTGTGACCAGGTTGGAGTCATCTGGGTGGTTAGCAGGCTGCCTCCCTCCTTCAACCTTGAGCACACAGACAAGGGACTAAGTCTTAGAAGTCTGTGCTGGGCTGGTAAAGCCGAATGTTGGACAGATCTTAATGGTTTCCATCACAAGAAAAGTGCCTGTGTATGGAGTCTCTGGACTTGCCTCAATATCAGGCAGAGATCTGTACTCTGAGGAAAGGTTGCATTGATATATAGCCCCACCAGCCTCTCACAGGCCCAGTGCATACCCCTAAGATTGTACAGGGCCTGGTGACTAAAGCCTAGGTGTGATGCACCTAGCATCTCTGCCTAAGTAGCTGAAGGGCTAACTCTATCACACCTCTTACAATCATAGGCAGACAGCAAAGAATCACAAAGCTATTTGGGGACTTGGTGCCAGGCTGATAAAACCCACCATTAAGCAGATTTTAATGTCCCTTGTCCCTAGTCCAGTGCCTACAGACAGTCTTTGTACCTGCTTCAGTGCCCTGTTGTGGGGGAGGCTGAATCCGGAGAGGTCTAGAGGAAACTTCCTGAGCCTGCTTCAAATTTGAAAACCTGTCTTTAAGTTTCAAATCCCTGGTGGCAAACACCCCAGCCACAGGGCGCTTTTGTCTAAGGATCATTAAGGTGGTATAATAGGAGTGGCTAAGACCTTTTTGCATCACATCACCCCACCCCTTGCCCGCATCCACTCATCCACTTTGTACCATCCCCTCTGTACCTCAGCTACATATACACCTCCCTTTTACAATAAAGTGAGACCCTGCTTCTACTGGACTCCACACCACGCCTGATTGTCCCCTGGGTTTGGGGAAGGCTGAGTGGCGGGTGGTGCACTTCCCCTCCTCGGTCAAGGCAAGCTGCGGGCAGCCTGCCTAATTCTCTGGCGGTGGCAAGGAACAGTCACCGCACCCTGTGGAGTTCCTTGAGCCAGGTTGAGCAGTCTTAGACTCCAGCCAGTATCACCAATGGCAATGAGCCCACTAAACAACAGATAGACCACAGTCCACCTCAGTAAAAGAACAGACTGCTTAGAATTTCTAGGACAGCCATAAATGAAGACAGATTACTAAAACGAATTCTTCAGTATGCAGATTATATCATATTCCAACAAATTTCAGGAACTTCCAGGAGCTATGGCTTCACCTAAAAAGCAAAATAAGGTGCCATGAGCCAATAATGCATAAATTGAAATTTCTAAATGCTCACATTAAGATTTCAAAATAGCTGTTTTTATGAAACTTAATGAAATTCAAGAGAATACAGAGGCTGGCGCCGCGGTTCAATAGGTTAATCCTCTGCCTGCAGTGCCAGCACACCAGGTTCTGGTCCCGGTCGGGTGCCGGATTCTGTCCCGGTTGCCCCTCTTCCAGGCCAGCTCTCTGCTATGGCCTGGGAGTGCAGTGGAGGATGGCCCAGGTCCTTGGGCCCTGCACCCACATGGGAAACCAGGAGGAAGCACCTGGCTCCTGGTTTCGGATCAGCACAGTGCGCCAGCCACAACACACAGGCCATGGCGGCCATTTGGTGGTGAACCAACGGAAAAAAGGAAGACCTTTCTGTCTGTCTCTCTCTCTCTCACTGTCCACTCTGCCTGTCAAAAATTCTTTTAAAATTTTTAAAAAATGGAGAGCGGCAAGATGGCAGAATAGGAAGGGAGCACACTGATAGTCTGGGGAGAGACAGTTTAATAAAAGTGGAGATACTGCAGGTTCAAGGAAGAGTAGAGGAAGAAACAGCAGAGGAACATCTTCTGGAACTAGAGATTCACAGTGGACCTGCGTGGAGAGCGTGGGAGCCCGCAGTTCAGGACACCAGCGGCAGACTCAACACACCAGTGCTGGAACGCGAGCTGAGCCAAACCTCAATAGCCCGAATAGCAGGGAAGAGGAAAGAGGAGACTAGAGGGAACGAGGCTTGAAACTCTGTGGGGAAAAGTTCACCAGGCTAACTAGAAGAGAGAGAGAAAAAGAAAAAAATAATGACCGATATGGACACGAGTTTCTCTCTCTCTGCTCACCTCTCAAAGGCGAGCAAGACAAAGAGTAGGCACCATTTTGGACATACGTCATAAGCAGGGCGACCTCAGGTCTGCACCGGCCCTGAGCCTAGCAGAAAAACCTGGCTCGGGGAGGGGGGTTTGAAATAACAGGAGATTAGGATCTAATGAATGTGTGTGGCTAATGAACTGAGACTGTGAAAAAAGAGACGGTGGGGGAGAGAACTCACGGAAGTCACGTGAGTGCTCTTCAGAGACGCTACAATTCGGTAACCTTGGCAACCCAGTGGGAGACTGCAGGAAAATTTGAGCCCACACTGAGGGCAGCACAGATTCCCTGTGTGGTCCTTGGGAAAGAGCTTCCGATCTCTGGCTCCTGTGGGTATATCATTCGCCTGCTAACGACCTCCAATTCCATTCAGCTGTGCAGAATTACTTCCCTTTTGAATCAAAAAAAAAGAAAAAGAAAAAGAAAAAGAAAGAAAGAAAGAAAGAAAGAAAGAAAGAAAGAAAGAAAGAAAGAAAGAAAGAAAGAAAGAGATTTACCACGCCTAACCTGGGAGTGTCACCTTTGGCACACCCTCAACACTGAGGAACCAAACAGAGCTCTCAGGCCACACCTATCTCAATTCTCTAAGGCTCCATTGAAAGCAGACAGTCCACTTAATCTAGAGTCAATAGCATAAAAATAAAAAAAAAACACCACAGTGAAGAAACCAAAGAATATCTCCAATATGTCAAACCATCTGGGTAGTGGACCAGCAGATGGAAGACTCTCTCTCTCTCTCTCTCTCTCTCTCTCTGCCCCTGCCTCTGCCTCTCTGTAACTCTGCCATTCAAATAAATAAATATTTTTAAAAAGAAAAGAAAAATGCCTGTTCAAGTCCTTTGACCATTTCTTAACTGGATTGTTTGGTATGCTGTTGAGATTCTTGAGCTATTTATAGATTCTGGATATTAATTGTTTATTAGTTGCATAATTTGCAAATATTTTCTCCTAACAGTTGCCTCTTCACTTTGCTGCACTTCTTTTGAAGTGCAGAAGCTTCTCAACTTCATATATTCCCATTTGTCAATTTTGTCTTTGATTGCCTGTGCTTCTGGGGTCTTTTCCAAGAAGTCTTTTCCTATGTCAATGTCTTACAGAGTTTCCCCAATGTTCTCCTCTAGTAATTCAATGGTATCATGTCATAGCTTTAGATCCTTGATCCATTTTGAGTTGATTTTTGTATAAGGTGTAATGTCACGTTTCATACTTCTTGAAGAGACTGTCCTTTCTCCAGGGCTTTATTTTACCTCTTTGTGAAAGTTGGTTGTAGATGTGTGAATTAATTTCTGGACTTTCTATTCTGTTCCATTGTTCTACATGTTCATTTTAGCGCCAATATAAGGCTGTTTTGATTATAACTGCCCTGTAGTATGTGTTGAAATCTGGTATTGTGATGCCTCCAGCTTCGTTTTTGTTGTATAAGATTGTGTTAGCTATTCGAGGTCTCTTGTATTTCCATATGAATTTTAGCATCATTTTTTCTAGATCTGAGAAGTAATTTACAAATTCAATGTGATTGCAGCATCAGTGGTTCTGCTTTGAAGGGTTCAGATTCTGAAAATATTTCGAAGGTACAATGAATAGTAAAAAAGTGCTTAGTTCCCCATAGACTTGTAAATAATGTGTGCTGTGAATCATTTTGGATTTTCTGACATTGTGACAAATAAAAAGGATATATTAATTCCAGTTTCCTCAGAATCCTCATATCATAAATGATAAGACTTCAACTTCATAATATTTAACGATCTTCTGTCATTTAAAAGACTCATGTAACAAATTTGTTAATTGAGGAACAAAACATTCATGTAGTCTCAGAACAATAGAAAAAGATATTTGGGTTATCAGGCTATTTTTATCTTTTCTTCTTCTTTTTCTCAAGTTTACAAATTATACTGAGACTTTTTCTAGAAAAAAAAAAACTCTTACTAATTAAATTAGTCATCCTGCACCCTGTTATGGTGGAAAGAGAACCAAAATAATTAGCAGAAAACAGACATTCTGGTTTCAGCTTTGCAACTACCTAATTGTGTGTGACCTTGGGTAGGTGACTTCACCTTTTTGCCCTAGAAAGTAGGCATTTTCTTGCTCTATAAATAGACAATAAGTTTTGACCTTCCCTAAAATGTAGAGAATAATTTTTCTGTAGGTCAAGATGGATTCAGAAGGATCAAACTTACCTTCCCATGGTATACAGTTATAACATTAGACAAAATCTGGGAAATGTGTTTTAGGCTAAAGACTGTGATCTCTAAGAAAAGAGAAACAAGCAAGGCGAGCCCTACCCTGATTCATGCTTTCTGTCTCAAGGCAGTTTCCAAACTACCGCACAGCTTCTCTTTGTCATGACAGGATACACGTACTTTTTTCATGAAGAATGCTGAGATAATGTCCTAAAAATAATGCCATTCTAAATAAAACTTCCTTTAAGCTTGTATCTAAAGATTGGGAATCATGGTCATCATCCTGAGGAAGATCAGAGCTGAGGACAGAGTGGACAATGATTGTAGAAGTCAAAGACTTAGCAGTGAATCAGAATGAGCTAGTTCAGGAGGTGCAGGTGAGTCTGGCAGATATTGGCTCACTGCATGTTGGGAATGTTCTCTGCCTTCCCCTTGTATTGAGACAGAGACCCCAGGCTCAGTATCAGGAAGGAAGGCCATGTTCAATTGGGTTTGGGCCTGCTGCTGTGTGATAGGCACTCCTGAGCAAGGTCTGCTCCACCAAGCACTTCATCTGCTCTCTGCTCCTCCCAAATACCATTTGTCTTCTTCATCCCTTTTGTCTCATTCTCTCCAATTTCCCTGCTTACTCCTCCCCACCACACACACACACCAACATACGCTCTTTCTCACACACTCACTCATACACACACATGCATATGCACTTACACACTCATACATGCTCACACTCCCACTCTCATGGTCTCATACCTAATTCACTCATACATACTCTCACACACAACCCTCTCTTACTCTCACACATTCACACTCAAATACATATACTAACACACTCACTTACCATCACATAATCACACACACAATTTCACACACTCATACTCTTGCACACACTTATTCAAATTCCCAACATTTTAAAGGGATGGGGTCCTACAGGTGGTTGTGGGAGGGGTGTGAGCAGGAACTTCCAACTCGTCCCCTCTCCTCAGCATCTGATTTTAAAATATATAAAGTCAGGCAGAGGGAAGGCAAAGGTGAGAACAAATGTGGCTCTGTTTAGTCAGTATAGGCAGTTAAGAGCATATGCAGAACAGCTGAAAACATGTGTCTTCTTTGCCCCACCTGACAACCCCCTCACATGATTCAGTTAACTTTGAGATCTGATCCTGGCTAGGACTTTGTTTCTAGATGATTCAGTGTTGGACTATTGAATGTAGGGGCCAAGTCTCTTTTATCATATAAGAGAGTATTTAAAAAAACCCACACAAAATGGAATTAAAAGATGAGTTTATTCTGGTACAAACATTTGGAAATCCATATATCATGATCTTCATAACACATATTTTCATGAACTTGTTAAAGACTCCTTCATATGCAAAGATTTCAAACTTTTTTCAACCAAAAAATATTGATCTTTTATTTCCATGTCCAAGAGCTTTTTGAAGCACCCATACTGAGTAACTCAGAATGGTATTCCAAAGAGCTATTTTCACAAAACTTATAAATACTAGCCATTCAGTGAATTTGCAGTGGGATATTCATTCCTGTTTGGTCTCATTAGTACTATTGTTCTCTGATTGCCCCATCTTGGTCTAGTTGACTTTGGAGAAATGAATATGTTCATGTATTAAGGTAACTTCTTGATTTCAACAAGAAATAGTTACTCAATAAAGAAAAGAAGCACACATCACTTTGTATGCCTCATTAGTGAGGTTTGCTTGAAAATCTAGCTTAGACAAAAGAAAAGATTATTTCTTGCCTGACTTGCTGTAGGAATTTCAGAGCTAAATCAAAGGAACAGGGGCTGGCACTGTGGCGTAGTGGGTAAAGTGCCTGCAGTGCCCGCATCCCATATGGTCCCAACTGCTCCACTTCCGATCCAGATCTCTGCTATGGCCTGGGAAAGCAGTAGAAGATGACCCAAGTCCTTGGGCCCCTGCACCCATGCAGGAGACCTGGAAGAAGCCCCTGGCTCCTTGCTTCGGATTGGCGCAGCTCCAGGCCATTGCGGCAAACTGGATAGTGAACCAGCAGATAGAAGACCTCTCTCTCTCTCTCTTTCTCTCTCTCTCTCTCTCTCTCTCTCTCTCTCTCTCTCTCTCTCTCTCTCTTTCTCTGCCTCTCCTCTCTCTGTGTAACTCTGACTTTCAACTTTCAAATAAATAAATACAATCTTTAAAAAAATAATTCAAAGGAACATTTGTACAGGCCTGAGTTGTCTGTGCTTGATATTTGTAATCTTCAGATGATACAAAATCTTCCCACAGATCTGAATTTTCTTGCCATTCTTCGCATGGTATCCTCATTGACAGCCTTTGAGTCTTAGTTTACAAGACCCCACTACTACCTCAAGAATTTCTGGCCTTTTCTTTTGCTGTTTTTCCTTAAATTCCTTATCTCCATCTCTATGAAGTAGGCAGGCATATAGATTAAAATTGATTAGGTTTGTAAGCTGGAAGACCATGCCTTCACCATGTCCCTGTGTGACCTCATGCCCCTACCTGGCCATACCTGGGTGCCCACCAGCCAATCAGGTTAATTAACCACTCCCCTTTGGAAGTGGGTTAAAAGCCTGGGACACAGTGAGTCTGGTCCTTCTCTTCCCTGGCCTCTTGCCAGGAGAGGGCTTGCTGTAGCCCTGCGCCCCCAGGGCACGTGGCCTTCAGGCCACCCACCTTAGGCTTCCTGGCCTAGATGCTCCTCCACGTGGCTGGTTCCTGGTGCTCAATATGAACCCATATTTAACTCTCTCTCTCTCGCTTAAATAAAGCTCTCACTTTCCTATGCACTTTTTGCACTAAGTAAAAGCCTAAAATGTACCATGCTGCCTCGTTTATCTGTGCCAGTATTTAGAATTCTACTCTAAATATTAGGCAAGAACCATGTCAGGCTTATTAATATTGAGGATTTATTAATAAGCATATGATGGTATCATATGGCACCTCAAATTCTGGTAGCATATGTGGCACCCCAGATGGCGCTTCTGGAAAACCTTAAAGGGCCACATTTTGGTGTAGATTTTAGAGGGTCTTTCCCGATATCATCTAGAAGTTATACTATAGGAAAGCATGCAACATCTTAATCACCAGAAATCCACCTCATGGTAATATCTAGAAAGTGTGAGTATTTTTCTAACTCAAGAAAAGTATGAGCATAGTGAAACAGGGGTAAAGTCGCTATCCTCTAGATCTGGGGCAGACACACTTCAGAAACTTTGTATAGTATAAAGAACTATGAGAAAGTAGATAACAGCAACAAAGGAGTATAATGCTACTAAGGATGGTCACTGACTGAATTACTTTAAATTCAAAGCTTATATATTTTCTGAAATAAATAAGCCTGTCGTAAGATATATAAATGTACTATATAGGGTACTACAAAATGTACATGAAAAATGTAATAAAAAGAAAAGTGGGGTGCTTGGCACAGCAATTAAGGCTGACTTAGGATGCCTGCACCGCATATTGGAATACCTGGTTGAGTTCCTATTTTAGATTCCTGAGAGGCATCAAGTAATGGTTTAAGTATTTGGTCCCTGCCACTGATATGGGAAACCTGAATCAAGTTTCTAGATCCCTGCTTCAGCCTGGGCCAGTCCTGGCTGTTGTGGACATTTGCATGAAAAAACAATAAATGAGAGTTCTCTGTATCTTTGTCCCTATTTCACTGTTTTTTCAAATAAATAAATAAACAGTTTTAAAACTATTTCAATTAGGGGCCAGTGCTGTGGCATAGTAGGTTAAGCCTCCAACTGTGGCACCATCATCTCCTGTGGTCGCCCATTCAAGTCCTTGTTGCTCCACTTCTGATCTGGCTTTCTGCTGATGGCTTGCAGGAACAGTGGAGGATAGCCCAAGTGTTTGGGCCTCTGGACCTCTGTGGGAGACCCAGAGGAAGCTCCTGGCTCCTGCCCAGCTCCAGCTGTTGAGGCTATTTGAGGAGTGAACCAGTGAATGGAAAACATTTCTCTCTCTCTCTCTCTCTCTCTCTCTCTCTCTCTCTTATTCTGCCTCTCAAATAAATAGACATCTTTCAAAAAAATAACCTCTTTTATTTAAAGGTTTATTCATTTATTTATTTGAAAGGCAGACATGGGGGGATTAAAAAAAGAGCAAAAGACAGATCTTCCATTTGTTGGTTCATTCCTCAAATGACCACATCAGCCAAGTCTGGGCCAGACCAAATGCATGAACCAGGAACATCATCATTATTACCCATGTGAGTAGCAGGGGTTCAAGTATTGGGCCATCTTCTGCTGCCTTTCCAGGCACATTAGCAGGAAGCTGTATCAGAAGCAGAGCAGCTAAGACTCAAACCAGCACTCTGATATGGAATGCCAGTGTCAGAAACTGTGGCTTAACCCACTGCACCAAAAATGCCAGTCCATAAAGAATACTTAAGAAAGATAAGTATATTTTGGTGCAAAAGATTTTTTTAATCCACATGTAATTTTCATAATATTCATTTTCCATCAACTTTCTGAAGACCACTTGCATGTGGGGAATATGTCATGTTAAGTCTGGACTTTGACAAAATGGAATTATTTGGGACAAATAGAAACAATAATGTCACAGTTTTGTTGTGGCATAGCAGGTAAAGCCACTGCCTGCAATGCCAGCATCCAATAAGAACACTGGTTAATACCCCAACTGCTCCACTTCCAATACAGTTCCTTAGTGGAAAATGGCCCAACTCCTTGGGCTCTTGCACCCAAGTAGGTGATCCAAAAGAAGCTCCTGACTCCTAGATTTCTAATTTCTTCTTCTTTTCTTTGGTTTGACTGTTTCCTTTCCTGTTCTCTGTCTTCTAAGTCTGATATTCTCTCTTCTGCTTTGCCCATTCTGTTTTTAAGGCTCTCTAATGTGTTTGTCATTTGATCTATTGAATTCTTCATTTCATTATGATTTCTCGTCACTATCACAGTTTCTTCTTCCACTAGTTGTTTCATTTCATTTTGATTCCTCCTTAATATTTCATTTTCACGAGAGAGATTTTCTATCTTGTCCATTAAGGATTTATGTAGTTCAAGAATTTGTTTTTGAGAACTTCTTAATGTTCTTATCAATTTTTTGAGATCCGCTTCTTGCATTTCTTCTTTCTCATCATCTTCATAATCTTGAATTGGGGTGTCTTTTTCATTTGGGGGCGTCATAGTGTCTTCCTTGTTCTTG
Organism: Lepus oiostolus; assembly: GCA_036325905.1. Lineage (NCBI taxonomy): Eukaryota > Metazoa > Chordata > Mammalia > Lagomorpha > Leporidae > Lepus > Lepus oiostolus. The sequence goes on from CM070804.1 coordinate 1,861,801, forward strand.
TTACCTCAGTTTTTGCATTTGTTGTTTGGCATGTTGGAGATATTTGGTTTCTTCACTGTGGTGTTTTTTCTTGTTACACTATGGCTCTATATTAAGTGGACTGTCTGCTTTCGGTGGAGCCTTAGAGGCTTGAGATGAGTGTGGACTGAGAGCTGTGTTTGGGTCCTCAGGGTTGAGGGTGTGTCAAAGATGACACTCCCAGGTTAGGTGTGGTAAATCTCTCTTTCTTTGTTTGATTCCAAAGGGAAGTAATTCCACACAGCTGAACGTAATTGGAGGTAGTTAGCAGGCAAATGATATACCCACAGGAGCCAGAGATCGGAAGCTCTTTCCCAAGGACCACACAGGGAATCTGTGCTGCCCTCAGTGTGGGCTCCAATTCTCCTGCAGTCTCCCACTGGGTTGTCAAGTTAGATGCTAATCTCCTGTTATTTCACCCCTCCCCCCCGAGTCAGGTTTTTCTGTTAGGCTCAGGGCCGGTGCAGACCTGAGGTCGCCCTGCTTATGACGTATGTCCAAAATGGCGCCTGCTCTTTGTCTTGCTCACCTTTGAGAGCTGAGCGGAGAAAGAGAAACTTGTGTCCGTATTGGTCACTTTTTTTTTTCCTCTCTCTCTTCTAGTTAGCCTGGTGAACTTTTCCCCACGGAGTTTCAAGCCCCGTTCCCTCTAGTCTCCTCTTTCTGCTTTCCTGATGGTGTCTCGGGCTATTGATGTTCGGCTCACCTCGCGTTCCAGTGCTGGTGTGTTGAGTCTGCCGCTGGTATCCCAAACTTGGGCTCCCACACTCTCCACGCAGGTCCACTGTCAATCACTGGTTCTGGAAGACTTTCCTCTGCTGTTTCTTCCCCTACTCTTCCTTGACCCTGCAGTATCTCCACTTTTATTAAAGTGTCTCTCCCCCGGACTAATAGTGTGCTACCTTCCTATTCTGGCATCTTGCCACTCTCCTTTTTAAAGAAATTTTTAAAAAATTTATCTATGGCCATGTAATTCTAATGAGAATCCATATAATTCATAGTAGCAAAGATTATGAGTCTGTCATGGGTATCTATACATTCAACTACCTACCAATAATTTAGATCTAAAAGTACTATAAATCAACAAATCTGAGCCAGAAGATTTTGTTCTCTAGGAATACAGAGGGCCAGCAATCTACTGCAGTAAAAAGAAATAATATTTGAGGGAGATAATTCCTCCCTCACAATTGTCAAGACAAGTATAAGGTTTAGTACTCAATTTACTACAGTTTTAAGAGCAAGTATTGTAATAACAGGTTTTAATAAAACATAAGCAGCTAACATATATAGAACAGAAATATTTATTTTATGAGTTAGAAATTTTAGTGTCCAAAAATTGATTTTCTTTTACATTTAATATTTGTTATTAGTTATGCAAATTGTGATACAGCTTAGACACACTTTTTTTTTAATTTTGTGTCTGTGTATGTTCAAATATCAGTTAAACTATTAGTCAAGGGTAGGAATTTGGTGTTGTGATTAAGATGCTGCTAGGGATGATGGCATTCTGTATTGCAGTGCCTGGATTTGAGTGGTAGCTCCACTTCCAGCGCACAGACTTGGAGGCAGCACACACTTGGAAGCAGCAGGTGATGGCTCAACTACTTGGATTCCTGCCAACCATGTTGAAGACATGGACTGAGTTCCATGCCCCTGGCTTTAGCTTGGACTACTCCTCTGATTGCTGTGGGCCTTCCAATGGATGGAAGATTCTCTCTCTCTCTCTCTCTCTCTTTCTCTCTTTGTGTGTGTGTGTGTGTGTTTCAAATAAATTTGGAAAAAGAAATAAATGTGAATATATACCTGTAAATGTATGTAAAAGTATTGCACTTGCAAACTGGTCCTACAGAAAGAATCTACATGGAATGATACTAAGACACGTTGGAGTCATTTCTTGACTCTTATATCCCTTCCAGCCATCTTTTTTAAAACTTTCTTTAAAATTACCTAAAGTAAATAGAATAGACAGTATTTCCACCTCGCTTCATATTTTAGATTATCTTGGAAGGCAAATTCTTTAATTTTGCTTTGTTCTTTTCTGCAGTGATATATTTGTTTGCTAGTTCTAGGATGTCATTCTAATTCTAAAGAACTATCATTAATATGAAAGAATGAGAAAATATCTGATCACTTCTTCCCTAATCACAATCCCAATGTGAGTACTTCCCTACTCACAATCCTGACGTCCTATTGAAAATAGGACAATTTTGCCTTTTTTTCTATAAAAAGTTAAAAACACATCACCTAGCATTATAGATAACCTAAATTAAATAGTCTGCCTGAGATAACTATTAAAGTACAACATTAAAAAAATTTTCCTTATTAAAATTTCCCTGCTCATAGAATATATTTCAGACAAAACATCATCTTCCTCTGGAATTTCACTACCTTATACATTATGTGAAAAAAAATTATTAACATCAAAAATGCTATGTTTAAAAAACAACTTTTCAACATTTTTATTGATAACTTTCGAAAAGTCTCATGATACTATTTCAAGGGCATAATAGACCAGTTCATTTGGTTAAATAATTCTACATCATCAATTTGAAATAACACTGATATTGCTATAAAATGAAAAGACTGAAACTATGTTGGAATGATAAAACGCTTAAGCTGTATCTATATGAAGTTCCAAAAGTTAAATGCCATGAGGTAAAATATTGTTTTCAAGATGGATTAGAATATCCAAGGACCACTGGAATAATTGCAAAAGAAATATACATAATGGAAATATCAAAAAGAGAAAAAAAAGAATGAGCATAAAAAGTATTTGAAGTATTAATAGTTGGGATTTTTTCAAAATTAATAATAAACACCAATCTATAGAAACAGAAAACTAAAAGAACATTTAATGAAATAGATACCAGAGATATAATGTCTAAACTGGGAAAAAAAATTCAAAAAATACAAAGTCTTGTAGAAAACCAGGGGAGGGAGTGCCTACATGTGGAAAAATAGAATAAGAATTACATAATACCTCTATTCAGAAACTATTCAGGCAAGAAGAGGGTGAACTGAAATATTTTAAACGCTGAAAGAAAAAACCAACCAACCCAGAATTCTGCAACCAATGATCAACTCTTTATCTACAAATTTGACAAAAAAGATGAAAAAATTCCTTAGAAGGCACAGTATATCAAAACTGACATAAGGAAGAAACAGACTGGGTAGACCTATAGTTATTAAATCATTTTGAAGGCTAATAATCTTGCTTTTAAAAGTTCTAAGCATAAGGTAGATATTGTGGCAACAGCAGGTTAAGCTGCTTGGAATGCCCACAACTTTTATTGAAGTGCCAGTTCATGTCTTGACTACTCAGCTTCTAATCTACCTTCCTCATATTGTGTTTGGGAGGCAGCAAACGATGGATGAAGCATTTGGGTCCCTGCCACCCAGGTGTGTGACCCACTTGAGTTCCCAGATCCTGTCTGTGACCTGACCCACCTCCACTCGTTGTGACGATTTGGAGAGTGAACCAGCAGATGGGAGATATTTCACTTTGTCTCTCTCTGCTATTCTGCCTCTCAAATACATACATACATACATGCATACATATTTTTAAAGAAAAGCTCTAAGCCCATTAGTTTCACTGATGAATTCTACCAAACATTTAATATAGAAATAATACCAATTTTCTACTCTCTGTTATATAGAATAGGGTGAAGGAAATATTTTTAACTCATTCCATAAGACAAAAATAAAAGACATTAAAAAACAGGAAAATTATACATCAATGTTTCTACTATTTAATATGGATGCAAAACCCTAATAAAATATTATCAAATAAAATCCAACAATACACACATAAGAGGAATTATATCTAACCATGTGAGATTTATCCCAGTATGCAATCTGTTTAAGCATTGAAATTAATTAATGTAGTTCACCCTTTTAATAAAGAAAAAAATCACATAATCATATCAACCGATGTGAAGAATGACTCTGACAAAATCCAAAACCCGCCAGTGCCACGGCTCAATAAGCTAATCCTCCACCTGTGGCACTGGCACCCGGGTTCTAGTCCTGGTTGGGGCACCGGATTCTGTCCCGGTTGCTCCTCTTCCAGTCCAGCTCTCTGCTGTGGCCCGGGAGTGCAGTGGAGGATGGCCCAAGTCCTTGGGCCCTGCACCTGTATGAGAGACCAGGAAAAGCACCTGGCTCCTGGCTTCAGATCAGCACGGTGTGCCAGTCGCAGTGCACCAGCCGCAGCGGCCATTAGGGGTGAACCAACGGCATAGGAAGACCTTCTCTGTCTAGCTCTCTCTCACTGTCTAACTCTGCCTGTCCAAAAAAAAAAAATCCAAAACCCATTTATGATAAAACTCCCAGGAAACAGTAATAGAGGGAACTTTCTCAACTTCATAAAGAACAATTATAGAAAACTAACAGCTGACAGCATACTCAATGCATAGAAACTAGAGGCTTTTTCCCTAAAATAGAGACTAAGGGAAGAATGTTCTGTCTCACTACTCCCATTCTACATTATACTGAAAAGCCTAACTAATGGAAAACACACAAGACAATGAAATACAAAACACACAGGTTGGAAAGAACAAAAATATAAACTATTTTTGATCCTCACAATTGTTTATATAGAAAATCCTAAAGAACTGACAAAAATACTAGAACTCATAAATGATTACCATTACGGTTGTGAAATGCAAGGTTATCACACAAATGCCCATTGCATTCCCAAAAACCAGCAATGAACAATTGTAATTTGATTTTTTTTCTTGACAGGCAGAGTTAGACAGTGAGAGAGAAAGACAGAGAGAAAGGTCTTCCTTCCGTTGGTTCACCCCCCAAATGATCGCTATGGCCAGTGTGCTGTGCCAATCCAAAGCCAGGAGCCAGGGTGCTTCCTCCTGGTCTCCCATGCGGGAGGAGGGCCCAAGGACTTGGACCATCCTCCACTGCCTTCTCGGGCCACAGCAGAGAGTTGGACTGGAAGAGGAGCAACTGGGACTAGAACCCAGCGCCCATATGGGATACGGGTGCTGCAGGCGGAGGATTAGCAAAGTGAGCCACAGCGCCAGCCCCAGAAATATTTCATGTTAATAAAAGGAAGATTCAGTTAAGATGTCAGTTCCTACCATTTTGATCAATATATTTCACACAATCCGAAAGAAAATCTCAGCAACTTATATTGCAGACATTGAAAAAAAATTGTTCTGAAGTTTATACAGAAATGCATTAGATCCAGATTAGTCAACTCAATGATGAACAAGAACCAGGTCAGAGGATTCACACTAATTGACTTTAAGAATTGCTGTACAGCTACAATGATGAAGACAGCATGGCATTTTAGCAATAATTGAGAAACAGATCAATGGAACTAAACAACCCAGAAACAGAAACATGCCCACACAAATACCATCCACTGACCTTTGACAAAAGATCAAGTCAATAAGATATAGAAAAAAAAGCCTTTTTCACAAATGCTAGAGCAATGAAATATCCACAAAAATCAAAAACATAAACAATGTTCTTATAAGTGTAAACCATAAATCTATAAAGTTCTATACAAATAGAAAATAATTTTAGACATCCTTGATTTTGGCAAGGAGCTTTTCGACAACACTGGAAGCATGATCCATGAAAGAACAAATTAGTCAACGTGGCTTCATTAAAATGTAAAATTTCTGCTTTGTAAAAGATCCTAAAGAAAATAAAATGACAATAAACAGATTGAGAGAAAATACTTGGAAAAGATACATCTAGGGGCCTGTATTTCAACATTCCATATCTGGGTGCTGGCTGTTCACCTTCTCATCTAGGTCCTTGGAAAAGCAGTGGATGATGGCCAAGGTACTTGGGCTCTTGCTACCCACATGGGTGACCTGGATGGAAATCCAGGTTCCTGTTTGACCTGGCCCAACCCCACTCTTTAGGGTGATTTGGGAAATGAAACAGTGGGTGGAAGAGTTTCTTCTCTGCCTCTCCTTCTCTGTGACTCTGCTTTTCAAATGATAAGTAAATCTTTAAAAAAAAAAAGTTAAAATATATATCCAAAAAAGGAACTTTATTCAAAACACAGAAAGATATCTTAAAATTCAACAATAAGAAGATTAATAACACATTAAACATGCGGGTGAAAAAATTGACATCTTGCCAAAGAAGATACATTTATGGCAAATAAAAATATGAAAAGCCGCATGCTATTGTGTGTTCTTACATAATTGCAAATTGTGAGACTTAGAGAGTGATCCCATCAGGTACCTATCAAAATGACCAAGATCCAAAACATGGGCAACATGAAATGCTGGTAAGGACGTGGAACAAGAGAGACGTTTATTGCTGGTGAGAATGAAAGTGATACACTTTGGAAAAAGACTTCATTGTAAATGTGTATGCATATTTTTAAAATAAGAATAATTCCCTACATCGTCTAAATATTATCACACTAGGGAAAAGACTAGTTCTAAAGCTCGTCATATTTCCTTAATTTTTAATGTCTGCTGCAGCTGCTTTTTCTCCACCGAGGATCCGATCGAGAACCACGCACTGCAGTTTCTTCTTGCGCCCATAACCTCTACAAATTCAAGAGAAACCTAAGTTCTAAATTTAAGAAAATTGTCGTTTTCGTCTTTTCAATCCGCTGGTCTTTCGAGCGCAGAGGTGCATGGGAATTGTAGTTTTCGATGTAACGGCCCGGCGCTCAGTACAGAGGACAACGCCGGCCCTCACTCTGCGCATGTGCAGACCGCGTACCTGCCCTTGAAAGGGACGTCTCTGCGTTTTGGGGTCCATGTGGGAGCGGAAGCTACACACTTTGGGTGAGGGCCCGGATTCCGGTTACGTGTGGCATGGGTAGCCGCGACAAATGGGTTTACGTGCTGGGGGCGGGAGCGGGAAGTCCGGAGAATCAGGCTTGCTCTTTCCTCCCCGAGTCGGGTTGAATCCTGGGCTGCGGCCGGGGTAGCAGGACTTCGGGAACAGGTGAGCAATGCAAGTACATACGTGGGTGGTGCACAGGGTATTACTAGTACTCGTGCTGTTATTCTGTGGGATAATAGTCCTCCGAAAACAGTTTGGGACCCGCATTGGGTAGATGGAAGCTGCTGTCGTGAGACCCTTGAGCCCCTCGTGTGTTTTCCTTTACCCTTCACAATGACACTACTAGTCATAAACGTGCCATTTAAAAATAAAATGAAAATGTTGTGAGAGTGGATAACTCAGGATACAAACAAGGAGGTGAGAGAGATAGGGTGCAAGTAGCAGTAGGTTTTCCTGCTTGTCTCTTGCTGTTCCTAATGGTGTAGCTGCCTAAAACCTTTACAGCACTTAGAGTGACCTGGCCTTACACCTCAGCTGATTGTGGACAGCCTCTCATCATGTGATAAATAAATAGTGGAATTGTTTGGGTCTCTACAGAGTCTCAGATTGAGCCTGTTGAACTCTCCTTGACTCTTCAGGCTGTGACTGGACGCCAGAGGACTGACAGTCTAGTTCTGTGCCGTCCAATAAAAAGTGCAAAAATCAAATGCAGTTTAGAGCATTTTAGTATCCACGGTAAAAAGGAAAAAAAAAAACCCAAAACTTATTTTACTTATGTATTTTATTTAACCGAGTACCTCCAAAATATTATCTTATGGCACACGGTGTTTCTATGTGGCTAATGGTTACAGTACTGGATCGCACCTCTTTAGTGAGTTCAAGAAGACTCAGATTTAGAGTGTTAGGTGGTTTCAAGGAATGCGAATTTATTTCTTGGCTTCAGGTTTCAGCCCCTCTAGAGTAAAGCAGCTCTTATAAGGCGGGAAAGAGAGAGTCCTGCAAGAACAGCCCTTCTGACAGAGACCTCTTCCAGGATCCAGAGCAGGAGGAGCAGGTCCTGATTTGCTCCAAGCAGAGGCAGTTCTTGATTCCCTGTGTAGTAGGAGTCAAACCTTGTTAGGTTGTCACATCCAGAAGCCATCACAGAGGGACTGTGGGTGCTGCGGAGTAACCTGCAGAGGCATGTAACCAAAGGTTGAGAGGACTGGGTGGCCGTCAAGCTATATAGACACTTCACTTGAGGACTAATGAGGGCATGATTTCCAGGGAAGACAAAACAGCTGATAAAATCTTAAACAGCATCCAGTTTCTTTCATTCTCTCCACACAAGAATCTGAACTGCTCTCACACCATATCCATTAACACATGTGGCATTAGAGCTCTGCTAATGCTTTTTCCTGAACACAGAGTAACAAAATAATAGTAAAAAACTTTCTATCCTGGAAATCAATACTGGGCCTATAATGAATGATTTTTGTAGTGTCATACAGGGCAGAACCAGGGGCTAAGCACAGTGCTGGTCACCTACAAAGGTCTTTTGTTAGAAGTGACAACCAGTTTAGAACAAAAAGTTAAAAAATATATCCCTTACATAAAACATCCCATCTGTATTTCAGAGCTTTCTGTAGAAGTCCTAACTCAGTGTGTAAAAATGGGTAAGACCTTGATTAACAAGCCAGCTTGCATAATTTTCTATTAGTTTCATTGAAGACAAAGGATCATCTCTTGTGTACCTAAACTTGTTCAGCCAGTTCTCTATTTTGTTTTTATGTATTTGTCAGAAGAGAACAAACTGTTAGTGTATCACCAAAAAAACCAATATACTTAGTGTAAATGAAAGCTTAACCCCAAACAATCTTATCAGAGATGCTCATGTTCAAGCACTATTCCTTCTGCATGGTCCTCCCTGTCCCTTTTCAAGAGTCAAAGGAACATGCCCTCCTTTGAAAGTTGTTTTTGTATCTGCAGTGATGAGAGTTTTAGGCAGGTAAATATAGGATTATAAGGACCAGTTATCTCATGATCCCTTTTCTCTTTCCTTCCTCCAGCTGAATCTTCACACTTATGTATATTCTTCTAGGGGAAAAAAAATGAGCACATACCAGGTGAGTTCACCTTTTAATAACCAGTGTGTTTTACAGTAAATTTCATAAGAGTTTCTATGTCAGTATATTTACATGGACAAGTAGAATAGAAATGGACCAGACACATACATAGAAGATACTCTTATAGAAACACACAGGTGACTAGAAGAGCAAGGGTGGCATGCAAGTAGATGCAGGGTTTTATATCTGCATTACAAATTTTACCAAATCAAACTCCAAATTATTTCTGACATTTTTGATAGTCTTAGCAGAATGGCAGACTGGAAATGATATGGGAAAAAGTTAAAAGGTTTACATTGATGAGAAAGATAAAGCAAACCTCTTCCTCATGAGATATAATCATGAACACAAACATGTTTGTTGTTCTTCAAGTGGTTGTTTAAATTAACTTGCTGAAATAACAGAATGTAACATCTACTTGTTCTTCATAGAAATAGAAAATGTAATGTTAAATGCAAACTTGCTCAGTACTGTTTTTCAAGAACTGAAACACAGTAATTAAATTAGATTTGTTTCCTACGAATCAACTGACTGTCCTGAAAATTACTTTCCATAAACATTTTTCTTTTTGACAGGCAGAGTGGACAGTGAGAGAGAGAGAGACAGAGAGAAAGGTCTCCCTTTGCCGTTGGTTCACCCTCCAATGGCCGCCGCGGCTGGCGCACTGCGGCCGGCGCAGCACGCTGATCCGATGGCAGGAGCCAGGTGCTTCTCCTGGTCTCCCATGGGGTGCAGGGCCCAAGGACTTGGGCCATCCTCCACTGCACTCCCTGGCCATAGCAGAGAGCTGGCCTGGAAGAAGGGCAACCGGGACAGAATCCAGCGCCCCGACCGGGACTAGAACCTGGTGTGCCGGCGCCGCTAGGCCGAGGATTAGCCTAGTGAGCCGCGGTGCCGGCCATAAACATTTTGAGTACCCATGATACTCAGACTGTTCAGCAGATGATCTATAATTCTGGCTTTTTCAAATGTTCCCACATGTTTCAAATGTTCCCTGATGCCTAGCTTTCTTTTCCTCCTGGTTTGTGTTAAAGCAGACCAGAGGATGCAAGTCAAGGGAGTGCCTGTGTCCCATCTCTAATCTTCTGTGGCCTGAACTACAAGTCTATAGTCACAGGCATGTTCTGTAGTAGTGTTTCTAAGTCAGACAATGCCCATGAGGAAAATTATATTCTCACTTTAAAATTTTCTTTCCCTTTGGTCTGAAAGGGAGGTTTTTTCTACTTACTGTATACTTCGCTGATGGCGAAGTGAATCTAGCTATGAGATTATTAGTTAAGTTCTTATTTTGGCTATGCTATTGCAGAAAAATGTTAGCCATCTCTTTTATAAGGTCTAAAGATTAAATTGTGCATCCTACAGATTCCTTCATAATAGAATTAGTTTCCTACCTTGAAGAGAATAGAGAAATGAAAGCACAAGTTGGGCTTAGAATAGAGAAAAGAGGGAGCAAGTCCTAGATCGCTTGCTGAAAATAGCAATATGACATGAATACTTAGCAAACAGTTAGAAACCATTTTTTAAAAATATGATGTCATTTCTCTCTTGCTGCTTTTAAGAGTATCTGTTTGCCTTTGACTTTTTAACACTTTATCATGTGCCTAATTGTAGTTATCTTAACTCCAAGATTATCCCACTAGAGATTTATTGAGCTTTGTGAGTATATAATCATGTTCATCAAATTTAGGAACTTCTTTTTTTTAATCTAAAGATTTTTTTAAAACTTTTATTTAGTACATATAAATTTCCAAAGTACAGTTTATGGATTACAATGGCTTTCCCCCCTCCCCATAACTTCCCTCCCACTTGTACCCCTTCCATCTCCCGCTCCCTCTCCCATTCCATTTACATCAAGATTCATTTTCAATTATCTTTATATACAGAAGATCGATTTAGTATATATTAAGTAAAGATTTCATCAGTTTGCACCCACACAGAACATAAAGTGTAAAATACTATTTCAGTACTAGTTATAGCATTAATTCACATTGGACAAATAATTAAGGACAGAGATCCCACATGAGGAGTAAGTGCACAGTGACTCCTGTTGTTGACTTAACAATTTGACACTCTTGTTTATGGCGTCTGTAATCTCCCTAGGCTCTAGTCATGAGTTGCCAAAGCTATGGAAGCCTTTAGGGTTCACCGACTTCGATCATATTCAGACAAGGTCACAGTCAAAGTGGAAGTTCTCTCCTCCCTTCAGAGAAAGGTACCTCCTTCTTTCATGGCCCCGTTCTTTCTACTGGGATCTCACTCACAGAGATCTTTCATTTATGTCCTCTTTCTTTTTTTTTTGCCAAAGTTTCTTGACTTTCCATGCCTAAAATACTCTCATGGGCTCTTCAGCCAGATTCAAATGCTTTAAGGGCTGATTCTGAGGCCAGAGTGCTGTTTAGGACATCTGCCATTCTATGAGTCTGCTGTGTATCCCGCTTCCCATGTTGGATCATTCTCTCCCTTTTTAATTCTATCAGTTAGTATTAGCAGACACTAGTCATGTTTGTGTGATTCCTTTGACTCTTAGACCTATCAGTGTGATCAATTCTTAACCATTATTTGCCCACTGCCAGACCTTATCTCACTCCCTCTCCGATGTGCTCATTATGCTATCCACAGTTCTTTTTTTTTGACCTTTTTTTCCCATTCTGTTTCTCAGGCTGCATAATCTCACTGACTGTTTTATCTAGTTATTCATCCTTTTAGTACTCAAACCTGTTGACAGATTTTTTTGTTGTATGAGATTTTTTTTGTTTCAATTATTATCCTTTTCAACTCTAAATTTTCTGTTTAGTTCCTTTTTATAATTTCTGTCTGCTAATTGATACCTTTTATTGAATGAAATACTGATCTCATACTGTGCTTTAGCCCTGACATATCATTTCCTCTAAGTCTTTGAGCAATATAAAAGAGCTGTATTAAAGTCCTTGTATAGTTAAGCCTATTGTCTGCTTCTTCAGAAGCAGTGTCTATTGATTACCCTTTCTTTTCCTGCATGTAGGTTATAATTACTTATTTACTTTTAAAATAATTTTTGTTGCAAACTAGATTTTTTTTATTCTTTTTTTAAACTTTTATTCAATGAATATAAATTTCCAAAGTACAGTTTATGGATTACAATGGCTTCCCCCCCATAACTTCCCTCCCACCCACAACCATCCCCTTTTCCAGTCCCTCTCCCCTTCCATTCACATCAAGATTCATTTTCAATTCTCTTTATATACAGAAGATCAGTTTAGTATATACATTAAGTAAAGATTTCAACAGTTTGCCCCACATAGCAACATTCTTTTTTTTTTAACTTTTATTTAATGAATATAAATTTCCAGTATACAGCTTATGGATTACAATGGCTTCCCCTTCCCATAATTTCCCTCCCACCCGCAACCCTCCCCTCTCCCGCTCTCTCTCCCTTTCCATTCACATCAAGATTCATTTTCAATTCTATTTATATACAGAAGATCAATTTAGTATAAATACTTCAACAGTTTGCACCCACATAGAAACACAAAGTGAAACATACTGTTTGAGTACTAGTTATAGCATTAAATCAAAATGTACAGTACATTAAGGACAGAGATCCCACATCAGGAGCAAGCGCACAGTGGCTCCTGTTGTTGACCCAACAAATTGACACTCTAGTTTATGGCGCCAGTAACCACCCTAGGCAGTCGTCATGAGTTGCCAAGGCTATGGAAGCCTTCCAAGTTCCCTGACTCTGATCATATTTAGACAAGGTCATAAAAGACAGGGTGAGGATAGTAACCAATGATCCTAAGAGTGGCCTTAACCAGGTCTGAACAATTATACAGCATTAAGTGGGGAAGAGGACCATCAGTACCCACAGGTTGGGAGTAGAGCCATTGGTGGTAGAGTAGAGGTTATGATTACAAAGGAATGAGGCCCAAGTACGCTAGACAGGGTCTAGAACAAAGGACAGAGTCATTATTAGAGGAGCTAAGAAAGGTGCTGTCTAAGCTACAAGTAATTTTTCTGATTGAGAGGCAAATAGAACCTGATAGAAGGGGCTTGATAATAATCTGTTGGGCTTTAGGCCTTGTAAGTTAAGAGGCCCAGGCCTATCTATCTCTTCACATGGGGTATATCCTAAGGGAGGTGTGAGCCTCCTAGGGGAAGGCACTCTGTTGACTTTCATTACTTGGCTGGGCTAGGAGGAGAGCTGGCCAGGTAAAGGCAGGGGGCATCTCTAGCAAGAAATTTACAGTTCTGCCTGCAATGTTGCTGACCCTACTTGACCATCCCCTCAGCTGCAGTGGTCACTTTGGATGTTGGGCTGAGTGAAGGGCTTTTCAGCTTGGAGCCAATAAGATCTGTGGCTCTGACCTGGGCATTCTTCGACTCCAGGGCAGGTCCATTTCCAGTGATCCAACTCTTGGCAGAGCTGCCAGCGCTCTTCACAAGCTGACTTCTGCTGAAGCCCAGGCTTACCACATTGAAAGCACTGCAGTGGACTGGCCTGTTGGCTCTCCTTGAAGGCAGATCACTGTACAGAACAGCCATTAATAGGCCTGCCACCCATTGCTTCTGATGCCTAGCTTTCTTTTCCTCCTGGTTTGTGTTAAAGCAGACCAGAGGATGCAAGTCAAGGGAGTGCCCGTGTCCCATCTCTAATCTTCTGTGGCCTGAACTACAAGTCTATAGTCACAGGCATGTTCTGTAGTAGTGTTTCTAAGGCAGACAATGCCCATGAGGAAAATTATATTCTCACTTTAAAATTTTCTTTCCCTTTGGTCTGAAAGGGAGGTTTTTTCTACTTACTGTATACTTCGCTGATGGCGAAGTGAATCTAGTTATGAGATTATTAGTTAAGTTCTTATTTTGGCTATGCTATTACAGAAAAATGTTAGCCATCTCTTTTATAAGGTCTAAAGATTAAATTGTGCATCCTACAGATTCCTTCATAATAGAATTAGTTTCCTACCTTGAAGAGAATAGAGAAATGAAAGCACAAGTTGGGCTTAGAATAGAGAAAAGAGGGAGCAAGTCCTAGATCGCTTGCTGAAAATAGCAATATGACATGAATACTTAGCAAACAGTTAGAAACCATTTTTTAAAAATATGATGTCATTTCTCTCTTGCTGCTTTTAAGAGTATCTGTTTGCCTTTGACTTTTTAACACTTTATCATGTGCCTAATTGTAGTTATCTTAACTCCAAGATTATCCCACTAGAGATTTATTGAGCTTTGTGAGTATATAATCATGTTCATCAAATTTAGGAACTTCTTTTTTTTAATCTAAAGATTTTTTTAAAACTTTTATTTAGTACATATAAATTTCCAAAGTACAGTTTATGGATTACAATGGCTTTCTCCCCTCCCCATAACTTCCCTCCCACTTGTACCCCTTCCATCTCCCGCTCCCTCTCCCATTCCATTTACATCAAGATTCATTTTCAATTATCTTTATATACAGAAGATCGATTTAGTATATATTAAGTAAAGATTTCATCAGTTTGCACCCACACAGAACATAAAGTGTAAAATACTATTTCAGTACTAGTTATAGCATTAATTCACATTGGACAAATCATTAAGGACAGAGATCCCACATGAGGAGTAAGTGCACAGTGACTCCTGTTGTTGACTTAACAATTTGACACTCTTGTTTATGGCGTCTGTAATCTCCCTAGGCTCTAGTCATGAGTTGCCAAAGCTATGGAAGCCTTTAGGGTTCACCGACTTCGATCATATTCAGACAAGGTCACAGTCAAAGTGGAAGTTCTCTCCTCCCTTCAGAGAAAGGTACCTCCTTCTTTCATGGCCCCGTTCTTTCTACTGGGATCTCACTCACAGAGATCTTTCATTTATGTCCTCTTTCTTTTTTTTTGCCAGAGTTTCTTGACTTTCCATGCCTAAAATACTCTCATGGGCTCTTCAGCCAGATCCAAATGCCTTAAGGGCTGATTCTGAGGCCAGAGTGCTGTTTAGGACATCTGCCATTCTATGAGTCTGCTGTGTATCCTGCTTCCCATGTTGGATCATTCTCTCCCTTTTTAATTCTATCAGTTAGTATTAGCAGACACTAGTCATGTTTGTGTGATTCCTTTGACTCTTAGACCTATCAGTGTGATCAATTCTTAACCATTATTTGCCCGCTGCCAGACCTTTTCTCACTCCCTCTCCGATGTGCTCATTATGCTATCCACAGTTCTTTTTTTTTTTTTTGACCTTTTTTTCCCAATCTGTTTCTCAGGCTGCATAATCTCACTGACTGTTTTATCTAGTTATTCATCCTTTTAGTACTCAAACCTGTTGACAGATTTTTTTGTTGTATGAGATTTTTTTGTTTCAGTTATTATCCTTTTCAACTCTAAATTTTCTGTTTAGTTCCTTTTTATAATTTCTGTCTGCTAATTGATACCTTTTATTGAATGAAATACTGATCTCATACTGTGCTTTAGCCCTGACATATCATTTCCTCTAAGTCTTTGAGCAATATAAAAGAGCTGAATTAAAGTCCTTGTATAGTTAAGTCTATTGTCTGCTTCTTCAGAAGCAGTGTCTATTGATTACCCTTTCTTTTCCTGCATGTAGGTTATAATTACTTATTTACTTTTAAAATAATTTTTGTTGCAAACTAGATATTTTAAATAAAATCATGTGGCTATAGTCACCATACTGTGCAACAGAATATCAGAACTTATTTATTCTTTTTAATTTTCTTAGATTTATTTTATTTATTTGAAAGACAGCAAGACAGAGAGAAGGAGAGACAGAGAGAAGAGATCTTCCTTCTGCTGGTTCACTCTCCAAATGGCTGCAATGCCCAGGTGGGCTAGATCAAGGCCAGGAGCCAAGAATTCTATCCAGGTCTCCCATGTGGGTGGCAGGGGCCCAAGTGCTTAGGCTATCCTCTTTCCCAGCTGTATTAGCAGGGAGCTTGATTGAAAATGAAGCAACCAGGACTCAAACTGTTACTCTTATATGGGATGCTGGCATCGCAGGTTGCGATGTAACCTGTTGTGCCACAATGCCTGACTTTATTTCCCTTTTCCAACTGTAACAGTATCCTCATTGACCAGAAAGGTTGTTGTTGAATAATTTTTAAAACTAACTCTGTAGAACCTATATTTCTTGTTATTTTTAGTAGCTGAAGTCTCTATAGAAATTTCCTGAAATGCTTGAACCGGTAAGTCTCCTAGTCTATGCTAGGGGGCTTTCTGCAAGTTGGGCATTCCTTCAGCAGTCATCCAGGCAATTTACTACTTTGCTGGCCTTGATTTCCTGCTTACTTCAAACCTTGAGGTCACCCAGAGGTGACAGCTTCAAGCTTTCTCACATCTTTCCTGAGCAAGCTGACAGCTCTGGGCGTTATGTTCAGTGCTGTTCATTTAGGTGGCCATCTACAGTCTCAGGAGTGTATCAGAACTATTCAGAACCTTTATGAATATCTCACTCCTCAGATTTTCCTTTTAGTTTTTTTTTTTTTTTTGGACAGGCAGAGTGGATAGAGAGACAGAGAGAAAGGTCTTCCTTTTTGCCATTGGTTCACCCTCCAATGGCCGCTGCAGCCGGCGCATCGTGCTGATCCGAAGCCAGGAGCCAGGTGCTTTTCCTGGTCTCTCATGCGGATGCAGGGCCCAAGGACTTGGGCCATCCTCCACTGCCTTCCCGGGCCATAGCAGAGAACTGGCCTGGAAGAGGGGCAACTGGGATAGAATCCAGTGCCCCAACCGGGACTAGAACCCTGTGTGCCGGCGCTGCAAGGCGGAGGATTAGCCTGTTAAGCCACGGCACCGGCCCCTTTTAGTTTTTGATGAGCTGTTTTTTGTTATCCACCACCTCAGGTTGCTGGTTGCTCAGTTAAACAATTACCTTTAAATGTTTTGAACAAATGCCTCTAAGGAATGGGCCTCTTCATACCAAGTGAGCTCTGATTAGTTCAAATAGTCTTATAGGTAAAGTCCTCCAAAAAACCATCATCCACGTCAGATAATGACAGTGTTCTGGGGCTAAAGCTTTGACAGAACCATAACCCGGTTGACTTATTTCACAGTGTGGCTTTTCAAAGCTACCATGCAGTTGGAGAGAGAGGGATGGGTATAGGACAAGTTAAAATGCCATTGAGGCACTTTGACCATTTTGAGTAGCTATTTTTCTGGTGTATATATGTTCCATAGATTGTACAGGCCTTTAGTTAGCTTCATGTGTTCTGAAAAAGTTGATTCTATAATTATTGTAAATTTTTCACTGATATGTGGGACAGAGAATTTTCTCAGAGACCTGAGCTTCTGCTTGCAAATTGCTGTGAAGCCTTAGGGTACAGCCCAGTTTGACCCCATGCTGGGTTTTGAGGCCAACCCAAGGGCTGGCTGTCTGCCCTCCTTTATGCTGCTGGTGCTTCTGGTAGTGATTGTTTTCCTGGCCTTTACTACTAGAGCACTTCTTCCTGACACATCTTGCTTCCAGAGAAGGAGACGGAGCCGCAGGGCCAGGTTCAGTGCACAGAGATGGCCCGCAGGCATCTGAAGAAGTATATCTGAATATCTCTTGCTCTTGGTGGGCAGGCATAAGAAACAGATGTACCAGAGGGGCCAAATTATGGTCACCTCACCAGCAACCTACTGGCTGGGAGGGTCTGGGGAAGAGATGCGAAGATGAAAAGGTTAAACTACAGAACAGCATTTCATATCAGGTAGCAGACCTACATCATTTAAAGGGGTAACTTGTTGAGCTTAATCAGGAGTTTCTTCCACAAGAAGATCAGCTTCAGCACTACAGACAGAAAAGTACTTTCCTTGTGCAGTGGTTAGCATATGAGAATTTTCAGTGTGGACAGCAGGTCAAGGAATTAAGAGCATGATATGAAGAAAAATTAGCAGACCAATTTTTTCAACAAAATCAAGAGACTCACAAAGTTCAAGCAAATGATGGAGAATAATCAGGTGTGAATGATCATGTAGTAGCTAAAAATATTCCAAAAGTAGCTGAGAATGAAGAACCCCCAAGTTATACTACATATGGGAAAGAACAAATCAAAGAGGTGGTGATGTGGGATGGCTGGAATAGAAGAGAATGACCTAGTGATGATCTTCCCACTGCTTTAAAGAGGACTTCTATTTCAGTTTCTGAACATGGAACTCATCAAACAATTTCCCATCTTCCAAGTAGACAACCTCTGTCCACAAATTTGGCTGAAGATGCACAGGTGAACCACAATGCAAACCTTGGTACTCAAAACAGAACCCTTCTAACATTCTTCAGCATTTAACTAGAGGCCCAAACTTGGAGAGTGAACCCAGAATTCTAACAGCTGTACTAAACAGACTTCCAAGGATAAATTTGGTGTCTTCCATAAATTGAAGCAAAACGATGAAGAATGAGAGCTTCAGGTGGACTTTGCAAACTGTGAAAAGCAGCATTTCAATGATGTCCTTTAAATCCTAAGGAAAAGCTTAAAAAAACATAAAGTACTGTAAAATGAAATTTCTACTCCATCATTTTTACTTTTTTTAAATAAAGATCAGTTCTATGGGTTGTAAAGATACATTGAGATAATGAATCAATATATCCATGTATATATGTGAACCTTTTCCTATTATATTCTCTAAGTAGACACTTTATTTGTTATGTTACGGTTGAGCCAAAACAGTTAATCTTTGCATTTAAAGCAAACTGCTGTGTTTTTCACATTTTATTGAGCCCAATAATTCTTTCCACAAGTAGACAAGCAAGGAAAAATTGTTGTACATTTTATGTTTCACATAGTTTAATCAGAGTGAGAACAGTTACTCAGTTGAAAACTTTTTATGTAGTAATGTATTGTTAGCCCAACAGATGTTCTATATCTATCCCTTATTTCATGATCTTCAAGGAGTTATACCTATAATAATTACATAAAAAAGGGGAAATGGAAAATAAACACTGGACAACATGTGTACAAAATTCCCTCCCTACTCCTGTTATTTTACATGAGTGCTAATGTGTTTTGGCAAATAAGTTTTCAGTTGGGGCCTGGTAAGACATGACAGTATTTATATCTTACTTGGTTCTTGAACTTGTGGAATGCAGGATTCATATGTATTTTCAGTTTTTGTTTTTTCCTCAAGTAACACCAGTACTGCTTCACTATGGCCATCACTAGCTAATTTTTTTATATTTTCATAGTTCAGACTGGTGAAGATATTTGTGATTGAAATGCCAGATCCTGAAAGGGGCTAAATCTACTTTGAAATGAATCTGCAATCAGGATTTCAAAGCTTTTCTGATCATTTTAGTGATCTTTTATGACTAGACTTTTTCAGAAGTACTACATAAAGAATTTTAGCATGTTTTTATAAATGCACAAATAAATGTAAGTACAGTGAGGTCCCCTACTATTTTATTAAAATAGCTTAAAATTTATAACAAAAATGAATCATTGTCATTAATATGTTAGTTAAGAACACATAAAGCTCATATTTGTTAGACTTACAAAATTATTTAAATGTATTTGCCTTTTATTTAACTCTATTTAATAAAATGTATAAGCTAGCTAATCCCTGTTCTCTGATTTAAATCATTTAAAAAATCTTATCCCACCTCCTAAAACAAAAAGTTTTAATCATAAATAGAAATTTAAGATTGTCAACCCTGTTTTTCAGAAGGATGACTGTTAATTGCACACAAACAACATGAAATGCATTTCCCCCTAGTACTAATATTTCAGTCAAAATTTAGACTAACAGTGGCTAAGAGATAAGTCATTCACTTGCTGAGGTGCTCCAATTCTTAAACTTCAGCTTCAAATTAATTAATGACCATGAAAAGATGCAATAATCTACTGTTTTTCCCACATTGTCAAACAATCCATGACTTTATCGTAATTAGAATCAGGCCATATTTAAGAAGTATTATGGTTCACAGAATTTTTTAAATGTAATTAAAGGGAAGTGACGTACATCTTTTGGGCCTTAGTGTGAGGAGATGAATCTAAAAATACTCCTAGTTGTACTTCTTTCTATTTAATTTTGTAAAATCTGTACAAAAGAAAATCATGAAATTACCTTAGTTGCTTTGTCATAAAAACCATTTGGTTGTATGGTAGCTATTACATAGCAAAATTTCTTCAATTAACAACTAAGAATTTTTTTAAGTTTTATTTATTTATTTGAAAGGCAGAGTTACAGAGAGAATGGAAGAGACAGAGAGAGAGAGAGGTCTTCCATTTACTGGTTCACTCCCCAAATGGCCACAATGGCCAGAGCAAGGCTGAGCCAGGCTAAAGCTAGGAGCCAGGAGCTTCATCCTGCACTACCATTTGGCTGTCAAGGGCCCAAGTACGTGAGCCATCTTATGTTGCATTTCATAGACCATTAGCAAGGAGTTAGATTGGAGCTAGAGCTGCTGCCAGGGGGTTGAATTGGTGGCCATGTGGGTGCTGGTGTCACAGGTGGCAGCTTTACTACACTACAACACCAGCACCAGCAGCCTAGACATTTCATAACTGGAGAAATCCCAGACTAATTGATAATATTTTTGACCGTATTAACTATGTGAATCTTTTAAAAAAATATTTGTTTATTTGAAAAGCAGAGTTAGAGATGGAGGAGGCAGAGAAAGATCTTCCATCTGTTCACTCCCCATTTGGCCACAACCACTGGGGCTGGGCCAGGCCAAAGCCAAGAGCTTCTTCTAGGTCTCCCATATGGGTGTCAGGGGCCTGGATCAGAAGTAGAGCAGCTGGGACACTTACTGGCACCCATATGGGATGCCAGTGTCACAGAGGATTGCTTAATCTCCTATGCAACAACAACTACCCTATGTGAATCAACATTCTACAATCTGTTTTAGACATACTGTTTTTATGTTTTACTTCTGCCTTAAGCTTTCAGGTTTTCTTGATGTATTTTTTGCCCTAATTTAGTGTTAAGTTGATGGAAATCATCTCTTGCTGGGTTCTGATAAATTAAAAATTGAAAAAAAGAGGCTATTTATCTCTTTATGAAAGACAGAATCTTCCATCCACTGGTTCATTCCTCAAATGGTTGCAACAGCCAGGAGCCAGGAACTCCATCCTGGTTGCCCACATGGATGGCAGGGACCCAAGTGCTTGAGCCATTGTCTTCTCTCTTCTAGGTGCATTAGCAGGAAGCTGGATCAGAAGCAGAATACCCAGCACTCAAACCTGAACTCTAGTATGGAGTGTAGGCATCCTAAGTAGCGGCTTAACCTGATGGACCACAACATCCACCCCTGAAGTCATCTGGAATCTTTTCCTTTTATCAGTTTCCAAGTCTACTAGTTTTCATAGAATTTTTCTTTAATTTGTGGCTTGTAATTTTTTCTTCCAGCGTCTTTAATATTCATGATTCCTTGAATGGTGTTTTGCTACTTTTCTTTTCTCAATCCCCTTGTGTTCAAGGAAGTTTCTGTCTCTAATAACTTCAATTTCCACCCAGATGGGCAATGATTCTCAAATTCTGTCCTCATCCTAGAGCTTCCTTCTGCATTCTGAAATAATGTTTCCTGGCAATTCTGCCTTATTTTCCAGAGAATCTTAATGTTTCCACATGAACAGATCTGTCTCACTAAAACTTTTTTACAAAAAAATGTAAAATGTCATCCTACTTTAAAACATATTTTATTTACTTAAAAGGCAGGGTGACAAAGAGAAAGGGAGAGACAAAGAGAGAAAGAGATCTTCCGTTCACTGGTTCACTCTCTCAAATGGCCGCTACAGCCAGGGATAGGCCAGGCTGAAGCCAGGAGCCTCAGACTGAGTCTCCCGTGTCGGTGGCAAGAGTCCAACCAAGTATGTGGGCCATCATCTAGTGCTTTTCCAGGCACATTAGTAGGGAGCTGGATTAGAAGCAGAACTAGGCCGGCACTGTGGCTTAACAGGCTAATCCTCCACCTTGCGGCACCGGCACACCAGGTTCTAGTCCTGGTTGGGGCGCCGGATTCTATCCCGGTTGCCCCTCTTCCAGGCCAGCTCTCTGCTATGGCCCGGGAAGGCCTTGGAGGATGGCCCAAGTCCTTGGACCCTGCACCCGCATGGGAGACCAGGAGAAGAACCTGGCTCCTGGCTTCGGATAAGCGAGATGCGCCGACCTCAGCAGCCATTGGAGGGTGAACCAACGGTAAAGGAAGACCTTTCTCCCTCCCTCTCTCTCTCTCTCACTGTCTAACTCTGCCTGTCAAAAAAAAAAAAAAGAGTACACAGGAAAAGTAGTGATTTTTCAAAGATTTCTAATTCTAAATGTTTGAAATAAATTTGTTGTCACAGGGATTGGTGTCATTTGAGGATGTGAGTGTGGACTTCAGTCAGGAAGAATGGCATAAAATGAACCCTGCTCAGAAGACCCCGTACAGAGATTTCATGCTGGAGAGCTACAGCCATCTCGTCTCAGTAGGTAAGCAGACCTTATTACGTGTCTCCTTGTAGAATATATATCCTTTCTTTTTCTGTTAACTTTTTAAAAAAAATATTATTTATTTATTCGAAAGGTAAAATTAGAAAGAGGGAGAGGCAGAGGCAGAGAGCAAGAAGTCTTCCATCTGCTGATTCACTCCTAAAATGCCACAAAGGCCAGGGCTGGGCCAGTGCAAAGCCAGGAGTCAAGATCTTTGTCCTAGCATCACACATGGGTGCAGGGGCCCAAGCACTTTTCCAGGCACATTAGCTGGATCAGAATTGGAGCAGCCAGGACTAGTTATAGTACCCATATGGGATGCCAGCACTTTAAGCGACAGCTTAACCTGCTATGCCACAATGTTGGCCCCAATGTACATCCTTTTTAAAAATTATCATGACATATGGGCCCTTATAGAGATTAATATTGTACTGGCTTTGAATTAAGAGGTCTAAGGTTAAGAGACAAAAATGATGGATTTATCCCATTGAAAACTTTGCCATGTTTTTGAATCTTCAGAATCCCAAAAGCCCATGAATCTCATCTATATATATTCTCAATTATTCTGTTTATAGGATATTGTGTTACCAAACCTGATGTGATATTCAAATTGGAACAAGGTGAAAAGCTGTGGTCCTTGGAGGACAAATTGCTAAACCAGCAGGAACCAGGTGAGTGAACACTGACAGAAAGAGATCTGGGGTTGTTTGACCTTAGAAGAACACTTTTGTTAGTTTATTTTTTTAATTATTGAAATAGTTATTGAAATATAATGCATGTATCATATAATTCCTTATTTAAAGTACAAAGTTCAGTGACTTGGCATATGCACAAATTTATACAAACATCACCACAGTCAATTTTCATCACTTCAGAAAGAAACCTGTATCTTTCAGTTATCACCCTTCTAACCCCTAGCCTCTCTGGTCCTAAGCAATTACTAATGTCCTTCTGTCTCTACATTTGCCTATTCTGGACATTTCATGTAAATGGAATTATATAACATTTGATCATTTATTACTGGTTCCTTTGGCTTAGTTTACAAGATTGATATGTATCAGTACTTCATCCATTTGTGGCCAGATAATATAACACTGTATGGACATACCACATTTTGTTTGCCTATTCATTAGTGATTTGCCTTTTGGCTGTTGTGAATAAAGCTGATATAAACATGCATTTACTTGTTTCTATATGGATATATGTTTTTATTTTTCTTAAGTATATACTTAGGATGAAACTGCTGGGTGATACAGCACCTCTTTGTTTATATCTTTGAGGACCTAATTTTTCTGATTTATACACATCCTCTCCATAGTAGGAGATTTTATTCTAACCATTCTTATGGATATGAAGTGGTCCCCTTGTGGTTTTGATTTATATTTCTGTTAGTCTGCTGGAGCTTTCATAATAAAATACCATAAGCTGAGTGACTTAAACAACAGAAATGTATTTCTTACAGTTGTATAGGCTGAAATTCCAAGATTAAGGTGCCAGTAGGTTGATTTTCTCGGTCCATTGCATACGAATTCCACACCAGTTCACCGGATATGACTGGATGAAACCGGAAATATCCGGATTTGTTTTGTCTAACTCAATCCCAAATATTGCTACAGCCTCTGTGTTTATGTTTTCCAGATATTATCCACGGACTTTATTGTTTTGAATGTTTTTAGCAAAGAATATTTAATTTTGTACCATTGAAACACTAATTGGTTCATCATGGAAACACCAGCTCCAAACATTCCTATTTTCTAGTGAGAAAGCTAGAGGAACTGCGGTAAACAAACATGATATTTCTGTTTGTATAGATGACATTTTATGCACTTGCCTAACGAAAAGACTTTGCTTTTCTCAAAAACAATTTTTACTGTGATTTTCCCGGGCCATTGCATACAAATTCCACACCACTTTGTCCAGGTATGACTGGATGAAACCGGAAATATCCGGTTTTGTTTTGGCTAACTGAATCCCAGATATTGCTAGAGCCTTTGTGTTTGTGTTTTCTAGATATTATTAACGGACTCTATTGTTTTGAATGCTTTTTATCGGGGAATATTTTATTTTGAGCTTGGATACAGTAATTGGTTCCACATGGAGACACCAGCTCTATATATTCGTATTTTCTAGGTAGAAAGCTTGAGGAAATGCAAAAAACAAACATGATATTTCTGTTTGTATAGATGACATTTTATGCACTTGCCTAACGAAAAGACTTTGCTTTTCTCGAAAACCAATTTTACTGTGATTTTCCCGGTCCATTGCATACAAATTCCACACCACTTTGTCCAGGTATGACTTGATGAATCTGGAAATATCCGGTTTTGTTTTGGCTAAGTGAATCCCAGATATTGTTAGAGCCTCTGTGTTTGTGTTTTCTAGATATTATTAACAGACTCTATTGTTTTGAATGCTTTTTATCGGGGAATATTTTATTTTGAGCTTGGATACAGTAATTGGTTCCACTTGGAGACACCAGCTCTACATATTCGTATTTTCTAGGTAGAAAGCTTGAGGAAATGCAAAAAACAAACATGATATTTCTGCTTGTATAGATGACATTTTATGCACTTGCCTAACGAAAAGCCTTTGCTTTTCTCCGAAACCATTTTTACTGTGATTTTCTCGGTCCACTGCATACGAATTCCACACCAGCTAGTCCGGATATGACTGGATGAAACCGGAAATATCCGGTTGTGTTTTGTCTACCTCACTCCTAAATATTGTGAAAGCCTCTGTGTTTGTGTTTTTTGGATATTATTGATGGACTTTATTGTTTTGAATGTTTTTATCAGGGAACATTTAATTTTGTACCATTGATACACTAATTGGTTCATAATGGGAACACCAGCTCTACACATTTGTATTTTCTAGCGACAATGATAGAGGAACTGCGGCAAACAATCATGATATTTCTGTTTGTATAGATGACATTTTATGCACTTGCCTAACGGAAAGACTTTGCTTTTCTCGAAAACCATTTTTACTGTGATTTTCTCGGTCCATTGCATACAAATGCCACACCACTTTGTCTGGATATGACTGGATGAAACCAGAAATATCCGGTTTTCTTTTGGCTAACTCAATCCCAGATATTGCTACAGCCTGTCTGTTTTTGTTTTCCGGATATTATCCACGGACTTTATTGTTTTGAATGTTTTTTATCTGGGAACATTTAATTTTGTGCTTGGAAACACTAATTGGTTCCACATGGAGACACCAGCTCTACACATTCGCATTTTCTAGGGAGAAAGCTAGACGAACTGCGACAAACATGATATTTCTGTTTGTATAGATTACTTTTTATGCACTTTCTTAAAGAAAAGACTTTGCTTTTCTCCAAAACCATTTGTACTGTGATTTTGTCAGTCCATGGCATATGAATTCCACACCAGTTTCTCTGGATATGACTGGATGAAACAAGAAATATCCGTTTTTTTTTTTTTTTTGGCTAACTCAATTCAAAATATTGTGAAAGCCTCTGTGTTTGTGTTTTCTGGATATTATCGATGGACTTTATTGTTTTGAATGTTTTTATCAGGGAATATTTAATTTTGTACCGTTGATAAACTAATTGGTTCATCATGGGGACACCAGCTCCACACATTCATATTTTCTAGGGAGAAATCTAGAGGAACTGAACAAACAAACATGATAGTTCTGTTGGTATAGATGACATTTTATGCAGTTGCCTAACGTAAAGACTTTGCTTTTCTCCAAAACCATTTTTACTGTGATTTTCTCTCTCCATTGCATACGAATTCCACAGCAGTTTTTCCGGATATGACCGGTTGAAACCGGAAATATCCGGTTTTGTTTTGGCTAACTGAATCCCAGATATTGCTACAGCCTCTGTGTTTATGTTTACCGGATATTATCAACGGACTTTATTGTTTTGAATATTTTTTATCAGAAAACATTTAATTTTGAGCTTAGATACACTAAATGGTTCCACATGGAGACACCAGCTCTAAATATTTGTATTTTCTAGGAAGAAAGCTAGAGGAACTGCAGCAAACACACATGATATTTCTGTTTGTATAGATGACATTTTTTGCACTTGCCTAACAAAATGACTTTGCTTTTCTCCAAAACCATTTTTACTGTGATTTTCTTGGTCCATTGCATATGAATTCCACACCAGTTTGTCCGCATGTGACTGGATGAACCCGGAAATATCCGGTTGTGTTTTGGCTAACTCAATCCGAAATATTGCTACAGCCTCTGTGTTTGTGTATTCCTGATATTATACATAGAATTTATTATTTTGAATGATTTTATCAGGGAACATTTAATTTTGTACCCTAGAAACACTAATTGGTTCCACATGGGGACACCAGCTCTACACATTCGTATTTTCTAGGGAGAAGGCTAGAGGAACTGCGGCAAACAAACATGATATTTTTGTTTGTATAGATGACATTTTATGCACTTGCCTAAAGAAAAGACTTTGCTTTTCTCCTAAACCATTTTTACTGTGATTTTCTCGGTCCCTTGCATACAAATTCCACACCACTTTGTCCGGATATGACTGGATGAAAACAGAAATATCCGGTTGTGTTTTGGCGAACTCAATCCGAAACATTGTGAATGCCTCTGTGTTTGTGTTTTCTGGATATTATCGATGGAGTTTATTGTTTTGAATGTTTTTATCAGGGAACATTTAATTTCTTACCGGTGAAGAAGTAATTGGTTCATCATGGGAACACCAGCTCTACATATTTGCATTTTCTAGGGAGAAAGCTACAGGAACTGTGGCAAACAAACATGATATTTATGTTTGTTTAGATGACATTTTATGCAGTTGCCTAACGTAAAGACTTTGCTTTTCTCCAAAACCATTTTTACTGTGATTTCCTCGTTCCATTGCATACGAATTCCACAGCAGTTTTTCCGGATATGACCGGATGAAACCGGAAATATCTGGTTTTGTTTTGGCTAACTGAATCCCAGATATTGCTACAGCCTCTGTGTTTATGTTTACCGGATATTATCAACGGACTTTATTGTTTTGAATATTTTTTATCAGGAAACATTTAATTTTGAGCTTAGATACACTAAATGGTTCCACATGGAGACACCAGCTCTACATATTTGTATTTTCTAGGGAGAAAGCCAGAGGAACTGCAGCAAACACACATGATATTTCTGTTTGTATAGATGACATTTTTTGCACTTGCCTAACGAAAAGACTTTGCTTTTCTCCAAAACCATTTTTTACTGTGATTTTCTCATTCCATTGCATAGGAATTCCACACCAGTTTGTCCGGATATGACTGGATGAAAACAGAAGTATACTGTTGTGTTTTGGCTAACTCACTCCAAAATATTGTGAAGGCCTCTGTGTTTGTGTTTCCTGGATATTATCGATGGAGTTTATTGTTTTGAATGTTTTTTATCGGGGAACATTTAATTTTGTGCCATTGAAACACTAATTGGTTCATCATTGAGACACCAGCTCTACACATTCGTATTTTCTAGGGAGATAGCTAGCGCAACTGCGGCAAGCAAACATGATATTTCTGTTTGTATAGATGACATTTTATGCACTTGCCTAACGATAAGACTTTGCTTTTCCCAAAACAATTTGTACTGTGATTTTCCCGGTCCATTGCATACGAATTCTAAACCACTTTGTCCGGATTTGACTGGAAGAAACCGGAAATATCCGGTTGTGTTTTGACTAACTCAATCCCAGATATTGCCACAGCCTCTGTGTTTGTGTTTTCCAGATATTATAAATGGACTTTATTGTTTTGAAAGTTTATTATCAGGGAATATTTAATGTAATTTTATGCTTGGAAACACTAATTGGTTCCACATGGAGACACCAGCTCTACACATTCGTATTTTCTAGCGAGAAAGTTAGAGAAGCTGCAGCAAACAAACATGATATTTCTGTTTGTTTAGATGACATTTTATGCACTTTCCTAACGTAAAGACTTTGCTTTTCTCCAAAACCATTTTTACTGTGATTTCCTCGTTCCATTGCATACGAATTCCACAGCAGTTTTTCCGGATATGACCGGATGAAACCGGAAATATCTGGTTTTGTTTTGGCTAACTGAATCCCAGATATTGCTACAGCCTCTGTGTTTATGTTTACCGGATATTATCAACGGACTTTATTGTTTTGAATATTTTTTATCAGGAAACATTTAATTTTGAGCTTAGATACACTAAATGGTTCCACATGGAGACACCAGCTCTACATATTTGTATTTTCTAGGGAGAAAGCTAGAGGAACTGCAGCAAACACACATGATATTTCTGTTTGTATAGATGACATTTTTTGCACTTGCCTAACGAAAAGACTTTGCTTTTCTCCAAAACCATTTTTTACTCTGATTTTCTCGTTCCATTGCATACAAATTCCACACCAGTTTGTCCGGATATGACTGGATGAAAACAGAAGTATACTGTTGTGTTTTGGCTAACTCACACCGAAATATTGTGAAAGCCTCTGTGATAGCGTTTTCTGGATATTATCGATGGAGTTTATTGTTTTGAATGTTTTTTATCGGGGAACATTTAATTTTGTGCCGTTGAAACACTAATTGGTTCATCATTGAGACACCAGCTGTACACATTCATATTTTCTAGGGAGATAGCTAGAGGAACTGCGGCAAACAAACATGATATTTCTGTTTGTTTAGATGACATTTTATGCACTTGCCTAACGAAAAGACTTTGCTTTTCTCCAAAACAAATTTTGCTGTGATTTTCTCGGTCCATTGTATGTGAATTCCACACCAGTTGGTCCGGATATGACTGGATGAAACCGGAAATGTCCCGTTTTTTTTTTTTTTTTTTGACTAACTCAATACCAGTTATTACTACAGCCTTTGTGTTTCTTTTTTCCGGATTTTATCGATGGAATTTATTGTTTTGAATGTTTTTAATCAGGGAACATTTAATTTTGTGCTTGGAAACACTAATTGCTTCCACATGGAGACACCAGCTCTACACATTCGTATTTTCTAGGGAGTAGCTAGAGGAACTGCAGGAAACACACATGATATTTCTGTTTGTATAGATGACATTTTATGCACTTGCCTAATGAAAAGACTTTGCTTTTCTCCAAAACCATTTTTACTGTGATTTTCTCAGTCCATTGCATACGAATTCCACACCACTTTGTCTGGATATGACTGGATGAAACCCGAAATACCCGGTTATGTTTTGGCTAACTCACTCCGAAATATTGTGAAAGCCTATGTGTTTGTTTTTTTCTTATATTGTCGATGGACTTAATTGTTTTGAATGTTTTTATCAGGGAACATTTATTTTTGTACCCTAGATACACTAATTGGTTCATCATGGGGACACCAGCTCCGCCAAATCGTATTTTCTAGGGAGAAAGCTAGAGGAACTACGACAAACAAACATGATATTTCTGTTTGCATAGATGATATTTTATGCACTTGCCTAACGAAAGGACTTTTATTTTCTCCAAAACCATTTTTACTGTGAGTTTCCCAGTCCATTGCATACTAATTCCACACCAGTTTACCGGATATGACTGGATGAAACAGCAAATATCCGGTTGTGTTTTCGCTAACTCAATCCCAGATTGCTACAGCCTCTGTGTTTGTTTTTTCCAGATATTATCAACGGACATTATTGTTTTGAATGTTTTTTATGGGGGAACATTTAATTTTGAGCTTAGATACACTAATTGGTTCCACATGGAGACACCAGCTCTGCATATTTGTATTTTCTATGGAGAAAGCTAGAGGAACTGCGACAAACAAACATGATATTTCTGTTTGTATAGATGACATTTTATGCACTTGCCTAACGAAAACACTTTGCTTTTCTCCAAAACCATTTTACTGTGATTTTCTCGGTCTATTGCATACCAATTCCACACCAGTTTACCGGAAATGACTGGATGAAACCAGAAATATCCCGTTGTGTTTTCGCTACTCAATCCCAGATTGCTACAGCCTCTGTGTTTGTGTTTTCTTATATTATCGATGGACTTTATTGTTTTGAATATTTTTATCAGGGAACAAATTTTTTTTGTACTGTAGAAACCCTAATTGGCTCCACATGGGGACACCAGCTCTACACATTCGTATTTTCTAGGGAGAAAGCTAGAGGAACTGCGACAAACAAACATGATATTTCTGTTTGTATAGATGACTTTTTATGCATTTGCCTAAAGAAAAGACTTTGCTTTACTCCAAAACCATTTGTACTGTGATTTTCTCAGTCCATTGCATATGAATTCCACAGCAGTTTGTCCAGATATGACTGGATGTAACCGGAAATATCCGGTTTTGTTTTGGCTAACTCAATCCCAGATATTACTACAGCCTCTGAGTTTGTGTTTTCCGGAGATTATGAATGGACTGTATTGTTTTGAATGGTTTTTATCGGGGAACATTTAATTTTGATCTTACATACACTAATTGGTTCCACATGGAGACACCAGCTCTACATATTTGTATTTTCTAGGGAGAATGCTAGAGGAACTGCGAGAAACAAACATGATATTTCTGTTTGTATAGATGACATTTTACCTATTTGCCTAATGAAATGACTTTGCTTTTCTCCAAAACCATTTTCACTGTGATTTTCTCGGTCCATTGCATACGAATTCCACACCACTTTGTCCGGATATGACTGAATGAAACCGGAAATATCCGGTTTTGTTTTGGCTAACTGAACCCTAGATATTGCTACAGCCTCTCTGTTTGTGTTTTCCGGATATTATCAATGGAGTTTATTATTTTGAATCTTTTTTATCGGGGAACATTTAATTTTGAGCATAGATATACTAATTGGTTCCACATGGAGACACCAGCTCTACATATTTGTAATTTCTAGGGAGAAAGCTAGAGGAACTGTGGCAAACAAACATGATATTTCTGCTTGTATAGATGACATTTTATGCACTGCCCGAAGGAAAAGACTTTGCTTTTCTCCAAAACCTTTTTTACTGTGATTTTCTCGGTGCATTGCATACGAATTCCAAAGCGCTTTGTCCAGATATGACTGGATGAAACCGAAATACCCAGTTGTGTTTTGGCTAACTCACTCCGAAATATTGTGAAAGCCTCTGTGTTTGTGTTTCCTGGATATTATCGATGGAGTTTATTGTTTTGAATGTTTTTTTTATTGGGGAACATTTAATTTTTGCCGTTGAAACACTAATTTGTTCATCATGGAGACACCAGCTCTACACAATCGTATTTTCTAGGGAGATAGCTAGCGCAACTGCGGCAAACAAACATGATATTTCTGTTTGTATAGATGACATTTTATGCACTTGCATAATGAAAGAATTTGCTTTTCCCAAAACAATTTGTACTGTGATTTTCTCGGTCCATTGCATACGAATTCTATACCACTTTGTCTGGATTTGACTGGAAGAAACCGGAAATATCCGGTTGTGTTTTGGCTAACTCAATCCCAGATATTGCCACAGCCCCTGTGTTTGTGTTTTCCGGATATTATCAATGGACTTTATTGTTTTGAATATTTTTTATCAGGGAATATTTAATTTAATTTTATGCTTGGAAACACTAATTGGTTCCACATGGAGACACCAGCTCTACACATTCATATTTTCTAGGGAGAAAGCTAGAGGAGCTGCAGCAAACAAACATGATATTTCTGTTTGTTTAGATTACATTTTATGCACTTGCCTAACGTAAAGACTTTGCTTTTCTCCAAAACCATTTTTACTGTGATTTCCTCATTCCATTGCATACGAATTCCACAGCAGTTTTTCCGGATATGACCGGATGAAACCGGAAATATCTGGTTTTGTTTTGGCTAACTGAATCCCAGATATTGCTACAGCCTCTGTGTTTATGTTTACCGGATATTATCAACGGACTTTATTGTTTTGAATATTTTTTATCAGGAAACATTTAATTTTGAGCTTAGATACACTAAATGGTTCCACATGGAGACACCAGCTCTACATATTTGTATTTTCTTTTTTTTTTAATTAAACTTTTATTTAATGAATATAAATTTCCAAAGTATAGCTTATGGGTTACAATGGCTTCTCCCCTCCCACAACCTCCCTCCCGCCCGCAACCCTCCCCCATCCCGCTCCCCCTCCCCTTCCATTCATGTAAAGATTCATTTTCAATTCTCTTTGTATACAGAAGATCAATTTAGTATATATTAGATAAAGATTTCAACATTTTGCCCATATAGCAATATCACGTGAAAAAACTACCATTGGATTACTACTTATAGCATTAAATAGCAATGTACAGCACATTAAAGACAGAGATCCTACATAATTTTTTTTTCAAAATAATTAATTTTCTATGCCATTTCCATTTTAACACCCGGTTGTTTTTTTTTTTTTCATTTCCAATTCTCTTTATATACAGAAGATCACTTCAGTATATAATTAGCAAAGACCTCATCAGTCTGCGCCCACACAGAAACGCAAAGTATAAAAATACTGTTTCAGTACCAGTCATAGCATCACTTGGCTTTAGACGACACATTAGGGACAGATCCCGCATGGGGTGTAAGTACACAGTGACTCCTGTTGCTGACTTAACAATTTGACACTCCTGTTCATGGCGTCAGTAATCTCCCTAGGCTCTAGTCATGAGTTGCCAGGGCTATGGAAGCCTTTAGAGTTCGCTGACTTTGGTCTTATTCCGATAGGGTCATAGTCAAAGTGGAGACTGGATAAAGAAATTATGGGACATGTACTCCATAGAATACTATACAGCAGTAAGAAACAATGAAACCCAGTCATTTGCAACAAGATGGAGCAATCTGGAAAACATCATGCTGAGTGAATTAAGCCAGTCCCAAAGAGAAAAATATCATTTGTTTTCCCTGATCGATGACAACTGAGCGCCAAAGAGGAAACCTGTTAGGTGAAATGGACACTATAAGCAACAATGAACTGATCAGCTCCTGTCCTGACTTTAGATGTACAATGTAATACTTTATCCTTTTTAGTATTTGTTGTTGTTGTTGTTGTTCTAGTACTATTGGTTGAACTCAGTAATTAACACACAATTATTCTCAGGTGTTTAAATTTTAACTGAAAAGTGATCCCTGTTAAATCTAAGAGTGGAAAAAGAGAGGGAGGAGATGAACAATTTGGAACATGCTCAATCGGACTGGCCGCAAATGGTGGAGTTAGAAATGTGCAGGGGATTCCAACACAATTCCATCAAGATGGCATGTACCAATGCCATCCCACTAGTCCAAGTGATCAATTTCAGCTCACAATTGATAGCTCTGATAGGTCTAAGAGTCAAAGAGATCACACAAACAAGACAAGTATCTGCTAATACTAACTGATAGAATCAAAAAGGGAGAGAAAGATCCAACATGGGAAGTGGGATACACAGCAGACTCATAGGATGGCAGATGTCCTAAACAACACTCCGGCCTCAGAATCAGCCCTCAAGGCATTCAGATCTGGCTGAAGAGCCCATGAGAGTATAGCAGGCATGGAAAGCCAAGATATCATGGAAAAAAAAAGACCTAAATGAAGGATCTCTGTGAGTGAGATCCCAGTGGAAAGAACGGGGCCATATTTGTATTTTCTAGGGAGAAAGCTAGAGGAACTGCAGCAAACACACATGATATTTCTGTTTGTATAGATGACATTTTTTGCACTTGCCTAAGGAAAAGACTTTGCTTTTCTCCAAAACCATTTTTTACTCTGATTTTCTCATTCCATTGCATACGAATTCCACACCAGTTTGTCCGGATATGACTGGATGAAAACAGAAGTATACTGTTGTGTTTTGGCTAACTCACTCCGAAATATTGTGAAAGCCTCTGTGTTTGTGTTTTCTGGATATTATCGATGGACTTTATTGTTTTGAATGTTTTTTATCGGGGAACATTTAATTTTGTGCCGTTGAAACACTAATTGGTTCATCATTGAGACACCAGCTCTACACATTCGTATTTTCTAGGGAGATAGCTAGCGCAACTGCGGCAAACAAACATGATATTTCTGTTTGTATAGATGACATTTTATGCACTTGCCTAACGAAAAGACTTTGCTTTTCTCCAAAACAAATTTTGCTGCGATTTTCTCGGTCCATTGTATGCGAATTCCACACCAGTTTGTCCGGATATGACTGGGTAGAGACCGGAAATGTCCCGTTTTTTTTTTGACTAACTCAATCCCAGATATTGCTACAGCCTCTGTGTTTGTGTTTTCTGGATATTATCAACTTACTTTATTGTTTTGAATGTTTTTTTTAATCGGGGAACATTTAATTTTGTACCGTAGAAACACTAATTGGTTCCACATGGAGACACCAGCTCTACATATTTGTATTTTCTAAGGAGAAAGCTAGAGGAACTGCGACAAACAAACATGATATTTCTGTTTGTTTAGATGACATTTTATCTACTTGCCTAATGAAAAGACTTTCCTTTTCTCCAAAACCATTTTTACTCTCATTTTCACGGTCCATTGCATACGAATTCCACACCACTTTGTCCGGAAATGACTGGATGAAAAAAGAAATATCCGGTGTTGTTTTTTGGCTAACTCAATCCCAGATATTGCTACAGCCTCTGTGTTTGTGTATTCCTGATATGATCCATGGACTTTATTGTTTTGAAAGTTTTTTATCAGGGAACATTTAATTTTATGCTTGAAACACTAATTGCTTCCACATGGAGACACCAGCTCCACACATTCGTATTTTCTAGGGAGAAAGCTAGAGGAACTGCGGCAAACACACATGATATTTCTGTTTGTATAGAGGACATTTTATGCAGTTGCCTAACAAAAAGAGTTTGCTTTTCTCCAAAACCATTTTTACTGTGATTTTCTCGGTCCATTGCATACGAA
The DNA here is from genome assembly GCA_036325905.1 of Lepus oiostolus. Taxonomy (NCBI): domain Eukaryota; kingdom Metazoa; phylum Chordata; class Mammalia; order Lagomorpha; family Leporidae; genus Lepus; species Lepus oiostolus. The sequence goes on from CM070804.1 coordinate 1,896,876, forward strand.
TTCCACACCACTTTGTGCGGATATGACTGGATCATACTAGAAATATCCGGTTTTGTTTGGCTCACTCAATTCCAGATATTGCTACAGCCTCTGTGTTCTGTATTCCTGATATTATCCACGGACTTTATTGTTTTGAAAGTTTTTTATTGGGGAACATTTTATTTTGAGCTTGGATACAGTAACTGGTTCCACATGGAGACACCAGTCTACACATTCGTATTTTCTAGGGAGAAATCTAGAGTCACTGCGGCAAACAAACCTGATATTACTGTTTGTATAGATGACATTTTATGCACTTGCTAACGGAAAGACTTTGCTTTTCTCCAAAACCATTTTTACTGTGATTTTCTCGGTCTATTACATACGAATTCCAAACCACTGTGTCAGGATATGACTGGATGAAACCAGAAATATCCGGCTGTGTTTTGGTTAACTCATTCCGAATTATTGCTACAGCCTTTGGATTTATGTTTTTGGATATTATCCATGGACATTATTGTTTTGAATGTTTTTATCAGGGAACATTTAATTTTGTACCGTTGAAACATTAATTGGTTCATCATGCAGACACCAGCTGTACACATTCGTATTTTCTAGGGAGATAGCTAGAGGAACTGCGGCAAACAAACATGATATTTCTGTTTGTATAGATGACAGTTTAGGCACTTGCTTAATGAAAAGACTTTTCTTTTCTCCACAAACATTTTTACGGTGATTTTCTCGGTCCATTGCATAGGAATTCCACACCACTATATCTGGATATGACTGGATGAAACCGGAAATATCCGGTTTTTTTTGGCTAACTCAATCCGAAATATTGTGAAAGCCTCTGTGTTTGTGTTTTCTGGATATTATCGATGGACTTTATTGTTTTGAATGTTTTTTTTTTTTTATCAGGGAACATTTAATTTTGTACCGTAGAAACACTAAGTGGTTCATCATGGGAACACCAGCTCTACACAATCAAATTTTCTAGGGAGAATGCTAGAGGAACTGCGGCAAACAAACATGATATTTCTGTTTGTATAGATGACATTTTATGCACTTGCCTAACGAAAAGACGTTGCTTTTCTCCAAAACCATTTGAACTGTGATTTTCTCGGTCCATTGCATAGTGATTCCACACCAGTTTGTCTGGATATGACTGGATGAAACCGGAAATATCCGGTTGTGTTTTGGCTAACTCAATGCGAAATACTGCAAAAGTCTCTGTGTTTGTGTTTTTTGGATATTATCGATGGACTTTATTGTTTTGAGTATTTTTATCAGGGAACATTAAATTTTGTACCGTAGAAAAACTAATTGGTACCACATGTTGACACCAGCTCTACACATTCCTATTTTCCAGGGAGAAAGTTAGAGGAACTGCGGCAAACATACATGAGATTTCTGTTTGTATAGATGACATTTCATGCACTTACCTGACAAAAAGACCTTGCTTTTCTCCAAATCCATTTTTACTGCGATTTTCTCAGACGATTGCATGATTTCCACAAAATTTTGTCCGGATTTGCCTGGATGAAACCGGAAATATCCGGTTTTGTTTTGGCTAACTCAATTGGAAATATTGTGAAAGCCTTTGTGTTTGTGTATTCCTGATATTATTCAAGGACTTTATTGTTTTTCAATGTTTTTATCAGGGAAAATTTAATTTTGTGCTTGGAAACACTAATTGGTTCATCATGGGGACACCAGCTCTACACATTTGTATTTTCTAGGGAAAAAGCTAGAGGAACAGAGGCAAACAAACATGATATTTCTGTTTGTATAGATGACATTTTATACACTGCCCTAACGAAAAGACTTTGCTTTTCTCCAAAACTATTTTTACTGTGATTTTCTCGGTCCATTGCATAGGAATTAAACACAGGTTTGTCCGGATATAACTGGATGAAACCGGAAAAATCTGGTTGTTTTTTGGCTAACTCAATCACAGATATTGCTAAAGCCTCTGTGTTTGTGTTTTTCGGATATTATCAACGGACTTTATTATTTTTTTCAAAGATTTTTATCTGGGAACATTTAATTTTTTGCTAGATACACTAATTGGATTCACATGGAGACACCAGCTCTACATATTCGTATTTTCTAGGGAGAAAGCTAGAGGAACTGCTGCAAACACACATGATATTTCGGTTAATTTCGATGAAATTTTATGCACTTGCCTAACGAAAAGACTTTGCTTTTCTCAAAAACCATTTTTACTGTGATTTTCTCAGTCCATTGCATACGAATTCCACACCACTTTTACCGGATATGACTGGATGAAACCAGAAATATCCGGTTGTGTTTTGGCTAACTCATTCCGAAATATTTTGAAAGCCTCTGTGTTTGTTTATTCTGTATATTATCCTCGGAATTTATTGTTTTGAATGTTTTTTTCTGGAAATATTTAATTTTGTACCGTTGAAACACTAATTGGTTCATCATGGGGACACCAGCTCTACACATTCGTATTTTCTAGGGAGAAAGCTAGAGGAACTGCAGTAAGCAAACATGATATTTCTCTTTATATAGATGACATTTTATGCACTTGCCTAACAAAACACCTTTGCTTTTCTCCAAAACCATTTTTGCTGTGATTTTCTCGGTCCATTGCATACGAATTCCACACCACTTTGTCCGGATATGACTGGATAAAATCAGAAATATCTGGTTGTGTTTTGGCTAACTCAATCCAAAATATTGCTACAGCCTCTCTGTGTTTTTTTTTCCGGATATTATCAATGGACTTCATTGTTTTGAATGTTTTTTATCTTGGAACATTTAATTTTGAGATTAGGTACACTAATTGGTTCCACATGGAGACACCAGTTCTACATATTTGTATTTTCTAGGGAGCAAGCTAGAGGAACTGTGACAAACAAACATGATATTTCTGTTTGTATAGATGACATTTTATGCACTTGCCTAATGAAAAGACTTTGCTTTTCTCCAAAATCATTTTTACTGTGATTTTCTCGGTCCATTGCATAGGAAATCCACACCACTGTGTCCGGATATGACTGGATGAAACCCGAAATACCCGGTTGTGTTTTGGCTAACTCACTCCGAAATATTGTGAAAGCCTATGTGTTTGTTTTTTTCTTATATTGTCGATGGACTTTATTGTTTTGAATGTTTTTATCAGGGAACATTTATTTTTGTACCCTAGATACACTAATTGGTTCATCATGGGGACACCAGCTCTGCACAATGGTATTTTCTAGGGAGAAAGCTAGAGGAACTACGACAAACAAACATGATATTTCTGTTTGCATAGATGACATTTTAAGCACTTACCTAAGGAAAAGACTTTGCTTTTCTCCAAAACTATTTTTACTGTGATTGTCTCGGTCCATTGCATACGAATTCCACACCAGCTTGTCCGGATACGATTGGATGAAACAAGAAATATCTGGTTGTGTTTTGGTTAACTCAATCCGAAATATTGTGAAAGCCTCTGTGTTTCTGTTTCTTGGATATTATCGATGGACTTTATTGTTTTGAATGATTTTTATCAAGACACATTTATTTTTGTACCGTTGAAACACTAATTGGTTCATCATGGGGACACCAGCTCTACACAATCATATTTTCTAAGGAGGAAGCTAGAGTAACTGCGGCAAACAAACATGATATTTCTGTTTGTATAGATGACATTTTACCTACTTGCCTAATGAAATGACTTTGCTTTTCTCCAAAACCATTTTCACTGTGATTTGCTCCGTACATTGCATGCGAATTCCATATCAGTTTCTCCGGATATGACTGGATGTAACCGGAAATATCCGGTTTTGTTTTGGCTAACTCAATCCCAGATATTGCTACAGCCTCTGTGTTTGTGTTTTCTGGATATTATCAACTTATTTTATTGTTTTGAATGTTTTCTTTTATCGGGGAACATTTCATTTTGTACCGTAGAAACACTAATTGGTTCCACATGGAGACACCAGCTCTACATATTTGTATTTTCTAGGGAGAAAGCTAGAGGAACTGCGACAAACAAACATGATATTTCTGTTTGTTTAGATGACATTTTATCTACTTGCCTAATGAAAAGACTTTCCTTTTCTCCAAAACCATTTTTACTCTCATTTTCACGGTCCATTGCATACGAATTCCACACCACTTTGTCCGGAAATGACTGGATGAAAAAAGAAATATCCGCTGTTGTTTTTTGGCTAACTCAATCCCAGATATTGCTACAGCCTCTGTGTTTGTGTATTCCTGATATGATCCATGGACTTTATTGTTTTGAATGTTTTTTATCAGGGAACATTTAATTTTATGCTTGAAACACTAATTGCTTCCACATGGAGACACCAGCTCCACACATTCGTATTTTCTAGGGAGAAAGCTAGAGGAACTGCGGCAAACACGCATGATATTTCTGTTTGTATAGAGGACATTTTATGCAGTTGCCTAACAAAAAGAGTTTGCTTTTCTCCAAAACCATTTTTACTGTGATTTTCTCGGTCCATTGCATACGAATTCCACACCACTTTGTGCGGATATGACTGGATCATACTAGAAATATCCGGTTTTGTTTGGCTCACTCAATTCCAGATATTGCTACAGCCTCTGTGTTCTGTATTCCTGATATTATCCACGGACTTTATTGTTTTGAAAGTTTTTTATTGGGGAACATTTTATTTTGAGCTTGGATACAGTAACTGGTTCCACATGGAGACACCAGTCTACACATTCGTATTTTCTAGGGAGAAATCTAGAGTCACTGCGGCAAACAAACCTGATATTACTGTTTGTATAGATGACATTTTATGCACTTGCTAACGGAAAGACTTTGCTTTTCTCCAAAACCATTTTTACTGTGATTTTCTCGGTCTATTACATACGAATTCCAAACCACTGTGTCAGGATATGACTGGATGAAACCAGAAATATCCGGCTGTGTTTTGGTTAACTCATTCCGAATTATTGCTACAGCCTTTGGATTTATGTTTTTGGATATTATCCATGGACATTATTGTTTTGAATGTTTTTATCAGGGAACATTTAATTTTGTACCGTTGAAACATTAATTGGTTCATCATGCAGACACCAGCTGTACACATTCGTATTTTCTAGGGAGATAGCTAGAGGAACTGCGGCAAACAAACATGATATTTCTGTTTGTATAGATGACAGTTTAGGCACTTGCTTAATGAAAAGACTTTTCTTTTCTCCACAAACATTTTTACGGTGATTTTCTCGGTCCATTGCATAGGAATTCCTCACCACTATATCTGGATATGACTGGATGAAACCGGAAATATCCGGTTTTTTTTGGCTAACTCAATCCGAAATATTGTGAAAGCCTCTGTGTTTGTGTTTTCTGGATATTATCGATGGACTTTATTGTTTTGAATGTTTTTTTTTATCAGGGAACATTTAATTTTGTACCGTAGAAACACTAATTGGTTCATCATGGGAACACCAGCTCTACACATTCATATTTTCTAGGGAGAATGCTAGAGGAACTGCGGCAAACAAACATGATATTTCTGTTTGTATCAATGACATTTTATGCACTTGCCTAACGAAAAGACGTTGCTTTTCTCCAAAACCATTTGAACTGTGATTTTCTCGGTCCATTGCATACTGATTCCATACCAGTTTGTCCTGATATGATTGGATGAAACCGGAAATATCTGGTTGTGTTTTGGCTAACTCAATGCGAAATACTGCAAAAGTCTCTGTGTTTGTGTTTTTTGGATATTATCGATGGACTTTATTGTTTTGAGTATTTTTATCAGGGAACATTAAATTTTGTACCGTAGAAAAACTAATTGGTACCACATGTTGACACCAGCTCTACACATTCCTATTTTCCAGGGAGAAAGTTAGAGGAACTGCGGCAAACATACATGAGATTTCTGTTTGTATAGATGACATTTCATGCACTTACCTGACAAAAAGACCTTGCTTTTCTCCAAATCCATTTTTACTGCGATTTTCTCAGACGATTGCATGATTTCCACAAAATTTTGTCCGGATTTGCCTGGATGAAACCGGAAATATCCGGTTTTGTTTTGGCTAACTCAATTGGAAATATTGTGAAAGCCTTTGTGTTTGTGTATTCCTGATATTATTCAAGGACTTTATTGTTTTTCAATGTTTTTATCAGGGAAAATTTAATTTTGTGCTTGGAAACACTAATTGGTTCATCATGGGGACACCAGCTCTACACATTTGTATTTTCTAGGGAAAAAGCTAGAGGAACAGAGGCAAACAAACATGATATTTCTGTTTGTATAGATGACATTTTATACACTGCCCTAACGAAAAGACTTTGCTTTTCTCCAAAACTATTTTTACTGTGATTTTCTCGGTCCATTGCATAGGAATTAAACACAGGTTTGTCCGGATATAACTGGATGAAACCGGAAAAATCTGGTTGTTTTTTGGCTAACTCAATCACAGATATTGCTAAAGCCTCTGTGTTTGTGTTTTTCGGATATTATCAACGGACTTTATTATTTTTTTCAAAGATTTTTATCTGGGAACATTTAATTTTTTGCTAGATACACTAATTGGATTCACATGGAGACACCAGCTCTACATATTCGTATTTTCTAGGGAGAAAGCTAGAGGAACTGCTGCAAACACACATGATATTTCGGTTAATTTCGATGAAATTTTATGCACTTGCCTAACGAAAAGACTTTGCTTTTCTCAAAAACCATTTTTACTGTGATTTTCTCAGTCCATTGCATACGAATTCCACACCACTTTTACCGGATATGACTGGATGAAACCAGAAATATCCGGTTGTGTTTTGGCTAACTCATTCCGAAATATTTTGAAAGCCTCTGTGTTTGTTTATTCTGTATATTATCCTCGGAATTTATTGTTTTGAATGTTTTTTTCTGGAAATATTTAATTTTGTACCGTTGAAACACTAATTGGTTCATCATGGGGACACCAGCTCTACACATTCGTATTTTCTAGGGAGAAAGCTAGAGGAACTGCAGTAAGCAAACATGATATTTCTCTTTGTATAGATGACATTTTATGCACTTGCCTAACGAAAAGACTTTGCTTTTCTCCAAAACCATTTTTACCGTGATTTTCTAAGTCCATTGCATACGAATTGCACACCAGTTTGTCCGGATATGACTGGATGAAACTGGAAATATCTGGTTTTGTTTTGGCTAACCTAATCCGAAATATTGTGAAAGCCTCTGTGTTTGTGTTTTCTGGATATTATCTATGGAATTTTTTGTTTTGAATGTTTTTTTTTAATCAGGGAACATTTAATTTTGTAATGGGAAACACTAATTTGTTCCACAAGGAGACACCAGCTCTACACGTTCCTATTTTCGAGGGAGGAAGCTAGAGGAACTGCGGCAAACAAATATGATATTTCACTTTGCATAGGTGACATTTTATGCACTTGCCTAATGAAAAGACTTTGCTTTTCTCCAGAACCATTTTTACTGTTATTTTCTTGCTCTATTGCTTATGAATTCCATACCAGTTTTTCCTGATATAACTGGATGAAACCAGAAATATCCGGTTTTTTTTGGCAAACTCAATCCCAGATATTTCTACAGACTCTGTGTTTGTGTTTTTCGGATTTTATCAATGGACTTTCTTGTTTTGAATGTTTTTTATCAGGGAACATTTAATTTTGAGATTACATACACTAATTTGTTCCACATGGAGACACCAGCTCTACATATTCGTGTTTTCTAGGAAGAAAATAGAGGAACTGTGAAAAACAAACATGATATTTCTGTTTGTATAGATGACATTTTATGCACTTGCCTAACGAAAAGATTTTGCTTTTCTCCAAAACCATTTTTACTGTGATTTTCTCGGTCCATTGCATATGAATTTCACACAACTTTGTTCGGATGTGACTGGATGAAACCAGAAATATCCGGTTGGTTTTTGGCTAACTCAATCCGAAATATTGTGAAAGCCTCTGTGTTTGTGTTTTCCGGATATTATCGTTGTACTTTATTGTTTTGAATGTTTTTACTCAGGGAACATTTAATTTTGTGCTTGGAAACACTAATTGGTTCCACATGGAGACACCAGCTCTACACATTCGTATTTTCTAGGGAGAAAGCTAGAGTAACTGTGGCAAACAAACATGATATTTCTGTTTGTATAGATGACATTTTATGCACTTGCCTAATGAAAAGACTTTGCTTTTCTCCAAAACCATTTTTACTGTGATTTTCTCGGTCCATTGCATACGAATTCCACACCAGTTTGTCCGGATATGAATGCATTAAGGCAGAAATATGCTGTTGTGTTTTGGCTAACTCAATCCGAAATATTGTGAAAGCTGCTGTGTTTGTGTTTTCTGGATATTATCGATGGAGTTTATTGTTTTGAATGTTTTTATCAGGGAACATTTAATTTCGTACCGTTGAAACACTAATTGGTTCATCATGGGAACAACAGCTCTACACATTTGTATTTTCTAGGGAGAAAACAAGAGGAACTGCGGCAAACAAGCATGATATTTCTGTTTGTATAGATGACATTTTATGCACTGGCCTAACGAAAAGACTAAGGTTTTCTCCAAAACCAATTTTGACTCTGATTTTCTAGGTCCATTGCATATGAAGTCCATACCAGTTTGTCCTGATATGATTGGATGAAACCAGAAATATCCGGTTTTGTTTTGGCTAACTCAATCCCAGCTATTGCTACAGCCTCTGTGTTTGTGTATTCCTCATATTATCCACGGACTTAATTGTTTTGAATGTTTTTTATCGGGGAATATTTAATTTTCTGATGGGAAACACTAATTGGATCCACATGGAGACACCAGCTCTACATATTTGTATTTTCTAGGGAGTAAGCTACAGTAACTGCGACAAACAAACATGATATTTCTGTTTTTATAGATGACATTTTATGCACTTGCAAACGAAAAGACTTTGCTTTTCTCCAAAACCATTTTTCCCGTGTTTTTCTCAGTCCATTGCATACGAATTCCACACCAGTTTACCGGATATGACTTGATGAAACTGGAAGTATCCGGTTTTGTTGTGGATTACTCAATCCCAGATATTGCTACAGGCTCTGTGTTTGTCTTTTCTGGATATTATCACCGAACTCTATTGTTTTGAATGTTTTTTATTGGGGAATATTTAGTTTTCTGCTTGGAAACACTAATTGCTTCCACATGGAGACACCAGCTCTAAACATTCGTGTTTTTTAGGGAGAAAGCTAGAGGAACTCTGGCAAACAAACATGATATTTCTGTTTGTATATATGACACGTTATGCACTTGCCTAACGAAAAGACCTTGCTTTTCTCCAAAACCATTTTTACTGTGATTTTCTCGGTGCATTTCATACGAATTCCACACAACTTTGTCTGGATATGACTGGATGAAACCAGAAATATCCGGTTTACTTTTGGCTTACTCAATCCCAGATATTGCTACAGCCTCTGTGTTAGTGTTTTCTGAATATTATCAACGGACTTTATTGTTTTGAATGTTTTTATCAGGGAACATTTAATTTTGTGCTGGTAATCAAAAAATTGTTCCACATGGAGACCCCAGCTCTACATATTTGTATTTTCTAGGGAGAAAGCTACAGTAACTGTGACAAACAAACATGATATTTCTGTTTGTATAGATGAAATTTTATGCACTTGCCTAACGAAAAGACTTTGCTTTTCTCCAAAACCATTTTTACCGTGATTTATTAAGTCCATTGCATACGAATTCCACACCAGTTTACCGCATATGACTGGATGACACCGGAAGTATCCGGTTTTGTTGTGGATTACTCAATCCCAGATATTGCTACAGCCTCTCTGTTTGTGTTTTCTGGATATTGTGAAATTAGGATAGGATGGGGTTAAATTGGAGTTGCTTGTGAGCTAACTGCATATTGTTCTGCTTCTGTACAGAATGCTTTGGCTTGCGAAATGCGTTTTTTTGAGATAACTAGACTTTAGCTGACCTCGTAACATGTGATGATTGTGCTAATGCGGTTTATGAGATAATTGAGCATATGACAAGTTTTTGGTCATGATGACCCCGTGTTTATGCTTGCTCAAGGTCTTTTGTCCCCTGTCATGCATCTTATGAGAATTTGTCATATTGCGGTTTATCTTGTGATTTTTGGTAATGATGTGGAGATATGCTAATGTTGTGGCTTTTAGCCTTAAATACCTGAGCAGTTGATGATCCGGTGCCTCTCTTCTCGCACTGCACCAGAGTGTGTTGTTGTGCTTAAGAGTTGGCCCATCTGCGCAGATGAAATAAACTTCCTCATGTTTTTACAGCGGTTGGACTGGAGTCGTGTTTCTGGGGTCGGTAACAGTGTGAGGCACCTTTCTGGGGTCTTACATTTTTGGAGGTTCCACCGAGATTTGAGACCCCAGACCCACGCTCCATTTTCCAATCGGAGGTAAGTTCTTTCTTTGATTCTGTAAAATTTTCTGTTGTTCTGTTGAAATTGTGCTTATTTGTTTTTGTTTATATATGTTATATTGCCTAGGCGCCGAAACCTGTATATTGTGCCTGCAGGACCTGTATCTGTATCGAGCCAGTAGTAGGAAAGGACAGACGTGTCCGCGACCCCTGGTTCGAACCACTGGAGGACGCTCCGGTGGTGGAGGGGACGTGGAATCCCCCTCCTGGAGGGGACGTGGAATCCCCCTCCGTCTGTAAGAGAAGCGAGGGGACGTGGAATCCCCCTCCTTCTTTTTATTCCGTGGGAGGTGGCAGCTCCCCTCGGAAGGTCTTCTTCCCCGGGAGAAGGGCTGGTGGCAGCGGCCACTCCCGTCGGAAGTTTTTAGTTTCAGTTTTGTCTCGGTCTTCTTCCCCGGGAGAAGGGCTGGTGGCAGCAGCCACTCCCGTTGGAAGTTGTGGTTTTGTCTTGGTTTTGCGCGCAGTGTCTTTGTGAGTCTTGTGACTCTTTGTGAAGTCTTGTGATTTGTGAGTTTTGTGGTTGTTTTCTGTGTTCTAATATACTAACCTTACTTGCCTTTCCCCTCCAACATGGGACAGGAATTAACTACACCTTTGAGTCTTACTTTAGATCATTGGAGAGAGGTCCGGGAGCGGGCCCAAAACTTGTCTGTGAGAGTGCAGAAGAAGAACTGGACAAGTTTTTGTACGTCCGAGTGGCCAGCCTTCAACATCGGGTGGCCGCGGGATGGGACTTTTGACTCTCGAATTATCTTACAGGTGAAGAGCCAGGTCTGCAGAGAAGGCAAGGAAGGGCACCCGGATCAAGTGCCCTATATTTTTGTGTGGGAGGACCTGGCACAATGCCCCCCGAAATGGGTAAAACCCTTTCTCCCGGCTGACCGGGTCGTGGCGGGTGCCTTACCCGCCCCGCCCCCGTCCGTAACACCCTTAAAACCGCAACCCGCGGATCAGAGCGGGCTCCCGTCAGTTGACATCTTTGTGTGGGAAGACCCAGCGCAAAATTCGCTGGTTGCCCCTGCCTCGGCCCTTTGCCCATTAAAGGAGTTAGACTCCCACAAGGCGAAGAAACCCTCGGTCCTCCCGGGCGGGCAGGAGGATCTTTTGCTTTTTGATACCCCACCACCTTACGCACCCCTCCCGAGAGAGCCTGCAGCACCTTCCCCGGATTCTACGCAGGGAGAAGGGGGGGAGGACCCCCCGGCTCGTACAACCCCCATGGGTGCCAGGCTGCGCTTGCGTCAGGGAGGGGGGAGTGAGGGTGGCCAGTGGGAAGCACAGGCTTTCCCACTTCGCTCGGTGGGGGATCAGATGCAATATTGGCCGTTTTCAGCTTCAGATTTGTACAATTGGAAAACCCATAACCCGCCTTTTTCTCAAGATCCACAAGCTTTGACAGGATTAATTGAATCTATTCTTTTAACCCATCAACCGACCTGGGATGACTGCCAGCAGCTTCTGCGGGCTCTCCTGACCACGGAGGAGAGACAGCGAGTTCTCACGGAAGCACGAAAAAATGTTCCAGGGGACAACGGTCAACCTACTCAACTGCCAAACGAGATTGACGCAGCATTCCCGTTGACCAGACCAGATTGGGATTTTAGTACGGCAGCCGGTAGGGAACGACTTCGTCTCTATCGCCAGATTCTCCTGACAGGTCTCAGGGGGGCAGGGAGACGCCCCACCAATTTGGCTAAGGTACGTGCCATAACCCAAGGTAATGAGGAGACCCCGGCGGGGTTCCTAGAAAGATTGATGGAGGGATACCGGATGTACACCCCGTTTGACCCCCAGGCTCCTGACCGACAGTCGGATGTAATAATGTCTTTCATTGGCCAGTCGGCCCCAGATATCCGAGCGCGGCTGCAGAGACTGGAGGGCTTACAGGGTTATACATTGCAGGATCTCCTAAAAGAGGCAGAGAGAATCTTTAATAAGAGAGAAACTCAGGAAGAAAAAGAGGAAAGAATGCAAAAAGAACAGGATCAGAGAGACAAAAAGAAAAATAAGGAACTAGCTAAAATTTTGGTCACCGCAGTAAGCGAACTCAATAGGCAGGATAGGTCAGGTTATGGTAGAGGTCAAACAAAGAAATACCCAGGAGACACAAATAAACCGCGGGTAGAACGAGACCAGTGTGCATACTGTAAGGAAAGAGGACACTGGGCCAGAGATTGTCCAAACAGAAATGCCACCAGAAGAAGAAAGGAGACTGACATTCCGGTTCTTCCCCTGGGGGAAGAGGACGATTACTAGGGGGGTCAGGGCCAGGAGCCTCCCCCTGAGCCCCGGGTAACCCTGAGAGTGGGAGGCAGGCCGGTCACGTTTATGGTGGATACCGGAGCTCAGCATTCTGTTTTAAACAAAAATATTGGCCCCCTTAGCTCAAAAATTTCTTGCGTCCAGGGGGCAACTGGAAGAAAAATGTGCCGTTGGACCACAGAACGACAGGTAGATCTAGCCACTGGCCAAGTCACCCACTCATTTCTTTTAGTACCAGACTGCCCGTATCCATTATTAGGAAGAGATTTGCTATCTAAGGTGGGAGCCCAGATTCATTTCCAGAAGGAAGGGGCCTCAGTGACGGACTCTGGAGGGCGCCTTCTGCAGGTATTGACTTTACAATTAAGAGATGAACATCGTCTATATGACAATGACAAAGACAAAATAAAAACCTCACTAGCCCCTGAGTGGATCGAAAAGTTTCCGAGTTCTTGGGCAGAGACCGGAGGGATAGGATTAGCAATTCAGCAGCCACCTATTATAGTAAATGTAAAGCCTACAGCTGAACCAATATCTGTACGGCAGTACCCTATGACCAAAGAAGCAAAGGATGGAATCCGGCCCCACATTAAGAGACTGCTGGACTTGGGAATATTAAAACCCTGCCAATCCCCTTGGAATACACCCTTACTGCCGGTACGGAAACCAGGCACCAATGACTTCCGACCTGTGCAGGACTTACGCGAGGTAAATCGTCGGGTTGAAGACATTCACCCGACCGTGCCAAATCCGTACAACTTGCTGAGCACTTTGCCTCCATCGCGCACTTGGTATACAGTGCTAGATTTAAAAGATGCTTTCTTTTGTCTGAGATTGAGCCCCCAGAGCCAACCTTTGTTTGCATTCGAATGGAAGGACCCGGAGACTGGATTCTCGGGGCAATTGACTTGGACCAGACTCCCACAAGGATTTAAAAATTCGCCTACACTATTCGATGAGGCCTTACATCATGATTTGGCAAGCTTTAGGGTGAGTAACCCTCAATGGACTTTGTTACAGTATGTGGATGACTTACTCCTGGCAGCAGAAACCGAAGAGGACTGTAAACAGGGCACGGAATCCCTGCTCCAGAAGCTAGGTGAGCTGGGATATCGCGCCTCTGCCAAAAAGGCCCAAATATGTGCCCGACAGGTAGTTTACCTGGGTTATAAATTGAGAGGGGGCAGGAGGTGGCTAACGGAGGGACGTAAACAGGCGGTGGCGCTTATACCCCCACCTAAAAACCCACGCCAGTTGAGGGAATTTCTGGGAAGTGCCGGTTTCTGCCGCCTGTGGATTCCTGGGTTTGCGGAGATTGCGGCTTCCCTATACCCCCTCACAAAAAACAATTCCCCTTACATCTGGGGAGAAGAACAGCAGCTGGCCTTCGATCAACTAAAAAAGGCCCTCTTGGAAGCCCCCGCATTAAGCCTGCCTGACCCCAACAAGCCTTTTATCCTATACATAGACGAAAGAGGGGGGATTGCAAAGGGAGTTTTAACCCAAAAATTAGGGCCTTGGAAGAGGCCGGTGGCCTATTTTTCGAAGAAATTGGACAGTGTCGCCTCTGGGTGGCCCCCGTGTCTTCGCATGATAGCGGCGGTGGCCACGATTGTGAAAGATTCCGACAAACTGACTCTGGGACAGCCACTGACCGTAGTGACGTCTCATGCTATTGAGACGGTCATACGTCAGCCACCTGATCGATGGCTATCAAATGCCAGAATTACCCATTACCAAGCAATGTTACTCAACCCCGAGCGCATCCGGTTTGGAACGACGGCCTCTCTCAACCCCGCCACTCTACTGCCGGAACCAGGAGACCATACGCAGGTCAGTCACAATTGCCAACAGGTACTGGCTGAAGTCTACGGGGCCCGTGAGGACTTGACAGACCAGCCCCTGCCAGACGCGGAGTACACCTGGTATACAGATGGCAGCAGCTTCCTCCATCAAGGTGAGAGAAGGGCAGGGGCGGCGGTGGTCGATGGAAAGACTGTTGTTTGGGCCTCCGCCTTACCACCGGGCACTTCAGCACAGAAAGCTGAGTTGGTAGCTCTGACTGAGGCCTTAAAACAGGCAAAAGGGAAGAGGGTAAACATTTATACAGACAGTCGATACGCCTTCGCTACGGCGCATGTGCATGGTGAGATATATAAAAGAAGGGGACTGCTTACTTCAGCAGGCAGAGAAATTAAAAATAAGCAGGAAATCTTAGACCTCCTACAGGCCCTCTTCTTGCCAAAGAAGGTGAGCATCATACATTGCCCTGGCCACCAAAAAGGAGAGGATCCAGTGGCACAGGGTAACCGGATGGCGGATGAGGTGGCCAGAACTAGCGCCTTGGGTAGCTGCGTGTTAAACATCGATGTGCAAGACCCTCCCAGCCGGGGGCCAGAATGGAATTATACTGAACAAGATGTGGCAGCCATACAAAGGCTAGGGGGAATTTACGACGAGGCCACTAAAAGCTGGAAAATACAGGATAAAGTCGTGCTGCCCACAAAAGAAACCAGAAGATTAGTGCAAGATCTACATAGATGGACACATTTAGGGTCTAAGAAATTGAAGACCTTACTGGATAGGGAGGAGATCTCTCATTTTTTATTGGGACTACCTACAGCAGTAAAACAAACCGTAGAGGCCTGCATCCCATGCGCCAAGGTAAATCCCAGATGTTCTAAAATACCTGAAGGAGCCCGGATACGGGGGGATAGGCCTGGAATTAATTGGGAAATAGATTTTACAGAGGTCCGCCCAAGTAGATATGGAATTAAGTACCTTCTAGTGTTTGTAGATACCTTTTCCGGCTGGCCTGAAGCATTTCCAGTGAAGAAGGAGACAGCACAAGTCGTGGTTAAGAAGATATTGGAAGAAATCTTCCCGCGGTTTGGCTTACCTAAGGTATTGGGGTCGGATAATGGACCCGCCTTCGTCTCCAGGGTAAGTCAGTTGGTGACCAAAGTGCTGGGGATTGATTGGAAATTGCATTGTGCGTACAGGCCCCAGAGTTCAGGTCAGGTAGAACGAATGAACAGAACAATTAAGGAGACCTTGACTAAATTAACAATGGAGACTGGCACTAGAGACTGGGTCGAACTGCTGCCGATGGCTTTGTTTAGGGCTCGTAACACACCTTCTGTATGTGGATTAACACCCTATGAAATATTGTACGGAGGCCCTCCACCCGCAGCAGATTTGTTGGGACCCAGTATTGACTCATTTGCAACATCCTCTACTTTACAGACCCGCTTCCGAGCTTTACAGCTCATCCACAGGCAAATAGGGAAGCAGCTGACTGCCGTATACCAGTCCAAGTGTCCTACGCTTCCGCATTCGTTCCAGATCGGGGACATTGTCTACGTCCGCAGACACCAGATTAAGACGCTTGAGCCACGTTGGAAGGGACCCTACACGGTATTATTAACTACGCCGACCGCGATAAAAGTAGACGGAATTGCCGCCTGGATACACGTGTCACACGTCAAGAGGGCGACAGCTGAACAGAGACAAGAGACCGACGACCCTGCCGACGAGTCGACACCAAAATGGAAACTACAACGTACTCAAAACCCACTCAAGATAAGAATTTTAAAAACTGTTTAGTACTGCTTACAATTCTTTTTATCCCTATTATGGGCGGCCCGTATGCCCCGGTGAGGCTCACGTGGGAGGTGCAATCTGGTACCACGGAGGTCGTATGGTCCGTTACCCGCGTGACCCCCTCCGGGACATGGTGGCCTACCTTGCACTCTGATGTATGTAAGCTAGTAAAGGGAATGGATAACTTGGCAGCCTATGGTGTCGCATTCGCCCCTGAAGCATTGATCAGTGGCCCCGCGCGGCTTGGGTGCGAGTCTAAGATAAAAAGGTGCCGGTTACAACAACAAGAGTTTTATGTGTGCCCTAAGGATGGTAGGCCTACAGAGGAAAAGAGATGCGGGGGAGCAGAATCCTTCTACTGTAAGGCCTGGGGATGTGAAACCACTGGTCACATATATTGGAAACCCTCCTCTAGTTGGGATTGGATTACTGTACACCGTAACTTTACTCCTGGGAGAGATTCTAACTGCTCTATGCCCCTTAATATTTCTTTCACAGAAAAAGGAAAAAAGGCCAACCTTACAGACTGGAAAAAGGGAAAAATATGGGGATTGAGGTTTTATGTTTCTGATTATAATCCCGGGCTCCTATTTAAAATTCAACTTAAAGAGGAAGCCCTTCCCCATACTGAAGTTGCACCCTCGACTTCCCACCAACGGCCTGTTCCTGGGGCCACAACTATAAAATCCCAAGGCCAACCCACGACCTTTACACTCCCCCAGATAGCAAATACATCTGAAAGTTTTAATTCGACTGATGTGCCCCCTACTGTACGGTCGGGTACTCTTTCAATAATACTACTTTTATCTTTAGTTTTTGTAATACATGGGCTTTTTGCTGCTGCCTATGCCATGATTTTAGCAAGATGGGACCGAAGGCACCGAAGGCAGGACCAAAGACAGGACCAAAGTGGTGAGACCGAAACTATAGAGGGTATATATATAGAAATTATTTAAAATTTTAGATTAAAATTTAACCAAAAGAAAAGGGGGGAATGTGAAATTAGGATAGGATGGGGTTAAATTGGAGTTGCTTGTGAGCTAACTGCATATTGTTCTGCTTCTGTACAGAATGCTTTGGCTTGCGAAATGCGTTTTTTTGAGATAACTAGACTTTAGCTGACCTCGTAACATGTGATGATTGTGCTAATGCGGTTTATGAGATAATTGAGCATATGACAAGTTTTTGGTCATGATGACCCCGTGTTTATGCTTGCTCAAGGTCTTTTGTCCCCTGTCATGCATCTTATGAGAATTTGTCATATTGCGGTTTATCTTGTGATTTTTGGTAATGATGTGGAGATATGCTAATGTTGTGGCTTTTAGCCTTAAATACCTGAGCAGTTGATGATCCGGTGCCTCTCTTCTCGCACTGCACCAGAGTGTGTTGTTGTGCTTAAGAGTTGGCCCATCTGCGCAGATGAAATAAACTTCCTCATGTTTTTACAGCGGTTGGACTGGAGTCGTGTTTCTGGGGTCGGTAACAGTGTGAGGCACCTTTCTGGGGTCTTACAGATATTATCAACGGACTCTATTGTTTTGAATGTTTTTATCGGGGAATATTTGGTTTTCTGCTTGGAAGCACTAATTGCTTCCACATGGAGACACCAGCTCGACATATTTGTATTTTCTAGGCAGGAAGCTAGAGGAACTGTGACAAAGAAACATGATATTTCTGTTTGTATAGATGACATTTTATGCACTTGCCTAACGAAAAGACTTTGCTTTTCTCCAAAACCATTTTTACTGTGATTTTCTAAGTCCATTGCATACGAATTGCACACCAGTTTGTCCGGATATGACTGGATGAAACTGGAAATATCTGGTTTTGTTTTGGCTAACCTAATCCGAAATATTGTGAAAGCCTCTGTGTTTGTGTTTTCTGGATATTATCTATGGAATTTTTTGTTTTGAATGTTTTTTTTTAATCAGGGAACATTTAGTTTTGTAATGGGAAACACTAATTTGTTCCACAAGGAGACACCAGCTCTACACGTTCCTATTTTCGAGGGAGGAAGCTAGAGGAACTGCGGCAAACAAACATGATATTTCACTTTGCATAGGTGACATTTTATGCACTTGCCTAATGAAAAGACTTTGCTTTTCTCCAGAACCATTTTTACTGTTATTTTCTTGCTCTATTTCTTATGAATTCCATACCAGTTTGTCCTGATATGACTGGATGAAACCAGAAATATCCGGTTTTGTTTTGGCAAACTCAATCCCAGATATTGCTACAGACTCTGTGTTTGTGTTTTTCGGATTTTATCAATGGACTTTCTTGTTTTGAATGTTTTTTATCAGGGAACATTTAATTTTGAGATTACATACACTAATTTGTTCCACATGGAGACACCAGCTCTACATATTCGTGTTTTCTAGGAAGAAAGTAGAGGAACAGTGAAAAACAAACATGATATTTCTGTTTGTATAGATGACATTTTATGCACTTGCCTAACGAAAAGATTTTGCTTTTCTCCAAAACCATTTTTACTGTGATTTTCTCGGTCCATTGCATATGAATTTCACACAACTTTGTTCGGATGTGACTGGATGAAACCAGAAATATCGGGTTGTGTTTTGGCTAACTCAATCCGAAATATTTTGAAAGCCTCTGTGTTTGTGTTTTCTGGATATTATCGATGGACTTTACTGTTTTGAATTTTTTTATCAGGGAACATTTATTTTTCTACCATAGAAACACTAATTGGTTCATCATGGGGGCACCAGCTCTACACATTCAAATTTTCTAGGGAGAAAGCTAGAGGAACTGTGACAAACATGATATTTCTGTTAGTTTCAATGACATTATATGCACTTTCCTGTCAAAAAGACTTTGCTTTTCTCCAAAACAATTTTTATTGTGATTTTCTCGGTCCATTGCATATGAATTCCACTCCAGTTTGTCCGGATATTACTGGATAAAACCGGAAATATTCGGTTGTGTGTTGGCTAACTCAATCCCAGATATTGCTACAGCCTCTGTGTTTGTGTTTTCCAGATATTATCAATGGAGTTTATTGTTTTGAATCTTTTTTATCGGGGAACATTGAATTTTGAGCTTAGATACTCTGATTGGTTCCACAGGGAGACACATGCTCTACATACTTGTATTTTCTATAAAGTAAGGTAGAGGAACAGTGACAAACAAACATATTTCTGTTAGTTTCCATGACATTTTATGCACTTGCCTAACAAAAAGACTTTGCTTTTCTCCAAAACCATTTTTACTGTGATTTTCTCGGTCCATTGCATATGAATTTCACACAACTTTGTTCGGATGTGACTGGATGAAACCAGAAATATCCGGTTGGTTTTTGGCTAACTCAATCCGAAATATTGTGAAAGCCTCTGTGTTTGTGTTTTCCGGATATTATCGTTGTACTTTATTGTTTTGAATGTTTTTACTCAGGGAACATTTAATTTTGTGCTTGGAAACACTAATTGGTTCCACATGGAGACACCAGCTCTACACATTCGTATTTTCTAGGGAGAAAGCTAGAGTAACTGTGGCAAACAAACATGATATTTCTGTTTGTATAGATGACATTTTATGCACTTGCCTAATGAAAAGACTTTGCTTTTCTCCAAAACCATTTTTACTGTGATTTTCTCGGTCCATTGCATACGAATTCCACACCAGTTTGTCCGGATATGACTGGATTAAGGCAGAAATATGCTGTTGTGTTTTGGCTAACTCAATCCGAAATATTGTGAAAGCTGCTGTGTTTGTGTTTTCTGGATATTATCGATGGAGTTTATTGTTTTGAATGTTTTTATCAGGGAACATTTAATTTCGTACCGTTGAAACACTAATTGGTTCATCATGGGAACAACAGCTCTACACATTTGTATTTTCTAGGGAGAAAGCAGGAGGAACTGCGGCAAACAAGCATGATATTTCTGTTTGTATAGATGACATTTTATGCACTGGCCTAACGAAAAGACTAAGGTTTTCTCCAAAACCAATTTTGACTCTGATTTTCTAGGTCCATTGCATATGAAGTCCATACCAGTTTGTCCTGATATGATTGGATGAAACCAGAAATATCCGGTTTTGTTTTGGCTAACTCAATCCCAGCTATTGCTACAGCCTCTGTGTTTGTGTATTCCTCATATTATCCACGGACTTAATTGTTTTGAATGTTTTTTATCGGGGAATATTTAATTTTCTGATGGGAAACACTAATTGGATCCACATGGAGACACCAGCTCTACATATTTGTATTTTCTAGGGAGTAAGCTACAGTAACTGCGACAAACAAACATGATATTTCTGTTTTTATAGATGACATTTTATGCACTTGCAAACGAAAAGACTTTGCTTTTCTCCAAAACCATTTTTCCCGTGTTTTTCTCAGTCCATTGCATACGAATTCCACACCAGTTTACCGGATATGACTTGATGAAACCGGAAGTATCCGGTTTTGTTGTGGATTACTCAATCCCAGATATTGCTACAGGCTCTGTGTTTGTCTTTTCTGGATATTATCACCGAACTCTATTGTTTTGAATGTTTTTTATTGGGGAATATTTAGTTTTCTGCTTGGAAACACTAATTGCTTCCACATGGAGACACCAGCACTAAACATTCGTGTTTTTTAGGGAGAAAGCTAGAGGAACTCTGGCAAACAAACATGATATTTCTGTTTGTATATATGACACGTTATGCACTTGCCTAACGAAAAGACCTTGCTTTTCTCCAAAACCATTTTTACTGTGATTTTCTCGGTGCATTGCATACGAATTCCACACAACTTTGTCTGGATATGACTGGATGAAACCAGAAATATCCGGTTTACTTTTGGCTTACTCAATCCCAGATATTGCTACAGCCTCTGTGTTAGTGTTTTCTGAATATTATCAACGGACTTTATTGTTTTGAATGTTTTTATCAGGGAACATTTAATTTTGTGCTGGTAATCAAAAAATTGTTCCACATGGAGACCCCAGCTCTACATATTTGTATTTTCTAGGGAGAAAGCTACAGTAACTGTGACAAACAAACATGATATTTCTGTTTGTATAGATGAAATTTTATGCACTTGCCTAACGAAAAGACTTTGCTTTTCTCCAAAACCATTTTTACCGTGATTTATTAAGTCCATTGCATACGAATTCCACACCAGTTTACCGCATATGACTGGATGACACCGGAAGTATCCGGTTTTGTTGTGGATTACTCAATCCCAGATATTGCTACAGCCTCTCTGTTTGTGTTTTCTGGATATTATCAACGGACTCTATTGTTTTGAATGTTTTTATCGGGGAATATTTGGTTTTCTGCTTGGAAGCACTAATTGCTTCCACATGGAGACACCAGCTCGACATATTTGTATTTTCTAGGCAGGAAGCTAGAGGAACTGTGACAAAGAAACATGATATTTCTGTTTGTATAGATGACATTTTATGCACTTGCCTAACGAAAAGACTTTGCTTTTCTCCAAAACCATTTTTGCTGTGATTTTCTCGGTCCATTGCATACGAATTCCACACCATTTTGTCCGGATATGACTGGATGAACCCGGAAATATGCGGTTTTCTTTGGCTAACTCAATCCCAGATATTGCTACAGACTCTGTGTATATGTTTCTTGATATTATCCATGGACTTTATTGTTGTGAATGTTTTTTATCGGGGAATATTTAATTTTTAGCTTAGATACACTAATGGTTCCACATGGAGACACCCGCTCTACATATTTATATATTCAAGGGAGAAAGCTAGAGGAACTGCGACAAGGAAACATGATAGTTCACTTAGTTTCGATGACATTTTATGCACTTGCCTAACGAAAAGACTTTGCTTTTCTCCAAAACCATTTTTACTGTGATTTCCTCAGTCCATTGCATACGAATTCCACAGTTGTTTGTCCGGATATGACTGGATGCAAAGGGAAATACCGGTTTTGTTTGGGCTAATTCAATCCCAGATACTGCTACAGCCTCTGTGTTTTTGTATTCTGGATGTTATCAACGGACTTTATTGTTTTGGATATTTTTTATTGGGCAACATTTAATTTTGTGCTTGGAATCACTAATTGGTTCCACATGGAGACACCAGCTCTACACATTATTATTTTCTAGGGAGAAAGCTAGAGGAACTGCGGCAAACAAACATGATATTTCTGTTTGTATAGATGATATTTTATGCACTTGCCTAACGAAAAGACTTTGCTTTTCTCTAAAACCATTTTTACTCTGATTTTCTCGGTCCATAGCATACGAATTCCACCCCACTTTGTCCGGATTAACTGGATGACACCGGAAGTATCCGGTTTTGTTGTGGATTACTCAATCCCAGATACTGCTACAGCCTCTGTGTTTGTTTTCCGGACATTATCAACGGACTTTATTGTTTTGAATGTTTGTTATCAGGGAACATTTAATTTTGGGCTTGGATACAGTAATTGTTTGCATATGAAGAAACCACTTCTACATATTCATATTTTCTATGGAAAAAGCTAGAGGAACTGTGGCAAACACACAGGATATTTCTTTTTGTATCGATGACATTTTATGCACTTGCCTAACGAAAAAAACTTTGCTTTTCTCCAAAATAATTTTTACTGTGATTTTCTCGGTCCATTGCGTACGAATTCCACAGCAGTTTGTCCAGATGTGACTGGATGTAATAGGAAATATCCGGTTTTGTTTTGGCTAACTCAATCCCAGATATTGCTACAGCCTCTGAGTTTGTGTTTTCTGGATATTATCAATTGACTTTATTATTTTGAATGTTTTTATCAGGGAACATGTAATTTTATGCTTGCAATCACTAATTGGTTCCATCTGGAGACACCAGCTCTACATATTTGTATTTTCTAGGGAGAAAGCTAGAGGAACTGCGGCAAACAAACATGATATTTCTGTTTGTATCGATGACATTTTATGCAGTTGCCTAACGAAAAGACATTGCTTTTCTCCAAAACGATTTTTACTGTGATTTTCTCGGTCCATTGCATATGATTTCCACACCACTTTGTCCGGATATGACTGGATGAAACCGGAAATATCCGGTTGTGTTTTGGCTAACTCAATATCAGATATTGCTACAGCCTCTGTGTTTGTGTGTTCCTGATATTAACAAAGGACTTTATTATTTTGAATGTTTTTTTATCAGGGAACATTTAATTTTGTGCTTGGAATCACTAATTGGTTCCACATGGAGACACCAGCTCTACACATTCGTATTTTCTAGGGAGAAAGCTAGAGGAACTGCGACAAACAAACATGATATTTCTGTCTTTATCGATGACATTTTATGCACTTGCCTAACGAAAAGACTTTGCTTTTCTCCAAAACAATTTGTACTGTGATTTTCTCGGTCCATTGCATACGAATTCCACACAAGTTTGTCCAGATATGACTGGATGAAACCGGAAATATCTGGTTTTGTGTTGGCTAACTCAATCCCAGTTATTGCTACAGCCTCTCTTTTTGTGTTTTCCGGATATTATCAACGGACTTTATTGTTTTGAATGATATTTATTGGGGAACATTTAATTTTGAGCTTACATACACTAATTGGTTTCAGATAGAGACACCAGCTCTATATATTTGTATTTTCAAGGGAGAAAGCTAGAGGAACTGCGACAAACAAACATGATATTTCTGTTTGTATAGATGACGTTTTATACCCTTGCCTAAATAAAATACTTTGCTATTTTCCAAAACCAATTTTACTCTGATTTTCTCGGTCCATTGCATATGAATTCGAAACCATTTTGTCTGGATATGACTGGATGAAACCAGAAATATCCGGTTGTGTTTTGGCTAACTCAATGCGAAATATTGTTAAAGTTTCTGTATTTTTGTTTTCCCGGATATTATAGATGGACTTTATTGTTTTGAATCGTTTTTTTTTTTTTCGGGGAACCATTAATATTGTTCCAGAGAAACATTAATTGGTTCGTGATGGGGACAGCAGCTCTACACATTCGTATTTTCTAGGGAGAAAGCTAGTGGAACTGCGGCAAACAAACATGATATTTCTGTTTGTATAGATGACATTTTATGCACTTGCCTAAAGAAAAGACTTTGCTTTACTCCAAATCCATTTTTACTGTGATTTTCTCGGTCCATTACATACGAATTCTACACCACTTTGTCCGGATATGACTGCATGGAACTGGAAATATCTGGTTTTGTTTTGGCTAACTCAATCCCAGATATTGCTGTAGCCTCTGTTTTTGTGTTTTCCAAATATTATCCATGGACGTTATTGTTTTGAATGTTTTATATCTGGGAATATTTAACTTTCTGCTTGGAAAAACTTATTGGTGCCACATGGAGACACCAGCTCTACACATTCCTATTTTCTAGGGAGAAAGCTCGAGGAACTGCGGCAAACAAACATGATATTTCTGTTTGTATAGATGACATTTTATGCACTTGCCTAACGAAAAGACTTTGCTTTTCTCCAAAACCATTTATACTGTGATTCTAAAGGCCAATTGCATACGAATTCCACACCTGTTTGTCCGGATATGAGCGGATGAAACCGGAAATAACCGGTTTTGTTTTGGATAACTCAATCCCAGATATTGCTTTCGCCTCTGTGTTTGTGTTTTCCGGATATTATCCACGGACTTTATTGTTTTGATAGTTTTTTATCAGGGAACATTTAATTTTGTGCTTCGAAACACTAATTGGTTCCACATGAAGAAACCTGCTCTACACATTCGTATTTTCTAGGGAGAAAGCTAGAGGAACTGTGACATACAAACATGATATTTCTGTTTGTATCAATGACATTTTATGCACCTGCCTAACGAAATGACTTTGCTTTTCTCCAAAACCATTTTTCCAGTTATTTTCTCGGGCCATTGTATACGAATTCCACACCAGTGTGTCCGTGTATGAATGGATGAAACCAGAAATATGCGATTGTGTTTTGGCTATCAATCCGAAAAATTGTGAAAGCCTCTGTGTTTGTTTTTTCTGGATATTATCGATGGACTTTATTGTTTTGAATGTTTTTATCAGGGAATATTTTATTTTTAGCTTGGATAATTTAATTCTTTCCCCATGGAGACACCAGCTCTACAGATTCGTATTTTCGAGGGAGAAAGGTTGAGTAACTTCGGCAAACAAACACGATATTTCTGTTTGTATAGATGACATTTTATGCAGTTGCCTAAAGAAAGACATTGCTGTTCTCCACAACCATTTTTCCTGTGATTTTCTCGGTCCACTGCATTCGAATTCCACACCAGTTTGTCCGGATATGACTGGATGAAACCGTAAATATCCGGTTTTGTTTTAGCTAACTCAATCCCAGATATTGCTACAGCCTCTGTGTTTGTGTTTTTCTGAGATTATCCACGGACTTTATTGTTTTGAATGTTTTTATCAGGGAACATTTAATTTTGTACCGTAGAAACACTAATTGGTTCCACATGGAGACACCAGCTCTTCACCGTCGTATTTTTAAGGAAGAAAGCTAGAGGAACTGCGGCAAACAAACATGATATTTATGTTTGTATAGATGACATTTTATGCACTTGCCTAATTAAAAGACTTTGCTTTTCTCCAAAACCATTTTTACTGTGATTTTCTCGGTCCCTTGCATACTAATTCCTCACCAGTTTGTCCGGATATGACTGGATGAAACCAGAACTATCCGGTTGCGTTTTGGCTAACTCAATCCGAAATATTGTGAAAGCCTCTGTGTGTTTTCTGGATATTATCTATGGACTGTATTGTTTAGAATGTTTTTATCAGGGAACATTTAATTTTGTACCATTGATACACTAATTGGTTCATCATGGGATCACCAGCTCTACACATTTGTATTTTCTAGGGAGAAAGCAAGAGGAACTGCGGCAAACAAGCATGATATTTCTGTTTGTATAGATGACATTAAATGCACTTGCCTAACGAAAAGACCTTGCTTTTCTCCAAAACCATTTTTACTGTGATTTTCTCAGCCCATTGCATACTAATTCCACACCAGTTTGTCCGGATTTGACTGGATGAAACTAGAGCTATCCGGTTGCGTTTTGGCTAACTCAATCTGAAATATTGTGAAAGCCTGAGTGTTTGTGCTCTTTGGATATTATTGATGGACTTTATTGTTTTGAATGTTTTTATCAAGGAACATTTCATTTTCTACAGTTGAAACACTAATTGGTTCATCATGGGGACACCAGTTCCACAAATTCGTATATTATTCAGAGAAAAATAGAGGAACTGCAGCAAACATACAGGATATTTCTGTTTGTATCAATGATATTTTATGCACTTACCTAATGAAAAGACATTGCTTTTCTTCAAAACCTTTTGGACTATTATTTTCTCAGTCCATTGCATACGAATTCCACACCAGTTTGTCCGTATATGACTGGATGAAAACAGAATTATACGGTAGTGTTTTGGCTAACTCATTCCGAAATATTGTGAAAGCCTCTGTGTTTCTGTTTCTGGATATTATCGATGGACTTTATTGTTTTGAATGTTTTTTTTTTCGGGGAACATTTAATATTGTTCCAGAGAAACATTAATTGGTTCGTGATGGGGACAGCAGCTCTACACATTCGTATTTTCTAGGGAGAAAGCTAGAGGAACTGCGGCAAACAAACATGATATTTCTGTTTGTATAGATGATATTTTATGCACTTGCCTAACGAAAAGACTTTGCTTTTCTCTAAAACCATTTTTACTCTGATTTTCTCGGTCCATAGCATACGAATTCCACCCCACTTTGTCCGGATTAACTGGATGACACCGGAAGTATCCGGTTTTGTTGTGGATTACTCAATCCCAGATACTGCTACAGCCTCTGTGTTTGTGTTTTCTGGACATTATCAACGGACTTTATTGTTTTAAATGTTTGTTATCAGGGAACATTTAATTTTGGGCTTGGATACAGTAATTGTTTCCATATGAAGAAACCACTTCTACATATTCGTATTTTCTATGGAAAAAGCTAGAGGAACTGCGGCAAACAAACAGGATATTTCTTTTTGTATCGATGACATTTTATGCACTTACCTAATGAAAAAAACTTTGCTTTTCTCCAAAATAATTTTTACTGTGATTTTCTCGGTCCATTGCATACAAATTCCACAGCAGTTTGTCCAGATGTGACTGGATGTAACCGGAAATATCCGGTTTTGTTTTGGTTAACTCAATCCCAGATATTGCTACAGCCTCTGTGTTTGTGTTTTCTGGATATTATCAATTGACTTTATTATTTTGAATGTTTTTATCAGGGAACATGTAATTTTATGCTTGCAATCACTAATTGGTTCCATCTGGAGACACCAGCTCTACATATTTGTATTTTCTAGGGAGAAAGCTAGAGGAACTGCGGCAAACAAACATGATATTTCTGTTTGTATCGATGACATTTTATGCAGTTGCCTAACGAAAAGACATTGCTTTTCTCCAAAACGATTTTTACTGTGATTTTCTCGGTCCATTGCATACGATTTCCACACCACTTTGTCCGGATATGACTGGATGAAACCGGAAATATCCGGTTGTGTTTTGGCTAACTCAATATCAGATATTGCTACAGCCTCTGTGTTTGTGTGTTCCTGCTATTAACAAAGGACTTTATTATTTTGAATGTTTTTTATCAGGGAACATTTAATTTTGTGCTTGGAATCACTAATTGGTTCCACATGGAGACACCAGCTCTACACATTCGTATTTTCTAGGGAGAAAGCTAGAGGAACTGCGGCAAACAAACATGATATTTCTGTCTTTATCAATGACATTTTATGCACTTGCCTAACGAAAAGACTTTGCTTTTCTCCAAAACCATTTGTACTTGATTTTCTCGGTCCATTGCATACGAATTCCACACCAGCTTGTCCGGATATGACTGGATGAAACCGGAAATATCTGGTTTTGTGTTGGCTAACTCAATCCCAGTTATTGCTACAGCCTCTCTTTTTGTGTTTTCCGGATATTATCAACGGACTTTATTGTTTTGAATGTTATTTATTGGGGAACATTTAATTTTGAGCTTACATACACTAATTGGTTTCAGATAGAGACACCAGCTCTATATATTTGTATTTTCAAGGGAGAAAGCTAGAGGAACTGCGACAAACAAACATGATATTTCTGTTTGTATAGATGACGTTTTATACCCTTGCCTAATTAAAATACTTTGCTATTTTCCAAAACCAATTTTACTCTGATTTTCTCGGTCCATTGCATATGAATTCGAAACCATTTTGTCTGGATATGACTGGATGAAACCAGAAATATCCGGTTGTGTTTTGGCTAACTCAATGCGAAATATTGTTAAAGTTTCTGTATTTTTGTTTTCCCGGATATTATCGATGGACTTTATTGTTTTGAATGTTTTTTTTTTCGGGGAACATTTAATATTGTTCCAGAGAAACATTAATTGGTTCTGTAAGACCCCCGAAAGGTGCCTCACACTTCTACCGACCCCAGAAACACGAATTCCATTCCAATCGCTGCAAAGAACATGAGGAAGTTTATTACATCTGCGCAGATGGGCCAACTCTTAAGCACAACAACACCCTCGGGTGCAGTGCGAGAAGAGAGGCCCCGATCATCAACTGCTCAAAGTATTTAAGGCTAAAAACCACAACATTAGCATATCTCCACAGCATTACACAAAGGATCACAAGATAAACCGCAGCATGACAAATTCTCATAAGATGCATGACAAATTCTCATAAGATGCAGGGTTTTTCCAGGGTGAGGGGACAGAAGACCTTGAGCAAGCATAAACACGGGGTCATCATGACCAAAAACTTAACATAGCTCCTAAAATAATTATCACATGCTCAATTATCTCATAAACACATTAGCACAATCATCACATGTTACAAGGTCAGCTAAAATCTAGTTATCTTAAAAAAATGCATTTCGCAAGCCAAAGCATTTTGTACAGAAGCAAAACAATATGCAGTCAGCTCAGCAGCTCCATTTTAACCCTTTACTTCTCATTCCCTCCTCTTTTCATGTGCAAATTTTAATCTTAAAATTTTAAAGCATATTTGTATACACTTCTTCACTTTGGGCCTGCCTTTGGTTCTTTGATTTTAAACTTTGGTGTTGTAGGGTTAGCATTAAGGCGTGAGTAACAGACAGTCTATCGTTAACAAACTGAAGAAGCCTATTTATTATGCAGGGTCCAATGGTTAAAATTAAGAGTATTATTACTAGGGGCCCTGCGATAGAGGAAACTAGAGTTGTGAGCCAAGGGGATGAATTAAACCAGCCCTGAAACCAAGACTGTTCTGTCTTAAAATAGCTCTCTCGCTGTTTTAGTCTTTCCCGTAATTTTGCCATGTTATCTCTGACTACTCCAGTGTGGTTTACATAGAAACAACATTCTTCTTTTAAGGCTGCACAAAGTCCCCCCTCTTTTAGAAAAACTAAATCCAGTCCCCTTCTATTTTGCAACACTACCTCAGAAAGTGAGGTTAAGGATTTTTCCAAAGCACTAACAGATTCTTCTAGGGCTCGTAAATCTGAATGCATAGCTTCTTGTAGCAGGTGAAATTGATTTGTCTTATGTAACGCAGCAGCCCCGGTACCTATGCCTGCCCCAATACCCCCGACTGTGAGTCCTCCTAAGATAAGAGCTAGTGTTATGGAGACGGGTTCCCTACGGAACCGGAGATTTCCCTCATAGTGTTGGTAGATTTCTTCAGAGCTATGTAACGTGAACCGAGGCCATATTTCAATCAAGACACACCATTCATGAGTTAGTTGATTATGGGCTATTCCATGGACACAGGGGGTCAGGCCAGTATTACATGCCCAATATGACCCATCTGGCCCTGCTAAGTAATGGTCGCCTGGTTTAAGGGTCATGGTTTTGTTACAGAGGCCCTGGTATCGAGGGGGTACGGAACCCACACAGAGCCCTTGTCCTGTTACTTCAGTGAGAGTTAGCCGATGGGATGACAAATGAAGGCACTGGGGAGGGATAGTAGTATGGATAGTCCAGTTTCCAATGACAGCCACTCCCTCATAATAAGGGGGCGGTAGGGCAAGGCACATCCAGCAATCCTGGGTCCTATTGGGGTCAGAACTATTTAATGCCTGGTAGGCCCCATATATTAGGTTTAAGAGGCGACCACCCGTGCCCGGCCATGATGAAACCAGTCGTGGGGCAAGAGACGGATTAAGACTCACAGCTGCCCCTATCGTCCGGGAGGGTGAAGTGGACCTCGGCCACTGAGACGAATTAAGACTCACAGCCGCCCCTGTCGTCCGGGAGGGTGAAATGGGCCTCGGCCACTGATCTACCAGTCGAATTGTAAATTGGATCCCAGGGTCGCTGCCAGGGTCGCTGCCAGCAAGATAAAACCGTAAACCCCAAGTCCTTCCCCTTTTCCAGTCAGTGAGGTTGGCCTTTTTTCCTTCATCTGTGAAGGAAATATTAAGGGGCACAGAGCAGTTGGGATCTTTTCCAGGAATAAAATTACGGTGTACAGTAATCCAATCCCAACTAGAGGAGGGTTTCCAAGATGTGTGACCCGTGGTCGCACATTTCCAGGTTTTACAGTAAAAGGATTTTGGCCCCCCGCACCGCCGCCTTTCTTCCCTGGACCTACCATTCTTAGGGCACACATAAAACTCAACTTGTCGAAGAGGGCATCTAAATCTGGGATTCTTACACCCGGTCCATAGGGCTACTTGTTTATGAGACATGTTAGGGGTGTCTCGGGGTTTTAGTCCTGCAACCAAGTGACAGACATCAGGGTGTAATGAAGGCCACCACATCCCAGAAGGGGCCACGTGGGTAACAGACCACACGACCTTGTTAGTTCCAGATTTTACCTCCCATGTTAGTCTCCTTAAAACAGGTGGGCTGCCCATAATCGGGGTAAGAAAGATTAAAATTATTATAAATACTAAACAGTCTTTAAAGGTCTTATCTTGAGTGATTTTTGGGTGCGTTGTAGTTTTCATTTTGGTGTCGACTTGTCCTTGATTCTGTTTAGCTGCTTGATTCTGTTTAGCTGCTGCCCTCCTGATGTGTGACGCGTGAACCCAGGCGGCGATCCCGGCCACCTTTATTGCTGTTGGTGTGGTCAGTACTTCAGCGCGGTTCAGGAATCTTGATCAGATCTTTAGCTGCTTCCCTATAAACTCGTGAGTCAGCTATAAGGCACGGAAGCAAGTTAACAGGGTAGGGATGGTTGCAAAAGGGTGGCAGTATAAAAATGTAGTGTTATATAAATATGTAGCAGCAATCTGACCCAAGCTCTAATGCCAGTCTCCATCATTAATTACCCAACTATCTCCCCAGTACCTTAGCTACCGCTACCACCATCTGACTTACCCTATAAACACAATGTAACTTTCTATCCCCAACGCCTGTGCCACCGTCTGACTTACCCTGGAGACTAAGGCCAGCCCGGTGTCTGACCCCAGTACCTTTGGTAGTCCAAATCAGGGAAACGTAGGTGCAATTCTTTTTCCTGGTCGATAAAGCCTCTGTCCATTTTAAGTTTCCCGTGGGTAGTGGCGAAAGCGTGCCAGCTGTTCTGGTGCACTGCCACCCACTCCTTTTTCTTAGCTGCACGGAGTGCGTGGTTCATAGTGATCAGCTCTGCTTGCCGAGTAGAGTCCTCGGGGGGTTGAAGGTGGAAACCCAGACCACTGACCTTGTTCGGCCGCCTCCCGCTGTTATCTCCGTTGAACTCCGAACTCCGGGCGCTTGGGGGATACCGCGTGGGCCCATCCCGGACACCGCAGGAGGTGATGGAGCACTATCTACGGGAACTTGAGAAGGGCCCGCATCCCCAGCACTATTCAGACCACATGTGTCCCAGCGAAGGAGGGGCCGATGACGCCCGGTCTTACCACTCCGCTGCTGCCGTCTTCTCTCGCCGTCTTGCAGGGGCCGTTTTCGTTAGTTCAGTCTCGTGTGGCAGTCATACACCACTGGGTTCCTGTTGTTAGTCGGATCTTAGGCAGACTTGTCCTTTTGGGCACTTCTTTGTGCTTTTTGTTGGTCTCCTGGGTCCCTGTCTATCCTGATTCTCCCTTACTCTGCTTCCCTTTAACTGTGGTGGCCAGGATCCTAGTTAGTTCCACTTTCTTAGCCCATCTTAAACTTCCCCTTTTTTTTAACTAAATAACTTTAACCCCTTCAGCTAAACTCCTCAGGGGAGTCTGGCCGTAGAGTCTGAGTCTCCTACAAAGTTTCATTTAAATATAGTAAAATTAATGTTAGTAAAACAGGCCCTGCAAGTCCTGTCAGGGCTTATGATCCCAGTTATAAGGTGGAGAAGGGCGGCCAGTTAGAACGGGCCGGGGGTCCTCCCCTCTCCATTTCATCGGATTCTTCCTCCTCCATTTCTCTTCTGGTTTCCAAAAAGGGCACCGCGGGTCTCTTTGGGAAGCGGGGGATATAAGGTGTCCTCCTAAGGAGGCGAGGGGAATAAGGTGGTGGAATATCAAAAAGGTCTTCCTGCCTGCCTGGAGGAGTTGAGGGTTTTTCAGGTTTGAGGGTGTCCAATTCCTGTAATTGATCTGCAATTTCCGATACTATGGGTGTTGCGGGTAGGATTGGAGGGGGTTTGGGGCTCGACGCCACCCCCAGAGCAACTGCTGACAATCCAGAACTGGGATTTATCCTCAGGGCGGCGGTGGGCATAGCAGGATCGAGCTCTGCCACCGCCCTGTTAGAA
This sequence comes from Lepus oiostolus, assembly GCA_036325905.1. Taxonomy (NCBI): domain Eukaryota; kingdom Metazoa; phylum Chordata; class Mammalia; order Lagomorpha; family Leporidae; genus Lepus; species Lepus oiostolus. Next base: position 1,929,775 of record CM070804.1, read on the forward strand.
AGGAGGAAAGGTTTTACCCAGTCTGGGGGGTTTTTCGCCAGATCCTCCCACACAAAGATGTAGGGCACTTGTTTCGGGCGCCCTTCTTTACCTCCCCTGCAGACCTGGCTCTTCACCTGTAAGATAATTTGAGAGTCAAAAGTCCCATCCCGTGGCCACCCGATGTTTAAGGCTGGCCACTCGGACGTACAAAAACTTGTCCAGTTCTTCTTCTGCACTCTTATAGACAAGTTTTGGGCCCGTTCCTGGACCTCTCTCCAATGACCTAGAGTAAGACTCAAAGGTGTAGTTAATTCCTGTCCCATGTTGGAGGGGAAAGGCAAGTAAGGTTAGTATATTAAAACACAGAAAACAACCACAAGACTCACAAAACAACCACAAGACTCCCAAAGACACTGCACACAACAATGGAACGAGACCTGCGCACCTTAATAAGACAAGACCTGCGCGCAACAAAACTGAAACCAAAACGGGAGTGGCTGCTGCCACCAGCTCTTCTCCCGGGGAAGAAAACCTTACTGAATCCTAACCAGAACTTCCGATGAGAGCGAAGCGGCTGCCACCCGCCACGCTCCCCAGGTAAGCTTAGTGATGGGAGCGAAGCGGCTGCCACCCACCAGGCCCCCCCAGAATACCGCCTCTGGAGCATCCACCAGGGCTGAGCCAGGGGCGCCGGGCACGTCTGCCCCTACCCACTATCGGCTCAATACAGATACAGGTCCTGCAGGCACAATTTCAGTAAAACATAAACCTCCGGTACGTCAAGCGCTCCGGGAAAAAATAAAAAAAATCAACAAAACACACAAAAATACTTAAAACAACAAAAGACTTACCTCCGATTGGAAAAATGGAGCGTGGGTCTGGGGTCTCGAATCCCGGACGAGCCCCCAAGATGTAAGACCCCCGAAAGGTGCCTCACACTTCTACCGACCCCAGAAACACGAATTCCATTCCAATCGCTGCAAAGAACATGAGGAAGTTTATTACATCTGCGCAGATGGGCCAACTCTTAAGCACAACAACACCCTCGGGTGCAGTGCGAGAAGAGAGGCCCCGATCATCAACTGCTCAAAGTATTTAAGGCTAAAAACCACAACATTAGCATATCTCCACAGCATTACACAAAGGATCACAAGATAAACCGCAGCATGACAAATTCTCATAAGATGCATGACAAATTCTCATAAGATGCAGGGTTTTTCCAGGGTGAGGGGACAGAAGACCTTGAGCAAGCATAAACATGGGGTCATCATGACCAAAAACTTAACATAGCTCCTAAAATAATTATCACATGCTCAATTATCTCATAAAGGCATTAGCACAATCATCACATGTTACAAGGTCAGCTAAAATCTAGTTATCTTAAAAAATGCAATTCGCAAGCAAAAGCATTTTGTACAGAAGCAAAATAATATGCAGTCAGCTCAGCAGCTCCATTTTAACCCTTTACTTCTCAGTTCATGATGGGGACAGCAGCTCTACACATTCGTATTTTCTAGGGAGAAAGCTAGAGGAACTGCGGCAAACAAACATGATATTTCTGTTTGTATAGATGACATTTTATGCACTTGCCTAAAGAAAAGACTTTGCTTTACTCCAAATCCATTTTTACTGTGATTTTCTCGGTCCATTACATACGAATTCTACACCACTTTGTCCGGGTATGACTGCATGGAACTGGAAATATCTGGTTTTGTTTTGGCTAACTCAATCCCAGATATTGCTGTAGCCTCTGTTTTTGTGTTTTCCAAATATTATCCATGGACGTTATTGTTTTGAATGTTTTATATCTGGGAATATTTAACTTTCTGCTTGGAAAAACTTATTGGTTCCACATGGAGACACCAGCTCTACACATTCCTATTTTCTAGGGAGAAAGCTCGAGGAACTGCGGCAAACAAACATGATATTTCTGTTTGTATAGATGACATTTTATGCACTTGCCTAACGAAAAGACTTTGCTTTTCTCCAAAACCATTTATACTGTGATTCTAAAGGCCAATTGCATACGAATTCTACACCATTTTGTCTGGATATGACTGGATGAAACCGGAAATAACCGGTTTTGTTTTGGATAACTCAATCCCAGATATTGCTTTCGCCTCTGTGTTTGTGTTTTCCGGATATTATCCACGGACTTTATTGTTTTGATAGTTTTTTATCAGGGAACATTTAATTTTGTGCTTCGAAACACTAATTGGTTCCACATGAAGAAACCTGCTCTACACATTCGTATTTTCTAGGGAGAAAGCTAGAGGAACTGTGACATACAAACATGATATTTCTGTTTGTATCGATGACATTTTATGCACCTGCCTAACGAAATGACTTTGCTTTTCTCCAAAACCATTTTTCCAGTTATTTTCTCGGGCCATTGTATACGAATTCCACACCAGTTGTCCGTATATGAATGGATGAAACCAGAATTATGCGGTTGTGTTTTGGCTATCAATCCGAAAAATTGTGAAGGCCTCTGTGTTTGTTTTTTCTGGATATTTTCGATGGACTTTATTGTTTTGAATGTTTTTATCAGGGAATATTTTATTTTTAGCTTGGATAATTTAATTCTTTCCCCATGGAGACACCAGCTCTACAGATTCGTATTTTCGAGGGAGAAAGGTTGAGTAACTTCGGCAAACAAACACGATATTTCTGTTTGTATAGATGACATTTTATGCAGTTGCCTAAAGAAAGACATTGCTGTTCTCCACAACCATTTTTCCTGTGATTTTCTCGGTCCACTGCATTCGAATTCCACACCAGTTTGTCCGGATATGACTGGATGAAACCGTAAATATCCGGTTTTGTTTTAGCTAACTCAATCCCAGATATTGCTACAGCCTCTGTGTTTGTGTTTTTCTGAGATTATCCACGGACTTTATTGTTTTGAATGTTTTTATCAGGGAACATTTAATTTTGTACCGTAGAAACACTAATTGGTTCCACATGGAGACACCAGCTCTACACCGTCGTATTTTTAAGGAAGAAAACTAGAGGAACTGCGGCAAACAAACATGATATTTATGTTTGTATAGATGACATTTTATGCACTTGCCTAATGAAAAGACTTTGCTTTTCTCCAAAACCATTTTTACTGTGATTTTCTCGGTCCCTTGCATACTAATTCCTCACCAGTTTGTCCGGATATGACTGGATGAAACCAGAACTATCCGGTTGCGTTTTGGCTAACTCAATCCGAAATATTGTGAAAGCCTCTGTGTGTTTTCTGGATATTATCTATGGACTGTATTGTTTAGAATGTTTTTATCAGGGAACATTTAATTTTGTACCATTGATACACTAATTGGTTCATCATGGGATCACCAGCTCTACACATTCGTATTTTCTCGATAGAAAGCTAGAGGAACTGCAACAAACAAAACAATATCTCTGTTTGTATAGATGACATTAAATGCACTTGCCTAACGAAAAGACCTTGCTTTTCTCCAAAACCATTTTTACTGTGATTTTCTCAGCCCATTGCATACTAATTCCACACCAGTTTGTCTGGATATGACTGGATGAAACCAGAACTATCCGGTTGCGTTTTGGCTAACTCAATCCGAAATATTCTGAAAGCCTGAGTGTTTGTGCTTTTTGGATATTATTGATGGACTTTATTGTTTTGAATGTTTTTATCAAGGAACATTTCATTTTTTACAGTTGAAACACTAATTGGTTCATCATGGCGAAACCAGTTCCACAAATTCGTATATTATTCAGAGAAAAATAGAGGAACTGCAGCAAACATACATGATATTTCTGTTTGTATCAATGACATTTTATGCACTTACCTAATGAAAAGACATTGCTTTCCTTCAAAACCTTTTGGACTATTATTTTCTCGGTCCATTGCATACGAATTCCACACCAGTTTGTCCATATATGACTGGATGAAAACAGAAATATACGGTAGTGTTTTGGCTAACTCATTCCGAAATATTGTGAAAGCCTCTGTGTTTCTGTTTCTGGATATTATCGATGGACTTTATTGTTTTGAATGTTTTTATCACGGAACATTTAATTTTGTACCGTAGAAACACTAAGTGGTTACACATGAAGATACCTGCTCTGCACGTTCGTATTTTCTAGGGAGAAAGCTAGAGGAACTGCGGCAAACAAACATGATATTTCTGTTTGTATCGATGACATTTTATGCACTTGCCTAACGAAAAGACTTTGCTTTTCTCCAAAACCATTTTTACTGTGATTTTCTCAGTCCATTGCATACGAATTCGACACCACTTTGTCCGGATATGACTGGATGAAACCGGAAATATCCAGTTGTGTTTTGGCTAACTCAATCCCAGATATTGCTACAACTTCTGATTTTGTGTTTTCTGGATATTATTCACGGACTTTATTGTTTTGAATGTTTTTTATCGGGGAACATTTTATTTTGAGGTTGGATACAGTAATTGGTTCCACATGGAGACACCAGCTCTACACATTTTATTTTCTAGGGAGAAAGCTAGAGGAACTGCCTCAAACAAACATGTTATTTCTGTTTGTATAGGTGACATTTTATGCATTTGCCTAATGAAAAGACTTTGCTTTTCTCCAAAACCATTTTACTGTGATTTTCTCGGTCCATTGCTTATGAATTCCATACCAGTTTGTGCGGGTATGACTGGATGAAACCAGAAATATTCCGGTTTTTTTTTTAGCTAACTCAATCCCAGATATTGCTACAGACTCTGTCTTTGTGTATTCCTGATATAATCCACGGACTTTATTGTTTTGTATTTTTTTTATCGGGAACATTTATGGTGTTTGGAAACACTAATTGGTTCATCATGGGAACACCAGCTCTACACATTTGTATTTTCTAGGGAGAATGCTAGAGGAACTGCGACAAACAAACATATTATTTCTGTTTGTATAGGTGACATTTTATGCACTTGCCTAATGAAAAAACATTGCTTTTCTCCAAAACCATTTTTAATCTGATTTTCTTGGTCCATTGCATACGAATTCCACTCCAGTGTGTCCGGATATGACTGGATGAAACCAGAAATATCCGGTTGTGTTTTGGCTAACTCAATCCGAAATATTGTGAAAGCCTCTGTGCTTGTGTTCAGGATATTATCGATAGACTGTATTGTTTTGAATTTTTTCATCAGGGAACATTTAATTTTGTACCGTTGAATCACTAATTGGTTCATCATGGGGACTTCAGCTCCACACAATCATATTTTCTAGGGAGAAAACGAGAGGAACTGCAGCAAACAAACATGATATTTCGGCTTGTATAGATGACATTTTATGCACTTGCCTAACGAAAAGACTTTGCTTTTCTCCAAAACCAATTTTACTATGATTTTCTCGGTCCATTGCATACGAATTTCACACCACATTGTCCAGATATGACTGCATGAAAACAGAAATATCCGGTTGTGTGTTGGCTAACTCAATCCGAAATATTGTGAAAGCCTCTGTGTTTGTGTATTCCTGATGTTATAAATGGACTTTATTGTTTTGAATGTTTTTTATCAGGGGACATTAAATTTTGTGCTTGGATACACTAATTGGTTCCACATGGAGACACCAACTCTATACATTTGTATTTTCTAGGGAGAATGCTAGAGGAACTGTGGCAAACAAACATGATATTTCTGTTTGTATAGATGACATTTTATCTACATGCCTAATGAAAAGACTTTGCTTTTCTCCAAAATCATTTTGACTGGGATTTTCTCAGTCCATTGCATGGAATTCCACCGAATTTTGTGCGTATATGACTGGATGAAACCAGAAATATCCGGTTGTGTTTTGGCTAACTCAATCCGAAATATTGCTACAGCCTTTGTGTTTGTGTATTCCTGATATTATCCATGGACTTTATTGTTTTGAGTGTTTTTTATCAAGGAACATTTAATTTTGTGCTTGGAAACACTAGTTTGTTCCACTTGAAGACACCAGCTCTACACATTCGTATTTTTTAGGGAGAAAGCTAGAGAAACTGCGGCAATCAAACTTACTTCTGTTTGTATAGAAGATATTTTATGCACTTGCCTAATGAAAAAACTTTGCTTTTCTCCAAAAAACATTTTTCCTGTTATTTTCTTGGTCCATTGCATACGAATTCCACACCAGTTTACCGGATATGACTGGATGAAACCGGAAATATCCAGTTTTGTTTTGGCTAACTCAATCCCAGATATTGCTACAGCCTCTGTGTTTGTGTTTATTGGATATTATGGACGTGCTTTATAGTTTTGAATGTTTTTATCAGGGCACATTTAATTTTGTACCGTAGACACACTAATTGTTTCCACATGGAGACACCAGCTCTACACATTCCTATTTTCTAGGGAGAAATCTAGAGAAACAGAGGCAAGCAAATATGATATTTCTGTTTGTATAGATGAAATTTTTTACACTTGTCTAACGAAAAGACTTTGCTGTTCATAAAATCATTTTTACTATGATTTTCTGGGTCCATCACATACGAATTCCACACCACTTTGTCCGGATATGACGGCATGAAACCAGAAATATCCGGTTGTGCTTTGGCGTGGTATATTCCAGATATTGCTACACCCTCTGTGTTTGTGTTTTCAGAATATTATTGATGGAATTTATTGATTTGAATAGTTTTTATCAGGGAACTTTTAATTTTGTACTGTAGAAACACTAATTGGTGCTACATGGAGATAGCAGCTCTACACATTCCTATTTTCTAGGGAGAAAGCTAGAGGAACTGCGGCAAACAAACTTGATATTTCTTTTGTATTGATGACATTTTATGCACTTGCCTAACGAAAAGACTTTGCTTTTCTCCAAAACTATTTTTACTGAGATTTTCTCCGTCCATTGCATACGAATTCCACCCCATTTTGTCCAGATATGACTGGATGACACCAGAAATATCCGGTTGTGTTATGGCTAACTCCATCCCAGATATTGCTACAGCCACTGTGTTTGTGTTTTCTGGATATTATCAACGGACTTTATGGTTTTGAATGTTTTTATCAGGGAACATTTAATTTTGTACCATTGAAACACTAATTGTTTCCACATGGAGACACCAGCACTACACATTCGTATTTTCTAGGGAGAAATCTAGAGAAACTGCTGCAAACAAAGATGATATTTCTGTTTGAATAGATGACATTTTATACACTTTCCTAAGGAAAAGACTTTGCTTTTCTCCAAAACAATTTTTCTTGTAATTTTCTTGGTCCATTGCATAAAAACCCACACCACTTTGTTCGGGAATGACTGAATGAAACCAGAAATATCCGGTTGTGTTTTGGCTAACTCAATCCCAGATATTGCTACAGCCTCTGTGTTTTTTGTTTTCTGGATATTATCGACGTGCTTTATTGTTTTGAATGTTTTTGTCAGGGAACATTTAATTTTGTACTGTAGAAACAGTAATTGGATCCACATGGAAACACCAGTCTACACATGCGTATTTTCTAGGGAGAAATCTAGAGAAACTGTGGGAACCACACATGATATTTCTGTTTGTATAGATGACATTTTATGTACTTGCCTAACAAAAAGACTTCGCTTTTATACAAAACCATTTTTACTGTGATTTTCTCGGTTCAAGGAATATGAACTCCACACCACTTTGTCTTGATATGCCTGGATGAAAGCAGAAATATCCGGGTGTTTTTTGGCTAACTCAATCCGAAATATTGTGAAAGCGTCTGTGTATGTGTTTTCTGCATATTATGAACGGACTTAATTTCCTTGAGTGTTTTTATCAGGGAACATTTAATTTTATTCTTGAAAACATTAATTGGTTCATCATGGGGACACTAGCTCTACACATTCGTATTTTCTAGGGAGAAAGCTAGAGGAACTGCTACAAACAACATGATATTCCTGTTTGTCTCGATGACATTTTATGTACTCGCCTAATGAAAAGAATTTGCTTTTCTCCAAAACCATTTTTACTCTGATTTTCTCACTCCATTTCATATGAATTCCACACCAGTTTGTCCAGATATGACTGATGAAACCGGAAATATCCGGTTTTGTTTTGGGTAACTCAATCCCAGATATTGCTACAGCCTCTGTGTTTGTGTATTCCTGATATTATCCAGGGACTTTATTGTTTTGAATGTTTTTCATCAGGGAAAGTTTAATTTTGTTCTTCGAAACACTAATTGGTTCCACATGGAGATACGAGTTCTATACACTCGTATTTTCTAGGGAGAAAGCAAGAGGAACTGCGAAAAACAAATATGATATTTCTGTTTGTATAGATGACATTTTAAGCACTTGCCTAACGAAAAGTCTTTGCTTTTCTCCAAAACCATTTGTACTGTGATTTTCTCAGTCCATTGCATAGGAATTCCACACCAGTTTGTCCAGATATGACTGGATGAAACCGGAAATATCCGGTTGTGTTTTGGCTAACTCCATCCCAGATATTGCTACAGCCTCTGTGTTTGTGTTTTCTGGATATTATCAATTGACTTTATTATTTTCAATGTTTTTTTATCTGGGAACATTTAATTTTGTGCTTGGAAACACTAACTGGTTCCACAAGGAGACGCCAGCTCTACACATTCGTATTTTCTAGGGAGAAAACCAGAGGAACTGCGGCAAACAAACATGATATTTCTGTTTGTATAGATGACATTTTAAGCACTTGCTAACGAAAATACTTTGCTTTTCTCCAAAACCATTTTTCCTGTGATTTTCTCGGTCCCTTGCATATGAATTCCACCCCACTTTTTCCGGATTTGACTGGATGAAACCAGAAATATCCGGTTGTGTTTTGGCTAACTCAATCCCAGATATTGCTACAGCCTCTGTGTTTGTGTTTTCTGGATATTATCGATGGACTTTATTGTTTTGAATGTTTTTATCAGTGTTCATTTAATTTTGTACCGTAGAAACACAAATTGGTTCCACATGGAGACACCAGCTGTACACATTCGTATTTTCTAGCGAGAAAGCTACAGGAACTGCAGAAAACAAACATGATATTTCTGTTTGTATAGACGACTTTTTGTGCACTTGCCTAACGAAAAGACTTTGCTTTTCTCCAAAACCCTTTGTACTGTGATTTTCTCGTTTCATTGCCTACTAATTCTACCCCATTTTGTCCGGATATGTCTGGATTAAACCAGAAATATCCCGTTGTGTTTTGGCTTACTATATCCCAGATATCGCTACAGCCTTAGTGTCTGTGTTTTCTAGATATTATCGATAGATTTTATTGTTTTGAATGTTTTTCTTACCGGGGAACATTTAATTTTTTGCTGGGAAACACTAATTGGTTCCACATGGAGATACCAGATCTACACATTCGTATTTTCTAGGGCGAAAGCTAGAGGAACTGCAGCAAGCAAACATGATATTTCTGTTTGTATACATGACATTTTATGCACTTGCCTAACGAAAAGACTTTTCTTTTCTCCAAAACCATTTTTACTGTGATTTTCTCGGTCCATTGCATACGAATTCCACACCACTTTGTCCGGATATGACTGGATGAAACCAGAAATATCTGGTTTTGTTTTGGCTAACTCAATCCCAGATATTGCTACAGCCCCTGTGTTTGTGTTTTCTGGATATTATCAATGGACTTTATGGTTTTGAATTTTTTTTATCATGGAACATTAAATTTTGTGCTGGGAAACACTAATTGGTTCCACATGGAGACACCAGCTCTACACATTTTATTTTCTAGGGAGAAAGCTAGAGGAACTGCAGCAAACAAACTTCAGATTTCTGTTTGTATAGATGCCATTTTATGCAGTGGGCGAAGGAAAAGACTTTGCTTTTCTCCAAAACCATTTTACTGTGATTTTCTCGGTCCATTACATACGAATTCCACACCACTTTGTACGGATATGACTGGATGAATCCAGAAATATCCAGTTGTTTTTTGGCTAACTCAATTCCAGATATTGCTGCAGCCTCTGTGTTTGTGTTTTCTGATTATGATTGATGGACTTTATTGTTTTGAATTTTTTATCGGGGAACATTTAATTTTGTGCTGGGAAACCCTAACTGGTTCCACATGGAGACACCAGCTCTACACATTCGTATTTTCTAGGGAGAAATCTAGAGGAGCTGCGGCAAACAAACATGATATTTCTGTTTGTATAGATGACATTTTATGCACTTGCCTAATGAAAAGACTTTTCTTTTCTCCAAAACCATTTTTGCTGTGATTTTCTCCGTCCATTGCATATGAATTCCACCCCACTCTGTCCAGATATGACTGGATGAAACCAAAAATATCCGGTTGTGTTTTGGCTATCTCCATCCCAGATATTGCTACTGCCTTAGTGTCTGTGTTTTCTGGATATTAACGATAGATTTTATTGTTTTGAATGTTTTTTATCTGGGAACATTTAATTTTGTGCTTGGAAACACTAACTGGTTCCACAAGGAGACAGCAGCTCTACACATTCGTATTTTCTAGGGAGACAGCCAGAGGAACTGCAGCAAACAAACATGATATTGCTGTTTGTATAGATGCCATTATATGCACTGGCCGAAGGAAAAGACTTTGCTTTTCTCCAAAACCATTTTTACTCTGATTTTCTCGGTCCATTACATACGAATTCCACACCACTTTGTCCGGATTTGACTGGATGAAACCAGAAATATCCGGTTGTGTTTTGGCTAACTCCATCCCAGATATTGCTACAGCCTCTGTGTTTGTGTTTTCTGATTATTATCGATGGACTTTATTGTTTTGAATGTTTTTATCAGGGAACATTTAATTTTGTTCCGTAAAAACACAAATTGGTTCCACATGGAGACACAAGCTCTACACATTCGTATTTTCTAGGGAAAAATCTAGAGGAACTGAGGCAAACAAACATGATATTTCTGTTTGTATAGATGACATTTTGTGCACTTGCCTAAAGAAAAGATTGTGCTTTTTTTCCAAAACCATTTTTCCTGTGATTTTCTCCTTCCTATTGCCTACAAATTCTACCCCATTTTGTCCGGATATGACTGGATGAAACCAGAAATATCTGGTTTTGTGTTGGCTTACTATATCCCAGATATTACTACAGCCTTAGTGTCTGTGGTTTCTGGATATTATCGATAGATTTTATTGTTTAGAATGTTTTCATCGGGGAACATTTAATTTTGTGCCGGGAAACACTAATTGGTTCATCATGGGGTCACCAGCTCTACAATTCCTATTTTCCCGGGAGAAAGCTAGAGGAACTGCGACAAACAAACATGATATTTCTGTTTGTATAGATGACATTTTATGCACTTGCCTAAAGAAAAGGCTTTGCTTTTCTCCAAAATCATTTTTTACTGTGATTTTCTCGGTCGATTGCATACGAATTCCACATCACTTTTTCCTGATATGACTCGATGAAATGAGAAATATCCCATTGTGTTTTGGCTAACTCCATCCCAGATATTGTGCAACCCTCTGTCTTTGTTTATTCTGGATATTATCCTCAGACTTTATTGTTTTGAATATTTTAATCAGGAAACATTTAATTTTGAACCGTTGATACACTAACTGGTTCATCATGGGGACACCAGGTCTACACATTTGTATTTTCTAGGGAGAAAGCTAGAGGAACTGTGGAAATAAAACAAGATATTACTGTTGGTATACATGACATTTTATGCACTTGCCTAACGAAAAGAGTTTGCTTTTCTCCAAAACCATTTTCACTGTGAATTTCTCGGTCCATTTCATCCGAGTTCCACACCAGTTTGTCTGGATATGACTGGATGAAACCGGAAATATCAGATTTTGATTTGGCTAACTCAATCCCAGATATTGTTACAGCCTCTGTGTTTGTGTTTTCCAGATATCATCAACGGACTTTATTGTTTTGAATGTTTTTATCGGGGAACATTTAATTTTGGGCTTAGTACACTAATTGGTTCATCATGGGGACATTAGCTCTACACATTCACATTTTCTAGGGAAAAAGCTAGAGGAACTGTGGCAAACAAACATGAAATTTATGTTTCTATCGATGACATTTTATGCACTTGCCAACGAAAAGTCTTTGCTTTTCTCCAAAACCATTTTTACCGTGATTCTCTCTCTGCAATGCATAGGAATTCCACACCACTTTGTCCGGATATGACTGGATGAAACCAGAAATATCTGGTTTTGTTTTGGCTAACTCAATCCCAGATATTGCTACAGCCTTTGTTTTTGTGTTTTAATGATATTATCCACGTACTTTTTTGTTTTGAATGTTTTTTTATCAGGAAACATTTAATTTTGTGCTTGGAAACACTAATTGGTTCCACATGGAGACACCAGCTCTACACATTCGTATTTTCTAGGGAGAAAGCTAGAGGAACTGCGGTACACAAACATGATGTTTCTGTTTGTATAGATGACATTTTATGCACTTGCCTAACGAAAAGACTTTGCTTTTTTCCAAAACCATTTTTACTGTTATTTTCTCGGTCCATTGCATACGAATTCCACAACAGTTTGTCTGGATATGACTGGATGAATCCAATGATATCCAATTGTGTTTTGCCTAACTCAATCCCAGATATTGCTACAGACACTGTTTTTTTGTATTCCTGATATTATCCACGGACTTTATTGTTTTGATTGTTTTTTATCGGGGGACATTTAATTTTGAGCTTAGATACACTAATTGGTTCCACATGAGACACCAGCTCTACCCATTCGTATTTTCTAGGGAGAAAGCCAGAGGAACTGCAGCAAACACACATGATATTTCTGTTTGTATCGATGACCTTTTAAGCACTTGCCTAACGAAAAGACTTTGCTTTGCCCCAAAACCATTTTTACTGTGATTTTCTCGTTCCATTGCATACGAATTCCAAACTGCTTTGTCCGGATATGACTGGATGAAACCAGAAATATCCGGTTGTTTTGGCTAACTCAATGCGGAATACTCTGAAAGTCTCTGTGTTTGTGTTTTGTGGATATTATCGATGGACTTTATTGTTTTGAATGTTTTTTATCAGGGAATATTTAATTTTGTACCATTGAAGCACTAATTGGTTCATCATAGGGACACCAGCTCTACACATCTGTATTTTCTAGGGGGAAATCTAGAGGAACTGCTACAAACAAGCATGATATTTCTGTTTGTATAGATGACATTTTATGCTCTTCCCTAACGAGAAGACTTTGCTTTTCTCTAAAACCATTTTTACTGTGATTTTCTCGGTCCATTGCATACAAATTCCACACCACTTTGTCCGGATATGACTGCATGAAAACAGAAATATCTGGTGTTGTTTTTTGGCTAACTCAATCCTAGATATTGCTACAGCCTCTGTGTTTGTGTTTTTTGGATATTATCAACGTACTTTATTGTTTTGAATGCTTTTATCACGGAACATTTAATTTTGTACCATTGAAACACTAATTGGTTCATCATGGGGACACCAGCTCTACACATTCGTATTTTCTAGGGAGAAATCTAGAGGAACTGCGACAAACTAACATGATATTTCTGTTTGTTTTGATGACATTTTATGCACTTGCCTAACGAAAAGACTTTGCTTTTTTTCCAAAACCATTTTTACTGTGATTTTCTCGGTCCATTACATATGAATTCCACACCACTTTGTACGGATATGACTGGATGAAACCAGAAATATCCGGTTATGTTTTGGCTAACTCAATCCCAGATATTGCTACAGACTCTGTTTTTCAGTTTTCCAGATATTATCCACTGACTTTATTGTTTTGAATGTTTTTTATCGGGGAAGATTGAATTTTGAGCTTTTATACACTAAGTGGTTCCACATGGAGACACCAGCTCTACATTTTTGTATTTTTAGGGAGAAATGTAGAGGAACTGTGGTGCACAAACATGATATTACTGTTTGTATAGATGACATTTTATGCAGTTGCCTAATGAAAAGAGTTTGCTTTTCTCCAAAACCATTTTTACTCTGATTTACTTGGTCGATTGTATATGGATTCCACACCAGTTTGTCCGGATATGACTGGATGAAACCGGAAATATGGGGGGTGAAGCCAAGATGGCGGATAATGAGGACGTGCGCCATTAGTCTGTGAAAATAAAGTTCATAAAAGTGGAATTACTGTAGCCTTAGGAAAAGACTCAAGGAAAAAAACTGCAGAGGAAACGCTTCTGGATCTAGTGGATGTGACACAGAGGATCTACCGAGAGCCCACTGCGTGGAAACCCAACCGTGGGAACCAAGCCACAGAGTCTTGCCAGCGCGGGAACCAGAGGTAAGACAAAAGCCTCAGAAACTCTCCTCCTCCCGCCGCTGCCTGCGGCTCTGCCGCGGCGGCGGTGGCGGCAGCAGTGGTGGCATCCCGAGTGCCTCTCTCCGCGGTCCCAGTCCCGGGGAGCGCGCGCACGCACTACAGTGGTGGCGGCGGCGGCGGCGGCTGCGTCCCGAGCTCCTCTCTCCGCAGTCCCAGTACCGGGGAGCGAGCGCAGGCACTACAGCAGCGGCGGCGGTGGTGGCGGCGGCGGCGATCGTGTGGCCTGGCTGGCCCTAGGCAACAGCGCCTATAGAGGAAGATCACGGGAGAAGCACCAGGTGGAGCCTTGGATCACCAGCTGAGACAAGGCCTCAGGAAAAGATTCAAGAAAAAAACTGCAGAAGAAACGCTTCCAGATCTATTGGATGTGACACAGAGGACCTACAAGGAGCCCACCGCATGGAAAACCAACTGCGGGAGACAAGCCACAAAATCTACCCAGCGCAGGAACCAACGGGAGCCATTCGGAATTACTTCCCAACTGAGTCAAAAAAAAAATAGAGAGAGAGAGAGAGAGAGAGAGAGAGAGAGAGAGAGAGATCCAGCAAGGAGCAAGGAGAGTCACTTTTTGCAAAGCCTCAAACCTGAAGAATCAAGCAGAGCTCACTGGCCACACCCACCACAGCCTCTAAGGATTCATTAAAGCAGACAGCCCACCTAGAAGCATAGTATAATGAGAAAAAAACACCACAGCAAAAAAAAAAACATAAATTATCTCCAACATGCCAAACAACAAATGTAGAAGCAGAGTTAACAAGAGCAAGGAAGACACTATGATGCCTCCAAATGAACAAGACCCCCCAGTCCAAGATTATGAAGATGAAGAGATAGAGGAAATGCAAGAAGCGAATCTCAAAAAACTGATAAGAACATTAAGAAGTTCTCAAAAACAAATTCTTGAACTAGTGGAACAAGAAATGGTGATAGTGACGAGAAATCATAATGAAATGAAGAATTCAATAGATCAAATGACAAACACAACAGAGAGTCTTAAAAACAGAATGGGCGAAGCAGAAGAGAGAATATCAGACTTAGAAGACAGAGAACAGGAAAGGAAACAATCAAATCAAAGAAAAGAAGAAGAAATCAGAAATCTAAAAAATACTGTCAGGAATCTACAGGATACTATTAAAAAACCCAACATTCAAGTTCTAGGAGTACCTGAAGGCATGGAGAGAGAGAAAGGATTAGAAGGCCTTTTTAGTGAGATACTAGCAGAAAATTTCCCAGGTTTGGAGAAGGACAGAGACATCCTAATACAGGAAGCTCATAGAACCCCTAATAAACATGACCAAAAGAGATCCTCACCATGACACGTCGTAATCAAACTCACCACAGTGAAACACAAAGAAAAGATCCTAAAATGTGCAAGAGAGAAACACCACATTACTCTCAGAGGATCTCCAATTAGACTCACAGCTGACTTCTCTTCAGAAACCCTACAAGCTAGGAGAGAATGGCGAGACATAGCCCAGGTGCTAAGAGAGAAAAACTGCCAGCCCAGAATATTATATCCTGCAAAGCTCTCATTTATGAATGAAGGTGAAATAAAGACCTTTCACAGCAAACAGACATTGAAAGAATTTGTCGCCACTCGTCCAGCCATGCAAAAGATGCTTAAAGATGTGTTACATACAGAAACACAGAAACATGGTCACCAATATGAAAGAAGGTAAAGGTAGGAAACCTCACACCAAAAGATCACAGGAATCTCAAACCATATATTAGAAAGTATCTTTGACTAATGGCAGGGCAAAGTTACTCCTTCTCAATAGTCACATTGAATGTTAATGGCTTGAACTGTCCAGTTAAAAGACACCGATTGGCTGTTTGGGTTAAGGAACAAAACCCATCCTTTTGCTGCTTACAAGAAACACATCTATCCAACAATGATCCATACAGGCTGAGAGTGAAAGGCTGGAAAAAGATATACCATGCCAACAGAAATGAAAAGAGAGCGGGCGTAGCCATCTTAATATCGGACAACATAAACTTTACCACAAAAACTGTTAGGAGAGACAAAGAGGGGCACTATATAATGATTAAGGGATCCATTCAACAGAAAGATATAACGATTATCAATGTATATGCACCTAATTACAGGGCACCAGCTTATTTAAAAGACTTGTTAAGGGACTTAAAGGGAGACTTAGACCCCAATACAATAGTACTGGGGGACTTCAATACTCCACTCTCAGAGATAGATCAACAGAACAGAAGATCAACAAGGAGACAGTAGATTTAAATGACACTATAGTCCAAATGGATCTAACAGATATCTACAGAACATTTCATCCTACATCTAAGGACTTTACATTCTCCTCAGCAGTACATGGAACCTTCTCCAGGATTGACCACATACTAGGCCATAAAGCAAGTCTCAGCAAATTCAAAAGAATTAGAATCATACCATGCAGCTTCTCAGACCACAAAGGAATGAAATTGGAAATTGGCAACTCAGGAATCCCTAGAGCACGTGCAAACACATGGAGATTGAACAACATGTTCCTGAATGAAAAATGGGTCATAGAAGAAATTAAAAGAGAAATCAAAAATTTTCTGGAAGTAAATGACGATAACAGCACAACATACCAAAACCTATGGGATACAACAAAAGCAGTGTTAAGAGGAAAGTTTATATCAATAAGTGCCTATATGAAGAAATTGGAAAGGCACCAAATAGATGAGCTTTCAAGTCATCTCAAGGATCTAGAAAATCTGCAGCAAACCAAACCCAAACCCAGTAGGAGAAGAGAAATAATTAAAATCAGAGAAGAAATCAACAGGATTGAATCCAAAAAAACATTACAAAAAATCAGCCAAACGAGGAGCTGGTTTTTTGAAAAAATAAACAAAATTGACACCCCATTGGCCCAACTAACTAAAAAAAGAAGAGAAAAGACCCAAATCAATAGGATCAGAGATGAAAAAGGAAACATAACAACAGACACCACAGAAATAAAAAGAATCATCAGAGATTACTACAAGGACTTGTATGCCAGCAAACAGGGAAATCTATCAGAAATGGACAGATTCTTGGACACATACAACCTCCCTAAATTGAGCCAGGAAGACATAGAAAACCTAAACAGACCCATAACTGACACAGAAACTGAAACAGTAATAAAGGCCCTCCCAACAAAGAAAAGCCCAGGACCAGATGGATTCACTGCTGAGTTCTACCAGACATTTAGAGAAGAACTAACTCCAATTCTTCTCAAACTATTCAGAACAATCGAAAAAGAGGGAATCCTCCCAAATTCTTTCTATGAAGCCAGCATCACCTTAATTCCTAAGCCGGAAAAAGATGCAGCATTGAAAGAGAATTACAGACCAATATCCCTGATGAACATAGATGCAAAAAACATCAATAAAATTCTGGCCAATAGAATGCAACAACACATCAGAAAGATCATCCACCCAGACCAAGTGGGATTTATCCCTGGTATGCAAGGATGGTTCAACGTCCGCAAGACAATCAACGTAATACACTACATTAACAGGCTGCAGAAGAAAAACCATATGATTCTCTCAATAGACGCAGAGAAAGCATTTGATAAAATACAACACCCTTTCATGATGAAAACTCTAAGCAAACTGGGTATGGAAGGAACATTCCTCAATACAATCAAAGCAATATATGAAAAACCCACGGCCAACATCCTATTGAATGGGGAAAAGTTGGAAGCATTTCCACTGAAATCTGGTACCAGACAGGGATGCCCTCTCTCACCACTGCTATTCAATATAGTTCTGGAAGTTTTGGCCAGAGCTATTAGGCAAGAAAAAGAAATTAAAGGGATACAAATCGGGAAGGACGAACTCAAACTATCCCTCTTTGCAGATGATATGATTCTTTATTTAGGGGACCCAAAGAACTCTACTAAGAGACTGCTGGAACTCATCTAAGAGTTTGGCAAAGTAGCAGGATATAAAATCAATGCACAAAAATCAACAGCCTTTGTATACACAGGCAATGCCACGGCTGAGGAAGAACTTCTAAAATCAATCCCATTCACAATAGCTACAAAAACAATCAAATACCTTGGAATCAACTTAACCAAAGACGTTAAAGATCTCTACGATGAAAACTACAAAACCTTACAGAAAGAAATAGAAGAGGATACCAAAAAATGGAGAAATCTTCCATGCTCATGGATTGGAAGAATCAATATCATCAAAATGTCTATTCTCCCAAAAGCAATTTATACATTCAATGCAATACCCATCAAGATCCCGAAGACCTTCTTCTCAGATCTGGAAAAAAATGATGCTGAAATTCATATGGAGACACAGAAGACCTCGAATAGCCAAAGCAATCCTGTACAACAAAAACAAAGCCGGAGGCATCACAATACCTGATTTCAGGACATACTACAGGGCAGTTGTTATCAAAACAGCATGGTACTGGTACAGAAGCAGATGGATAGACCAATGGAACAGAATAGAAGCACCAGAAATCAATCCAAACATCTACAGCCAACTTATATTTGACCAAAGATCCAAATCTAATCCCTGGAATAAGGACAGTCTATTCAATAAATGGTGCTGGGAAAATTGGATTTCCACGTGCAGAAGCTTGAAGCAAGACCCATACCTATCACCTTACACAAAAATTCACTCAACGTGGATTAAAGACTTAAATCTACGACCCGAAACCATCAAATTATTAGAGAGCATTAGAGAAACCCTGCAAGATATAGGCACAGGCAAAGACTTCCTGGAAAATACTCCAACAGCACAGGCAGTCAAAACCAAAATTAACATTTGGGATTGCATCAAATTGAGAAGTTTCTGTACTTCAAAAGAAACAGTCAGGAAAGTGAAGAGGCAACAAACAGAATGGGGAAAAATATTCGCAAACTATACTACAGATAAAGGATTGATAACCAGAATCTACAAAGAAATCAAGAAAATCCACAACAACAAAACAAACAACCCACTGAAGAGATGGGCCAAGGACCTCAATAGACATTTTTCGAAAGAGGAAATCCAAATGGCCAACAGACACATGAAAAAATGTTCAAGATCACTAGCCATCAGAGAAATGCAAATCAAAACCACAATGAGGTTCCATCTCACCCCGGTGAGAATGGCTCACATTCAGAAATCTACCAACAACAGATGCTGGAGAGGATGTGGGGAAAAAGGGACACTAACCCACTGTTGGTGGGAATGCAAACTGGTTAAGCCACTATGGAAGTCAGTCTGGAGATTCCTCAGAAACCTGAACATAACCCTACCATACAACCCAGCCATCCCACTCCTTGGAATTTACCCAAAGGAAATTAATTTGGCAAATAAAAAAGCCATCTGCACATTAATGTTTATTGCAGCTCAATTCACAATAGCTAAGACCTGGATCCAACCCAAATGCCCATCAACAGTAGACTGGATAAAGAAATTATGGGACATGGACTCCATAGAATACTATACAGCAGTAAGAAACAACGAAACCCAGTCATTTGCAACAAGATGGAGCAATCTGGAAAACATCATGCTGAGTGAATTAAGCCAGTCCCAAAGAGAAAAATATCATTTGTTTTCCCTGATCGGTGACAACTGAGCGCCAAAGGGGAAACCTGTTAAGTGAAATGGACACTATAAGCAACAATGAACTGATCAGCTCCTGTCCTGACTTTAGATGTACAATGTAATACTTTATCCTTTTTAGTATTTGTTGTTGTTGTTGTTGTTCTAGTACTATTGGTTGAACTCAGTAATTAATACACAATTATTCTTAGGTGTTTAAATTTTAACTGAAAAGTGATCCCTGTTAAATCTAAGAGTGGAAAAAGAGAGAGAGGAGATGAACAATTTGGAACATGCTCAATCGGACTGGCCGCAAATGGTGGAGTTAGAAATGTGCCAGGGGATTCCAACACAATCCCATCAAGATGGCATGTACCAATGCCATCGCACTAGTCCAAGTGATCAATTTCAGCTCACAATTGATAGCTCTGATAGGTCTAAGAGTCAAAGAGATCACACAAACAAGACAAGTATCTGCTAATACTAACTGATAGAATCAAAAAGGGAGAGAAAGATCCAACATGGGAAGCGGGATACACAGCAGACTCATAGAATGGCAGATGTCCTAAACAACACTCTGGCCTCAGAATCAGCCCTCAAGGCATTCGGATCTGGCGGAAGAGCCCATGAGAGTATAGCAGGCATGGAAAGCCAAGATATCATGGAAAAAAAGTCCTAAATGAATGATCTCTGGGAGTGAGATCCCAGTGGAAAGAACGGGGCCATCAAAGAAGGAGGTACCCTTCTCTGAAGGGAGGAGAGAACTTCCACTTTGACTATGACCCTATTGGAATAAGATCAAACTCAGCAAACTATAAAGGCTTCCATAGCCCTGGCAACTCATGACTAGAGCGTAGGGAGATTACTGATGACATGAACAGGAGTGTCAAATTGTTAAATCAGCAACAGGAGTCACTGTGTACTTACACCCCATGTGGGATCTGTCCCTAATGTGTCATCTAAAGCGAAGTGATGCTATAACTAGTACTGAAACAGTATTTTTATACTTTCCATTTCTGTGTGGTCACAAACTGATGAGGTCTTTACTAATTATATACTGAATTGATCTTCTGTATATAAAGATAATTGGAAATGAAAAAAACAACCTGGTGTTAAAATGGAAATGGCATAGAAAATTAATTGATTTCAAAAAAAATTATGTAGGATCTCTGTCTTTAATGTGCTGTACATTGCTATTTAATGCTATAATTAGTAATCCAATGGTAGTTTTTTCACTTGATGTTGCTATATGGGCAAAATGTTGAAATCTTTATCTAATATATACTAAACTGATCTTCTGTATATAAAGAGAATTGAAAATGAATCTTTACATGAATGGAAGGGGAAAGGGAGCAGGAAAGGGGAGGGTTGCGGGTGGGAGGGAAGTTATGGGAGGGGGGAAGCCATTGTAACCCATAAGCTATACTTTGGAAATTTATATTCATTAAATAAAAGTTTAATAACAGGCCGGCACCGTGGCTCAACAGGCTAATCCTCCGCCTTGTGCTGCCGGCACACCGGGTTCTAGTCCCGGTCGGGGCACCAATCCTGTCCCGGTTGCCCCTCTTCCAGGCCAGCTCTCTGCTGTGGCCAGGGAGTGCAGTGGAGGATGGCCCAAGTGCTTGACCCTGCACCCCATGGGAGACCAGGATAAGCACCTGGCTCCTGCCACTGGAACAGCGCGGTGCGCCGGCCGCAGCGCGCTACCGCGGTGGCCAATGGAGGGTGAACCAACGGCAAAAGGAAGACCTTTCTCTCTGTCTCTCTCTCTCAATGTCCACTCTGCCTGTCAAAAAAAAAGTTTAATAACAAAAACAGAAACCGGAAATATACGGTTTTGTTTTGGCTAACTCAATCCCAGATATTGCTACAGCCTCTGTGTTTGTGTTTTCCGGATATTATCAATGGACTTTATTGTTTTGAATGTTTTTCTCAGGCAACATTTAATTTTGTACCGTTGAAACACTAATTGGTTCATCATGGGGACACCAGCTCTACAACATTCGTATTTTGTAGGGAGAAAGCTAGAGGAACTGCGACAAACAACATGATATTTATGTTTGCATAGATGACATTTTATGCACTTGCAAAACGAAAATACATTGCTTTTCTCCAAAACTATTTTTACTGAGATATTCTCGGTCCATTGCATACGAATTCCACAGCAGTTTGTCCGGATATGACTGGATGAAACTGGAAATATCCGGTTGTGTTTTGGGTAACTCAATCCGAAATATTGCGAAAGCCACTCTGTTTGTGTTTTCTGGATATTATCGATGGACTTTATCGTTTTGAATGTTTTTCTCAGGGAACATTTAATTTTGTACTCTTGAAACACTAATAGGTTCATCATGGGGACACCAGCTCTACACATTCATATTTTCTAGGAAGAAAGCAAGAGGTACTGCTGCAAACAAACATGATATTTATGTTGGTATAGATGACATTTTATGCACTTGCCTAACAAAAAGACTTTGCTTTTCTCCAAAACCATTTCTACTGTGATTCTCTCTGTCCATTGCATACGAATTCCACACAACTTTGTCCGGATATGACTGGATGAAACCAGAAATATCCGGTTTTGTTTTGGCTAACTCAATGCGAAATATTGCTACAGCCTCTGTGTTTGTGTTTTCTTGATAATATCGATGGACTTTATTGTTTTGAATGATTTATCAGGGAGCATTTAATTTTGTACCGTACAAACACTAATTGGTTCATCATGGGTGCACCAGCTCCAAACATTCGTATTTTCTAGGGAGAAATCTAGACGAACTGAGACAAACAAACATGATATTTATGGTTGTATAGATTACATTTTATGCACTTGCCTAAGGAAAAGACTTTGCTTTTCTCCAAAACCATTTCTACTGTGATTCTCTCTGTGCATTGCATACGAATTCCACACCACTTTGTCCAGATATGACTGGATGAAACGGGAAATATCCGGTTGTGTTTTGGCTAACTCAATCTGAAATATTGTGAAAGCCTCTGTGTTTGTGTTTTCTGGATATTAGTGATGGACTTTATTGTTTTGGATGTTTTCATCAGGGAAGATTTAATTTTGTACCGTTGAAACACTAATTGGTTCATCATGGGGACACCAGCTCTACACATTTGTATTTTCTAGGGAGAAAGTTAGAGGAACTGCGGCAATAAAACATGATATTACTGTTTGTATAGATGACATTTTATGCAGTTGCCTAATGAAAAGACTTTGCTTTTCTCCAAAACCATTTTTACTCTGATTTTATCAGTCCATTGCATACGAATTCCACACAATTTTGTCCGGATATGACTGGATGAATCCTGAAATATCCTGTTGTGTTTCAGCTAACTCAATCCGAAATATTATGAAAGCATCTGTGTTTGTGTTTTCTGGATATTATCGATGGACTTTATTGTTTTGAATATTTTTATCATGGAACATTTAATTTTGTACCGTTGAAACACTAATTGGTTCATCATGGGGACACCAGCTCTACACATTCTTATTTTCTATGGAGAAAGCTAGAGATACTGCGGCAAACAAACATGATATTTCTGTTTGTATAGATGACATTTTATGCACTTGCCTAACAAAACACCTTTGCTTTTCTCCAAAACCATTTTTGCTGTGATTTTCTCGGTCCATTGCATACGAATTCCACACCACTTTGTCCAGATATGACTGGATGAAACCGGAAATATCCGGTTTTGTTTTGGCTAACTCAATCCCAGATATTGCTACAGACCCTTTGTTTGTGTTTTCCGGATATTATCAATGGACTTTATGGGTTTGAATGTTTTTTTGGGGGAACATTTTATTTTCAGCTTGATTCACTAATGGTTCCACATAGAGACACCAGCTCTACATATTTGTAGTTTCTAGGGAGATAGCTAGAGAAACTGTGGCAAACAAACATGATATTTCTGTTTGTATCGATGACATTTTGTGCACTTGGCTAACGAAAAGTGTTTGCTTTTCTCCAAAACCATTTTTACTCTGATTTTCTCACCCCATTGCATACGAATTCCACACCACTTTTTCCTTATATGATTCCATGAACCCAGAAATATCCGGTTGTGTTTTGGCTGACCCAATCTAAAATATTGTGAAAGATTCTGTGTTTGAGTTTTCTGGATATTATCAATGGACTTTATTGTTTTGAATGTTTTTATCAGGGAACTTTTAATTTTGTACCGTTGAAACACTAATTGGTTCATCATGGGGACACCAGCTCTACACATTCATATTCTCTAGGGAGAAAGCTAGAGGTACTGCGGCAAACAAACGTGATATTTCTGTTTGTATCGATGACATTTTATGCACTTGCCTAACGAAATGACTTTGCTTTTCTCCAAAACCATTTTTACTGTGATTTTCTCGGTCCATTGCATACGAATTCCACACCAGTTTGTCCGGATATGACTGGATGAAACCGGACATATCCGGTTTTGTTTTGGCTAATTCAATCCCAGATATTGCTACAGACTCTGCATTTGGGTTTTCTGGATATTATCAACGAACTTTTATTGTTTTGAATGTTTTTATCGGGGAACAATTATTTGTGAGCTTAGATACACTAATTGGTTTCACATGGAGACACCAGCTCTACATATTTGTATTTTCTAGGGAGAAAGCTAGAGGAATTGCCGCAAACAAACATGATATTTTTGTTTGTATAGATGACATTTTATGCACTTGCCTAATGAAAAGACTTTCCTTTTCTCCAAATCCATTTTTACTCTGATTTTATAGTTCCATTGCGTACAAATTCCAAACCACTTTGTGCGCATATGACTGGATGAAACCGGAAATATCCGGTTTTTTTTGGCTAACTCAATCCGAAATATTGTGAAAGCCTCTGTGTTTGTGTTTTCTGGATATTATCGATGGACTTTATTGTTTTGAATGTTTTTATCAGGGAACATTATTTTTGTACCCTTGAAACACTAATTGGTTCATCATGAGGGCTCCAGCTCTACACATTCGTATTTTCTAGGGACAATGCTAGAGGAACTGCGGTAAACAAACATGATATTTCTGTTTGTATAGATGAACTTTTATGCACTTGCCTAACGAAAAGACTGCTTTTCTCCAAAATCATTTTTACTCTGATTTTCTCAGCCCAGTGCATACGAATTCCACAACAGTTTGTCCTGATTTGACTGGATGAAACCAGGAATATCCAGTTGTGTTTTGGTTAACTCAATCCCAGATATTGCTACAGCCTCTGTGTTTTCTGGATGTTATCAACGGACTTTATTGTTTTGAATGTTTTTATCAGGGAACATTTTATTTTGAGGTTGGATACAGTAATTGGTTCCACACGGAGACACCAGCTCCACACATTCGTAATTTCTAGAGAGAAAGCTAGAGGAACTGCGGCAAACAAACATGATATTTCTGTTTGTATAGATGACATTTTATGCACTTGCCTAACGAAAAGACTTTGCTTTTCTCCAAAACCATTTTTACTGTGATTTTCTCGGTCCATTGCATACGAATTCCACACCAGTTTTCCGGATGTGACTGGATGAACTCAGGAATATCCGGTTGTGTTTTGGCTAACTCAATCGAAAATATTGCTACAGCCTCTGTGTTTGTGTATTCCTGATATTATCCATGGACTTTATCGTTTTGATTGTTTTTTATCAGGGAACATTTAATTTTGTGCTGGGAGACACTAATTGGTTCCACATAGAGACACCAGCTCTACACATTCGTATTTTCTAGGTAGAAAGCTAGAGGAACTGTGGCAAACAAACATGATATTTGCTATTCTCCAAAACCATCTTTACTCTTATTTTCTCATGCATTGCATATGAATTCCAAAGCGCTTTGTCCAGAAATGACTGGATTAAACCAGAAATATCCAGGTTTTTTTTGGCTAACTCAATCCGAAATATTGTGAAAATTTCTGTGTTTGTGTTTTCTGGATATTATCGATGGACTTTATTGCTTTGAATGTTTTTATCAGGGAACATTTAATTTTGTACCATAGAAACACTAATTGGTTCATCATGGGTACACCAGCTCCACACATTCGTATTTTCTAGGGAGAAAGCTACAGGAACTGCGACAAACAAACATGATATTTCTGTTTGTATAGATGAACTTTTATGCACTTGCCTAACGAAAAGACTTTGCTTTTCTCCAAAACCATTTTTAATGTGATTTTCTCGATCCATTGCATACGAATTCCATACCAGTTTGTCCTGATATGACTGGATGAATCCGGAAATTCCGGTTTTGTTTTGGCAAACTCAATCCCAGATATAGCTACAGCCTCTGTGTTTGTGTTTTCGGATATTATCAATGGACTTTATTGTTTTGGATATTGTTTATCAGGGAACATTTAAGTTTGTGCTTGGAATCACTAATTGCTTCCACATGGAGACACAAGCTCTACATATTTGTATTTTCTAGGGAGAAAGCTAGAGGAACTGTGGCAAACAAACATGATATTTCTGTTTGTATAGATGATATTTTATGCACTCGCCTAATGAAAAGACTTTGCTTTTCTCCAAAACCATTTTTACTGTTATTTTCTCGTCCATTGCTTATGAATTCCACACCATTTTGTCGAGATATGTCTGGATGAAACCACAAATATGTGGCTGTGTTTTGGCTAACTCAAACCGAAAAGTTGCTACAGCCTCTGTGTTTGAGTATTCCTGATATTATCCACGGACTTTATTGTTTTGAATTTTTTTATCAGGGAACATTTAATTTTGTGCTTCGAAACACTAATTGGTTCCACATGGAGAAACCAGTTCTACACATCCGTATTTTCTAGGGAGAAAGCTAGAGGAATTGTGGCAAACAAACATGATATTTTCTGTTTGTATGGATGATATTTTATGCACTTGCTGAAAGAAAAGATGTTGCTTTTCTCCAAAACCATTTTTACTGTGATTTTCTCGGTCCATTGCATACGAATTCGAAACCACTTTGTCCGGATATGACTGGATGAAACAAGAAATATCTGGTTAACTCAATCCGAAATATTGTGAAAGCCTCTGTGTTTTTATTTTCTGGATAGTATCAATGGACTTTATTGTTGTGAATGTTTGTTATCGGGGAACATTTAATTTTGTGCTTGGAAACACTAATTGGTTAATCATGAGGGATCCAGTTCTACACATTCGTATTTTTTAGGGACAATTCTAGAGGAACTGCGGTAAACAAGCATGATATTTCTGTTTGTAAAGATGAACTTTTATGCCCTTACCTAACGAAAAGACTGCTTTTCTCCAAAACCATTTTTACTCTGATATTCTCAGCCCAGTGCTTACGAATTCCACACCAGTTTGTCCTGATTTGACTGGATGAAACCAGAAATATCCAGTTGTGTTTTGGTTAACTCAATCCCAGATATTGCTACAGCCTCTGTGTTTTCTGGATGTTATCAACGGACTTTATTGTTTTGAATGTTTTTTATCGGGGAACATTTTATTTTGAGGTTGGATACTGTAATTGGTTCCACACGGAGACACCAGCTCCACACATTCGTAATTTCTAGGGAGAAAGCTAGAGGAACTGCGACAAACAAACATGATATTTCTGTTTGTATCAATGACATTTTATGCACTTGCCTAATGAAAAGACTTTGCTTTTCGCCAAAACCATTTTTACTGTGATTTTCTCAGCCCAGTGCATACGAATTCCACACCAGTTTGTCCGGATATGACTGGATGAAAACAGAAATATCCGGTTGTGCTTTCCAACTCAGTCGGAAATATTTTGAAAGCCTCTGTGTTTGTGCACTTACCTAACAAAAAGACTTTGCCTTTCTCCAAAACCATTTTTACTCTGATTTTCTAAGCCCGTTGCATACGAATTCCACACCACTTTGTCCGGATATGACTTGATGAAACCGGAAATATCCGGTTTTGTTTTGGCTAACTCAATCGCAGATATTGCTACAGCCTCTGTGTTTGTGTATTCCTGATATTACCCAAGTACTTTATTGTTTTGAATGTTTTTTATCAGGGAACATTTAATTTTGTGCTTGGAAACAATAATTGGTTCCACATGGAGGCACCAGCTCTACACGTTCGTATTTTCTAGGGAGAAAGCTAGAGGAACTGTGGCAAACAAACATGAAATTTCTGTTTGTATAGATGACATTTTATGCACTTGCCTAACGAAAATACTTTGCTTTTCTCCAAAACCATTTTTACTGTGATTTTCTCAGTCCATTGCATACGAATTCCACACCACTTTGTCCGGATATGACTGGATGAAACCAGAAATATCCGGTTGTGTTTTGGTTAACTCAATCTGAAATTTTGTGAAAGCCTCTGTGTTTCTGTTTTCTGGATATTATCGATGGACTTTATTGTTTTGAATCTTTTTATCAGGGAACATTTAATTTTGTCCCATTGAAACACTAATTGGTTCATCATGAGGGCTCCAGCTCTACACATTCGTATTTTCTAGGGACAATGCTAGAGGAACTGCGGTAAACAAACATGATATTTCTGTTTGTATAGATGAACTTTTATGCACTTGCCTAACGAAAAGACTGCTTTTCTCCAAGACCATTTTTACTGTGATTTTCTCAGCCCAGTGCATACAAATTCCACACCAGTTTGTCCTGATTTGACTGGATGAAACCAGGAATATCCAGTTGTGTTTTGGTTAACTCAATCCCAGGTATTGCTACAGCCTCTGTGTTTTCTGGATATTATCAACGGACTTTATTGTTTTGAATGTTTTTTATCAGGGAACATTTTATTTTGAGGTTGGATACAGTAATTGTTTCCACACGGAGACACCAGCTCCACACATTCGTAATTTCTAGGGAGAAAGCTAGAGGAACTGCGACAAACAAACATGATATTTCTGTTTGTATAGATGACATTTTATGCACTTGCCTAACGAAAATACTTTGCTTTTCTCCAAAACCATTTTTACTGTGATTTTCTCGGTCCATTGCATACGAATTCCACACCACTTTGTCCGGATATGACTGGATGAAACCAGAAACATCCGGTTGTGTTTTGGTTAACTCAATCTGAAATTTTGTGAAAGCCTCTGTGTTTCTGTTTTCTGGATATTATCGATGGACTTTATTGTTTTGAATCTTTTTATCAGGGAACATTTAATTTTGTCCCATTGAAACACTAATTGGTTCATCATAAGGGCTCCAGCTCTACACATTCGTATTTTCTAGGGACAATGCTAGAGGAACTGCGGTAAACAAACATGATATTTCTGTTTGTATAGATGAACTTTTATGCACTTGCCTAACGAAAAGACTGCTTTTCTCCAAAACCATTTTTACTCTGATTTTCTCAGCCCAGTGCATACAAATTCTACACCAGTTTGTCCTGATTTGACTGGATGAAACCAGAAATATCCAGTTGTGTTTTGGTTAACTCAATCCCAGATATTGCTACAACCTCTGTGTTTGTGTTTTGTGGATATTATTGATGGACTTTATTGTTGTGAATATTTTTTGTCGGGAATATTTTATTTTGAGCTTGGAAACAATAATTGTTTCCACATGGAGACACCAGCTCTACATATTCATATTTTCTAAGTAGAAACCTAGAGGAACTGTGACAAACAAACATGATATTTCTCTTTGTGTCGATGACATTTTATGCACTTGCCTAACGAAAAGACTTTGCTTTTCTCCAAAACCATTTTTACTGAAATTTCTCGGTCCATTTCATATGAATTCCACACGAGTTTGTCCGGATATGACTGGATGAAAACAGAAATATCCGGTTGTGCTTTCTAACTCAGTCGGAAATATTGTGAAAGCCTCTGTGTTTGTGCACTTGCCTAACAAAAAGACTTTGCCTTTCTCCAAAACCATTTTTACTCTGATTTTCTAAGCCCGTTGCATACGAATTCCACACCACTTTGTCCGGATATGACTTGATGAAACCGGAAATATCCGGTTTTGTTTTGGCTAACTCAATCGCAGATATTGCTACAGCCTCTGTGTTTGTGTATTCCTGATATTACCCACGTACTTTATTGTTTTGAATGTTTTTTATCAGGGAACATTTAATTTTGTGCTTGGAAACAATAATTGGTTCCACATGGAGACACCAGCTCTACACATTCGTATTTTCTAGGGAGAAAGCTAGAGGAACTGTGGCAAACAAACATGATATTTCTGTTTGTATAGATGACATTTTATGCACTTGCCTAACGAAAATACTTTGCTTTTCTCCAAAACCATTTTTACTGTGATTTTCTCGGTCCATTGCATACGAATTCCACACCACTTTGTCCGGATATGACTGGATGAAACTGAAAGAATTAGGCAGGTTAGGTTCAAGATGGAGTTGCTTGAGCTAACTGCATATTGTTCTGCTTCTGTGCAAATTGGCTGGGCTTGCAACAATTTTTGCAAAAAAATGAAAATGCTTTCATAAGATAGCTGAACTTTAGCTGAACTTGCAGTATGTAATCGTTTTTGTAACCGTTTTAGGAACTATAAAGGCAGAAGTTAACAAAAAATTGTACCCAACCTATGTCCTGTTACAACACCACAAGTTATTACACACTACATTGACCCCTGCCCTTGCTTGCTCAAGTTAAAATTGAAAACCACAAGGCACGTACAGCATGTAACTTCTTCCCTTTTTACCCTGGAAACCCCCTTTTACCCTGTAATCCTTTAGGTTACCAAATGAAATTGTAACACTGTGGAAATATGCTAATGTTGTGGTTTTAAGCCTTAAATACTCTGTGAAATTGATGATCGGGGCCGCTCTCTCTGCACGTCACTAGAGTGTGCTGTTGAGACGGCCCATTTGCAAATGCAATAAACTTCCTCTTGCTCTTGCAGCGATTGGAGTGGAGTCTGTGTTTCTGGGGGTCCGGATTGTGGGACACCTGCTTAAGGGGTCTTACATTTCTTGGGGGCTCGTCCGGGATTCAGACCCCCCCAGATTCACCCTCCATCTCCCAATCGGAGGTAAGTCTTCCCCGTTCCGTGTATTTTTGTGTGTCTATTTTCCCCGGGCACCTGGCGTACGGGTATTTGTGTTTGCGGGTGCCAAGCGCCGAAAGAGTGGAGAGCCAGTAGTAGGAAGGGACAGACGTGTCCAGGACCCCTGGCTCAAGCCCTGGAGGACGCTCCAGCGGTGTTCTGGGAGAGGCTGGCAAGACCGCTCTCCCACCTGGTTGGGAAGAAGGAAAGGACTTCGTCTTCCTCCTTCCCCGGGAGAGGGCTGGCTAGGCAGCCGCTCCCATCGGAAGTTTTGGTTTCAGTTTTGTCTCGGTCCGTTGTCGCGCGCAGTGTCTTTGTGAGTCTTGTAATTGTCTTTTGTGTTATAATATACTTTCCTTTCTTTTTCAACATGGGACAGGGATTGACTACACCTCTAAGCCTCACTTTAGATCATTGGAAAGAGGTCCGGGAGCGGGCCCAAAACTTGTCTGTGAGAGTGCAGAAGAAGAACTGGACAGGTTTTTGTACGTCCGAGTGGCCAGCCTTCAATATCGGGTGGCCACGGGATGGGACTTTTGACTCTCGTATTATCTTACAGGTGAAGAGCCAGGTCTGTAAGGAAGGAAAAGAAGGGCACCCGGATCAAGTGCCTTACATCTTTGTGTGGGAGGACCTGGCGCAATACCCCCCGAAATGGGTGAAACCCTTTCTCCCGGCCGACCGAATCGTGGCAGGGCCGGGTGCCACACCTGCCCTGCCTCCGTCCGTAACACCCCTAAAACCACAACCCGCGGATCAGGGCGGGCCCCCGTCAGTTGACATCTTTGTGTGGGAGGACCCGGCGCAAAACCCGTTGGTTGGCCCTGCCTCGACCCTTTACCCATTGAAGGAGTTAGACTCCCTCAAGACAAAAAAACCCTCGGTCCTCCCGGGCGGGCAGGAGGATCTTTTGCTTTTTGACACCCCACTGCCTTACGCACCCCTCCCGAGAGAGCCTACGGCACCTTCCCTGGATTCTACGCAGGGAGAAAGGGAGGAGGACCCCCCGGCTCGTTCAACCCCCATGAGTGCCAGGCTGCGCTTGCGTCGGGGAGGGGGGAGTGAGGGCGGCCAGTGGGAGGCTCAGGCTTTCCCACTTCGCTCAGTGGGGGATCAGATGCAATACTGGCCGTTCTCAGCCTCAGATTTGTACAATTGGAAAACCCATAACCCGCCTTTTTCTCAAGACCCACAGGCTTTGACAGGATTAATTGAATCTATTCTTTTAACCCACCAACCGACTTGGGATGACTGCCAGCAGCTCCTGCAGGCTCTCCTGACCACGGAGGAGAGACAGCGAGTTCTCACGGAGGCTCGGAAAAATGTTCCAGGGGACAACGGTCAACCTACCCAACTGCCAAACGAGATTGATGCAGCATTCCCGTTGACCAGACCAGATTGGGATTTTAGTACAGCAGCCGGTAGGGAACGACTTCGTCTCTATCACCAGATTCTCCTGATAGGTCTCAGAGGGGCAGGGAGACGCCCCACCAATTTGGCTAAGGTACGTGCCATAACCCAGGGTAATGAAGATACCCCGGCGGGGTTTCTGGAAAGATTAATGGATGGATACCGGATGTATACCCCGTTTGACCCCCAGGCTCCTGACCGGCAGTCGGATGTAATAATGTCTTTCATTGGCCAATCAGCCCCAGACATCCGAACGCGGCTGCAGAGACTGGAGGGCCTACAGGGTTATACATTGCAGGACTTCCTGAAAGAAGCAGAGAGAATCTTTAATAAGAGAGAAACTAGAGAGGAAAAAGAGGAAAGAATGCAAAAAGAACAGGATCAGAGAGACAAAAAGAAAAATAGGGAACTAGCTAAAATCTTGGTCACCGCAGTAAGCAAATCAAACAGACAAGATAGGCCAGGTTACGGTAGAGGTCAGACAAGGAAATACCCGGGAGACAATAAATCGCAGCTAGATCGAGACCAGTGCGTGTACTGCAAGGAGAAAGGACACTGGTGCAGAGACTGTCCAAATAAAAATGCCACCAGAAGAAAAAAGGAGACAGACATTCCGGTCCTTCCCCTGGGGGAGGACGATGACTAGGGGGGTCAGGGCCAGGAGCCTCCCCCTGAGCCCCGGGTAACCTTGAGAGTGGGAGGCAGGCCGGTCACGTTCATGGTGGATACCGGAGCTCAGCACTCTGTCTTAAACAAAAATATTGGCCCCCTTAGCTCAAAAACTTCTTGTGTCCAGGGAGCGACTGGGAGAAAAATGTACCGATGGACCACAGAACGCCAGGTAGACCTAGCCACTGGCCGAGTCACCCACTCATTTCTTCTAGTACCAGACTGCCCATACCCCTTACTAGGAAGAGACTTGCTATCCAAAGTGGGAGCCCAGATCCACTTCCAGGAGGAAGGGGCCTCAGTAACAGACTCTAGGGGGCGCCTTCTACAAGTATTGACTCTGCAATTAGAAGATGAACACCGTCTATACGACAAAAAGGGAATAGGAACTCCACTAGCCCCTGAGTGGATAAAAAAGTTTCCGGGTTCTTGGGCAGAGACCAGAGGAATAGGATTAGCAATTCAGCAGCCACCTATAATAATAAATGTAAAGCCTACAGCTGAACCAATATCTGTACGGCAGTATCCTATGACCAAGGAAGCAAAGGATGGAATTCGGCCCCACATTAAGAGACTGTTGGACTTGGGAATATTAAAGCCTTGCCAATCCCCTTGGAACACACCCTTACTGCCGGTACGAAAACCAGGCACCAATGATTTCCGACCTGTGCAGGACTTATGCGAGGTAAATCGTCGGGTTGAAGACATTCACCCGACCGTGCCAAATCCGTACAACTTGCCAAGTACCTTGCCCCCATCGCACACTTGGTATACGGTGCTAGATTTGAAAGATGCTTTCTTTTGTCTGAGGTTGAGCCCCCAGAGCCAACCCTTGTTTGCCTTCGAATGGAAGGACCCAGAGACTGGATTTTCAGGGCAATTGACTTGGACCAGACTCCCACAAGGATTTAAAAATTCGCCCACACTATTTGATGAGGCCTTACATCATGACTTGGCAAGCTTCAGGGTGAGTAACCCTCAATGGACTCTCTTACAGTATGTGGATGACTTACTCCTGGCAGCAGAAACCGAAGCAGACTGTAAACAAGGTACGGAATCCCTGCTCCAAAGGCTGGGTGAGCTGGGATATCGCGCCTCTGCTAAAAAGGCCCAAATATGTGCCCGACAGGTAGTCTACCTGGGTTATAAATTAAAAGGGGGTAGGAGGTGGCTAACGGAGGGGCGCAAACAGGCGGTGGCACTTATACCCCCACCCAAAAACCCACGCCAGTTGAGGGAATTTCTGGGGAGTGCCGGCTTCTGCCGCCTGTGGATTCCTGGGTTTGCGGAAATTGCGGCCTCCCTATATCCCCTCACGAAGATCAATTCCCCTTACATCTGGGGAGAAGAACAGCAATTGGCCTTCGATAGACTAAAAAAGGCCCTCTTGGTAGCCCCCGCACTGAGCCTGCCTGACCCCAACAAGCCTTTTACCCTATATATAGACGAAAGAGGGGGGATTGCAAAGGGGGTCCTGACCCAAAAATTAGGGCCTTGGAAGAGGCCGGTGGCCTATTTCTCAAAGAAATTGGACAGTGTCGCCTCTGGGTGGCCCCCGTGTCTCCACATGATAGTGGCAGTGGCCACGATTGTAAAAGACTCTGACAAACTGACTCTGGGACAGCCACTGACCGTAGTGACGTCTCATGCCATCGAGACGGTCATACGTCAGCCACCTGATTGATGGCTATCAAATGCCAGAGTTACCCACTACCAGGCGATGTTACTCAACCCCGAGCGCATCCGGTTTGGAATGACGGCCTCTCTCAACCCCGCCACTCTGCTGCCGGAACCAGGAGACCAAACGCAGGTCAGCCACAATTGCCAACAGGTGCTGGCTGAAGTCCATGGGGCCCGTGAGGACTTGACAGATCAGCCCCTGCCAGATGCAGAATACACCTGGTATACAGATGGCAGCAGCTTCCTCCATCAAGGTGAGAGGAGGGCAGGGGCGGCGGTGGTCGACGGGAAGGCTGTTGTTTGGGCCTCTGCCTTACCACCAGGGACTTCAGCACAGAAAGCTGAATTGGTAGCTCTGACTCAGGCCTTAAAACAGGCAGAAGGGAAGAGGGTAAACATTTATACGGACAGTCGATACGCCTTCGCTACTGCGCATGTGCATGGTGAAATATATAAAAGAAGGGGACTGCTGACTTCAGGAGGCAGAGAAATCAAAAATAAACAGGAAATCCTAGACCTCCTACAGGCCCTCTTCTTGCCGAAAAAGGTGAGCATCATACATTGCCCAGGCCACCAAAAAGGAGAGGACCCGGTGGCACAGGGTAACCGGATGGCGGATGAGGTGGCCAGAACTAGCGCCCTGGGTAGCTACGTGTTAAATATTGATGCGCAAGACCCCCCCAGCCGGGAGCCAGGATGGACTTATACAGAGCAGGATGTAGCAGCCATACAAAGGCTAGGGGGAACCTACGACGAGATCACTAAAAACTGGAAAATACAGGACAAAATCGTGCTGCCCACAAAAGAAACTAGAAGATTAGTGCAAGATCTACACAGATGGACACACTTAGGGTATAAGAAACTAAAAGCCTTGCTGGATAGGGAGGAGATTTCTCATTTTTTATTGGGGCTAAATACAGCAGTAAAACAAACCATAGAAGCCTGCATCCCATGCGCCAAGGTAAATCCCAGATGTTCTAAAATACCTGAAGGAGTCCGGATACAGGGAGCTAGGCCTGGAGTTAATTGGGAGGTAGATTTCACCGAGGTCCGCCCAAGCAAATATGGAATTAAGTACCTTCTAGTGTTCGTAGACACCTTTTCCGGTTGGCCTGAAGCATTTCCAGTAAAGAAGGAGACGGCACAAGTCGTGGTTAAGAAACTATTAGAAGAAATCTTCCCACGGTTTGGCCTACCTAAGGTATTGGGGTCGGACAACGGGCCCGCCTTCGTCTCCCGGGTAAGTCAGTTGGTGACCAAAGTGCTGGGGATTGATTGGAAATTACATTGTGCGTACAGGCCCCAGAGTTCAGGCCAGGTAGAACGTATGAACAGGACAATTAAGGAGACCTTGACTAAATTAATAATGGAGACTGGCACTAGAGACTGGGTCGAACTGCTGCCGATGGCTTTGTTTAGGGCTCGTA
Organism: Lepus oiostolus; assembly: GCA_036325905.1. Lineage (NCBI taxonomy): Eukaryota > Metazoa > Chordata > Mammalia > Lagomorpha > Leporidae > Lepus > Lepus oiostolus. The sequence goes on from CM070804.1 coordinate 1,965,642, forward strand.
ACACACCTTCTGTATGTGGATTAACACCCTATGAAATATTGTATGGAGGTCCTCCACCCACGGCAGATTTGTTGGGACCCAGTATTGACTCTTTTGCAACATCTCCTACTTTGCAGACCCGCTTCCGTGCCTTGCAGCTGATCCACAAGCATATAGGGAAGCAGTTGGCTGCCGCATACCAGTCCAAGTGCCCCTTCGCTCCCGCACTCGTTCCAGATTGGGGACGTTGTCTACGTCCGCAGGCACCAGACTAAGATGCTTGAGCCACGCTGGAAGGGACCCTACACAGTACTGCTGACCACGCCAACAGCGATAAAGGTAGACGGAATCACCGCCTGGATACACGTGTCACACATCAAGAGGGCGGCAGCTAAACAGAATCAAGAGACCGATAGCCCTGCCGACGAGCCGACACTGGAATGGAGACTACAACGCACTCAAAACCCACTCAAGATAAGAATCTTAAAGACTGTTTAGTACTACTTTTAATTTTCCTTACCCCTATTATGGGCAGCCCGCATGTCCCAAAGAGGCTCACGTGGGAGGTGAAAGCTGCCACCTTCCCCCTCAATGATGTCGTATGGTCCGTTACCTGCGTGGCCCCTTCTGGGACATGGTGGCCTTCATTACACCCTGATGTGTGTAAGTTGGTAGCAGGGATAGACACCTGGGATATACCGGACTGGAGCCCAGCCGAACTCCCCAAGGAAGGAGTCCCCGCCAGCACCGCTAGAGGGCGGATCTCCATGGTCTACGGTGCCGCGTTCGCCCCTGGTGCATTGGTCCATGGCCCCGCGTGGCTTGGGTGCAGGTACGAGACAAAAAGATGCCAGTTACAACAACAAGAGTTTTACGTGTGCCCTAAGGATGGCAGGTCTACAAAAGAAAGGTGGCAGTGCGGGGGGCCAGAATCTTTTTACTGTAAAGCCTGGGGGTGTGAGACCACGGGTCACGCATATTGGAAACCCTCCTCTAGTTGGGATTGGATTACTGTGCACCGTAATTTCACCCCGGGAACAGGGCCCAACTGCTCTATGCCCCTAAACATTTCCTTCACAGAGAAAGGGAAAAAGGCCAACATTGCTGACTGGAAAAGGGGAAGGACTTGGGGCTTAAGGTTTTATGTTTCTGACTACGATCCTGGGTTCCTATTTAAAATCCAACTTAAAGAGGAAGCTCTTCCCCAGTCTGGAGGTCCCAGTGTATTGGGGAGGTGGGAGGATCAGAGGCCAAGGCCTGCGTTGTCAGGACAAAGGCCCGTATCTAGAGTCATAACCCCAACACCCCAGCAAAGGCCCGTGTCTAGAGCCACAACTACAGGATCCCAGGGCCGACCCTCGACCTTTACACCTTCCCTGACGACAGAGGCGTCTGGGAGTCCTAATTTGACTAATTCGTCTCCTACTGTATGGCTGGATACATCCTTGATAATACTATTTTTAATTTTAACCTTTGGATCTTGTATAATACATGGGCTTTATCAGTATACTATCACCCATGCCATGGTCCTGACCCAGCAGGACCAAAGTGTAGAAACAGAAAGCATAGAAGAAACATTTTAGGATACAGCTATTCCTTAAATTTTAAGATTAAAATTTGCCAAGAAAAAGAGGAGGGAGTGAAAGAATTAGGCAGGTTAGGTTCAAGATGGAGTTGCTTGAGCTAACTGCATATTGTTCTGCTTCGTGCAAATTGGCTGGGCTTGCAACAATTTTTGCAAAAAATGAAAATGCTTTCATAAGATAGCTGAACTTTAGCTGAACTTGCAGTATGTAATCGTTTTTGTAACCGTTTTAGGAACTATAAAGGCAGAAGTTAACAAAAAATTGTACCCAACCTATGTCCTGTTACAACACCACAAGTTATTACACACTACATTGACCCCTGCCCTTGCTTGCTCAAGTTAAAATTGAAAACCACAAGGCACGTACAGCATGTAACTTCTTCCCTTTTTACCCTGGAAACCCCCTTTTACCCTGTAATCCTTTAGGTTACCAAATGAAATTGTAACACGGTGGAAATATGCTAATGTTGTGGTTTTAAGCCTTAAATACTCTGTGAAATTGATGATCGGGGCCGCTCTCTCTGCACGTCACTAGAGTGTGCTGTTGAGACGGCCCATTTGCAAATGCAATAAACTTCCTCTTGCTCTTGCAGCGATTGGAGTGGAGTCTGTGTTTCTGGGGGTCCGGATTGTGGGACACCTGCTTAAGGGGTCTTACAAAACCAGAAATATCCGGTTGTGTTTTGGTTAACTCAATCTGAAATTTTGTGAAAACCTCTGTGTTTGTGTTTTCTGGATATTATCGATGGACTTTATTGTTTTGAATCTTTTTATCAGGGAACATTTAATTTTGTACCATTGAAACACTAATTGGTTTCATCAGGGCTCCAGCTCTACACATTTGTATTTTCTAGGGACAATGCTAGAGGAACTGCGGTAAACAAACATGATATTTCTGTTTGTATAGATGAACTTTTATGCACTTGCCTAACGAAAAGACTGCTTTTCTCCAAAACCATTTTTACTGTGATTTTCTCAGCCCAGTGCATACAAATTCGACACCAGTTTGTCCTGATTTGACTGGATGAAACCAGGAATATCCAGTTGTGTTTTGGTTAACTCAATCCCAGATATTGCTACAGCCTCTGTGTTTTCTGGATATTATCAACGGACTTTATTGTTTTGAATGTTTTTTATCAGGGAACATTTTATTTTGAGGTTGGATACAGTAATTGGTTCCACACGGAGACACCAGCTCCACACATTCGTAATTTCTAGGGAGAAAGCTAGAGGAACTGCGACAAACAAACATGATATTTCTGTTTGTATCGATGACATTCTATGCACTTGCCTAATGAAAAGACTTTGCTTTTCTCCAAAACCATTTTTACTGTGATTTTCTTGGTCCATTGCATACGAATTCCACACCAGTTTGTCCAGATATGACTGGATAAAAACACAAATATCCGGTTGTGTTTTGGCAAACTGAATCCAAAATATTGCTACAGCCTCTGTGTTTGTGTTTTCCGGATATTATGGATGGACTTTATTGTTTTGAATGTTTTTTATTGAGGAACATTTAATTTTGAGAATAGATACACTAATTGGTTCCACATGGAGACACCAGCTCTACATATTTGTATTTTCTTGGGAGAAAGCTAGAGGAACTGTGACAAAAAAACATGATATTTCTGTTTGTATAGATGACATTTTATGCACTTGCCTAACAAAAATACTTTGCTTTTCTCCAAAACCATTTTTACTGTGATTTTCTCGGTCCATTGCATACGAATTCCACACCACTTTGTCCGGATATGACTGGATGAAACCAGAAATATCCGGTTGTGTTTTGGCATACTATATCCGAGATATTGCTCTACCCTCTGTGTTTGTGTTTTTTGGATATTATCGATGGACTTTATTGTTTTGAATCTTTTTATCAGGGAACATTTAATTTTGTCCCATTGAAACACTAATTGGTTCATCATGAGGGCTCCAGCTCTACACATTCGTATTTTCTAGGGACAATGCTAGAGGAACTGCGGTAAACAAACATGATATTTCTGTTTGTATAGATGAACTTTTATGCACTTGCCTAACGAAAAGACTGCTTTTCTCCAAAACCATTTTTACTATGATTTTCTCAGCCCAGTGCATACAAATTCCACACCAGTTTGTCCTGATTTGACTGGATGAAACCAGAAATATCCAGTTGTGTTTTGGTTAACTCAATCCCAGATATTGCTACAACCTCTGTGTTTGTGTTTTGTGGATATTATTGATGAAATTTATTGTTTTGAATATTTTTTGTTGGGAATATTTGATTTGAGCTTGGAAACCATAATTGGTTCCACATGGAGACACCAGCTCTACATATTCATATTTTCTAAGTAGAAAGGTAGAGGAACTGTGACAAACAAACATGATATTTCTGTTTGTGTCGATGACATTTTATGCACTTGCCTAACGAAAATACTTTGCTTTTCTCCAAAACCATTTTTACTGAAATTTTTCGGTCCATTTCATACGAATTCCACACGAGTTTGTCCGGATATGACTGAATGAAAACAGAAATATACGGTTGTGTTTTGGCTAACTCAGTCCTAAATATTGCTACAGTCCCTGGGTTTATGTTTCTGCATATTATCCGTGGTCTTTATTTTTTTTTGAATGTTTTTTATCAGGGAACATTTTATTTTGTACCGTTGAAGAACTAATAGGTTCATCATGGGAAGACCAGCTCTACACTTTCGTATTTTCTAGGGAGAAGCTAGAGGAACCGCAGCAAACAAACATGATATTTCTGTTTGCATCGATGACGTTTTATGCACTTGCCTAACAAAAAGACTTTGTTTTGCTGCAAAACCATTTGTACTGTGATTTTCTCGGTCCATATCATACGAATTCCACACCACTTTGTCCGGATATGACTGGATGAAACCAGAAATATCCGTTTTTTTTTTTTGGCTAACTGAATCCGAAATATTGTGAAAGCCTCTGTGATTGTGTTTTCTGGATATTATCGATGGACTTTATTGTTTTGAATGCTTTTATCAGGGAACATTTAATTTCATACCATTGAAACACAGATTGGTTCATCATGGGGACACCAGCTCCACACATTCGTATTTTCTAGGGAGAAAGCTAGAGGAACTGTGGCAAACAAACATGATATTTCTGTTTGTATAGATGACATTTTATGTACTTGCCTAATGAAAAGACTTTGCTTTTCCCCAAAACCATTTTCACTGTGATTTTCTCCGTCCTTTGCACACGAATTCCACACAAGTTTACCGGATATGACTGGATGAAACCGGAAATATCCGGTTTTGTTTTGGCTAACTCATTCTGAAATATTTTGAAAGCCTCTGTTATTGGGTTTTTTGGATATTATCAATGGACTTTATTGTTTTGAATGTTTTTATCAGGGAACATTTAATTTTGTACCATTGATACACTAATTGGTTCATCATGGGAACACCAGCTCTACACATTCGTAATTTCTAGGGACAATGCTAGAGGAACTGCGGCAAACAAACATGATATTTCTGTTTGTATAGATCACATTTTATGCACTTGCCTAACGAAAAGATTTTGCTTTTCACCAAAACCATTCTTACTGTGACTTTCTTGTTCCATTGCATACGAATTCCACAGCAGTTTGTCCGGATATGCCTGGATGAAACAGGAAATATCCGGTTTTGTTTTGGCTAACTCAATCCCAGATATTTCTACAACCTCTGTGTTTGTGTTTTGTCGATATTATTGATAGACTTTATTGTTTTGAATGTTTTTTGTCGGGAATAATTTATTTTGAGCTTGGAAAAAATAATTGGTTGCACATGGAGACACCAGCTCTACATATTCATATTTTCTAAATAGAAAGGTAGAGGAACTGCGGCAAACAAACATGATATTTCTGTTTGTGTCGATGACATTTTATGCACTTGCCTAACGAAAAGACTTTGCTTTTCTCCAAAACCATTTTTACTGAAATTTCTCGGTCCATTTCATACGAATTCCACATGAGTTTGTCCGGATATGACTGAATGAAAACAGAAATATACAGTTGTGTTTTCGCTTACTCAGTCCTAAATATTGAAACAGCCTCTGGGTTTATGTTTCTGCATATTAACCGTGGTCTTTTTGTTTTGAATGCTTTTTATCAGGGAACATTTTATTTTGTACCGTTGACGAACTAATAGGTTCATCATGGGAAGACCAGCTCTACACATTCGTATTTTCTAGGGAGAAGCTAGAGGAACTGCAGCAAACAAACATGATATTTCTGTTTGCATCGATGACGTTTTATGCACTTGCCTAACAAAAAGACTTTGTTTTTTGCAAAACCATTTGTACTGTGATTTTCTCGGTCCATAGCATACGAATTCCACACCAGTTTGTCCGGATATGACTGGATGAAACCAGAAATATCTGGGTTTTTTTTTGGCTAATTCAATCCGAAATATTGTGAAACCTCTGTGTTTGTGTTTTCAGGATATTATCGATGGACTGTATTGTTTTGAATGCTTTTGTCAGGGAACATTTAATTTCATATCGTTGAAACACAAATTGGTTCATCATGGGGACACCAGCTCCACACATTCGTATTTCTAGGGAGAAAGCTACAGGAACTGTGGCAAACAAACATGATATTTCTGTTTGTATAGATGACATTTTATGCACTTGCCTAATGAAAAGACTTTGCTTTTCCCCAAAACCATTTTCACTGTGATTTTCTCGGTCCATTGCATACGAATTCCACACGAGTTTACTGGATATGACTGAATGAAACCGGAAATATACGGTTTTGTTGTGGCTAACTCAATCCTAGATATTGCTACAGACTCTGTGTTTGTGTTTTCTGGATATTATCAACAGACTTTATTGTTTTGAATTTTTTTTATCAGGGAACATTTAATTTTGTGCTTGGAAACACTAGTTGGGTCCACATGGAGACACCAGCTCTACACATTCGTATTTTCCAGGGAGAAAGCTAGAGGAACTGCAGCAAACAAACATAATATTTCTGTTTGTGTTGATGACGTTTTATGCACTTGCCTATGGAAAAGACTTTGCTTTTCTTCAAAACCATTTTTAATGTGATTCTCTCAGTCCATTGCATACGAATTCCACAAAACTTTTTCCGGATATGTCTGGATGAAACCGGAAATATCCCTTTTTGTTGTGGCTAATTCAATCCCAGGTATTGCTACTGCCTCTGTGTTTGTGTATTCCTGATATTATCCACAGACTTAATTGTTTTGAATGTTTTTTCTTGGGGGACATTTAATTTTGTGCTTGGAAACACTAATTGGTTCCACATGGAGACAGCAGCTATGCACATTCATGTATTTAATAGGGAGAAAGCTAGAGGAACTTCGGCAAACAAACATGATATTTCTGTTTGTATCGATGACATTTTATGCACTTGCCTAATGAAAAGACTTTTCTTTTCTCCAAAACCATTATTACTGTGATTTTCTCTGTCCATTGCATACGAATTCCACAGCAGTTTCTCCGGGTATGACTGGATGAAACCGGAAATATCCGGTTTTGTTTTGTCTAACTCAATCAGGATATTGCTACAGCCTCTGTGTTTATGTTTCTTGATATTATCCATGGACTTTATTGTTTTCAATGTTTTTTTATCGGGGAACATTTAATTGTGAGCTTAGATACACTAATTCGTTCCACATGGAGACACCAGCTCTACACATTCATATTTTCTAGGCAGAAAGCTAGAGTAACTGTGACAAACAAACATGATATTTCTGTTTTTATAGATGACATTTTGTCTACCTGCCTAATGAAAAGACTTTGCTTTTCTCCAAAAGCATTTGTACTATGATTTTCTCGGTCCATTGCATACGAATTCCACACCAGTTTATCAAGATATGACTGGATGGAACCAGAAATATCCGGTTGTATTTTGGCTAACTCACTCCAAAATATTGTGAAAGCCTCTGTGTTTGTTTTTTTCGAATACTATCGATGGAGTTTATTGTTTTGAATGTTTTTATCAGGGAACATTTAATTTCGTACCATTGAAATACTAATTGGTTCTTCATGGGAACACCAGCTCTACACATTTGTATTTAATAGGGAGAAAGCTAGAGGAACTGCGGCAAACAAACATGATATTTCTGTTTGTATTGATGATTTTGTATGCACTGGCCTAACGAAAAGCCTTTGGTTTTCTCCAAAACCATTTTTACTGTGATTTTCACGGTCTATTGCATACGATTTACATACCAGTTTGTCCTGATATGACTGGATGAAACTAGAAATATCCGGTTGTGTTTTAGCTAACTCAATCCCAGATATTGATAAAGCCTCTGTGTTTGTGTTTTCCAGATATTATCAACAGACTTTATTGTTTGAATGTTTTTTATCGGGGAACATTTAATTTTGAGCTTGGAATCACTAATTGGTTCCACATGGAGACACCAGCTCTACACATTCGTATTTTCTAGGGAGAAAGCTAGAGGAACTGCGGCAAACAAACATGATATTTCTGTTTGTATAGATGACATTATATGCACTGGCCTAACAAAAAGACTTTGCTTTTCTTCCAATCCATTTTTACTGTGATTTATTCAGTGCATTGCATCCGAATTCCACAACACTTTGTCCGGATATGACTGGATGAAACCGGAAATATCCGGTTTTGTTTCGGCAAATCAATACCAGATATTGCTACAGCCTCTCTGTTTGTGTTTTTTGGATATTATCAATGGACTTTATTGTTTTGAATGTTTTATCAGGGAACATTTAATGCTTTACCCTAGAAACACTAATTCTACAAAATGGAGACACCAGCTCAACACTTTCGTATTTTCTAGGGAGAAATCAAAGGAAGTGCGGTAAACAAACATGATATTTCTGTTTGTATAGATGACATTTTATGCACTTGCTGAAGGAAAAGACTTTGCTTTTCTCCAAATGCATTTTTACTGTGATTTCCTCAGTTAATTGCATATGAATTACACACCACTTTGTCCGGATATGCCTGGATGAAACAGATATATCCGGTTGTGTTTTGGCTAAGTCAATCTGAAATATTGTGAAAGACTCTGTGTTTGTGATTCCTGGATATTATCGATGGACTGTATTGTTTTGAATTTTTTTATCAGGGAACATTTAATTCTGTGCTGGGAAACACTAGCTCACTCCACATGGAGACACCAGGTATACACATTGTTATTTTCTACCGAGAATGCTCTAGGAACTGTGGCAAACAAACATGATATTTCTGTTTGTATACCATACCCCTAACCCTAACCCTAACCCTAACCCTAACCCTAACCCTAACCTATACATGACATATTATGCATTTGCCTAACGAAAAGACTTTGCTTTTCTCCAGAACCATTTTTACTCTGATTTTCTCACTCCGTTGCAAATGAATTCCATAACACTTTGTCCGGATATGCCTGGATGAAACCAGAAATATCCAGTTGTGTTTTGGCTAACTGAATCCGAAATATTGTGAAACTCTCTGTGTTTGTTTTTTTCTGCATATTATGAACAGACTTTATAGTTTTGAGAGTTTTTATCAGGGAACATTTAATTTTGTACCGTAGAAACACTAATTGGTTCGACATGGAGACAGCAGCTCTACACATTTGTATTTTCTAGGGAGAAAGCTAGAGGAACTGTGGCAAACAAACATGATATTTCTGTTTGTATAGATGAAATTTTAAGCACTTGCCTAACAAAAATATTTTGCTTTTCTCCAAATCCATTTTTAGTGTGATTTTCTCCATCCATTGCATACGAATTCCACACCACTTTGACCGGATATGACTGGATGAAACCAGAAATATCTGGTTGTTTTGGCTTACTATATCCCAGATATTGCTACAGCCTCAGTGTCTGTGTTTTCTGGATATTATCAACGTATTTTATTGTTTTCAATGTTTTTATCAGGGTGCATTTAATTTTGTACCGTAGAAACACTAATTGGATCCATACGGAGACACGAGTCTACACATTCGTATGTTCTAGGGAAAAAGCTAGAGGAGCTTTGGCAGACAAACATGATATGTCTGTTTGCATAGATGACATTTTATGCACTTGCCTAACGAAAAGACTTTGCTTTTCTTCAAATCCATTTTTACTATGATTTTCTCGGTCCATTGCATATGAATTACACACTGCTTTGTCCAGATATGACTGGAGGAAACCAGAAATATCCGGTTCTGTTTTGGGTAACTCAATCCCAGATATTACTACTGCCTCTGTGTTTGTGTTTTCCGGATATTATCAACGGACTTTATGGGTTTGAATGATTTTTATCAGGAAAAATTTAATTTTCTTCTGGGAAACACTAGTTGACTCCACATGGAGACACCAGCTCTACACATTCGTATTTTCTAGGGAGAAATCTAGAGGAATTGAGGCAAACAAACATGATATTTCTGTTTGTACACATGACATTTTATGCACTTGCCTAACGAAAAGACTTTGCTCTTCTCCAGAAGCATTTTTAATCAGATTTTCTCGTCCATTGAATACGAATTCCACCCCACTTTGTCCGGATAGGCCTAGATGAAACCAGATATATCCAGTTACGTTTTGGTTAACTCAAACCCAGATATTGCTACAGCCTCAGTGTTTTTGTTTTCTGGATATTATTGATGGACTTTATCGTTTTGAAAGTTTTTATTAGGCAACATTTAATTTTGTACCATAGAAATACCAATTAGTTCCACATGGAGACAGCAGCTCTACACATTCATATTTTCCAGTGAGAAAGCTAGAGGAACTGCCGCAAACAAACAGGATATATCGGTTTGTGTACATGACATTTTATGCACTGTCCGAAGGAAAAGACTTTGCTTTTCTCCCAAACCATTTTTACTGTGAATTTCTCCGTTCATTGCGTACGAATTCCACCCCACTTTGTCCGGATATGACTGGATGAATCCAGAAATATCCGGTTGTGTTTTCGCTAACTCAATCCCAGATATCGCTACAGACTCTGTATTTCTGTTTACTGGATATTATCAACGGACTGTATTGTTTTGAATGTTTTTTATCAGGGAACATTTAATTTTGTGCTGTGAAACACTAGTTGACACCACATGGAGACACCAGCTCTACACATTCTTATTTTCTAGGATGAAATCTAGAGGAACTATGGCAAACAAACATAATATTTCTGTTTCTATAGGTGACATTTTATGCACTTGTCTAACGAAAAGACTTTGCTTTTCTCAAAACTATTTTTACTCTGATTTTCTCAGTCCATTGCATACGTATTCCACCCCACATTGTCCGGATATGACTGGATGAAACCAGATGTATCCGGTTGTGTTTTCGCTAACTCAATCCCAGATATTGATAAAGCCTCTGTGTTTGTGTTTTCTGGATATTATCGATGGACTTTATTGTTTTGAATCTTTTTATCAGGGAACATTTAATTTTGTGCTGCAAACACTAGTTGACTCCACATGGAGACACGAGCTCTACACATTCGTATGTTCTAGGGAGAAAGCTAAAGGAACTGCTGCAAACAAACATGATATTTCTGTTTGTATACATTATATTTTATGCACTTGCCTAACGAAAAGACTTTGCTTTTCTCCAAATCCATTTTTACTGTGGTTTTCTCGGTCCTTGCATACGAATTCCACACCACTTTGTCCGGATATGACTGGATGAAACCAGAAATATCCTGTTTTCTTTTGGCTAACTCAATCCCAGATATTGCTCCTGCCACTGTGTTTGTGTTTTCGGATATTATCAACAGACTTTATTGTTTTGAATGTTTTCTTTCAGGGAACATTAAATTTTGTACCATTGAAACACTAATTGGTTCCATATGTAGACACCAGCTCTACACATTCATATGTTCTAGGGAGAAAACTAGAGGAACTGCGGCAAACAAACATGATATTTCTGTTTGTATAGATAACATTTTATGCACTTGCCTAAGGAAAAGACTTTGCTTTTCTCCAAAACCATTTTCACTGTGATTTTCTTGGTCCAGTGCATATGCATTCCACCAAACTTTGTCCGGATATGACTTTATGAAATCAGAAATATCCAGTTGTGTTTTGGCTAACTCAATCCCAGATATTGCTACAGCCTCTGTGTTTCCGTTTACTGGATATTATCAACGGACTTTATTGTTTTGAATGTTTTTTATCAGGGAACATTTAATTTTGTGCTGGGAAACACTAATTGGTTCCACATGGAGACAACAGCTCTACACATTCGTATTTTCTAGGGAGAAAGCTAGATGAACTGCGGCAAACAAAGATGATATATCTGTTTGCATGAATGACATTTTATGCACTTGCCTAAAGAAAAGACTTTGCTTTCCTCCAAAACCATTTTTACTGTGAATTTCTCTTTCCATTACATATGAATTCCACACCACTTTGAGGGGACACGCCTGGACGAAACCAGAAGTATCCGGTTGTGTTTTGGCTAATTCAATCCCAGATATTGCTAGAGCCTCTGTGTTTGTTTTTTCAGATATTATCAACGGAGATTATTGTTTTCAATTTTTTATCAGTGAACATTTAATTTTGTTCTGGGGAACACTAATTGGTTCCACATGGAGACACCAGCTCTACACATTTATATTTTCTAGGGAAAAAGCTAGAGGTGCTGAGGCAAACAAACATGATATTTCCGTTTGTATAGATGACATTTTATGCACCTACCCTATGAAACGCCTTTGCTTTTCTCCAAAACCATTTTTACTGTGATTTTCTCATTGCATTGCATACGAATTCCACCCCACTTTGTCCGTATATGCCTGGATGAAACCAGAAATATCCTGTTCTGTTTTGGCTAACTCAATCCGAAATATTGTGAAACCTGTGTGTTTGTGTTTTCTGGATATTATCAATGGACTTTATTGTTTTGAATGTTTATTATCAGGGAACATTTAATTTTGTGTTGGGAAACAGTAATTGGTTCCACATGGAGACACCAGCTGTACATATTTGTGTTTTCTAGGGAGCAAGCTAGAGGAACTTCGGCAGACAAACATGATATATCTGTTTGCATGAATGACATTTTATGCACTTGCCTAAAGAAAAGACTTTGCTTTCCTCCAAAACCATTTTTACTGTGAATTTCTCTTTCCATTACATATGAATTCCACACCACTTTGAGGGGATACGCCTGGACGAAACCAGAAGTATCCGGTTGTGTTTTGGCTAATTCAATCCCAGATATTGCTAGAGCCTCTGTGTTTGTTTTTTCAGATATTATCAACGGAGATTATTGTTTTCAATTTTTTATCAGTGAACATTTAATTTTGTTCTGGGGAACACTAATTGGTTCCACATGGAGACACCAGCTCTACACATTTGTATTTTCTAGGGAGAAAGCTAGAGGTGCTGAGGCAAACAAACATGATATTTCCGTTTGTATAGATGACATTTTATGCACCTACCCTATGAAACGCCTTTGCTTTTCTCCAAAACCATTTTTACTGTGATTTTCTCATTGCATTGCATACGAATTCCACACCAGTTTGTCCGTATATGCCTGGATGAAACCAGAAATATCCTGTTCTGTTTTGGCTAACTCAATCCGAAATATTGTGAAACCTGTGTGTTTGTGTTTTCTGGATATTATCAATGGACTTTATTGTTTTGAATGTTTATTATCAGGGAACATTTAATTTTGTGTTGGGAAACAGTAATTGGTTCCACATGGAGACACCAGCTGTACATATTTGTGTTTTCTAGGGAGCAAGCTAGAGGAACTTCGGCAGACAAACATGATATGTCTGTTTGCATAGATGACATTTTATGCACTTGCCAAACGAAAAGATTTGCTTTCCTCCAAAACCATTTTTACTGTGAATTTCTCTTTCCATTACATATGAATTCCACACCACTTTGACTTGATACGCTTGGACGAAACCAGAAGTATCCGGTTGTGTTTTGGATAATTCAATCCCAGATATTGCTAGAGCCTCTGTGTTTGTCTTTTTCGGATATTATCAACAGAGCTTATTGTTTTCAATTTTTTATCAGTGAACATTTAATTTTCTTTTGGGAAACACTAATTGGTTCCACAAAGAGACACCAGCTCTACACATTTGTATTTTCTAGGGATAAAGCTAGAGGAACTGCAGCAAAGAAACATGATATTTTTCTTTCTATAGATGACATTTTATGCACCTGCCTAAAGAAAAGACTTTGCTTTTTCCAAAACCATTCTTACTGTGATTTTCTCGGTCCATTGCATACGAATTCCACACCAATTTTAGGGATATGACTGTATGAAACCAAAAATATCCACTTTTGTTTTGGCTAACTCAATTCCAGATATTGCTGGAGCCTCTGTGTATGTGTTTTCCAGATATTATCAATGGACTTTATTGTGTTGAATGTTTTTTATCAGGGAACATTTAATTTTGTGCTGGGAAACAATAGTTGGTTCCACTTGGAGAAATCAGCTCTACACATTCTTATATTCTAGCAAGAATGCTAGAGGAACTGCGGCAAACAAACATGATATTTCTGTTTGTATAGATGACCTTTTAAGCATTTGCCTAAGAGAAAAACTTGCTTTATAGCAAAACCATTTTACTGTGATTTTCTCGGTCCATTGCATGCGAATTCCACACCACTTTGTCCGGATATGACTGGATGAAACCAGAAAAACTTACTTGTGTTTTGGCTAATTCAATCCCAGATATTGCTACCGCCTCTGTGTTTGTTTTTTCTAGATATTATAAATGGGCATTATTGTTTTGAATTTTTTATCAGGGAACATTTAATTTTGTACCATAGAAACACTAGTTGGTTCCACAAGGAGACACCAGCTATACATATTCATATTTTCTAGGGAGAAACCTAGAGTCACTGCGGCAAACAAACATGATATTTCTGTTTGTATAGATGACATTTTATGTACTTGCCTAAGGAAAAGACTTTGCTTTCCTCCAAAACCATTTTGACTGTGATTGTCTCGGTCCATTGCATACGAATTCCACACCAGCTTGTCCGGATATGACTGGATGAAACAGAAATATACGGTTGTGTTTTGGCTAAATTAATCGCACAATTGTGAAAGCATTTGTGTTTGTGTTTTCAGGATATTATCAACGGACTTTATTGTTTTGAATGATTTTTCAGCGAACATTTAATTTAGTGCTGGGAAACACTAATTGTTTCCACATGGAGACACCAGCTCTACACATTCGTATTTTCTAGTTAGAAAGCTTGAGGAACTGCGGCAAACAAACATGATATTTTTGTTTGTATAGCTGATATTTAATGCACTTTCCTCATGAAAAGACTTTGCTTTTCTCCAAAATCATTTTTACTCTTATGTTCTCAGTCTATTGCATACGAATTCCAGACCACTTCATCTGCATATGGCTGGATGAAACCAGAAATATCCGGTTGTGTTTTGCCTAACGCAATCCCATATATTGCTACAGCCTCTGTGTTTGTGTTTTCCGGATATTATCAATGGACTTTATTGTTTTGAAATTTTTATCAGGGAACATTAATTTTGTGCTGGGAAACACTAATTGGATCCACATGGAGAAACCAGCTCTACACATTTGTTTTTTCCAGGCAGAAAGCTAGAGGAACTTCTGCAAACAAATATGATATTTCTGTTTGTACTATGACATTTTTGCAATTGCCTAACAAAAAGTCTTTTCTTTTCTCCAAAACCATTTTTACTGTGATTTTCTCAGTTCATTGCATATGAATTCCACCTAACTTTGTCCGGATATGAGTGGATGAAACCAGAAATATCCGGTTGTGTTTTGGCTAACTCAATCCAAAATATTGTGAAAGCCTCTGTGCTTGTGTTTTCTGGATATTATCGATGGACTGTATTGTTTTGAATGTTTTTTATCAGGGAACATTTAATTTTGTACCGTTGAAACACTAATTGACTCATCAAGGGGACTCCAACTATAAACATTCGTATTTTCTAGGGAGAATACTATAGGAACTGTGGCAAACAAACATGATATTTCTGTTTGTATAGATGACATTTTATGCACTTGCCTAACGAAAAGACTTTGCTTTTCTCCAAAACCATTTTTACTGTGATTTTCTAGGTGCATTACCTATGAATTCCACACCACTTTGTCCGGATATGGATTGAAGAAACCAGAAATATCCGGTTTTGTTTTGGCTAACATAATCCCATATATTGCTACAGCCTCTGTGTTTGTGTTTTCTGCATATTTTCGATGGACTTCATTGTTTTGAATGTTTTTATCAGGGAACATTTAATTTTGTACCGTAGAAACACAAATAGGTTTAACATGTGCACACCAGCTCTACACATTCCTGTATTCCAGGGAGAAATCTAGAGGAACTGCGGCAAACAAACATGATATCTCTGTTTGTATAGATGACCTTTTATGCACTTGCCTAAGGAAAAGACTTTGCTTTTCTCCAAAACAATTTTTACTGTGATTTTCTCCATCCATTACATACGAATTCCACACCACTTTGTCCGGATATGACTGGAAGAAACCAGAAATATCTGGTTGTGTTTTTCCTTACTATATCCCGGGTATTGCTACAGCCTCAGTGTCTGTGTTTTCTGGATATTATCCATGGATTTTACTGTTTTGAATGTTTTTATCAGGGAATTTTTAATCTTGTGCTGGGAAACACTAATTGGTTCCACATGGAGACACCAGCTCTACACATTCGTATTTTCTAGGGAGAAAGCTAGAGGAACTGCGGCAAACAAACATGATATTTCTGTGTGTATAGATGACATTTTATGCACCTGCCTAAAGAAAAGACTTTGCTTTTCTCCAATACCATTTTTACTGTGATTTTCTCGGTACATTACAAACGATTTCCACAACACTTTGTCCCGATATGCCTGGATGAAACCAGAAATATCCGGCTGTGTTTTGGCTAACTCAATCCCAGATATTGCTACAGCCTCTGGGTTTGTGTTTTCTGGATTTTATCAATGTGCATTATTGTTTTGAATGTTGTTATCAGGGAACATTTAATTTCGTACCGTTGAAACACTAATTGCTTCAATAGGGGGACACCAGTCTACACATTCGTATTTTCTAGGGAGAAAGCTAGTGGAACTGCGGCAAACAAACATGATATTTCTGTTTGTATAGATGACATTTTATGCACCTACCCTATGAAACGCCTTTGCCTTTCTCCAAAACCGTTTTCACTGTGATTTTCTCTCTCCATTACATCCATATTCCACCAAACTTAGTCTGGATATGACAGGATGAAACCAGAAATATCCGGTTTTGTTGTGGCTTACTATATCCCAGATATTGCTACAGCCTCAGTGTCTGAGTTTTCTGGATATTATCAATTGACTTTATTGTTTTGAATATTTTTATCAGAGAACATTTAATTTTGGGCTGGGAAACACTGATTGGTTCCACATGGAGACACCAGCTATACACATTCGTATTTTCTAGGGATAAAGCGTGAGGAACTGCGGCAAACAAACATGATATTTCTGTTTGTATAGATGGCATTTTATGCACTTGCCTAACGAAAAGACTTTGCTTTTCTCCAAAACCAATTTTACCGTGATTTTCTCGGCCTATTGCACACGAATTCCACCCCACTTTCTCCGGATATGACTGGATGAAACCAGAAATATCTGGTTGTGTTTTGCTTACTATATACTGGGTATTGCTACAGCCTCAGTGTCTGTGTTTTCTGGATATTATCGATGGATTTTACTGTTTTGAATGTTTTTATCGGGGAATATTTAATTTTGTGCTGGGAAACACTATTTGGTTCCACATGGAGACACCAGCTCTACACATTCGTATTTTCTAGGGAGAAAGCTAGAGGAACTGCGACAAACAAACATGATATTTCTGTTTGTATAGATGACATTTAATGCACCTGCCTAAAGAAAAGACTTTGGTTTTCTCCAATAGCATTTTTACTGTGATTTTCTCGGTACAATACAAACGATTTCCACACCACTTTGTCAGGATATGCCTGGATGAAACCAGAAATATCCGGTTGTGTTTTGGCTAACTGAATCCCAGATATTGCTACAGCCTCTGTGTTTGTGTTTTCTGGATTTTATCAATGTGCTTTATTGTTTGGAATGTTTTTATCTGAGAATATTTAATTTTGTACCGTAGAAACACTAATTGGTTCCATAGGGAGACACCAGTCTACACATTCGTATTTTCCAGGGAGAAAGGTATAGGAACTGTGGCAAACAAACATGATATCTCTGTGTGTATAAATGACATTTTATGCACTGGCCGAAGGAAAAATCTTTGCTTTTCACCAAAACCATTTTTACTGTGATTTTCTTGGTCCATTACCTATGAATTCCGCACCACTTTGTCCGGATATGACTGGATGAAACCAGAAATATCTGGTTGTGTTGTGGCTTACTATATCCCAGATATTGCTACAGCCTCAATGTCTGAGTTTTCTGGATATTATCAATGGACTTTATTGTTTTGAATATTTTTATCAGGGAACATTTAATTTTGTACCGCTGAAACACTAATTGGTTCCACATGGAGACACCAGCTCTACACATTCGTATTTTCTAGGGATTAAGCGATAGGATCTGCGGCAAACAAACATGATATTTCTGTTTGTATAGATGACATTTTATGCACTTGCCTAACGAAAAGACATTGCTTTTCTCCAATACCATTTTTACTGTGATTTTCTCGGTCTGTTGCACATGAATTCCACCCCACTTAACCGGATATGACTGGATGAAACAAGAACATGATATTTCTGGTTATAGACGACATTTTAT
The DNA here is from genome assembly GCA_036325905.1 of Lepus oiostolus. NCBI lineage: Eukaryota > Metazoa > Chordata > Mammalia > Lagomorpha > Leporidae > Lepus > Lepus oiostolus. Next base: position 1,983,892 of record CM070804.1, read on the forward strand.
GTACTTGCCTAAGGAATAGACTATATTTTTCCCAAAGCAATTTTTATTGTGATTTTCTCGGTCCATTGCATACGAATTCCACTCTACTTTGTCTGTATTTGACTTAATGAAACCAGAAATATCCGGTTCTCTTTTGGCTAACTATATCCCAGATATTGCTACAGCCTCAGTGTTTGTTTCTTCTGGATATTATAAACGGACTTTATTGTTTTGAATGTTTTTATTAGGGAACATTTAATTTTGTTCTGGGAATCACAAATTCGTTCCACATGGAGACCCCAGCTCTACACATTCGTATTTTCTATGGAGAAAGCTAGAGGCAATGTGGGAAAGAAATATGATATTTCTGTTTCTATAAATGTCATTTTATGTACTTTCCGAACGAAAAGACTTTGCTTTTCTCGAAAACCATTTCTAGTATGATTTTCTCGGTCCTTTGCATACAATTCCACACAAGTTTTTCTGGATATGACTGGATGCAACCAGAAATATCCGGTTGTGTTTTGGCTAACTCAATCAAAAATATTGTGAAAGCCTCTGTATTTGTGTATTCCTGATACTATCCATGGACTTTATTCTTTTGAATGTTTTTTATTTGGGAACATTTAATTTTGTGCTTGGAAACACTAATTGGTTCCACATGGAGACACCAGCTCTACACATTCGTATTTTCTAGGGAGAAAGCTAGAGGAACTGCGGCAAACAAACATGATATTTCCGTTTGTATACATGACATTTTTTGCACTTCCCTAACGAAAACACTTTGCTTTTCTCTAAAACCATTTTTACTGTGATTTTCTGGGTCCATTGCATACGAATTCCACCCCACTTTGTCTGGATATTACTGGATGAAACCAGAAATATCCGGTTGTGTTTTAGCTAACTCAATCCCAGATATTGCTCCTGCCACTGTGTTTGTTTTTCAGGATATTATCGATGGACTTTATTGTTTTGAATGTTTTTATCAGGGAACATTTAATTTTGAACAGTAGATACACTAATTGGTTCCACATGGAGACACCAGCTCTACACATTCGTATTTTCTAGGGAGAAAGCTAGAGGAACTGCGGCAAACAAACATTATATTTCTGTTTGTATAGATGACATTTTATGCACCTGCCAAAAGAAAAGACTTTGCTTTTCTCCAATACCATTTTTACTGTGATTTTCTCGGTACATTAAAAACGATTTCCACACCACTTTGTCCGGATGTGACTGGATGAAACCACAAATATCCGGTTGTGTTTTGGCTAACTGAATCCCAGATATTGCTACAACCTCTGTGTTTGTGTTTTCTGCATATTTTCGATATGCTTTATTGTTTTGAATGTTTTTATCAGGGAATATTTAATTTTGTTTTGTAGAAACCCTGATTGGTTCCATAGGGAGACACCAGCTCTATATATTCATATTTTCTAGGGAGAAAGCTAGAGGCACTGCGGCAAACAAACATGATATTTCTGTTTGTATTGATGACATTTTTTGCACCTACCTACCGAAACGACTTTGCTTTTCTCCAAAACCAATTTTACTGTGATTTTCTCGGTCCATTACATCCGAATTCCAGCAAACTTTGTCTGGATATGTCAGGATGAAACCAGAAATATCCGGTTTTGTTTTGGCTAACTCAATCCCAGATATTGCTACAGCCTCTGTCTTTGCTTTTCTCCAAAATCATTTTTACTGTGATATTCTCTGTACATTGCATACGAAATCCACACCATGTTGTCCCATATGACTGGATGAAACTGGAAATATCCGGTTGTGTTTTGGCTAATTCAATCCGAAATATTGTGAAAGCCTTGTGTTTAGGTTTTCTGGATGTTATCGATGGACTTTATTGTTTTTAATGTTTTTATCAGGGAACATTTAATTTTGTACCATTGAAACACTAATTGGTTCATCATGGGAACACCAGCTCTACATATTCGTATTTTCTAGGGAGAAAGATGAGGAACTACGACAAACAAACATGATGTTTCTGTTTGTATAGATGACATTTTATGCACTTGCATAACGAAATGACTTTGCTTTTCTCCAAAACCATTTTTACTGTGATTTTCTCTGTGCATTGCATGCGAATTCCAAACCACTTTTTCCGGATATGACTGGATGAAACCGAAAATATCCGGTTTTGTTTTGGCTAACTCAATCCCAGATATTGCTACAGACTCTGTGTTTGTGTATTCCTGATATTATCCATTCACTTTATTGTTTTGAATGTTTTTTATCAGGGAACGTTTCATTTTGTGCTTGGAAACACTAATTTCTTCCACATGGAGACACCAGTTCTACACTTTCATATTTTCTAGGGAGAAAGCTAGAGGAACTGTGAAAAGAAACGTGATATTTCTGTTTGTATACATGAAATTTTATGCACTTGCCTAACAAAAAGACTTTGCTTTTCTCCAAAACCATTTGTACTGTGATTTTCTCGGCCCATTGCATATGAATTCCAGAGCAGTTTGTCCGGATATGACTGGATGAAACCAGAAATATCCTGTTGTGTTTTGGCTAACTCCATCCGAAATATTTTAAAAGCCTCTGGGTTTGTGTTTTCTAGATATTATAAATGGACTTTATTGCTTTGAATGTTTTTATTAGGAAACATTTAATTTTGTACCGTTGAAACAGTAATTGGTTCATCAAGGGGACTCCAGCTCTACACATTCTTATTTTCTAGGGAGATAGCTAGAGGAACTGCGGCGAACAAACATGATATTTCTGTTTGTATTGATGACATTTTATGCACTGGCCTAACGAAAAGACTTTGCTTTTCTCCAAAACCTTTTTTACTGTGATTTTCTCGGACCGTTGCATAGGAATTCCATACCAGATTGTCCGGATATGACTGGATGAATCCGGAATTTTCTAGTTTTGTTTTGGCTAATTCAATCCCAGATATTGCTGCAGCCTCTGTGTTTGTATATTCCTGATATTAACCATTGACTTTTTTGTTTTGAAAGTTTTTTATCAGGGAACATTTAATTTTGTGCTTGGAAACACTAATTGGTTCCACATGGGGACACCAGCTCTACACATTCATATTTTCTAGGGAGAAAGCTAGAGGAACTGCGACAAACAAACATGATATTTCTGTTTGTATAGATTACATTTTATGCACTTGCCTAACGAAATGACTTTGCTTTTCTCCAAAATCATTTGTACTGTGATATTCTCATTCCATTACATATGAATTCCACACCACTTTGTCTAGATATGACTGAATGAATCCGAAAATATCCGTTTGTGTTTTGGCTAACTCAATTCCAGATATTGCTACAGACTCTGTGTTTGTTTTCCGGATATTATCAACGGATTTTATTGTTTTGAATATTTTTTATCGGAGAACATTTTATTTTGAGCTTGGATATGGTAATTGGTTCCACATGGAGACTCCACTTCTACATATTCGTATTTTCTAGGGAGAAAGCTAGAGGAGCTGCACCAACAAATATGATATTTCTTTTTGTACAGATGACAGTTTATGCACTTGCCTAATGAAAAGTCTTTGCTTTTCTACAAAACCATTTGTACTGTGATTTTCTCTCAGTCCATTGCATACGAATTCCACACCAGCTTGTCGAGATATGAATGGATGAAACCAGAAATATCCAATTGTGTTTTGGCTAACTCAATCCGAATATTGTGAAGGCCTCTGTGTTTTTGTTTTTTGGATATTATCGATGGACTTTATTGTTTTGAATGTTTTTTATCAGGGAACATTTAATTTTGGGCTTGGAAACACTAATTGGTTCTACATGGAGACAGTAGCTCTACACATTCGTATTTTCTAGGTAGAAAGCTAGAGGAACTGCGACAAACAAACATGATATTTCTGTTTGTATCGATGATATTTTATGCACTTGCCTAACGAAAAGACTTTGCTTTTCTCCAAAACCATTTTTACTGTGAATTTGTCAGCCTATTGCATACGAATTCCACACCACTTTGTCAGGATATGACTGGATGAAACCAGAAATATCCGGTTGTGTTTTGGTTAAGTGAATCCGAAATATTGTGAAAGCCTCTGGGTTTGTGTTTTCTGGATATTATCGAAGGACTTTATTATTTTGAATGTTTTTATCAGGGAACATTTAATTTTGTACCACTGAAACACCAATTGGTTAATCAGGGGGACTCCAGCTCTACACATTCATATTTTCTAGGGAGAATACTATACGAACTGCGGCGAACAACATGATATTTCTGTTTGTATCGATGATATTTTATGCACTTGCCTAACGAAAAGACTTTGCTTTTCTCCAAAACCACATTGCATGCGAATTCCACAGCAGTTTGTCCGGATATGACTGGATGAAACCAGAAATACCCGGTTGTGTTTTGGCTAACTCAATCTGAAATATTGTGAAAGACTCTGTGTTTGTGTTTTCTGGATATTATCGATGGACTTTATTGTTTTGAATGTTTTTTATCAGGGAGCATTTAATTTTGTACCGCTGAAACACCAACTGGTTCATCATGGAGACAGTAGCTCTACACATTCATATTTTCTAGGGAGAATACTATACGAACTGCGGCGAACAAACATGATATTTCTGTGTGTATACATGACAATTTATGCACTTGCCTAACGAAAAGACTTTGCTTTTCTCCAAAACCATTTTTACTGTGATTTTGTCAGCCTATTGCATACGAATTCCACACCACTTTGTCAGGATATACTGGATGAAACCAGAAATATCCGGTTGTGTTTTGGCAAACTCAATCCCAGATATTGCTGCAGCCTCTGCGTTTGTGTTTTCTGGATATTATCGATGGACTTTATTGTTTTCAATGTTTTTTTTATCGGGGAACATTTAATTTTTTGCTTGGAAACACTAATTGGTTCTACATGGAGACACCAGCTCTACACATTCGTATTGTCTAGGTAGAAAGCTAGAGGAACTGCGACAAACAGACATGGTAATTCTGTTTGTATAGATTACATTTTATGCAATTGCCTAAGGAAAAGACTTTCCTTTTTTCCAAAACCATTTTTACTGTGATTCTCTCAGTCCACTGCATGCGAATTCCACCCCACTTTGTCCGGATATGACTGGATGAAACCAGGAATATCCGGTTTTGTTTTGGCTAACTCAATCCCAGATATTGCTACAGCCTCTGTGTTTTTGTTTTCTGGATATTATCAACATACTTTAGTGTTTTGAATGTTTTTTATCGGGGAACATTTTATTTTGAACTTGGATACAGTAATTGGTTCCCCATGGAGACAGCAGCTCTACATATTTGTATTTTCTAGGGAGAAACGACAGGAAATGCGTCAAACAAACATGATATTTATGTTTGTATCGATGAAATTTTATGCACTTGCCTAACGAAAAGACTTTGCTTTTCTCGAAAACCATTTTAACTGTGATTTTCTCGGTCCATTGCATATGAATTCCCCACAAGTTTGTCCGGATATGCCTGGATGAAACCGGAAATATCCGGTTTTGTTGTGGCCAACTCAATCCCAGATATTGCTACAGTCTCTGAGTTTGTGTATTCCTGATATTATCCAAGGACTTTATTGTTTTGAATTTTTTTTATCGGGTTACATTTTATTTTGATCTTGGATACAGTAATTGTTTCCACATGAAGCAACCACTTCTACATATTCGTATTTTCTAGGGAGAAAGCTAGAGGAACTGCGGCAAACAAACATGATATTTCTGTTTGTATAGATGACATTTTATGCAGTTGCCTAACGAAAAGACTTTGCTTTTCTCCAAAACCATTTTTACTGTGATTCTATCAGTCCAGATATGAACGTTTGAAACCAGAAATAGCCGGTTGTGTTTTGGCTAACTCAATCCGAAATATTGTGAAAGCCTCTGTGTTTGTGTTTTCTGGATATTATCCATGGACTTTATTGTTTTGAATGTTTTTATCAGGGAACATTTAATTTTCTACCATTGAAACACTAATTGGTTTATCAAGGGGACTCCAACTCTACACATTTGTATTTTCTAGGGAGAATACTATACGAACTCAGGCGAACAAACATGATATTTCTGTTTGTATAGATGACATTTTATGCACTTGCAAAACGAAAACATGTTGCTTTTCTCCAAAACCATTTTTCCTGTGATTCTCTCAGTCCATTGCATACGAATTCCATACCATTTGTGGGGATATGACTGGATGAAACCAGAAATATCCGGTTTTGTTTTGGTTAACTGAATCCCAGATATTGCTACAGCCTCTGTGTTTGTGTTTTCTGGATATTATCAACGGACTTTTTTGATTTGAATGTTTTTTATCAGGGAACATTTTATTTTCAGCCTGGATACAGTAATTGGTTCCACAGGGAGACACCAGCTCTACAAATTCGTATTTTCTAGGTAGAAAGCAAGAGGAACTGCGACAAACAAACATTATATTTCTGTTTGTATCGATGATATTTTATGCACTTGCCTAATGAGAAGACTTTGCTTTTCTCCAAAACCATTTTTAATGTGATTTTCTCGGTTCCTTGCATACGAATTCCAAACCAGTTTCTTCGGATATGACTGGATGAAAACCGAAATATCTAGTTGTGTTTTGGCTAACTTTATCCGAAATATTGTGAAGTTCTCTGTGTTTGTGTTTTCTGGATATTATCGATGGACTTTATTGTTTTGAATGTTTTCTTATCAGGGAACATTTAATTTTGTGCTTGGAATCACTGATTGGTTCCACATGGAGACACCAGCTCTACACATTCGTATTTTCTAGGGAGAAAGCTAGAGGAACTGTGGCAAACAAACATGATATTTATGTTTGTATCGAAGACATTGTATGAACTTGCCTAACGAAAAGACTTTGCTGTTCTCCAAAACCATTTTTACTGTTATTTTCTCAGTCCATTGCATACGAATTCCACACCAGTTTGTCCGGATATGACTGGATGAAACCAGAAATATCCGGTTTTGTTTTGGTTAACTGAATCCCAGATATTGCTACAGCCTCTGTGTTTGTGTTTTCTGGATATTATCAACGGACTTTTTTGTTTTGAATGTTTTTTATCAGGGAACATTTTATTTTCAGCCTGGATAGAGTAATTGGTTCCACATGGAGAAACCAGCTCTACACATTCGTATTTTCTAGGTAGAAAGCAAGAGGAACTGCGACAAACAAACATTATATTTCTGTTTGTATCGATGATATTTTATGCACTTGCCTAACGAGAAGACTTTGCTTTTCTCCAAAACCATTTTTAATGTGATTTTCTCGGTTCCTTGCATACGAATTCCAAACCAGTTTCTTCGGATATGACTGGATGAAAACCGAAATATCTAGTTGTGTTTTGGCTAACTTTATCCGAAATATTGTGAAATCCTCTGTGTTTGTGTTTTCTGGATATTATCGATGGACTTTATTGTTTTGAATTTTTTTTATCAGGGAACATTTAATTTTGTGCTTGGAATCACTGATTGGTTCCACATGGAGACTCCAGCTCTACGCATTCGTATTTTCTAGGGAGAAAGCTAGAGGAACTGTGGCAAACAAACATGATATTTCTGTTTGTATAGATGACATTTTATGCACTTGCCTAACGAAAAGACTGCTTTTCTCCAAAACCATTTTTACTGTGATTTTCTCGGTCCATTGCATACGAATTCCACACCACTTTGTCCGAATATGACTGGATGAAACAACAAATATCTGGTTGTGTTTTGGCTAACTCAATCCCAGATATTGCTACAGCCTCTGTGTTTGTGTTTTCTGGATATTATCGATGGACTTTATTGTTTGAATGCTTTTATCAGGGAACATTTAATTTTGTTCTTGGAAACACTAATTTGTTCCAGATGGAGACACCAACTCTACACATTCTTATATTCTAGGGACAATTTTAGAGGAACTGTGGCAATCAAACATGATATTTCTGTTTGTATAGATGACATTTTATGCACTTGCCTAACCAAAAGACTTTGCTTTTCTCCAATACCCTTTCTCCTGTGATTTCTTGGTCCATTGCATACGAATTCCACAACACTCTGTCCAGATATGACTGGAAGAAACCAGATATATCCGGTTGTGTTTTGTCTAACTCAATCTGAAAGATTGTGAAAGCCCCTGTCTTTGTGTTTTCTGGATATTATGGATGGACTTTATTGTTTTGAATATTTTTATCAGGGAAGATTTAATTTTGTACCGCTGAAACACTATTTGGTTCATCATGGGGACTCCAGCTCTACATATTCGTATTTTCTAGGGAGAATACTATACGAACTGCGGCAAACAAACATGATATTTCTGTTTGTATAGATGACATTTTATGCACTTGCCTAACGAATAGACTGCTTTTATCCAAAACCATTTTTGCTGTGACTTTCTCGGTCCATTGCATATGCATTGGAGAGCAGTTTGTCCGGATATGACTGGATGAATCAGCAAATATCTGGTTGTGTTTTTGCTAACTCAATCCGAAATTTGGTGAAAGCCTCTGTGTTTGTGTTTTCTGGATATTATGGATGGACTTTATTGCTGTGAATATTTTTATTAGGGAACATTTAATTTTGTACCGTTGAAACACTAATTGGTTCATCAAGGGGACTCCAGCTCTACACATTCGTATTTTCTAGGGGGAATTCTATACGAACTCCGTCGAACAAACATGATATTTCTGTTTGTATAGATGACATTTTATGCACTTGCCTAAGGATCAGACTTTGCTTTTCTCCAAAACCATTTTCCTGTGATTCTCTCAGTCCATTGCATACGAATTCCATACCACTTTGTGTGGATATGACTGGATGAAACCGGAAATATCCGGTTTTCTTGTGCTTAACTCAATCCGAAATATTGCTACAGCCTCTGTGTTTGTGTTTTCTGGATATTATCGATGGACTTTATTGTTTTGAATGTTTTTATCAGGGAACATTTAATTTTGTACCGTTGAAACACTTATTGTTTCATCATCGGAACACCAGCTTTACACATTGTATTTTCTAGGTAGAAAGCTAGAGGAACTGCGACAAACAAAATGATATTTCTGTTTGTATAGATGACATATTATGCACTTGCCTCACGAAAAGACTTTGCTTTTCTCCAAAACCATTATCACTGTGATTTTCTCTGTCCGTTGCCTACGAATTCCACACCAGTTTATCCGGATATGACTGGATGAAACCAGAAATATCCGTTTTTTTTTTGGCTAACTTAATCCCAGATATTCCTACAGCCTCTGTCTTTGTGTATTCCTGGTATTATCCAGACACTTTATGATTTTGAATGTGTTTTTATCAGGGAACATTTAATTTTGTGCTTCTAATCATTAATTGGTTCGACATGGAGACACCAGCTCTACACATTCGTATTATCTAGGGAAAAGCTATAGTAACTGCAGAAAACAAACATGATATTTCTATTTGTATCGATGACATTTTATGCACTTGCCTAATGGAAATACTTTGCTTTTCTGCAAAACCATTTTTACCCTGGATGAAACTAGAAATATCCGGTTTTGTTTTGGCTATCTCAATCCCAGATATTCCTACAGCCTCTGTGTTTGTGTTTTCTGGATATTATCAACGGACTTTATTGTTTTGGATGTTTTTCATCAGGGAACATTTATTTTTGTGTTTTTAAACACTATTTTGTTCCTCATGGAGACACCCGCTCTACACATTTTGTGCTTGGAAACACTAATTGGTTCTACATGTAGACACCAGCTCTACACTTTCGTATTTTCTAGGTAGAAAGCTAGAGGAACTGCGGCAAAGAAACAAGGTATTTATGTTTGTATAGAGGAACTACGACAAACAAACATGATATTTCTGTTTGTATAGATGACATTTCATACACTTGCCTAACGAAAAGACTTTGCTTTTCTCCAATACATTTCTTATAGTGATTTTCTCGGTCCATTGCATACGAATTCCACACCAGTTTTACAGGATATGACTGGATGAAACCATAAATATCCGGTTGTGTTTTGGCTAACGCAATCTCAAATATTGTGAAAGCCTCTGTGTTAGTGTTTTCTGGATATTATCCACGGAATTTATTGTTTTGAATGTTTTTATCAGGGAACATTTATTTTTGTACGCTAAAAACACTAATTGATTCATCATGGGGACACCAGCTCTACACATTTGTATTTTCCAGGAAGAAAGCTAGAGGAGCTGCGACAAACAAACATGATATTTCTATTTGTATAGGCGACATTTTATGCAATTGCTTAACGAAAAGACTTTGCTTTTCTCCAAAACCATTTGTACTGTGATTTTCTTGGTCCATTGCATACGAATTCCACAGTAGTTTGTCCGGATATGACTGGATGTAACCGGAAATATCCGGTTTTATTTTGGCTAACTCAATCCCAGATATTGCTACAGCCTCTGTGTTTGTGTATTCCTGATATTATCCACGGACTTTATTGTTTTGAATGTTTTTTAACAGGGAACATTTTATTTTGAGCTTGGATACAGTAATTGGTTCCACATGAATACACGAGGTCTACATATTCGTATTTACTAGGGATAAAGCTAGAGGATCTGAGGCAAACAAACATAATATTTCTGTTTGTATAGATGACATTTTATGCACTTGCCTAACGAAAAGACTTTGCTTTTCTCCAAAACCATTTTTACTGTGATTTTCTCGGTCCATTGCATGCGAATTCCACACCACTTTCTCCAGATATGAGTAGATGAAACCAGAAATATCCGCTTGTGTTTTGGCTAACTCAATCCGAAATATTGTGAAAGCCTCTGTGTTTGTGTTTTCTGGATATGATCCATGGACTTTATTGTTTTGAATGTTTTTATCAGGGAACATTTCATTTTGTACCGTTGAAACACTAATTGGTTCATCATGGGTACACCAGCTCCACACATTCGTATTTTCTAGGGAGAAAGCTATAGGAACTGCGGCAAACAAACATGATATTTCTGTTTGTATAGATGACATTTTATTCACTTGCCTAATGAAAAGACTTTGCATTTCTTCAAAACCTTTTGTACTGTGATTTTGTCGTTCCATTGCATACAAATTCCACACCACTTTGTCCGGATATTACTGCATGAATCCAGAAATAACTTGTTGAGTTTTGGCTAACTCAATCCGAAATATTGCGAAAACCTCTGTGTTTGTGTTTTCTGGATATTATCAATAGACGTTATTGTTTTGAATATTTTTATCACGGATCATTTAATTTTGTACCATTGAAACACTAATTTGTTCATCATGGGAACACCAGCTCTACACATTCTTATTTTCTAGGGAGAATGCTAGAGGAACTGTGGCAAACAAACATGATATTTCTTTTTGTATAGATGATATTTTATGCACTTGTCTAACAAAAAGACTTTGCTTTTCTCGAAAACAATTTTTACTGTGATTTTCTCGGTTCATTGCATACGAGTTCCACAACAGTTTATCCAGGTAAGTCTGGATGAAACCAGAAATATCTGGTTTTGTTTTGGCTAACTCAATCCCAGATTTTGCTACAGACTCTGTGTTTGTGTATTCCTGATATTATCCACAGACTTTATTGTTTTGAATGTTTTTTATTGCGGAATATTTTATTTTGTGCTTGGAACCTCTAATTGGTTCCACATGGAGACACCAGCTCTACACATTAATATTTTCTAGGGAGAAAGCTAGAGGAACTGTGGCAAACAATCATGATATTTGTGTTTGTGTCGATGACATTTTATGCACTTGCCTAACGAAAAGACTTTGCTTTTCTCCAAAACCATTTTTACTGTGATTTTCTCAGTCAATTGCATACGAATTCCTCACCAGTTTGTCCGGATATGACTGGATGGAAACAGAAATATCCGGTTTTGTTTTGGCTAACTCAATCCCAGATATTACTACAGACTCTGGGTTTGTTTTCTCTGGATATTATCAATGGACTTTATTGTTTTGAATGTTTTTTATCGCGAACATTTTATTTTGAGCTTGGATACAGAAATAGGTTCCACATGGAGACACCAGCTCTACATATTTCTAATTTCTAGAGAGCCAGCTAGAGGTACTGAAGCAAACAAACATGATATTTCTGTTTGTATAGATGACATTTTATGCACTTGCCTGACGAAAATATATTGCTTTTCTCCAAAACCATTTTTACTTTGATTATCGATCCATTGCATACGAATTCCACAACAGTTTTTCAGGATTTGACTGGATGAAACCAGAAATATCCGGTTGTGTTTTGGCTAACTCAATCCGAAATATTGGGAAAGCCGCTGTGTTTGTTTTTTCTGGATATTATCCATGGACAGTATTTTTTTGAATGTTTTTATCAGGGAACATTTAATTTTGAACCATTGAAACAATGATTGGTTCATCATGGGTACACCAGCTCTACACATTCATATTTTCTAGGGAGAAAGCTAGAGGAACTGCGACAAACAAACATGATATTTCTGTTTGTATAGATGACATTTTATGCACTTGCCTAACGAAAAGACTTTGCTTTTCTACAAAACCATTTTTACTGTGATTTTCTTGGTCCATTGCATATGAATTCCACACCAGTTTGTCCAGATATGACTGGATGAAACCGGAAATATCCGGTTTTGTTTTGGCTAACCAAATCCGAGATACTGCTACAGCCTCTGTGTTTGTGTATTCCTCATATTATCCACAGACTTTATTTTTTTGAAATTTGTTATTGCGGAACATTTTATTTTGAGCTTGGATACAGTAATTGGTTCCACATAAAGAAAGCAGCTCTACACATTTGTATTTTCAAGGGAGAAAGCTAGAGGAACTTCGGCAAACAAACATGATATTTCTGTTTTTATAAAGGAAATTTTATGCACTTGCCTGACGAAAAGACTTTGCTTTTCTCCAAAACCATTTGTACTGTGATTTTCTCCATCCATTGCATACGAATTCCAAAATACTTTGTGCAGATATGACTGGAAGAAACCGGAAATATCCGGTTGTGTTTTTGCTAACTCTATCCAAAATATTGCTACAGCCTCTGGGTTTATATTTCTGGATATTATCCATAGACTTTATTGTTTTGAATGTTTTTATTAGGGAACATTTTGTTTTGTACCATTGAAACTCTAACTGGTTCATCATGGAGACACCAGCTCTACATATTCGTATTTTCTAGGGAGATAGCTAGAAGAACTGCAGCAAACAAACATGATATTTCTGTTTGTATCGATGATATTTTATGCACTTGCCTAACGAAAAGACTTTGCTTTTCTCCAAAACCATTTTTACTCTGATTTTCTAGGTCCATTGCATACACATTCCAAACCAGTTTGACAGGATATGACTGGATGAAACTAGAAATATCCGTTTGTGTTTTGGCTAACTCATTCTGAGTTATTGCTACAGCCTCTGGGTTTATATTTCTGGATATTATCCATGGACTTTATTGTTTTGAAAGTTTTTTATCGGGGAATATTTAATTTTGAGCTTGGAAACACTAATTGGTTCCACATGGAGACACCAGCTCTACACTTTCATATTTTCTAGGAAGAAAGCTAGAGGAACTGCGGCAAACAAACATGCTATTTCTGTTTGTATAGATGACATTTTATGCACTTGCCTAACGAAAAGACTTTGCTTTTCTCCAAAACCAATTGTACTGTGATTTTCTCGGTCCATTGCATACGAATTCCACACCACTTTGTCCGGATATGACTGGATGAAACCGGAAATATCCGGTTTTGTATTGGCTAACTCAATCCCAGATACTGTTGTAGCCTCTGTGTTTGTGTATACCTGATATTATGCAAGGATTTTATTGTTTTGGATGTTTTTTCTCAGGGAATATTTAATTTTGTGCTTGGAAACACTAATTGGTTCATCATGGGTACACAAGCTCTACATGTTCGTATTTTCTAGGGAGAAAGCTAGAGTAACTGTGGCAAACAAACATGATATTTGTGTTTGTGTCGATGACATTTTATGCATTTTCCTAACGAAAAGACTTTGCTTTTCTCCAAAACCATTTGTACTGTGATTTTCTTGGTCCATTGCATACGAATTCCACACCAGTTTGTCCGGATATGACTGGATGCAACCGGAAATATCCGTTTTTTTTTTTTTTTGGCTAACTCAATCCCAGATATTGCTACAGCCTCTGTGTTTGTGTTTCTGGATATTATCAATGGACTTTATTGTTTTGGATGCTTTTTATCAGACAATATTTAATTTTGTGCTTGGAAACACTAACTGGTTAATCATGGGGACACAGGCTCTACATATTCGTATTTTCTAGGGAGAAAGCTAGAGGAACTGCGGCAAACAAACATGATATTTCTGTTTGTATAGATGACATTTTATGCACTTGCCTAACGAAAAGACTTTGCTTTTCTCCAAAACCAATTGTACTGTGATTTTCTCGGTCCATTGCATACGAATTCCACACCAGTTTGTCCGGATATGTCTGGATGAAACCAGACATATCCGGTTGTGTTTTGGCTAACTCAATCCGAAATATTGTGAAAGCCACTGTGTTTTTGTGTTTTCTGGATATTATCAACAGACTTTATCGTTTTGAATGTTTTTTATCAGGGAACATTTAATTTAGTCTTGGAAACACTAATTGGTTCCACATGGAGACACCAGCTCTACACATTCATATTTTCTAGGGAGAAAGCTTGAGGAACTGCGGCAAACCAACATGATATTTCTATTTGTACTAAGACATTTTATGCACTTGCCTAACGAAAAGAGTTTCCTTTTCCTCAAAACCATTTTTACTGTGATTTTCTCGGTCCATTGCATATGAATTCCCCCCCACTTTGTCTGGATATGCCTGGATGAAACCAGAAATATCCGCTTGTGTTTTGGCTAACGAATCCAGATATTGCTAGAACCTCTGTGTTTCTGTTTTCTTGATATTATCGATGGACTATATTGTCTTGAATTTTTTTTAACAGGGAACATTTAATTTTGTACCATAGAAACACTAATTGGTTCGACAAGGAGACGCCAGCTATACATATTCATATATTCTAGGGAGAAACCCAGAGGCACTGTGGCAAACAAACATGATATTTCATTTGTATAGATGATACTTTATTCATTTGCCTAAGAGAAATACTTGCTTTCTTCCAAAACCATTTTTACTGTGATTTTCTCGGTCCATTGCATACGAAGTCCACAGCAGTTTGAAACCAGAAATATCCGGTTGTGTTTTGGATAAATCAATTGAAATATTGTGAAAGCCTTTGTGTTTGTGTTTTCAGGATATTATCAATGGACTTTATTGTTTTGAATGTTTTTTATCAGGGAACATTTAATTTTGTACTGTAGGAACACTAATTAGTTCCACATGGAGACACAATCTCTACACATTCGTATTTTCTAGGGAGAAAGCTAGAGGAACTGCGGCAAAAAACATGATATTTTTGTTTGTATAGTTGATATTTAATGCAATTTCCAAATGAAAAGACTTTGCTTTTCTCCAAAACCATTTTTACTCTTATGTTCTCAGACTATTGCATATGAATTCCACACCAATTCGTCTGGATATGACTGGATGAAACCAGAAATATCCGGTTTTGTTTTGGCTCTCTCCATCCCAGATATTGCTACAGACTCTGTGTTTGTGTTTTCTGGATATTATCAATGGACTTTATGGTTTTGAATGTTTTTTATCAGGGAACATTTAATTTTGTGCTGCAAACACTAGTTGACTCCACATGGAGAAACAAGCTCTACACATTCGTATTTTCTAGGCAGAACGCTAGAGGAACTGCTGCAAACAAATATGATATACCTGTTTGTATAGATGACATTTTATGCACTTGCCTAATGAAAAGACTTTGCTTTTCTCCAAAACCATTTTGACTGGGATTTTCTCGGTCCATTGCATATGAATTCCACCAAACTTTGTCCAGATATGACTGGATGAAATTAGAAATATCCGGTTGTGTTTTGGCTAACTCAATCCCAGATATTGCTACAGCCTCTGTGTTTCCGTTTACCGGATATTATCGATGAATTTTACTGTTTTGAATGTTTTTATCAGGGAATATTTAATTTTGTGCTGGGAAACACTAATTGGTTCCACATGGAGACACCAGCTCTACACATTCATATTTTCTAGGGAGAAAGCGAGAGGAACTACGGCAAAAAAACATGATATTTCTGTTTGTATAGATGACATTTTATGCACTTGCCTAACGAAAAGACTTTGCTTTTGTCCAAAACCGTATTTACTGTGATTTTCTCGGTCCATTGCATACGAATTCCACCCTACTTTGTTCAGATATGACTGGATGAAACCAGAAATATCCGGTTGTGTTTTGGCTAACTCAATCCCAGATATTGCTACAGCCTCTGAGTTTGTGTTTTCTAAATATTATCGACGGACTTTATTGTTTGGAATGTTTTTATCAGGGAACATTTAAGTTTGTACTGTAGGAATACTAATTGGTTCCACAGGGAGACACCAGCTCTACACATTCGTATTTTCTAGGCAGAAAGCTTGAGGAACTGCGGCAAACAAACATGATATTTCTGTTTGCATAGATGACATTTTATCCACTTGCCTAATGAAAAGACGTTGCTTTTCTCCAAAACCATTTGTACTGTGAATTTCTCTTTCCAATACATATGAATTCCACACCACTTTGACTTGGTACGCTTGGACGAAACCAGAAGTATCCGGTTGCTTTTTTGCTAATTCAGTCCCAGATATTGCTAGAGCCTCTGTGTTTGTGTTTTTCGGATATTATCAACGGACCTTATTGTTTTCAATTTTTTTAAGAGTGAACATTTAATTTTGTGCTGGGAAACACTAATGGGTTCCACATGGAGACACCAGCTCTACACATTTTTATTTTCTAGGGAGAAAGCTAGAGGAACTGCAGCAAAGAAACCTGATATTTTTCTTTCTATAGATGACATTTTATGCACCTGCCTAAAGAAAAGACTTTGCTTTTTCCAAAACCATTCTTACTGTGATTTTCTCGGTCCATTGCATATGAATTCCACACCAATTTTAGGGATATGACTGTATGAAACCAAAAATATCCAGTTGTGTTTTGGCTAACTCAATCCCAGATATTGCTAGAGCCTCTGTGTTTGTGTTTTCTGGATATTATCAATGGACTTTATTATGTTGAATGTTTTTTATCAGGGAACATTTAATTTTGTGCTGGGAAACAATAGTTGGTTCCACTTGGAGAAATCAGCTTACACATTCTTATATTCTAG
This sequence comes from Lepus oiostolus, assembly GCA_036325905.1. Taxonomy (NCBI): domain Eukaryota; kingdom Metazoa; phylum Chordata; class Mammalia; order Lagomorpha; family Leporidae; genus Lepus; species Lepus oiostolus. Next base: position 2,001,028 of record CM070804.1, read on the forward strand.
CGAGAAAGCTAGAGGAACTGGGGCAAACAAACATGATATTTCTGTTTGTATAGATGACCTTTTTAGCATTTGCCTAAGAGAAAAACTTGCTTTACAGCAAAACCATTTTTACTGTGATTTTCTCGGTCCATTGCATGCGAATTCCACACCACTTTGTCCGAATATGACTGGATGAAACCAGGAATATCTACTTGTGTTTTGGCTCATTCAATCCCAGATATTGCTACCGCCTCTGTGTTTGTTTTTTCTAGATATTATAAACGGGCTTTATTGTTTTGAATTTTTTATCAGGGAACATTTAATTTTGTACCATAGAAACACTAATTGGTTCCACAAGGAGACAGCAGCTATACATATTCATATTTTCTAGGGAGAAACCTAGAATCACTGCGGCAAACAAACATGATATTTCTGTTTGTATAGATGTCATTTTATGCACTTGCCTAAGAGAAATACTTGCTTTCCTCCAAAACCATTTGTACTGTGATTTTCTCAGTCCATTGCATACGAATTCCACACCAGTTTGTCCGGATATCACTGGATGAAACCAGAAATATCCGGTTGTGTTTTGGCTAACTCAATTCTAAATATTGTGAAAGCCTCTGTATTTGTGTTTTCTGGATATTATCAATGGGCTTTATTGTTTTGAATGTTTTTATCAGGGAACATTTAATTTTGTGCTGGGAAACACTAATTAGTTCCACAGGGAGACACCAGCTCTACACATTCGTATTTTCTAGGGAGAAAGCTAGAGGAACTGCGGCAAACAAACATGATATTTCTGTTTGTATCGATGATATTTTATGCACTTGCCTAACGAAAAGACTTTGCTTTTCTCCAAAACCATTTTTACTCTGATTTTCTAGGTCCACTGCATACACATTCCAAACCAGTTTGACAGGATATGACTGGATGAAACTAGAAATATCCGTTTGTGTTTTGGCTAACTCATTCTGAGTTATTGCTACAGCCTCTGGGTTTATGTTTCTGGATATTATCCATGGACTTTATTGTTTTGAAAGTTTTTTATCGGGGAATATTTAATTTTGAGCTTGGAAACACTAATTGGTTCCACATGGAGACACCAGCTCTACACTTTCATATTTTCTAGGAAGAAAGCTAGAGGAACTGCGGCAAACAAACATGCTATTTCTGTTTGTATAGATGACATTTTATGCACTTGCCTAACGAAAAGAGTTTGCTTTTCTCCAAAACCAATTGTACTGTGATTTTCTCGGTCCATTGCATACGAATTCCACACCACTTTGTCAGGATATGACTGGATGAAACCGGAAATATCCGGTTTTGTTTTGGCTAACTCAATCCCAGATATTACTACAGCCTCTGTGTTTGTGTTTTCTGGATATTATCAACGGACTTTATTGTTTTGGATGTTTTTTCTCAGGGAATATTTAATTTTGTGCTTGGAAACACTAATTGGTTCATCATGGGTACACAAGCTCTACATATTTGTATTTTCTAGGGAGAAAACTAGAGTAACTGTGGCAAACAAACATGATATTTGTGTTTGTGTCGATGACATTTTATGCACTTGCCTAACGAAAAGACGTTGCTCTTCTCCAAAACCCTTTTTACTGTGATTATCTCGGTCCATTGCATACGAATTCCACAACACTTTGTCCAGATATGACTGGATGAAACAGAAATATCGGATTGTGTTATGCCTAACTCAATGCCAAATATTGTGAAAGCCTCTGTGTTTGTGTATTCCTGATATTATCAACGGTCTTTTTTGTTTTGGATGTTTTTTATCGGGGAATATTTAATTTTGTACCATTGAAACACTAATTGGTTCATCATGGAGACACCAGCTCTAGACATTCGTATCTCTAGGGAGAAAGTTAGAGGAACTGCGACAAACAAACATGATGTTTCTGTTTGTATAGATGACATTTTATGCACATGCCTAACAAAAAGATTTTGCTTTTCTCCAAAACAATTTTTACTGTGATTTTCTCGGTCCATTGCATATGAATTTCACACCAGGTTATCCGGATATGACTTGATGAAAACAGAGATATCCGGTTGTGTTTTGGCTAACTCAATCTGAAATATTGTGAAAGCCTCTGTGTTTGTGTTTTCTGGATATTATTGATGGACTGTATTGTTTTGAATGTTTTTATCAGGGAACATTTAATTTGTACCGTTGAAACAGTAATTGGTTTATCATGTGGACACCAGCTCTACTTATTCGTATTTTCTAGGGAGAAAGCTAGAGAAACTGCGGCAAACAAACATGACATTTCTGTTTGTATAGATGACATTTTATGCACTTGCCTAACGAAAATACTTTGCTTTTTTCCAAAACCATTTGTACTGTGATTTTCTTGGTCCATTGCATACGAATTCCACACCAGTTTGTCCGGATATGACTGGATGCAACCGGAAATATCCGTTTTTTTTTTTTTTTGGCTAACTCAATCCCAGATATTGCTACAGCCTCTGTGTTTGTGTTTCTGGATATTATCAATGGACTTTATTGTTTTGGATGCTTTTTATCAGGCAATATTTAATTTTGTGCTTGGAAACACTAACTGGTTAATCATGGGGACACAGGCTCTACATATTCGTATTTTCTAGGGAGAAAGCTAGAGGAACTGCGGCAAACAAACATGATATTTCTGTTTGTATAGATGACATTTTATGCACTTGCCTAACGAAAAGACTCTGCTTTTCTCCAAAACCAATTGTACTGTGATTTTCTCGGTCCATTGCATACGAATTCCACACCAGTTTGTCCGGATATGTCTGGATGAAACCAGACATATCCGGTTGTGTTTTGGCTAACTCAATCCGAAATATTGTGAAAGCCACTGTGTTTTTGTGTTTTCTGGATATTATCAACAGACTTTATCGTTTTGAATGTTTTTTATCAGGGAACATTTAATTTAGTCTTGGAAACACTAATTGGTTCCACATGGAGACACCAGCTCTACACATTCATATTTTCTAGGGAGAAAGCTTGAGGAACTGCGGCAAACCAACATGATATTTCTATTTGTACTAAGACATTTTATGCACTTGCCTAACGAAAAGAGTTTCCTTTTCCTCAAAACCATTTTTACTGTGATTTTCTCGGTCCATTGCATATGAATTCCCCCCCACTTTGTCTGGATATGCCTGGATGAAACCAGAAATATCCGCTTGTGTTTTGGCTAACGAATCCAGATATTGCTAGAACCTCTGTGTTTCTGTTTTCTTGATATTATCGATGGACTATATTGTCTTGAATTTTTTTTATCAGGGAACATTTAATTTTGTACCATAGAAACACTAATTGGTTCGACAAGGAGACGCCAGCTATACATATTCATATATTCTAGGGAGAAACCCAGAGGCACTGTGGCAAACAAACATGATATTTCTGTTTGTATAGATGATACTTTATTCATTTGCCTAAGAGAAATACTTGCTTTCTTCCAAAACCATTTTTACTGTGATTTTCTCGGTCCATTGCATACGAAGTCCACAGCAGTTTGAAACCAGAAATATCCGGTTGTGTTTTGGATAAATCAATCGAAATATTGTGAAAGCCTTTGTGTTTATGTTTTCAGGATATTATCAACGGACTTTATTGTTTTGAATGTTTTTTATCAGGGAACATTTAATTTTGTACTGTAGGAACACTAATTAGTTCCACATGGAGACACAATCTCTACACATTCGTATTTTCTAGGGAGAAAGCTAGAGGAACTGCGGCAAAAAACATGATATTTTTGTTTGTATAGTTGATATTTAATGCAATTTCCAAATGAAAAGACTTTGCTTTTCTCCAAAACCATTTTTACTCTTATGTTCTCAGACTATTGCATATGAATTCCACACCAATTCGTCTGGATATGACTGGATGAAACCAGAAATATCCGGTTTTGTTTTGGCTCTCTCCATCCCAGATATTGCTACAGACTCTGTGTTTGTGTTTTCTGGATATTATCAATGGACTTTATGGTTTTGAATGTTTTTTATCAGGGAACATTTAATTTTGTGCTGCAAACACTAGTTGACTCCACATGGAGAAACAAGCTCTACACATTCGTATTTTCTATGGAGAACGCTAGAGGAACTGCTGCAAACAAATATGATATACCTGTTTGTATAGATGACATTTTATGCACTTGCCTAAGGAAAAGACTTTGCTTTTCTCCAAAACCATTTTGACTGGGATTTTCTCGGTCCATTGCATATGAATTCCACCAAACTTTGTCCAGATATGACTGGATGAAATTAGAAATATCCGGTTGTGTTTTGGCTAACTCAATCCCAGATATTGCTACAGCCTCTGTGTTTCCGTTTACCGGATATTATCGATGAATTTTACTGTTTTGAATGTTTTTATCAGGGAATATTTAATTTTGTGCTGGGAAACACTAATTGGTTCCACATGGAGACACCAGCTCTACACATTCATATTTTCTAGGGAGAAAGCGAGAGGAACTACGGCAAAAAAACATGATATTTCTGTTTGTATAGATGACATTTTATGCACTTGCCTAACGAAAAGACTTTGCTTTTGTCCAAAACCGTATTTACTGTGATTTTCTCGGTCCATTGCATACGAATTCCACCCTACGTTGTTCAGATATGACTGGATGAAACCAGAAATATCCGGTTGTGTTTTGGCTAACTCAATCCCAGATATTGCTACAGCCTCTGAGTTTGTGTTTTCTAAATATTATCGACGGACTTTATTGTTTTGAATGTTTTTATCAGGGAACATTTAAGTTTGTACTGTAGGAATACTAATTGGTTCCACAGGGAGACACCAGCTCTACACATTCGTATTTTCTAGGCAGAAAGCTTGAGGAACTGCGGCAAACAAACATGATATTTCTGTTTGCATAGATGACATTTTATCCACTTGCCTAATGAAAAGACGTTGCTTTTCTCCAAAACCATTTGTACTGTGAATTTCTCTTTCCAATACATATGAATTCCACACCACTTTGACTTGGTACGCTTGGACGAAACCAGAAGTATCCGGTTGCTTTTTTGCTAATTCAGTCCCAGATATTGCTAGAGCCTCTGTGTTTGTGTTTTTCGGATATTATCAACGGACCTTATTGTTTTCAATTTTTTTAAGAGTGAACATTTAATTTTGTGCTGGGAAACACTAATGGGTTCCACATGGAGACACCAGCTCTACACATTTTTATTTTCTAGGGAGAAAGCTAGAGGAACTGCAGCAAAGAAACCTGATATTTTTCTTTCTATAGATGACATTTTATGCACCTGCCTAAAGAAAAGACTTTGTTTTTCCAAAACCATTCTTACTGTGATTTTCTCGGTCCATTGCATATGAATTCCACACCAATTTTAGGGATATGACTGTATGAAACCAAAAATATCCAGTTGTGTTTTGGCTAACTCAATCCCAGATATTGCTAGAGCCTCTGTGTTTGTGTTTTCTGGATATTATCAATGGACTTTATTATGTTGAATGTTTTTTATCAGGGAACATTTAATTTTGTGCTGGGAAACAATAGTTGGTTCCACTTGGAGAAATCAGCTTACACATTCTTATATTCTAGCGAGAAAGCTAGAGGAACTGGGGCAAACAAACATGATATTTCTGTTTGTATAGATGACCTTTTTAGCATTTGCCTAAGAGAAAAACTTGCTTTACAGCAAAACCATTTTTACTGTGATTTTCTCGGTCCATTGCATGCGAATTCCACACCACTTTGTCCGAATATGACTGGATGAAACCAGGAATATCTACTTGTGTTTTGGCTCATTCAATCCCAGATATTGCTACCGCCTCTGTGTTTGTTTTTTCTAGATATTATAAACGGGCTTTATTGTTTTGAATTTTTTATCAGGGAACATTTAATTTTGTACCATAGAAACACTAATTGGTTCCACAAGGAGACAGCAGCTATACATATTCATATTTTCTAGGGAGAAACCTAGAATCACTGCGGCAAACAAACATGATATTTCTGTTTGTATAGATGTCATTTTATGCACTTGCCTAAGAGAAATACTTGCTTTCCTCCAAAACCATTTGTACTGTGATTTTCTCAGTCCATTGCATACGAATTCCACACCAGTTTGTCCGGATATCACTGGATGAAACCAGAAATATCCGGTTGTGTTTTGGCTAACTCAATTCTAAATATTGTGAAAGCCTCTGTATTTGTGTTTTCTGGATATTATCAATGGGCTTTATTGTTTTGAATGTTTTTATCAGGGAACATTTAATTTTGTGCTGGGAAACACTAATTAGTTCCACAGGGAGACACCAGCTCTACACATTCGTATTTTCTAGGGAGAAAGCTAGAGGAACTGCGGCAAACAAACATGATATTTCTGTTTGTATCGATGATATTTTATGCACTTGCCTAACGAAAAGACTTTGCTTTTCTCCAAAACCATTTTTACTCTGATTTTCTAGGTCCACTGCATACACATTCCAAACCAGTTTGACAGGATATGACTGGATGAAACTAGAAATATCCGTTTGTGTTTTGGCTAACTCATTCTGAGTTATTGCTACAGCCTCTGGGTTTATGTTTCTGGATATTATCCATGGACTTTATTGTTTTGAAAGTTTTTTATCGGGGAATATTTAATTTTGAGCTTGGAAACACTAATTGGTTCCACATGGAGACACCAGCTCTACACTTTCATATTTTCTAGGAAGAAAGCTAGAGGAACTGCGGCAAACAAACATGCTATTTCTGTTTGTATAGATGACATTTTATGCACTTGCCTAACGAAAAGACTTTGCTTTTCTCCAAAACCAATTGTACTGTGATTTTCTCGGTCCATTGCATACGAATTCCACACCACTTTGTCAGGATATGACTGGATGAAACCGGAAATATCCGGTTTTGTATTGGCTAACTCAATCCCAGATACTGTTGTAGCCTCTGTGTTTGTGTATACCTGATATTATGCAAGGATTTTATTGTTTTGGATGTTTTTTATCAGGGAATATTTAATTTTGTGCTTGGAAACACTAATTGGTTCATCATGGGTACACAAGCTCTACATATTTGTATTTTCTAGGGAGAAAACTAGAGTAACTGTGGAAAACAAACATGATATTTGTGTTTGTGTCGATGACATTTTATGCACTTGCCTAACGAAAAGACGTTGCTCTTCTCCAAAACCCTTTTTACTGTGATTATCTCGGTCCATTGCATACGAATTCCACAACACTTTGTCCAGATATGACTGGATGAAACAGAAATATCGGATTGTGTTATGCCTAACTCAATGCGAAATATTGTGAAAGCCTCTGTGTTTGTGTATTCCTGATATTATCAACGGTCTTTTTTGTTTTGGATGTTTTTTATCGGGGAATATTTAATTTTGTACCATTGAAACACTAATTGGTTCATCATGGAGACACCAGCTCTAGACATTCGTATCTCTAGGGAGAAAGTTAGAGGAACTGCGACAAACAAACATGATGTTTCTGTTTGTATAGATGACATTTTATGCACATGCCTAACAAAAAGATTTTGCTTTTCTCCAAAACAATTTTTACTGTGATTTTCTCGGTCCATTGCATATGAATTTCACACCAGGTTATCCGGATATGACTTGATGAAAACAGAGATATCCGGTTGTGTTTTGGCTAACTCAATCTGAAATATTGTGAAAGCCTCTGTGTTTGTGTTTTCTGGATATTATTGATGGACTGTATTGTTTTGAATGTTTTTATCAGGGAACATTTAATTTGTACCGTTGAAACAGTAATTGGTTTATCATGTGGACACCAGCTCTACTTATTCGTATTTTCTAGGGAGAAAGCTAGAGAAACTGCGGCAAACAAACATGACATTTCTGTTTGTATAGATGACATTTTATGCACTTGCCTAACGAAAATACTTTGCTTTTTTCCAAAACCATTTGTACTGTGATTTTCTTGGTCCATTGCATACGAATTCCACACCAGTTTGTCTGGATATGACTGGATGCAACCGGAAATATCCGTTTTTTTTTTTTTGGCTAACTCAATCCCAGATATTGCTACAGCCTCTGTGTTTGTGTTTCTGGATATTATCAATGGACTTTATTGTTTTGGATGCTTTTTATCAGGCAATATTTAATTTTGTGCTTGGAAACACTAACTGGTTAATCATGGGGACACAGGCTCTACATATTCGTATTTTCTAGGGAGAAAGCTAGAGGAACTGCGGCAAACAAACATGATATTTCTGTTTGTATAGATGACATTTTATGCACTTGCCTAACGAAAAGACTCTGCTTTTCTCCAAAACCAATTGTACTGTGATTTTCTCGGTCCATTGCATACGAATTCCACACCAGTTTGTCCGGATATGTCTGGATGAAACCAGACATATCCGGTTGTGTTTTGGCTAACTCAATCCGAAATATTGTGAAAGCCACTGTGTTTTTGTGTTTTCTGGATATTATCAACAGACTTTATCGTTTTGAATGTTTTTTATCAGGGAACATTTAATTTAGTCTTGGAAACACTAATTGGTTCCACATGGAGACACCAGCTCTACACATTCATATTTTCTAGGGAGAAAGCTTGAGGAACTGCGGCAAACCAACATGATATTTCTATTTGTACTAAGACATTTTATGCACTTGCCTAACGAAAAGAGTTTCCTTTTCCTCAAAACCATTTTTACTGTGATTTTCTCGGTCCATTGCATATGAATTCCCCCCCACTTTGTCTGGATATGCCTGGATGAAACCAGAAATATCCGCTTGTGTTTTGGCTAACGAATCCAGATATTGCTAGAACCTCTGTGTTTCTGTTTTCTTGATATTATCGATGGACTATATTGTCTTGAATTTTTTTTATCAGGGAACATTTAATTTTGTACCATAGAAACACTAATTGGTTCGACAAGGAGACGCCAGCTATACATATTCATATATTCTAGGGAGAAACCCAGAGGCACTGTGGCAAACAAACATGATATTTCTGTTTGTATAGATGATACTTTATTCATTTGCCTAAGAGAAATACTTGCTTTCTTCCAAAACCATTTTTACTGTGATTTTCTCGGTCCATTGCATACGAAGTCCACAGCAGTTTGAAACCAGAAATATCCGGTTGTGTTTTGGATAAATCAATCGAAATATTGTGAAAGCCTTTGTGTTTATGTTTTCAGGATATTATCAACGGACTTTATTGTTTTGAATGTTTTTTATCAGGGAACATTTAATTTTGTACTGTAGGAACACTAATTAGTTCCACATGGAGACACAATCTCTACACATTCGTATTTTCTAGGGAGAAAGCTAGAGGAACTGCGGCAAAAAACATGATATTTTTGTTTGTATAGTTGATATTTAATGCAATTTCCAAATGAAAAGACTTTGCTTTTCTCCAAAACCATTTTTACTCTTATGTTCTCAGACTATTGCATATGAATTCCACACCAATTCGTCTGGATATGACTGGATGAAACCAGAAATATCCGGTTTTGTTTTGGCTCTCTCCATCCCAGATATTGCTACAGACTCTGTGTTTGTGTTTTCTGGATATTATCAATGGACTTTATGGTTTTGAATGTTTTTTATCAGGGAACATTTAATTTTGTGCTGCAAACACTAGTTGACTCCACATGGAGAAACAAGCTCTACACATTCGTATTTTCTATGGAGAACGCTAGAGGAACTGCTGCAAACAAATATGATATACCTGTTTGTATAGATGACATTTTATGCACTTGCCTAAGGAAAAGACTTTGCTTTTCTCCAAAACCATTTTGACTGGGATTTTCTCGGTCCATTGCATATGAATTCCACCAAACTTTGTCCAGATATGACTGGATGAAATTAGAAATATCCGGTTGTGTTTTGGCTAACTCAATCCCAGATATTGCTACAGCCTCTGTGTTTCCGTTTACCGGATATTATCGATGAATTTTACTGTTTTGAATGTTTTTATCAGGGAATATTTAATTTTGTGCTGGGAAACACTAATTGGTTCCACATGGAGACACCAGCTCTACACATTCATATTTTCTAGGGAGAAAGCGAGAGGAACTACGGCAAAAAAACATGATATTTCTGTTTGTATAGATGACATTTTATGCACTTGCCTAACGAAAAGACTTTGCTTTTGTCCAAAACCGTATTTACTGTGATTTTCTCGGTCCATTGCATACGAATTCCACCCTACGTTGTTCAGATATGACTGGATGAAACCAGAAATATCCGGTTGTGTTTTGGCTAACTCAATCCCAGATATTGCTACAGCCTCTGAGTTTGTGTTTTCTAAATATTATCGACGGACTTTATTGTTTTGAATGTTTTTATCAGGGAACATTTAAGTTTGTACTGTAGGAATACTAATTGGTTCCACAGGGAGACACCAGCTCTACACATTCGTATTTTCTAGGCAGAAAGCTTGAGGAACTGCGGCAAACAAACATGATATTTCTGTTTGCATAGATGACATTTTATCCACTTGCCTAATGAAAAGACTTTGCTTTTCTCCAAAACCATTTGTACTGTGAATTTCTCTTTCCAATCATATGAATTCCACACCACTTTGACTTGGTACGCTTGGACGAAACCAGAAGTATCCGGTTGCTTTTTTGCTAATTCAGTCCCAGATATTGCTAGAGCCTCTGTGTTTGTGTTTTTCGGATATTATCAACGGACCTTATTGTTTTCAATTTTTTTAAGAGTGAACATTTAATTTTGTGCTGGGAAACACTAATGGGTTCCACATGGAGACACCAGCTCTACACATTTTTATTTTCTAGGGAGAAAGCTAGAGGAACTGCAGCAAAGAAACCTGATATTTTTCTTTCTATAGATGACATTTTATGCACCTGCCTAAAGAAAAGACTTTGCTTGTTCCAAAACCATTCTTACTGTGATTTTCTCGGTCCATTGCATATGAATTCCACACCAATTTTAGGGATATGACTGTATGAAACCAAAAATATCCAGTTGTGTTTTGGCTAACTCAATCCCAGATATTGCTAGAGCCTCTGTGTTTGTGTTTTCCGCATATTATCAATGGACTTTATTATGTTGAATGTTTTTTATCAGGAAACATTTAATTTTGTGCTGGGAAACAATAGTTGGTTCCACTTGGAGAAATCAGCTCTACACATTCTTATATTCTAGCGAGAAAGCTAGAGGAACTGGGGCAAACAAACATGATATATCTGTTTGTATAGATGAACTTTTTAGCATTTGCCTAAGAGAAAAACTTGCTTTACAGCAAAACCATTTTTACTGTGATTTTCTCGGTCCATTGCATGCGAATTCCACACCACTTTGTCCGAATATGACTGGATGAAACCAGGAATATCTACTTGTGTTTTGGCTCATTCAATCCCAGATATTGCTACCGCCTCTGTGTTTGTTTTTTCTAGATATTATAAATGGGCTTTATTGTTTTGAATTTTTCATCAGGGAACATTTAATTTTGTACCATAGAAACACTAATTGGTTCCACAAGGAGACAGCAGCTATACATATTCATATTTTCTAGGGAGAAACCTAGAATCACTGCGGCAAACAAACATGATATTTCTGTTTGTATAGATGTCATTTTATGCACTTGCCTAAGAGAAATACTTGCTTTCCTCCAAAACCATTTGTACTGTGATTTTCTCAGTCCATTGCATACGAATTCCACACCAGTTTGTCCGGATATCACTGGATGAAACCAGAAATATCTGGTTGTGTTTTGGCTAACTCAATTCTAAATATTGTGAAAGCCTCTGTATTTGTGTTTTCTGGATATTATCGATGGACTTTATTGTTTTGAATGTTTTTATCAGGGAACATTTAATTTTGTGCTGGGAAACACTAATTAGTTCCACAGGGAGACACCAGCTCTACACATTCGTATTTTCTAGGGAGAAAGCTAGAGGAACTGCGGCAAACAAACATGATATTTCTGTTTGCATAGATGACATTTTATGCACTTGCCTAACGAAAAGACTTTGCTTTTCTCCAAAACCGTATTTACTGTGATTTTCTCGGTCCATTGCATACGTATTCCAGAGCAGTTTGTCCGGATATGACTGGATGAAACCAGAAATATCCGGTTGTGTTTTGGCTAACTCAATCCGTTATATAGTGAAAGCCTTTGTGTTTGTGTTTTCAGGATATTATCAACGGACTTTATTGTTTTGAATGTTTTTTTCAGGGAACATTTAATTTTGTGCTGGGAAACACTAATTGGTTCCACAGGGAGACACCAGCTCTACACATTCATATTTTCTAGGGAGAAAGCTTGAGGAACTGTGGCAAAAAAACATGATATTTTTGTTTGTATAGCTGGTATTTAATGCACTTTCCTAATGAAAAGACTTTGCTTTTCTCCAAAACCATTTTTACTCTTATGTTCTCAGACTATTGCATATGAATTCCACACCAATTCGTCTGGATATGACTGGATGAAACCAGAAATATCCGGTTTTGTTTTGGCTAACTCCATCCCAGATATTGCTACAGCCTCTGTGTTTGTGATTTCTGGATATTATCAATGGACTTTATGGTTTTGAATGTTTTTTATCAGGGAACATTTAATTTTGTGCTGCAAACACTAGTTGACTCCACATGGAGAAACAAGCTCTACACATTCTTATCTCTAGGGAGAAAGCGAGAGGAACTGCTGCAAACAAATATGATATACTGTTTGTATAGATGACATTTTATGCACTTGCCCAACGAAAAGACTTTGCTTTTCTCCAAAACCATTTTGACTGGGATTTTCTCGGTCCATTGCATATGAATTCCACCAAACTTTGTCCAGATATGACTGGATGAAATTAGAAATATCCGGTTGTGTTTTGGCTAACTCAATCCCAGATATTGCTACAGCCTCTGTGTTTCCGTTTACCGGATATTATCGATGAATTTTACTGTTTTGAATGTTTTTATCAGGGAATATTTAATTTTGTGCTGGGAAACACTAATTGGTTCCACATGGAGAAACAAGCTCTACACATTCGTATTTTCTAGGGAGTAAGCGAGAGGAACTACCGCAAAAAAACATGATATTTCTGTTTGTATAGATGACATTTTATGCACTTACCTAACGAAAAGACTTTGCTTTTCTCCAAAACCATTTTGACTGGGATTTTCTCTGTCTATTGCACATTAATTCCACCCCACTTTGTTCGGATATGACTGGATGAAACCAGAAATATCCGGTTGTGTTTTGGCTAACTCAATCCCAGATATTGCTACAGCCTCTGTGGTTGTGCTTTCTAAATATTATCGACGGACTTTATTGTTTTGAATGTTTTTATCAGGGAACATTTAATTTTGGACTGTAGGAATACTAATTGGTTCCACAGGGAGACACCAGCTCTACACATTCGTATTTTCTAGGGAGAAAGCTAGAGGAACTGCGGCAAACAAACATGATATTTCTGTTTGCATAGATGACATTTTATGCACTTGCCTAACGAAAAGACTTTGCTTTTGTCCAAATCCGTATTTACTGTGATTTTCTCGGTCCATTGCTTATGCATTCCATATCAGTTTCTCCGGATATGACTGGATGAAACCAGAAATATCCGGTTGTGTTTTGGCTAACTCAATCCGTTATATAGTGAAAGCCTTTGTGTTTGTGTTTTCAGGATATTATCAATGGATTTTATTGATTTGAATGTTTTCGTCAGGGAACATTTAATTTTGTGCTGGGAAACACTAATTGGTTCCACAGGGAGACACCAGCTCTACACATTCTTATTTTCTAGGGAGAAAGCTTGAGGAACTGCGGCAAACAAACTTGATATTTTTTTTTGTATAGCTGATATTTAATACACTTTCCTAATGAAAAGACTTTGCTTTTCTCCAAAACCATTTTTACTGTGAATTTCTCTTTCCATTACATATGAATTCCACACCACTTTGACTTGGTACGCTTGGACGAAACCAGAAGTATCCGGTTGCTTTTTTGCTAATTCAATCCCAGATATTGCTAGAGCCTCTGTGTTTGTGTTTTTCGGATATTATCAACGGACCTTATTGTTTTCAATTTTTTTAAGAGTGAACATTTAATTTTGTGCTGGGAAACACTAATGGGTTCCACATGGAGACACCAGCTCTACACATTTTTATTTTCTAGGGAGAAAGCTAGAGGAACTGCAGCAAAGAAACCTGATATTTTTCTTTCTATAGATGACATTTTATGCACCTGCCTAAAGAAAAGACTTTGCTTGTTCCAAAACCATTCTTACTGTGATTTTCTCGGTCCATTGCATATGAATTCCACACCAATTTTAGGGATATGACTGTATGAAACCAAAAATATCCAGTTGTGTTTTGGCTAACTCAATCCTAGATATTGCTAAAGCCTCTGTGTTTGTGTTTTCCGGATATTATCGATGGACTTTATTATGTTGAACCAGAAGTATCGGTTGTGTTTTGGCTAATTCAATCTGAAATATTGTGAAAGCCTCTGCGTTTGTGTTTTATGGATACTATCGATGGACTTTATTGTTTGAAATTTTTTACCAGAGAACATTTAATTTTTACTGTAGAAACACTAATCAGTTCAACAGGGTGACACCAGCTTTACACATTCGTATTTTTTTTTTTTAGTTTTTCTTATTTTTTTAAACTTTTATTCAATGAATATAAATTTCCAGTGTACGGCTTATGGATTACAATGGCTTCCCCCTCCCATAACTTCCCTCCCACCCGCAACCCACCCCTCTCCCACTCCCTCTCCCCTTCCATTTGCATCAAGATTCATTTTCAATTCTCTTTATATACAGAAGATCAATTTAGTATAAAGATTTCAACAGTTTGCACCCACATAGAAACACAAAGTGAAACATACTGTTTGAGTACTAGTTATAGCATTAAATCAAAATGTACAGCACATTAAGGACAGAGATCCCACATGAGGAGCAAGTGCACAGTGGCTCCTGTTGTTGACCCAACAAATTGACACTCTAGTTTATGGCGCCATTAACCATCCTAGGCTGTCGTCATGAGTTGCCAAGGCTATGGAAGCCTTCCAAGTTTACTGACTCTGCTCATATTTAGACAAGGACATAAAAGACAGAGTGAGGATAGTAACCAATGATCCTAAGAGTGGCATTTACCAGGTTTGAACAATTATACAGCATTAAGTGGGGAAGAGGACCATCAGTACACACAGGTTGGGAGTAGAGCCATTGGTGGTAGAGTAGAGGTTATGATTACAAAGGAATGAGGCCCAAGTGCACTAGACAGGGTCTAGAACAAAGGACAGAGTCATTATTAGAGGAGCTAAGAAAGGTGCTGTCTAAGCTACAAGTAATTTTTCTGATTGAGAGGCAAATAGAACCTGATAGAAGGGGCTTGATAATAATCTGTTGGGCTTTAGGCCTTGTAAGTTAAGAGCCCCAGACCTATCTATCTCTTCACATGGGGTACATACTAAGGGAGGTGTGAACCTCCTTGGGGAAGGCACTCTGTTTACTTTTATTACTTGGCTGGCCTGGGAGGAGAGCTGGCCAGGTAAAGGCAGGGGGCATCTCTAACAAGAAATTTACAGTTCTGCCTGCAATGTTGCTGACCCTACTTGACCATCCCCTCAGCTGCAGTGGTCACTTTGGAAGTTGGGCTGAGTGAAGGGCTTTTCAGCTTAGAGCCAATAAGATCTGTGGCTCTGACCTGGGCATCCTTCGACTCCAGGGCAGGTCCATTTCCAGTGATCCAACTCTTGGCAGAGCTGCCAGGGCTCTTCACAAGCTGACTTCTGCTGAAGCCCATGCTTACCACATTGAAAGCCACTGCAGTGGACTGGCCTGTTGGGTCTCCTTGAGGGCAGATCACTGTACAGATCAGCCATTAATAGTCTTGCCACCCATTGCTTCTGATGCCGAGCTTTCTTTTCCTCCTGGTTTGTGTTAAAGCAGACCAGAGGATGCAAGTCAAGGGAGTGCCCGTGTCCCATCTCTAATCTTCGGTGGCCTGAACTACAAGTCTATAGTCACAGGCATGTTCTGTAGTAGTTTTTCTAAGGTAGACAATGCCCTTGAGGAAAATTATATTCTCACTTTAAAACTATCTTTCCCTTTGGTCTGAAAGGGAGGTTTTTTTCTACTTACTGTATACTTCGCTGATGGCGAAGTAAATCTAGCTATGAGATTATTATTTAAGTTCTTATTTTGGCTATGCTATTACAGAAAAATGTTAGCCATCTCTTTTATAAGGACTAAAGATTAAATTGTGTGTCCTACAGATTCCTTTATAATAGAATTAGTTTCCTACCTTGAAGAGAATAGAGAAATGAAAGAACAAGTTGGGCTTAGAATAGAGAAATGAGGGAGCAAGTCCTAGATCGCTTGCTGACAATAGCAATATTACATGAATACTTAGCAAACCGTTTCAACCATTAGATAACAACTTAAGAAAACATTTACCAGAAGGTCCAATGCCTTCTATAAATTTTAAGTATCATGTATTTGAAAACACCTCTTAAATGTCTAACATGGTGTGGTTTGTTTAGCCAGTAAACTTAAGCACAACCATCTAAAATGTTTTTAGTTTCTTTCTACCAACACGTTTAAAACATGATACACAGATTCAGGTCACACAAATTAAAATATATCTTTGATTGATTTTAGCAGCTGAAATTTATGGACAATCATATCTATAAGCCATTTAAAATAAAACTCTTAATAAAATTTCCCCATGTGGACATACAATATGTACACACATATAACATAGCATAATAGACCAATATAGCAATTTTAATAATAGCTTTTAAAATCTTTAACTCTTTTTGTAGATTGCCAATTGATTTGAATTGCTTTTTGTTTTTAGTAACCTCAGTTAACCATACTTTCTCTCAGTTGGTACTGTTAATACATTATTGGCTTCATCTGTTTACAGAGCCATCCCAAAGTACTGAATACAATAAAAGTGGCTGGAAAAAGTCCATAGGAACCTATAGGAGGACAGCTAAACACAGAACCAACAACACTTTAGTTTTATGAGCAGCACATCATATATAACTATGGATGACAAAAGACTTTAAGTCGCCAGGTTTAAAATTATAAACTCATCAACCAACAAGAGGCACTTGCTTACTTCACAGTATTTTTGAAAGCACCTGTAGGATTTTACAATTATTTAACCATTTAGGCCTCTGGGGCTTTCTCATTAAGATAACTATCATGTCTAGTAACACAAGATCATTAGACTTTTTAATTCTCAATCATTTGTATTAATAGCATTTTCCATTATAGAAACTTAAAGTCTGGTACCACATCACATCTTGACAGTCCTTCTAATATAATCCAAATAGACTGATTAGTTGGTGTCTCTATAAGATGAGAGACATAGGTCCTTCAATTTTTTCAGTTGGGCCCAAACTGGAAAAACCAAAGCCCAGGATTTACTGGAAATTTTGGAGACCAGATTGTTTGAAACTTTGATTTTTTGAATGCCTGTCAAGAATGCCAAGAAGGCTCAAAATCCAAAATATCTGGTTGAAATAAGATTCCTTAAAATCATGACATAACATAGAACAAATTTGATCATTGTTACAAGGTGATTATTCAAATCTTTGAAAATAAGCACATATTTAAATAACCCATAGCTCTTAATAAAAATTCAGCTGTTTTTGAACAATTAGAATTTAACGGACATCAAGAGAACATAATAGATTACTTTAACACATTGCTTTAACAGAGCATCAGAGTTTAATTCTATGTCAAAGAGAAATTGCTAGAGGAACTGCGGTAAAGAAACATGGCATTTCTGTTTGTATAGATGACACTTTATGCACTTGCCGAAGGAAAAGACTTTGCTTTTCTCCAAAACCATTTTTACTGTGATTTTCTCAGTCCATTGCATACGAATTCCACCCAACTTTGTCCGGATATCCCTGGATGAAACCAGAAATATTCGGTTGTGTTTGGCTAACTCAATCCGAAATATTGTGAAACCTCTGTGTTTGTGTATTCTGGATATTATCAATGGACTTTATTGTTTTGAATGTTTATTATCAGGGAACATTTAATTTTGTGCTGGGAAACAGTAATTGGTTCCACATGGAGACACCAGCTGTACATAAATTTATTTTCTAGGGAGCATGCTATAGGAACTTCGGCAGACAAACATGATATGTCTGTTTGCATAGAGGACATTTTATGCACTTGCCTAATGAAAAGATTTGCTTTCCTCCAATACCATTTTTACTGTGATTTTCTCTTTCCATTGCATATGAATTCCACACCACTTTGACCAGATACGCCTGGACGAAACCAGAAGTATCCAGTTGTGTTTTGGCTAATTTAATCCCAGATATTGCTACAGCCTCTGTGTTTGTGTTTTTCGAATATTATCAATGGACTTTATTGTGTTGAATGTTTTTTATCAGGGAACATTTAATTTTGTGCTGGGAAACAATAGTTGGTTCCACTTGGAGAAATCAGCTCTACACTTTCTTATATTCTAGCGAGAAAGCTAGAGGAACTGGGGCAAAAAAAGATGATATTTCTGTTTGTACAGATGACCTTTTAAGCATTTGCCTAAGAGAAAACTTGCTTTACAGCAAAACCATTTTTACTGTGATTTTCTCGGTCCATTGCATGCAAATTCCACACCACTTTGTCCGGATATGAATGGATGAAACCAGGAATATCCGGTTGTGTTTTCGCTAACTCAATCTGTTATATTGTGAAAGCCTTTGTGTTTGTGTTTTCAGGATATTATCAATGGACTTTATTGTTTTGAATATTTTTTATCAGGGAACATTTAATTTTGTGCTGGGAAACACTAGTTGGTTCCACATGGAGACACCAGCTCTACACATTCATATTTTCTAGGGAGAAAGCTAGAGGAACTGCGGGAAACAAACATGATATTTCTGTTTGCATAGATGACATTTTATGAGTTTGCCTAAGAGAAATACTTGCTTTAATCCAAAACAATTTTGACTGTGATTTTCTCGTTCCATTGCATACGAATTCCACACCAATTTGTCCGGATATGACTGGATGAAACCAGAAGTATACGGTTGTGTTTTGGATAACTCAATCACAGATATTGCGACAGACTCTGTGTTTGTGTTTTCCGGATATTATCAATGGACCTTATTGTTTTCAATTTTTTATCACTGAACATTAAATTTTGTGCTGGGAAACAAAAATTGGTTCAACATGGAGACACCAGCTCTACACATTCGTATTTTCTAGTGAGAAAGCTAGAGGAACTGCCGCAAACAAACAGGATATATCTGTTTTTGTAGATGTCATTTTATCCACTTTTCTAACGCAAAGACTTTGTTTTTCTCCAAAACCATTTTTACTGTGATTTTCTCGGCCCATTGCATATGAATTCCACACCACTTTGTCCAGATATGACTGGATGAAACCAGAAATATCTGGTTGTGTTTTGGCTAACTCAATCCCAGATATTGCTACAGTCTCTCTGTTTGTGTTTTCCGGATATTATCAATGGACTTTATTGTTTTGAATGTTGTTTATCAGGGAACATTTAATTTAGTGCTAGGAAACACTATTGAATCCACATGGAGACAACAGCTCTACACATACGTATTTTCTAGGGAGAAAGCTAGAGGAACTGCGGCGAAGAGACATGATATTTCTGTTTGTATGTATGGCATTTTATGCACTTGCCTAATGAAAAGCCTTTGCTTTTCTCCAAAACCAGTTCTACTGTGATTTTCTTGGTCCATTGAAAATGAATTCCACACAAGATTGTCCGGATATGACTGGATGAAACCAGAAATATCCAGTTGAGTTTTGGCTAAATGAATCCGAAATATTGTGAAAGCCTCTGTGTTTGTCTTTTCTGGATATTATAGATGGATTTTACTGTTTTGAATGTTTTTTCTCATGGAACATTTAATTTTGTACCATAGAAACACTAATTGGTTCCACATGGAGACACCAGCTCTACACATTCGTATTTTCTAGGGAGAAAGCTAGAGGAACTGTGGCAAACAAACGTGATATTTCTGTTTGTATAGTTGACATTTAATGCACTTGCCTAATGAAAAGACTTTGCTTTTCTCCAAAACCATTTTTACTGTGATTTTCTCAGTCCATTGCATACGAATTCCACACCACGTTGTCCGGATATGACTGGATGAAACCAGAATAATCCACTTGTGTTTTGGCTAACTCAATCCCAGATATTGCTGCAGCCTCTGTGTTTCTGTTTCCTGGATATTATCAACGGACTCTGTGGTTTTGAATGTTTTTATCAGGGAGCATTTAATTTTGTACCGTAGAAACACTAATTGGTTCCACATGGAGACATCAGCTCTACACATTTGTCTTTTCAAGGGAGAATGCTAGAAGAACTGCTGCAAACAAACATGATATTTATGTTTGTATAGATGACATTTTGTGCACTTGCCTAACGAAAAGACTTTCCTTTTCAACAAAACCATTTGTACTGTGATTTTCTCGGTGCATTGCATACGAATTCCACACCACTTTTTCTAGATAAGACTGGGTGAAACCAGAAATATCCACTTGTGTTTTGGGTCACTCAATCCCAGATATTGCGACAGCTTCTGTGTTTGTGTTTTCCGGACATTATCAATGGACTTTATTGTTTTGAATCTTTTTATCAGGGAACATTTAATTTTGTGCGTAGGAACACTAGTTGACTCCAGATTGAGACACCATCTCTACACATTCGTGTTTTCTAGCGAGAAAGCTAGAGGAACTGTGGCAAACAAACATGATATTTCTGTTTGTACAGATGACATTTTATGCACTTGCCTTATGAAAAGACTTTGCTTTTCTCCAAAACCATTTTTACTCTGATTTTCTCGGTCCATTGCATATGAATTCCACCCCACTTTGTCCGGATACGACTGGATGAAACCAGAAATATCCGCTTCTGTTTTGGCTAACTCAATCTCAGATATTGCTACAGCCTCAGTGTCTGTGTTTTCTGGATATTATCAATGGACTTCATTGTTTTGAATTTTTTTATCAGGGAACATTTAATTTTGTACCGTAGAAACACTAATTGGATCCATATGGAAACACCAGTCTACACATTCGTATGTTCTAGTGAGAAAGCTAGAGGAACTGCGGCAAACAAACATGATATTTCTGTTTGTATAGATGACATTTTATGCACTTGCCTAAAGAAAAGACTTTGCTTTTCTCCAAAACCATTTTTACTCTGATTTTCTCGGTCCATTGCATATGAATTCCACACCAGTTCACTGGATATGACTGTAGGAAACCGGAAATATCCGGTTTTGTTTTGGCTAACTCAGTCCCAGTTATTGCTACAGCCTCTGGGTTTGTGTTTTCAGGATATTATCGACGGACTTTATTGTTTTGAATGTTTTTATCAGGGAATATTTAATTTTATACCATAGAAACAGTAATTGGTTCCACATGGAGACACCAGCTCTACACATGGGTATATTAGAGGGAGAAATCTAGAGGAAGTGAGGCAAACAAACATGATATTTCTGTTTGAATAAATGACATTTTTGCACTTGAATAAAGAAAAGACTTTGCTTTTCTCCAAAACCATTTTTACTGTGATTTTCTCGGTCCAATGGATAGGAATTCCAACACATTTTGTGCGGATATGACTAGATGAAACCCGAAATATCCGATTGTGTTTGGCTAACTCAATCATAGATATTGCTGCAGCCTCTGTGTTTGTGTTTTCTGGATATTATCTATGGACTTTATTATTTTGAATGTTTTTATCACGGAACATTTAATTTTGTGCTGGAAAACACTAATTGGTTCCACATGGAGACACCAGCTCTACACATTTGTATTTTCTAGGGAGAAAGCTCGAGGAACTGCGGCAAACAAACGTGATATTTCTGTTTGTATAGATGACAGTTTATGCACTTGCATAAAGAAAAGACTTTGCTTTTCTACAAAACCATTTTTACTGTGATTTTCTCCGTCCATTGCATACGAATTCCACACCATTTTGTCCAGATATGACTGTATGAAACCAGAAATATCCGGTTGTGTTTTGGCTAACTCATCCCAGATATTGCAACAGCCTCTGTGTTTGTGTTTTCTGGATATTATCGACGTGCTTTATTGTTTTGAATATTTTTATCAGGGAACATTTAATTTTGTACCGTAGAAACACTAATTATTTCATCATGGGGACACCAGCTCTACACATTGTTATTTTCTAGGGAGAAAGCTAGAGGAACTGCGACAAACAAACATGATATTTCTGTTTATATAGATGACATTTTAGGCACTTTGCTAACGAAAAGACTTTTCTTTTCTCCAAATCCATTTTTTGTGTGATTTTCTCCGTCCATTGCATATGAATTCCACACCACTTTTTCCCGATATGACTGGATGAAACCAGAAATATCCAGTTGTGCTTCGGCTAACTCAATCTCAGATATTGCTACAGCCTCTGTGTTTGTGTTTTCTGGATATTATCGATGGACTTTATTGCTTTGAATGATTTTATCAGGGAACATTTAATTTTGTACCGTAGAAACACTAATTGGTTCCACATGGAGACACCAGCTCTACACATTCGTATTTTCTACGGAGAAATCTAGAGGAACTGAGGCAAACAAACATGATATTTCTGTTTGTATAGATGACATTTTTTGCACTTGCATAAAGAAAAGACTTTGCTTTTCTCCAAAACCATTTTTACTGTGATTTTCTCGGTCCAATGGATAGGAATTCCAACACATTTTGTGCAGATATGACTGGATGATACCAGAAATATCCGGTTGTGTTTTGGCTTCCTATATCCCAGATATTGCTACAGCCTCTGTGTTTGCTTTTTTTGGATATTATCGACGTGCTTTATTGTTTTGAATGTTTTTATCAGGGAATATTTAATTTTGTGCTGGGAAACACTAATTGGTTCCACATGGAGACACAATCTCTACACATTCGTATTTTCTAGGGAGAAAGCTAGAGGAACTGCGGCAAACAAACATGATATTTCTGTTTGTATAGATGACATTTTATGCACTTGCCTAACGAAAAGACTTTTCTTTTCTCCAAATCCATTTTAGTGTGATTTTCCCCGTCCATTGCATACGAATTCCACACCAGTTTTTCCCGATATGACTGGATGAAACCAGAAATATCCGGCTGTGTTTTGGCTAACTCAATCCGAAATATTGTGAAACCCTCTTTGTTTGTTTTTTCTGCATATTATGAATGGACTTTATTGTTTTGAGGGTTTTTATCAGGGAACATTTAATTTTGTACCATAGAAACACTAATTGGTTCCACATGGAGACACCAGCTCTACACATTCGTATTTTCTAGGGAGAAAGCTAGAGGAACTGCGGCAAACAAACATGATATTTCTGTTTGTATAGATGACATTTTAAGCACTTGGCTAACGAAAAGACTTTGCTTTTCTCCATATCCATTTTTAGTGTGATTTTCTCCGTCCATTGCATACGAATTCTACACCAGTTTCTCGGGATATGAATGGAAGAAACCGGAAATATCCGGTTTTGTTTTGGCTAACTCAATCCCAGACATTGCTACAGCCGCTATGTTTGTGTTTTCAGGATATTATCGATGGACTTTATTTTTTTGAACATTTTTTATCAGGGAACATTTAATTTTGTACCATAGAAACACTATTTGGTTCAACATGCAGACACCAGCTCTACACATTCCTATATTCTAGGGAGAAATCTAGAGGAACTGAGGCAAACAAACATGATATTTCTGTTTGTATAGATGACATTTTATGCACTTGCCTAAAGAAAAGACTTTGCTTTTCTCCATATCCATTTTTAGTGTGATTTTCTCCGTCCATTGCATACGAATTCCACACCAGTTTTTCCGGATATGACTGGATGAAACCAGAAATAAATGGTTGTGTTTTGGCTTACTATATCCCAGATATTGCTTCAGCCTCAGTGTCTGTGTTTTCTGGATATTATCAATGGATTTTATTGTTTTGAATGTTTTTATCATGAAACATTTAATTTTGCACCGTATAAACACTAATTGGATCCATATGGAAACCCCAGTCTACACATTCGTATGTTCTAGGGAGAAAGCTAGAGGAACTGCGGCAAACAAACATGATATTTCCGTTTGTATAGATGACATTTTATGCACTTGCCTAAAGAAAAGCCTTTGCTTTTCTCCAAAACCATTTTTACTGTTATTATCTTGGTCCATTACATACGAATTCCACACCACTTTGTCCGGTTATGACTGGATGAAACCAGAAATAAATGGTTGTGTTTTGGCTTACTATATCCGAGATATTGCTGCAGCCTCTGTATTTGTGTTTTCTGGATATTATCAACTGTCTTTATTGTTTTGAATGTTTTTTATCCGGGAACATGTTATTTTGAACTTGGATACAGTAATTGATTCCACATGGAGACACCAGCTCTACATATTCATATTTTCTAGGGAGAAACGACAGGAAATGCGGCAAACAAACATGATATTTCTGTTTGTATAGATGACATTTTATGCACTTGCCTCACGAAAAGATTTTGCTTTTCTCCAAAACCATTTTAACTGTGATTTTCTCGGTCCATTGCATACGAATTCCACACCACTTGGTCCGGATATGACTGGATGAAACCGGAAATATCCGGTTTTGTTTTGGCTAACTCAATCCCAGATATAGCTACAGCCTCTGTGTTTGTGTTTTCTGGATATTATCGATGGACTTTATTGTTTTGAATGTTTTTATCAAGGAACATTAATTTTGTACCGTTGAAAGACTAATTGGTTCATCATGGGGACAACAGTTCCACAACTTCGTATATTCTTCAGAGAAAGTTAGCGGAACTGCAGCAAACATACATGATATTTCTGTTTGTATCGATGACATTTTATGCACTTGCCTAACGAAAACAATTTGCTTTTATTCAAAACCTTTTGCACTATTATTTTCTCGGTCCATTGCATGCAAATTCCACACCAGTTTTTCCAGATATGACTGGATGAAAACAGATATATACGGTTGTGTTTTGGTTAACTCATTCCGAAATATTGTGAAAGCCTCTGTGTGTGTGTTTTCTTGATATTATGGATGGACTTTACTGTTTTGAATGCTTTTATCAGGGAGCATTTAATTTTTTGCTTGGAAACACTAATTGTTTCCACATGGAGACATCAGCTCTACACATTCGTATTTTCTAGGGAGAAAGCTAGAGGAACTGCGGCAAACAAACATGATATTTCTGTTTGCATAGATGACATTTTATGCACTTGCCTAACGAAAAGACTTTGCTTTTCTCCAAAACCATTTTTACTGTGATTTTCTTGGTCCATTGCATACGAATTCCACACCAGTTTGTCCGGATATGACGGGATGAAACCAGAAATATCCGGTTGTGTTTTGGCTATCAATCCGAAATATTGTGAAAGACTTTGTGTTTGTGTTTTCTGGATATTATCGATGGACTTTATTGTTTTGAATGTTTTTATCAGGGAACATTTAATTTTGTACCGTTGAAACACTAATTGGTACATCATGGGGACACCAGTCCACACTTTCGTATTTTCTAGGGAGAATACTAAACGAACTGCAGCAAACAAAATGATATTTCTGTTTGTATAGATGACATTTTATGCACTTGCCTAATGAAAAGACTTTGCTTTTCTCCAAAACCATTTGTACTGTGATTTTCTCGGTCCATTGCATATGAATGCCACACCAGTTTGTCCGGATATGACTGGATGAAACCGGAAATATCCGGTTGTGTTTTGGCTAACTCAATCCCAGATATTGCTACAGACTCTGTGTTTGTGTTTTCTGGATATTATCCACGGACTTTATTGTTTTGAATGTTTTTTTGTCAGGGAACATTTAATGTTGTGCTTGGAAACACTAATTGGTTCCACATGGAGACACCAGCTCTATACATTCGTATTTCCTAGGGAGAAAGCTAGAGGAACTGCGACAAACAAACATGATATTTCTGTTTGTATCAAGGACGTTTTATGCACTTGCCTAACGAAAAGACTGCTTTTCTCCAAAACCATTTTTACTCTTATTTTCTCTTCACATTGCATCGGAATTCCACACCACTTTGTCCGGATATGACTGGATGAACCACAAATATCCGGTTTTGTTTTGGTTAACTCAATCAGAAACATTGTGAAAGACTCTGTGTTTGTGTTTTCAGGATATTATCGATGGACTTTATTTTTTTGAATGTTTTTATATGGCAACATTTATTTTTTTACCGTTGAAACACTAATTGGTTCATCATGGGGACACCAGATCTACACATTCGTATATTCTAGGGAGAAAACTAGAGGAACTGCGGCAAACAAACATGATATTTCGGTTTGTATAGATGACATTTTATGCACATGCCTAACGAAAAGACTTTGCTTTTCCCCAAAAACAATTTTACTGTGATTTTCTCGATCCATTGCATACTAATTCCACACCAGTTTGTCCGGATATTACTGGATGAAACCAGAAATATCCGGTTGTGTTTTGGCTAACTCAATCCCAGATATTTCTACAGCCTCTGTGTTTGTGATTTCTGGATATTATCAATGGACTTGATGGTTTGAATGTTTTTTATCAGGGAACATTTAATTTTGTGCTGGGAAACACTAGTTGGTTACACATGGAGACACCAGCTCTACATATTCGTATTTACTAGGGAGAAAGCTAGAGGAACTGCGGCAAACAAACATGATATTTCTGGGTGTATAGATGACATTTTATGCACTGGCCAAAGGAAAAGTCTTTGCTTTTCACCAAAACCATTTTTACTGTGATTTTCTCGGTCCATTGCATACGAATTCCACCCCACTTTTTGCGGATATGACTGGATGAAACCAGAAATATCCGGTTGTGTTGGGCTTACTATATCCCAGATATTGCTACAGCCTCAGTGTCTGAGTTTTCTGGATATTATCAATGGACTTTATTGTTTTGAATATTTTTATCAGGGAACATTAAATTTTGTGCTGGGAATCACTAATTGGTTCCACATGGAGACAACAGCTCTACACATTCGTATTTTCTAGGGAGAAAGCTAGAGGAACTGCAGCAAACAAACATGATATTTTTGTTTGTATAGATGACTTTTTATGCACTTGCCTAACGAAAAGACTTTGCTTTTCTCCAAAACCATTTTTACTGTGATTTTCTCGGTCTATTGCACACGAATTCTATCCCTCTTAACCGGATATGACTGGATGAAACCAGAAATATCCGGTTGTGTTTTTGCTTACTATATCCCGGGTATTGCTACAGCCTCAGTGTCTGTGTTTTCTGGATATTATCGATGGATTTTACTGTTCTGAATGTTTTTATCGGGGAATATTTAATTTTGTGCTTGGAAACACTAATTGGTTCCACATGGAGACACAATCTCTACACATTCGTATTTTCTAGGGAGAAAGCTAGAGGAACTGCAGCAAACAAACATGATATTTTTGTTTGTATAGATGACATTTTATGCACCTACCCTCTGAAACGCCTTTGCTTTTCTCCAAAACCATTTTTACTGTGATTTTCTCGGTCCATTACATCTGAATTCCACGAAACTTTATCTGGATATGACAGGATGTAACCAGAAATATCTGGTTGTGTTGTGGCTTACTATATCCCCGATATTGTTACAGCCTCAGTGTCTGAGTTTTCTGGATATTATCAATTGATTTATTGTTTTGAATATTTTTATCAGAGAACATTTAATTTTGGGCTGGGAAACACTGATTGGTTCCACATGGAGACACCAGCTCTACACATTCGTATTTTCTAGGGATTAAGCGAGAGGAACGGGGGCAAACAAACATGATATTTCTGTTTGTACAGATGACATTTTATGCACTTGCCTAACGAAAAGACTTTGCTTTTATTCAGAACCATTTTTACTGTGATTTTCTCGGCCTATTGCACACGAATTCCACCCCACTTTGTCCGGATATGACTGGATGAAACTAGAAATATCCGGTTGTGTTTTGGCTAACTCATCCCAGATATTGCAACAGCCTCTGTGTTTGTGTTTTCTGGATATTATCGACGTGCTTTATAGTTTTGAATATTTTTATCAGGGAACATTTAATTTTGTACCATAGAAACACTAATTAGTTCATCATGGGGACACCAGCTCTACACATTGTTATTTTCTAGGGAGAAAGCTAGAGGAACTGCGACAAACAAACATGATATTTCTGTTTGTATAGATGACATTTTAGGCACTTTGCTAACGAAAAGACTTTTCTTTTCTCCAAATCCATTTTTTGTGTGATTTTCTCCGTCCATTGCATACGAATTCCACACCACTTTTTCCCGATATGACTGGATGAAACCAGAAATATCCAGTTGTGCTTCGGCTAACTCAATCTCAGATATTGCTACAGCCTCTGTGTTTGTGTTTTCTGGATATTATCGATTTACTTTATAGCTTTGAATGATTTTATCAGGGAACATTTAATTTTGTACCGTAGAAACACTAATTGGTTCCACATGGAGACACCAGCTCTACACATTCGTATTTTCTACGGAGAAATCTAGAGGAACTGAGGCAAACAAACATGATATTTCTGTTTGTATAGATGACATTTTTTGCACTTGCATAAAGAAAGACTTTGCTTTTCTCCAAAACCATTTTTACTGTGATTTTCTCGGTCCAATGGATAGGAATTCCAACACATTTTGTGCAGATATGACTGGATGATACCAGAAATATCCGGTTGTGTTTTGGCTTCCTATATCCCAGATATTGCTACAGCCTCTGTGTTTGCGTTTTTTGGATATTATCGACGTGCTTTATTGTTTTGAATGTTTTTATCAGGGAATATTTAATTTGGTGTTGGGAAACACTAATTGGTTCCACATGGAGACTCCAGCTCTACACATTCGTATTTTCTAGGGAGAAAGCTAGAGTAACTGCGGCAAACAAACATGATATTTCTGTTTGTATAGATGACATTTTATGCACTTGCCTAACGAAAAGACTTTTCTTTTCTCCAAATCCATTTTAGTGTGATTTTCCCCGTCCATTGCATACGAATTCCACACCACTTTTTCCCGATATGACTGGATGAAACCAGAAATATCCGGCTGTGTTTTGGCTAACTCAATCCGAAATATTGTGAAACCATCTTTGTTTGTTTTTTCTGCATATTATGAATGGACTTTATTGTTTTGAGGGTTTTTATCAGGGAACATTTAATTTTGTACCGTAGAAACACTATTTGGTTCAACATGCAGACACCAGCTCTACACATTCGTATATTCTAGGGAGAAATCTAGAGGAACTGAGGCAAACAAACATGATATTTCTGTTTGTATAGATGACATTTTATGCACTTGCCTAAAGAAAAGACTTTGCTTTTCTCCATATCCATTTTTAGTGTGATTTTCTCCGTCCATTGCATACGAATTCCACACCAGTTTGTCCGGATATGACTGGATGAAACCAGAAATAAATGGTTGTGTTTTGGCTTACTATATCCCAGATATTGCTTCAGCCTCAGTGTCTGTGTTTTCTGGATATTATCAATGGATTTTATTGTTTTGAATGTTTTTATCATGAAACATTTAATTTTGCACCGTATAAACACTAATTGGATCCATATGGAAACACCAGTCTACACATTCGTATGTTCTAGGGAGAAAGCTAGAGGAACTGCGGCAAACAAACATGATATTTCTGTTTGTATAGATGACATTTTATGCACTTGCCTAACGAAAAGACTTTGCTTTTCTCCATATCCATTTTTAGTGTGATTTTCTCCGTCCATTGCATACGAATTCTACAGCAGTTTCTCGGGATATGAATGGATGAAACCGGAAATATCCGGTTTTGTTTTGGCTAACTCAATCCCAGACATTGCTACAGCCGCTATGTTTGTGTTTTCAGGATATTATCGATGTACTTTATTTTTTTGAATATTTTTTATCAGGGAACATTTAATTTTGTACCATAGAAACACTATTTGGTTCAACATGCAGACACCAGCTCTACACATTCGTATATTCTAGGGAGAAATCTAGAGGAACTGAGGCAAACAAACATGATATTTCTGTTTGTATAGATGACATTTTATGCACTTGCCTAAAGAAAAGACTTTGCTTTTCTCCATATCCATTTTTAGTGTGATTTTCTCCGTCCATTGCATACGAATTCCACACCAGTTTGTCCGGGTATGACTGGATGAAACCAGAAATAAATGGTTGTGTTTTGGCTTACTATATCCCAGATATTGCTTCAGCCTCAGTGTCTGTGTTTTCTGGATATTATCAATGGATTTTATTGTTTTGAATATTTTTATCATGAAACATTTAATTTTGCACCGTATAAACACTAATTGGATCCATATGGATACTCCAGTCTACACATTCGTATGTTCTAGGGAGAAAGCTAGAGGAACTGCGGCAAACAAACATGATATTTCCGTTTGTATAGATGACATTTTATGCACTTGCCTAAAGAAAAGCCTTTGCTTTTCTCCAAAACCATTTTTACTGTTATTATCTTGGTCCATTACATACGAATTCCACACCACTTTGTCCGGTTATGACTGGATGAAACCAGAAATAAATGGTTGTGTTTTGGCTTACTATATCCGAGATATTGCTGCAGCCTCTGTATTTGTGTTTTCTGGATATTATCAACTGTCTTTATTGTTTTGAATGTTTTTTATCCGGGAACATGTTATTTTGAACTTGGATACAGTAATTGATTCCACATGGAGACACCAGCTCTACATATTCATATTTTCTAGGGAGAAACGACAGGAAATGCGGCAAACAAACATGATATTTCTGTTTGTATAGATGACATTTTATGCACTTGCCTCACGAAAAGATTTTGCTTTTCTCCAAAACCATTTTAACTGTGATTTTCTCGGTCCATTGCATACGAATTCCACACCACTTGGTCCGGATATGACTGGATGAAACCGGAAATATCCGGTTTTGTTTTGGCTAACTCAATCCCAGATATAGCTACAGCCTCTGTGTTTGTGTTTTCTGGATATTATCGATGGACTTTATTGTTTTGAATGTTTTTATCAAGGAACATTAATTTTGTACCGTTGAAACACTAATTGGTTCATCATGGGGACAACAGTTCCACAACTTCGTATATTCTTCAGAGAAAGTTAGCGGAACTGCAGCAAACATACATGATATTTCTGTTTGTATCGATGACATTTTATGCACTTGCCTAACGAAAACACTTTGCTTTTCTTCAAAACCTTTTGCACTAATATTTTCTCGGTCCATTGCATGCAAATTCCACACCAGTTTTTCCATATATGACTGGATGAAAACAGATATATACGGTTGTGTTTTGGTTAACTCATTCCAAAATATTGTGAAAGCCTCTGTGTTTGTGTTTTCTTGATATTATGGATGGACTTTACTGCTTTGAATGCTTTTATCAGGGAGCATTTAATTTTTTGCTTGGAAACACTAATTGTTTCCACATGGAGACATCAGCTCTACACATTCGTATTTTCTAGGGAGAAAGCTAGAGGAACTGCGGCAAACAAACATGATATTTCTGTTTGTATAGATGACATTTTATGCACTTGCCTAACGAAAAGACTTTGCTTTTCTCCAAAACCATTTTTATTGTGATTTTCTCGGTCCATTGCATACGAATTCCACACCAGTTTGTCCGGATATGACGGGATGAAACCAGAAATATCCGGTTGTGTTTTGGCTATCAATCCGAAATATTGTGAAAGACTTTGTGTTTGTGTTTTCTGGATATTATCGATGGACTTTACTGTTTTGAATGTTTTTATCAGGGAACATTTAATTTTGTACCGTTGAAACACTAATTGGTACATCATGGGGACACCAGTCCACACTTTCGTATTTTCTAGGGAGAATACTAAACGAACTGCAGCAAACAAAATGATATTTCTGTTTGTATAGATGACATTTTATGCACTTGCCTAATGAAAAGACTTTGCTTTTCTCCAAAACCATTTGTACTGTGATTTTCTCGGTCCATTGCATATGAATGCCACACCAGTTTGTCCGGATATGACTGAATGAAACCGGAAATATCCGGTTTTGTTTTGGCTAACTCAATCCCAGATATTGCTACAGACTCTGTGTTTGTGTTTTCTGGATATTATCGATGGACTTTATTGTTTTGAATGTTTTTATCAAGGAACATTAATTTTGTACCGTTGAAACACTAATTGGTTCATCATGGGGACAACAGTTCCACAACTTCGTATATTCTTCAGAGAAAGTTAGCGGAACTGCAGCAAACATACATGATATTTCTGTTTGTATCGATGACATTTTATGCACTTGCCTAAAGAAAAGACATTGCTTTTCTCCAAAACCATTTTTACTGTGATTTTCTCAGTCTATTGCACACGAATTCTATCCCTCTTAACCGGATATTACTGGATGAAACCAGAAATATCCGGTTGTGTTTTTGCTTACTATATCCCGGGTATTGCTACAGCCTCAGTGTCTGAGTTTTCTGGATATTATGAATGCACTTTATTGTTTTGAATATTTTTATCAGGGAACATTTAATTTTGTACCGTTGAAACACTAATTGGTTCCACATGGAGACACCAGCTGTACACATGTGTATTTTCTAGGGATTAAGCGTGAGGAACTGCAGCAAACAAACATGATATTTCTGTTTGTATAGATGACATTTTATGCACTTTCCTAACGAAAAGACTTTGCTTTCCTTCAAAACCACTTTTACTGTGATTTTCTCGGTCTATTGCACACGAATTCCACCCCACTTAACCGGATATGACTGGATGAAACCAGAAATATCCGATTGTGTTTTTGCTAACTCCATCCCAGATATTCCTAGAGCCTCTGTGTTTGTGTTTTCTGGATATTATCGATGGACTTTATTGTTTTGAATGTTTTTATCAGGTCACATTTAATTTTGTGCTGGGAAACACTAATTTTTTCCACATGGGGACACCAGCTCTACATATTCATATTTTCTAGGGAGAAAGCTAGAGGAACTGTGGCAAACAAACATGATATTTCTGATTGTATAGACGACATTTTATGCACTTGCCTAACAAAAAGACTTTGCTTTTCTCCAAATCCAATTTTAATGTTATTTACTCGGTCCGTTACATACGAATTCTACACCACTTTGTCCGGATATGACTCGATGAAACCAGAAATATCCGGTTGTGTTGTGGCTACCTCAATCCCAGATATTGCTACAGCCTCTGTGTTTGTGATTTCTGGATATTATCAATGGACTTGATGGTTTTGAATGTTTTTTTATCAGGGAACATTGAATTTTGTGCTCGGAATCACAAATTCATTCCACATGGAGACACCAGCTCTACATATTCGTATATCCTTGGGAGAAAGCTAGAGGAACTGTGGCAAACAAACATGATATTTCTGTTGGTATAGATGACATATTATGCACTGCCCGAAGGAAAAGTCTTTGCTTTTCACAAAAACCATTTTTACTGTGATTTTCTCGGTCCATTACTTACGAATTCCACCTCACTTTGTCCCGAAATTACTGGATGAAACCAGAAATATCCGGTTGTTTTGTTGCTTACTATATCCCAGATATTACTACAGAATCAGTGTCTGAGTTTTCTGGATATTATCAATGGACTTTATTGTTTTGAATATTTTTATCAGGGAACATTTAATTTTGTGCTTGGAAACACTTATTGGTTCCACATGGAGACACCAGCTCTATACATTGGTATTTTCTAGTGTGAAAGCTTGAGGAACTGTGGCAAACAAACATAATATTTCTGTTTGTATAGATGACATTTTATGCACTTGCCTAACGAAAAGACTTTGCTTTTCTCCAAAACCAATTTTACTGTGATTTTCTCGGTCTATTGTACACGAATTCCACACCACTTTGTCCGGATATGCCTGGATGTAACCAGAAATATCCGGTAGTGCTTTGGCTATCAATCCAAAAAATTGTGAAAGCCTCTCTGTTTGTGTTTTCTGGATATTATTGATGGACTTTATTGTTTTGAATGCTTTTATGAGGGAACATTAATTTTGTACCGTAGAAACACAACAGGTTCAACATGGGGACACCAGCTCTACACATTTCTGTATTCCAGGGAGAAATCTAGAGGAACTTCGGCAAACAAACATGATATTGCTGTTTGTATAGATGACATTTTAGGCACTTCCCTAAAGAAAAGACTTTGCTTTTATTCCAAAACCATTTTTACTGTGATTTTCTCCGTCCATTACATACGAATTCCACACCACATTGTCCGGATATGACTCGATGAAACCAGAAATATCTGGTTGTGTTTTTGCTTACAATATCCCGGGTATTGCTACAGCCTCAGTGTCTGTGTTTTCTAGATATTATCGATGGATTTTACTGTTTTGAATATTTTTATCAGGGAATATTTAATATTGTGCTGCGAAACACTAATTGGTTCCAAATGGAGACGCCAGCTCTACACATTCGTATTTTCTAGGCAGAAAGCGAGAGGAACTGCGGCAAACAAACATTATATTTCTGTTTGTATAGATGACATTTTATGCATTGGCCGAAGGAAACATCTTTGCTTTGAACCAAAACCATTTTTACTGTGATTTTCTCGGTCCATTGCATACGAATTCCACACCACTCTGTCCGGATATGACTGGATGAAACCAGAAATATCCGGTTGTGTTGTGGCTTACTATATCCCAGATATTGCTACAGCCTCAGTGTCTGAGTTTTCTGGATATTATAAATGGACATTATTGTTTTGAATATTTTTATCAGGGAACATTTAGTTTTGTGCTGAAAACACTAATTGGTTCCACATGGAGACACAATCTCTACACATTCGTATTTTCTAGGGAGAAAGCTAGATGAACTGCGGGACACAAACATGATATTTCTGGTTGTATAGATGACATTTTATGCACTTGCCTAACGAAAAGACTTTGCTTTCCTCCAAAACCATTTTTACTGTGATTTTCTCGGTCTATTTTACATGAATTCCACCCCACTTAACCGGATATGACTGGATGAAACCAGAAATATCCGGTTGTGTTTTGGATAACTCAATCCCACTTATTGCTACAGCCTCTGTGTTTGTGTTTTCTGGAAATTTCCGATGGACATCATTGTTTTGAATGTTTTTATCATGGAACATTTAATTTTGTGCTGGGAAACACTAATTGGTTCCACATGGAGACACCAGTCTACAAATTCATATTTTCTAGGGAGAAAGTTAGAGGAACTTTTGTAAACAAACATGATATTTCTGTGTGTATAGATGACATTTTATGCACTGGCTTAAGGAAAAGACTTTGCTTTTCTCCAAAACCATTTTTACTGTGATTAACTCATTCCATTGCATATGAATTCCACCACACTTTTTCCAGATATGTCTGGATAAAACCAGAAATATCCGGTTGTATTTTTGCTAACTCAATCCCATTTATTGCTACA
This sequence comes from Lepus oiostolus, assembly GCA_036325905.1. Lineage (NCBI taxonomy): Eukaryota > Metazoa > Chordata > Mammalia > Lagomorpha > Leporidae > Lepus > Lepus oiostolus. The sequence goes on from CM070804.1 coordinate 2,036,336, forward strand.
GCCTCTGTGTTTGTGTTTTCTGGATATTATCGATGGACTTTATTGATTTGAATATTTTTATCAGGGAACATTTAATTTTGTAGCGTAGAAACACTAAGTGGTTCCACATGGAGACAAAAGCTCTTCACATTCGTATTTTCTAGGGAGAAAGCTAGAGGAACTGAGGCAAACAAACATGATATTTCTGTTTGTATAGATGACATTTTGTGCACTTTCCTAACGAAAAGACTTTGCTTTTCTCCAAAACCATTTTTACTGTGATTTTTCTCTTTCCATTACATACGAATTCCTCACCACTTTGACCGGATATGCCTGGATGAAACCAGAAATATCCGGTTCTGTTTTGTCTAACTCAAACGCAGATATTGCTGCAGCCTCTGTGTTTGTATTTTCCGGATTTTATCAACGGACTTTATGGTTTTGAATGTTTTTTATCAGGGAGCATTTAATTTTGTGCTTAGATACACTAACTGGTTCCACATGGAGACACCAGCTCTACACATTCGTATTTTCTAGGGAGAAAGCTAGAGGAGCTGCGGTAAACAAACATGACATTTCTGTTTGTATAGATGACATTTTATGCACTTGCCTAACGAAAAGACTGCTTTTCTCCAAATCCATTTTTACTGTGATTTTCTCGGTCCATTGCATAGGAATTCCAAACTACTTTGTCTGTATATGACTGAATGAAACCAGAAATATCCGGTTCTCTTTTGGCTAACTATATCCCAGATATTGCTATAGCTTCTGTGTCTGTGTTTTCAGGAAGTATCGATTGACTTTATTGTTTTGAATGAATTTATCAGGGAACATTTAATTTTGTACCATAGAAACACTAATTGGTTCCACATGAAGACACCAGCTCTACACATTCATATTTTCTAGGAAGAAAGCTAGAGTTACTGCAGCAAACAAACAAGATATTTCTGTTTGTATAGATGACATTTTATGCACTGGCCGAAGGAAAAGACTTTGCTTTTCTCCAAAACCATTTTACTGTGATTTTCTGGGTCCATTGCATAGGAATTCCATCACATTTTCTGCGGATATGACTGGATGATACCAGAAATTTCCGTTTCTCTTTTGGGTAACTATATCCCAGATATTGCTACAGACTCAGTGTTTGTTTTTTCTTGATATTATCAACGGTCTTTATTGTTTTGAAAGTTCTTTATCGGGGAACCTTTAATTTTGTGCTTGGAATCAATAATTAGTTCCACATGGAGACACCAGCTTTACACAATCATATTTTCTAGGGAAAAAGCTAGAGGAAATGCGGCAAAGAAACATTATATTTCTGTTTGTATAGATGATATTTTATGCACTTGCCAACAAAAAGACATTGCTTTTCCACATAACCATTTTTACTGTGATTTTCTCGGTCCATTGCATATGAATTCCACACCAATTTGTCCAGATATGACTGGATGAAACCAGAATTATCCAGTTGTGTTTAGGCTAACTCAATCCCAGATATTTAGAAAGCCTCTGTGTTTGTATTTTCTGGATATTATTGACGTGCTTTATTGTTTTGAATATTTTTATCAGGGAACTTTTAATTTTGTACCGTAGAAACACTAACTGGTTCCACATGGAGACACCAGCTCTACACATTAGTATTTTCTAGGGAGAAAGCTAGAGGAACTGCAGCAAACAAATATGATATTTCTGTTTGTATAGGTGATATTTTATGCACTTGCCTAGTGAAAAGACTTTGCTTTTCTCTAAAACCATTTTTACTCTGATTTTCTCGGTCCGTTGCATAGGAATTCCACACCCCTTTGTCTGGATATGATTGGATGAAACCTGAAATATCCGGTTGTGTTTTGGCTAACTCCATCCCAGATATTGTGAAAACCTCTGTGTTTGTGTTTTCTGGGTATTATCGACGTGCTTTATTGTTTTGAATATTTTTATTAGGGAACATTTAATTTTGTAACGTAGAAACACTAATAGGATTCACATGGAGACACCAGCTCTACACATTCGCATTTTCTAGGGAGAAAGCTAGAGGAACTGCAGCAAACAAACATGATATATCTGTTTATATAGATGATATTTTTTGCACTTGTCTTAATAAAGGACTTTGCTTTTCTCCAAAACCATTTTTACTGTGATTTCTCGGTCCAAGGCATTTGAACTCCACACCATTTTCTCCGGATATGACTGGATGAAACAAGAAATATCCTGTTGTGTTTTGGCTTACTAAATACCAGATATTGCTACAGCTTCTGTGTTTGTGTTTTTTGGATATTATCGACGTGCTTTATTGTTTTGAATGTTTTTATCAGGGAATATTTAATTTTGTGTTGGGAAACACTAATTGGTTCATCATGGGGGCACTAGCTCTACACATTCGTATTTTCTAAGGAGAAAGCTAGAGGAACTGCGGCAAACAAACATGATATTTCTGTTTGTATAGATTACATTTTATGCACTGCCCGAAGGAAAAGACTTTGCTTTCCTCCAAAATCATTTTTACTGTGATTTTTTCGGTCCTTTGCATACGAATTCCACCAAACTTTGTCTGGATATGACTGGATGAAACCTGAAATATCCAGTTGTGTTTTGGCTAACTCAATCCCAGATATTGCTACAGTCTCTGTGTTTGTGTTTTCTGGATATTATCAACGGACTTTATTGTTTTGGATGTTTTTTATCAGGGAAGATTTAATTTTGTGCTGAAAACACTAATTGGTTACATATGGAGACACCAGCACTACACATCGTAAATTTCTAGGGAGAATGCTAGGGGATCTGCGACAAACAAACATGATATTTCTATTTGTATAGATGACATTTTATGCAATGCATGAAGGAAAAGACTTTGCTGTTCTTCAAAACCATTTTTACTGTGATTTTCTCGGTCCATTACATACGAATTCCACACCATTTTTTCCGGATATGACTGGATGAAACCAGAAATATCTGATTGTGTTTTGGCTTACTATATCCCAGATATTGCCTCAGCCTTAGTGTCTGTGTTTTCTGGATATTATCAATGGATTTTATTGTTTAATGTTTTTATCGGGGAACATTTAATTTTGTGCTGGGAAACACTAATTGGTTCCACATGGAGACACCAGCTCTACACATTCGTATTTTCTAGGGAGAAAGCTAGATGATCTGCGGCAAACAAATATGATATTTCTGTTTGTATAGATGATATTTTATGCACTTGCCTAACGAAAAGACTTTGCTTTTCTCCAAAATCATTTTTACTGTGATTTTCTCGGTCCATTGCATATGAATTCCACCACATTTTGTCCGGATATGAGTGGATGAAACCAGAAATATGCGGTTGTGTTTTGGCTAACTCGATCAGAAATATTGTGATAGCTTCTGTGTTTGTGTTTTCTGGATATTATCGATGGACTTTTTGTTTTGAATGTTTTTTATTTGGGAACATTTAATTTTGTGCTTGGAAACACTAATTGGTTCCACATGGAGACACCAGCTCTACACATTCGTATTTTCTAGGGAAAAAGCTAGAGGAACTGCGACAAACATGATATTTCTGTTTGTATAGATGACATTTTATGCACTTGCCTAACGAAAAGACTGCTTTTCTCCAAAACCATTTTTACTCTGTATTTCTCGGTCCTTGCATACGAATTCCACACCAGTTTGTCCGGATATGTTTGGATGAAACCGGAAAAATCGGGTTTCTTTTGGCTAACTCAATCCCAGACATTTCTACAGCCTCTGTGTTTGTGTATTCCTCATATTACCCACGGACTTTATTGTTTTGAATGTTTTTTATCTTGGAACATTTAATTTTGTGCTTAGAAACACTAATTGGATCCACATTGAGACACCAGCTCTACACATTCGTATTTTCTCGGGAAAAAGCTAGAGGAACTCCGACAAACTAACATGATATTTCTGTTTGTATAGATGACATTTTATGCACTTGCCTAAAGAAAAGACTTTGCTTTTCTCCATATCCATTTTTAGTGTGATTTTCTCCGTCCATTGTATACGAATTCCACACCAGTTTGTCCGGATATGACTGGATGAACACAGAAATACCCGGTTGTGTTTTGGGTAACTTAATCGAAATATTGTGAAAGCCTCTGTGTTTCTGTTTTGTGGATATTATCGATAGACTTTATTTTTTTGAATGTTTTTATCAGGGAACATTTAATTTTGTGCTTGGAATCACTGATTGGTTCCACATTGAGACACCAGCTCTACACATTTGTATTTTCTAGGGAGAAAGCTGGAGGAACTGCAACAAACACACATGATATTTCTGTTTGTATAGATTACATTTTATGCACTTGCGTAACGAAATGACTTTGCTTTTCTCCAAAATCATTTGTACTGTGGTTTTCTCGTTCCATTAATAAGAATACCACACTAGTTTCTCCGGATATGACTGGATGAAACCGGAAATATCCGGTTATGTTTTGGCTAACTCAATCCCAGATATTGCTGCAGCTTCTGTGTTTGTGTATGGCTGATATTATCGATGGACATTATTGTTTTGAATGTTTTTATCAGGGAACATTTAATTTTGTACCGTTGAAACACTAATTGGTTCCACATGGAGAAACCAATTCCACACATTCGTATTTACTAGGGAGAAAGCTAGAGGAACTGCGGCAAACAAACTTGATATTTCTGTTTGTATAGATGACATTTTATGCACTTGCCTAACGAAAAGACTTTTCTTTCCTCCAAAACCATTTTTACTGTGATTTTCTCGGTCCGTTGCATTCGAATTCCATACCAGTTTGTCCGGATATGACTGGATGAAACCGGAAATATCCAGTTGTGTTTTGGCTAACTCAATCCCAGATATTGCTGCAGACTCTGTGTTTGTGTTTTCTGGATATTATCCATGGACTTTATTGTTTTGAATATTTTAGTCAGGGAACATTTAATTTTGTACCATCGATATACTAATTGGTTCATCATGGGAAGACCAGCTCTACACATTCGTATTTCTAGGTAGAAAGCTAGAGGAACTAAGGCAAACAAACATGATATTTCTGTTTGTATAGATGACATTTAATGCAGTTGCTTAATGAAAAGACTTTGCTTTTCTCCAAAATCATTTTAAGGTGATTTTCTCAGTGCATTGCATACGAATTCTACACTGTTTTGTCCAGATATGAATGGATGAAACTGGAAATATCCGGTTTTGTTTTGGCTAACTCAATCACAGATATTGCTACAGCCTCACTGTTTGTGCACTTGCCTAACAAAAAGACTTTGCTTTTCTCCAAAAACATTTTTACTGTGATTTTCTCGTTCAATTTCATACGAATTCCACACCAGTTTGTCCGGATATGACTGGATGAAACCACAAATATCCGGTTTTGTTTTGGCTAACTCAATCCCAGATATTGCTACAGACTCTCTGTTTGTGATTTCTGGATATTGTCAACGGACTTTAGTATTTTGAATGTTTTTTATCAGGGAACATTTAATTTAGTGCTTCTAATCATTAATTGGTTCCGCATGGAGACACCAGCTATACACATTAGAGGAACTGTGGCAAACAAACATGATATTTCTGTTTGTATAGATGACATTTTATGCACTGGCCGAAGGAAAAGTCTTTGCTTTTCTCCAAAACCATTTTTACTGTGATTTTCTCGTTCCATTACATATGAATTCTACAGCACTTTGTCTGGATATGACTGGATGAAACCAGAAATATCTGGTTGTGTTGTGGCTTACTATATCCCAGATAATGCTACAGACTCAGTGTCTGAGTTTTCTGGATATTATTGATGGATTTTATTGTTTTGAATGTTTTTATCAGTGAATATTTAATTTTGTGCTGGGAAACACTAATTGGTTCCACATGGAGACAACAGCTGTACACATTCGTATTTTCTAGGGAGAAAGCTAGAGAAACTGCGGCAAACAAATATGATATTTCTGTTTGTATACATGACATTTTATGCACTTGCCTAACGAAAAGATTTTGCTTTTCTCCAAACCCCTTTATACTCTGATTTTCTGGTTCCATTGCATACGAATTCCAACACATTTTGTGCAGATATGACTGGATCATACCAGAAATATCTGGTTGAGTTTTTGCTAACTCCATCCCAGATATTGCTACATCCTCTGTGTTTGTGTTTTTTGGATATTATGGACGTGCTTTATAGTTTTGAATATTTTTATCAGGGAACATTTAATTTTGGACCGTAGATACATTAATTGGTTCCATATGGAGACACCAGCTCTGCACATTCGTATTTTCTAGGAAGAAATCTAGAGGAACAGAGGCAAACATACATGATATTTCTATTTGTATAGATGACATTTTTTCACTTTCCAAAAGAAAATACTTTGCTTTTCTCAAAAAACATTTTACTGTGATTTTCTCGGTCCAAAGCATATGAACTCCACACCATTTTGTCCGGATATGACAGGATGAAACAAGAAATATCCGGTTGTGTTTTGGCTTGCTAAATTCCAGATATTGTTACAGCTTCTGTGTTTGTGTTTTCTGGATATTATCGAGGGACTTTATTGTTTTGAATGCTTTTATCAGGTATCATTTAATTTTGTACCGTAGAAACACTAATTGTTTCCACATGGAGACACCAGCTCTACACATTCTTATTTTCTAAGTAGAAAGCTAGAGGAACTGTGGCAAACAAACATCATATTTCTGTTTGTACAGATGACATTTTATGCACTTGCCTAAAGAAAAGTTTTTGCTTTTCCCCAAAATCATTTGTACTGTGGTTTTCTCATTCCATTGCATAAGAATACCACACTAGTTTCTCCGGATATGACGGGATTAAACCAGAAATATCCGGTTGTGTTTTGGCTAACTCAATCCCAGATATTTCGACAGCCTCTGTGTTTGTGTATTGCTGATATTATCGATGGACTTTATTGTTTTGAATGTTTTTATCAGGAAACATTTAATTTTGGACTGTTGAAACACTAACTGGTTCCACATGGAGAAACAAATTCCACACATTCGTATTTTCTGGGAGAAAGCTAGAGGAACTGCGGTAAAGAAACATCATATTTCTGTTTGTATAGATGACATTTTATGCACTTTCCTAACAAAAAGACATTGCTTTTCTTCAAAACCACTTTTACTGTGATTTTCTCAGTCCGTTGCATACGAACTCCACACAACTTTGTCTGGATATGACTGGATGAAACCGGAAATATCCAGTTGTTTTTTGGCTTACTCAATCCCAGATAATGCTACAGCTTCTGTTTTTGTGTTTTCCAGATGTTGTCGATGGACTTTATTGTTTTGAATGTTTTTTTTTTGTTGGGGAACATTTTATTTTGAGCTTGGATACAGTAATTGGTTCCAAATGGAGACACCAGCTCTACATATTCGTATTGTCTAGGTAGAAAGCTAGAGGAACTGCGACAAATAAAATGATATTTCTATTTGTATAGATGACATGTTATGCACTTGCCTAACGAAAAGACTTTGCTTTTCTCCAAAACCATTTTTCCTGTGATTTTCTCGGTCCGTTGCATACGAATTCCACACCAGTTTGTCCGGAAATGACTGGATGATACCGCAAATATCCAGTTGTGTTTTGGCTAACTCAATTCCAGATATTACTACAGACTCTGTGTTTGTGTTTTCTGGATATTATCGATGGACTTGATGGTTTTGAATGTTTTTTATCAGGGAGCGTTTAATTTTGTGCTGGTAAAAACTAATTGGTTCCACATGGAGACACCAGCTCTACATATTCGTATTTTCTAGGGAGAAAGCTAGAGGAACTGCGGCAAACAAACATGATATTTCTGTAGTATAGACGACATTTTATGCACTTGCCTAATTAAAAGTCTTTGCTTTTCTCCAAAACCATTTTTACTGTGATTTTCTCGGTGCATTGCATTCGAATTCCACCACACTTTGTCCGGATATGAGTGGAAGAAACCAGAAATATCCGGTTGTGTTGTGGCTTACTATATCCCAGATATTGCTACAGCCTCAGTGTCTGAGTTTTCTGGATATTATCAATGGCCTTTATTGTTTTGAATCTTTTTATCAGTGAACATTTAATTTTGTGCTGGGAAACACTACGTGGTTCCACATGGAGACACCAGCTCTACACATACGTATATTCTAGGTAGAAATCTAGAGGAAATTTGACAAACAAATATGATATTTCTGTTTGTATCAATGACATTTTATGCACTTGGCTAAAGAAAAGACTTTGCTTTTCTCCAAAACCTTTATTACTGTGATTTTCTCGGTCCGTTGCATACGAATTCCACACCAGTTTGTCCGGATATGACTGGATGAAACCGGAAATATCCAGTTTTGTTTTGGCTAACTCAATTCCAGATATTGCTACAGACTCTGTGTTTGTGTTTTCTGGATATTATCGATGGACTTTATTGTTTTGAATGTTTTAGTTTGGGAATATTTAATTCTGTACCATTGATACACTAATTGGCTCACATGGGAACACCCGCTCTACACATTCATATTTTCTAGGGAGAAAGCTAGAGGAACTGTGGCAAACAAACATGATATTTCTGTTTGCATAGATGACATTTTATGCACTGCCCGAAGGAAAAGACTTTGCTTTTCTCCAAAACCATTTTTACTGTGATTTTCTCGGTCCTTTGCATACGAATTCTAGCAAACTTTGTCCGGATATGACTGGATGAAACCTGAAATATCCGGTTGTGTTTTGTCTAACTCAATCCCAGATATTGCTACAGCCGTAGTGTCTGTGTTTTCTGGATATTATCGATGGATTTTATTGTTTAATGTTTTTGTCGAGGAACATTTCATTTTGTGCTTGGAAACGCTAATTGGTTCCACATGGAAACACCAGCTGTACACATTCGTATTTTCTAGGCAGAAAGCTAGAGGAACTGCGGCAAACAAATATGATATTTCTATTTGTATATAGGACATTTTATGCACTTGCCTAACGAAAAGACTTTGCTTTTCTCCAAAATCATTTTTACTGTGATTTTCTCGGTCCATTGCATAGGAATTCCAACACATTTTGTACGGATACAACTGGATGAAACCAGAAATATCTGGTTGTGTTTTGGCTAACTCCTTGCCAGATATTGCTACAGCCTCTGTGTTTGTGTTTATTGGATATTATGGACGTGCTTTATAGTTTTGAATATTTTTATCAGGGAACATTTAATTTTGTACCCTAGATACACTAATTGGTTCGCCATGTAGACACCAGCACTATACATTGGTATTTCCTAGAAGAAAGCTAGAGGAACTGCGGTAAACAAACATGATATTTCTTTTGTATACATGACATTTTATGCACTTGTCTAAGGAAAAGACGGCTTTTCTCTAAAACCATTTTTACTGTGATTTTCTCGGTCCATTGCATACGAATTTCACCACATTTTGTCCGGATATGACTGGATGAAACCAGAAATATCCGGTTGTGTTTTGGCTAACTCAATCAGAAATATTGTGATAGCTTCTGTGTTTGTGTTTTCTGGATACTATCGATGGACTTTTTGTTTTGAATGTTTTTTATCTGGGAACATATAATTTTGTACCGTAGATACACTAGTTGGTTCCACATGAAGACACCAGATCTACACATTCGTATTTTCTCGGGAAAAAGCTATAGGAACTGCGACAAACAAACATGATATTTCTGTTTGTATAGATGACATTTTATGCACTTGCCTAACAAAAAGACTGCTTTTCTCCAAAACCATTTTTACTCTGTTTTTCTCGGTCCATTGCATACGAATTCCACACCAGTTTGTCCGGATATGACTGGATGAAACCGGAAAAATCGGTTTTATTTTGGCTAACTCAATCCCAGATATTTCTACAGCCTCTGTGTTTGTGTATTCCTCATATTACCCACGGGCTTTATTGTTTTGAATGTTTTTTATCTTGGAACATTTAATTTTGTGCTTGGAAACACTAATTGGATCCACATGGAGACACAAGCTCTACACATTCGTATTTTCTAGGGAGAAATCTAGTGGAACTGCGACAAAGAGACACGATATTTCTGTTTGTATAGATGACATTTCATGCACTTGCCTAACAAAAAGGCTTTGCTTCTCTCCAAAACCATTTTAATGTGATTTTCTCGGTTCATTTCATACGATACCACACCAGTTTGTCCGGATATGACTGGAAGAACACGGAAATATCCGGTTGTGTTTTAGCTAACTTAATCTAAATATTGTGAAAGCCTCTGTGTTTGTGTTTTCCGGATATAATCGATGGACTTTATTGTTTTGAATGTTTTTATCAGGGAACATTTAATTTTGTACCGTTGAAACACTAATTGGTTCCACATGGAGAAAACAATTCCACACATTCGTATTTACTAGGGAGAAAGCTAGAGGAACTGAGGCAAACAACCATGATATTTCTGTTTGTATAGATGACATTTTATGCACTTGCCTAATGAAAAGACTTTGCTTTCCTCCAAAACCATTTTTAATGTGACTTTCTCGGTCCATTGCATACGAATTCCACACCAGTTTGTCCGGATATGACTGGATGAACCCGGAGATATCCGATTGTGTTTTGGCTAACTCAATCCCAGATATTGCTACAGACTCTGTGTTTGTGTTTTATGTTATTATCGATGGACTATATTGTTTTTAATGTTTTAGTCAGGGAACATTTAATTTTGTGCTGGGAAACACTAATTGGTTCATCATGGGAACACCAGCTCTACACATTTGTAATTTCTAGGGAGAAAGCTAGAGGAACTGTGACAAACAAACATGATATTTCTGTTTGTATAGATGACATTTTATGCACTTGCCTAAAGAAACGACTTTGCTTTTCTCCAAAATCATTTTTACTGTGATTTTCTCATTCCGTTGCATACGAATTCCACACCAGTTTGTCCGAATATGACTGGATGAAACCGGAAATATCCAGCTGTGTTTTGGCTAACTCAATCGCAGATATTTCTACAGACTCTGTGTTTGTGTTTTCTGGATATTATCGATTGACTTTATTGTTTTGAATGTTTTAGTCAAGGAACATTTAATTCTGTACCATTGATACACTAATTGGTTCATCATGGGAACACCAGCTCTACACATTCGTATTTTCTAGGGAGAAAGCTAGAGGAACTGTGACAAACAAACGTGATATTTCTGTTTGTATAGATGACATTAAATGCACTTGCCTAATGAAAAGACTTTGCTTTTCTCCAAAACCATTTTACTCTGATTTTCTCATCCCATTGCATAGTAATTCCACACCACTTTGTCCGGATTTGACTGGATGAAACCAGAAATATCCGGTTGTGTTTTGGCTAACTCAATCAGAAATATTGATATAGCTTCTGTGTTTGTGTTTTCTGGATATTATCAATGGCCTTTATTGTTTTGAATATTTTTATCAGGGAACATTTCATTTTGTACCGTAGAAACACTACTTGGTTCCACATGGAGACTCCAGCTCTACACATTCCTATTTTCTAGGGAAGAATTACAGCAAACAAACATGATATTTCTTTTTTTATAGATGACATTTTATTCACTTGCCTAATGAAAAGACTTTGCTTTTCTCCAAAACAATTTTTACTGTGATTTTCTTGGTCCATTACATATGAATTCCACACCAGTTTGTCGGGATATGACTGGATGAAACCAGAAATATCCTGTTGTTTTTTGCCTAACTCAATCAGAAATACTCGAAAGATTCTGTGTTTGTTTTTTCTGGGTATTATGAACGGACTTTATTGTTTTGAATGTTTTTATCAGGGAACATTTAATTTTGTACCGTTGAAACACTAATTGGTTCATCATGGGGGCACAAGCTCTACACATTCGTATTTTCTAGGGAGAATCTAGAGGAACTGCGGCAAACAAACATGATATTTCTGTTTGCATAGATGACATTTTATGCACTTGCCTAACGAAAAGACTTTGCTTTTCTCCAAAACAATTTGTACTGTGATTTTCTCGGTCCATTGCATACAAATTCCACACCAGTTTGTCCGGATATGAATGGATGAAAACGGAAATGTCTGGATGTGTTTTGGCTAACTTAATCGCAGATATTGCTACAGCCTCTGTGTTTGTGTATTCCTGATATTATCCATGGACTTTATTGTTTTCAAAATTTTTTATCGGGGAACAATTATTTTTGTGCTTGGAATCACTAATTGGTTCCACATGGAGACACCAGCTCTACACATTCGAATTTCCAAGGGAGAAAGCTAGAGGAACTGCGGCAAACAAACATGATATTTCTGTTTGTATAGATTACATTTTATGCACTTGCCTAACGAAAAGACTTTGCTTTTCTCCAAAACCATTTTTACTCTGAATTTCTCGGTCCATTGCATAAGAATTCCACTCCTGTTTGTCCAGATATGACTGGATGAACCCGGAAATATCCGCTTTTGTTTTGGCTAATTAAATTCCAGATATTGCTACAGCCTCTGTTTTTGTGTATTCCAGATATTATCCACGGACTTTATTTTTTGCATGATTTTAGCAGTGAACATTTTTTTTGTACCGTTCAAACACTAATTGGTTCCACATGGAAACACCAGCTCTACACATTCGTATTTTCTAGGGAGAAAACTGGAGGAACTGTGGCAAACAAACATATATTTCTGTTTGTATATTTGACATTTTACGCACTTGCCTGACGAAAAGACTTTGCTTTTCTCCCAAAGCATTTTTACTGTGATTTTCTCTGTCAATTGCATACGAATTCCACACCACTTTGTCCGGATATGACTGGATGAAACCAGAAATATCCGGTTTTACTTTCGCTAACTGAATCCCAAATATTGCTACAGACTCTGTGTTTGTGTATTCCTGATATTATCCACTGACTTTATTGTTTTGAATGCTTTTATCAGGGAACATTTAATTTTGTACCATTGATACACCAAATTATTCATTATTGGGACACCAGCTCTAAACATTTTTATTTTCTATGGAAAAAGCTAGAGGAACTGCGGCAAACAAACATGATATTTCTGTTTGTATAGATGACATTTTATGCACTTGCCTAAGGAAAAGACTTTGCTTTTCTCCAAAACCATTTTACTGTGATTTTCCCGATCCATTGCATACGAATTCCACACCAGTTTGTGCAGATATGACTGGATGAAATAGGAAATATCCGGTTGTGTTGTGGCTAACTCAATCCCAGATGTTGCTACAGCTTCTGTGTTTGTGTATTCCTGATATTATCAACGGACTTTATTGTTTTTAATATTTTTTACCGGGGAACATTTTATTTTGAGTTTTGGTACCGTAATTGGTTCCACATGGAGACACCAGCTCTAGATATTCTATTTTCTAGGTAGAGGCAAGAGGATTTTCTCAGTGCATTACATATGAATTCCACACCATTTTATCCAGATATGAATGGATGTAACCAGAAATATCCGGTTGTGTTTTGGCTAACTGAATCCGAAATATTGTGAAAGCCTCTGTGTTTTTGTTTCCTGGATATTATCGATGGAGTTTATTTTTTGAACGTTTTTAGCAGGGAACATTTAATTTCTTGCCCTTGAAACACTAATTGGTTCATCATGGGAACACCTGCTGTACACATTCGTATTTTCAAGGGGAAAGCTAGAGGAACTGCGGCAAACAAACATGATATTTCTGTTTGTATAGATGACATTTTATGCACTGGCCTAACAAAAAGTCTTTGCTTTTCTTCAAAACCAATTTTACTGTGATTTCTCGGTTCATTGCATATGAAGTCCACACCAGTTTGTCCGGGTATGACTGGATGAAACCAGAAATATCCAGTTGTGTTTTGGCTAACTCAATCCCGCATATTGCTACAGTCTCTGTGTTTGTGTATTCTGGATATTATCGATGGGCTGTATTGTTTTGAATGTTTTATCAGGGAACATTTAATTTTGTGCTTGGAAACACTAATTGTTTCCACATGAAGACACCAGCTCTACATATTCGTATTTTCTAGGTAGAAAGCTAGAGGAACTGCGGCAAACAAACATGATATTTCTGTTTGTATAGATGACATTTTATGCACTTGCCTAACGAAAAGACTGCATTTCTCCAAAACCATTTTTAGTGTGATTTTCTCAGTCCATTGCATACAAATTCCACACCAGTTTGTCCATATATGACTGGATGAAACCGGAAATGTCCGGTTGTGTTTTGGCTATCTCAATCCGAGTTATTGCTACATCCTTTGTGTTTGTGTTTTCTGGATATTATGGATGGACTTTATTGTTTTGAATGTTTTTATCAGGGAACATTACATTTTGTATCACTGCAACACTAATTGTTTCATCATGGGGACACCAGCTCTACACATTCATATTTTCCAGGGAGACAGCTAGAGGAACTGTACCAAACAAACATGATATTTCTGTTTGTATAGATGACAATTTATGCACTTGCCTAACGAAAAGACTTTGCTTTTCTCCAAAACCATTTTTACTGTGATTTTCTCAGTCCATTGCATACGAATTCCACAGCAGTTTTTCCGCATATAACTGGATGAAACCAGAAATATCCGGTTTTACTTTGGCTAACTCAATCCCAGATATTGCTACAGTCTCTGTGTTTGTATTTTCCGGATATTATCAACGGCCTTTATTGTTTTGAATGTTTTTTTATCGGGAAAAATTTAATTTTGAGCTTAGATACACTTATTGGTTCCACATGCAGACACCAGCTCTATATATTTTTATTTTCTATGGAGAAATCTAGAGGAACTGCGGCAAACAAACATGATATTTCTGTTTGTATCGATGACATTTTATGTACTTGCCTCACGAAAACACTTTGCTTTTCTCTAAAACCATTTTTACTCTGATTTTCTCAGTCCATTGCATACGAATTCCACACCAGTTTGTTCGGATATGACTGGATGTAACCGGAAATAACCGGTTTTGTTTTGGCTAACTCAACCGAAATATTGTGAAAGTTTCTGTGTTTGTGTTTTCTGGATATTATCGATGGACTTTATTGTTTTGAATGTTTTTATCAGGAAACATTTAATTTTGTACCGTTGAATCACTAATTGGTTCATAATGGGGACACCAGATCTACACATTGGTACTTTCTAGGGAGAAAGCTAGAGGAACTGCAGCAAACAAACATGATATTTCTGTTTGTATAGATGACATTTTATGCACTTGCCTAACGAAAAGACTTTGCTTTGCCCCAAAACAATTTTTACTGTGATTTTCTCGGTCCATTGCATATGAATTCCACACCAGTTTGTCCGGATATGACTGGATTAAACCGGAAATATCCGGTTGTGTTGTGGCTAACTCAATCCCAGATATTGCTACAGCCTCTGTGTTTGTGTATTCCTGATATTATCCTATGGACTTTATTGTTTTGAAAGTTTTTTTCGGGGAACATTTAATTTTGTGCTTGGGATTACTAATTGGTTCCACATGGAGACACCAGCTCTACACATTCATACTTTCTAGGGAGAAAGCTAGAGGATCTGCGACAAACAAACATGATATTTCTGTTTGTATAGATGACATTTTATGCACTTGCCTAACGAAAAGACTTTGCTTTCCTCCAAAACCATATTTACTGTGATTTCCTCAGTCCATTAAATACGAATTCCACACCAGTTAGTCCGGATATGCCTGGATGAAACCAGAAATATCCGGTTTTGTTTTTCCTAACTCAATCTGAAATATTGTGAAAGCCTCCATGTTTGTGTTTTCTGGATATAATCGATGGACTTTATTGTTTTGAATGTTTTTATCAGAGAATATATCCTTTTGTACCGTTGAAACACTAATTTGTTCATCATGGGGACACCAGCTCCACACATTCATATTTTCTAGGGAGAAAGCTAGAGGAACTGTGGCAAAGAAACATGATATTTCTGTTTGTATAGATGACATTTTATGCAGTTCCCTAGCGATAAGACTTTGCTTTTCTCCAAAACCACTTTTACTGTGATTTATTCGGTCCATTGCATAAGAATTCCAGAGCAGTTTGTACGGATATGACAGGATGAACCCGGAAATATTGGGTTGTGTTTTGGCTAACACAATCCCAGATATTGCTACAGCCTCTGTTTTTGTGTTTTCCTGATATTATCCACGTACATTTTTGTTTTGAAAGATTTTTTATCAGGGGACATTTAATTTCGTGCTTGGAAACACTAATTGGTTCCACATGGAGACACCAGCTCTGCACATTCGTATTTTCTAGGGAGAAAGCTAGAGGAACTGCGACAAACAAACACGATATTTCGGTTTGTATAGATGACATTATATGCACTTGCCTAACGAAAAGACTTTGCTTTTCTCCAAAACCATTTTTACTCTGATTTTCTCACCCCATTGCGTACGAATTCCACACAACTTTGTCCGGATATGACTGGATGAAACCAGAAATATCCGGTTGTGTTTTAGCTATCTCAATCAGAAAAATTGTGATAGCTTCTGGGTTTGTGTTTTCTGGATATTATCAACGGACTTTATTGTTTTGAATGTTTTTATTAGGGAACATTTCATTTTGTTCCGTAGAAACACTAATTGGTTCTCCATGGGGACACCAGCTCTACTCATTCGTATTTTCTCAGGAGAAAGATAGAGGAACTGCGACAAACAAACATGATATTTCTGTTTCTATCGATGACATTTTATGCACTTGCCTAACGAAAAGACTTTGCTTTTCTCCAAAACCATTTGTACTGTGATTTTCTCTGTCCATTGCATTCGAATTCCAGACCAGTTTGTCCGGATTTGACTGGATGAAATCGGAAATATCCGGTTGTGTTTTGGCTAACTCAATCAGAAATATTGTGAAAGCCTCTGTGTTTGTGTTTTCTGGATATTATCGATGGACTTTATTGTTTTGAATGTTTTTTATCAGGGAACATTTAATTTTGTGCTTGGAATTACTGATTGGTTCCACATGGAGACACCAGTGCTACACATTCGTATTTTCCATGGAGAAAGCCAGAGGAATCGCGACAAGCAAACATGATATTTCTGTTTGTATAGATGACATTTTATGCACTTGCCTAACGAAAAGACTTTGCCTTTCTCCAAAACCATTTGTACTGTGATTTTCTCTGTCCATTGCATACGAATTCCACACCAGTTTGTCTGGATATGACTGGAAGAAACCAGATATATCCGGTTGTGTTTTTGCTAACTCAATCCCAGATATTGCTACAGCCTCTGTGTTTGTGTATTCCTGAGATTATCAACAGACTTTATTATTTTGAATGTTCGTTATTGGGGAACATTTAATTTTGGGCTTGGAATCACTGATTGGTTCCACATGGAGACACCAGCTCTACATATTCGTTTTTTGTAGGGAGAAAGCTAGAGGAACTGCGGCAAACATGATATTTCTGTTTGTATAGATGACATTTTATGCACTTGCCTAACGAAAATACGTTGCTTTTCTCCAAAACCATTTTTACTGTGATTTTTCTCGGTCCATTGCATATGAATTCCACACCAGTTTATCCGGATATGACTGGATGAAACTGGAAATATCTGGTTTTATTTTGGCTAACTCAATCCCAGCAATTGCTACAGCCTCTGTGCTTGTGTTTTCCGGATTTTATCAACGGACTTTATTGTTTTGAATGTTTTTTATGAGGGAATATTTAATTTTGTGCTTGGAAACACTAATTGGTTCCACATGGAGACACCAGCTCTACACATTCCTATTTTCTAGGGAGAAAGCTAGAGGAACTGTAACAAACAAACATGATATTTCGGTTTGTATAGGTGACATTATATGCACTTGCCTAACAGAAACACTTTGCTTTTCTCCCAAACAATTTTTACTGTGATTTTCTCAGCCCATTGCATACGAATTCCACACCACTTTGTCTGGATATGACTGGATGAAACCAGAAACATCCGGTTGTGTTTTGCTAACTCAATCAGAAATATTGTGATAAATTCTGGGTTTGTGTTTTCTGGATATTATCGATGGACTTTATTGTTTTGAATGTTTTTTTTAACTTTAATTTAATGAATATAAATTTCCAGTGTGCAGTTTATGGATTGCAATGGCTTCCCCCTCCCATAAGTTCCCTCCCACCCACAGCCCTCCCCTCTCCCGCTCCCTTTCCCCTTCCATTCACATCAAGATTCATTTGCAATTCTCTTTATATACAGAAGATCAATTTAGTGTAAAGATTTCAACAGTTTGCACCCACATAGAAACACAAAGTGAAACATACTGTTTGAGAACTATTTATAGCATTAAATCAAAATATACAGCACATTATGGACAGAGATCCCACATGAGGAGCAAGTGCACAGTGACTCCTGTTGTTAACCCAACAAATTGACACTCTAGTTTATGGTGCCAGTAACCACCCTAGGCTGTCGTCATGTGTTGTCAAGGCTATGGAAGCCTTCTAAGTTTGCCAACTCTGATCATATTTAGACAAGGTCATAAAAGACAGGGTGAGGATAGTAACCAATGATCCTAAGAGTGGCCTTAACCAGGTCTGAACAATTATACAGCATTAAGTGGGGAAGAGGACCATCAGTACACACAGGTTGGGAGTAGAGCCATTGGTAGTAGAGTAGAGGTTATGATTACAAAGGAATGAGGCCCAAGTACGCTAGACAGGGTCTAGAACAAAGGGCAGAGTCATTATTAGAGGAGCTAAGAAAGGTGCTGTCTAAGCTACAATTAAGTTTTCTGATTGAGAGGCAAGTAGAACCTGATAGAAGGGGCTTGATAATAATCTGGTGGGCTTTAGGCTTTGTAAGTTAAGAGGCCCAGACCTATCTATCTCTTCACATGGGGTACATACTAAGGGAGGTGTGAACCTCCTAGGGGAAGGCACTCTGTTGACTTTCATTGCTTGGCTGGCCTGGGAGGAGAGCTGGCCAGGTAAAGGCAGGTGGCATCTCTAACAGGAAATTTACAGTTCTGCCTTCAATGTTGCTGACCCTACTTGGCTGTCCCCTCAGCTGCAGTGGTCACTTTGGAAGTTGGGCTGAGTGAAGGGCTTTTCAGCTTAGAGCCAATAAGATCTGTGGCTCTGACCTGGGCATCCTTCGACTCCAGGGCAGGTCCATTTCCAGTGATCCAACTCTTGGCAGAGCTGCCAGGGCTCTTCACAAGCTGATTTCTGCTGAAGCCCAGGCTTACCACCTTGAAAGCCACTGCAGTGGACTGGCCTGTTGGGTCTCCTTGAGGGCAGATCACTGTACAGATCAGCCATTTATATGCCTGCCACCCATTGCTTCTGATGCCTAGCTTTCTTTTCCTCCTGGTTTGTGTTAAAGCAGACCAGAGGATGCAAGTCAAGGGAGTGCCCGTGTCCCATCTCTAATCTTCTGTGGCCTGAACTACAAGTCTATAGTCACAGGCATGTTCTGTAGTAGTTTTTCTAAGGTAGACAATGCCCATGAGGAAAAGTATATTCTCACTTTAAAACTTTCTTTCCCTTTGGTCTGAAAGGGAGGTTTTTTTTCTACTTACTGTATACTTCACTGATGGCGAAGTAAATCTAGCTATGAAATTATTATTTAAGTTCTTATTTTGGCTACGCAATTACAGAAAAATGTTAGCTATCTCTTTTATAAGGTCTAAAGATTAAATTGTGCATCCTACAGATTCCTTCATAATGGAATTAGTTTCCTACCTTGAGAATAGAGAAATGAAAGAACAAGTTGGGCTTAGAATAGAGAAATGAGGGAGCAAGTCCTAGATCACTTGCTGACATTAGCAATATCACATGAATACTTAGCAAACAGTTTCAACCATTAGATAACAACTAAAGAAAACATTTACCATAAAGTCCAATGCCTTCTATAAATTTTAAGAATCATGTATTTGAAAACACCTCTTAAATATCTAACATGGTGTAGTTTGTTTAACCAGTAAACTTAAGCCCAATCATCTAAAATGTTTTTTGTTTCTTTCTACCAACAAGTTTAAAACATATGATACACAGATTCAGGTCACACAAATTCAAATGTATCTTTGATTGATTTTAGCAGCTTAAATTTATGGACAATCTTATCTATAAGCCATTTAAAATAAAACTCTTAATAAAATTTCCCCATGTGGACATACAATATGTACACACATCTAACATAGCATAGTAGTCCAATATAGCAATTTTAATAATAGCTTTTAAAATCGTTAACTCTTTTTGTAGATTTCCAATTGATTTGAATTGCTTTTTGTTTTTAGTAACCTCAGTTAACCATACTTTCTCTCAGTTGGTACTGTCAATACATTATTGGCTTCATCTGTTTACAGAGCCATCCCAAAGTACTGAATACAATAGAAGTGGCTGGAAAAAGTCCATAGGAACCTATAGGAGGACAGCTAAACACAGAACCAACAAGGCTTTAGTTTTATGAGCAGCAAATCATATATAACTGTGGATGACAAAAGACTTTAAGTCGACATCTTTAAAATTATAAACTCATCAACCAACAAGAGGCACTTGCTTACTTCACAGTATTTTTGAAAGCACTTGTAGGATTTTACAAGTATTTAACCCTTTAGGCCTCTGGGGCTTTCTCATTAAGATAACTATCATGTCTAGTAACACAAGATCATTAGACTTTTTAATTCTCAATCATTTGTATTAATAGCATTTTCCATTATAGAAACTTAAAGTTTGGTACCACATCACATCTTGACAGTACTTCTAAAATAATCCAAATAGCCTGATTAGTTGGTGAGAGACATAGGTCCTTCGATTTTTTCAGTTGGGCCCAAACTGGAAAAACCAAAGTCCAAGATTTACTGGAAATTTTAGAGTCCAGATTGTTTGGAACTTTCATTTTTTGAATGCCTGTCAAGAATGCCAAGAAGGCTCAAAATCCAAAATATCTGGTTGAAATAAGATTCCTTAAAATCATGACGTAACATAGACCAAATTTGATCATTGTTACAAGGTGATTATTCAAATCTTTGAAAATAAGCACATATTTAAATAACCCATAGCTCTTAATAAAAATTCAGCTGTTTTTGAACAATTAGAATTTAACAGACATCAAGAGAACATAATAGATTACTATAACACATTGCTGTAACAGAGCATCAGAGTTTATTTCTATGTCAAAGAGAAATTGAGCTTCCTGTGATCTTTTGCTGTGAGGTTTCCTTCCTTTACCTTCTTTCATATTGATGACCATGTTTCTGTGTTTCTGTGTGTAACACATCTTTAAGCATCTTTTGCAGGGCAGGACGAGTGGCGACAAATTCTTTCAGTTTCTGTTTGCTATGAAAAGTCTTAATTTCACCTTCATTCACAAATGAGAGCTTTGCAGGATATAATATTCTGGGCTGACAGTTTTTCTCTCTTAGTACCTGGGCTATGTCTCGCCATTCCCTTCTAGCTTGTAGGGTTTCTGATGAGAAGTCTGCTGTGAGTCTAATTGGAGATACTCTAAGAGTAATCTGACATTTCTCTCTTGCAATTTTAGGATCTTTTCTTTATGATTTACTGTGGTGAGTTTGATTACAACATGTCGTGGTGAGGATCTCTTTTGATCATGTTTATTAGGGGTTCTATAAGCTTCCTGTACTAGGATGCCTCTTTCCTTCTCCAAACCTGGGAAATTTTCTGCTAGTATCTCACTGAAAATGCCTTCTAATCCTTTCTCCTTCTCCATGCCTTCA
Source organism: Lepus oiostolus (assembly GCA_036325905.1). Classification (NCBI taxonomy): domain Eukaryota; kingdom Metazoa; phylum Chordata; class Mammalia; order Lagomorpha; family Leporidae; genus Lepus; species Lepus oiostolus. Next base: position 2,057,879 of record CM070804.1, read on the forward strand.
GGAGCTCCTAGAACCCGGATTTTTTAATAGTTTTTTAATACTTTTTTAATAGTATCCTGTAGATTCCCAACAATATTTTTTAGATTTCTAATTTCCTCTTCCTTTCTTTCGTTTGCCTGTTTCCTTTCCTGTTCTCTGTCTTCTAAGTCTGATATTCTCTCTTCTGCTTCCCCATTCTGTTTTTAAGGCTCTCTAATGTGTTTGTCATTTGATCTATTGAATTCTTCATTTCATTATGATTTCTCGTCACTATCACAGTTTCTTGTTCCACTAGTTGTTTCATTTCATTTTGATTCCTCCTTAATATTTCATTTTCACGAGAGAGATTTTCTATCTTGTCCATTAAGGATTTCTGTAGTTCAAGAATTTGTTTTTGAGAAATTCTTAATGTTCTTATCAGTTTTTTGAGATCCGCTTCTTGCATTTCTTCTATCTCATCATCTTCATAATCTTGAATTGGGGTGTCTTTTTCATTTGGGAGCGTCATAGTGTCTTCCTTGTTCTTGTTACCTTGGTTTTTGCGTTTGTTGTTTGGCATGTTGGAGATATTTGGTTTCTTCACTGTGGTGTTTTTTCTTGTTACACTATGGCTCTATATTAAGTGGACTGTCTGCTTTTGGTGGAGCCTTAGAGGCTTGAAATGAGTGTGGCCTGAGAGCTGTGTTTGGTTCCTCAGGGTTGAGGGTGTGTCAAAGAGGACACTCCCAGGTTAGGCGTGGTAAATCTCTCTTTCTTTCTTTCTTTTTTTTTTTTTTTGATTCAAAAGGGAAGTAATTCCGCACAGCTGAACGTAATTGGAGGTAGTTAGCAGGTGAATGATATACCCACAGGAGCCAGAGATCAGAAGCTCTTTCCCAAGAACCACACAGGGAATCTCTGCTGCCCTCAGTGTGGGCTCAACTCTCCTGCAGTCTCCCACTGGGTTGCCAAGCCAGATGCCAATCTCCTGTTATTTCACCCCTCCCCCCAGAGTCAGGCTTCTCTGCTAGGCTCAGGGCCGGCGCAGACCCGAGGTCGCCCTGCTGATGACGTATGTCCAAAATGGGGACTGCTCTTTGTCTTGTTAGCCTTTGAGGGGTGAGCAGAGAGAGAGAAACTCATGTCCGTATTGGTCACTTTTTTTTTTCCTCTCTCTTCTAGTTAGCCTGGTGAACTTTTCCCCCCGGAGTTTCAAGCCTCATTCCCTCTAGTCTCCTCTTTCTGCTTACCCGCTGATGTCTCGGGCTATTAAGGTTCGGCTCACCTCGCGTTCCAGTGCTGGTGCATTGATTCTGCCGCTGGTGTTCCAAACCTGGGCTCCCACACTCTCCACACAGGTCCACTGTGAATCACTAGTTCCGGAAGAGTTTCCTCTGCTGTTTCTTCCCCTACTCTTCCTTGACCCTGCAGTATATCCACTGTTATTAAATTGTGTGTTTCCGAAATATAAATGTGCTCACTTTCTATTCCGCCAACTTGCCACTCTCTCTGTTTTGAATATTTTTATCAGGGAACATTTCATTTTGTACCGTAGAAACACTAATTGGTTCATCATGGGGACACCAGCTCTACATATTCTTATTTTCTAGGGATAAAGTTAGAGGAACTGCGGCAAACAAACATGATATTGCTGTTTGTATAGATGACATTTTATGCACTTGCCAAAGGAAAAGACTTTGCTTTTCTCAAAAACCATTTGTACTGTGATTTTCTCGGTCCAGGGCATACGAATTCCACACCACTTTGTCCGGATATGACTAGATGAAACCGGAAATATCCGGTTGTGTTTTGACTAACTCAATCCCAGATATTGCTACAGCCTCTGTGTTTGTGTATTCCTGATATTATCCACAGACTTTATTGTTTTGAATGTTTTTTATCAGGAAACATTTAATTTTGTGCTTGGAATCACTAATTGGTTCCACATGGAGACACCAGCGCTACACATTCATATTTTCTAGGGAGAAAGCTAGAGGAACTGCGGCAAACAAACATGATATTTCTGTTTGTATAGATGACTTTTTATGCACTTGCCTAACGAAAAGACTTTGCTTTTCTCCAAAATCATTTGTACTGTGATTTTCTCGGTCCATTGCATACGAATTCCACACCACTTTGTCCGGATATGACTAGATGAAACTGGAAATATCCGGTTTTACTTTGGCTAACTTAATCCCAGATATTGCTACAGCCTCTGTGTTTGTGTATTCCTGACATTATCCACAGACTTTATTGTTTTGAATTTTTTTTTATCAGGGAACATTTAATTTTGTGTTTGGAAACACTAATTGTGTCCACATGGAGACACCAGCTCCACACATTCGTATTTTCTAGGGAGAAAGCTAGAGGAACTGCGGCAAACAAACATGATATTTCTGTTTGTATAGATGACATTTTATGCACTTGCCTAACGAAAAGTCTTTGCTTTTCTCCAAAACCATTTGTACTGTCATTTTCTCGGTCCATTGCATACGAATTCCACACCAGTTTGTCCGGATATGACTGGATGGAAACAGAAATATCCGGTTTTGTTTTGGCTAACTCAATCCGAAATATTCTGAAAGCCTCTTTGTTTGTGTTTTCTGGATATTATCGATGTACTTTATAGTTTTGAATGTTTTTCATCAGGGAACATTTAATTTTGTACCGTTGAAACACTAATTGGTTCATCATGGGGACACCAGCTCCATACATTCGTATTTTCTAGGGAGAAAGCTAGAGGAACTTCGACAAACAAACATGATATTTTTGTTTGTATAGATGACATTTTATGCACTTTCCTAACGAAAAGACATTGCTTTTCTCCAAAACCATTTTTACTGTGATTTTCTCGGTCCATTGCATACGAATTCCACACCACTTTCTCCGGATATGACTGGATGATACTGGAAATATGAGGTTTTGTTTTGGCTAACTCAATACCAGATATTGCTACAGCCTCTGTGTGTGCGGTTTCTGGATAATATAAAGGACTTTATTGATTTGAATGTGTTTTATCGGGGTACATTTTATTTTGAGCTTGGATACAGTAATTGGTTCCACATGGAGAGACCAGCTCTACATATTCGTATTTTCTAGCTAGAAACCGAGAGGAACTGTGGCAAACAAACATGATATTTCTGTCTGTATCGATGACATTTTATGCACTTTCCTAACGAAAAGACTGCTTTTCTCCAAAATCATTTGTACTGTGATTTTCTCTGTCCATTGCATACGAATTCCACACCAGTTTGTCCAGATATGACTGGATGATACCGCAAATATCCGGTTGTGTTTTGGCTAACTCAGTGCCAAAAATGTGAAAGTTTCTGTGTTTGTGTTTTCTGGATATTATCGATGGACTTTATTGTATTGAATGTTTTTATCAGGGAACATTTAATTTTGTACCCTAGAAAGACTAATTGGTTCATCATGGGGACACCAGCTCTACACATTCGTATTTTCTAGGGAAAATGCTAGAAGAACTGAGGAAAAGAAGCATGATATTTATGTTTGTATAGATGACATTTTATGCACTTGCCTAACGAAAAGACTTTGCTTTTCTCCAAAACCATTTTTACTGTGATTTTCTCGGTCCATTGCATACGAATTCCACACAACTTTGTCCGGATATGACTGGATGAAACCGGAAATATCCGGTTTTACTTTGGCTAACTCAATCCCAGATATTGCTACAGCCTCTGTGTTTGTGTACTCCTGACATTATCCACGGACTTTATTGTTTTGAATGTTTTTTATCAAGGAACATTTAATTTTGTGCTTGGAAACACTAATTGTGTCCACATGGAGAGACCAGCACTACACATTCGTATTTTCTTGGGAGAAAGCTAGAGGAACTGCGGCAAACAAACATGATATTTCTGTTTGTATCGATGACATTTTATGTAATTGCCTAACGAAAAGACTTTGCGTTACTCCAAAACCATTTTTACTGTCATTTTCTCGGTCCATTGCATAGGAATTCCACACCAATTTGTCAGGATATGACTGGATAAAAACAGAAATATCCGGTTGTGTTTTTGCTAACTGAATTTGAAATATTGTGAAAGCCTCTGTGTTTGTGTTTCTGGATATTATCTATGGACTTTATTGTTTTGAATATTTTTAGCAAGGAACATTTAATTTTGTACCGATGAAACACTAATTGGTTCATCATGGGGACCAGATCCACACATTCATATTTTGTAGGGAGAAATCTAGAGGAACTGCGGCAAAAAAACATGATATTTCTGTTTTTTTTTTTTAATTTTTTTATTTATTTTGACAGGCAGAGTGGATAGTGAGAGAGAGAGACAGAGAGAAAGGTCTTCCTTTTTGCCGTTGGTTCACTCTCCAATGGCCGCTGCGGCCAGCGCATCGCGCCAATCCGAAGCCAGGAGCCAGATACTTCTGGTCTCCCATGCGGGTGCAGGGCCCAAGCACGTGGGCCATCCTCCACTACCTTCCCGGGCCATAGCAGAGAGCTGGCCTGGAAGAGGGGCAACCGGGATAGAATCCGGCACCCTAACTGGGACTAGAACCCGGTGTGCCGGCGCCGCAAGGCGGAGGATTAGCCTGTTAAGCCACGGCGCCGGCCAATATTTCTGTTTTTATAGATGATAATTTATGCACTTGCCATTCGAAAAGACTTTGCTTTTCTCCAAAACCATTTTTACTGTGATTTTCTCTGTCCATTGCACACGAATTCCACACCTGTTTGTTCGGATATGAATGATGAAACCGGAAATATCCGCTTGTGTTTTGGATAACTCAATCTGAAACATTGTGAAAGACTCTGTGTTTGTGTTTTCTAGATAATATCGATGGACTTTATTGTTTTGAATGTTTTTATCAGGGAACATTTCATTTTGTACCTTAAAAAGACTAATTGGTTCATCATGGGGACACCAGCTCTACATATTCTTATATTCTAGCGAGAAAGCTAGAGGAACTGTGGCAAACAAACATGATATTTCTGTTTCTATCGATGACATTTTATGCACTTGCCTAACGAAAAGACTTTGCTTTTCTCCAAAATCATTTGTACTGTGATTTTCTCAGTCCATTGCATACGAATTCCACACCATTTTGTCCGGATATGACTAGATGAAACTGGAAATATCCGGTTTTACTTTGGCTAACTTAATCCCAGATATTGCTACAGCCTCTGTGTTTGTGTACTCCTGACATTATCCACGGACTTTATTGTTTTGAATGTTTTTTATTAGGGAACATTTAATTTTGTGCTTGGAAACACTAATTGTGTCCACATGGAGACACCAGCTCCACACATTCGTATTTTCTAGGGAGAAAGCTAGAGGAACTGCGGCAAACAAACATGATATTTCTGTTTGTATAGATGACATTTTATGCACTTGCCTAACAAAAAGACTTTGCTTTTCTCCAAAACCATTTTTGCTGTCATTTTCTCTGTCCACTGCATATGAATTCCACACCAGTTTGTCCAGATATGACTGGATGGAAACAGAAGTATCCGGTTGTGTTTTGGCTAACTCAATCCGAAATATTGTGAAAGCCTCTTTGTTGGTGTTTTCTGGATATTATCGATGTACTTTATTGTTTTGAATGTTTTTTATCAGGGAACAGTTAATTTTGTACCGTTGAAACACTAATTGGTTCATCATGGGGACACCAGCTCCACACATTCGTATTTTCTAGGGAGAAAGCTAGAGGAACTTCGACAAACAAACATGATATTTTTGTTTCTATAGATGACATTTTATTCACTTTCCTAACGAAAAGACTTTTCTTTTCTCCAAAACCATTTTTACTGTGATTTTCTCGGTCCATTGCACACGAATTCCACACCAGTTTGTCCAGATATGACTGGATGGAAACAGAAATATCCGGTTTTGTTTTGGTTAACTCAATCTGAAATATTGTGAAAGACTCTGTGTTTGTGTTTTCTAGATATTATCAATGGACTGTATTGTTTTGAATGTTTTTATCAGGGAACATTTCATTTTGTACCTTAGAAAGACTAATTGGTTCATCATGGGGACACCAGCTCTCCATATTCTTATATTCTAGCGAGAAAGCTAGAGGAACTGTGGCAAACAAACATGATATTTCTGTTTGTATAGATGACATTTTATGCACTTTCCTAACGAAAAGACTTTGCTTTTCTCCAAAACCATTTGTACTGTGATTTTCTCGGTCCATTGCATACGAATTCCACACCACTTTCTCCGGATATGACTGGATGATACTGGAAATATGAGGTTTTGTTTTGGCTAACTCAATACCAGATATTGCTACTGCCTCTGTGTGTGCGGTTTCTGGATAATATAAAGGACTTTATTGATTTGAATGTGTTTTATTGGGGTACATTTTATTTTGAGCTTGGATACAGTAATTGGTTCCACATGGAGAGACCAGCTCTACATATTCGTATTTTCTAGCTAGAAACCGAGAGGAACTGCGGCAAACAAACATGATATTTCTGTCTGTATCGATGACATTTTATGCACTTGCCTAACGAAACGACTTTGCTTTTCTCCAAAACCATTTTTACTGTGATTTTCTCTGTCCATTGCATACGAATTCCACACCAGTTTGTCCAGATATGACTGGATGATACCGCAAATATCCGGTTGTGTTTTGGCTAACTCAGTGCCAAAAATGTGAAAGTTTCTGTGTTTGTGTTTTCTGGATATTATCGATGGACTTTATTGTATTGAATGTTTTTATCAGGGAACATTTAATTTTGTACCGTAGAAAGACTAATTGGTTCATCATGGGGACACCAGCTCTACACATTCGTATTTTCTAGGGAAAATGCTAGAAGAACTGCGGAAAAGAAGCATGATATTTCTGTTTGTATAGATGACATTTTATGCACTTGCCTAACGAAAAGACTTTGCTTTTCTCCAAAACCATTTTTACTGTGATTTTCTCGGTCCATTGCATACGAATTCCACACAACTTTGTCCGGATATGACTGGATGAAACCGGAAATATCCGGTTTTACTTTGGCTAACTCAATCTCAGATATTGCTACAGCCTCTGTGTTTGTGTACTCCTGACATTATCCACGGACTTTATTGTTTTGAATGTTTTTTATCAAGGAACATTTAATTTTGTGCTTGGAAACACTAATTGTGTCCACATGGAGAGACCAGCACTACACATTCGTATTTTCTATGGAGAAAGCTAGAGGAACTGTGGCAAACAAACATGATATATCTGTTTGTATAGATGACATTTTATGCACTTCCCTAACGAAAAGAATTTGCTTTTCTCCAAAACCATTTGTACTGTGATTTCCTCGGTCCATTGCATACGAATTCCACACAACTTTGTCTGAATATGACTGGATAAAACCGGAAATATCCGGTTTTACTTTGGCTAACTCAATCCCAGATATTGCTACAGCCTTTTTGTTTGTGTATTCCTGATATTATCCACGGACTTTATTGTTTTGAAAGTTTTTTATCGGGAACATTTAATTTTGTGCTTGGATACAGTAATTGGTTCCACATGGAGACACCAGCTCTACACATACCAATTTTCTAGGGAGAAAGCTAGAGGGACTGCGGCAAACAAACATGATATTTCTGTTTGTATAGATGACATTTTATGCATTTGCCTAACGAAAAGAATTTGCTTTTCTCCAAAACCATTTTTACTGTCATTTTCTCGGTCCATTGCATAGGAATTCCACACCAATTTGTGAGGATATGACTGGATAAAAACAGAAATATCCGGTTGTGTTTTTGCTAACTGAATTCGAAATATTGTGAAAGCCTCTTTGTTTGTGTTTTCTGGATATTATCAATGGACTTTATTGTTTTGAATGTTTTTAGCAAGGAACATTTATTTTTGTACCGTTGAAACACTAATTGGTTCATCATGGGGACCAGATCCACATATTCATATTTTCTAGGGAGAAATCTAGAGGAACTGCGACAAACAAACATGATATTTCTCTTTTTATAGATGATATTTTATTCACTTGCCATTCGAAAAGACTTTGCTTTTCTCCAAAACCATTTGTACTGTGATTTTCTCTGTCCATTGCATACGAATTCCACACCAGTTTGTCCAGATATGACTGGATGATACCGCAAATATCCGGTTGTGTTTTGGCTAACTCAATGCCAAAAATGTGAAAGTTTCTGTGTTTGTGTTTTCTGGATATTATCGATGGACTTTATTGTATTGAATGTTTTTAACAGGGAACATTTAATTTTGACCTTAGAAAGACTAATTGGTTCATCATGGGGACACCAGCTCTACACATTCGTATTTTCTCGGGAAAATGCAAGAAAAACTGCGGAAAAGAAGCATGATATTTATGTTTGTATAGATGACATTTTATGCACTTGCCTAACGAAATGACTTTGCTTTTCTCCAAAACCATTTTTACTGTGATTTTCTCTCGGTCCATTGCATACGAATTCCACACCACTTTGTCCGGATATGACTGATGAAACCGGAAATATCCGCTTGTGTTTTGGCTAACTCAATCTGAAACATTGTGAAAGACTCTGTGTTTGTGTTTTCTAGATATTATCGATGGACTTTATTGTATTGAATGTTTTTATCAGGGAACATTTAATTTTGTACCTTAGAAAGACTAATTGGTTCATCATGGGGACACCAGCTCCACATATTCTTATATTCTAGCGAGCAAGATAGAGGAACCGTGGCAAACAAACATGATATTTCTGTTTGTATAGATGACATTTTATGCACTTTACGAACGAAAAGACTTTGCTTTTCTCCAAAACCATTTGTACTGTGATTTTCTCGGTCCATTGCATATGAATTCCGCACAACTTTGTCTGGATATTACTGGATGAAACCAGAAATATCCGGTTTTACTTTGGATAACTCTATCCCAGATATTGCTACAGCCTTTGTGTTTGTGTATTGCTGACATTATCGACGGACTTTATTGTTTTGAATGTTTTTTTATCAGGGAACATTTAATTTTGTGCTTGGAAACACTAATTGTGTACACATGGAGACACCAGCTCTACACATTCGTATTTTCTAGGGAAAATGCTAGAAAAACTGCGGAAAAGAAGCATGATATTTCTGTTTGTATAGATGACATTTTATGCACTTGCCTAAGGAAAAGACTTTGCTTTTCTCCAAAACCATTTTTACTGTCATTTTCTCGGTCCATTGCATACGAATTCCACACCACTTTTTCCGGATATGACTGGATGAAACTTAAAAGCTATCCGTATTTGTTTTGGCTAACTCAATCCCAGCAATTGCTACAGCATCTGTGTTTGCGTTTTCTGGATATGATCAACAGACTTTATTGTTTTGAATGTTTTTTATTGGGGAACATTTTATTTTGAGCTTGGATACAGTAATTGGTTCCACATGGAGACACCAGTTCTACTCATTCGTATTTTCTAGGCAGAAAGCTAGAGGAACTGTGGCAAAGAAACATGATATTTTCGTTTGTATCGATGACATTTTATGCACTTGCCTAACGAAAAGCCTTTGCTTTTCTCCAAAACCATTTTTACTGTGATTTTCTCTCGGTCCATTTCATACGAATTCCACACCGGTTTGTCTGGATATGAATGATGAAACCGGAAATATCCGCTTATGTTTTGGCTAACTCAATCTGAAACCTTGTGAAAGACTCTGTGTTTGTGTTTTCTAGATATTATCGATGGACTTTATTGTTCTGAATGTTTTTATCAGGGAACATTTCATTTTGTACCTTAGAAAGACTAATTGGTTCATCATGGGGACACTAGCTCTACATATTCTTATATTCTAGCGAGCAAGCTAGAGGAACTGTGGCAAACAAAAATGATATTTCTGTTTGTATAGATGACATTTTATGCACTTGCCTAACGAAAAGACTTTGCTTTTCTCCAAAACCATTTGTACTGTGATTTTCTCGGTCCATTGCATACGAATTCCAGACAACTTTGTCTGGATATGACTGGATGAAACCGGAAATATCTGGTTTTACTTTGGCTAACTCAATCCCAGATATTGCTACATCCTCTGTGTTTGTGTTTTCCTGACATTATCCACAGACTTTATTGTTTTGAATCTTTTTTATCAGGGAACATTTAATTTTGTGCTTGGAAACACTAATTGTGTCCACATGGAGACATCAGCTCTACACATTCGTATTTTCTAGGGAGAAAGCTAGAGGAATTGCGGCAAACAAACATGATATTTCTGTTTGTATAGATGACATTTTATGCACTTGCCTAACGAAAAGACTGCTTTTCTCCAAAACCAATTTGACTCTGATTTTCTCAGTCCATTGCATACGATTTCCAGACCAGTTTGTCCGGGTATGACTGGATGAAACCGAAAATATCCGGTTGGGTTTTAGCTAACTCAATCCGAAACATTGTGAAAGTCTCTGTGTTTGTGTTTTCTGGATATATCGATTGACTGCATTGTTTTGAATGTTTTTATCAGGGAACATTTCATTTTGTACCGTAGAAAGACTAATTGGTTCATCATGGGGACACCAGCTCTACATATTCTTATATTCTAGTGAGAAATCTAGAGGAACTGCGGCAAACAAACATGATATTTCTGTTTGTATAGATGACTTTTTATGCACTTGCCTAAAGAAAAGACTTTGCTTTTCCCTAAAACCATATTTACTGTGATTTTCTCGGTCCATTGCATACGAATTCCATACCAGTTTGTCCGGGTATGACTGGATGAAACCAGAAATATCCGGTTTTGTTTTGGCTAACTCATTTCGAAATATTGTGAAATCCTCTGTGTTTGTGTTTTTCGATATTATCCACGGACTTTATTGTTTTGAATGTTTTTATCAGGGAACATTTAATTTTGTACCGTTGAAACACTAATTGGTTCATCATGGGGACACCAGCTCCACACATTCATATTTTCTAGGGAGAAAGCTAGAGGAACTTCGACAAACAAACATGATATTTCTGTTTGTTTAGATGACATTTTATGCACTTACCTAACGAAAAGACTTTGCTTTTCCCCTAAACCTTTTTTACTGTGATTTTCTTGGTCCATTGCATACGAATTCCACACCAGTTTTCCGGATGTGACTGGATGAACCCGGAAATATCCGGTTTTGTTTTGGCTAACTCAATCCCAGATATTGCTACAGCCTCTGTGTTTGTGTATTCCTGATATTATCCATGGACTTTATTGTTTTGAATGTTTTTTATCAGGGAACATTTAATTTTGTGCTTGGAAGCACTAACTGGTTCCACATGGAGACACCAGCTATACACATTCGTATTTTCTAGGGAGAAAGCTAGAGGAACTGTGGCAAACAAACATGATATTTCTGTTTGTGCAGATGACATTTTGTGCACTTGCCTAACTAAAAGACTTTGCTTTTCTCCAAAACCATCTTTACTCTTATTTTCTCGGTGCATTGCACATGAATTCCAAAGCGCTTTGTCCGGATATGACTGGATTAAACCAGAAATATCCAGGTTTTTTTTGGCTAACTCAATCCGAAATATTTTGAAAGTTTCTGTGTTTGTGTTTTCTGGATATTATCGATGGACTTTATTGTTTTGAATGTTTTTATCAGGGAACATTTAATTTTGTACCCTAGAAAAACTAATTAGTTCATCATGGGGGCACCAGCTCTACATATTCATATTTTCTTTGGAGAAAGCTAGAGGAACTGCGGCAAACAAACATGATATTTCTGTTTGTATAGATGAATTTTTATGCACTTGCCTAAAGAAAAGACTTTGCTTTTCTCCAAAACCATTTTTACTGTGATTTTCTCGGTCCATTGCATACGAATTGCACACCAGTTTGTCCAGATATGACTGGATGAAACCAGAAATATATGGTTGTGTTTTGGCTAACTCACTCCGAAATATTGTGAAAGACTCTGTGTTTGTCTTTTCTGGATATTATCAATGGAGTTTATTGTTTTGAATATTTTTAGCAAGGAACATTTAATTTTGTACCGTTGAAACACTAATTGGTTCATCATGGGGACACCAGCTCTACACATTCGCATTTTCTAGGGAGGTAGCTAGCGCAACTGCGGCAAACGAACATGATATTTCTGTTTGTATAGATGACATTTTATGCACTTGCCTAACAAAAAGACTTTGCTTTTTCAAAAACCATTTTTACTGTGATTTTCTCGGTCCATTGCATACGAATTCCACACCACTTTGTCCGGATATGACTGGATGATACCAGAAATATCCGGTTGTGTTTTTGGCCTTCTTCCTGTGAGTGCCCTTTCATACAAAGAAATACATCTCCTACCTCTTTGTCTGCTGTTCTGTTCACATCTCACAGCACAGTCCCAATAAGGTGACTCAGACCTGCATAAGCACTGCAACCAATAAACAAGTAAATAGTGCAGATTATGTCAGTTATAAGGAAAAGAAATATGAAAGACCAAAATTGCCATATTTATTTTCCTTACATTTTTACCACTAATAAATAATACAAAGTTATGAATATTCTATACTTTAGGTATCATATAGTACATGAGGAAGTCCCATTATCTATTGTTCTTATATATCCAGTATGCACATATGGATCATTTCCTGAGCGTGCCACTCTGTTTCTTTCATCCAAACTGTCTTATCCTATCCAAAGCTCACTGGAATCTGTTGCTCACCTATAGCCTAGAGAAGACCCAGCATCTCATTCAAGGCCTCTTACTCCCACATGCACCCTAAATATCCCCAATCTGTCATCTTAATACAATAATCCTGGTGCAGCAGCAAAGATGTCACTTGGTATGCCTGCATCTGATGATAGAATGCCTGGGTTCAAATCCTGACTCAAATTCTGATACATATGGGAGGTTGGTCAACCATGTGGGATATCCCAATTAGTTCTTGGACCCTGGCTTTGGCCTGGCCCACCCCCAGCTCATCTTTGCATTTAGAAATTAAACCAAAAACTGGAGGACTTCTGTTTATCTGTTTCTCTGCTTTTCAGATAAATTTTAAAAAATGCATTTTAAAAGATAATGACTCCATTGCCATGGTAAAGTTTTGAGTATAATGACTATTTCATAATTTCTTTAAAAAAGCCTTTAAATTAACTGGTATATACTGAAAAACTGTATTTGTATGTGGTTAAAAATATCACCCACCTTATACCTCTGACTCCCTTCCTTGGCGGTAGATGAGCACTAATAATTTCTTGAATGTCTTTCCAGAAATATTCCATAAACTTATATGCATAAATGTGAATTCATCTTTTCTGGAAATTTTCAAATGAGAATATATTTTAGCCATGGTCATGATTTGCTCACTGATTCACCAGAAGGATTCACACAAGTCAACAAGTTGTACTCAAACCCAAGATTTATTACTACCAAGAGTACTGTGCAGGAACTGAGATAAAAGTATGTATAGTTAAAGACTGGAGAGGTCAGGCACAGGGCTCCAAGCCTTCCCTTGCTGTGAGAATGGCACAGACACATTCCCTAAGCCACAAAAAGCAGAGACACATCAGCAGCAACCTGAAGGAATCCACTCACACGTTAATAGTATAGAGTTCTTAATGGTGCTAATCACACATATTCACTTGCCCAACGAGGCTACAGACCAGAAAAAGGCACTAGGTACACATAACACACATTCATGTTGACTTTATATTGTTAAATTTTTATCTATTTGTTTTAATTTTATTTGAGAAAGAGAGATCTTCTATCAGCTGGCTAATTCCCCAAATGCCAGCAATAACAGAGCTTGGCCAGACTGAATCCAGGAGCCTGGAATTGGATCTGGGTGTCCCACAACAGTGTCACAGTCCCAAGTACTCAAGCTATCATTGGCTGCCTCTGAGGGTGCACATTAACAGGAAGCTGAATAGGAAGTAGAGTAAATAGGATTCAAATCAGGCTCTTTGGTATGGGATGTGGGCCTCCCAAGCAGCTACATAACTGCTGCACCAAATGTTTAGCCCATGTTGACTTTAAATAAAATAGCCTAGTTTACCTTGCCTTACTGCCTGGGCCATCCATAAGAACATGCTTTATCACTATCTGAGTGAACCTTCCAGGACTTTGGTTCTTACCACTTTGTCTGTGGGACTTCCCAAAAAAATAAGAAAGAACTGAGTAAAGCAAACTTTCCTCAAGTTCATAATATGCATCCTATAATGTATTTATCTTTTAACAATGTATCTTCAGGTCATCACTAAATATTTAGCTCATTTTTTTCATGGCTGCATGCTGTTCTTTGACATGGAAACACCACTATTTAATCAACTTCTTATTGATGGAAGATTAAACCCATGCTGTTTTCCTGCTATAAACATTAATAATAGTCAATATCCTCATTTGGATGTGAGTAAAGTCATAGGCATTACCCCTTAGGAAAGAGTGACTAGAATGTGTACCTAGAAAATCACTCCAGCCTTGTTGGAGACTGTCTCATTCCACTCTTAAAAGTTGTAATGTATTTAGCATGTTTGTATGGGTTTTTGCCAACTGCCCTTCTTGCATAATTTTGTTTTATTCCCACAACCAGTGTAAGTGACTGTTACCTCCTCCCAATACTGTAAGCTGGCAATTCCTGATTTGGAATTATTAGAATTCACAATTTCATCTACTAACCTGCAATAGCATCTGCTTACACTGGTGTGGTTATGAATATGCTCTTGCCATCAGATTTTCATTATTATTATTTGAGAAGCAATGATAGAGATAGAGGGCAAGAGTGAGAGCACACACATGACAGAGAGTTCACATCCATTGGTTCACTCCCCAGATGCCCACAAGGCCAGGGCTGGGCTGGGGCCAAACACAGGAGTCAGGAATGCAATCCAGGAACCCCATGAGGGTGGCATAACCCTCATGAGACATATGTCATGAGACATAACCACTGCCTCCCAGGGTCTGCAATAGGAGGCTGCTGGAATCAAGAGCTAGAGCCTGGAATCATATGCAGGTACCCAAATGTGAGATGAGGTGATGTAACCAATAGACTAAATACTCATTTCCCTTGGTGTCATCTTTATTAGCAATGTCGCATTGTGTAACATCTTCTATGTGACTCAGTTTCCTTAACTGTAAATCATGCATAACAATAGCTTAATAATGATGACATAAACTCTTCAAAAATTTTTTCTGTGTATTAATCGAATATTAATATGCCATAACTAAATGTTAGTTTTACTGGTTTGCTTAGTATTTTATTTTAAATTTATAGAATAATTTTATTTTTGCTCAGGTTAAACAATGATATATCTGATTGATATGTGATTTATATATTATTTCTTTTTAAAATTTTTTTATTTATTTGAGAGGTAGAGTTACAGACAGCAAGAGGGAGAAACAGAGAGAAAGGTCTTCTGTCCATTGGTTCGCTCCCCAGTGGCCACAATAGTCGGAGCTGCACCTATCTAAAGCCAGGAGCCGGGAGCTTCCTCCCAGTCTCCCACATGTGTGCAGAGGCCCAACGACTTAGGCCATCTTCTAATGCTTTCTCAGGCCACAACAGAGAGCTGGGTTGGAAGAGGAGCAGCCGGGACTAGAGCTAGTGCCCATATGGGATGCTGGCACCGCAGGCAGAGGATTAACCTACTGCACAACAGTGCCAGCCTGTTTTATGTATTATTTCAAAACAAATAATTATAAAAAACTACACATGCCTATTCCACAGAAGGAATCGCCTTGTTGCTATCAGGAGGGCATCCAGAAATATAAGATTGAGAATGATTCACTCGATTAGCTTTATTCTGTTCTAAGTACCTAAGGGTGCAAGGAATTACACTATTCTGCCTTTATTTTGTATCAGGAAGACAGGAAATAGAGAAAAAAGACATGAGGAGAGAGAGGAAGAGGAATGCAGAGAGTCACTAACAGGAATGGCAGAGAAAACAGGAGATTTGGTGGTAGTTTGCCCAGCTCTCCCTGGTGTTCATAGACCTGTGCCTCCCTCCCTGCTCCCAACCTTGTGACCACAGTGGGAATTACTTTGATTTTACCTGACTCCATGCACTGGTCAGAGTTGCGTGGTCAGTAGTATCTTTGTTAAACTGAGCCACACATCTCCTGTCTGCTCTCTACATCCCCTCTTTCTACACAGTCACAGGTTCTGAAGGGAGCACTTGAATGAGGATAGACAACTCAGAATTTTTTTATTCCACCAGAAAGTAAAAGTATCAAAGCTTTTGGTAGTAGAAATTATAAGACAAGTTTCAGATAATTGCAGTGAGCTTTGTGTTTGGTGAATCTCCTCTTGTCTTACCTTTTTATATATTCCAAAGTAGTCATATGAAGACTATTTTTCTCAATCTCTCTTACCAGTTGAGCTCAAGTCAGACTTGTCCAGGAAGATCTAAAGCACTACTGACCAGAAGAACTTTAAGAATAGAGCCTCATATCATGAGATACCTTCAGAAGAAGAGCCTGGCTCTCTCATTGTCAAATTGTAGTCCTTACTTTGTTCCCCACCAGGCAGATGTGGCGAGTAACCAGGAATGGATTCAAGTGTGGTGAACACCCTGAGCAGGCTAACACAGTGAGCCCTGGAAGAGTTTCAGAATATAATGAGGAAAAGGCATCAATCAAGTTGTATAGGGCTTTCATACAAATTGCTTCCTCAAAAATGCCCTTAGACCAAGACCCAGAGTGTTCCATATCCTGTGACTGAGAATGACTTGCTTCTCACCAACATCAGAGACCTGAGTCATGCAGCTTCTCCTCTACCTGGTACAGAGGCCTCTAAACAGGAGGCCTGGCTCAAGGCTGTGATCCCTGACTAGTGAGTGACAGCAGTACAGAGTTTGGGTCAAAATTGGATTCTACTAAGCAGCAGCTTCAAGAAGATTCTGCAGCAATTCATTTTATTTATTTTATTTTAAAATAAATTACTGATTCTTCATTTTCAACAAAACAAGAGAAAATAAACACAAGGAGAGAGTGTCAATTTCTAACAGCCACATCAGTACTTTTCAATCTCTTTAGGACAATAGAATGTCATTGTATCAGCAACAGGATTCAGCATTGTTCTAATACCACAGGTCCACACTTCCAACCTCATCTCCAAATTCTCTCATACCATCTAGACTTAATATTTCAGGAAGTTTCATAGGGCTACTCATAGAAAAATCACTATTTTATGAAATTAATCATTAATCTGATTATTGTTTTGATTTTAAACAATGCTCTCTTTTCCCAACTGTGTTTCCCCAAAGGAAAATTGCTAAGTGTACCAAATGTTTTCTTTCATATGAAATAATTATGTCACCTGAAATATATAAATCTAAGTCCTTTTTTAAAGAAAGCTTGTGTGTGTGTGTGTGTGTGTGTGTGAGAGAGAGAGAGAGAGAGAGAGAGAGAGAGAGAGAGAGAGGAGATGAAGAGAACTCCCATTGACTGGTTCACTCCCAAATACCCATGCCAGCCTTTTCCAGCTCTATTTTTCAGAAAATCATCACATTCTTTCATTTAGGAAAAACTATTTTCTTATATATCTTATGTTTTATACAAATGAATCAAGTACAGTTTTGTAAACAGTCACTCATCAAAAATAAATATTGGAGCAGAGTCAAGATGATTGCTGAATAAGAAGCTCTGATTACAACCTTCCTGAAGAGACATCAATTCAACAATTATAAATATACCAAGTCACTTTCTCAAGTGCTACAGAAGCCAGGTGAGATATCATAGTGTCTCACCTTAACATAATCATAAGAAATGTCACATTGAAGAAAGCAAGAAGGAAAGAGTTGCCTACATTACCCTTCCCTACACTTCAATGAGCACAATGAGAAGAGATACCTTCTACTTGGGAGAATGACAATGAACTGAATCCCAGTACTAGGCACTCTGTGAAAAGGGTTGGTTGGGATGAGCTCATCAGTCCCTGCCACCAGGTCTCACCTGCAGAGTGATTATTTGGTGCTTCCACATCAAAGCAGCCTTCACCATTCCTCCCTGAACCACCAACAAAAACAAAACTCTAGCCCTATGGAGAGGCAAAGAGAGAGCTTTGGACCATGCCTTGGAGCTCAAAGCAAAACAGACTATATGCCAAGATGATATAGCTGAAAGAACTCTGCTCACAAACTGAGCCTCCAGGCCTACCAGACATCAAGCTCTGGTGGATTGGACTCACATTGTTATGTGTGTGTTCCGAAGAGGGAGCTCCTTGGGATTTTATGAGGCCCAGGGATGGTGGAACTCATGTGTGACCAGGTTGGAGTCATCTGGGTGGTTAGCAGGCTGCCTCCCTCCTTCAACCTTGAGCACACAGACAAGGGACTAAGTCTTAGAAGTCTGTGCTGGGCTGGTAAAGCCAAATGTTGGACAGATCTTAATGGTTTCCATCACAAGAAAAGTGCCTGTGTATGGAGTCTCTGGACTTGCCTCAATATCAGGCAGAGATCTGTACTCTGAGGAAAGGTTGCATTGATATATAGCCCCACCAGCCTCTCACAGGCCCAGTGCATACTCCTAAGATTGTACAGGGCCTGGTGACTAAAGCCTAGGTGTGATGCACCTAGCATCTCTGCCTAAGTAGCTGAAGGGCTAACTCTATCACACCTCTTACAATCATAGGCAGACAGCAAAGAATCACAAAGCTATTTGGGGACTTGGTGCCAGGCTGATAAAACCCACCATTAAGCAGATTTTAATGTCCCTTGTCCCTAGTCCAGTGCCTACAGACAGTCTTTGTACCTGCTTCAGTGCCCTGTTGTGGGGGAGGCTGAATCCGGAGAGGTCTAGAGGAAACTTCCTGAGCCTGCTTCAAATTTGAAAACCTGTCTTTAAGTTTCAAATCCCTGGTGGCAAACACCCCAGCCACAGGGCGCTTTTGTCTAAGGATCATTAAGGTGGTATAATAGGAGTGGCTAAGACCTTTTTGCATCACATCACCCCACCCCTTGCCCGCATCCACTCATCCACTCTGTACCATCCCCTCTGTACCTCAGCTACATATACACCTCCCTTTTACAATAAAGTGAGACCCTGCTTCTACTGGACTCCACACCACGCCTGATTGTCCCCTGGGTTTGGGGAAGGCTGAGTGGCAGGTGGTGCACTTCCCCTCCTCGGTCATGGCAAGCTGCAGGCAGCCTGCCTAATTCTCTGGCGGTGGCAAGGAACAGTCACCGCACCCTGTGGAGTTCCTTGAGCCAGGTTGAGCAGTCTTAGACTCCAGCCAGTATCACCAATGGCAATGAGCCCACTAAACAACAGATAGACCACAGTCCACCTCAGTAAAAGAACAGACTGCTTAGAATTTCTAGGACAGCCATAAATGAAGACAGATTACTAAAACGAATTCTTCAGTATGCAGATTATATCATATTCCAACAAATTTCAGGAACTTCCAGGAGCTATGGCTTCACCTAAAAAGCAAAATAAGGTGCCATGAGCCAATAATGCATAAATTGAAATTTCTAAATGCTCACATTAAGATTTCAAAATAGCTGTTTTTATGAAACTTAATGAAATTCAAGAGAATACAGAGGCTGGCACCGCGGTTCAATAGGTTAATCCTCTGCCTGCAGTGCCAGCACACCAGGTTCTGGTCCCGGTCGGGTGCCGGATTCTGTCCCGGTTGCCCCTCTTCCAGGCCAGCTCTCTGCTATGGCCTGGGAGTGCAGTGGAGGATGGCCTAGGTCCTTGGGCCCTGCACCCACATGGGAAACCAGGAGGAAGCACCTGGCTCCTGGTTTCGGATCAGCACAGTGCGCCAGCCACAACACACAGGCCACAGCGGCCATTGGGTGGTGAACCAATGGAAAAAAGGAAGACCTTTCTGTCTGTCTCTCTCTCTCTCTCACTGTCCACTCTGCCTGTCAAAAATTCTTTTAAAATTTTAAAAAATGGAGAGCGGCAAGATGGCAGAATAGGAAGGGAGCACACTGATAGTCTGGGGAGAGACAGTTTAATAAAAGTGGAGATACTGCAGGTTCAAGGAAGAGTAGAGGAAGAAACAGCAGAGGAACATCTTCTGGAACTAGAGATTCACAGTGGACCTGCGTGGAGAGCGTGGGAGCCCGCAGTTCAGGACACGAGCGGCAGACTCAACACACCAGTGCTGGAACGCGAGCTGAGCCAAACCTCAATAGCCCGAATAGCAGGGAAGAGGAAAGAGGAGACTAGAGGGAACGAGGCTTGAAACTCCGTGGGGAAAAGTTCACCAGGCTAACTAGAAGAGAGAGAGAAAAAGAAAAAAATAATGACCGATATGGACACGAGTTTCTCTCTCTCTGCTCACCTCTCAAAGGTGAGCAAGACAAAGAGTAGGCACCATTTTGGACATACGTCATAAGCAGGGCGAAGTCAGGTCTACACCGGCCCTGAGCCTAGCAGAAAAACCTGGCTCGGGGAGGGGGGTTTGAAATAACAGGAGATTAGGATCTAATGAATGTGTGTGGCTAATGAGCTGAGACTGTGAAAAAAGAGACAGTGGGGGAGAGAACTCACGGAAGTCACGTGAGTGCTCTTCAGAGACGCTATAATTCGGTAACCTTGGCAACCCAGTGGGAGACTGCAGGAAAATTTGAGCCCACACTGAGGGCAGCACAGATTCCCTGTGTGGTCCTTGGGAAAGAGCTTCTGATCTCTGGCTCCTGTGGGTATATCATTCGCCTGCTAACAACCTCCAATTCCATTCAGCTGTGCAGAATTACTTCCCTTTTGAATCAAAAAAAAAAGAAAAAGAAAAAGAAAAAGAAAAAGAAAAAGAAAGAAAGAAAGAAAGAAAGAAAGAAAGAAAGAAAGAAAGAAAGAAAGAAAGAAAGAAAGAGATTTACCACGCCTAACCTGGGAGTGTCACCTTTGGCACACCCTCAACACTGAGGAACCAAACAGAGCTCTCAGGCCACACCTATGTCAATTCTCTAAGGCTCCATTGAAAACAGACAGTCCACTTAATCTAGAGTCAATAGCATAAAAATAAAAAACACCACAGTGAAGAAACCAAAGAATATCTCCAATATGTCAAACCATCTGGGTAGTGGACCAGCAGATGGAAGACTCTCTCTCTCTCTCTCTCTCTCTCTCTCTCTCTCTCTCTCTCTCTGCCCCTGCCTCTGCCTCTCTGTAACTCTGCCATTCAAATAAATATATATTTTTAAAAAGAAAAGAAAAATGCCTGTTCAAGTCCTTTGACCATTTCTTAACTGGATTGTTTGGTATGCTGTTGAGATTCTTGAGCTATTTATAGATTCTGGATATTAATTGTTTATTAGCTGCATAATTTGCAAATATTTTCTCCTAACAGTTGCCTCTTCACTTTGCTGCACTTCTTTTGAAGTGCAGAAGCTTCTCAACTTCATATATTCCCATTTGTCAATTTTGTCTTTGATTGCCTGTGCTTCTGGGGTCTTTTCCAAGAAGTCTTTTCCTATGTCAATGTCTTACAGAGTTTCCCCAATGTTCTCCTCTAGTAATTTGATGGTATCATGTCATAGCTTTAGATCCTTGATCCATTTTGAGTTGATTTTTGTATAAGGTGTAATGTCACGTTTCATACTTCCTGAAGAGACTGTCCTTTCTCCAGGGCTTTATTTTACCTCTTTGTGAAAGTTGGTTGTAGATGCGTGAATTAATTTCTGGACTTTCTATTCTGTTCCATTGTTCTACATGTTCATTTTAGCGCCAATATAAGGCTGTTTTGATTATAACTGCCCTGTAGTATGTGTTGAAATATGGTATTGTGATGCCTCCAGCTTCGTTTTTGTTGTATAAGATTGTGTTAGCTATTCGAGGTCTCTTGTATTTCCATATGAATTTTAGCATCATTTTTTCTAGATCTGAGAAGTAATTTACAAATTCAATGTGATTGCAACATCAGTGGTTCTGCTTTGAAGGGTTCAGATTCTGAAAATATTTCGAAGGTACAATGAATAGTAAAAAAGTGCTTAGTTCCCCATAGACTTGTAAATAATGTGTGCTGTGAATCATTTTGGATTTTCTGATATTGTGACAAATAAAAAGGATATATTAATTCCAGTTTCCTCAGAATCCTCATATCATAAATGATAAGACTTCAACTTCATAATATTTAACGATCTTCTGTCATTTAAAAGACTCATGTAACAAATTTGTTAATTGAGGAACAAAACATTCATGTAGTCTCAGAACAATAGAAAAATATATTTGGGTTATCAGGCTATTTTTATCTTTTCTTCTTCTTTTTCTCAAGTTTACAAATTATACTGAGACTTTTTCTAGAAAAAAAAAACTCTTACTAATTAAATTAGTCATCCTGCACCCTGTTACGGTGGAAAGAGAACCAAAATAATTAGCAGAAAACAGACATTCTGGTTTCAGCTTTGCAACTACCTAATTGTGTGTGACCTTGGGTAGGTGACTTCACCTTTTTGCCCTAGAAAGTAGGCATTTTCTTGCTCTATAAATAGACAATAAGTTTTGACCTTCCCTAAAATGTAGAGAATAATTTTTCTGTAGGTCAAGATGGATTCAGAAGGATCAAACTTACCTTCCCATGGTATACAGTTATAACATTAGACAAAATCTGGGAAATGTGTTTTAGGCTAAAGACTGTGATCTCTAAGAAAAGAGAAACAAGCAAGGCGAGCCCTACCCTGATTCATGCTTTCTGTCTCAAGGCAGTTTCCAAACTACCGCACAGCTTCTCTTTGTCATGACAGGATACACGTACTTTTTTCATAAAGAATGCTGAGATGATGTCCTAAAAATAATGCCATTCTAAATAAAACTTCCTTTAAGCTTGTATCTAAAGATTGGGAATCATGGTCATCATCCTGAGGAAGATCAGAGCTGAGGACAGAGTGGACAATGATTGTAGAAGTCAAAGACTTAGCAGTGAATCAGAATGAGCTAGTTCAGGAGGTGCAGGTGAGTCTGGCAGATATTGGCTCACTGCATGTTGGGAATGTTCTCTGCCTTCCCCTTGTATTGAGACAGAGACCCCAGGCTCAGTATCAGGAAGGAAGGCCATGTTCAATTGGGTTTGGGCCTGCTGCTGTGTGATAGGCACTCCTGAGCAAGGTCTGCTCCACCAAGCACTTCACCTGCTCTCTGCTCCTCCCAAATACCATTTGTCTTCTTCATCCCTTTTGTCTCATTCTCTCCAATTTCCCTGCTTACTCCTCCCCACCACACACACACACACACCAACATACGCTCTTTCTCACACACTCATTCATACACACACATGCATATGCACTTACACACTCATACATGCTCACACTCCCACTCTCATGGTCTCATACCTAATTCACTCATACACACTCTCACACACAACCCTCTCTTACTCTCACACATTCATACTCAAATACATATACTAACACACTCACTTACCATCACATAATCACACACACAATTTCACACACTCATACTCTTGCACACACTTATTCAAATTCCCAACATTTTAAAGGGATGGGGTCCTACAGGTGGTTGTGGGAGGGGTGTGAGCAGGAACTTCCAACTCGTCCCCTCTCCTCAGCATCTGATTTTAAAATATATAAAGTCAGGCAGAGGGAAGGCAAAGGTGAGAACAAATGTGGCTCTGTTTAGTCAGTATAGGCAGTTAAGAGCATATGCAGAACAGCTGAAAACATGTGTCTTCTTTGCCCCACCTGACAACCCCCTCACATGATTCAGTTAACTTTGAGATCTGATCCTGGCTAGGACTTTGTTTCTAGATGATTCAGTGTTGGACTATTGAATGTAGGGGCCAAGTCTCTTTTATCATATAAGAGAGTATTTAAAAAAACCCACACAAAATGGAATTAAAAGATGAGTTTATTCTGGTACAAACATTTGGAAATCCATATAACATGATCTTCATAACACATATTTTCATGAACTTGTTAAAGACTCCTTCATATGCAAAGATTTCAAACTTTTTTCAACCAAAAAATATTGATCTTTTATTTCCATGTCCAAGAGCTTTTTGAAGCACCCATACTGAGTAACTCAGAATGGTATTCCAAAGAGCTATTTTCACAAAACTTATAAATACTAGCCATTCAGTGAATTTGCAGTGGGATATTCATTCCTGTTTGGTCTCATTAGTACTATTGTTCTCTGATTGCCCCATCTTGGTCTAGTTGACTTTGGAGAAATGAATATGTTCATGTATTAAGGTAACTTCTTGATTTCAACAAGAAATAGTTACTCAATAAAGAAAAGAAGCACACATCACTTTGTATGCCTCATTAGTGAGGTTTGCTTGAAAATCTAGCTTAGACAAAAGAAAAGATTATTTCTTGCCTGATTTGCTGTAGGAATTTCAGAGCTAAATCAAAGGAACAGGGGCTGGCACTGTGGCGTAGTGGGTAAAGTGCCTGCAGTGCCCGCATCCCATATGGTCCCAACTGCTCCACTTCCGATCCAGATCTCTGCTATGGCCTGGGAAAGCAGTAGAAGATGACCCAAGTCCTTGGGCCCCTGCACCCATGCAGGAGACCTGGAAGAAGCCCCTGGCTCCTTGATTCGGATTGGCGCAGCTCCAGGCCATTGCGGCAAACTGGATAGTGAACCAGCAGATAGAAGACCTCTCTCTCTCTCTCTCTCTCTCTCTCTCTCTCTTTCTCTGCCTCTCCTCTCTCTGTGTAACTCTGACTTTCAACTTTCAAATAAATAAATAAAATCTTTAAAAAAATAATTCAAAGGAACATTTGTACAGGCCTGAGTTGTCTGTGCTTGATATTTGTAATCTTCAGATGATACAAAATCTTCCCACAGATCTGAATTTTCTTGCCATTCTTCGCATGGTATCCTCATTGACAGCCTTTGGGTCTTAATTTACAAGACCCCACTACTACCTCAAGAATTTCTGGCCTTTTCTTTTGTTGTTTTTCCTTAAATTCCTTATCTCCATCTCTATGAAGTAGGCAGGCATAAAGATTAAAATTGATTAGGTTTGTAAGCTGGAAGACCATGCCTTCACCATGTCCCTGTGTGACCTCATGCCCCTACCTGGCCATACCTGGGTGCCCACCAGCCAACCAGGTTAATTAACCACTCCCCTTTGAAAGTGGGTTAAAAGCCTGGGACACAGTGAGTCTGGTCCTTCTCTTCCCTGGCCTCTTGCCAGGAGGGGGCTTGCTGTAGCCCTGCGCCCCCAGGGCACGTGGCCTTCAGGCCACCCACCTTAGGCTTCCTGGCCTAGATGCTCCTCCACGTGGCTGGTTCCTGGTGCTCAATATGAACCCATATTTAACTCTCTCTCTCTCGCTTAAATAAAGCTCTCACTTTCCTATGCACTTTTTGCACTAAGTAAAAGCCTAAAATGTACCATGCTGCCTCGTTTATCTGTGCCAGTATTTAGAATTCTACTCTAAATATTAGGCAAGAACCATGTCAGGCTTATTAATATTGAGGATTTATTAATAAGCATATGATGGTATCATATGGCACCTCAAATTCTGGTAGCATATGTGGCACCCCAGATGGCGCTTCTGGAAAACCTTAAAGGGCCACATTTTGGTGTAGATTTTAGAGGGTCTTTCCCGATATCATCTAGAAGTTATACTATAGGAAAGCATGCAACATCTTAATCACCAGAAATCCACCTCATGGTAATATCTAGAAAGTGTGAGTATTTTTCTAACTCAAGAAAAGTATGAGCATAGTGAAACAGGGGTAAAGTCGCTATCCTCTAGATCTGGGGCAGACACACTTCAGAAACTTTGTATAGTATAAAGAACTATGAGAAAGTAGATAACAGCAACAAAGGAGTATAATGCTACTAAGGATGGTCACTGACTGAATTACTTTAAATTCAAAGCTTATATATTTTCTGAAATAAATAAGCCTGTCGTAAGATATATAAATGTACTATATAGGGTACTACAAAATGTACATGAAAAATGTAATAAAAAGAAAAGTGGGGTGCTTGGCACAGCAATTAAGGCTGACTTAGGATGCCTGCACCGCATATTGGAATACCTGGTTGAGTTCCTATTTTAGCTTCCTGAGAGGCATCAAGTAATGGTTTAAGTATTTGGTCCCTGCCACTGATATGGGAAACCTGAATCAAGTTTCTAGATCCCTGCCTCAGCCTGGGCCAGTCCTGGCTGTTGTGGACATTTGCATGAAAAAACAATAAATGAGAGTTCTCTGTATCTTTGTCCCTATTTCACTGTTTTTCAAATAAATAAATAAACAGTTTTAAAACTATTTCAATTAGGGGCCAGTGCTGTGGCATAGTAGGTTAAGCCTCCAACTGTGGCACCATCATCTCCTGTGGTCGCCCATTCAAGTCCTTGTTGCTCCACTTCTGATCTGGCTTTCTGCTGATGGCTTGCAGGAACAGTGGAGGATAGCCCAAGTGTTTGGGCCTCTGGACCTCTGTGGGAGACCCAGAGGAAGCTCCTGGCTCCTGCCCAGCTCCAGCTGTTGAGGCTATTTGAGGAGTGAACCAGTGAATGGAAAACATTTCTCTCTCTCTCTCTTCTCTCTCTCTCTCTCTCTCTCTCTCTCTCTCTCTCTCTGTTATTCTGCCTCTCAAATAAATAGACATCTTTCAAAAAAATAACCTATTTTATTTAAAGGTTTATTCATTTATTTATTTGAAAGGCAGACATGGGGGGATTAAAAAAAGAGCAAAAACAGATCTTCCATTTGTTGGTTCATTCCTCAAATGACCACATCAGCCAAGTCTGGGCCAGACCAAATGCATGAACCAGGAACATCATCATTATTACCCATGTGAGTAGCAGGGGTTCAAGTATTGGGCCATCTTCTGCTGCCTTTCCAGGCACATTAGCAGGAAGCTGTATCAGAAGCAGAGCAGCTAAGACTCAAACCAGCACTCTGATATGGAATGCCAGTGTCAGAAACTGTGGCTTAACCCACTGCACCACAAATGCCAGTCCATAAAGAATACTTAAGAAAGATAAGTATATTTTGGTGCAAAAGATTTTTTAAATCCACATGTAATTTTCATAATATTCATTTTCCATCAACTTTCTGAAGACCACTTGCATGTGGGGAATATGTCATGTTAAGTCTGGACTTTGACAAAATGGAATTATTTGGGACAAATAGAAACAATAATGTCACAGTTTTGTTGTGGCATAGCAGGTAAAGCCACTGCCTGCAATGCCAGCATCCAATAAGAACACTGGTTAATACCCCAACTGCTCCACTTCCAATACAGTTCCTTAGTGGAAAATGGCCCAACTCCTTGGGCTCTTGCACCCAAGTAGGTGATCCAAAAGAAGCTCCTGACTCCTAGAAGCAGAATAGCCCAGCTCTGGACATTGCAGCCATTTGGGAACTGAACCAGCAGATGGAAGATACCTCTCTCTCTCTCTCTCTCTCTCTCTCTCTCTCTCTCTCTCTCTCTGCTTTTCAGATAAATAATTGTCTTTTTAAAGAATTTTTTTAACTTTTATTTAATGAATATAAATTTCCAGTGTACACCTTATGGATTACAATGGCTTCCCCCTCCCTTAACTTCCCTCCCACCCGCAACCCTCCCCTCTCCCGCTCCCTCTCGCCTTCCATTTGCATCAAGATTCATTTTCAATTCTCCTTATATACAGATCAATTTAGTATAAAGATTTCAACAGTTTGCACCCACATAGAAACACAAAGTGAAACATACTGTTTGAGTACTAGTTATAGCATTAAATCAAAATGTACAGCACATTAAGGACAGAGATCCCACATGAGGAGCAAGTGCACAGTGGCTCCTGTTGTTGACCTAACAAATTGACACACTAGTTTATGGCGCCAGTAACCACCCTAGGCTGTTGTCTTGAGTTGCCAAGGCTATGGGAGCCTTCCAAGTTTGCCGACTCTGATCATATTTAGACAAGGTCATAAAAGACAGGGTGAGGATAGTAACCAATGATCCTAAGAGTGGCATTTACCAGGTTTGAACAATTATACAGCATTAAGTGGGGAAGAGGACCATCAGTACACACAGGTTGGGAGTAGAGCCATTGGTGGTAGAGTAGAGGTTATGATTACAAAGGAATGAGGCCCAAGTATGCTAGACAGGGTCTAGAACAAAGGGCAGAGTCATTATTAGAGGAGCTAAGAAAGGTGCTGTCTAAGCTACAATTAAGTTTTCTGACTGAGAGGCAAATAGAACCTGATAGAAGGGGCTTGATAATAATCTGTTGGGCTTTAGGCCTTGTAAGTTAAGAGGCCCAGGCCTATCTATCTCTTCACATGGGGTATATCCTAAGGGAGGTGTGAACCTCCTAGGGGAAGGCACTCTGTTGACTTTCATTACTTGGCTGGGCTAGGAGGAGAGCTGGCCAGGTAAAGGCAGGTGGCATCTCTAGCAAGAAATTTACAGTTCTGCCTGCAATGTTGCTTACCCTACTTGACCATCCCCTCAGCTGCAGTGGTCACTTTGGAAGTTGGGCTGAGTGACGGGCTTTTCAGCTTAGAGCCAATAAGATCTGTGGCTCTGACCTGGGCATTCTTCGACTCCAGGGCAGGTCCATTTCCAGTGATCCAACTCTTGGCAGAGCTGCCAGCGCTCTTCACAAGCTGACTTCTGCTGAAGCCCAGGCTTACCACATTGAAAGCCACTGCAGTGGACTGGACTGTTGGATCTCCTTGAAGGCAGATCACTGTACAGAACAGCCATTAATAGGCCTGCCACCCATTGCTTCTGATGCCTAGCTTTCTTTTCCTCCTGGTTTGTGTTAAAGCAGACCAGAGGATGCAAGTCAAGGGAGTGCCCGTGTCCCATCTCTAATCTTCTGTGGCCTGAACTACAAGTCTATAGTCACAGGCATGTTCTGTAGTAGTGTTTCTAAGGCAGACAATGCCCATGAGGAAAATTATATTCTCACTTTAAAATTTTCTTTCCCTTTGGTCTGAAAGGGAGGTTTTTTCTACTTACTGTATACTTCGCTGATGGCGAAGTGAATCTAGCTATGAGATTATTAGTCAAGTTCTTATTTTGGCTATGCTATTACAGAAAAATGTTAGCCATCTCTTTTATAAGGTCTAAAGATTAAATTGTGCATCCTACAGATTCCTTCATAATAGAATTAGTTTCCTACCTTGAAGAGAATAGAGAAATGAAAGCACAAGTTGGGCTTAGAATAGAGAAAAGAGGGAGCAAGTCCTAGATCGCTTGCTGAAAATAGCAATATGACATGAATACTTAGCAAACAGTTAGAAACCATTTTTAAAAAATATGATGTCATTTCTCTCTTGCTGCTTTTAAGAGTATCTGTTTGCCTTTGACTTTTTAACACTTTATCATGTGCCTAATTGTAATTATCTTAACTCCAAGATTATCCCACTAGAGATTTATTGAGCTTTGTGAGTATATAATCATGTTCATCAAATTTAGGAACTTCTTTTTTTTAATCTAAAGATTTTTTTAAAACTTTTATTTAGTACATATAAATTTCCAAAGTACAGTTTATGGATTACAATGACTTTCCCCCCTCCCCATAACTTCCCTCCCACTTGTACCCCTTCCATCTCCCGCTCCCTCTCCCATTCCATTTACATCAAGATTCATTTTCAATTATCTTTATATACAGAAGATCGATTTAGTATATATTAAGTAAAGATTTCATCAGTTTGCACCCACACAGAACATAAAGTGTAAAATACTATTTCAGTACTAGTTATAGCATTAATTCACATTGGACAAATAATTAAGGACAGAGATCCCACATGAGGAGTAAGTGCACAGTGACTCCTGTTGTTGACTTAACAATTTGACACTCTTGTTTATGGCGTCTGTAATCTCCCTAGACTCTAGTCATGAGTTGCCAAAGCTATGGAAGCCTTTAGGGTTCACCGACTTCGATCATATTCAGACAAGGTCACAGTCAAAGTGGAAGTTCTCTCCTCCCTTCGGAGAAGGGTACCTCCTTCTTTCATGGCCCCGTTCTTTCTACTGGGATCTCACTCACAGAGATCTTTCATTTATGTCCTCTTTCTTTTTTTTTGCCAGAGTTTCTTGACTTTCCATGCCTAAAATACTCTCATGGGCTCTTCAGCCAGATCCAAATGCCTTAAGGGCTGATTCTGAGGCCAGAGTGCTGTTTAGGACATCTGCCATTCTATGAGTCTGCTGTGTATCCCGCTTCCCATGTTGGATCATTCTCTCCCTTTTTAATTCTCAGTTAGTATTAGCAGACACTAGTCATGTTTGTGTGATTCCTTTGACTCGTAGACCTATCAGTGTGATCAATTCTTAACCATTATTTGCCCACTGCCAGACCTTTTCTCACTCCCTCTCCGATGTGCTCATTATGCTATCCACAGTTCTTTTTTTTTTGACCTTTTTTTCCCAATCTGTTTCTCAGGCTGCATAATCTCACTGA
Organism: Lepus oiostolus; assembly: GCA_036325905.1. Taxonomy (NCBI): domain Eukaryota; kingdom Metazoa; phylum Chordata; class Mammalia; order Lagomorpha; family Leporidae; genus Lepus; species Lepus oiostolus. Next base: position 2,088,053 of record CM070804.1, read on the forward strand.
CTGTTTTATCTAGTTATTCATCCTTTTAGTACTCAAACCTGTTGACAGATTTTTTTGTTGTATGAGATTTTTTTGTTTCAGTTATTATCCTTTTCAACTCTAAATTTTCTGTTTAGTTCCTTTTTATAATTTCTGTCTGCTAATTGATACCTTTTATTGAATGAAATACTGATCTCATACTGTGCTTTAGCCCTGACATATCATTTCCTCTAAGTCTTTGAGCAATATAAAAGAGCTGAATTAAAGTCCTTGTATAGTTAAGTCTATTGTCTGCTTCTTCAGAAGCAGTGTCTATTGATTACCCTTTCTTTTCCTGCATGTAGGTTATAATTACTTATTTACTTTTAAAATAATTTTTGTTGCAAACTAGATATTTTAAATAAAATCATGTGGCTATAGTCACCATACTGTGCAACAGAATATCAGAACTTATTTATTCTTTTTAATTTTCTTAGATTTATTTTATTTATTTGAAAGACAGCAAGACAGAGAGAAGGAGAGACAGAGAGAAGAGATCTTCCTTCTGCTGGTTCACTCTCCAAATGGCTGCAATGCCCAGGTGGGCTAGATCAAGGCCAGGAGCCAAGAATTCTATCCAGGTCTCCCATGTGGGTGGCAGGGGCCCAAGTGCTTAGGCTATCCTCTTTCCCAGCTGTATTAGCAGGGAGCTTGATTGAAAATGAAGCAACCAGGACTCAAACTGTTACTCTTATATGGGATGCTGGCATCGCAGGTTGCGATGTAACCTGTTGTGCCACAATGCCTGACTTTATTTCCCTTTTCCAACTGTAACAGTATCCTCATTGACAAGAAAGGTTGTTGTTGAATAATTTTTAAAACTCACTCTGTAGAACCTATATTTCTTGTTATTTTTAGTAGCTGAAGTCTCTATAGAAATTTCCTGAAATGCTTGAACCAGTAAGTCTCCTAGTCTATGCTAGGGGGCTTTCTGCAAGTTGGGCATTCCTTCAGCAGTCATCCAGGCAATTTACTACTTTGCTGGCCTTGATTTCCTGCTTACTTCAAACCTTGAGGTCACCCAGAGGTGACAGCTTCAAGCTTTCTCACATCTTTCCTGAGCAAGCTGACAGCTCTGGGCGTTATGTTCAGTGCTGTTCATTTAGGTGGCCATCTACAGTCTCAGGAGTGTATCAGAACTATTCAGAACCTTTATGAATATCTCACTCCTCAGATTTTCCTTTTAGTTTTTTTTTTTTTTGGACAGGCAGAGTGGATAGAGAGACAGAGAGAAAGGTCTTCCTTTTCGCCATTGGTTCACCCTCCAATGGCCGCTGCAGCCGGCGCATCGTGCTGATCCGAAGCCAGGAGCCAGGTGCTTTTCCTGGTCTCTCATGCGGATGCAGGGCCCAAGGACTTGGGCCATCCTCCACTGCCTTCCCGGGCCATAGCAGAGAACTGGCCTGGAAGAGGGGCAACTGGGATAGAATCCAGTGCCCCAACCGGGACTAGAACCCTGTGTGCCGGCGCTGCAAGGCGGAGGATTAGCCTGTTAAGCCACGGCACCGGCCCCTTTTAGTTTTTGATGAGCTGTTTTTTGTTATCCACCACCTCAGGTTGCTGGTTGCTCAGTTAAACAATTACCTTTAAATGTTTTGAACAAATGCCTCTAAGGAATGGGCCTCTTCATACCAAGTGAGCTCTGATTAGTTCAAATAGTCTTATAGGTAAAGTCCTCCAAAAAACCATCACCCACGTCAGATAATGACAGTGTTCTGGGGCTAAAGCTTTGACAGAACCATAACCCGGTTGACTTATTTCACAGTGTGGTTTTTCAAAGCTACCATGCAGTTGGAGAGAGAGGGATGGGTATAGGACAAGTTAAAATGCCATTGAGGCACTTTGACCATTTTGAGTAGCTATTTTTCTGGTGTATATATGTTCCATAGATTGTACAGGCCTTTAGTTAGCTTCATGTGTTCTGAAAAAGTTGATTCTATAATTATTGTAAATTTTTCACTGATATGTGGGACAGAGAATTTTCTCAGAGACCTGAGCTTCTGCTTGCAAATTGCTGTGAAGCCTTAGGGTACAGCCCAGTTTGACCCCATGCTGGGTTTTGAGGCCAACCCAAGGGCTGGCTGTCTGCCCTCCTTTATGCTGCTGGTGCTTCTGGTAGTGATTGTTTTCCTGGCCTTTACTACTAGAGCACTTCTTCCTGACACATCTTGCTTCCAGAGAAGGAGACGGAGCCGCAGGGCCAGGTTCAGTGCACAGAGATGGCCCGCAGGCATCTGAAGAAGTATATCTGAATATCTCTTGCTCTTGGTGGGCAGGCATAAGAAACAGATGTACCAGAGGGGCCAAATTATGGTCACCTCACCAGCAACCTACTGGCTGGGAGGGTCTGGGGAAGAGATGCGAAGATGACAAGGTTAAACTACAGAACAGCATTTCATATCAGGTAGCAGACCTACATCATTTAAAGGGGTAACTTGTTGAGCTTAATCAGGAGTTTCTTCCACAAGAAGATCAGCTTCAGCACTACAGACAGAAAAGTACTTTCCTTGTGCAGTGGTTAGCATATGAGAATTTTCAGTGTGGACAGCAGGTCAAGGAATTAAGAGCATGATATGAAGAAAAATTAGCAGACCAATTTTTTCAACAAAATCAAGAGACTCACAAAGTTCAAGCAAATGATGGAGAATAATCAGGTGTGAATGATCATGTAGTAGCTAAAAATATTCCAAAAGTAGCTGAGAATGAAGAACCCCCAAGTTATACTACATATGGGAAAGAACAAATCAAAGAGGTGGTGATGTGGGATGGCTGGAATAGAAGAGAATGACCTAGTGATGATCTTCCCACTGCTTTAAAGAGGACGTCTATTTCAGTTTCTGAACATGGAACTCATCAAACAATTTCCCATCTTCCAAGTAGACAACCTCTGTCCACAAATTTGGCTGAAGATGCACAGGTGAACCACAATGCAAACCTTGGTACTCAAAACAGAACCCTTCTAACATTCTTCAGCATTTAACTAGAGGCCCAAACTTGGAGAGTGAACCCAGAATTCTAACAGCTGTACTAAACAGACTTCCAAGGATAAATTTGGTGTCTTCCATAAATTGAAGCAAAACGATGAAGAATGAGAGCTTCAGGTGGACTTTGCAAACTGTGAAAAGCAGCATTTCAATGATGTCCTTTAAATCCTAAGGAAAAGCTTAAAAAAACATAAAGTACTGTAAAATGAAATTTCTGCTCCATCATTTTTACTTTTTTTAAATAAAGATCAGTTCTATGGGTTGTAAAGATACATTGAGATAATGAATCAATATATCCATGTATATATGTGAACCTTTTCCTATTATATTCTCTAAGTAGACACTTTATTTGTTATGTTACGGTTGAGCCAAAACAGTTAATCTTTGCATTTAAAGCAAACTACTGTGTTTTTCACATTTTATTGAGCCCAATAATTCTTTCCACAAGTAGACAAGCAAGGAAAAATTGTTGTACATTTTATGTTTCACATAGTTTAATCAGAGTGAGAACAGTTACTCAGTTGAAAACTTTTTATGTAGTAATGTATTGTTAGCCCAACAGATGTTCTATATCTATCCCTTATTTCATGATCTTCAAGGAGTTATACCTATAATAATTACATAAAAAAGGGGAAATGGAAAATAAACACTGGACAACATGTGTACAAAATTCCCTCCCTACTCCTGTTATTTTACATGAGTGCTAATGTGTTTTGGCAAATAAGTTTTCAGTTGGGGCCTGGTAAGACATGACAGTATTTATGAGTTATATCTTATATCTTACTTGGTTCTTGAACTTGTGGAATGCAGGATTCATATGTATTTTCAGTTTTTGTTTTTTCCTCAAGTAACACCAGTACTGCTTCATTATGGCCATCACTAGCTAATTTTTTTATATTTTCATAGTTCAGACTGGTGAAGATATTTGTGATTGAAATGCCAGATCCTGAAAGGGGCTAAATCTACTTTGAAATGAATCTGCAATCAGGATTTCAAAGCTTTTCTGATCATTTTAGTGATCTTTTATGACTAGACTTTTTCAGAAGTACTACATAAAGAATTTTAGCATGTTTTTATAAATGCACAAATAAATGTAAGTACAGTGAGGTCCCCTACTATTTTATTAAAATAGCTTAAAATTTATAACAAAAATGAATCATTGTCATTAATATGTTAGTTAAGAACACATAAAGCTCATATTTGTTAGACTTACAAAATTATTTAAATGTATTTGCCTTTTATTTAACTCTATTTAATACAATGTATAAGCTAGCTAATCCCTGTTCTCTGATTTAAATCATTTAAAAAATCTTATCCCACCTCCTAAAACAAAAAGTTTTAATCATAAATAGAAATTTAAGATTGTCAACCCTGTTTTTCAGAAGGATGACTGTTAATTGCACACAAACAACATGAAATGCATTTCCCCCTAGTACTAATATTTCAGTCAAAATTCAGACTAACAGTGGCTAAGAGATAAGTCATTCACTTGCTGAGGTGCTCCAATTCTTAAACTTCAGCTTCAAATTAATTAATGACCATGAAAAGATGCAATAATCTACTGTTTTTCCCACATTGTCAAACAATCCATGACTTTATCGTAATTAGAATCAGGCCATATTTAAGAAGTATTATGGTTCACAGAATTTTTTAAATGTAATTAAAGGGAAGTGACATACATCTTTTGGGCCTTAGTGTGAGGAGATGAATCTAAAAATACTCCTAGTTGTACTTCTTTCTATTTAATTTTGTAAAATCTGTACAAAAGAAAATCATGAAATTACCTTAGTTGCTTTGTCATAAAAACCATTTGGTTGTATGGTAGCTATTACATAGCAAAATTTCTTCAATTAACAACTAAGAATTTTTTTAAGTTTTATTTATTTATTTGAAAGGCAGAGTTACAGAGAGAATGGAAGAGACAGAGAGAGAGAGAGAGGTCTTCCACTTACTGGTTCACTCCCCAAATGGCCACAATGGCCAGAGCAAGGCTGAGCCAGGCTAAAGCTAGGAGCCAGGAGCTTCATCCTGCACTACCATTTGGCTGTCAAGGGCCCAAGTACGTGAGCCATCTTATGTTGCATTTCACAGACCATTAGCAAGGAGTTAGATTGGAGCTAGAGCTGCTGCCAGGGGGTTGAATTGGTGGCCATGTGGGTGCTGGTGTCACAGGTGGCAGCTTTACTACACTACAACACCAGCACCAGCAGCCTAGACATTTCATAACTGGAGAAATCCCAGACTAATTGATAATATTTTTGACCGTATTAACTATGTGAATCTTTTAAAAAAATATTTGTTTATTTGAAAAGCAGAGTTAGAGATGGAGGAGGCAGAGAAAGATCTTCCATCTGTTCACTCCCCATTTGGCCACAACCACTGGGGCTGGGCCAGGCCAAAGCCAAGAGCTTCTTCTAGGTCTCCCATATGGGTGTCAGGGGCCTGGATCAGAAGTAGAGCAGCTGGGACACTTACTGGCACCCATATGGGATGCCAGTGTCACAGAGGATTGCTTAATCTCCTATGCGACAACAACTACCTTATGTGAATCAACATTCTACAATCTGTTTTAGACATACTGTTTTTATGTTTTACTTCTGCCTTAAGCTTTCAGGTTTTCTTGATGTATTTTTTGCCCTAATTTAGTGTTAAGTTGATGGAAATCATCTCTTGCTGGGTTCTGATAAATTAAAAATTGAAAAAAAAGAGGCTATTTATCTCTTTATGAAAGACAGAATCTTCCATCCACTGGTTCATTCCTCAAATGGTTGCAACAGCCAGGAGCCAGGAACTCCATCCTGGTTGCCCACATGGATGGCAGGGACCCAAGTGCTTGAGCCATTGTCTTCTCTCTTCTAGGTGCATTAGCAGGAAGCTGGATCAGAAGCAGAATACCCAGCACTCAAACCTGAACTCTAGTATGGAGTGTAGGCATCCTAAGTAGTGGCTTAACCTGATGGACCACAACATCCACCCCTGAAGTCATCTGGAATCTTTTCCTTTTATCAGTTTCCAAGTCTACTAGTTTTCATAGAATTTTTCTTTAATTTGTGGCTTGTAATTTTTTCTTCCAGCGTCTTTAATATTCATGATTCCTTGAATGGTGTTTTGCTTCTTTTCTTTTCTCAATCCCCTTGTGTTCAAGGAAGTTTCTGTCTCTAATAACTTCAATTTCCACCCAGATGGGCAATGATTCTCAAATTCTGTCCTCATCCTAGAGCTTCCTTCTGCATTCTGAAATAATGTTTCCTGCCAATTCTGCCTTATTTTCCAGAGAATCTTAATGTTTCCACATGAACAGATCTGTCTCACTAAAACTTTTTTAAAAAAAAATGTAAAATGTCATCCTACTTTAAAACATATTTTATTTACTTAAAAGGCAGGGTGACAAAGAGAAGGGAGAGACAAAGAGAGAAAGAGATCTTCCGTTCACTGGTTCACTCTCTCAAATGGCCGCTACAGCCAGGGATAGGCCAGGCTGAAGCCAGGAGCCTCAGACTGAGTCTCCCGTGTCGGTGGCAAGAGTCCAACCAAGTATGTGGGCCATCATCTAGTGCTTTTCCAGGCACATTAGTAGGGAGCTGGATTAGAAGCAGAACTAGGCTGGCACTGTGGCTTAACAGGCTAATCCTCCACCTTGCGGCACCGGCACACCAGGTTCTAGTCCTGGTTGGGGCGCCGGATTCTATCCCGGTTGCCCCTCTTCCAGGCCAGCTCTCTGCTATGGCCCGGGAAGTCCTTGGAGGATGGCCCAAGTCCTTGGACCCTGCACCCGCATGGGAGACCAGGAGAAGAACCTGGCTCCTGGCTTCGGATAAGCGAGATGTGCCGACCTCAGCAGCCATTGGAGGGTGAACCAACGGTAAAGGAAGACCTTTCTCCCTCCCTCTCTCTCTCTCTCACTGTCTAACTCTGCCTGTCAAAAAAAAAAAAAGAGTACACAGGAAAAGTAGTGATTTTTCAAAGATTTCTAATTCTAAATGTTTGAAATAAATTTGTTGTCACAGGGATTGGTGTCATTTGAGGATGTGAGTGTGGACTTCAGTCAGGAAGAATGGCATAAAATGAACCCTGCTCAGAAGACCCCGTACAGAGATTTCATGCTGGAGAGCTACAGCCATCTCGTCTCAGTAGGTAAGCAGACCTTATTACGTGTCTCCTTGTAGAATATATATCCTTTCTTTTTCTGTTAACTTTTTTAAAAAAATATTATTTATTTATTCGAAAGGTAAAATTAGAAAGAGGGAGAGGCAGAGGCAGAGAGCAAGAAGTCTTCCATCTGCTGATTCACTCCTAAAATGCCACAAAGGCCAGGGCTGGGCCAGTGCAAAGCCAGGAGTCAAGATCTTTGTCCTAGCATCACACATGGGTGCAGGGGCCCAAGCACTTTTCCAGGCACATTAGCTGGATCAGAATTGGAGCAGCCAGGACTAGTTCTAGTACCCATATGGGATGCCAGCACTTTAAGCGACAGCTTAACCTGCTATGCCACAATGTTGGCCCCAATGTACATCCTTTTTAAAAATTATCATGACATATGGGCCCTTATAGAGATTAATATTGTACTGGCTTTGAATTAAGAGGTCTAAGGTTAAGAGACAAAAATGATGGTTTTATCCCATTGAAAACTTTGCCATGTTTTTGAATCTTCAGAATCCCAAAAGCCCATGAATCTCATCTATATATATTCTCAATTATTCTGTTTATAGGATATTGTGTTACCAAACCTGATGTGATATTCAAATTGGAACAAGGTGAAAAGCTGTGGTCCTTGGAGGACAAATTGCTAAACCAGCAGGAACCAGGTGAGTGAACACTGACAGAAAGAGATCTGGGGTTGTTTGACCTTAGAGGAACACTTTTGTTAGTTTATTTTTTTAATTATTGAAATAGTTATTGAAATAAAATGCATGTATCATGTAATTCCTTAATTAAAGTACAAAGTTCAGTGACTTGGCATATGCACAAATTTATACAAACATCACCACAGTCAATTTTCATCACTTCAGAAAGAAACCTGTATCTTTCAGTTATCACCCTTCTAACCCCTAGCCTCTCTGGTCCTAAGCAATTACTAATGTCCTTCTGTCTCTACATTTGCCTATTCTGGACATTTCATGTAAATGGAATTATATAACATTTGATCATTTATTACTGGTTCCTTTGGCTTAGTTTACAAGATTGATATGTATCAGTACTTCATCCTTTTGTGGCCAGATAATATAACACTGTATGGACATACCACATTTTGTTTGCCTATTCATTAGTGATTTGCCTTTTGGCTGTTGTGAATAAAGCTGATATAAACATTCATTTACTTGTTTCTATATGGATATATGTTTTTATTTTTCTTAAGTATATACTTAGGATGAAACTGCTGGGTGATACAGCACCTCTTTGTTTATATCTTTGAGGACCTAATTTTTCTGATTTATACACATCCTCACCATAGTAGGAGATTTTATTCTAACCATTCTTACGGATATGAAGTGGTCCCCTTGTGGTTTTGATTTATATTTCTGTTAGTCTGCTGGAGCTTTCATAATAAAATACCATAAGCTGAGTGACTTAAACAACAGAAATGTATTTCTTACAGTTGTATAGGCTGAAATTCCAAGATTAAGGTGCCAGTAGGTTGATTTTCTTGGTCCATTGCATACGAATTCCACACCAGTTCACCGGATATGACTGGATGAAACCGGAAATATCCGGATTTGTTTTGTCTAACTCAATCCCAAATATTGCTACAGCCTCTGTGTTTGTGTTTTCCAGATATTATCCACGGACTTTATTGTTTTGAATGTTTTTAGCAAAGAACATTTAATTTTGTACCATTGAAACACTAATTGGTTCATCATGGAGACACCAGCTCCAAACATTCCTATTTTCTAGTGAGAAAGCTAGAGGAACTGCGGTAAACAAACATGATATTTCTGTTTGTATAGATGACATTTTATGCACTTGCCTAACGAAAAGACTTTGCTTTTCTCGAAAACCATTTTTACTGTGATTTTCCCGGTCCATTGCATACAAATTCCACACCACTTTGTCCAGGTATGACTGGATGAAACCGGAAATATCCGGTTTTGTTTTGGCTAACTGAATCAAAGATATTGCTACAGCCTCTGTGTTTGTGTTTTCTAGATATTATTAATGGACTCTATTGTTTTGAATGTTTTTTATCGGGGAATATTTTATTTTGAGCTTGGATACAGTAATTGGTTCCACATGGAGACACCAGCTCTGCATATTCATATTTTCTAGGGAGAAAGCTTGAGGAAGTGCGACAAACAAACATGATATTTCTGTTTGTATAGATGACATTTTATGCACTTGCCTAACGAAAAGCCTTTGCTTTTCTCCGAAACCATTTTTACTGTGATTTTCTCGGTCCACTGCATAGGAATTCCACACCAGCTTGTCCGGATATGAGTGGATGAAACCGGAAATATCGGGCTATGTTTTGGCTAACTCAATCCCAGATATTGCTACAGACTCTCTGTTTGTGTTTTCCGGATATTATCCACGGACTTTATTGTTTTGAATGTTTTTTATCAGGGAACATTTAATTTTGTGGTTGGAAACACTAATTGGTTCCAAATGGAGAAACAAGCTCTACACTTTCCTATTTTCTAGGGAGAAAGCTAGAGGAACTGCGACAAACAAACATGATATTTCTGTTTCTATCGATGACATTTTATGCACTTGCCTAACGAAAAGACTTTGGTTTTCTCCAAAACCATTTGTACTCTGATTTTGTCAGTCCATGGCATATGAATTCCATACCAGTTTGTTCGGATATGACTGGATGAAACCAGAAATATCCGGTTGTGTTTTGTCTACCTCACTCCTAAATATTGTGAAAGCCTCTGTGTTTGTGTTTTCTGGATATTATTGATGGACTTTATTGTTTTGAATGTTTTTATCAGGGAACATTTAATTTTGTACCATTGATACACTAACTGGTTCATCATGGGAAAACCAGCTCTACACTTTCGTATTTTCTAGCGACAATGATAGAGGAACTGCGGCAAACAATCATGATATTTCTGTTTGTATAGATGACATTTTATGCACTTGCCTAACGGAAAGACTATGCTTTTCTACAAAACCATTTTTACTGTGATTTTCTCGGTCCATTGCATACAAATGCCACACCACTTTGTCTGGATATGACTGGATGAAACCAGAAATATCCGGTTTTCTTTTCGCTAACTCAATCCCAGATATTGCTACAGCCTGTCTGTTTTTGTTTTCCGGATATTATCCACGGACTTTATTGTTTTGAATGTTTTTTATCTGGGAACATTTAATTTTGTGCTTGGAAACACTAATTGGTTCCACATGGAGACACCAGCTCTACACATTCGCATTCTCTAGGGAGAAAGCTAGAGGAACTGCGACAAACAAACATGATATTTCTGTTTGTATAGATGACTTTTTATGCACTTGCCTAAAGAAAAGACTTTGCTTTTCTCCAAAACCATTTGTACTGTGATTTTGTCGGCCCATGGCATATGAATTCCACACCAGTTTCTCCGGATATGACTGGATGAAACAAGAAATAACCGGTTTTTTTTTGGCTAACTCAATTCAAAATATTGTGAAAGGCTCTGTGTTTGTCTTTTCTGGATATTATCGATGGAGTTTATTGTTTTGAATGTTTTTATCAGGGAACATTTAATTTCGTACCGTTGAAACTAAATGGTTCATCATGGGAACAGCAGCTCTACACATTCGTAATTTCTGGGAAGAAAGATAGAGGAACTGCGAAAAACAAACATGATATTTCTGTTTGTATAGATGACATTTTATGCACTTGCCTAACGAAAAGACTTTGCTTTTCTCCAGAACCATTTTTACTGTGATTTTCTCGGTCCATTGCATATGAATTCCATATCAGTTTGTCCAGGTATGACTGCATGAAACCGGAAATATCCGGTTTTGTTTTGGCTCACTCAATCCGAAATATTGCTACAGCCTCTGTGTTTGTGTTTTCAGGTATTATCAAAGAACTTTATTGTTTTGAATGTTTTTTATCGAGGAACATTTAATTTTATTTTGTGCTTGGAATCACTAATAGGTTCCACATGGAGACACCAGCTCTACACATTCGTATTTTCTAGGGAGAAAGCTAGAGGAACTGCGGGACACAAACATGATATTTCTGGTTGTATAGATGACATTTTATGCACTTGCCTAACGAAAAGACTTTGCTTTTCTCCAAAACCATTTTTAATGTGATTTTCTTGGTCCATTGAATAGGAAATGCACACCAGTTTGTCCGCATATGACTGGATGAAACTGGGAATATTCGGTTATGTTTTGGGTAACTCAATCCGAAATATTGTGAAAGCCTCTGTGTTGTGTTTTCTGGATATTATCGATGGACTTTATCGTTTTGAATGTTTTTATCAGAGAACATTTAATTTTGTACCGTTGAAATACTATTTGGTTCATCATGGGGACACCAGCTCTACACATTCGTATTTTCTAAGGAGAAAGCTAGAGGAACTGCAACAAACAAACATGATATTTTTGTTTGTATAGATGACATTTTATGCACTTACCTAAGGAAATGATTTTGCTTTTCTCCAAAACCATTTTTACTGTGATTTTCTCGGTCCATTGCATACGAATTCCACACCACTTTGTACGAATATGACTGGATGAAACCAGAAATATCCGGTTTACTTTTGGCTTACTCAATCCCAGATATTGCTACAGCCTCTGTGTTAGTGTTTTCTGAATATTATCAATGGACTTTATTGTTTTGAATGTTTTTATCAGGGAACATTTAATTTTGTGCTGGTAATCAAAAAATTGTTCCACATGGAGACCCCAGCTCTACATATTTGTATTTTCTAGGGAGAAAGCTTGAGGAAGTGCGACAAACAAACATGATATTTCTGTTTGTATAGATGACATTTTATGAACTTGCCTAAAGAAAATACTTTGCTTTTCTCCAAAACCATTTTTACTGTGATTTTCTCGGTCCACTGCATAGGAATTCCACACCAGCTTGTCCGGATATGAGTGGATGAAACCGGAAATATCGGGCTATGTTTTGGCTAACTCAATCCCAGATATTGCTACAGACTCTCTGTTTGTGTTTTCCGGATATTATCCACGGACTTTATTGTTTTGAATGTTTTTTATCAGGGAACATTTAATTTTGTGGTTGGAAACACTAATTGGTTCCAAATGGAGAAACAAGCTCTACACATTCCTATTTTCTAGGGAGAAAGCTAGAGGAACTGCGACAAACAAACATGATATTTCTGTTTCTATCGATGACATTTTATGCACTTGCCTAACGAAAAGACTTTGCTTTTCTCCAAAACCATTTGTACTCTGATTTTGTCGGTCCATGGCATATGAATTCCACACCAGTTTGTTCGGATATGACTGGATGAAACCAGAAATATCCGGTTGTGTTTTGTCTACCTCACTCCTAAATATTGTGAAAGCCTCTGTGTTTGTGTTTTCTGGATATTATTGATGGACTTTATTGTTTTGAATGTTTTTATCAGGGAACATTTAATTTTGTACCATTGATACACTAACTGGTTCATCATGGGAAAACCAGCTCTACACTTTCGTATTTTCTAGCGACAATGATAGAGGAACTGCGGCAAACAATCATGATATTTCTGTTTGTATAGATGACATTTTATGCACTTGCCTAACGGAAAGACTATGCTTTTCTACAAAACCATTTTTACTGTGATTTTCTCGGTCCATTGCATACAAATGCCACACCACTTTGTCTGGATATGACTGGATGAAACCAGAAATATCCGGTTTTCTTTTCGCTAACTCAATCCCAGATATTGCTACAGCCTGTCTGTTTTTGTTTTCCGGATATTATCCACGGACTTTATTGTTTTGAATGTTTTTTATCTGGGAACATTTAATTTTGTGCTTGGAAACACTAATTGGTTCCACATGGAGACACCAGCTCTACACATTCGCATTTTCTAGGGAGAAAGCTAGAGGAACTGCGGGACACAAACATGATATTTCTGGTTGTATAGATGACATTTTATGCACTTGCCTAAAGAAATGACTTTGCTTTTCTCCAAAACCATTTGTACTGTGATTTTGTCGGTCCATGGCATATGAATTCCACACCAGTTTCTCCGGATATGACTGGATGAAACAAGAAATAACCGGTTTTTTTTTTGGCTAACTCAATTCAAAATATTGTGAAAGGCTCTGTGTTTGTCTTTTCTGGATATTATCGATGGACTTTATTGTTTTGAATGTTTTTATCAGGGAATATTTAATTTTGTACCGTTGATAAACTAGTTGGTTCATCATGGGGACAACAGCTCCACACATTCATATTTTCTAGGCAGTAAGCTAGAGGAACTGAACAAACAAACATGATAGTTCTGTTGGTATAGATGACATTTTATGCACTTGCCTAACGAAAAGACTTTGCTTTTCTCCAAAATCATTTTTACTGTGATTTTCTCGGTCCATTGCATACGAATTCCACACCACTTTGTCCGGATATGACTGGATGAAACCAGAAATATCCGGTTGTGTTTTAGCTAACTCATCCCTGATATTGCTACAGCCTCTGTGTTTATGTCTTCCAGATAGTATCCATGGACGTTATTGTTTTGACTGTTTTTTATCCGGGAACATTTAATTTTGTGCTTGGAAACTCTAATTGGTTCCACATGGAGACACCAGCTCTACACATTTGTATTTTCTAGGGAGAAAGCTAGAGGAACTCCGACAAAGAAACATGATATTTCTGTTTGTATAGATGACATTTTATGCACTTGCCTAATGAAAAGACTTTGCTTTTCTCCAAAACCATTTTTACTGTGATTTTCTCGCTCTATTGCATATGAAATCCAGACCAGTTTGTCCGGATATCACTGGATTAAACCAGAAATATCCGGGTTTTTTTGGCTAACTCAATCTGAAATATTGTGCAAGACTCTGTGTTTGTGTTTTCTGGATATTATCGATGGAGTTTATTGTTTTGAATGTTTTTATCAGGGAACATTTAATTTCGTACCGTTGAAACTAAATGGTTCATCATGGGAGCAGCAGCTCTACACATTCGTAATTTCTAGGAAGAAAGATAGAGGAACTGCGAAAAACAAACATGATATTTCTGTTTGTATAGATGACATTTTATGCACTTGCCTAACGAAAAGACTTTGCTTTTCTCCAGAACCATTTTTACTGTGATTTTCTCGGTCCATTGCATATGAATTCCATATCAGTTTGTCCAGGTATGACTGCATGAAACCGGAAATATCCGGTTTTGTTTTGGCTCACTCAATCCGAAATATTGCTACAGCCTCTGTGTTTGTGTTTTCAGGTATTATCAAAGAACTTTATTGTTTTGAATGTTTTTTATCGAGGAACATTTAATTTTATTTTGTGCTTGGAATCACTAATAGGTTCCACATGGAGACACCAGCTCTACACATTCGTATTTTCTAGGGAGAAAGCTAGAGGAACTGCGGGACACAAACATGATATTTCTGGTTGTATAGATGACATTTTATGCACTTGCCTAACGAAAAGACTTTGCTTTTCTCCAAAACCATTTTTAATGTGATTTTCTTGGTCCATTGAATAGGAAATGCACACCAGTTTGTCCGCATATGACTGGATGAAACCGGGAATATTCGGTTATGTTTTGGGTAACTCAATCCGAAATATTGTGAAAGCCTCTGTGTTTGTGTTTTCTGGATATTATCGATGGACTTTATCGTTTTGAATGTTTTTATCAGAGAACATTTAATTTTGTACCGTTGAAATACTATTTGGTTCATCATGGGGACACCAGCTCTACACATTCGTATTTTCTAAGGAGAAAGCTAGAGGAACTGCAACAAACAAACATGATATTTTTGTTTGTATAGATGACATTTTATGCACTTACCTAAGGAAATGATTTTGCTTTTCTCCAAAACCATTTTTACTGTGATTTTCTCGGTCCATTGCATACGAATTCCACACCACTTTGTACGAATATGACTGGATGAAACCAGAAATATCCGGTTTACTTTTGGCTTACTCAATCCCAGATATTGCTACAGCCTCTGTGTTAGTGTTTTCTGAATATTATCAATGGACTTTATTGTTTTGAATGTTTTTATCAGGGAACATTTAATTTTGTGCTGGTAATCAAAAAATTGTTCCACATGGAGACCCCAGCTCTACATATTTGTATTTTCTAGGGAGAAAGCTTGAGGAAGTGCGACAAACAAACATGATATTTCTGTTTGTATAGATGACATTTTATGAACTTGCCTAAAGAAAATACTTTGCTTTTCTCCAAAACCATTTTTACTGTGATTTTCTCGGTCCACTGCATAGGAATTCCACACCAGCTTGTCCGGATATGAGTGGATGAAACCGGAAATATCGGGCTATGTTTTGGCTAACTCAATCCCAGATATTGCTACAGACTCTCTGTTTGTGTTTTCCGGATATTATCCACGGACTTTATTGTTTTGAATGTTTTTTATCAGGGAACATTTAATTTTGTGGTTGGAAACACTAATTGGTTCCAAATGGAGAAACAAGCTCTACACATTCCTATTTTCTAGGGAGAAAGCTAGAGGAACTGCGACAAACAAACATGATATTTCTGTTTCTATCGATGACATTTTATGCACTTGCCTAACGAAAAGACTTTGCTTTTCTCCAAAACCATTTGTACTCTGATTTTGTCGGTCCATGGCATATGAATTCCACACCAGTTTGTTCGGATATGACTGGATGAAACCAGAAATATCCGGTTGTGTTTTGTCTACCTCACTCCTAAATATTGTGAAAGCCTCTGTGTTTGTGTTTTCTGGATATTATTGATGGACTTTATTGTTTTGAATGTTTTTATCAGGGAACATTTAATTTTGTACCATTGATACACTAACTGGTTCATCATGGGAAAACCAGCTCTACACTTTCGTATTTTCTAGCGACAATGATAGAGGAACTGCGGCAAACAATCATGATATTTCTGTTTGTATAGATGACATTTTATGCACTTGCCTAACGGAAAGACTATGCTTTTCTACAAAACCATTTTTACTGTGATTTTCTCGGTCCATTGCATACAAATGCCACACCACTTTGTCTGGATATGACTGGATGAAACCAGAAATATCCGGTTTTCTTTTCGCTAACTCAATCCCAGATATTGCTACAGCCTGTCTGTTTTTGTTTTCCGGATATTATCCACGGACTTTATTGTTTTGAATGTTTTTTATCTGGGAACATTTAATTTTGTGCTTGGAAACACTAATTGGTTCCACATGGAGACACCAGCTCTACACATTCGCATTTTCTAGGGAGAAAGCTAGAGGAACTGCGGGACACAAACATGATATTTCTGGTTGTATAGATGACATTTTATGCACTTGCCTAAAGAAATGACTTTGCTTTTCTCCAAAACCATTTGTACTGTGATTTTGTCGGTCCATGGCATATGAATTCCACACCAGTTTCTCCGGATATGACTGGATGAAACAAGAAATAACCGGTTTTTTTTTTGGCTAACTCAATTCAAAATATTGTGAAAGGCTCTGTGTTTGTCTTTTCTGGATATTATCGATGGACTTTATTGTTTTGAATGTTTTTATCAGGGAATATTTAATTTTGTACCGTTGATAAACTAGTTGGTTCATCATGGGGACAACAGCTCCACACATTCATATTTTCTAGGCAGTAAGCTAGAGGAACTGAACAAACAAACATGATAGTTCTGTTGGTATAGATGACATTTTATGCACTTGCCTAACGAAAAGACTTTGCTTTTCTCCAAAATCATTTTTACTGTGATTTTCTCGGTCCATTGCATACGAATTCCACACCACTTTGTCCGGATATGACTGGATGAAACCAGAAATATCCGGTTGTGTTTTAGCTAACTCATCCCTGATATTGCTACAGCCTCTGTGTTTATGTCTTCCAGATAGTATCCATGGACGTTATTGTTTTGACTGTTTTTTATCCGGGAACATTTAATTTTGTGCTTGGAAACTCTAATTGGTTCCACATGGAGACACCAGCTCTACACATTTGTATTTTCTAGGGAGAAAGCTAGAGGAACTCCGACAAAGAAACATGATATTTCTGTTTGTATAGATGACATTTTATGCACTTGCCTAATGAAAAGACTTTGCTTTTCTCCAAAACCATTTTTACTGTGATTTTCTCGCTCTATTGCATATGAAATCCAGACCAGTTTGTCCGGATATCACTGGATTAAACCAGAAATATCCGGGTTTTTTTGGCTAACTCAATCTGAAATATTGTGCAAGACTCTGTGTTTGTGTTTTCTGGATATTATCGATGGAGTTTATTGTTTTGAATGTTTTTATCAGGGAACATTTAATTTCGTACCGTTGAAACTAAATGGTTCATCATGGGAGCAGCAGCTCTACACATTCGTAATTTCTAGGAAGAAAGATAGAGGAACTGCGAAAAACAAACATGATATTTCTGTTTGTATAGATGACATTTTATGCACTTGCCTAACGAAAAGACTTTGCTTTTCTCCAGAACCATTTTTACTGTGATTTTCTCGGTCCATTGCATATGAATTCCATATCAGTTTGTCCAGGTATGACTGCATGAAACCGGAAATATCCGGTTTTGTTTTGGCTCACTCAATCCGAAATATTGCTACAGCCTCTGTGTTTGTGTTTTCAGGTATTATCAAAGAACTTTATTGTTTTGAATGTTTTTTATCAAGGAACATTTAATTTTATTTTGTGCTTGGAATCACTAATAGGTTCCACATGGAGACACCAGCTCTACACATTCGTATTTTCTAGGGAGAAAGCTAGAGGAACTGCGGGACACAAACATGATATTTCTGGTTGTATAGATGACATTTTATGCACTTGCCTAACGAAAAGACTTTGCTTTTCTCCAAAACCATTTTTAATGTGATTTTCTTGGTCCATTGAATAGGAAATGCACACCAGTTTGTCCGCATATGACTGGATGAAACCGGGAATATTCGGTTATGTTTTGGGTAACTCAATCCGAAATATTGTGAAAGCCTCTGTGTTTGTGTTTTCTGGATATTATCGATGGACTTTATCGTTTTGAATGTTTTTATCAGAGAACATTTAATTTTGTACCGTTGAAATACTATTTGGTTCATCATGGGGACACCAGCTCTACACATTCGTATTTTCTAAGGAGAAAGCTAGAGGAACTGCAACAAACAAACATGATATTTTTGTTTGTATAGATGACATTTTATGCACTTACCTAAGGAAATGATTTTGCTTTTCTCCAAAACCATTTTTACTGTGATTTTCTCGGTCCATTGCATACGAATTCCACACCACTTTGTACGAATATGACTGGATGAAACCAGAAATATCCGGTTTACTTTTGGCTTACTCAATCCCAGATATTGCTACAGCCTCTGTGTTAGTGTTTTCTGAATATTATCAATGGACTTTATTGTTTTGAATGTTTTTATCAGGGAACATTTAATTTTGTGCTGGTAATCAAAAAATTGTTCCACATGGAGACCCCAGCTCTACATATTTGTATTTTCTAGGGAGAAAGCTTGAGGAAGTGCGACAAACAAACATGATATTTCTGTTTGTATAGATGACATTTTATGAACTTGCCTAAAGAAAATACTTTGCTTTTCTCCAAAACCATTTTTACTGTGATTTTCTCGGTCCACTGCATAGGAATTCCACACCAGCTTGTCCGGATATGAGTGGATGAAACCGGAAATATCGGGCTATGTTTTGGCTAACTCAATCCCAGATATTGCTACAGACTCTCTGTTTGTGTTTTCCGGATATTATCCACGGACTTTATTGTTTTGAATGTTTTTTATCAGGGAACATTTAATTTTGTGGTTGGAAACACTAATTGGTTCCAAATGGAGAAACAAGCTCTACACATTCCTATTTTCTAGGGAGAAAGCTAGAGGAACTGCGACAAACAAACATGATATTTCTGTTTCTATCGATGACATTTTATGCACTTGCCTAACGAAAAGACTTTGCTTTTCTCCAAAACCATTTGTACTCTGATTTTGTCGGTCCATGGCATATGAATTCCACACCAGTTTGTTCGGATATGACTGGATGAAACCAGAAATATCCGGTTGTGTTTTGTCTACCTCACTCCTAAATATTGTGAAAGCCTCTGTGTTTGTGTTTTCTGGATATTATTGATGGACTTTATTGTTTTGAATGTTTTTATCAGGGAACATTTAATTTTGTACCATTGATACACTAACTGGTTCATCATGGGAAAACCAGCTCTACACTTTCGTATTTTCTAGCGACAATGATAGAGGAACTGCGGCAAACAATCATGATATTTCTGTTTGTATAGATGACATTTTATGCACTTGCCTAACGGAAAGACTATGCTTTTCTACAAAACCATTTTTACTGTGATTTTCTCGGTCCATTGCATACAAATGCCACACCACTTTGTCTGGATATGACTGGATGAAACCAGAAATATCCGGTTTTCTTTTCGCTAACTCAATCCCAGATATTGCTACAGCCTGTCTGTTTTTGTTTTCCGGATATTATCCACGGACTTTATTGTTTTGAATGTTTTTTATCTGGGAACATTTAATTTTGTGCTTGGAAACACTAATTGGTTCCACATGGAGACACCAGCTCTACACATTCGCATTTTCTAGGGAGAAAGCTAGAGGAACTGCGGGACACAAACATGATATTTCTGGTTGTATAGATGACATTTTATGCACTTGCCTAAAGAAATGACTTTGCTTTTCTCCAAAACCATTTGTACTGTGATTTTGTCGGTCCATGGCATATGAATTCCACACCAGTTTCTCCGGATATGACTGGATGAAACAAGAAATAACCGGTTTTTTTTTTGGCTAACTCAATTCAAAATATTGTGAAAGGCTCTGTGTTTGTCTTTTCTGGATATTATCGATGGACTTTATTGTTTTGAATGTTTTTATCAGGGAATATTTAATTTTGTACCGTTGATAAACTAGTTGGTTCATCATGGGGACACCAGCTCCACACATTCATATTTTCTAGGCAGTAAGCTAGAGGAACTGCGACAAACAAACATGATATTTCTGTTTCTATCGATGACATTTTATGCACTTGCCTAACGAAAAGACTTTGCTTTTCTCCAAAATCATTTTTACTGTGATTTTCTCGGTCCATTGCATACGAATTCCACACCACTTTGTCCGGATATGACTGGATGAAACCAGAAATATCCGGTTGTGTTTTAGCTAACTCATCCCTGATATTGCTACAGCCTCTGTGTTTATGTCTTCCAGATAGTATCCATGGACGTTATTGTTTTGACTGTTTTTTATCCGGGAACATTTAATTTTGTGCTTGGAAACTCTAATTGGTTCCACATGGAGACACCAGCTCTACACATTTGTATTTTCTAGGGAGAAAGCTAGAGGAACTCCGACAAAGAAACATGATATTTCTGTTTGTATAGATGACATTTTATGCACTTGCCTAATGAAAAGACTTTGCTTTTCTCCAAAACCATTTTTACTGTGATTTTCTCGCTCTATTGCATATGAAATCCAGACCAGTTTGTCCGGATATCACTGGATTAAACCAGAAATATCCGGGTTTTTTTGGCTAACTCAATCTGAAATATTGTGCAAGACTCTGTGTTTGTGTTTTCTGGATATTATCGATGGAGTTTATTGTTTTGAATGTTTTTATCAGGGAACATTTAATTTCGTACCGTTGAAACTAAATGGTTCATCATGGGAGCAGCAGCTCTACACATTCGTAATTTCTAGGAAGAAAGATAGAGGAACTGCGAAAAACAAACATGATATTTCTGTTTGTATAGATGACATTTTATGCACTTGCCTAACGAAAAGACTTTGCTTTTCTCCAGAACCATTTTTACTGTGATTTTCTCGGTCCATTGCATATGAATTCCATATCAGTTTGTCCAGGTATGACTGCATGAAACCGGAAATATCCGGTTTTGTTTTGGCTCACTCAATCCGAAATATTGCTACAGCCTCTGTGTTTGTGTTTTCAGGTATTATCAAAGAACTTTATTGTTTTGAATGTTTTTTATCGAGGAACATTTAATTTTATTTTGTGCTTGGAATCACTAATAGGTTCCACATGGAGACACCAGCTCTACACATTCGTATTTTCTAGGGAGAAAGCTAGAGGAACTGCGGGACACAAACATGATATTTCTGGTTGTATAGATGACATTTTATGCACTTGCCTAACGAAAAGACTTTGCTTTTCTCCAAAACCATTTTTAATGTGATTTTCTTGGTCCATTGAATAGGAAATGCACACCAGTTTGTCCGCATATGACTGGATGAAACCGGGAATATTCGGTTATGTTTTGGGTAACTCAATCCGAAATATTGTGAAAGCCTCTGTGTTTGTGTTTTCTGGATATTATCGATGGACTTTATCGTTTTGAATGTTTTTATCAGAGAACATTTAATTTTGTACCGTTGAAATACTATTTGGTTCATCATGGGGACACCAGCTCTACACATTCGTATTTTCTAAGGAGAAAGCTAGAGGAACTGCAACAAACAAACATGATATTTTTGTTTGTATAGATGACATTTTATGCACTTACCTAAGGAAATGATTTTGCTTTTCTCCAAAACCATTTTTACTGTGATTTTCTCGGTCCATTGCATACGAATTCCACACCACTTTGTACGAATATGACTGGATGAAACCAGAAATATCCGGTTTACTTTTGGCTTACTCAATCCCAGATATTGCTACAGCCTCTGTGTTAGTGTTTTCTGAATATTATCAATGGACTTTATTGTTTTGAATGTTTTTATCAGGGAACATTTAATTTTGTGCTGGTAATCAAAAAATTGTTCCACATGGAGACCCCAGCTCTACATATTTGTATTTTCTAGGGAGAAAGCTTGAGGAAGTGCGACAAACAAACATGATATTTCTGTTTGTATAGATGACATTTTATGAACTTGCCTAAAGAAAATACTTTGCTTTTCTCCAAAACCATTTTTACTGTGATTTTCTCGGTCCACTGCATAGGAATTCCACACCAGCTTGTCCGGATATGAGTGGATGAAACCGGAAATATCGGGCTATGTTTTGGCTAACTCAATCCCAGATATTGCTACAGACTCTCTGTTTGTGTTTTCCGGATATTATCCACGGACTTTATTGTTTTGAATGTTTTTTATCAGGGAACATTTAATTTTGTGGTTGGAAACACTAATTGGTTCCAAATGGAGAAACAAGCTCTACACATTCCTATTTTCTAGGGAGAAAGCTAGAGGAACTGCGACAAACAAACATGATATTTCTGTTTCTATCGATGACATTTTATGCACTTGCCTAACGAAAAGACTTTGCTTTTCTCCAAAACCATTTGTACTCTGATTTTGTCGGTCCATGGCATATGAATTCCACACCAGTTTGTTCGGATATGACTGGATGAAACCAGAAATATCCGGTTGTGTTTTGTCTACCTCACTCCTAAATATTGTGAAAGCCTCTGTGTTTGTGTTTTCTGGATATTATTGATGGACTTTATTGTTTTGAATGTTTTTATCAGGGAACATTTAATTTTGTACCATTGATACACTAACTGGTTCATCATGGGAAAACCAGCTCTACACTTTCGTATTTTCTAGCGACAATGATAGAGGAACTGCGGCAAACAATCATGATATTTCTGTTTGTATAGATGACATTTTATGCACTTGCCTAACGGAAAGACTATGCTTTTCTACAAAACCATTTTTACTGTGATTTTCTCGGTCCATTGCATACAAATGCCACACCACTTTGTCTGGATATGACTGGATGAAACCAGAAATATCCGGTTTTCTTTTCGCTAACTCAATCCCAGATATTGCTACAGCCTGTCTGTTTTTGTTTTCCGGATATTATCCACGGACTTTATTGTTTTGAATGTTTTTTATCTGGGAACATTTAATTTTGTGCTTGGAAACACTAATTGGTTCCACATGGAGACACCAGCTCTACACATTCGCATTTTCTAGGGAGAAAGCTAGAGGAACTGCGGGACACAAACATGATATTTCTGGTTGTATAGATGACATTTTATGCACTTGCCTAAAGAAATGACTTTGCTTTTCTCCAAAACCATTTGTACTGTGATTTTGTCGGTCCATGGCATATGAATTCCACACCAGTTTCTCCGGATATGACTGGATGAAACAAGAAATAACCGGTTTTTTTTTTGGCTAACTCAATTCAAAATATTGTGAAAGGCTCTGTGTTTGTCTTTTCTGGATATTATCGATGGACTTTATTGTTTTGAATGTTTTTATCAGGGAATATTTAATTTTGTACCGTTGATAAACTAGTTGGTTCATCATGGGGACACCAGCTCCACACATTCATATTTTCTAGGCAGTAAGCTAGAGGAACTGCGACAAACAAACATGATATTTCTGTTTCTATCGATGACATTTTATGCACTTGCCTAACGAAAAGACTTTGCTTTTCTCCAAAATCATTTTTACTGTGATTTTCTCGGTCCATTGCATACGAATTCCACACCACTTTGTCCGGATATGACTGGATGAAACCAGAAATATCCGGTTGTGTTTTAGCTAACTCATCCCTGATATTGCTACAGCCTCTGTGTTTATGTCTTCCAGATAGTATCCATGGACGTTATTGTTTTGACTGTTTTTTATCCGGGAACATTTAATTTTGTGCTTGGAAACTCTAATTGGTTCCACATGGAGACACCAGCTCTACACATTTGTATTTTCTAGGGAGAAAGCTAGAGGAACTCCGACAAAGAAACATGATATTTCTGTTTGTATAGATGACATTTTATGCACTTGCCTAATGAAAAGACTTTGCTTTTCTCCAAAACCATTTTTACTGTGATTTTCTCGCTCTATTGCATATGAAATCCAGACCAGTTTGTCCGGATATCACTGGATTAAACCAGAAATATCCGGGTTTTTTTGGCTAACTCAATCTGAAATATTGTGCAAGACTCTGTGTTTGTGTTTTCTGGATATTATCGATGGAGTTTATTGTTTTGAATGTTTTTATCAGGGAACATTTAATTTCGTACCGTTGAAACTAAATGGTTCATCATGGGAACAGCAGCTCTACACATTCGTAATTTCTAGGAAGAAAGATAGAGGAACTGCGAAAAACAAACATGATATTTCTGTTTGTATAGATGACATTTTATGCACTTGCCTAACGAAAAGACTTTGCTTTTCTCCAGAACCATTTTTACTGTGATTTTCTCGGTCCATTGCATATGAATTCCATATCAGTTTGTCCAGGTATGACTGCATGAAACCGGAAATATCCGGTTTTGTTTTGGCTCACTCAATCCGAAATATTGCTACAGCCTCTGTGTTTGTGTTTTCAGGTATTATCAAAGAACTTTATTGTTTTGAATGTTTTTTATCGAGGAACATTTAATTTTATTTTGTGCTTGGAATCACTAATAGGTTCCACATGGAGACACCAGCTCTACACATTCGTATTTTCTAGGGAGAAAGCTAGAGGAACTGCGGGACACAAACATGATATTTCTGGTTGTATAGATGACATTTTATGCACTTGCCTAACGAAAAGACTTTGCTTTTCTCCAAAACCATTTTTAATGTGATTTTCTTGGTCCATTGAATAGGAAATGCACACCAGTTTGTCCGCATATGACTGGATGAAACCGGGAATATTCGGTTATGTTTTGGGTAACTCAATCCGAAATATTGTGAAAGCCTCTGTGTTTGTGTTTTCTGGATATTATCGATGGACTTTATCGTTTTGAATGTTTTTATCAGAGAACATTTAATTTTGTACCGTTGAAATACTATTTGGTTCATCATGGGGACACCAGCTCTACACATTCGTATTTTCTAAGGAGAAAGCTAGAGGAACTGCAACAAACAAACATGATATTTTTGTTTGTATAGATGACATTTTATGCACTTACCTAAGGAAATGATTTTGCTTTTCTCCAAAACCATTTTTACTGTGATTTTCTCGGTCCATTGCATACGAATTCCACACCACTTTGTACGAATATGACTGGATGAAACCAGAAATATCCGGTTTACTTTTGGCTTACTCAATCCCAGATATTGCTACAGCCTCTGTGTTAGTGTTTTCTGAATATTATCAATGGACTTTATTGTTTTGAATGTTTTTATCAGGGAACATTTAATTTTGTGCTGGTAATCAAAAAATTGTTCCACATGGAGACCCCAGCTCTACATATTTGTATTTTCTAGGGAGAAAGCTTGAGGAAGTGCGACAAACAAACATGATATTTCTGTTTGTATAGATGACATTTTATGAACTTGCCTAAAGAAAATACTTTGCTTTTCTCCAAAACCATTTTTACTGTGATTTTCTCGGTCCACTGCATAGGAATTCCACACCAGCTTGTCCGGATATGAGTGGATGAAACCGGAAATATCGGGCTATGTTTTGGCTAACTCAATCCCAGATATTGCTACAGACTCTCTGTTTGTGTTTTCCGGATATTATCCACGGACTTTATTGTTTTGAATGTTTTTTATCAGGGAACATTTAATTTTGTGGTTGGAAACACTAATTGGTTCCAAATGGAGAAACAAGCTCTACACATTCCTATTTTCTAGGGAGAAAGCTAGAGGAACTGCGACAAACAAACATGATATTTCTGTTTCTATCGATGACATTTTATGCACTTGCCTAACGAAAAGACTTTGCTTTTCTCCAAAACCATTTGTACTCTGATTTTGTCGGTCCATGGCATATGAATTCCACACCAGTTTGTTCGGATATGACTGGATGAAACCAGAAATATCCGGTTGTGTTTTGTCTACCTCACTCCTAAATATTGTGAAAGCCTCTGTGTTTGTGTTTTCTGGATATTATTGATGGACTTTATTGTTTTGAATGTTTTTATCAGGGAACATTTAATTTTGTACCATTGATACACTAACTGGTTCATCATGGGAAAACCAGCTCTACACTTTCGTATTTTCTAGCGACAATGATAGAGGAACTGCGGCAAACAATCATGATATTTCTGTTTGTATAGATGACATTTTATGCACTTGCCTAACGGAAAGACTATGCTTTTCTACAAAACCATTTTTACTGTGATTTTCTCGGTCCATTGCATACAAATGCCACACCACTTTGTCTGGATATGACTGGATGAAACCAGAAATATCCGGTTTTCTTTTCGCTAACTCAATCCCAGATATTGCTACAGCCTGTCTGTTTTTGTTTTCCGGATATTATCCACGGACTTTATTGTTTTGAATGTTTTTTATCTGGGAACATTTAATTTTGTGCTTGGAAACACTAATTGGTTCCACATGGAGACACCAGCTCTACACATTCGCATTTTCTAGGGAGAAAGCTAGAGGAACTGCGGGACACAAACATGATATTTCTGGTTGTATAGATGACATTTTATGCACTTGCCTAAAGAAATGACTTTGCTTTTCTCCAAAACCATTTGTACTGTGATTTTGTCGGTCCATGGCATATGAATTCCACACCAGTTTCTCCGGATATGACTGGATGAAACAAGAAATAACCGGTTTTTTTTTTTGGCTAACTCAATTCAAAATATTGTGAAAGGCTCTGTGTTTGTCTTTTCTGGATATTATCGATGGACTTTATTGTTTTGAATGTTTTTATCAGGGAATATTTAATTTTGTACCGTTGATAAACTAGTTGGTTCATCATGGGGACACCAGCTCCACACATTCATATTTTCTAGGCAGTAAGCTAGAGGAACTGAACAAACAAACATGATAGTTCTGTTGGTATAGATGACATTTTATGCACTTGCCTAACGAAAAGACTTTGCTTTTCTCCAAAATCATTTTTACTGTGATTTTCTCGGTCCATTGCATACGAATTCCACACCACTTTGTCCGGATATGACTGGATGAAACCAGAAATATCCGGTTGTGTTTTAGCTAACTCATCCCTGATATTGCTACAGCCTCTGTGTTTATGTCTTCCAGATAGTATCCATGGACGTTATTGTTTTGACTGTTTTTTATCCGGGAACATTTAATTTTGTGCTTGGAAACTCTAATTGGTTCCACATGGAGACACCAGCTCTACACATTTGTATTTTCTAGGGAGAAAGCTAGAGGAACTCCGACAAAGAAACATGATATTTCTGTTTGTATAGATGACATTTTATGCACTTGCCTAATGAAAAGACTTTGCTTTTCTCCAAAACCATTTTTACTGTGATTTTCTCGCTCTATTGCATATGAAATCCAGACCAGTTTGTCCGGATATCACTGGATTAAACCAGAAATATCCGGGTTTTTTTGGCTAACTCAATCTGAAATATTGTGCAAGACTCTGTGTTTGTGTTTTCTGGATATTATCGATGGAGTTTATTGTTTTGAATGTTTTTATCAGGGAACATTTAATTTCGTACCGTTGAAACTAAATGGTTCATCATGGGAGCAGCAGCTCTACACATTCGTAATTTCTAGGAAGAAAGATAGAGGAACTGCGAAAAACAAACATGATATTTCTGTTTGTATAGATGACATTTTATGCACTTGCCTAACGAAAAGACTTTGCTTTTCTCCAGAACCATTTTTACTGTGATTTTCTCGGTCCATTGCATATGAATTCCATATCAGTTTGTCCAGGTATGACTGCATGAAACCGGAAATATCCGGTTTTGTTTTGGCTCACTCAATCCGAAATATTGCTACAGCCTCTGTGTTTGTGTTTTCAGGTATTATCAAAGAACTTTATTGTTTTGAATGTTTTTTATCGAGGAACATTTAATTTTATTTTGTGCTTGGAATCACTAATAGGTTCCACATGGAGACACCAGCTCTACACATTCGTATTTTCTAGGGAGAAAGCTAGAGGAACTGCGGGACACAAACATGATATTTCTGGTTGTATAGATGACATTTTATGCACTTGCCTAACGAAAAGACTTTGCTTTTCTCCAAAACCATTTTTAATGTGATTTTCTTGGTCCATTGAATAGGAAATGCACACCAGTTTGTCCGCATATGACTGGATGAAACCGGGAATATTCGGTTATGTTTTGGGTAACTCAATCCGAAATATTGTGAAAGCCTCTGTGTTTGTGTTTTCTGGATATTATCGATGGACTTTATCGTTTTGAATGTTTTTATCAGAGAACATTTAATTTTGTACCGTTGAAATACTATTTGGTTCATCATGGGGACACCAGCTCTACACATTCGTATTTTCTAAGGAGAAAGCTAGAGGAACTGCAACAAACAAACATGATATTTTTGTTTGTATAGATGACATTTTATGCACTTACCTAAGGAAATGATTTTGCTTTTCTCCAAAACCATTTTTACTGTGATTTTCTCGGTCCATTGCATACGAATTCCACACCACTTTGTACGAATATGACTGGATGAAACCAGAAATATCCGGTTTACTTTTGGCTTACTCAATCCCAGATATTGCTACAGCCTCTGTGTTAGTGTTTTCTGAATATTATCAATGGACTTTATTGTTTTGAATGTTTTTATCAGGGAACATTTAATTTTGTGCTGGTAATCAAAAAATTGTTCCACATGGAGACCCCAGCTCTACATATTTGTATTTTCTAGGGAGAAAGCTTGAGGAAGTGCGACAAACAAACATGATATTTCTGTTTGTATAGATGACATTTTATGAACTTGCCTAAAGAAAATACTTTGCTTTTCTCCAAAACCATTTTTACTGTGATTTTCTCGGTCCACTGCATAGGAATTCCACACCAGCTTGTCCGGATATGAGTGGATGAAACCGGAAATATCGGGCTATGTTTTGGCTAACTCAATCCCAGATATTGCTACAGACTCTCTGTTTGTGTTTTCCGGATATTATCCACGGACTTTATTGTTTTGAATGTTTTTTATCAGGGAACATTTAATTTTGTGGTTGGAAACACTAATTGGTTCCAAATGGAGAAACAAGCTCTACACATTCCTATTTTCTAGGGAGAAAGCTAGAGGAACTGCGACAAACAAACATGATATTTCTGTTTCTATCGATGACATTTTATGCACTTGCCTAACGAAAAGACTTTGCTTTTCTCCAAAACCATTTGTACTCTGATTTTGTCGGTCCATGGCATATGAATTCCACACCAGTTTGTTCGGATATGACTGGATGAAACCAGAAATATCCGGTTGTGTTTTGTCTACCTCACTCCTAAATATTGTGAAAGCCTCTGTGTTTGTGTTTTCTGGATATTATTGATGGACTTTATTGTTTTGAATGTTTTTATCAGGGAACATTTAATTTTGTACCATTGATACACTAACTGGTTCATCATGGGAAAACCAGCTCTACACTTTCGTATTTTCTAGCGACAATGATAGAGGAACTGCGGCAAACAATCATGATATTTCTGTTTGTATAGATGACATTTTATGCACTTGCCTAACGGAAAGACTATGCTTTTCTACAAAACCATTTTTACTGTGATTTTCTCGGTCCATTGCATACAAATGCCACACCACTTTGTCTGGATATGACTGGATGAAACCAGAAATATCCGGTTTTCTTTTCGCTAACTCAATCCCAGATATTGCTACAGCCTGTCTGTTTTTGTTTTCCGGATATTATCCACGGACTTTATTGTTTTGAATGTTTTTTATCTGGGAACATTTAATTTTGTGCTTGGAAACACTAATTGGTTCCACATGGAGACACCAGCTCTACACATTCGCATTTTCTAGGGAGAAAGCTAGAGGAACTGCGGGACACAAACATGATATTTCTGGTTGTATAGATGACATTTTATGCACTTGCCTAAAGAAATGACTTTGCTTTTCTCCAAAACCATTTGTACTGTGATTTTGTCGGTCCATGGCATATGAATTCCACACCAGTTTCTCCGGATATGACTGGATGAAACAAGAAATAACCGGTTTTTTTTTTGGCTAACTCAATTCAAAATATTGTGAAAGGCTCTGTGTTTGTCTTTTCTGGATATTATCGATGGACTTTATTGTTTTGAATGTTTTTATCAGGGAATATTTAATTTTGTACCGTTGATAAACTAGTTGGTTCATCATGGGGACACCAGCTCCACACATTCATATTTTCTAGGCAGTAAGCTAGAGGAACTGCGACAAACAAACATGATATTTCTGT
Source organism: Lepus oiostolus (assembly GCA_036325905.1). NCBI lineage: Eukaryota > Metazoa > Chordata > Mammalia > Lagomorpha > Leporidae > Lepus > Lepus oiostolus. The sequence goes on from CM070804.1 coordinate 2,118,195, forward strand.
TTCTATCGATGACATTTTATGCACTTGCCTAACGAAAAGACTTTGCTTTTCTCCAAAATCATTTTTACTGTGATTTTCTCAGTCCATTGCATACGAATTCCACACCACTTTGTCCGGATATGACTGGATGAAACCAGAAATATCCGGTTGTGTTTTAGCTAACTCATCCCTGATATTGCTACAGCCTCTGTGTTTATGTCTTCCAGATAGTATCCATGGACGTTATTGTTTTGACTGTTTTTTATCCGGGAACATTTAATTTTGTGCTTGGAAACTCTAATTGGTTCCACATGGAGACACCAGCTCTACACATTTGTATTTTCTAGGGAGAAAGCTAGAGGAACTCCGACAAAGAAACATGATATTTCTGTTTGTATAGATGACATTTTATGCACTTGCCTAATGAAAAGACTTTGCTTTTCTCCAAAACCATTTTTACTGTGATTTTCTCGCTCTATTGCATATGAAATCCAGACCAGTTTGTCCGGATATCACTGGATTAAACCAGAAATATCCGGGTTTTTTTGGCTAACTCAATCTGAAATATTGTGCAAGACTCTGTGTTTGTGTTTTCTGGATATTATCGATGGAGTTTATTGTTTTGAATGTTTTTATCAGGGAACATTTAATTTCGTACCGTTGAAACTAAATGGTTCATCATGGGAGCAGCAGCTCTACACATTCGTAATTTCTAGGAAGAAAGATAGAGGAACTGCGAAAAACAAACATGATATTTCTGTTTGTATAGATGACATTTTATGCACTTGCCTAACGAAAAGACTTTGCTTTTCTCCAGAACCATTTTTACTGTGATTTTCTCGGTCCATTGCATATGAATTCCATATCAGTTTGTCCAGGTATGACTGCATGAAACCGGAAATATCCGGTTTTGTTTTGGCTCACTCAATCCGAAATATTGCTACAGCCTCTGTGTTTGTGTTTTCAGGTATTATCAAAGAACTTTATTGTTTTGAATGTTTTTTATCGAGGAACATTTAATTTTATTTTGTGCTTGGAATCACTAATAGGTTCCACATGGAGACACCAGCTCTACACATTCGTATTTTCTAGGGAGAAAGCTAGAGGAACTGCGGGACACAAACATGATATTTCTGGTTGTATAGATGACATTTTATGCACTTGCCTAACGAAAAGACTTTGCTTTTCTCCAAAACCATTTTTAATGTGATTTTCTTGGTCCATTGAATAGGAAATGCACACCAGTTTGTCCGCATATGACTGGATGAAACCGGGAATATTCGGTTATGTTTTGGGTAACTCAATCCGAAATATTGTGAAAGCCTCTGTGTTTGTGTTTTCTGGATATTATCGATGGACTTTATCGTTTTGAATGTTTTTATCAGAGAACATTTAATTTTGTACCGTTGAAATACTATTTGGTTCATCATGGGGACACCAGCTCTACACATTCGTATTTTCTAAGGAGAAAGCTAGAGGAACTGCAACAAACAAACATGATATTTTTGTTTGTATAGATGACATTTTATGCACTTACCTAAGGAAATGATTTTGCTTTTCTCCAAAACCATTTTTACTGTGATTTTCTCGGTCCATTGCATACGAATTCCACACCACTTTGTACGAATATGACTGGATGAAACCAGAAATATCCGGTTTACTTTTGGCTTACTCAATCCCAGATATTGCTACAGCCTCTGTGTTAGTGTTTTCTGAATATTATCAATGGACTTTATTGTTTTGAATGTTTTTATCAGGGAACATTTAATTTTGTGCTGGTAATCAAAAAATTGTTCCACATGGAGACCCCAGCTCTACATATTTGTATTTTCTAGGGAGAAAGCTTGAGGAAGTGCGACAAACAAACATGATATTTCTGTTTGTATAGATGACATTTTATGAACTTGCCTAAAGAAAATACTTTGCTTTTCTCCAAAACCATTTTTACTGTGATTTTCTCGGTCCACTGCATAGGAATTCCACACCAGCTTGTCCGGATATGAGTGGATGAAACCGGAAATATCGGGCTATGTTTTGGCTAACTCAATCCCAGATATTGCTACAGACTCTCTGTTTGTGTTTTCCGGATATTATCCACGGACTTTATTGTTTTGAATGTTTTTTATCAGGGAACATTTAATTTTGTGGTTGGAAACACTAATTGGTTCCAAATGGAGAAACAAGCTCTACACATTCCTATTTTCTAGGGAGAAAGCTAGAGGAACTGCGACAAACAAACATGATATTTCTGTTTCTATCGATGACATTTTATGCACTTGCCTAACGAAAAGACTTTGCTTTTCTCCAAAACCATTTGTACTCTGATTTTGTCGGTCCATGGCATATGAATTCCACACCAGTTTGTTCGGATATGACTGGATGAAACCAGAAATATCCGGTTGTGTTTTGTCTACCTCACTCCTAAATATTGTGAAAGCCTCTGTGTTTGTGTTTTCTGGATATTATTGATGGACTTTATTGTTTTGAATGTTTTTATCAGGGAACATTTAATTTTGTACCATTGATACACTAACTGGTTCATCATGGGAAAACCAGCTCTACACTTTCGTATTTTCTAGCGACAATGATAGAGGAACTGCGGCAAACAATCATGATATTTCTGTTTGTATAGATGACATTTTATGCACTTGCCTAACGGAAAGACTATGCTTTTCTACAAAACCATTTTTACTGTGATTTTCTCGGTCCATTGCATACAAATGCCACACCACTTTGTCTGGATATGACTGGATGAAACCAGAAATATCCGGTTTTCTTTTCGCTAACTCAATCCCAGATATTGCTACAGCCTGTCTGTTTTTGTTTTCCGGATATTATCCACGGACTTTATTGTTTTGAATGTTTTTTATCTGGGAACATTTAATTTTGTGCTTGGAAACACTAATTGGTTCCACATGGAGACACCAGCTCTACACATTCGCATTTTCTAGGGAGAAAGCTAGAGGAACTGCGGGACACAAACATGATATTTCTGGTTGTATAGATGACATTTTATGCACTTGCCTAAAGAAATGACTTTGCTTTTCTCCAAAACCATTTGTACTGTGATTTTGTCGGTCCATGGCATATGAATTCCACACCAGTTTCTCCGGATATGACTGGATGAAACAAGAAATAACCGGTTTTTTTTTTTGGCTAACTCAATTCAAAATATTGTGAAAGGCTCTGTGTTTGTCTTTTCTGGATATTATCGATGGACTTTATTGTTTTGAATGTTTTTATCAGGGAATATTTAATTTTGTACCGTTGATAAACTAGTTGGTTCATCATGGGGACACCAGCTCCACACATTCATATTTTCTAGGCAGTAAGCTAGAGGAACTGAACAAACAAACATGATAGTTCTGTTGGTATAGATGACATTTTATGCACTTGCCTAACGAAAAGACTTTGCTTTTCTCCAAAATCATTTTTACTGTGATTTTCTCGGTCCATTGCATACGAATTCCACACCACTTTGTCCGGATATGACTGGATGAAACCAGAAATATCCGGTTGTGTTTTAGCTAACTCATCCCTGATATTGCTACAGCCTCTGTGTTTATGTCTTCCAGATAGTATCCATGGACGTTATTGTTTTGACTGTTTTTTATCCGGGAACATTTAATTTTGTGCTTGGAAACTCTAATTGGTTCCACATGGAGACACCAGCTTTACATATTTGTATTTTCTAGGGAGAAAGCTAGAGGAACTCCGACAAAGAAACATGATATTTCTGTTTGTATAGATGACATTTTATGCACTTGCCTAATGAAAAGACTTTGCTTTTCTCCAAAACCATTTTTACTGTGATTTTCTCGCTCTATTGCATATGAAATCCAGACCAGTTTGTCCGGATATCACTGGATTAAACCAGAAATATCCGGGTTTTTTTGGCTAACTCAATCTGAAATATTGTGCAAGACTCTGTGTTTGTGTTTTCTGGATATTATCGATGGAGTTTATTGTTTTGAATGTTTTTATCAGGGAACATTTAATTTCGTACCGTTGAAACTAAATGGTTCATCATGGGAACAGCAGCTCTACACATTCGTAATTTCTAGGAAGAAAGATAGAGGAACTGCGAAAAACAAACATGATATTTCTGTTTGTATAGATGACATTTTATGCACTTGCCTAACGAAAAGACTTTGCTTTTCTCCAGAACCATTTTTACTGTGATTTTCTCGGTCCATTGCATATGAATTCCATATCAGTTTGTCCAGGTATGACTGCATGAAACCGGAAATATCCGGTTTTGTTTTGGCTCACTCAATCCGAAATATTGCTACAGCCTCTGTGTTTGTGTTTTCAGGTATTATCAAAGAACTTTATTGTTTTGAATGTTTTTTATCGAGGAACATTTAATTTTATTTTGTGCTTGGAATCACTAATAGGTTCCACATGGAGACACCAGCTCTACACATTCGTATTTTCTAGGGAGAAAGCTAGAGGAACTGCGGGACACAAACATGATATTTCTGGTTGTATAGATGACATTTTATGCACTTGCCTAACGAAAAGACTTTGCTTTTCTCCAAAACCATTTTTAATGTGATTTTCTTGGTCCATTGAATAGGAAATGCACACCAGTTTGTCCGCATATGACTGGATGAAACCGGGAATATTCGGTTATGTTTTGGGTAACTCAATCCGAAATATTGTGAAAGCCTCTGTGTTTGTGTTTTCTGGATATTATCGATGGACTTTATCGTTTTGAATGTTTTTATCAGAGAACATTTAATTTTGTACCGTTGAAATACTATTTGGTTCATCATGGGGACACCAGCTCTACACATTCGTATTTTCTAAGGAGAAAGCTAGAGGAACTGCAACAAACAAACATGATATTTTTGTTTGTATAGATGACATTTTATGCACTTACCTAAGGAAATGATTTTGCTTTTCTCCAAAACCATTTTTACTGTGATTTTCTCGGTCCATTGCATACGAATTCCACACCACTTTGTACGAATATGACTGGATGAAACCAGAAATATCCGGTTTACTTTTGGCTTACTCAATCCCAGATATTGCTACAGCCTCTGTGTTAGTGTTTTCTGAATATTATCAATGGACTTTATTGTTTTGAATGTTTTTATCAGGGAACATTTAATTTTGTGCTGGTAATCAAAAAATTGTTCCACATGGAGACCCCAGCTCTACATATTTGTATTTTCTAGGGAGAAAGCTTGAGGAAGTGCGACAAACAAACATGATATTTCTGTTTGTATAGATGACATTTTATGAACTTGCCTAAAGAAAATACTTTGCTTTTCTCCAAAACCATTTTTACTGTGATTTTCTCGGTCCACTGCATAGGAATTCCACACCAGCTTGTCCGGATATGAGTGGATGAAACCGGAAATATCGGGCTATGTTTTGGCTAACTCAATCCCAGATATTGCTACAGACTCTCTGTTTGTGTTTTCCGGATATTATCCACGGACTTTATTGTTTTGAATGTTTTTTATCAGGGAACATTTAATTTTGTGGTTGGAAACACTAATTGGTTCCAAATGGAGAAACAAGCTCTACACATTCCTATTTTCTAGGGAGAAAGCTAGAGGAACTGCGACAAACAAACATGATATTTCTGTTTCTATCGATGACATTTTATGCACTTGCCTAACGAAAAGACTTTGCTTTTCTCCAAAACCATTTGTACTCTGATTTTGTCGGTCCATGGCATATGAATTCCACACCAGTTTGTTCGGATATGACTGGATGAAACCAGAAATATCCGGTTGTGTTTTGTCTACCTCACTCCTAAATATTGTGAAAGCCTCTGTGTTTGTGTTTTCTGGATATTATTGATGGACTTTATTGTTTTGAATGTTTTTATCAGGGAACATTTAATTTTGTACCATTGATACACTAACTGGTTCATCATGGGAAAACCAGCTCTACACTTTCGTATTTTCTAGCGACAATGATAGAGGAACTGCGGCAAACAATCATGATATTTCTGTTTGTATAGATGACATTTTATGCACTTGCCTAACGGAAAGACTATGCTTTTCTACAAAACCATTTTTACTGTGATTTTCTCGGTCCATTGCATACAAATGCCACACCACTTTGTCTGGATATGACTGGATGAAACCAGAAATATCCGGTTTTCTTTTCGCTAACTCAATCCCAGATATTGCTACAGCCTGTCTGTTTTTGTTTTCCGGATATTATCCACGGACTTTATTGTTTTGAATGTTTTTTATCTGGGAACATTTAATTTTGTGCTTGGAAACACTAATTGGTTCCACATGGAGACACCAGCTCTACACATTCGCATTTTCTAGGGAGAAAGCTAGAGGAACTGCGGGACACAAACATGATATTTCTGGTTGTATAGATGACATTTTATGCACTTGCCTAAAGAAATGACTTTGCTTTTCTCCAAAACCATTTGTACTGTGATTTTGTCGGTCCATGGCATATGAATTCCACACCAGTTTCTCCGGATATGACTGGATGAAACAAGAAATAACCGGTTTTTTTTTTTGGCTAACTCAATTCAAAATATTGTGAAAGGCTCTGTGTTTGTCTTTTCTGGATATTATCGATGGACTTTATTGTTTTGAATGTTTTTATCAGGGAATATTTAATTTTGTACCGTTGATAAACTAGTTGGTTCATCATGGGGACACCAGCTCCACACATTCATATTTTCTAGGCAGTAAGCTAGAGGAACTGAACAAACAAACATGATAGTTCTGTTGGTATAGATGACATTTTATGCACTTGCCTAACGAAAAGACTTTGCTTTTCTCCAAAATCATTTTTACTGTGATTTTCTCGGTCCATTGCATACGAATTCCACACCACTTTGTCCGGATATGACTGGATGAAACCAGAAATATCCGGTTGTGTTTTAGCTAACTCATCCCTGATATTGCTACAGCCTCTGTGTTTATGTCTTCCAGATAGTATCCATGGACGTTATTGTTTTGACTGTTTTTTATCCGGGAACATTTAATTTTGTGCTTGGAAACTCTAATTGGTTCCACATGGAGACACCAGCTCTACACATTTGTATTTTCTAGGGAGAAAGCTAGAGGAACTCCGACAAAGAAACATGATATTTCTGTTTGTATAGATGACATTTTATGCACTTGCCTAATGAAAAGACTTTGCTTTTCTCCAAAACCATTTTTACTGTGATTTTCTCGCTCTATTGCATATGAAGTCCAGACCAGTTTGTCCGGATATCACTGGATTAAACCAGAAATATCCGGGTTTTTTTGGCTAACTCAATCTGAAATATTGTGCAAGACTCTGTGTTTGTGTTTTCTGGATATTATCGATGGAGTTTATTGTTTTGAATGTTTTTATCAGGGAACATTTAATTTCGTACCGTTGAAACTAAATGGTTCATCATGGGAACAACAGCTCTACACATTCGTAATTTCTAGGAAGAAAGATAGAGGAACTGCGAAAAACAAACATGATATTTCTGTTTGTATAGATGACATTTTATGCACTTGCCTAACGAAAAGACTTTGCTTTTCTCCAGAACCATTTTTACTGTGATTTTCTCGGTCCATTGCATATGAATTCCATATCAGTTTGTCCAGGTATGACTGCATGAAACCGGAAATATCCGGTTTTGTTTTGGCTCACTCAATCCGAAATATTGCTACAGCCTCTGTGTTTGTGTTTTCAGGTATTATCAAAGAACTTTATTGTTTTGAATGTTTTTTATCGAGGAACATTTAATTTTATTTTGTGCTTGGAATCACTAATAGGTTCCACATGGAGACACCAGCTCTACACATTCATATTTTCTAGGGAGAAAGCTAGAGGAACTGCGGGACACAAACATGATATTTCTGGTTGTATAGATGACATTTTATGCACTTGCCTAACGAAAAGACTTTGCTTTTCTCCAAAACCATTTTTAATGTGATTTTCTTGGTCCATTGAAAAGGAAATCCACACAAGTTTGTCCGCATATGACTGGATGAAACCGGGAATATTCGGTTATGTTTTGGGTAACTCAATCCGAAATATTGTGAAAGCCTCTGTGTTTGTGTTTTCTGGATATTATCGATGGACTTTATCGTTTTGAATGTTTTTATCAGAGAACATTTAATTTTGTACCGTTGAAATACTATTTGGTTCATCATGGGGACACCAGCTCTACACATTCGTATTTTCTAAGGAGAAAGCTAGAGGAACTGCAACAAACAAACATGATATTTTTGTTTGTATAGATGACATTTTATGCACTTGCCTAAGGAAATGATTTTGCTTTTCTCCAAAACCATTTTTACTGTGATTTTCTCGGTCCATTGCATACGAATTCCACACCACTTTGTACGAATATGACTGGATGAAACCAGAAATATCCGGTTTACTTTTGGCTTACTCAATCCCAGATATTGCTACAGCCTCTGTGTTAGTGTTTTCTGAATATTATCAACGGACTTTATTGTTTTGAATGTTTTTATCAGGGAACATTTAATTTTGTGCTGGTAATCAAAAAATTGTTCCACATGGAGACCCCAGCTCTACATATTTGTATTTTCTGGGGAGAAAGCTAGAGGAAGTGCGACAAACAAACATGATATTTCTGTTTGTATAGATGACATTTTATGCACTTGCCTAATGAAAAGACTTTGCTTTTCTCCAAAACCATTTTTACCGTGATTTTCTAAGTCCATCGCATACGAATTTCACACCAGTTTACCGCATATGACTGGATGACACCGGAAGTATCCGGTTTTGTTGTGGATTACTCAATCCCAGATATTGCTACAGCCTCTCTGTTTGTGTTTTCTGGATATTATCAATGGGCTCTATTGTTTTCAATGTTTTTATTGGGGAATATTTAGTTTTCTGCTTCGAAGCACTAATTCCTTCCACATGGAGACACCAGCTCGACATATTTGTATTTTCTAGGGAGGAAGCTAGAGGAACTGCGACAAAGAAACATATTTCTGTTTGAATAGATGACATTTTATGCACTTGCCTAACGAAAGGCTTTGTTTTTCTCTAAAACCATTTTTACTGTGATTTTCTCGGTCCATTGCATATGAATTCCACACCATTTTGTCCGGATATGACTGGATGAACCCGTAAATATGCGGTTTTCTTTTGGCTAACTCAATCCCAGATAGTGCTACAGCCTCTGTGTTGTGTATTCCTGATATTATCCATGGATATATTGTTTTGAATGTTTTTTATCAGGAAACATTTAATTTTGTGCTTGGAAACACTAATTGGTTCTACATGGAGACACCAGCTCTACACATTCGTATTTTCTAGGGAGAAAGCTAGAGGAATTGCGACAAACAAACATGATATTTCTGTTTGTATAGATGACATTTTATGCACTTGCCTAACGAAAAGACTTTGCTTTTCTCCAAAACCATTCTTACTGTGATTTTCTCAGTCCATTGCTTACGAATTCCACACCAGTTTGTCTGGATATGACTGGATGAAACCAGAAATATCCGGTTGTGTATTGGCTAACTGAATCTGAAATATTGTGAAAGCCTCTGTGTTTTGTTTTCTGGATATTATCGATGGACTGTATTGTCTTGAATGTTTTTATCAGGGAATATTAAATATTGTACCGTGGAAACACTAATTGGTTCATCATGCGGAGTTCAGCTCCACACATTCGTATTTTCTAGGGAGAAAGCTAGAGGAACTGCGGCAAAAAAATATGACATTTCTGTTAGTATAGATGACATTTTATGCAGTTGCCTAACGAAATGACTTTGCTTTTCTCTAAAACCATTCTTACTATGATTTTCTCGGTCCATTCATATGAATTGCACACCAGTTGGTCTGCATATGACTGGATGAAACCAGAAATACCCGGTTTTGTTTTGGCTAACTCAATCCCAGATATTGCTACAGCCTGTGTGTTTGTGATTTCTGGATATTATCCACGGACTTTATTGTATTGAATGTTTTTATCAGGGAACATTTAATTTTGTACCGTTTGAAACACATATTGATTCATCATGGGAACACCAGCTCTACACATTCGTATTTTCTAGGGAGAAAGCTAGAGGAACTGTGGCAAACAAACATGATATTTCTGTTTGTATCGATGACATTTTATGCACTTGCCTAACGAAATGACTTTGCTTTTCTCCAAAACCATTCTTACTATGATTTTCTCGGTCCTTTCATATGAATTGCACACCAGTTGGTCTGCATATGACTGGATGAAACCAGAAATACCCGGTTTTGTTTTGGCTAACTCAATCCCAGATATTGCTACAGCCTGTGTGTTTGTGATTTCTGGATATTATCCACGTACTCTATTGTTTTGAATGTTTTTTTCGGGGAACATTTTATTTTGAGCTTGGATACATTAATTCGTTCCACATGAAGACACCAATTCTACATATTCATATTTTCTAGGGAAAAAGCTAGAGGAACTGCGACAATCAAACAAGATATTTCTGTTTGTATAGATGACATTCCATGCAGTTGCCTAATGAAAATACATTGCTTTTCTCCAAAACCATTTGTACTGTGATTTTCTCGGTGCATTGCATACGAATTCCACACCAGTTTGTCTGGATATGACTGGATGAAACCGGAAATATCCAGTTTTGTTTTGGCTAACTCAAACCCAGATATTTCTACAGACTCTGTGTTTGTGTATTCCTGATATTATCCACGGACTATATAGTCTTGAATGATTTTTTTCAGGGACCATTTAATTTTCTGCTTGGAATCACTAATTTGTTCTACATGGAGACACCAGCTCTACACATTCGTATTATCTAGGAAGAAAGCTAGAGGAACTGCGGCGAACAATCATGATGTTTCTGTTTCTATCGATGACATTTTATGCACTTGCCTAACGAAAAGACTTTGCTTTTCCCCAAAACCATTTGTACTGTGATTTTCTCGGTCCATTGCATCCGAATCCCACACCAGCTTGTCCGGATATGACTGGATGAAACCGAAATTATCCAGTTTTGTTTTGGCTAACTAAATCCCAGATACTATTACAGCCTCTGTGTTTGTTTTTTCCGACTATTATCAATGGACTTTATTGTTTTGAATGTTTGTTATCAGGGAACATTTAATTTTGGGCTTGGATACACTAATTGGTTCCACATGGAGACACCAGCTCTACACATTCGTATTTTCCAGGGAGAAAGCTAGAGGAACTGCGACAAACATGATATTTCTGTTTGTATAGATGACATTTTATGCACTTGCCTAATGAAAAGACTTTGCTTTTCTCCAAAACCATTCTTATTGTGATTTCCTCGGTCCATTGCATAAGAATTCCACACCAGTTTGTCCAGATATGACTGCTTGAAACCAGAAATATCCGGTTGTGCTTTGCGTAACTCAATCCGAAATATTGTGAAAGCCTCTGTGTTTGTGTTTTCTGGATATTATCGATGCACTGTATTGTTTTGAATGTTTTATCAGGGAACATTTAATTTTGTACCATTGAAACACTAATTGGTTCATCATGGTGACTTCAGCTCCACACAATCATATTTTCTAGGGAGAAAGCTACAGGAACTGCGGCAAACAAACATGATATTTCTGTTTGTATAGATGACATTATATGCACTTGCCTAACGAAAAGACTTTGCTTTTCTCTAAAACCATTTTTACTCTGATTTTCTCGGTCCATTGCATACGAATTCCACCCCACTTTGTCCGGATTAACTGGATGAAACTGGAAATATCCGGTTGTGTTTTGGCTAACGCAATCCCAGATACTGCTACAGCCTCTGTGTTTGTGTTTTCCGGACATTATCAATGGACTTTATTGTTTTGAATGTTTGTTATCAGGGAACATTTAATTTTGGGCTTGGATACAGTAATTGTTTCCATATGAAGACACCACTTCTACATATTCGTATTTTCTAGGGAAAAAGCTAGAGGAACTGCGGGAAACAAACAGGATATTTCTGGTTGTATCGATGACATTTTATGCACTTGCCTAACGAAAAGACTTTGCTTTTCTCCAAAACCATTTTTAATGTGATTTTCTTGGTCCATTGAAAAGGAAATCCACACCAGTTTGTCCGCATATGACTGGATGAAACCGGGAATATTCGGTTATGTTTTGGGTAACTCAATCCGAAATATTGTGAAAGCCTCTGTGTTTGTGTTTTCTGGATATTATCGATGGACTTTATCGTTTTGAATGTTTTTATCAGAGAACATTTAATTTTGTCCCGTTGAAATACTATTTGGTTCATCATGGGGACACCAGCTCTACACATTCGTATTTTCTAAGGAGAAAGCTAGAGGAACTGCGGCAAACAAAGATGATATTTCTGTTTGTATAGATGACATTTTATGCACTTGCCTAAGAAAAAGACTTTGCTTTTCTACAAAATCATTTTTACTGTGATTTTCTCGGTCCATTTCACATGAATTCCACACCACTTTGTCCGGATATGCCTGGATGAAACCAGAAATATCTGGTTGTGTTTTGGCTAACTCAATCCGAAATATTATGAAAGCCTATGTGTTTGTGTTTTCTGCATATTATGAATGGACTTTATTGTTTTGAGTGTTTTTATCAGGGAACATTTAATTTTGTACCGTATAAGCACTAATTGGTTCCTCATGGATTCACCAGCTCTACACATTCTTATTTACTAGGGAAAAAGCTAGAGGAACTGTGGCACACAAACATGATATTTCCATTTGTATAGATGACATTTTATGCACTTGCCTAACGCAAAGACTTTGCTTTTCTCTAAAACCCTTTTTATTGTGATTTTCTCCGTCCATTGCATATGAATTCTACCCCACTTTGTCCGGAAATGACAGGATGAAACCGGAAATATCCGGTTTTGTTTTGGCTAACTCAATCCCAGATATTGCTACAGCCTCTGTGTTTGTGTATTCCTGATATTATCCACGGACTTTATTGTTTTGAATGTTTTTTATCAGGGAACATTCAATTTTGTGCTTGGAAACACTAATTGGTTCCCCATGGAGGCACCAGTCTACACCTTCGTATTTTCTAGGGAGAAAGCTAGAGGAACTGCGGCCAACAAACATGATATTTGTGTTTCAATAGATGACATTTTATGCACTTGCCTAAGGAAAAGACTTTGCTTTTCTCCAAATCATTTTTACTGTGATTTTCTGGGTCCATTGCATACGAATTCCACACCACTTTGTCCGGATATGACTGGATGAAAACAGAAACATCCTATTGTGTTTTGACTAACTATATCCCAGATATTGCTACAGCCTCAGAGTTTTTTTTTTTCTGGATATTATCCACGGACTTTATAGTTTTGAATGTTTTTATTAGGGAACATTTAATTTTATACCGTAGAAACACTAATTTTCCACATGGAAACACTAGCTCTACATATTCGTATTTTCTAGGGAGAAAGCTAGAGGAACTGTGGCAAACAAACATGATATTTCTGCTTGTATAGACGACATTTTATGCACTTGCCTAAGGAATAGACTATAGTTTTCCTAAAACAATTTTTATTGTGATTTTCTCGGTCCATTGCCTACGAATTCCACTCTACTTTGTCTGTATTTGAGTGAATGAAACCAGAAATATCCGGTTCTCTTTTGGCTAACTATAAACCACATATTGCTACAGCCTCAGTGTTTGTTTTTTCTGGATATTATCAACGGACTTTATTGTTTTGAATGTTTTCATCAGGGAACATTTAATTTTGTGCTGGGAATCACAAATTTGTTCCACATGGAGACGCCAGCTCTACACATTCATCTTTTCTAGGGAGAAAGCTAGAGGAAATGCGGGAAAGTAACATGATATTTCTGTTTGTATAGATGACATTTTATGTACTTTCCTAATGAAAAGACTTTGCTTTTCTCCAAAACCATTTTTACTGTGATTTTCTCGGTCCATTACATACGAATTCCACACCACTTTGTCCGAATATGACTGGATGAAAACAGAAATGTCCGGTTGTGTTTTGGCTAACTCAATCCCAGATATTGCTATAGCCTCTGTGTTTGTGTTTTCTGGATATTATCGATGGACTTTATTGTTTTGAATGATTTTATCAGGCAACTTTTAATTTTGTACCCTAGAAACTCTAATTGGTTCAACATGGAGACCCCAGCTCTAAACATTCGTATTTTCTAGGGAGAAATCTAGAGGAACTGCGGCAATCACACATGATATTTCTGTTTGCATAGATGACATTTTATGCACTTGTCTAACAAAAAGATTTGCTTTTCTACAAAACCATTTTTACTGTGTTTTTCTCGGTCTAAAGCATATGAACTCGAAACCATTTTGTCCGGATATGCCTGGATCAAATCAGAAAGATCCGGTTGTTTTTTTTTTTTGCTAACACAATCTGAAATATTGTGAAAGCCTCTGTGTTTGTGTTTTCTGCATATTATGAAAGGACTTTATGGTTTTGAGTGTTTTTATCAGGGAACATTTAATTTTGTACCATAGAAACACTAACTGGTTCCACATGGTGACAGCAGCTCTGCACATTCGTATTTTCTATGGAAAAACCTAGAGGAACAGCGGCAAACAAACATGATATTTCTGTTTGTATAGATGACATTTTATGCACTTGCCTAACGAAAAGACTTTGCTTTTCTCCAAAACCATTTGTACTGTGATTTTCTCGGTCCATTGCATACGAATTCCACACCAGTTTGTCCAGATATGACTGGATGAAACTGAAAAACTATCCGGATTTGTTTTGGCTAACTCACTCCGAAATATTGTGAAAACCTATGTGTTTGTTTTTTTCTTATATTATCGATGGACTTTATTGTTTTCAATGTTTTTATCAGGGAATATTTATTTTTGTACCCTAGAAACACTAATTGGTTCATCATGGGGACTCCAGCTCTGCACAATCGTATTTTCTAGGGAGAAAGCTAGAGGAACTACGACAAACAAACATGATATTTCTGTTTGCATAGATGACATTTTATGCACTTGCCTAGCGAAAAGACTTTGCTTTTCTCCAAAACCATTTTTACTGTGATTTTCTCGGTCCATTGCACATGAATTCCACACCAGTTTACCAGATATGACTGGATGAAACCGGAAATATCCGGTTTTGTTTTGGCTGGCTCAAACCCAGATATTGCTACAGCCTCTGTGTTTGTGTTTTCCGGATATTATCAACGGACATTATTATTTTGAATGTTTTTTATCAGGGAACATTTATTTCTGTGCTTGGAAACACTAATTGCTTCCACATTGATACACCAGCTCTGCATATTTGTATTTTCTATGGAGAAAGCTAGAGGAACTGCGACAAAGAAACATGATATTTCTGTTTGTATAGATGACATTTTAAGCACTTTCCTAACGAAAACACTTTGCTTTTCTCCAAAACCATTTTTACTGTGATTTTCTCAGTCCATTGCATACCAGTTCCACACCAGTTTACCAGAAATGACTGGATGAAACCAGAAATATCCGGTTGTGTTTTCGCTAACTCAATCCCAGATTGCTACAGCCTCTGTGTTTGTGTTTTCTTATACTATCGATGGACTTTATTGTTTTGAATATTTTTATCAGGGAACAAATTTTTTTTGTACCGTAGAAACACTAATTGGCTCCACATGGGGACACCAGCTCTACACATTCATATTTTCTAGGGAGAAAGCTGGAGGATTGCAACAAACAAACATGATATTTCTGTTTGTATAGATGACTTTTTATGCATTTGCCTAAAGAAAAGACTTTGCTTTTTCCAAAACCATTTGTACTGTGATTTTCTCAGTCCACTGCATACGAATTCCACACCAGTTTGTCCAGATATGACTGGATGAAACCGGAAATATCCGGTTTTGTTTTGGCTAACTCAATCCCAGATATTACTACAGCCTCTGTGTTTGTGTTTTCCAGAGATTATGAACGGACTTTATTGTTTTGAAATTTTTTTATCGGGGAACATATAATTTTGAGCTTACATATACTAATTGGTTCAACATGGAGACACCAGCTCTACATATTTGTATTTTCTAGGGAGAATGCTAGAGGAACTGCGACAAACAAACATGATATTTCTGTTTGTTTGCATGACATTTTATGCACTTGCCTAACGAAAAGACTTTGCTTTTCTCCAAAACCATTTTTACTGTGATTTTCTCGGTCCATTGCATACGAATTCCACACCACTTTGTCCGGAAATGACTGGATGAAACCAGAAATATCCGGTTGTGTTTTGGCTAACTCAATCCTAGATGTTGCTACAGCCTCTCTGTTTGTGTTTTCCGGATATTATCAATGGAGTTTATTATTTTGAATCTTTTTTATCGGGGAACATTTAATTTTGAGCTTAGATACACTAATTGTGTCCACATGGAGACACCAGCTTTACATATTTGTATTTTCTAGGGAGAAAGCTAGAGGAACTGAGACAAACAAACATGATATTTCTGCCTGTATAGATGACATTTTATGCACTTGCCTAATGAAAAGACTTTGCTTTTCTCCAAAACCATTTTTACTGTGATTTTCTCGCTCTATTGCATATGAAATCCAGACCAGTTTGTCCGGATATCACTGGATTAAACCAGAAATATCCGGGTTTTTTTGGCTAACTCAATCTGAAATATTGTGCAAGACTCTGTGTTTGTGTTTTCTGGATATTATCGATGGAGTTTATTGTTTTGAATGTTTTTATCAGGGAACATTTAATTTCGTACCGTTGAAACTAAATGGTTCATCATGGGAACAGCAGCTCTACACATTCGTAATTTCTAGGAAGAAAGATAGAGGAACTGCGAAAAACAAACATGATATTTCTGTTTGTATAGATGACATTTTATGCACTTGTCTAACGAAAAGACTTTGCTTTTCTCCAGAACCATTTTTACTGTGATTTTCTCGGTCCATTGCATATGAATTCCATATCAGTTTGTCCAGGTATGACTGCATGAAACCGGAAATATCCGGTTTTCTTTTGGCTCACTCAATCCCGATATTGCTACAGCCTCTGTGTTTGTGTTTTCAGGTATTATCAAAGAACTTTATTGTTTTGAATGTTTTTTATCGAGGAACATTTAATTTTATTTTGTGCTTGGAATCACTAATAGGTTCCACATGGAGACACCAGCTCTACACATTCATATTTTCTAGGGAGAAAGCTAGAGGAACTGCGGGACACAAACATGATATTTCTGGTTGTATAGATGACATTTTATGCACTTGCCTAACGAAAAGACTTTGCTTTTCTCCAAAACCATTTTTAATGTGATTTTCTTGGTCCATTGAAAAGGAAATCCACACCAGTTTGTCCGCATATGACTGGATGAAACCGGGAATATTCGGTTATGTTTTGGGTAACTCAATCCGAAATATTGTGAAAGCATCTGTGTTTGTGTTTTCTGGATATTATCGATGGACTTTATCGTTTTGAATGTTTTTATCAGAGAACATTTAATTTTGTACCGTTGAAATACTATTTGGTTCATCATGGGGACACCAGCTCTACACATTCGTATTTTCTAAGGAGAAAGCTAGAGGAACTGCAACAAACAAACATGATATTTTTGTTTGTATAGATGACATTTTATGCACTTGCCTAAGGAAATGATTTTGCTTTTCTCCAAAATCATTTTTACTGTGATTTTCTCGGTCCATTGCACATGAATTCCACACCAGTTTACCAGATATGACTGGATGAAACCGGAAATATCCGGTTTACTTTTGGCTTACTCAAACCCAGATATTGCTACAGCCTCTGTGTTTGTGTTTTCCGGATATTATCAACGGACATTATTTTTTTGAATGTTTTTTATCAGGGAACATTTATTTCTGTGCTTGGAAACACTAATTGCTTCCACATTGATACACCAGCTCTGCATATTTGTATTTTCTATGGAGAAAGCTAGAGGAACTGTGACAAAGAAACATGATATTTCTGTTTGTATAGATGACATTTTAAGCACTTTCCTAACGAAAACACTTTGCTTTTCTCCAAAACCATTTTTACTGTGATTTTCTCAGTCCATTGCATACCAGTTCCACACCAGTTTACCAGAAATGACTGGATGAAACCAGAAATATCCGGTTGTGTTTTCGCTAACTCAATCCCAGATTGCTACAGCCTCTGTGTTTGTGTTTTCTTATACTATCGATGGACTTTATTGTTTTGAATATTTTTATCAGGGAACAAATTTTTTTTGTACCGTAGAAACACTAATTGGCTCCACATGGGGACACCAGCTCTACACATTCGTATTTTCTAGGGAGAAAGCTGGAGGATTGCAACAAACAAACATGATATTTCTGTTTGTATAGATGACTTTTTATGCATTTGCCTAAAGAAAAGACTTTGCTTTTTCCAAAACCATTTGTACTGTGATTTTCTCAGTCCACTGCATACGAATTCCACACCAGTTTGTCCAGATATGACTGGATGAAACCGGAAATATCCGGTTTTGTTTTGGCTAACTCAATCCCAGATATTACTACAGCCTCTGTGTTTGTGTTTTCCAGAGATTATGAACGGACTTTATTGTTTTGAAATTTTTTTATCGGGGAACATATAATTTTGAGCTTACATATACTAATTGGTTCAACATGGAGACACCAGCTCTACATATTTGTATTTTCTAGGGAGAATGCTAGAGGAACTGCGACCAACAAACATGATATTTCTGTTTGTTTGCATGACATTTTATGCACTTGCCTAACGAAAAGACTTTGCTTTTCTCCAAAATCATTTTTACTGTGATTTTCTCGGTCCATTGCATACGAATTCCACACCACTTTGTCCGGAAATGACTGGATGAAACCAGAAATATCCGGTTGTGTTTTGGCTAACTCAATCCTAGATGTTGCTACAGCCTCTCTGTTTGTGTTTTCCGGATATTATCAATGGAGTTTATTATTTTGAATCTTTTTTATCGGGGAACATTTAATTTTGAGCTTAGATACACTAATTGTGTCCACATGGAGACACCAGCTTTACATATTTGTATTTTCTAGGGAGAAAGCTAGAGGAACTCCGACAAAGAAACATGATATTTCTGTTTGTATAGATGACATTTTATGCACTTGCCTAATGAAAAGACTTTGCTTTTCTCCAAAACCATTTTTACTGTGATTTTCTCGCTCTATTGCATATGAAATCCAGACCAGTTTGTCCGGATATCACTGGATTAAACCAGAAATATCCGGGTTTTTTTGGCTAACTCAATCTGAAATATTGTGCAAGACTCTGTGTTTGTGTTTTCTGGATATTATCGATGGAGTTTATTGTTTTGAATGTTTTTATCAGGGAACATTTAATTTCGTACCGTTGAAACTAAATGGTTCATCATGGGAACAGCAGCTCTACACATTCGTAATTTCTAGGAAGAAAGATAGAGGAACTGCGAAAAACAAACATGATATTTCTGTTTGTATAGATGACATTTTATGCACTTGTCTAACGAAAAGACTTTGCTTTTCTCCAGAACCATTTTTACTGTGATTTTCTCGGTCCATTGCATATGAATTCCATATCAGTTTGTCCAGGTATGACTGCATGAAACCGGAAATATCCGGTTTTCTTTTGGCTCACTCAATCCCGATATTGCTACAGCCTCTGTGTTTGTGTTTTCAGGTATTATCAAAGAACTTTATTGTTTTGAATGTTTTTTATCGAGGAACATTTAATTTTATTTTGTGCTTGGAATCACTAATAGGTTCCACATGGAGACACCAGCTCTACACATTCATATTTTCTAGGGAGAAAGCTAGAGGAACTGCGGGACACAAACATGATATTTCTGGTTGTATAGATGACATTTTATGCACTTGCCTAACGAAAAGACTTTGCTTTTCTCCAAAACCATTTTTAATGTGATTTTCTTGGTCCATTGAATAGGAAATGCACACCAGTTTGTCCGCATATGACTGGATGAAACCGGGAATATTCGGTTATGTTTTGGGTAACTCAATCCGAAATATTGTGAAAGCCTCTGTGTTTGTGTTTTCTGGATATTATCGATGGACTTTATCGTTTTGAATGTTTTTATCAGAGAACATTTAATTTTGTACCGTTGAAATACTATTTGGTTCATCATGGGGACACCAGCTCTACACATTCGTATTTTCTAAGGAGAAAGCTAGAGGAACTGCAACAAACAAACATGATATTTTTGTTTGTATAGATGACATTTTATGCACTTGCCTAAGGAAATGATTTTGCTTTTCTCCAAAATCATTTTTACTGTGATTTTCTCGGTCCATTGCATACGAATTCCACACCACTTTGTACGAATATGACTGGATGAAACCAGAAATATCTGGTTTACTTTTGGCTTACTCAATCCCAGATATTGCTACAGCCTCTGTGTTAGTGTTTTCTGAATATTATCAACGGACTTTATTGTTTTGAATGTTTTTATCAGGGAACATTTAATTTTGTGCTGGTAATCAAAAAATTGTTCCACATGGAGACCCCAGCTCTACATATTTGTATTTTCTGGGGAGAAAGCTAGAGGAAGTGCGACAAACAAACATGATATTTCTGTTTGTATAGATGACATTTTATGCACTTGCCTAACGAAAAGACTTTGCTTTTCTCCAAAACCATTTTTACCGTGATTTTCTAAGTCCATCGCATACAAATTTCACACCAGTTTACCGCATATGACTGGATGACACCGGAAGTATCCGGTTTTGTTGTGGATTACTCAATCCCAGATATTGCTACAGCCTCTCTGTTTGTGTTTTCTGGATATTATCAATGGGCTCTATTGTTTTCAATGTTTTTATTGGGGAATATTTAGTTTTCTGCTTGGAAGCACTAATTCCTTCCACATGGAGACACCAGCTCGACATATTTGTATTTTCTAGGGAGGAAGCTAGAGGAACTGCGACAAAGAAACATATTTCTGTTTGAATAGATGACATTTTATGCACTTGCCTAACGAAAGGCTTTGTTTTTCTCTAAAACCATTTTTACTGGGATTTTCTCGGTCCATTGCATATGAATTCCACACCATTTTGTCCGGATATGACTGGATGAACCCGTAAATATGCGGTTTTCTTTTGGCTAACTCAATCCCAGATAGTGCTACAGCCTCTGTGTTGTGTATTCCTGATATTATCCACGGATATATTGTTTTGAATGTTTTTTATCAGGAAACATTTAATTTTGTGCTTGGAAACACTAATTGGTTCTACATGGAGACACCAGCTCTACACATTCGTATTTTCTAGGGAGAAAGCTAGAGGAACTGCGACAAATAATCATGATATTTCTGTTTGTATAGATGACATTTTATGCACTTGCCTAACGAAAAGACTTTGCTTTTCTCCAAAACCATTCCTACTGTGATTTTCTCAGTCCATTGCTTACGAATTCCACACCAGTTTGTCTGGATATGACTGGATGAAACCAGAAATATCCGGTTGTGTATTGGCTAACTGAATCTGAAATATTGTGAAAGCCTCTGTGTTTTGTTTTCTGGATATTATCGATGGACTGTATTGTCTTGAATGTTTTTATCAGGGAACATTAAATATTGTACCGTGGAAACACTAATTGGTTCATCATGCAGAGTTCAGCTCCACACATTCGTATTTTCTAGGGAGAAAGCTAGAGGAACTGCGGCAAAAAAATATGACATTTCTGTTAGTGTAGATGACATTTTATGCAGTTGCCTAACGAAATGACTTTGCTTTTCTCTAAAACCATTCTTACTATGATTTTCTCGGTCCATTCATATGAATTGCACACCAGTTGGTCTGCATATGACTGGATGAAACCAGAAATACCCGGTTTTGTTTTGGCTAACTCAATCCCAGATATTGCTACAGCATCTGTGTTTGTGATTTCTGGATATTATCCACGGACTTTATTGTATTGAATGTTTTTATCGGGGAACATTTAATTTTGTACCGTTTGAAACACATATTGATTCATCATGGGAACACCAGCTCTACACATTCGTATTTTCTAGGGAGAAAGCTAGAGGAACTGTGGCAAACAAACATGATATTTCTGTTTGTATCGATGACATTTTATGCACTTGCCTAACGAAATGACTTTGCTTTTCTCCAAAACCATTCTTACTATGATTTTCTCGGTCCTTTCATATGAATTGCACACCAGTTGGTCTGCATATGACTGGATGAAACCAGAAATACCCGGTTTTGTTTTGGCTAACTCAATCCCAGATATTGCTACAGCCTGTGTGTTTGTGATTTCTGGATATTATCCACGGACTTTATTGTATTGAATGTTTTTATCAGGGAACATTTAATTTTGTACCGTTTGAAACACATATTGGTTCATCATGGGAACACCAGCTCTACACATTCGTATTTTCTACGGAGAATGCTAGAGGAACTGTGGCAAACAAACATGATATTTCTGTTTGTATCGATGACATTTTATGCACTTGCCTAACAAAAAGACTTTGCTTTTCTCCAACACTATTTTTACTGTGATTTTCTCGGTCCATTGCATACGGTTTCCACACCACTTTGTCGGGATATGACTGGATGAAACCGGAAATATCCGGTTTTGTTTTGGCTAACTCAGTCCGTGATATTGCTACTGCCTCTGTGTTTGTGATTTCTGGATATTATCCACGTACTCTATTGTTTTGAATGTTTTTTTCGGGGAACATTTTATTTTGAGCTTGGATACATTAATTCGTTCCACATGAAGACACCAATTCTACATATTCATATTTTCTAGGGAAAAAGCTAGAGGAACTGCGACAATCAAACAAGATATTTCTGTTTGTATAGATGACATTCCATGCAGTTGCCTAATGAAAATACATTGCTTTTCTCCAAAACCATTTGTACTGTGATTTTCTCGGTGCATTGCATACGAATTCCACACCAGTTTGTCTGGATATGACTGGATGAAACCGGAAATATCCGGTTTTGTTTTGGCTAACTCAAACCCAGATATTTCTACAGACTCTGTGTTTGTGTTTTCCTGATATTATCCACGGACTATATAGTCTTGAATGATTTTTTTCTGGGACCATTTAATTTTCTGCTTGGAATCACTAATTTGTTCTACATGGAGACACCAGCTCTACACATTCGTATTATCTAGGAAGAAAGCTAGAGGAACTGCGGCAAACAATCATGATGTTTCTGTTTCTATCGATGACATTTTATGCACTTGCCTAACGAAGACTTTGCTTTTCCCCAAAACCATTTGTACTGTGATTTTCTCGGTCCATTGCATCCGAATCCCACACCAGCTTGTCCGGATATGACTGGATGAAACCGAAATTATCCAGTTTTGTTTTGGCTAACTAAATCCCAGATATTATTACAGCCTCTGTGTTTGTTTTTTCCGACTTATATCAATGGACTTTATTGTTTTGAATGTTTGTTATCAGGGAACATTTAATTTTGGGCTTGGATACACTAATTGGTTCCACATGGAGACACCAGCTCTACACATTCGTATTTTCCAGGGAGAAAGCTTGAGGAACTGCGACAAACATGATATTTCTGTTTGTATAGATGACATTTTATGCACTTGCCTAATGAAAAGACTTTGCTTTTCTCCAAAACCATTCTTATTGTGATTTCCTCGGTCCATTGCATAAGAATTCCACACAGTTTGTCCAGATATGACTGCTTGAAACCAGAAATATCCGGTTGTGCTTTGCGTAACTCAATCCGAAATATTGTGAAAGCCTCTGTGTTTGTGTTTTCTGGATATTATCGATGCACTGTATTGTTTTGAATGTTTTATCAGGGAACATTTAATTTTGTACCATTGAAACACTAATTGGTTCATCATGGGGACTTCAGCTCCACACAATCATATTTTCTAGGGAGAAAGCTACAGGAACTGCGGCAAACAAACATGATATTTCTGTTTGTATAGATGACATTATATGCACTTGCCTAACGAAAAGACTTTGCTTTTCTCTAAAACCATTTTTACTCTGATTTTCTAGGTCCATTGCATACGAATTCCACCCCACTTTGTCCGGATTAACTGGATGAAACTGGAAATATCCGGTTGTGTTTTGGCTAACGCAATCCCAGATACTGCTACAGCCTCTGTGTTTGTGTTTTCCGGACATTATCAACGGACTTTATTGTTTTGAATGTTTGTTATCAGGGAACATTTAATTTTGGGCTTGGATACAGTAATTGTTTCCATATGAAGACACCACTTCTACATATTCGTATTTTCTAGGGAAAAAGCTAGAGGAACTGCGGGAAACAAACAGGATATTTCTGGTTGTATCGATGACATTTTATGCACTTGCCTAACGAAAAGACTTTGCTTTTCTCCAAAACCATTTTTAATGTGATTTTCTTGGTCCATTGAAAAGGAAATCCACACCAGTTTGTCCGCATATGACTGGATGAAACCGGGAATATTCGGTTATGTTTTGGGTAACTCAATCCGAAATATTGTGAAAGCCTCTGTGTTTGTGTTTTCTGGATATTATCGATGGACTTTATCGTTTTGAATGTTTTTATCAGAGAACATTTAATTTTGTCCCGTTGAAATACTATTTGGTTCATCATGGGGACACCAGCTCTACACATTCGTATTTTCTAAGGAGAAAGCTAGAGGAACTGCGGCAAACAAAGATGATATTTCTGTTTGTATAGATGACATTTTATGCACTTGCCTAAGAAAAAGACTTTGCTTTTCTCCAAAACCATTTTTACTGTGATTTTCTCGGTCCATTTCACATGAATTCCACACCACTTTGTCCGGATATGCCTGGATGAAACCAGAAATATCTGTTTGTGTTTTGGCTAACTCAATCCGAAATATTGTGAAAGCCTCTGTGTTTGTGTTTTCTGCATATTATGAATGGACTTTATTGTTTTGAGTGTTTTTATCAGGGAACATTTAATTTTGTACCGTATAAGCACTAATTGGTTCCTCATGGATTCACCAGCTCTACACATTCTTATTTACTAGGGAAAAAGCTAGAGGAACTGTGGCACACAAACATGATATTTCCATTTGTATAGATGACATTTTATGCACTTGCCTAACGCAAAGACTTTGCTTTTCTCTAAAACCCTTTTTATTGTGATTTTCTCCGTCCATTGCATATGAATTCTACCCCACTTTGTCCGGAAATGACAGGATGAAACCGGAAATATCCGGTTTTGTTTTGGCTAACTCAATCCCAGATATTGCTACAGCCTCTGTGTTTGTGTATTCCTGATATTATCCACGGACTTTATTGTTTTGAATGTTTTTTATCAGGGAACATTCAATTTTGTGCTTGGAAACACTAATTGGTTCCCCATGGAGGCACCAGTCTACACCTTCGTATTTTCTAGGGAGAAAGCTAGAGGAACTGCGGCCAACAAACATGATATTTGTGTTTGAATAGATGACATTTTATGCACTTGCCTAAGGAAAAGACTTTGCTTTTCTCCAAATCATTTTTACTGTGATTTTCTGGGTCCATTGCATACGAATTCCACACCACTTTGTCCGGATATGACTGGATGAAAACAGAAACATCCTATTGTGTTTTGACTAACTATATCCCAGATATTGCTACAGCCTCAGAGTTTTTTTTTTTTTTCTGGATATTATCCACAGACTTTATAGTTTTGAATGTTTTTATTAGGGAACATTTAATTTTATACCGTAGAAACACTAATTTTCCACATGGAAACACCAGCTCTACATATTCGTATTTTCTAGGGAGAAAGCTAGAGGAACTGTGGCAAACAAACATGATATTTCTGCTTGTATAGACGACATTTTATGCACTTGCCTAAGGAATAGACTATAGTTTTCCTAAAACAATTTTTATTGTGATTTTCTCGGTCCATTGCCTACGAATTCCACTCTACTTTGTCTGTATTTGAGTGAATGAAACCAGAAATATCCGGTTCTCTTTTGGCTAACTATAAACCACATATTGCTACAGCCTCAGTGTTTGTTTTTTCTGGATATTATCAACGGACTTTATTGTTTTGAATGTTTTCATCAGGGAACATTTAATTTTGTGCTGGGAATCACAAATTTGTTCCACATGGAGACGCCAGCTCTACACATTCATCTTTTCTAGGGAGAAAGCTAGAGGAAATGCGGGAAAGTAACATGATATTTCTGTTTGTATAGATGACATTTTATGTACTTTCCTAATGAAAAGACTTTGCTTTTCTCCAAAACCATTTTTACTGTGATTTTCTCGGTCCATTACATACGAATTCCACACCACTTTGTCCGAATATGACTGGATGAAAACAGAAATGTCCGGTTGTGTTTTGGCTAACTCAATCCCAGATATTGCTATAGCCTCTGTGTTTGTGTTTTCTGGATATTATCGATGGACTTTATTGTTTTGAATGATTTTATCAGGCAACTTTTAATTTTGTACCCTAGAAACTCTAATTGGTTCAACATGGAGACCCCAGCTCTAAACATTCGTATTTTCTAGGGAGATATCTAGAGGAACTGCGGCAATCACACATGATATTTCTGTTTGCATAGATGACATTTTATGCACTTGTCTAACAAAAAGATTTGCTTTTCTACAAAACCATTTTTACTGTGTTTTTCTCGGTCTAAGGCATATGAACTCGAAACCACTTTGTCCGGATATGCCTGGATCAAATCAGAAAGATCCGGTTGTTTTTTTTTGCTAACACAATCCGAAATATTGTGAAAGCCTCTGTGTTTGTGTTTTCTGCATATTATGAAAGGACTTTATGGTTTTGAGTGTTTTTATCAGGGAACATTTAATTTTGTACCATAGAAACACTAACTGGTTCCACATGGTGACAGCAGCTCTGCACATTCGTATTTTCTATGGAGAAACCTAGAGGAACAGCGGCAAACCAACATGATATTTCTGTTTGTATAGATGACATTTTATGCACTTGCCTAACAAAAAGACTTTGCTTTTCTCCAAAACCATTTGTACTGTGATTTTCTCGGTCCATTGCATACGAATTCCACACCAGTTTGTCCAGATATGACTGGATGAAACTGAAAAACTATCCGGATTTGTTTTGGCTAACTCACTCCGAAATATTGTGAAAACCTATGTGTTTGTTTTTTTCTTAATTATCGATGGACTTTATTGTTTTGAATGTTTTTATCAGGGAATATTTATTTTTGTACCCTAGAAACACTAATTGGTTCATCATGGGGACTCCAGCTCTGCACAATCGTATTTTCTAGGGAGAAAGCTAGAGGAACTACGACAAACAAACATGATATTTCTGTTTGCATAGATGACATTTTATGCACTTGCCTAGCGAAAAGACTTTGCTTTTCTCCAAAACCATTTTTACTGTGATTTTCTCGGTCCATTGCACATGAATTCCACACCAGTTTACCAGATATGACTGGATGAAACCGGAAATATCCGGTTTTGTTTTGGCTGGCTCAAACCCAGATATTGCTACAGCCTCTGTGTTTGTGTTTTCCGGATATTATCAACGGACATTATTATTTTGAATGTTTTTTATCAGGGAACATTTATTTCTGTGCTTGGAAACACTAATTGCTTCCACATTGATACACCAGCTCTGCATATTTGTATTTTCTATGGAGAAAGCTAGAGGAACTGTGACAAAGAAACATGATATTTCTGTTTGTATAGATGACATTTTAAGCACTTTCCTAACGAAAACACTTTGCTTTTCTCCAAAACCATTTTTACTGTGATTTTCTCAGTCCATTGCATACCAGTTCCACACCAGTTTACCAGAAATGACTGGATGAAACCAGAAATATCCGGTTGTGTTTTCGCTAACTCAATCCCAGATTGCTACAGCCTCTGTGTTTGTGTTTTCTTATACTATCGATGGACTTTATTGTTTTGAATATTTTTATCAGGGAACAATTTTTTTTTGTACCGTAGAAACACTAATTGGCTCCACATGGGGACACCAGCTCTACACATTCGTATTTTCTAGGGAGAAAGCTGGAGGATTGCAACAAACAAACATGATATTTCTGTTTGTATAGATGACTTTTTATGCATTTGCCTAAAGAAAAGACTTTGCTTTTCTCCAAAACCGTTTGTACTGTGATTTTCTCAGTCCACTGCATACGAATTCCACGCCAGTTTGTCCGGATATGACTGGATGAAACCGGAAATATCTGGTTTTGTTTTGGCTAACTCAATCCCAGATATTACTACAGCCTCTGTGTTTGTGTTTTCCGGAGATTATGAACGGACTTTATTGTTTTGAAATTTTTTTATCGGGGAACATATAATTTTGAGCTTACATATACTAATTGGTTCAACATGGAGACACCAGCTCTACATATTTGTATTTTCTAGGGAGAATGCTAGAGGAACTGCGACAAACAAACATGATATTTCTGTTTGTTTGCATGACATTTTATGCACTTGCCTAACGAAAAGACTTTGCTTTTCTCCAAAACCATTTTTACTGTGATTTTCTCGGTCCATTGCATACGAATTCCACACCACTTTGTCCGGAAATGACTGGATGAAACCAGAAATATCCGGTTGTGTTTTGGCTAACTCAATCCTAGATGTTGCTACAGCCTCTCTGTTTGTGTTTTCCGGATATTATCAATGGAGTTTATTATTTTGAATCTTTTTTATCGGGGAACATTTAATTTTGAGCTTAGATACACTAATTGTGTCCACATAGAGACACCAGCTTTACATATTTGTATTTTCTAGGGAGAAAGCTAGAGGAACTGAGACAAACAAACATGATATTTCTGCCTGTATAGATGACATTTTATGCACTGCCCGAAGGAAAAGACTTTGCTTTTCTCCAAAACCTTTTTTACTGTGATTTTCTCGGTGCATTGCATACGAATTCCACAACACTTTGTCCGGATATGACTGGATGAAACCGAAATATCCGGTTGTGTTTTGGCTAACTCAATCCAAAATATTGTGAAAGCCTATGTGTTTTTTTTTGTTTCTTATATTATCGATGGACTTCATTGCTTTGAATGTTTTTTAGGGAACATTTATTTTTGTACCGTAGAAACACTAATTGGTTCATCATAGGGACACCAGCTCTACATATTCGTATTTTCTAGGGAGAATGCTAGAGGAACTGCGGCAAACAAATATGATATTTCTGTTTGTATCGATTACATTTTATGCACTTACCTGAAGAAAAGACTTTGCTTTTCTCCATAACTATTTTTACTGTGATTATCTCGGTCCATTGCATACGAATTCCACACCAGCTTGTCCGGATATGACTGGATGAAACCGGAAATATCCGGTTTTGTTTTGGCTAACTCAATCCCGATATTGCTACAGCCTCTGTGTTTGTGTTTTCCGGATATTATCAACGGACTTTATTGTTTTGGATGTTTATTATCAGGGAACATTTACTTTTTTGTTTGGAATCACTAATTGGTTCCACATGGAGACACCAGCTCTACATATTTGTATCTACTAGGGCGAAAGCTAGAAAAACTGTGGCCAACAAACATGATATTTCTGCTTGTATAGATGACATTTTGTGCACTTGCCTAATGAAATGACTTTGCTTTTCTCCAAAACCATTTTTACTGTGATTTTCTCGGTCCATTGCGTACAAATTCTACACCACCTTGTCCACATATGACTGGATGAAACCAGAAATATAGGTTGTGTCTTGACTAACTCAATCCCAAATATTGCTACAGCCTCTGTGTTTGTGTTTTCTGGATATTATCGATGGAGTTTATTGTTTTGAATGTTTTTATCAAGACACATTTATTTTTGTACCATAGAAACACTATTTGGTTCATCATGGGGACACCAGCTCTACACATTCGTATTTTCTAGGGAGAAAGCTAGAGGAACTGCGACAAACAAACATGATATTTCTGTTTTATCGATGACATTTTCTGCACTTCCTTAACGAAATGACTTGGCTTTTCTCCAAAAAAATTCTTACTGTGATTTTCTCAGTCCATTGCATACTAATTCCACACCAGTTTACCGGATATGACTGGATGAAATAAAAAATATTCGGTTCTGTTTTGGCTAACTCAATCCCTGATATTGCTACAGCCTCTGTGTTTGTGTTTTCTGGATATTATCCACGGACTTTATTGTTTTGGATGTTTTTATCAGGGAACATTAATTTTGGGCTTGGAAAAACTAATTGGTTCCACATGGAGACACCAGCTCTACATATTTGTATTTACTAGGAAGAAAGCTAGAGGAACTGCTTCAAACAAACATGATATTTCTGTTTGTATAGATGACATTTTATCACTTGCCAAATTAAAAGACTTTGCTTTTCTCCAAAACCATTTTTACTGTGATGTTCTCGGTCCATTGCATACGAATTCCACACCACTTTGTCCAGATATGACTGGATGAAACCAGAAATATCCGGTTCTGTTTTGGCTAACTCAAACCGAAATATTGAGAAAGACTCTTTGTTTGTGTTTTGTGGATATTTTCGATGGACTATATTGTTTTGAATGTTTATTATCGGGGAACATTTATTTTTGTACCGTTGAAACACTAATTGATTCCATATGGGGACACCAGCTCTACACATTCGTATTTTCTAGGGAGAAAGCTAGAGGAACTGCGGAAACATACATGATATTTCTGTTTGTATAGATGACATTTTATGCACTTGCCTAAGGAAAAGACTTTGCTTTTCTCCAAAACCATTTGTACTGTGATTTTCTCGGTCCATTGCATACGAATTCCAAACCACTGTGTCAGGATATGACTGGATGAAACCAGAAATATCCGGCTGTGTTTTGGCTAACTCAATCCGAAATATTGCTACAGCCTATGGATTTATGTTTTTGGATATTATCCTTGGACTTTATTGTTTTGAATGTTTTTATCAGGGAACATTTAATTTTGTACCGTTGAAACACTAATTGATTCATCATGGGGACACCAGCTCTACACATTTCTAGAAAGCTAGAGGAACTGGCGCAAACAAACATGATATTTCTGTTTGTATAGATGACATTTTACCTACTTGCCTAATGAAATGACTTTGCTTTTCTCCAAAACCATTTGTACTGTGATTTTCTCGGTCCATTGCATAGGAATTCCACACCACTATATCCGGATATGACTGGATGAAACCGGAAATATCCGGTTTTTTTTGGCTAACTCAATCCCAGATATTGCTACAGCCTGTGTGTTTGTGATTTCTGGATATTATCGATGGACTTTATTGTTTTTAATGTTTTTTTTATCAGGGAACATTTAATTTTGTACCGTTGAAACACTAATTGATTCATCATGGGGACACCAGCTCTACACATTTCTAGAAAGCTAGAGGAACTGCGGCAAACAAACATGATATTTCTGTTTGTATCGATGACATTTTATGCACTTGCCTAACGAAAAGACGTTGCTTTTCTCCAAAACCATTTGAACTGTGATTTTCTTGGTCCATTGCATACTGATTCCACACCAGTTTGTCCGGATATGACTGGATGAAACCGGAAATATCCGGTTTTGTTTTGGCTAACTCAATGCGAAATACTGCAAAAGTATCTGTGTTTGTGTTTTCTGGATATTATCGATGGACTTTATTGTTTTGAGTATTTTTATCAGGGAACATTTAATTTTGTACCGTAGAAAAACTAATTGGTTCCACATGTGGACACCAGCTCTACACATTCGTATTTTCTAGGGAGAAAACTAGAGGAACTGCGCAAACATACATGAGATTTCTGTTTGTATAGATGACATTTCACGCACTTACCTAACGAAAAGACCTTGCTTTTCTCCAAATCCATTTTTAATGTGATTTTCTCAGACGATTGCATATGATTTCCACAAAATTTTGTCCGGATTTGCCTGGATGAAACCAGAAATATCCGGTTTTGTTTTGGCTAACTCAACCCGAAATATTGTGTAAGCCTCTGTGTTTGTGTATTCCTGATATTATCCACGGACTTTATTCTTTTTGAATGTTTTTTTATCAGGGAAAATTTAATTTTGTGCTTGGAAACACTAATTTGTTCATCATGGGGACACCAGCTCTACACATTTGTATTTTCTAGGGAGAGAGCTATAAGAAATGTGGGAAACAAACATTATATTTCTGTTTCTATAGATGACATTTTATACACTGGCCTAACGAAAAGACTTTGCTTTTCTCCAAAACCATTTTTACTGTGATTTTCTCGGTCCATTGCATACGAATTCCACACCACATTGTCCGGATATGACTGCATGAAAACAGAAATATCCGGTTGTGTTTTGGCTAACTCAATCCGAAATATTGTGAAAGCATCTGTGTTTGTGTATTCCTGATGTTATAAACGGACTTTATTGTTTTGAATGTTTTTTTATCGGGGGACATTAAATTTTGTGCTTGGATACACTAATTGGTTCCACATGGAGACACCAACTCTATATATTTGTATTTTCTAGGGAGAATGCTAGAGGAACTGCGGCAAACAAACATGATGTTTCTGTTTGTATAGATGACATTTTATCTACAATCCTAATGAAAAGACTTTGCTTTTCTCCAAAATCATTGTGACTGGGATTTTCTCAGTCCATTTCATGGAATTCCACCGAATTTTGTTCCTATATGACTGGATGAAACCAGAAATATCCGGTTGTGTTTTGGCTAACTCAATCTGAAATATTGCTACAGCCTTTGTGTTTGTGTATTCCTGATATTATCCATGGACTTTATTGTTTTGAGTGTTTTTTATCAAGGAACATTTAATTTTGTGCTTGGAAACACAAGTTTGTTCCTCTTGAAGACACCAGCTCTACACATTCGTATTTTCTAGGGAGAAAGCTAGAGGAACTGTGGCAAACAAACTTATTTCTGTTTGTATAGAAGATATTTTATGCACTTGCCTAATGAAAAGACTTTGCTTTTCTCCAAAACCATTTTTCCTGTTATTTTCTCCGTCCATTGCATACGAATTCCACACCAGTTTACCGGATATGACTGGATGAAACCGGAAATATCCGGTTTTGTTTTGGCTAACTCAATCACAGATATTGCTATAGCCTCTGTGTTTGTGTTTATTGGATATTATGGACGTGCTTTATAGTTTTGAATGTTTTTATCAGGGAACATTTAATTTTGTACCGTAGACACACTAATTGTTTCCACATGGAGACCCCAGCTCTACACATTCGTATTTTCTAGGGAGAAATCTAGAGAAACTGCGGCAAACAAATATGATATTTCTGTTTGTATAGATGAAATTTTTTGTACTTGTCTAACGAAAAGACTTTGCTGTTCTCTAAAATCATTTTTACTGTGATTTTCTGGGTCCATCACATACGAATTCCACATGACTTTGTCCGGATATGACTGGATGAAACCAGAAATATCCGGTTGTGCTTTGGCTTCCTATATCCCAGATATTACTATAGCCTCTTTGTTTGTGTTTTCAGGATATTATTGATGGAGTTTATTGTTTTGAATTGTTTTTTCAGGGAACTTTTAATTTTGTACCGTAGAAACACTAATTGGTGCTACATGGAGATAGCAGCTCTACACTTTCGTATTTTCTAGGGAGAAAGCTAGAGGAACTGCGGCAAACAAACATGATATTTCTTTTGTATTGATGACATTTTATGCACTTGCCTAATGAAAAGACTTTGCTTTTCTCCAAAACTATTTTTACTGAGATTTTCTCCGCCAATTGCATATGAATTCCACCCCATTTTGTCTGGATATGACTGGATGACACCAGAAATATCCGATTGTGTTATGGCTAACTCCATCCCAGATATTGCTACAGCCACTGTGTTTGTGTTTTCTGGATATTATCAATGGACTTTATGGTTTTGAATGTTTTTATCAGGGAACATTTAATTTTGTACCATTGAAACACTAATTGGTTCCTCATGGAGACACAACCTCTACACATTCGTATATTCTAGGGAGAAAGCTAGAGGAACTGGCGCAAACAAACATGATATTTCTGTTTATATAGATGACATTTTTTGCACTTGCCTAACGAAAAGACTTTGCTTTTCTCCAAAAGGTATTTTACCGCGATTTTCTGGGTCCATTGCATACGAATTCCAACCCACTTTGTCCAGATATGCCTGGATGAAACCAGAAATATCCGGATGTGTTTTGGCTAACTCAATCCCAGATATTGATACAGCCTCTGTGTTTCTCTTTTCTGGATATTATCAACGGACTTTATTGTTTTGAATGTTTTTTATCAGGGAACATTTAATTTTGTACCGTAGATACACTAATTGGTTCCATATGGAGACAGCAGCTCTACACATTCGTATTTTCTAGCGAGAAAGCTAGAGTAATCGCGGCAAAGAAACATGACATTTCCGTTTGTATAGATGACATTTTATGCACCGGCCGAAGGAAAATATTTTGCTTTTATCTAAAACCATTTTTACTGTGATTTTCTCGGTCCATTGCATACAAATTCCACCCCACTTTTTCCGGATATGACTGGATGCAACCAGAAATATCCGGTTGTGTTTTGGCTAACTCAATCCCAGATATTGCTACAGCCTCAGTGTTTGTTTTTTCTGGATATTATCAACGGACTTTATTGTTTTGAATGTTTTTATCAGGGAACATTTAATTTTGTGCTGGGAATCACAAATTTGTTCCACATGGAGACCCCAGCTCTACACATTCATCTTTTCTAGGGAGAAAGCTAGAGGAAATGCGGGAAAGTAACATGATATTTCTGTTTGTATAGATGACATTTTATGTACTTTCCTAATGAAAAGACGTTGCTTTTCTCCAAAACCATTTTTACTGTGATTTTCTCGGTCCATTACATACGAATTCCACACCACTTTGTACGAATATGACTGGATGAAAACAGAAATGTCCATTTGTGTTTTGGCTAACTCAATCCCAGATATTGCTACAGCCTCTGTGTTTGTGTTTTCTGGATATTATCGATGGACTTTATTGTTTTGAATGTTTTTATCAGGCAACTTTTAATTTTGTACCCTAGAAACTCTAATTGGTTCCACATGGAGACACCAGCTCTAAACATTCGTATTTTCTAGGGAGAAATCTAGAGGAACTGCGGCAATCACACATGATATTTCTGTTTGTATAGATGACATTTTATGCACTTGTCTAACAAAAAGATTTGCTTTTCTCCAAAACCATTTTTACTGTGTTTTTCTCAGTCTAAGGCATATGAACTCGAAACCACTTTGTCCGGATATGCCTGGATCAAACCAGAAAGTTCCGGTTGTTTTCTTTGCTAACACAATCCGAAATAATGTGAAAGCTTCTGTGTTTGTGTTTTCTGCATATTATGAAAGGACTTTATTGTTTTGAGTGTTTTTATCACGGAACATTTAATTTTGTACTGTAGAAACACTAATTGGTTCCACATGGAGACACCAGCTCTACACATTCAAATTTTCTAGGGAGAAAGCTAGAGGAACTGCAGCACACAAACATGATATTTCTGTTCATATAGATGACATTTTATGCACTTGCCTAACGAAAAGACTTTGCTTTTCTCTAAAACCATTTTTACTGTGATTTTCTCAGCTCATTGCATATGAATTCCACCCCACTTTGTCTGGATAAGACTGGATGAAACCGCAAATATCAGGTTTTGTTTTGGCTAACTCAATCCCAGATATTGCTACAGCTTCTGTGTTTGTGTATTCCAGATATTATGCACGGACTTTATTATTTTGAATGTTTTCATCAGGGAACAATTAATTTTGTACCATAGAAACACTAACTGGTTCCACATGGTGACACCAGCTCTGCACATTTGTATTTTCTAGGGAGAAAACTAGAGGAACAGTGGCAAACAAACATGATATTTCTGTGTGTATAGATGACATTTTATGCACTTGCCTAACGAAAAGACTTTGCTTTTCTCCAAAACCATTTATACTGTGATTTTCTCGGTTCATTGCATACGAATTCCACACCAGTTTGTCCAGATATGACTGGATGAAACGGGAAATATCCGGTTGTGTTTTAGCTAACTCAATGCCAAATATTGTGAAAGTTTCTGTGTTTGTGTTTCCTGCATATTATCGATGGACATTATTGTTTTGAGTGTTATTATCAGGGAACATTTAATTTTGTACCGTAGAAACACTAATTGGTTCCTCATGGAGTCACCAGCTCTACACATTCTTATTTTTAGGGAAAAAGCTAGAGGAACTGTGGCACAAAAACATGATATTTCTTTTTGTATAGATGACATTTTATGCACTTGCCTAACGCAAAGACTTTGCTTTTCTCTAAAACCCTTTTTATTGTGATTTTTTCCCTCCATTGCATATGAATTCTACCCCCTTTGTCCGGAAATGACTGGATGAAACCGGAAATATCCGGTTTTGTTTTGGCTAACTCAATCCCAGATATTGCTACAGCCTCTGTGTTTGTGTATTCCTGATATTATCCACGGACTTTATTGTTTTGAATGTTTATGATCAGGGAACATTCAATTTTGTGCTTGGAAACACTAATTGGTTCCCCATGGAGGCACCAGTCTACACCTTCGTATTTTCTAGGGAGAAAGCTAGAGGAACTGCGGCCAACAAACATGATATTTGTGTTTGAATAGATGACATTTTATGCACTTGCCTAAGGAAAAGACTTTGCTTTTCTCCAAAACCATTTTTACTGTGATTTTCTGGGTCCATTGCATACGAATTCCACACCACTTTGTCCGGATATGACTGGATGAAAACAGAAACATCCTATTGTGTTTTGACTAACTATATCCCAGATATTGCTACAGCCTCAGAGTTTTTTTTTTTTTCTGGATATTATCCACGGACTTTATAGTTTTGAATGTTTTTATTAGGGAACATTTAATTTTGTACCATAGAAACACTAATTTTCCACATGGATACACCAGCTCTACATATTTGTATTTTATAGGGAGAAAGCTAGAGGAACTGCGGCAAACAAACATGATATTTCTGGTTGTATAGACGACATTTTATGCACTTGCCTAAGGAATAGACTATATTTTTCCCAAAACAATTTTTATTGTGATTTTCTCGGTCCATTGCATACGAATGCCACTCTACTTTGTCTGTATTTGAGTGAATGAAACCAGAAATATCCGGTTCTCTTTTGGCTTACTATAACCCACATATTGCTACAGCCTCAGTGTTTGTTTTTTCTGGATATTATCAACGGACTTTATTGTTTTGAATGTTTTTATAAGGGAACATTTAATTTTCTGCTGGGAATCACAAATTCGTTCCACATGGAGACCCCAGCTCTACACATTCGTATTTTCTAGGGAGAAAGCTAGAGGAACTGAGGCAAACAAACATGATATTTCTGTTTGTATAGATGACATTTTGTGCACTTGCCTAAAGAAAAGACTTTGCTTTTCTCCAAAACCATTTTTACTGTGATTTTCTCGGTCCATAGCATACGAATTCCACCCCACTTTGTCTGGCTATGCCTGGATGTAAACAGAAATATCCGGTTGTGTTTTGGCTAACTGAAATACAGATATTGCTACAGACTCTGTGTGTGTGTTTTCCGGATATTATCGATGGACTTTACTGTTTTGAATGTTTTTATCAGGCAACATTTAATTCTGTACCATAGAAACACTAATTGGTTCAACATGGAGACACCAGCTCTACACATTCTTATTTTCTAGGCAGAAAGCTAGAGGAACTGCGGCAAACAAAGATGATATTTCTGTTTGTATAGATGACATTTTATGCACTTGCCTAACAAAAAGACTTTGCTTTTCTACAAAATCATTTTTACTGTGATTTTCTCGGTCCATTTCACATGAATTCCACACCACTTTGTCCGTATATGCCTGGATGAAACAAGAAATATCTGGTTGTGTTTTGGCTAACTCAATCTGAAATATTGTGAAAGCCTCTGTCTTTGTTTTTTCTGCATATTATGAATGGACTTAATTGTTTTGAGTGTTTTTATCAGGGAACATTTAATTTTGTACCGTAGAAACACTAATTGGTTCCTCATGGAGTCACCAGCTCTACACATTCTTACTTTCTAGGGAAAAAGCTAGAGGAACTGTGGCACAAAAACATGATATTTCTTTTTGTATAGATGACATTTTATGCACTTGCCTAATGCAAAGACTTTGCTTTTCTCTAAAACCCTTTTTATTGTGATTTTTTCCCTCCATTGCATATGAATTCTACCCCACTTTGTCTGGAAATGACTGGATGAAACCGGAAATATCCGGTTTTGTTTTGGCTAACTCAATCCCAGATATTGCTACAGCCTCTGTGTTTGTGTATTCCTGATATTATTCATGGACTTTATTGTTTTGAATGTTTTTTTATCAGGGAACATTCAATTTTGTGCTTGGAAACACTAATTGGTTCCCCATGGAGGCACCAGTCTACACCTTCGTATTTTCTAGGGAGAAAGCTAGAGGAACTGCGGCCAACAAACATGATATTTGTGTTTGAATAGATGACATTTTATGCACTTGCCTAAGGAAAAGACTTTGCTTTTCTCCAAAACCATTTTTACTGTGATTTTCTGGGTCCATTGCATACGAATTCCACACCACTTTGTCCGGATATGACTGGATGAAAACAGAAACATCCTATTGTGTTTTGACTAACTATATCCCAGATATTGCTACAGCCTCAGAGTTTTTTTTTTTTCTGGATATTATCCACGGACTTTATAGTTTTGAATGTTTTTATTAGGGAACATTTAATTTTGTACCATAGAAACACTAATTTTCCACATGGATACACCAGCTCTACATATTTGTATTTTATAGGGAGAAAGCTAGTGGAACTGCAGCAAACAAACATGATATTTCTGGTTGTATAGACGACATTTTATGCACTTGCCTAAGGAATAGACTATATTTTTCCCAAAACAATTTTTATTGTGATTTTCTCGGTCCATTGCATATGAATGCCACTCTACTTTGTCTGTATTTGAGTGAATGAAACCAGAAATATCCGGTTCTCTTTTGGCTTACTATAACCCACATATTGCTACAGCCTCAGTGTTTGTTTTTTCTGGATATCATCAACGGACTTTATTGTTTTGAATGTTTTTATAAGGGAACATTTAATTTTCTGCTGGGAATCACAAATTCGTTCCACATGGAGACCCCAGCTCTACACATTCGTATTTTCTAGGGAGAAAGCTAGAGGAACTGAGGCAAACAAACATGATATTTCTGTTTGTATAGATGACATTTTGTGCACTTGCCTAAAGAAAAGACTTTGCTTTTCTCCAAAACCATTTTTACTGTGATTTTCTCGGTCCATAGCATACGAATTCCACCCCACTTTGTCTGGCTATGCCTGGATGTAAACAGAAATATCCGGTTGTGTTTTGGCTAACTGAAATACAGATATTGCTACAGACTCTGTGTGTGTGTTTTCCGGATATTGTCGATGGACTTTACTGCTTTGAATGTTTTTATCAGGCAACATTTAAGTCTGTACCATAGTAACACTAATTGGTTCAACATGGAGACACCAGCTCTACACATTCTTATTTTCTAGGCAGAAAGCTAGAGGAACTGCGGCAAACAAAGATGATATTTCTGTTTGTATAGATGACATTTTATGCACTTGCCTAACAAAAAGACTTTGCTTTTCTACAAAATCATTTTTACTGTGATTTTCTCGGTCCATTTCACACGAATTCCACACCACTTTGTCCGGATATGCCTGGATGAAACAAGAAATATCTGGTTGTGTTTTGGCTAACTCAATCTGAAATATTGTGAAAGCCTCTGTCTTTGTTTTTTCTGCATATTATGAACGGACTTTATTGTTTTGAGTGTTTTTATCAGGGAACATTTAATTTTGTACCGTAGAAACACTAATTGGTTCCTCATGGAGTCACCAGCTCTACACATTCTTATTTTTAGGGAAAAAGCTAGAGGAACTGTGGCACAAAAACATGATATTTCTTTTTGTATAGATGACATTTTATGCACTTGCCTAACGCAAAGACTTTGCTTTTCTCTAAAACCCTTTTTATTGTGATTTTTTCCCTCCATTGCATATGAATTCTACCCCCTTTGTCCGGAAATGACTGGATGAAACCGGAAATATCCGGTTTTGTTTTGGCTAACTCAATCCCAGATATTGCTACAGCCTCTGTGTTTGTGTATTCCTGATATTATCCAC
The DNA here is from genome assembly GCA_036325905.1 of Lepus oiostolus. Taxonomy (NCBI): domain Eukaryota; kingdom Metazoa; phylum Chordata; class Mammalia; order Lagomorpha; family Leporidae; genus Lepus; species Lepus oiostolus. Next base: position 2,158,122 of record CM070804.1, read on the forward strand.
GGACTTTATTGTTTTGAATGTTTATGATCAGGGAACATTCAATTTTGTGCTTGGAAACACTAATTGGTTCCCCATGGAGGCACCAGTCTACACCTTCGTATTTTCTAGGGAGAAAGCTAGAGGAACTGCGGCCAACAAACATGATATTTGTGTTTGAATAGATGACATTTTATGCACTTGCCTAAGGAAAAGACTTTGCTTTTCTCCAAAACCATTTTTACTGTGATTTTCTGGGTCCATTGCATACGAATTCCACACCACTTTGTCCGGATATGACTGGATGAAAACAGAAACATCCTATTGTGTTTTGACTAACTATATCCCAGATATTGCTACAGCCTCAGAGTTTTTTTTTTTTTCTGGATATTATCCACGGACTTTATAGTTTTGAATGTTTTTATTAGGGAACATTTAATTTTGTACCATAGAAACACTAATTTTCCACATGGATACACCAGCTCTACATATTTGTATTTTATAGGGAGAAAGCTAGAGGAACTGCGGCAAACAAACATGATATTTCTGGTTGTATAGACGACATTTTATGCACTTGCCTAAGGAATAGACTATATTTTTCCCAAAACAATTTTTATTGTGATTTTCTCGGTCCATTGCATACGAATGCCACTCTACTTTGTCTGTATTTGAGTGAATGAAACCAGAAATATCCGGTTCTCTTTTGGCTTACTATAACCCACATATTGCTACAGCCTCAGTGTTTGTTTTTTCTGGATATTATCAACGGACTTTATTGTTTTGAATGTTTTTATAAGGGAACATTTAATTTTCTGCTGGGAATCACAAATTCGTTCCACATGGAGACCCCAGCTCTACACATTCGTATTTTCTAGGGAGAAAGCTAGAGGAACTGAGGCAAACAAACATGATATTTCTGTTTGTATAGATGACATTTTGTGCACTTGCCTAAAGAAAAGACTTTGCTTTTCTCCAAAACCATTTTTACTGTGATTTTCTCGGTCCATAGCATACGAATTCCACCCCACTTTGTCTGGCTATGCCTGGATGTAAACAGAAATATCCGGTTGTGTTTTGGCTAACTGAAATACAGATATTGCTACAGACTCTGTGTGTGTGTTTTCCGGATATTATCGATGGACTTTACTGTTTTGAATGTTTTTATCAGGCAACATTTAATTCTGTACCATAGAAACACTAATTGGTTCAACATGGAGACACCAGCTCTACACATTCTTATTTTCTAGGCAGAAAGCTAGAGGAACTGCGGCAAACAAAGATGATATTTCTGTTTGTATAGATGACATTTTATGCACTTGCCTAACAAAAAGACTTTGCTTTTCTACAAAATCATTTTTACTGTGATTTTCTCGGTCCATTTCACATGAATTCCACACCACTTTGTCCGTATATGCCTGGATGAAACAAGAAATATCTGGTTGTGTTTTGGCTAACTCAATCTGAAATATTGTGAAAGCCTCTGTCTTTGTTTTTTCTGCATATTATGAATGGACTTAATTGTTTTGAGTGTTTTTATCAGGGAACATTTAATTTTGTACCGTAGAAACACTAATTGGTTCCTCATGGAGTCACCAGCTCTACACATTCTTACTTTCTAGGGAAAAAGCTAGAGGAACTGTGGCACAAAAACATGATATTTCTTTTTGTATAGATGACATTTTATGCACTTGCCTAATGCAAAGACTTTGCTTTTCTCTAAAACCCTTTTTATTGTGATTTTTTCCCTCCATTGCATATGAATTCTACCCCACTTTGTCTGGAAATGACTGGATGAAACCGGAAATATCCGGTTTTGTTTTGGCTAACTCAATCCCAGATATTGCTACAGCCTCTGTGTTTGTGTATTCCTGATATTATTCATGGACTTTATTGTTTTGAATGTTTTTTTATCAGGGAACATTCAATTTTGTGCTTGGAAACACTAATTGGTTCCCCATGGAGGCACCAGTCTACACCTTCGTATTTTCTAGGGAGAAAGCTAGAGGAACTGCGGCCAACAAACATGATATTTGTGTTTGAATAGATGACATTTTATGCACTTGCCTAAGGAAAAGACTTTGCTTTTCTCCAAAACCATTTTTACTGTGATTTTCTGGGTCCATTGCATACGAATTCCACACCACTTTGTCCGGATATGACTGGATGAAAACAGAAACATCCTATTGTGTTTTGACTAACTATATCCCAGATATTGCTACAGCCTCAGAGTTTTTTTTTTTTCTGGATATTATCCACGGACTTTATAGTTTTGAATGTTTTTATTAGGGAACATTTAATTTTGTACCATAGAAACACTAATTTTCCACATGGATACACCAGCTCTACATATTTGTATTTTATAGGGAGAAAGCTAGTGGAACTGCAGCAAACAAACATGATATTTCTGGTTGTATAGACGACATTTTATGCACTTGCCTAAGGAATAGACTATATTTTTCCCAAAACAATTTTTATTGTGATTTTCTCGGTCCATTGCATATGAATGCCACTCTACTTTGTCTGTATTTGAGTGAATGAAACCAGAAATATCCGGTTCTCTTTTGGCTTACTATAACCCACATATTGCTACAGCCTCAGTGTTTGTTTTTTCTGGATATCATCAACGGACTTTATTGTTTTGAATGTTTTTATAAGGGAACATTTAATTTTCTGCTGGGAATCACAAATTCGTTCCACATGGAGACCCCAGCTCTACACATTCGTATTTTCTAGGGAGAAAGCTAGAGGAACTGAGGCAAACAAACATGATATTTCTGTTTGTATAGATGACATTTTGTGCACTTGCCTAAAGAAAAGACTTTGCTTTTCTCCAAAACCATTTTTACTGTGATTTTCTCGGTCCATAGCATACGAATTCCACCCCACTTTGTCTGGCTATGCCTGGATGTAAACAGAAATATCCGGTTGTGTTTTGGCTAACTGAAATACAGATATTGCTACAGACTCTGTGTGTGTGTTTTCCGGATATTGTCGATGGACTTTACTGCTTTGAATGTTTTTATCAGGCAACATTTAAGTCTGTACCATAGTAACACTAATTGGTTCAACATGGAGACACCAGCTCTACACATTCTTATTTTCTAGGCAGAAAGCTAGAGGAACTGCGGCAAACAAAGATGATATTTCTGTTTGTATAGATGACATTTTATGCACTTGCCTAACAAAAAGACTTTGCTTTTCTACAAAATCATTTTTACTGTGATTTTCTCGGTCCATTTCACACGAATTCCACACCACTTTGTCCGGATATGCCTGGATGAAACAAGAAATATCTGGTTGTGTTTTGGCTAACTCAATCTGAAATATTGTGAAAGCCTCTGTCTTTGTTTTTTCTGCATATTATGAACGGACTTTATTGTTTTGAGTGTTTTTATCAGGGAACATTTAATTTTGTACCGTAGAAACACTAATTGGTTCCTCATGGAGTCACCAGCTCTACACATTCTTATTTTTAGGGAAAAAGCTAGAGGAACTGTGGCACAAAAACATGATATTTCTTTTTGTATAGATGACATTTTATGCACTTGCCTAACGCAAAGACTTTGCTTTTCTCTAAAACCCTTTTTATTGTGATTTTTTCCCTCCATTGCATATGAATTCTACCCCCTTTGTCCGGAAATGACTGGATGAAACCGGAAATATCCGGTTTTGTTTTGGCTAACTCAATCCCAGATATTGCTACAGCCTCTGTGTTTGTGTATTCCTGATATTATCCACGGACTTTATTGTTTTGAATGTTTATGATCAGGGAACATTCAATTTTGTGCTTGGAAACACTAATTGGTTCCCCATGGAGGCACCAGTCTACACCTTCGTATTTTCTAGGGAGAAAGCTAGAGGAACTGCGGCCAACAAACATGATATTTGTGTTTCAATAGATGACATTTTATGCACTTGCCTAACGAAAAGACTTTGCTTTTCTCCAAAACCATTTTTTACTGTGATTTTCTGGGTCCATTGCATACGAATTCCACACCACTTTGTCCGGATATGACTGGATGAAAACAGAAACATCCTATTGTGTTTTGACTAACTATATCCCAGATATTGCTACAGCCTCAGAGTTTTTTTTTTTTTTTTTTCTGGATATTATCCACGGACTTTATAGTTTTGAATGTTTTTATTAGGGAACATTTAATTTTGTACCATAGAAACACTAATTTTCCACATGGATACACCAGCTCTACATATTTGTATTTTATAGGGAGAAAGCTAGAGGAACTGCGGCAAACAAACATGATATTTCTGGTTGTATAGACGACATTTTATGCACTTGCCTAAGGAATAGACTATATTTTTCCCAAAACAATTTTTATTGTGATTTTCTCGGTCCATTGCATACGAATGCCACTCTACTTTGTCTGTATTTGAGTGAATGAAACCAGAAATATCCGGTTCTCTTTTGGCTTACTATAACCCACATATTGCTACAGCCTCAGTGTTTGTTTTTTCTGGATATTATCAACGGACTTTATTGTTTTGAATGTTTTTATAAGGGAACATTTAATTTTCTGCTGGGAATCACAAATTCGTTCCACATGGAGACCCCAGCTCTACACATTCGTATTTTCTAGGGAGAAAGCTAGAGGAACTGAGGCAAACAAACATGATATTTCTGTTTGTATAGATGACATTTTGTGCACTTGCCTAAAGAAAAGACTTTGCTTTTCTCCAAAACCATTTTTACTGTGATTTTCTCGGTCCATAGCATACGAATTCCACCCCACTTTGTCTGGCTATGCCTGGATGTAAACAGAAATATCCGGTTGTGTTTTGGCTAACTGAAATACAGATATTGCTACAGACTCTGTGTGTGTGTTTTCCGGATATTATCGATGGACTTTACTGTTTTGAATGTTTTTATCAGGCAACATTTAATTCTGTACCATAGAAACACTAATTGGTTCAACATGGAGACACCAGCTCTACACATTCTTATTTTCTAGGCAGAAAGCTAGAGGAACTGCGGCAAACAAAGATGATATTTCTGTTTGTATAGATGACATTTTATGCACTTGCCTAACAAAAAGACTTTGCTTTTTTACAAAATCATTTTTACTGTGATTTTCTCGGTCCATTTCACATGAATTCCACACCACTTTGTCCGTATATGCCTGGATGAAACAAGAAATATCTGGTTGTGTTTTGGCTAACTCAATCTGAAATATTGTGAAAGCCTCTGTCTTTGTTTTTTCTGCATATTATGAATGGACTTAATTGTTTTGAGTGTTTTTATCAGGGAACATTTAATTTTGTACCGTAGAAACACTAATTGGTTCCTCATGGAGTCACCAGCTCTACACATTCTTACTTTCTAGGGAAAAAGCTAGAGGAACTGTGGCACAAAAACATGATATTTCTTTTTGTATAGATGACATTTTATGCACTTGCCTAATGCAAAGACTTTGCTTTTCTCTAAAACCCTTTTTATTGTGATTTTTTCCCTCCATTGCATATGAATTCTACCCCACTTTGTCTGGAAATGACTGGATGAAACCGGAAATATCCGGTTTTGTTTTGGCTAACTCAATCCCAGATATTGCTACAGCCTCTGTGTTTGTGTATTCCTGATATTATTCATGGACTTTATTGTTTTGAATGTTTTTTTATCAGGGAACATTCAATTTTGTGCTTGGAAACACTAATTGGTTCCCCATGGAGGCACCAGTCTACACCTTCGTATTTTCTAGGGAGAAAGCTAGAGGAACTGCGGCCAACAAACATGATATTTGTGTTTGAATAGATGACATTTTATGCACTTGCCTAAGGAAAAGACTTTGCTTTTCTCCAAAACCATTTTTACTGTGATTTTCTGGGTCCATTGCATACGAATTCCACACCACTTTGTCCGGATATGACTGGATGAAAACAGAAACATCCTATTGTGTTTTGACTAACTATATCCCAGATATTGCTACAGCCTCAGAGTTTTTTTTTTTTCTGGATATTATCCACGGACTTTATAGTTTTGAATGTTTTTATTAGGGAACATTTAATTTTGTACCATAGAAACACTAATTTTCCACATGGATACACCAGCTCTACATATTTGTATTTTATAGGGAGAAAGCTAGTGGAACTGCAGCAAACAAACATGATATTTCTGGTTGTATAGACGACATTTTATGCACTTGCCTAAGGAATAGACTATATTTTTCCCAAAACAATTTTTATTGTGATTTTCTCGGTCCATTGCATATGAATGCCACTCTACTTTGTCTGTATTTGAGTGAATGAAACCAGAAATATCCGGTTCTCTTTTGGCTTACTATAACCCACATATTGCTACAGCCTCAGTGTTTGTTTTTTCTGGATATCATCAACGGACTTTATTGTTTTGAATGTTTTTATAAGGGAACATTTAATTTTCTGCTGGGAATCACAAATTCGTTCCACATGGAGACCCCAGCTCTACACATTCGTATTTTCTAGGGAGAAAGCTAGAGGAACTGAGGCAAACAAACATGATATTTCTGTTTGTATAGATGACATTTTGTGCACTTGCCTAAAGAAAAGACTTTGCTTTTCTCCAAAACCATTTTTACTGTGATTTTCTCGGTCCATAGCATACGAATTCCACCCCACTTTGTCTGGCTATGCCTGGATGTAAACAGAAATATCCGGTTGTGTTTTGGCTAACTGAAATACAGATATTGCTACAGACTCTGTGTGTGTGTTTTCCGGATATTGTCGATGGACTTTACTGCTTTGAATGTTTTTATCAGGCAACATTTAAGTCTGTACCATAGTAACACTAATTGGTTCAACATGGAGACACCAGCTCTACACATTCTTATTTTCTAGGCAGAAAGCTAGAGGAACTGCGGCAAACAAAGATGATATTTCTGTTTGTATAGATGACATTTTATGCACTTGCCTAACAAAAAGACTTTGCTTTTCTACAAAATCATTTTTACTGTGATTTTCTCGGTCCATTTCACACGAATTCCACACCACTTTGTCCGGATATGCCTGGATGAAACAAGAAATATCTGGTTGTGTTTTGGCTAACTCAATCTGAAATATTGTGAAAGCCTCTGTCTTTGTTTTTTCTGCATATTATGAACGGACTTTATTGTTTTGAGTGTTTTTATCAGGGAACATTTAATTTTGTACCGTAGAAACACTAATTGGTTCCTCATGGAGTCACCAGCTCTACACATTCTTATTTTTAGGGAAAAAGCTAGAGGAACTGTGGCACAAAAACATGATATTTCTTTTTGTATAGATGACATTTTATGCACTTGCCTAACGCAAAGACTTTGCTTTTCTCTAAAACCCTTTTTATTGTGATTTTTTCCCTCCATTGCATATGAATTCTACCCCCTTTGTCCGGAAATGACTGGATGAAACCGGAAATATCCGGTTTTGTTTTGGCTAACTCAATCCCAGATATTGCTACAGCCTCTGTGTTTGTGTATTCCTGATATTATCCACGGACTTTATTGTTTTGAATGTTTATGATCAGGGAACATTCAATTTTGTGCTTGGAAACACTAATTGGTTCCCCATGGAGGCACCAGTCTACACCTTCGTATTTTCTAGGGAGAAAGCTAGAGGAACTGCGGCCAACAAACATGATATTTGTGTTTCAATAGATGACATTTTATGCACTTGCCTAACGAAAAGACTTTGCTTTTCTCCAAAACCATTTTTTACTGTGATTTTCTGGGTCCATTGCATACGAATTCCACACCACTTTGTCCGGATATGACTGGATGAAAACAGAAACATCCTATTGTGTTTTGACTAACTATATCCCAGATATTGCTACAGCCTCAGAGTTTTTTTTTTTTTTTTCTGGCTATTATCCACGGATTTTTTTTTTTTTTGACAGGCAGAGTGGACAGTGAGAGAGAGAGACAGAGAGAAAGGTCTTCCTTTTGCCGTTGGTTCACCCTCCAATGGCCGCCACGGTAGTGCGCTGTGGCCGGCGCACCGCGCTGTTCCGATGGCAGGAGCCAGGTGCTTATCCTGGTCTCCCATGGGGTGCAGAGCCCAAGCACTTGGGCCATCCTCCACTGCAGTCCCTGGCCACAGCAGAGATCTGGCCTGGAAGAGGGGCAACCGGGACAGGATCGCTGCCCCGACCGGGACTAGAACCCGGTGTGCCGGTGCCGCAAGGCGGAGGATTAGCCTGTTGAGCCACGGCGCCGGCCTATCCACGGACTTTATAGTTTTGAATGTTTTTATTAGGGAACATTTAATTTTGTACTGTAGAAACACTAATTTTCCACATGGAGACACCAGCTCTACATATTTGTATTTTCTAGGGAGAAAGCTAGAGGAACTGCGGCAAACAAACATGATATTTCTGGTTGTATAAACGACATTTTATGCACTTGCCTAAGGAATAGACTATATTTTTCCCAAAACAATTTTTATTGTGATTTTCTCGGTCCATTGCATACGAATTACACTCTACTTTGTCTGTATTTGAGTGAATGAAACCAGAAATATCCGGATCTCTTTTGGCTAACTATAAACCACATATTGCTACAGCCTCAGTGTTTGTTTTTTCTGGATATTATCAACGGACTTTATTGTTTTGAATGTTTTTATAAGGGAACATTTAATTTTGTGCTGGGAATCACAAATTCGTTCCACATGGAGACCCCGGCTCTACACATTCATATTTTCTAGGGAGAAAGCTAGAGGAACTGTGGCAAACAATCATGATATTTCTGTTTGTATAGATGACATTTTATGCACTTGCCTAAAGAAAAGACTTTGCTTTTCTCCAAAACCATCTTTACTGTGATTTTCTCGGTCCAGTTCATAGGAATTCCAACCCACTTTGTGCGGATATCACTGGATGATACCAGAAATATCCGGTTGAGTTTTGGCTTGCTATATCCCAGATATTGCTACAGCCTCTGTGTTTGTGTTTTCTGGATATTATCGACGTGCTTTATTGTTTTGAATATTTTTATCAGGGAACATTTAATTTCGTACCGTAGAAACACTAATTGGTTCCACATGGAAACACCAGCTCTACATGTTCGTATTTTCTAGGGAGAAAACTAGAGGAACTGTGGCACAAAAACATGATATTTCTGTTTGTATAGATAACATTCATGCACTTGCCTAACTAAAAGACGTTTCTTTTCTCTAAAACCATTTTTACTGTGATTTTCTCCTTCCATTTCATACGAATTCCACACAAGTTTGTCCTGATATGACTGCATGAAACCGGAATATCCGGTTCCTTTTGGGTTAACTCAATGTGACATATTGTGAAAGTTTCTGTGTTTGTGTTTTCCGGATATTATCAATGGAATGTATTGTTTTGAAATTTTTATCAGGGATCATTTAATTTTCTACCGTTGAAACACTTCTTGGTTCCATATGGAGACACCAGTTCTACACATACGTATTTTCTAGGGAGAAAGCTAGAGGAACTGCGGCAAACAAATATGATATTACTGTTTTTATCGATGACATTTTATGCACTTGCTAAAGAAAATACTTTGATTTTCTCCAAAACCATTTTTATTGTGATTTTCTCGGTCCATTGCATACGAATTCCACCCCACTATGTCCGGATATGACTGGATGAAACCAGAAATATCCGGTTGTGTTTTGGCTAACTCAATCCGAAATCTTGTGAAAGCCGCTGTGTTTGTATTTTCTGGATATTATCGATGGACTTTATTGTTTTGAATGTTTTTATCAGGGAACATTTAATTTTTACTGTAGAAACACTAATTGGTTCATCATGGGGACACCAACTCCACACATTCGTATTTTCTTGGGAGAAAGCTAGAGGAACTGTGACAAACAACTTGATATTCCTGTTTGTCTCGATGACTTTTTATGTACTTGCCTAAGGAAAAGACTTTGCTTTTCTCCAAAACCATTTTTACTCTGATTTTCTCGTTCCATTGCATACGAATTCCACACCAGTATGTCCAGGTACGACCAGATGAAACCGGAAATATCCGGTTTTGTTTTGGGTAACTCAATCCCAGATATGGCTACTGCCTCTGTGTTTGTGTATTCTTGATATTATCCAGGGACTTTATTGTTTTGAATGCTTTTTATCAGGGAAAAATTAATTTTGTTCTTGGAAACACTGATTGGTTCCACATGGAGATACGAGTGCTATACATTCGTATTTTCTATGGAGAAAGCTAGAGGAACTGCGGCAAACAAATATGATATTTCTGTTTGTATAGATGACATTTTATGCACTTGCCTAACGAAAAGACTTTGCTTTTCTGCAAAACCATTTTTACTGTGATTTTCTCAGTCCATTGCATACGAATTCCACATCACTTTGTGCGGATATGACTGGATGAAACCAGAAATATCTGGTTTTGTTTTGGCTAACTCAATCCCAGATATTGCTACAGCCTCTGTGTTTGTGTTTTCTGGATATTATCGATGGACTTTATTGTTTTAAATGTTACTATCTGGGAATATTTAATTTTGTACCGTAGAAACACTAATTGGTTCCACATGGAGACACCAGTCTACACATTCGCATTTTCTAGGGAGATAGCTAGAGGAACTGTGGCAAACAAACATGATATTTCTGTGTGTATAGATGACATTTTATGCACTTGCCTAACGAAAAGAATTTGCTTTTCTCTAAAACCATTTTTACTGTGGTTTTCTGTGTCCACTGCATTCGAATTCCACCCCACTTTGTCTGGATATGACTGGATGAAACCGGAAATATCTGGTTCTGTTTTGGCTAACTCAATCCCAGATATTGCTACAGCATCTCTGTTTGTGTTTTCTGGATAGTATCAACGGTCTTCATGATTTTGAATTTTTTTTATCAGGGAACATTTAATTTTGTGCTAGGAAACACTAATTGGTTCCACATGGAGACACCAGCTCTACACATTCGTATTTTCTAGGGAGAAAGCTAGAGGAACTGCGGGACAAACATGATAGTTCTGTTTTTATAGATGACATTTTATGCACTGCCTGAAGGAAAAGACTTTGCTTTTTTCCAAAAGCATATTTACTGTGATTATCTCAGTCCATTGCATACGAATTCCACACCAGTTTGTTCGGATATGACTGGATGAAACCAGAAATATCCGGTTGTGTTTTGGCTAACTATATCCCAGATATAGCTATGTAAGACCCCCGAAAGGTATCTCACACTTCTACCGACCCCAGAGACACGAATTCCAGTCCAATCGCTGCAAGTGCATGAGGAAGTTTATTACATCTGCGCAGATGGGCCGTTCTGTGCAAGGAGAGAGGCCCCGATCATCAACCGCACAGAGTATTTAAGATTTAAAACCACAACATTAGCATATCTCCACAGCATTACACAGAGGATCACAAGATAAACCGCAGCATGACGAATTCTCATAAGATAAAGGGTTTTTCCAGGGTGAGGGGACAGAAGACCTTGAGCAAGCATAAAAACGGGGTCATCATGACCAAAAAATTAACATAGCTCCTAAAATAATTATCACATGCTCAATTATCTCATAAAAGCATTAGCACAATCATCACATGTTACAAGGTCAGCTAAAGTCTAGTTATCTTAAAAAAATGCATTTTGCAAGCCCAGCCGTCTTGTACAGAAGCAAAACAGTATGCAGTTAGCTTACAAGCAACTCCAATTTAACCCCATCCTATCTCAATTTCACATTCCCCCCTTTTCTTTTTGATCAAATTTTAATCTTAAAATTTTAGGAATTACTTTTTAAATTTTGTATATCCGCTGCCAGACACAGGTTTACAGGCACATCTCTGTATCTTACAGCCAATCCTATGAGCACAGAAGCAAGTCTGCGGGGTAGGGGAAGTATGCCCCGCCCCGCAAAATAAAAAAGTTACAAAAAGGCATCAGAGTTTAAAATACAACAGAGACAAAAACAGAAAACACATCCCTGAAGAAGTCATACAAATTTGGGTTAATACCTGGTGCCGGTTCAGCTGAATTGACCCAAATACTTTTTGTGACTTTCACACACCCTCTTCGACTTACTTTAAACATTTTACCATTTCCATTTCAGTCTAGAGTAAACTAGCCATCCGGATACAGTCATTCTTACAAACCATGTCCTTTCCTTATATAAAAAGCTCCTTTTTTTCCTTAAGCCCTTCTTACCAACAATACTCTTTTCTTTTATGTCCTTCATTTTTAAACTTTGGCACTGCTGGGTCAGGACCAAGGCGTGGGTGATAAACAATTTTACTTTTAATAAACCTAAAGAAGCCTATTCATTATGCAGGGTAAAAATTAAAAATAATATTACTAAAGGTCAGCAATACTTCTTCTTTAGCAATGACAATATTACACAAATCTGTTTGGTAACTTCCAGAAAAATCTTTTAACCAAAATTATGTATAAAGCAGAGCCTCTTCCACTTCTTGCTGGATGGAAGAGGTGACGTTCTGCAGTACTCTGGACGTCTTGCTCTATCCCTGTCCAGGCTGCGGCGTCTTCAGGATATACAGCAAATAGTCCTAAGCCAGCATATATACATAGGCAAACTCGCAGTCACTCATCTTCTGCTGCTCGGAGAGCAGAGCCAGGAACTGCTTCTAAGCAGAGCCTGGCAGGATAGAGAAGTTGCAAAAGAGTAGCAGCATATAAAGGACATGTAGCATTATAAAAATGTGCAGCAGCAATTTGACCCAGTCTCCAGTGCCAGTCTCCACCATTAATTATACGTTTTACCTAACTATGTCCCCAGTACCTTGGCTACCGCTACCACCATCTGACTTACCCTATAAACATAATGTAACTTTCTATTTCCAACACCTGTGCCACCATCTGACTTACCCTGGAGACGAAAGCCGGCCCGGTGTCTGACCCCAGTACCTTTGGTAGTCCAAATCAGGGAAACATTGGCGCAATTCTTCTTCCTGGTCGATAAAGCCTCTGTCCATTTTGAGTTCCCCGTGGGTAGTGGCGAGAGCGTACCTGCTGTTGTTGTGCATTGCCACCCGCTCCTTTTTCTTAGCTGCACGGAGTGCATGGTCCATAGCAATCAGCTCTGCCCGCCGAGCAAAGCTCTCGGGGGGGGGGGTTGGAGGTAGAAACCCAGACCACTGACCTCGTTCGGCCGCCTCCCACTGTTGTCCCCATTGTACTCCGGAAGCTAGGGGGATATGTCGGCTCACGTGGGCCCGTCCCGGACACCGCAGGAGGTGATGGAGCATTATCCACGGGAACCTGGGCAGGGCCTGCATCCCCAACACTATCCCAGCCGTGTGATGGACCACACGTATCCCAGCGAGGGAGGGGCCGCTGTCGCCCAGCCTCACCACTCCGCTGCTGCCGTCTTTCCTCTCGCTGGCTTGCAGAGGCCGTTTTCAGTCAATTCAGTCCCATGTGGCAGACGTGCACTACTGGATTCCTGTTGTTAGTCGGATCTTAAGCAGACTTGTCCTTTTTGGCACTTCTCTGTGCTTTTGTCGGTCTCCTGGGGTCCCTGCCTTACCCTGATTCTCCCTTACTCTGCTTCCTGTTAACTGTGGTGGCCAGGGTCTTAGTTAGTTCCTCTTTCTTAGCCCATTTTAAACTTCCCTTTTTTTAACTAAATAACTTTAACCCCTTCAGCTAAGATCCTCAGGAGAGTCTGGCAGTAGAGACTGAGTCTTCCCCTTTTGGCTAGACCTCCCGTTTGATCCACATTTGAACTAGCAACGCCTGGTTGTTTAGCGTTAGCTGGACGGAGACTTCATCGGTCCCTCTTTAAAGGATCTGGCTTCTGAGCCAGAGACTGGAGCAGCTAGAAAGAAACATGTTCATAGCTGAAGTTTAGCATCATTTTACATCTTGGCACCACTTTTAATTTAAACAGCCGATTGGTTATTATCTCTGCAAGATGAGAGATCTCTTTTTGACATCTCCAGGGGCCCTCTGGGGGTGCCAAAAGTTCGGATAATTTAGAACTTGGATTTTTAGAAAGTCTGTTAAAGGTGCCAAGAGAACTTAAAGTATCTGGTCAAAATAGAATTCCTTAACATCCTGAAATGATAGCCATTTATTAGTCAGGGTGATTTTTACTGTTAAAATAAACATTACAATTTTTGCAAAAACAGATTTTAAACTTAGACCATTTTTAGGTATTTACTAACATTAATGTACACATTTTTTTTTAAAAAAGAACCTTATTGTTGTAATAGAAGATTAGACTTTAACTTTAGGTCAATGTAATTTTGGCATTAGCACTTAACTAAAAGAGAACTCCGCAATCAATTTTAAAGTTGTGAACCTTTTTAAAACTTTTTATGACTTGCTCACATCTTCTGAAACTTTATACCTGTAGTTACCTTTACATAGTCCCGAATCAACAAACTCAGTCTCTCTTATCGAATTTAAGATGTGAAAAGTACAATACATTTTTTACATTTTGCTTAGCATTGATGCCTAGATGGCTTAAGACACTGAGTTATTAATGAATACCACATCATTATCTGAATTAAAAGTCAAAATTACATTTCCATGCTTTTAAGTAACATAAGAATAACTCCTCCTGGACAGCAAACATGGACACAACTTTGAAAAGATCTTCATCGTTAAGAGAAACATGTTTAAAGCATATCAAAGACATGTAAAACCCAAGTAAGTGAGCTACCAAGCAAACCAAAGGGCTTTAGCATTAACTTAATTCTCTGAACCAATGTTAACAACATAAAGGCTTGTATACACAAAATTTACTTTTATTTTTATAAGACCACTCTAGCTGAAAAGCAAAAACATAAATACAGCATAGGTCTGACACCATTTATAACATTTTAATATATTTTGCATAATCTGAATTGACTCAAGCAGCGGTTACTTTAACAAATTTTAGAGTCTCATTCTTTGAGAGTTCCAGGGATCCGACTGGAAGCCCAAAGTTGGAAGACTCAGTTTAGAATTTAAGCTGTCAGAGTCAAGCAGTTTGACCAACAATTAGTACACTTCTAATCAATTGGGTAATCACTCAAACACTGAAAACAGGTAAACAACATCAGATAAGTCAGGGACAGCAGCAGAGAAAAGAACTAGACATCAGCATATGAACCATTGTTTAAGCTTCCATTAACTACAAAGAGAAAAACCCATCAGGTTGGAAAGGGTTAATGAATTAAGGTTTTTGCTCTACAGTACAAGTTTTGGGCCCGCTCCCGGACCTCTCTCCAATGATCTAAAGTAAGACTCAAAGGTGTAGTTAATTCCTGTCCCATGTTGGAGGGGAAAGGCAAATAAGGAAGATATATTAATACACAGAAAACAACCACAAGACTCACAAAACAATCACAAGACTCCCAAAGACACTGCGCGCAAAACCAAGACAAAACTGAAACCAAAAACTTCCGACGGGAGTGGCTGCTGCCACCAGCCCTTCTCCCGGGGAAGAAGACCTTTTAAAACTGAAACCTAAACTTCCGAGGGGAGCTGCCACCTCCCACGGAACAAAAATTAAGCTTCAGAACTTCCGAGGGGAGCTGCCACCTCCCACGGAACAAAAATTAAGCTTCTCTTAAAGAAGGAGGGGGATTCCACGTCCCCTCGCTTCTCTTAAAGACGGAGGGGGATTCCACGTCGCCTCCCGGAGGGGGATTCCACGTCCCCTCCACCACCGGAGCGTCCTCCAGTGGTTCGAGCCCGGGGCACCGGGCACGTCTGCCCCTACCCACTGCCGGCTCAATACAGATACAGGTCCTGCAGGCACAATTTCAGGAAAACATAAACCTCCGGTACGTCAAGCGCCCCGGGAAAAAATAAAAAAATCAACAAAACACACAAAAATACTTAAAACAGCAAAAACTTACCTCCGATTGGAAAATGGAGCGTGGGTCTGGGGTCTCGAATCCCGGACGAGCCCCCAAGATGTAATACCCCCGAAAGGTATCTCACACTTCTACCGACCCCAGAGACACGAATTCCAGTCCAATTGCTGCAAGTGCATGAGGAAGTTTATTACATCTGCGCAGATGGGCCGTTCTGTGCAAGGAGAGAGGCCCCGATCATCAACCGCACAGAGTATTTAAGATTTAAAACCACAACATTAGCATATCTCCACAGCATTACACAGAGGATCACAAGATAAACCGCAGCATGACGAATTCTCATAAGATAAAGGGTTTTTCCAGGGTGAGGGGACAGAAGACCTTGAGCAAGCATAAAAACGGGGTCATCATGACCAAAAAATTAACATAGCTCCTAAAATAATTATCACATGCTCAATTATCTCATAAAAGCATTAGCACAATCATCACATGTTACAAGGTCAGCTAAAGTCTAGTTATCTTAAAAAAAATGCATTTTGCAAGCCCAGCCGTCTTGTACAGAAGCAAAACAGTATGCAGTTAGCTTACAAGCAACTCCAATTTAACCCCATCCTATCTCAATTTCACAGCTACAGCCTCAGAGGTTTTTTTTTTCTGGATACTATCAACGGAATTTATTGTTTTGAATGTTTTTATCAGGGAACATCTAATATTGTGCTGGGAAACGCTAATTGGTTCCACATGGAGACACTAGTCTACACATTCGTATTTTCTAGGGAGAAAGCTAGAGGAACTGCGACAAACAAACATGATATTTCTGTTTGTATAGATGACATTTTATGCACTTGCCTAAGGAATAGACTATATTTTTTCCAAAACAATTTTTATTGAGTTTTTCTCGGTCCATTGCATACGAATTCCTCACCACTTTGTCTGTATATGACTGAATGAAACCAGAAATATCCGGTTCTATTTTGGCTCACTATATCCCAGATATTGCTACAGCCTCAGTGTTTGTTTTTTCTGGATATTATCAACGGAATTTATTGTTTTGAATGTTTTTATCAGGGAACATTTAATTATGTGCTGGGAATCACTAATTCGTTCCACATGGAGACACCAGCTCTACACGTTCGCATTTTAGGGAGAAAACTAGAGGAACTGCGGCACACAAAAATGATATTACTGTTTGTATAGATGACATTTTATGCACTGGCCTCAGGAAAAGACTTTGCTTTTCTCCAAAACCATTTTTACGGTGATTTTCTCGGTGCATTACAAAGGAATTCCAAACCACTTAGTCCCGATATGTCTGGATGAAACCAGAAATATCCGGTTGTGTTTTGGCTAACTCAATCCCAGATATTGCTACAGCCTCTGTGTTTGTGTTTTTTGAATATTATCAATGGACTTCATTGTTTTGAATCTTTTTATCAGGGAACATTTAATTTTGTACCATAGAAACACTAATTGGATCCACATGGAGACACCAGCTCTACACATTCGTATTTTCTAGGGAATAAGCTAGAGGAACTGCTGCAAACAAAGATGATATTTCTGTTTGAATAGATGACATTTTATACACTTGCCTAAGGAAAAGACTTTGCTTTTCTCCAAAACAATTTTTCTTGTGATTTTCTTGGTCCATTGCATAAAACCCCACACCACTTTGTTCGGGAATGACTGAATGAAACCAGAAATATCCGGTTGTGTTTTGGCTAACTCAATCCCAGATATTGTGAAAGCCTCTGTGTTTGTGTTTTCTGGATATTATCGACGTGCTTTATTGTTTTGAATGTTTTTGTCAGGGAACATTTAATTTTGTACTGTAGAAACAGTAATTGGATCCACATGGAGACACCAGTCTACACATGTGTATATTCTAGGGAGAAATCTAGAGAAACTGCGGCAACCACACATGATATTTCTGTTTGTATAGATGACATTTTATGTACTTGCCTAACAAAAAGACTTCGCTTTTCTACAAAACCATTTTTACTGTGATTTTCTCGGTTCAAGGCATATGAACTCCACACCACTTTGTCCTGATATGTCTGGATGAAAGCAGAAATATCCGTTTGTTTTTTGGCTAACTCAATCCGAAATATTGTGAAAGTGTCTGTGTATGTGTTTTCTGCATATTATGAACGGACTTAATTGCTTCGAGTGTTTTTATCAGGCAAAATTTAATTTTGTACCGTAGAAACACTAATTGGTTCCACATGGAGACACCAGCTCTACACATTCGTATTTTCTAGGGAATAAGCTAGAGGACCTGTAGCAAACAAACATGGTATTTTTGTTTGTATAGATGACATTTTATGCACTGGCCGAAGGAAAAGACTTTGCTTTTCTCCAAAACATTTTTAATGTGATTTTCTCGGTACATTACATACGAATTCCACACAAGTTTGTCCGGATATGACTGGATGGAACTAGAAATATCCGGTAGTGTTTTGGCTTTCTATATTCCAGATATCTCTACAGCCTCTGTTTTTGTGTTTTCTGGATATTATCGACGGACTTTATAGTTTTGAATGTTTTTTTCAGGGAACATTTAATTTTGTACCATAGAAACACTAATTGTTTCCACATGGAGACACCAGCTCTATACATTCGTATTTTCTAGGGAGAAAGCTAGAGAAACTGCGGGAAAAACATCATATTTCTGTTTGTGTAGATGACATTTTATGCACTTGCCAAACAAAAGACTTTGCTTTTCTCTAAAACCATTTTTACCGTGATTTTCTGCTTCGATTGCATACGAATTCCACCCAACGTTGTCCGGATATGACTGGATGAAACCAGAAATATCTGTTTATGTTTTGGCTAACTCAAGCCCAGATATTGCTACAGCTTCTGTGTTTGTGTTTTCCAGATATATCAAAAGACTTTATTGTTTTGAATGTTACTATCTGGGAATATTTAATTTTGTACCGTAGAAACACTAATTGGTTCCACATGGAGACACCAGTCTACACATTCGCATTTTCTAGGGAGATAGCTAGAGGAACTGTGGCAAACAAACATGATATTTCTGTTTGTATAGATGACATTTTATGCACTTGCCTAACGAAAAGAATTTGCTTTTCTCTAAAACCATTTTTACTGTGGTTTTCTGGGTCCACTGCATACGAATTCCACCCCACTTTGTCTGGATATGACTGGATGAAACCGGAAATATCTGGTTCTGTTTTGGCTAACTCAATCCCAGATATTGCTACAGCATCTCTGTTTGTGTTTTCTGGATATTATCAATGGTCTTCATGATTTTGAATTTTTTTTATCAAGCAACATTTAATTTTGTGCTAGGAAACACTAATTGGTTCCACATGGAGACACCAGCTCTACACATTCGTATTTTCTAGGGAGAAAGCTAGAGGAACTGCGGGACAAACATGATAGTTCTGTTTTTATAGATGACATTTTATGCACTGCCTGAAGGAAAAGACTTTGCTTTTTTCCAAAAGCATATTTACTGTGATTATCTCAGTCCATTGCATACGAATTCCACACCAGTTTGTTCGGATATGACTGGATGAAACCAGAAATATCGGGTTGTGTTTTGGCTAACTATATCCCAGATATAGCTACAGCCTCAGAGTTTTTTTTTTTTTCTGGATACTATCAACGGAATTTATTGTTTTGAATGTTTTTATCAGGGAACATCTAATATTGTGCTGGGAAACGCTAATTGGTTCCACATGGAGACACTAGTCTACACATTCGTATTTTCTAGGGAGAAAGCTAGAGGAACTGCGACAAACAAACATGATATTTCTGTTTGTATAGATGACATTTTATGCACTTGCCTAAGGAATAGACTATATTTTTTCCAAAACAATTTTTATTGAGTTTTTCTCGGTCCATTGCATACGAATTCCTCACCACTTTGTCTGTATATGACTGAATGAAACCAGAAATAGAGGGGCGGAGCCAAGATGGCGGATAGTGAGGACGTGTGCCTTAGTTTGGGAAAATAAACTTTCATAAAAGCGGAATTACTGTAGCATCAGGAAAAAACTCAAGAAAAAAACTGCAGAGGAATCGCTTCCGGATCTTGTGGAGGAAACACAGAGGACTTACAGGGAACCCACCGCGTGGAAAACCAACCGAGACAAGCCGAGCGGCAGCGGCGGGAGAGGAGGCAGAGCCACAGAATCTCGCCAGCGCGGGAACGGAGGAGGCTAAGAAAGACAAAGACCTGAGAAGTCCGAGACATTGGGGGGAGGGGGAACAGAGGCCTCTCCCTTCACTCACCAAGCAAAACAAAGAGCACCGCGATTTTACATATGTAAAGCTCAGCCAAACTCAGTATCTTTAGCGAAACTGGAGAACACATTGAGGGCTGCATAAACTCTTTGTGTGGTCCCAGGGGTAGATCAAACGAATACTCACAGAGGCTAGATTTCAATTACCCTCAACTCCACTCCCAACTGAGTCAAAAAAAAAGAGAGAGAGAGAGAGAGAGAGAGAGAGAGAGAGAGAGAGAGCATCCCAGCAAGGAGCAAATAATCTGGGAGAGTCGCTCTTTACACAGCCTTAAACCTCAAGAAACAAGCATAGCTCTCTGGCCATACCCATCACAGCCCCTAAGGCTCCAACAAAACAGACAGCTCACTTAGAGGCATAGTATAACGAGAGAAAAAAAAACAAAAACAAAAACAAAAACACCACAAATTATCTCTAACTTGCCAAGCGGGAACGGAGGAGGGTAAGAAAGACAAAAGACCTGAGAAGTCCGAGACATTGGGGGGAGGGGGAACAGAGGCCTCTCCCTTCACTCACCAAGCAAAACAAAGAGCACCGCGATTTTACATATGTAAAGCTCAGCCAAACTCAGTATCTTTAGCGAAACTGGAGAACACATTGAGGGCTGCATAAACGCTGTGTATGGTCCCAGGGGTAGATCAAACGAATACTCACAGAGGCTAGATTTCAACTACCCTCAACCCCACTCCCAACTAAGTCAAAACAAAAAAAAGAGAGAGAGAGAGAGAGAGAGAGAGAGAGAGAGAGAGAGAGAGAGAGAGAGAGAGAGAGTCCCAGCAAGGAGCAAATAATCTGGGAGAGTCGCTCTTTACACAGCCTTAAACCTCAAGAAACAAGCATAGCCCTCTGACCACACCCATCACAGCCCCTAAGGCTCCAACAAAACAGACAGCTCACTTAGAGGCATAGTATAACGAGAGAAAAAAAACAAAAACAAAAACACCACAAATTATCTCTAACATGCCAAGCAAGAAACATAGAAGCGGAGCTACCAAGAACAAGGAAGGCACTATGACGCCCCCAAGTGAACAAGACATGCCAATGCAAGATTATGAAGATGAAGAGATAGAGCAAATGCAAGAAGCAGATTTCAAAAAATTCACAAGAACATTAAGAAGTTCTCAAAAACAAATTCTTGAACTACAGAAATCCTTAATGGACAAGATAGAAAATCTCTCCCGTGAAAATGAAATATTAAGGAGGAATCAAAATGAAATGAAGCAACTAGTGGAACAGGAAATTGCGATAGTGAAAAAAAACCTCAATGAAATGAAGAACTCAATAGATCAAATGGCAAACACATTAGAGAGCCTTAAAAACAGAATGGATGAAGCAGAGGAGAGAATATCGGAATTAGAAGACAGAGAACAGGAAAGGAAACAGTCAAATCAAAGAAAAGAAGAAGAAATCAGAAATCTAAAAAATACTGTCAGGAAATTACAGGATACTATTAAGTGATCCCTATTAAATCTAAGAGTGGAAAAAGAGAGGGAGGAGATGAACAATTTGGAACATGCTCAATCGGACTGGCCGCAAATGGTGGAGTTAGAAATGTGCAGGGGATTCCAACACAATTCCATCAAGATGGCATGTACCAATGCCATCGCACTAGTCCAAGTGATCAATTTCAGCTCACAATTGATAGCTCTGATAGGTCTAAGAGTCAAAGAGATCACACAAACAAGACAAGTATCTGCTAATACTAACTGATAGAATCAAAAAGGGAGAGAAAGATCCAACATGGGAAGTGGGATACACAGCAGACTCATAGGATGGCAGATGTCCTAAACAACACTCCGGCCTCAGAATCAGCCCTCAAGGCATTCAGATCTGGCTGAAGAGCCCATGAGAGTATAGCAGGCATGGAAAGCCAAGATATCATGGGAAAAAAAAAGACCTAAATGAATGATCTCTGTGAGTGAGATCCCAGTGGAAAGAACGGGGCCATCAAAGAAGGAGATACCCTTCTCCGAAGGGAGGAGAGAACCTCCACTTTGACTATGACCCTATCGGAATAAGACCAAACTCAGCGAACTCTAAAGGCTTCCATAGCCCTGGCAACTCATGACAAGAGCCTAGGGAGATTACTGACGCCATGAACAGGAGTGTCAAATTGTTAAGTCAGCAACAGGAGTCACTGTGTACTTACACCCCATGCGAGATCTGTCCCTAATGTGTCGTCTAAAGCCAAGTGATGCTATGACTGGTACTGAAACAGTATTTTTATACTTTGCGTTTCTGTGTGGGCGCAGACTGATGAGGTCTTTGCTAATTATATACTGAAGTGATCTTCTGTATATAAAGAGAATTGGAAATGAAAAAAAAAAAAAAACAACCTGGTGTTAAAATGGAAATGGCATAGAAAATTAATTATTTTGAAAAAAAAAATTATGTAGGATCTCTGTCTTTAATGTGCTGTACATTGCTATTTAATGCTATAATTAGTAATCCAATGGTAGTTTTTTCACTCGATGTTGCTATATGGGCAAAATGTTGAAACCTTTACCTAATATATACTAAATTGATCTTCTGTATACAAAGAGAATTGAAAATGAATCTTTACATGAATGGAAGGGGAAAGGGAGCGGGAGGGGGGAGGGTTGCGGGCGGGAGGGAAGTTATGGGAGGGGGGAAGCCATTGTAACCCACAAGCTATACTTTGGAAATTTATATTCATTAAATAAAAGTTTAATAAAAAAAAAACCCAACATTCGGGTTCTAGGAGTTCCTGAAGGCATGGAAAGGGAGAAAGGATTAGAAGGCCTTTTTAGTGAGATACTAGCAGAAAATTTCCCAAGTTTGGAGAAGGACAGAGACATCCTAGTACAGGAAGCTCAGAGAACCCCTAATAAACATGATCAAAAGAGATCCTCACCACGACACGTCGTAATCAAACTCACCACAGTGAAACACAAAGAAAAGATCCTAAAATGTGCAAGAGAGAAACGACAGATTACTCTCAGAGGATCTCCAATTAGACTTACAGCTGATTTCTCATCAGAAACCCTACAAGCCAGGAGAGAATGGCGAGATATAGCCCAGGTACTAAGAGAGAAAAACTGCCAGCCCAGAATATTATATCCTGCAAAGCTCTCATTTGTGAATGAAGGTGAAATTAAGACCTTTCACAGCAAACAGAAATTGAAAGAATTTGTCGCCACTCGTCCAGCCCTGCAAAAGATGCTTAAAGACGTGTTACATA
This sequence comes from Lepus oiostolus, assembly GCA_036325905.1. Taxonomy (NCBI): domain Eukaryota; kingdom Metazoa; phylum Chordata; class Mammalia; order Lagomorpha; family Leporidae; genus Lepus; species Lepus oiostolus. Next base: position 2,181,295 of record CM070804.1, read on the forward strand.
CAGAAACACAGAAACACGGTCACCAATATGAAAGAAGGTAAAGGAAGGAAACCTCAGAGCAAAAGATCACAGGAAGCTCAAACCAGATATTAGAAAATATCTTTGGCAAATGGCAGGGCAAAGTTACTCCTTCTCAATAGTCACATTGAATGTTAATGGCTTGAATTGTCCAGTTAAAAGACACCGATTGGCCGATTGGATTAAGGAACAAAACCCATCCTTTTGCTGCTTACAAGAAACCCATCTATCCAACAATGATCCATACAAGCTGAGAGTGAAAGGCTGGAAAAAGATATACCACGCCAACAGAAATGAAAAGAGAGCGGGCGTAGCCATCTTAATATCGGACAACATAAACTTTACTACAAAAACTGTTAGGAGAGACAAAGAGGGGCACTATATAATGATTAAGGGATCCATTCAACAAGAAGATATAACGATTATCAACGTATATGCACCTAATTACAGGGCACCAGCTTATTTAAAAGACTTGTTAAGGGACTTAAAGGGAGACTTAGACCCCAATACAATAGTACTGGGGGACTTCAATACTCCACTCTCAGAGATAGACAGATCAACAGGACAGAAGATCAACAAGGAGACAGTAGATTTAAATGACACTATAGCCCAAATGGATCTAACAGACATCTACAGAACATTTCATCCTACATCTAAGGACTTTACATTCTTCTCAGCAGTACATGGAACCCTCTCTAGGATTGACCACATACTAGGCCATAAAGCAAGTCTCAGCAAATTCAAAAGAATTAGAATCATACCATGCAGCTTCTCAGACCACAAAGGAATGAAATTGGAAATTGGCAACTCAGGAATCCCTAGAGCACGTGTAAACACATGGAGATTGAACAATATGCTCCTGAATGAACAACGGGTCATAGAAGAAATTAAAAGAGAAATCAAAAGTTTTCTGGAAGTAAATGAGGATAACAGCACAACATACCAAAACCTATGGGATACAACAAAAGCAGTGTTAAGAGGAAAGTTTATATCAATAGGTGCCTACATCAAGAAATTGGAAAGGCACCAAATAGATGAGCTTTCAAGTCATCTCAAGGATCTAGAAAATCTGCAGCAAACCAAACCCAAACCCAGTAGGAGAAGAGAAATAATTAAAATCAGAGAAGAAATCAACAGGATTGAATCCAAAAAAACATTACAAAAAATCAGCCAAACGAGGAGCTGGTTTTTTGAAAAAATAAACAAAATTGACACCCCATTGGCCCAACTAACTAAAAAAAGAAGAGAAAAGACCCAAATCAATAGGATCAGAGATGAAATGGGAAATGTAACAACAGACGCCACAGAAATAAAAAGAATCATCAGAAATTACTACAAGGACTTGTATGCCAGCAAACAGGGAAATCTATCAGAAATGGACAGATTCTTGGACACATACAACCTCCCTAAATTGAGCCAGGAAGACATAGAAAACCTAAACAGACCAATAACTGACACAGAAATTGAAACAGTAATAAAGGCCCTCCCAACAAAGAAAAGCCCAGGACCAGATGGATTCACTGCTGAGTTCTACCAGACATTTAGAGAAGAACTAACTCCAATTCTTCTCAAACTATTCAGAGCAATCCAAAAAGAGGGAATCCTCCCAAATTCCTTCTATGAAGCCACCATCACCTTAATTCCTAAGCCAGAAAGAGACGCAACATTGAAAGAGAATTACAGACCAATATCCCTGATGAACATAGATGCAAAAATCCTCAATAAAATTCTGGCCAATAGAATGCAACAACACATCAGAAAGATCATCCACCCAGACCAAGTGGGATTCATCCCCGGTATGCAGGGATGGTTCAACATTCGCAAAACAATCAACGTAATACACTACATTAACAGACTGCAGAAGAAAAACCATATGATTCTCTCAATAGACGCAGAGAAAGCATTTGATAAAATACAACACCCTTTCATGATGAAAACTCTAAGCAAACTGGGTATGGAAGGAACATTCCTCAATACAATCAAAGCAATATATGAAAAACCCACGGCCAACATCCTATTGAATGGGGAAAAGTTGGAAGCATTTCCACTGAAATCTGGTACCAGACAGGCATGCCCTCTCTCACCACTGCTATTCAATATAGTTCTGGAAGTTTTGGCCAGAGCTATTAGGCAAGAAAAAGAAATTAAAGGGATACAAATTGGGAAGGACGAACTCAAACTATCCCTCTTTGCAGATGATATGATTCTTTATTTAGGGGACCCGAAGAACTCTACTAAGAGACTGCTGGAACTCATCGAAGAGTTTGGCAAAGTAGCAGGATATAAAATCAATGCACAAAAATCAACAGCCTTTGTATACACAGGCAATGCCATGGCTGAGGAAGAACTTCTAAAACCAATCCCATTCACAATAGCTACAAAAACAATCAAATACCTTGGAATCAACTTAACCAAAGACGTTAAAGATCTCTACGATGAAAACTACAAAACCTTAAAGAAAGAAATAGAAGAGGATACCAAAAAATGGAGAAATCTTCCATGCTCATGGATTGGAAGAATCAATATCATCAAAATGTCTATCCTCCCAAAAGCAATTTATACATTCAATGCAATACCCATCAAGATCCCGAAGACCTTCTTCTCAGATATAGAAAAAATGATACTGAAATTCATATGGAGACACAGAAGACCTCGAATAGCCAAAGCAATCCTGTACAACAAAAACAAAGCCGGAGGAATCACAATACCTGATTTTAGGACATACTACAGGGCAGTTGTTATCAAAACAGCATGGTACTGGTACAGAAACAGATGGATAGACCAATGGAACAGAATAGAAACACCAGAAATCAATCCAAACACCTACAGCCAACTTATATTTGACCAAAAATCCAAATCTAATCCCTGGAATAAGGACAGTCTATTCAATAAATGGTGCTGGGAAAATTGGATATCCACATGCAGAAGCTTGAAGCAAGACCCATACCTATCACCTTACACAAAAATTCACTCAACATGGATTAAAGACTTAAATCTACGACCCGAAACCATCAAATTATTAGAGAGCATTGGAGAAACCCTGCAAGATATAGGCACAGGCAAAGACTTCCTGGAAAATACTCCAACAGCACAGGCAGTCAAAACCAAAATTAACATTTGGGATTGCATCAAATTGAGAAGTTTCTGTACTTCAAAAGAAACAGTCAGGAAAGTGAAGAGGCAACCAACAGAATGGGAAAAAATATTCGCAAACTATACTACAGATAAAGGATTGATAACCAGAATCTACAAAGAAATCAAGAAAATCCACAACAACAAAACAAACAACCCACTTAAGAGATGGGCCAAGGACCTCAATAGACATTTTTCGAAAGAGGAAACCCAAATGGCCAACAGACACATGAAAAAATGTTCAAGATCACTAGCAATCAGTTAAATGCAAATCAAAACCACAATGAGGTTCCATCTCACCCCGGTGAGATTAGCTCACATTCAGAAATCTACCAACAACAGATGCTGGAGAGGATGTGGGGAAAAAGGGACACTAACCCACTGTTGGTGGGAATGCAAACTGGTTAAGCCACTATGGAAGTCTGTCTGGAGATTCCTCAGAAACCTGAACATAACCCTACCATACAACCCAGCCATCCCACTCCTTGGAATTTACCCAAAGGAATTTAATTTGACAAATAAAAAAGCCATCTGCACATTAATGTTTATTGCAGCTCAATTCACAATAGCTAAGACCTGGAACCAACCCAAATGCCCATCAACAGTAGACTGGATAAAGAAATTATGGGACATGGACTCCATAGAATACTATACAGCAGTAAGAAACAACGAAACCCAGTCATTTGCAACAAGATGGAGCAATCTGGAAAACATCATGCTGAGTGAATTAAGCCAGTCCCAAAGAGAAAAATATCATTTGTTTTCCCTGATCGATGACAACTGAGCGCCAAAGAGGAAACCTGTTAAGTGAAATGGACACTATAAGCAACAATGAACTGATCAGCTCCTGTCCTGACTTTAGATGTACAATGTAATACTTTATCCTTTTTAGTATTTGTTGTTGTTGTTGTTGTTCTAGCACTATTGGTTGAACTCAGTAATTAACACACAATTATTCTCAGGTGTTTAAATTTTAACTGAAAAGTGATCCCTGTTAAATCTAAGAGTGGAAAAAGAGAGGGAGGAGATGAACAATTTGGAACATGCTCAATCGGACTGGCCGCAAATGGTGGAGTTAGAAATGTGCAGGGGATTCCAACACAATTCCATCAAGATGGCATGTACCAATGCCATCGCACTAGTCCAAGTGATCAATTTCAGCTCACAATTGATAGCTCTGATAGGTCTAAGAGTCAAAGAGATCACACAAACAAGACAAGTATCTGCTAATACTAACTGATAGAATCAAAAAGGGAGAGAAAGATCCAACATGGGAAGTGGGATACACAGCAGACTCATAGGATGGCAGATGTCCTAAACAACACTCCGGCCTCAGAATCAGCCCTCAAGGCATTCAGATCTGGCTGAAGAGCCCATGAGAGTATAGCAGGCATGGAAAGCCAAGATATCATGGGAAAAAAAAAAGACCTAAATGAATGATCTCTGTGAGTGAGATCCCAGTGGAAAGAACGGGGCCATCAAAGAAGGAGATACCCTTCTCCGAAGGGAGGAGAGAACCTCCACTTTGACTATGACCCTATCGGAATAAGATCAAAGTCAGCGATCTCTAAAGGCTTCCATAGCCCTGGCAACTCATGACAAGAGCCTAGGGAGATTACTGACGCCATGAACAGGAGTGTCAAATTGTTAAGTCAGCAACAGGAGTCACTGTGTACTTACACCCCATGCGGGATCTGTCCCTAATGTGTCGTCTAAAGCCAAGTGATGCTATGACTGGTACTGAAACAGTATTTTTATACTTTGCGTTTCTGTGTGGGCGCAGACTGATGAGGTCTTTGCTAATTATATACTGAAGTGATCTTCTGTATATAAAGAGAATTGGAAATGAAAAAAAAAAACAACCTGGTGTTAAAATGGAAATGGCATAGAAAATTAATTATTTTGAAAAAAAATTATGTAGGATCTCTGTCTTTAATGTGCTGTACATTGCTATTTAATGCTATAATTAGTAATCCAATGGTAGTTTTTTCACTCGATGTTGCTATATGGGCAAAATGTTGAAACCTTTACCTAATATATACTAAATTGATCTTCTGTATACAAAGAGAATTGAAAATGAATCTTTACATGAATGGAAGGGGAAAGGGAGCGGGAGGGGGGAGGGTTGCGGGCGGGAGGGAAGTTATGGGAGGGGGGAAGCCATTGTAACCCACAAGCTATACTTTGGAAATTTATATTCATTAAATAAAAGTTTAATAAAAAAAAAAGAAACCAGAAATATCCGGTTCTATTTTGGCTCACTATATCCCAGATATTGCTACAGCCTCAGTGTTTGTTTTTTCTGGATATTATCAACGGAATTTATTGTTTTGAATGTTTTTATCAGGGAACATTTAATTATGTGCTGGGAATCACTAATTCGTTCCACATGGAGACACCAGCTCTACACGTTCGCATTTTAGGGAGAAAACTAGAGGAACTGCGGCACACAAAAATGATATTACTGTTTGTATAGATGACATTTTATGCACTGGCCTCAGGAAAAGACTTTGCTTTTCTCCAAAACCATTTTTACGGTGATTTTCTCGGTGCATTACAAAGGAATTCCAAACCACTTAGTCCCGATATGTCTGGATGAAACCAGAAATATCCGGTTGTGTTTTGGCTAACTCAATCCCAGATATTGCTACAGCCTCTGTGTTTGTGTTTTTTGAATATTATCAATGGACTTCATTGTTTTGAATCTTTTTATCAGGGAACATTTAATTTTGTACCATAGAAACACTAATTGGATCCACATGGAGACACCAGCTCTACACATTCGTATTTTCTAGGGAATAAGCTAGAGGAACTGCTGCAAACAAAGATGATATTTCTGTTTGAATAGATGACATTTTATACACTTGCCTAAGGAAAAGACTTTGCTTTTCTCCAAAACAATTTTTCTTGTGATTTTCTTGGTCCATTGCATAAAACCCCACACCACTTTGTTCGGGAATGACTGAATGAAACCAGAAATATCCGGTTGTGTTTTGGCTAACTCAATCCCAGATATTGTGAAAGCCTCTGTGTTTGTGTTTTCTGGATATTATCGACGTGTTTTATTGTTTTGAATGTTTTTGTCAGGGAACATTTAATTTTGTACTGTAGAAACAGTAATTGGATCCACATGGAGACACCAGTCTACACATGTGTATATTCTAGGGAGAAATCTAGAGAAACTGCGGCAACCACACATGATATTTCTGTTTGTATAGATGACATTTTATGTACTTGCCTAACAAAAAGACTTCGCTTTTCTACAAAACCATTTTTACTGTGATTTTCTCGGTTCAAGGCATATGAACTCCACACCACTTTGTCCTGATATGTCTGGATGAAAGCAGAAATATCCGTTTGTTTTTTGGCTAACTCAATCCGAAATATTGTGAAAGTGTCTGTGTATGTGTTTTCTGCATATTATGAACGGACTTAATTGCTTCGAGTGTTTTATCAGGCAAAATTTAATTTTGTACCGTAGAAACACTAATTGGTTCCACATGGAGACACCAGCTCTACACATTCGTATTTTCTAGGGAATAAGCTAGAGGACCTGCAGCAAACAAACATGGTATTTCTGTTTGTATAGATGACATTTTAAGCACGTGCCTAATGAAAAGACTTTGCTTTTCTCCAAAACCATTTTTACTGTGATTTTCTCGCTCCATTACATACGAATTCCATAAACTTTTTCCGGATATGACTGGATGAAACCAGAAATAAATGGTTGTGTTTTGTCTTACTGTATCGGAGATATTGCTACAGCCTCAGTGTCTGTGTTTTCTGGATATTATCAATGGATTTTATTGTTTTGAATATTTTTAACACGGAACATTTAATTTTGTACCGTATAAGCACTAATTGGATCCACATGGAGACACCAGCTCTACACATTCGTATTTTCTAGGGAGAAATCTAGAGAAACTGCGGCAAACAGACATGATATTCCTGTCTGTTTCGATGACATTTTATGCACTTGCCTAACGAAAAGACTTTGCTTTTCTCCAGAACCATTTTTACTGTGATTTTCTCAGTCCATTGCATACGAATTCCACATCACTTTGTGCGGATATGACTGGATGAAACCAGAAATATCTGGTTTTATTTTGGCTAACTCAATCCCAGATATTGCTACAGCCTCTGTGTTTGTGTTTTCCGGATATTATCGATGGACTTTATTGTTTTGAATGTTTTTTATCAGGGAACATTTAATTTTGTACCGTAGAAACACTAATTGGTTCCACATGGAGACACCAGCTCTACACATTCGTATTTTCTAGGGAATAAGCTAGAGGACCTGTAGCAAACAAACATGGTATTTTTGTTTGTATAGATGACATTTTATGCACTGGCCGAAGGAAAAGACTTTGCTTTTCTCCAAAACATTTTTAATGTGATTTTCTCGGTACATTACATACGAATTCCACACAAGTTTGTCCGGATATGACTGGATGGAACTAGAAATATCCGGTAGTGTTTTGGCTTTCTATATTCCAGATATCTCTACAGCCTCTGTTTTTGTATTTTCTGGATATTATCGATGGACTTTATAGTTTTGAATGTTTTTTTCAGGGAACATTTAATTTTGTACCATAGAAACACTAATTGTTTCCACATGGAAACACCAGCTCTATACATTCGTATTTTCTAGGGAGAAAGCTAGAGAAACTGCGGGAAAAACATCATATTTCTGTTTGTGTAGATGACATTTTATGCACTTGCCAAACAAAAGACTTTGCTTTTCTCTAAAACCATTTTTACCGTGATTTTCTGCTTCGATTGCATACGAATTCCACCCAACGTTGTCCGGATATGACTGGATGAAACCAGAAATATCTGTTTATGTTTTGGCTAACTCAAGCCCAGATATTGCTACAGCTTCTGTGTTTGTGTTTTCCAGATATATCAAAAGACTTTATTGTTTTGAATGTTACTATCTGGGAATATTTAATTTTGTACCGTAGAAACACTAATTGGTTCCACATGGAGACACCAGTCTACATATTCGCATTTTCTAGGGAGATAGCTAGAGGAACTGTGGCAAACAAACATGATATTTCTGTTTGTATAGATGACATTTTATGCACTTGCCTAACGAAAAGACTTTGCTTTTCTCCAAAAGGTATTTTACCGCGATTTTCTGGGTCCACTGCATACGAATTCCACCCCACTTTGTCTGGATATGACTGGATGAAACCGGAAATATCTGGTTCTGTTTTGGCTAACTCAATCCCAGATATTGCTACAGCATCTCTGTTTGTGTTTTCTGGATATTATCAATGGTCTTCATGATTTTGAATTTTTTTTATCAAGGAACATTTAATTTTGTGCTAGGAAACACTAATTGGTTCCACATGGAGACACCAGCTCTACACATTCGTATTTTCTAGGGAGAAAGCTAGAGGAACTGCGGGACAAACATGATAGTTCTGTTTTTATAGATGACATTTTATGCACTGCCTGAAGGAAAAGACTTTGCTTTTTTCCAAAAGCATATCTACTGTGATTATCTCAGTCCATTGCATACGAATTCCACACCAGTTTGTTCGGATATGACTGGATGAAACCAGAAATATCGGGTTGTGTTTTGGCTAACTATATCCCACATATAGCTACAGCCTCAGAGTTTTTTTTTTTTTTTTTTCTGGATACTATCAACGGAATTTATTGTTTTGAATGTTTTTATCAGGGAACATCTAATATTGTGCTGGGAAACGCTAATTGGTTCCACATGGAGACACTAGTCTACACATTCGTATTTTCTAGGGAGAAAGCTAGAGGAACTGCGACAAACAAACATGATATTTCTGTTTGTATAGATGACATTTTATGCACTTGCCTAAGGAATAGACTATATTTTTTCCAAAACAATTTTTATTGAGTTTTTCTCGGTCCATTGCATACGAATTCCTCACCACTTTGTCTGTATATGACTGGATGAAACCAGAAATATCCGGTTTTGTTTTGGCTAACTCCATCCCAGATATTGCTACAGCATCTGTGTTTGTGTTTTCCGGATATTATCCATGGAATTTATTGTTTTGAAAGTTTTTTGTCAGGGAACATTTAATTTTATACTTTAGAAACACTAATTGGGTCATCATGGGGACACCAGCTCTACACATTCGTATTTTCTAAGGAGAAAGCTAGAGGAACTGTGACAAACAAACATATTTCTGTTTGTATCAATGACATTTTATGCACTTGCCTAACGAAAAGACTTTGCTTTTCTCCAAAACCATTTGTATTATGCTTTCCTTGGACCATTGCATACGAATTCCACACCAGTTTGTCCGGATATGACTTGACGAAACCGGAAATATCCGGATTTTTTGGCTAACTCAATCTCAGATATTGATACAGACTCTGTGTTTGTCTTTTCAGGATATTGTCAATGGACTTTATTGTTTTGAATGTTTTTTTATCAGGGAACATTTAATTTTGTGCTTGGAATCACTGATTGGTTCCACATGGAGACACCAGCGCTACACATTCGTATTTTCTTGGGAGAAAGCCAGAGGAACGGCGACAAACAAATATGATATTTCTGTTTGTATAGATGACATTTTATGCAGTTGCCTAGTGATAAGACTTTGCTTTTCTCCAAAACCATTTTTACTGTGATTTTCTCGGTCCATTGCATACTAATTCCATAGCAGTTTATACGGATATGACTGGATGAAACTGGAAATATCCAGTTTTGTTTTGGCTACCTCCATCCCAGATATTGCTACAGCCTCTGTGTTTGTGTTTTCTGGATATTATCGATGGACTTTATTGTTTTGAATGTTTTTTATCAGGGGACATTTAATTTTTTGTTTGGAAACACTAATTGGTTCCACATGGAGACACCAGCACTACACATTCGTATTTTCAAGGCAGAAAGCTAGAGGAACTGCGACAAACAAACATGATATTTCTGTTTCTATAGATGACATTTTATGCACTTGCCTAGCGATAAGACTTTGTTTTTCTCCAAAACAACTTTTAATGTGATTTTCTCGGTCCAGTTATAGGATTTCCAGAGCAGTTTGTCCGTATATGACTGGATGAGACTGGAAATTTCCCGTTTTCTTTAGGCTAACTCAATCGCAGATATTGCTACAGCCTCTGTGTTTGTGTATTCCTGATATTACACACGGACTTTATTGTTTTGAATGTTTTTCATCAGGAAACATTTATTTTTGTGCTTGGAATCACTGATTAGTTCCACATGGAGACACCAGCTCTACACATTCGTATTTTCTAGCGAGAAAACTAGAGGAACTGCGACAAACAAACATGATATTTCTGTTTGTATCGATGACATTTTATGCACTTGCCTAACGAAAACACTTTGCTTTTCTCCAAAATCATTTTTACTGTGATTTTCTCAGTCCATTGCATACGAATTCCACACCACTTTGTCCGGATATGACTAGATGAAACTGAAAAACTATCCAGATTTGTTTTGGCTAACTCAATCCGAAATATTGTGAAAGCCTCTGTGTTTGTGTTTTCTGGATATTAAAGATGGACTGTATGGTTTTGAATGTTTTTATCAGGGAACATTTCATTTTGTACCATAGAAACACTAATTGGTTCATCATGGGGACACCAGCTCTACACATTCGTATTTTCTAGGGAGAAAGCTAGAGGAACTGCGGCAAACAAACATGAAATTTCTGTTTGTATAGATGACATTTTATGCACTTGCCAAACGAAAACACTTTGCTTTTCTCCAAAACCAATTTTACTGTGATTTTCTCAGTCCACTGCATACTAATTCCACACCAGTTTGTCCTGATATGACTGGATGAAACTGAAAAACTATCCGGATTTGTTTTGGCTAACTCAATCCCAGCTATTGCTACAGCCTCTGTGTTTGTGTTTTCTGGATATTATCGATGGAATTTATTGTTTTGAATGTTCTTTATCGGGGAACATTTTATTTTGAGCTTGGATACAGTAATTGGTTCCACATGGAGACACCAGCTCTACACATTCGTATTTTCTAGGGAGAAAGCTAGAGGAACTGCGACAAACAAACATGATATTTCTGTTTCTATAGATGACATTTTATGCACTTGCTTAACGACAAGACTGCTTTTCTCCAAAACCATTTTTTCTGTGATTTTCTCGGTCCATTGCATACGAATTCCACACTAGTTTCTCTGGATATGACTGGATGAAACCGGAAATATCTGGTTTTGTTTTGGCTAACTAAATCCCAGATATTGCTACAGCCTCTGTGTTTTTGTATTCCTGATTTTATCCAATGACTTTATTGCTTTGAATGCTCTTTATCGGGGAACATTTAATTTTGTGCTTGAAATCACTAGTTGGTTCCACATGAGACACCATCTCTACACATTCGTATTTTCTAGGGAGAAAGCTAGAGGAACTGCGGCAAACAAACATGATAGTTCTGTTTGTATAGATGACATTTTATGCACTTGCCTAACGAAAAGACTTTGCTTTTCTCCACAACCATTTGTACTGTGATTTTCTCGGTCCATTGCATACGAATTCGAAACCACTTTATTCGGATATGACTGGATGAAAACAGACATATCCGGTTTTGTTTTGGCTAACTCAGTCAGAAATATTGTGAAAGCCTCTGTGTTTGTGTTTTCTGGATATTATCGAAGGACTATATTGTTTTGAATGTTTTTATTAGGGAACATTTAATTTTGTACCCATGAAACACTAATTGGTTCATCATGGGGACACCTGCTCCACACATTCGTATTTTCTAGGGAGAAAGCTAGAGGAACTGCGGAAAACAAACATGATATTTCTGTTTGTATAGAGGACATTTTATGCACTTGCCATTCGAAAATACTTTGCTTTTCTCCAAAACCATTTTTACTGTGATTTTCTCAGTGCATTGCATAGAAATAACACACCACTTTGTCCGGATATGACCTTAATGAAAGTGAAAAAGTATCCGGATTTGTTTTAGCTAACTCAATCCCAGCTATTGCTACAGCCTCTGTGTTTGTGTTTTTGGATATTATCAACGGACTTTATTTTTTTGAATGTTTTTTATCGGGGAACATTTTATTTTGAGCTTGGATACAGTAATTGGTTCCACATGGAGACACCAGCTCTACACATTCGTATTTTCTAGGGAGAAAGCTAGAGGAACTTCGACAAACAAACATGATATTTCTGTTTCTATAGATGACATTTTATGCACTTGCTTAACGACAAGACTGCTTTTCTCCAAAACCATTTTTTCTGTGATTTTCTCAGCCAGTGCATACGAATTCCACACCAGTTTGTCCGGATATGATTGGATGAAAGAGAAATATACTGTTGAGTTTTGGCTAACTCAATCCGAAACATTGTGAAAGCCTGTGTGTTTGTGTTTTCTGGATATTATCGATGGACTGTATTGTTTTGCATGTTTTTACCTGGCAACATTTAATTTTGCACCATAGAAACACTAATTGCACTTGCCTAACGAAAAAACTTTGCTTTTCTCCAACACCATTTTTACTGTGATTTTCTCTTTCCATTGCATACGAATTAAACACCAGTTTGTCCAGATATGACTGGATGAAACCGCAAATATGCAGTTATGTTTTGGCCAACTCAATTCAAAATTTTTGAAAGCCTCTGTGTTTGTGTTTTCTGGATATTATCAACGAACTTTATTGTTTTGAATGTTTTTTTATCGGGGAACATTTTATTTTGAGCTTGGATACAGTAATTGGTTCCACATGGAGACACCAGCTCTACACATTCCTATTTTCTAGGGAGAAAGCTAGAGGAACTGCGGCAAACAAACATGATATTTCTGTTTCTATAGATGACATTTAATGCACTTGACTAACGAAAAGACTTTGCTTTTCTCCAAAACCATTTTTACTGTGATTTTCTCAGTCCATTGCATACGAATTCCACACCATTTTCTCCGGATATGACTGGATGAAACTGAAATACTATCCGGATTTGTTTTGGCTAACTCCATCCCAGCTATTGCTACAGCATCTGTGTTTGCGTTTTCTGGATATTATCGATGGACTTTATTGTTTTGAATGTTTTTTATTGGGGAACATTTTATCTTGAGCTTGGATACACTAATAGGTTCCACATGGAGACACCAGCTCTACACATTCGTATTTTCTAGAAGAAAGCTAGAGGAACTGTGGCAAGCAAACATGATATTTTTGTTTGTATAGATGACATTTTATGCACTTGCCTAACAAAAAGACTGCTTTTCTCGAAAACCATTTTCACTGTGATTTTCTCTCGGTCCATTGCATATGAATTCCACACCAGTTTGTCCAGATATGACTGATGAAACCGGAAATATCCTCTTGTGTTTTGGCTAACTCAATCCGAAACATTGTGAAAGACTCTGTGTTTGTGATTTCTGGATATTATCGATGGACGGTATTGTTTTGAATGTTTTCATCAGGGAACATTTAATTTTATGCTTGTATACACTAATTGTGTCCACATGGCGACACCAGCTCTACTCATTCGTATTTTCTAGGGAGAAAGCTAGAGGAACTGCGGCAAACAAACATGATATTTCTGTTTGTATACATGACATTTTATGCACTTGCCTAACGAAAAGACTTTGCTTTTCTCCAAAACCATTTACTGTGATTTTCTCGGTCCATTGCATAGGAATTGCAAACCAGTTTGTCCAGATATGACAGAAAGAAACGGGAAATTTCCGGTTTCATTTTGTGTAACTCAATCCCAGATATTGCTACAGCCTCTGTGTTTGTGGTTTCCGGATATTATCAACGGACTTTATTGTTTTGAATGTTTTTTTATCAGGGAACATTTAATTTTGTGTTTGGAATCACTAATTGGTTCCACATGGGGACACTAGATCTACACATTTGTATTTTCTAGGGAGAAAGCTAGAGGAACTGCAGCAAACACACATGATATTTCTGTTTCTATAGATGACATTTTGTGCACTTTCCTAATGATAAGACTTTGGTTTTCTCGAAAACAATTTTTCCTGTGATTTTCTCAGTCCATTGCATACTAATTCCACACCACATTGTCAGGATATAACTGGATGAAACCAGAAATATCCGGTTATGTTTTGGCTAACTCAATCCAAAATATTGCTGCAGCCTGTCTGTTTGTGTTCTCCGGATATTATCGATGGACTTTATTGTTTTGAATGTTTTTTATCAGGGAACATTTAATTTTGTGTTTGGAATCACGAATTGGTCCCACATGGAGACATTAGCTCTACACATTTGTATTTTCTAGAGCGAAAGCTAGAGGAACTGCAGCAAACACACACGATATTTCTGTTTGTATAGATGACATTTTGTGAACTTGCTTAATGAAAAGACTTTGCTTTTCTCCAAAACCATTTTCGCTGTGATTTTCTCAGTCCATTGCATACGAATTCCACACAACTTTGTCAGGATATGACTGGATGCAACCAGAAATATCCGTTTATTTTTTTTTTTTTTGGCTAACTCAATCCGAAATATTGTGAAAGCCTCTGTGTTTGCATTTTCTGGATATTATCGATGGAGTTTTTTGTTTTGAATGTTTTTATCAGGGAACATTTAATTTCTTACCGTTGAAGAAGTAATGGGTTCATCATGGGAATACCAGCTCTACACATTCATATTTTATAGGGAGAAAGCTAGAGGAACTGTGGCAAAGAAACATGATATTTCTGTTTGTATAGATGACATTTTATGCACTTGCCTAATGAAAAGACTTTGCTTTTCTCCAAAATCAATTTTACTGTGATTTTCTCAGTCCATTGCATACGAATTCCACACCACTTTGTCAGGATATGATTGGATGAAACCAGAAATATCCGGTTATATTTTGGCTAACTCATTCCAAAATATTGCTACAGCCTCTCTGTTTGTGTTCTCCGGATATTATCGATGGACTTTATTGTTTTGAATATTTTTTATCGGGGAACATTTAATTTTCAGATTAGATACACTAATTGGTTCCACATGGAGACACCAGCTCTACGTATTTGTATTTTCTAGGGAGAAAGCTAGAGGAACTGCGACAAACAAACATGATATTTCTGTTTTTATAGATGACATTTTATGCACTTGCCTAATGAAAAGACTTTGCTTTTCTCCAAAACCTTTTTTGCTGTGATATTCTCGGTCCATTGCATACGAATTCCACACCACTTTGTTCAGATATGACTGGATGAAACCAGAAATATCGGGTTGTGTTTTGGCTAACTCACTCCAAAATATTGTGAAAGACTCTGTGTTTGTGTTTTCTGGATATTATCGATGGACTGTGTTGTTTTGAATGTTTTTATCAGGGAACATTTATTTTTGCACCGTAGAAACACTAATTGGTTCATCATGGGGACACCAGCTCTACACATTCACATTTTCTAGGGAGAAAGCTAGAGGAACTGCGGCAAACAAACGTGATATTTCTATTTTATACATGACATTTTATGCACTTGCCTAACGAAAAGACTTGCGTTTCCCCAAAACCATTTTTACTGTGATTTTCTCAGTCCATTGTTTATGAATTCCATACCAGATTGTCCTGATATGACTGGATGAAAAAGGAAATATCCAGTTTTGTTTTGGCTAACGCAATCCCATATTGCTACAGCCTCTGTGTTTGTGTTTTATGGATATTATCAATGGACTTTATTGTTTTGGATGTTTTTTATCAGGGAACATTTATTTTTGTGCTTGGAAACAGTAATTGGTTCCACATGGGGACACCAGCTCTACACATTCATATTTTCTAGGGAGAAAGCTAGAGGAACTACGACAAACATGATATTTCTGTTTGTATCGATGATATTTTATGGACTTGCCTAACAAAAGTACCTGCTTTTCTCCAAAACCATTTTTCCTCTGATTTTCACGGTCTATTGCATACGAATTCCACACCACTTTCTCCGGATATGACTGGATGAAACCAGACATCCGGTTGTGTTTTGGCTCACTCAATCCCATATTGCTACAGCCTCTGTTCTTGTGTTTTCTGGATATTATCGTTGGGCTTTATTGTTTTGAATGTTTTTTTTATCAGGGAGCATTTAATTTTGTGCTTGGAATCACTAATTGGTTCCACATGGAGACACCAGCTCTACATGTTCGTATTTTCTAGGGAGAAAGCTAGAGGAACTGCGGCAAACACACATGATATATCTGTTTGTATCGATGACATTTTATTCAATTGCTTAACGAAAAGACTTTGCTTTTCTCCAAAACCATTTGTGCTGTGATTTTCTCGGTCCATTGCATAGGAGCTCCACACAACTTTGTCTGGATATGAGTGGATGAAACCGGAAATATCCAGTTGTGTTTTGGCTAACTCAATCCCAGATACTGCTACAGCTTCTGTGTTTGTATTTTCCTGATATTATCGATGGACTTTATTGTTTTGAATGTTTTCTTATCGGGGAACATTTTATTTTGAGCTTGGAAACAGTAATTGGTTCTACATGGAGACACTAGCTCTACATATTCGTATTTTCTAGGTAGAAAGTTAGAGGAACTGCGAAAAACAAACATGATATTTCTGTTTGTATCGATGACATTTTATGCACTTGCCTAACGAAAAGACTTTGCTTTTCTCCTAAACCGTTTTTACTCTCATTTTCTCAGTCCATTGCATGTGAATTCCACACCAGTTTACCGGATATGACTGGATGAAACCGGAAATATCTGGTTTTGTTTTGGCTAACTCAATCCCAGCTATTGCTACAGCCTCTGTGTTTGTGTTTTACTGATATTATCCATGGACTTTATTGTTTTGAATGTTTTTTATCAGGGAACATATAATTTTGTGCCTGGAAACCAATTTTACTGTGATTTTCTCGGGCCATTGCATATGAATTCCACACTAGTTTACCGGATATGACTGGATGAAACCAGAAATATCTGGTTGTGTTTTGGCTAACTCAATCCGAAATATTGTGAAAGCCGCTGTCTTTGGTTTTCTGGATATTAACGATGGAGTTTATTGTTTTGAATATTCTTATCAGGGAACATTTAATTTCGTACCATTGAAACACAAATTGGTTCATCATGGGAACACGAGCTCTACATATTTGTATTTTCTAGGCGGAAAGCTAGAGGAACTGTGAAAAACAAACATGATATTTCTGTTTGTATAGATAACATTTTATGCACTTGCCTAACAAAAAGACTTTGCTTTTCTCCAAAACCAATTTTACTGTGATTTTTTCAGTCTATTGCATACGAATTCCATACCAATTTGTCCTGATATGACAAGATGAAACCGGAAATATCCGCTTTTTTTGGCTAACTCAATCCCAGATATTCCTACAGCCTCTGTGTTTGTGTTTTCAGGTATTATCAATGGACTTTTATGTTTTGAATGTTTTTTATCAGGAACATTTAATTTTGTGCTTGGAAACACTAATTCGTTCATCATCTTGGGTCCCCAGCTCTACACATTCGTATATTCTAGGGAGAAAGCTAGAGGAACTTCGGCAAACAAACATAATATTTCAGTTTGTGTAGATGACATTTTATGCACTTTCCTAACAAAAAAAACTTTGCTTTTCTCCAAAACCGTTTTTACTGTGATTTCTCGGTCCTTTGCATACGAATTCCATACCAGTTTCTCCGGATATGAATGGATGAAACCAGAAATATCCGGTTTTGTTTTGGCTAACTCAATACCAGATATTGCTACAGCCTCTGTGTTTGTGTTCTCTGGATATTAACAACGGACTTTATTATTTTGAATGTTTTTTATCAGGGAACATTTAATTTTGTCCTTGGAAACACTAATTGGTTCCACATGGAGACACCAGCTCTACACATTCTTATTTTCTAGGGGAAAGCTAGAAGAAATGCGGCAAACAAACATGATATTTTCTGTTTCTATAGATGATATTTTATGCACTTGCATAACGAAAACACTTTGCTTTTCTCCAAAACCATTTTTACTGTGATTTTCTCGGTGCATTGCATACTAATTCTACACCTGTTTACCGGATATGACTGGATGAAACCAGAAATATCCGGTTTTGTTTTGGCTAACCGATCCCAGATATTGCTACTGCCTCTGTGTTTGTGTTCTCTGGATATTATCAAAGGACTTTATTGTTTTCAATGTTTTTATCAGGGAATATTTAACTTTGTACCATTGAAACACTAATTAGTTCCACATGGAGACACCAGCTATACACATTTGTATTTTCTAGGGAGAATGCTAGAGGAACTGAGGCAAACAAACATGATATTTCTGTTTGTATAGATGACATTTTGTGCATTTGCCTAACGAAAAGACTTTGCTATTCTCCAAAACCATTTTTACTGTGATTTTCTCGGTCCATTGCATACGAATTCCATACCTTTTTGTCCAGATATGACTGGATGAAACCAGAAATATCTGGTTGTGCTTTTGCTAACTCAATCCCAGATACTGCTACAGCCCCTGTGTTTGTGCTTTCCGGATATTATCAACGGACTGTATTGTTTTGAATTTTTTTTTATCGCGGAGCATTTATTTTTGTGCTGGGAAATACTAATTGGATCCACATGGAGACACCAGCTCTACACATCCGTATTTTGTAACGAGAAACCTAGAGGAACTGCGGCAAACAAAGATGATATTTCTGTTTGTATAGATGACATTTTATGCACTTGCCTAATGAAAAGACTTTGCTTTTCTCCAAAACAATTTTTACTATGATTTTCTCGGCCATTGCATACAAATTCCACACAAGTTTGTCCGGATATGACTGTATGAAACCAGAAATATCCAGTTGAGTTTTGGTTAACTCAATCCGAAATATTGTGAAAGCCTCTGTGTTTGTGTTTTCTGGATATTATCGTTGGACTTTATTGTTTTGAATGTTTTTATCAGGGAACATTTAATTTTGTACCGTTGAAACACTAATTGGTTCATCATGGGAACACCAGTTCTACACATTCGTATTTTGTAGGGAGAAAACTAGAGGAACTGTGGCAAAAAAACATGATATTTCTCTTTGTATGGATGACATTTTATGCACTTGCCTAACGAAAAGACTTGGCTTTCTCCAAAACCATTTTTAATGTGATTTTCTCGTTCCATTGCATACGAATTCCACACAATTTTGTCCGGATATGACTGGATGATACAGGAAATATCCGGTTTTGTTTTGGCTAACTCAATCCCACATATTGCTACAGCCTCTGTGTTTGTGTTTTCCGGATATTATCAACGGACTTTATTGTTTTGAATATTTTTATCGGGGAACATTTAATTTTGAGCTTAGATACATTAATTGGTTCCACATGGAGACTCCAGCTCTACAAATTCATATTTTCTAGGGAGAAAGCTAGAGGAACTGCGGCAAACAAACATGATATTTCTGTTGGTATCGATGACATTTTATGCACTTGCCTAACGAAAAAAATTTGCTTTTCTCCAAAACCATTTTTGCTGTGATTTTGTCGGTCCATTGCATATGAATTCCACCCCACTTTGTCTGTGTATGACTGCATGAAACCAGAAATATCCGGTTGTGTTTTGGCTAACTCAATCCCAGATATTGCTACAGCCTCTGTGTTTGTGTTTTCTGGATATTATCGACGGACTTTATTGTTTTGAATGTTTCATCAGGGAACATTTAATTTTATACCGTAGAAACACTAATTTGATCCACATGGAGACACCAGTCTACACATTCGTATTTTATAGGGAGATAGGTAGAGGAACTGCGGCAAATAAAGATGTTATTTATTGTTGTATAGACGATATTTTTTGCTCTTACCTAACAAAAGACTTTTCTTTTCTCCAAAACCATTTTCACTGTGATATTCTGGGTCCATTACATAAGAATTCCACACCACTTTTTCCGGATAAGACTGGATGAAACCAGAAATATCTGGTTCTCTTTTGGATAACTCAATCCCAGATATTGCTACAGGCCCTGTGTTTGTATTTTCCGGAATTATCAATGGACTTTATGGTTTTGCATTTTTTTATCATGGAACATTTAATTTTATGCTGGGAAACACTAATTGGTTCTACATGGCGACACCATCTCTACACATTCGTATTTTCTAGGGAGAAAGCTAGAGGAACTGTGGCAAACAAACATGATATTTCTGTTTGTATAGATGACATTTTATGCACTTGCCAAAGAAAAGACTTTGCTTTTCTCCAAAATCATTTTTACTGTGATTTTCTCAGTCCATTGCATAGGAATTCCACCTGATTTTGTGCGGATATGACTGGAAGAAACCAGAAATATCCAGTTGTGTTTTGGCTAACTCAATCCCGTATATTGCTACAGCCTCTGTGTTTGTGTTTATTGGATATTATGGACGTGCTTTATAGTTTGAATGTTTTTATCAGGGAACATTTAATATTGTACCGTAGATACACTAATTGGTTCCACATGGAGACACCAGCTCTACACATTCGTATTTTCTAGCGAGAAAACTAGAGGAACTGTGGCAAACAAACATGATATTTCTGTTTGTATAGATGACATTTTATGCACTTGCCTAACAAAAAAAATTTGCTTTTCTCCAAAAGCATTTTTACTGTGATTTTGTCGGTCCATTGCATATGAATTCCACCCCACTTTGTCTGTGTATGACTGCATGAAACCAGAAATATCCGGTTCTGTTTTGTCTAACTCAATCCCAGATATTGCTGCAGCCTCTGTGTTTGTGTTTTCCGGATATTATCAACGGACTTTATTGTTTTGAATGTTTTTATCAGGGAACATTTAATATTGTACCGTAGAAACACTAATTGGATCCACTTGGAGACACCAGTCTACACATATGTATTTTCTAGGGAGAAAGCTAGAGGAACTGCGGCAAAGATACATGATATTTCATTTTGTATAGATGACATTTCATGCACTTGCCTAATGAAAAGACATTTCTTTTCTGTAAAACTATATTTACTATGATTTTCTCGGTCCACTGCATATGAATTCCACCCCACTTTGTCCGGATATGACTGGATGAAACGAGAAATATGCGGTAGGATTTTGGCTTACAATATCCCAGGTATTGCTACAGCATTTGTGTTTGTGTTTTCTGGATATTATCGACGGACTTTATTGTTATGAATGTTTTTATCAGGGATCATTTAATTTTGTACCGTAGTTACACCAATTGGTTCCACATGCAGACACCAGCTCTACACATTCTTATTTTCTAGGAGAAAGCAAGAGGAACTGCGGCAAACAAACATGATATTTCCGTTTGAATACATGACATTTTTTGCACTTGTCTAACGAAAAGACTTTGCTTTTCTCTAAAACCATTTTTACTGTGATTTTCTCAGTCCATTGCATAGGAATTCCACCTGATTTTGTGCGGATATGACTGGATGAAACCAGAAATATCCAGTTGTGTTTTGGCTAACTCAATCCCGTATATTGCTACAGCCTCTGTGTTTGTGTTTATTGGATATTATGGACGTGCTTTATAGTTTGAATGTTTTTATCAGGGAACATTTAATATTGTACCGTAGATACACTAATTGGTTCCACATGGAGACACCAGCTCTACACATTCGTATTTTCTAGCGAGAAAACTAGAGGAACTGTGGCAAACAAACATGATATTTCTGTTTGTATAGATGACATTTTATGCACTTGCCTAACAAAAAAAATTTGCTTTTCTCCAAAAGCATTTTTACTGTGATTTTGTCGGTCCATTGCATATGAATTCCACCCCACTTTGTCTGTGTATGACTGCATGAAACCAGAAATATCCGGTTCTGTTTTGTCTAACTCAATCCCAGATATTGCTGCAGCCTCTGTGTTTGTGTTTTCCGGATATTATCAACAGACTTTATTGTTTTGAATGTTTTTATCAGGGAACATTTAATATTGTACCGTAGAAACACTAATTGGATCCACGTGGAGACACCAGTCTACACATATGTATTTTCTAGGGAGAAAACTAGAGGAACTGCGGCAAAGATACATGATATTTCTTTTTGTATAGATGACATTTCATGCACTTGCCTAATGAAAAGACATTTCTTTTCTGTAAAACTATATTTACTATGATTTTCTCGGTCCACTGCATATGAATTCCACCCCACTTTGTCCGGATATGACTGGATGAAACGAGAAATATGCGGTAGGATTTTGGCTTACAATATCCCAGGTATTGCTACAGCATCTGTGTTTGTGTTTTCTGGATATTATCGACGGACTTTATTGTTATGAATGTTTTTATCAGGGATCATTTAATTTTGTACCGTAGTTACACCAATTGGTTCCACATGCAGACACCAGCTCTACACATTCTTATTTTCTAGGAGAAAGCAAGAGGAACTGCGGCAAACAAACATGATATTTCCGTTTGAATACATGACATTTTTTGCACTTGTCTAACGAAAAGACTTTGCTTTTCTCTAAAACCATTTTTACTGTGAATTTCTGGGTCCATTACATGCGAATTCCACACCACTTTTTCCGGATATGACTGGAATGAACCAGAAATATCCGGTTCTGTTTTGGATAACTCAATCCCAGATATTGCTACAGCCCCTGTGTTTTTCTTTTCCGGATATTATCAATGGACTTTATGGTTTTGCATGTTTTTTATCAGGGAACATTTAATTTTGTGCTGGGAAACACTAATTGGTTCCACATGGAGACATCAGCTGTACATATTGGTATTTTCTAGGTAGAAAGCTAAAGGAACTGCCGCAAACAAATATGATATTTCTGTTTGTACTATTACATTTTATGCACTTGCCTAAAGAAAAGACTTTGCTTTAATCCAAAACCATTTTTACTGTGATTTTCTCGGTCCAAGGCATATGAACTCCACACCACTTTGTCTGGATATGACTGGATGAAACAAGAAATATCCGGTTGTGTTTTGTCTTAATATATCCCAGATATTGCTACAGCATCTGTATTTGTGTTTTCTGGATATTATCGGCGGACTTTATTGTTTTGAATGCTTTATCAGGGAACATTTAATTTTGTACCATAGAAACACTAATCTGTTCCACATGGAGACACCAGCTCTACACGTTTGTATTTATAGGGAGAAATCTAGAGGAACTGCGGCAAACAAACATGATATTTCTGTTTGTTTAGATGACATTTTATGCACTTCCTAACGAAAAGACTTTGCTTTTCTCCAAAACCATTTTTACTGCGATTTTCTCGTTCCATTGCATACGAATTCCACACCACTTTGTCCAGGTATGACTGGATGAAACCAGAAATATCCGGTTGTGTTTTGGCTTAGTATATCCCAGATATTGCTACAGACTCTGTGTTTGTGTTTTCAGAATATTATAGAAGGAGTTTATTGTTTTGAATGGTTTTTATCAGGGAACATTTAATTTTGTATTGTACAAACACTAATTGCTTCCACATGGAGACACCAGCTCTACACATTCGTATTTTCTAGGGAGAAAGCTAGAGGAACTGCGGCAATCTAACATGATATTTCTGTTTGTATAGATGACATTTTATGCACTTGCCTAAGGAAAAGACTTTGCTCTTCTCCAAAACCATTTTTACTGTGATTTTCTCGGTCCATTGCATACGAATTCCTCCCCATTTTTTCCGAATATGACTGGATGAAACCAGAAATATCCAGTTGTATTTTGGCTAACTCAATCCCAGATATTGCTTAAGCCTCTATGTTTGTGCTTTGGGATATTACCGACAGACTTTATTGTTTTGATAGTTTTTGTCAGGGAACATTGAATTTTGTACCGTTGAAACACTAAATGGTTCATCATGGGGACACCAGCTCTACACATTCATATTTTGTAGGGAGAAAGCTAGAGGAACTCGGGCAAACAAATATGATATTTCTGTTTGTATCGATGACATTTTATGCACTTGCATAAAGAAAAGACTTTGCTTTTCTCCAAAATCATTATTACTGTTATTTTCTTGGTCCATTGCATAGGAATTCCACCCATTTTGTGTGGAAATGACTGGATGAAACCAGAATATCCGGTTGTGTTTTGGCTAACTCCATCCCAGATATTGCTACAGCTTCTGTGTCTGTTTTTATTGGATATTATGGACGTGCTTCATAGTTTTGAATGTTTTTATCAGGGAAAATTTAATTTTGTACCGTAGATACAGTAATTGGTTCCACATGGAGACACTAGCTCTACACATTCGTATTTTCTAGAGAGAATGCTAGAGGAACTGTGGCAAACAAACATGATATTTCTGTTTGTATACATGACATTTTATGCACTTGCCTAACGAAAAGACTTTGCTTTTCTCCAAAACCATTTTTATTGTAATTTTCTCAGCCTATTGCACAAGAATTCCACCCCACTTTGTCCGGATATGACTGGATGAAACCAGAAATATCCGGTTGTGTTTTGGCTAACTCAATCGCAGATATTGCTACAGCCTCTGTGTTTGTGATTTCTGGATATTATCAATGGACTTAATGGTTTTGAATGTTTTTTATCAGGGAACAATTAATTTTGTGCTGGGAAACACTAATTGGTTCCACATGGAGACACAAGCTCTTTATGTTCATATTTTCTAGGGAGAATGCTAAAGGAACTGCGGCAAAGAAACATGATATTTCTGTATGTATAGATGACATTTTATGCACTGGCCGAAGGAAAAATCTTTGCTTTTCACCAAAACCATTTTTCTTGTGTTTTCTCGGTCCAATGCATACGAATTCCACACCACTCTGTCCGGATATGACTGGATGAAACCAGAAATATCTGGTTGTGTTTTTGCTTACTATATCCCGGGTATTGCTACAGCCTCACTGTCTGTGTTTTCTGGATATTATCGATGGATTTTAATGTTTTGAATATTTTTATTGGGGAATATTTAATTTTTTGCTGGGAAACACTAATTGGTTCCACATGGAGACACCAGCTCTACACATTCGTATTTTCTAAGCAGAAAGTGAGAGGAACTGTGGCAAACAAACATGATATTTCTGTTTGTATAGATGACATTTTATGCACTGGCCGAAGGAAAAATCTTTGCTTTTCTCCAAAACCATTTTTACTGTGATTTTCTCGGTCCATTGCATACGAACTCCACACCAGTCTGTCCGGATATGACTGGATGAAACTAGAAATATCTGGTTGTGTTGTGGCTTACTATATCCCAGATATTGCTATAGCCTCAGTGTCAGAGTTTTCTGCATATTATCAATGGACTTTATTGTTTTGAATATTTTTATCAGGGAACATTTAATTTTTTGCTGGGAAACACTAATTATTTCCACATGGAGACACCAGTTCTACATATTCATATTTTCTAGGGAATAAGCGAGAGGAACTGTGGCAAACAAACTTGATATTTCTGTTTGTATAGATGATATTTTATGCACTTACCTAATGAAAAGACTTTGCTTTTCTCTAAAACCATTTTTACTGCGATTTTCTGCTTCCATTGCATACGAATTCCACACAATTTTGTCCGGATATGACTGGATGAAACCAGAAATATCCGGTTGTGTTTTGGCATACTATATCCGAGATATTGCTACAACCTCAGTGTTTGCGTTTTCTGGATATTATCAATGGATTTTATTGTTTTGAATGTTTTTATCAGGGAACATTTAATTTTGTACCGTAGAAACACTAATTGGTCCACATGGAGACACCAGTCTACACATTCGTATTTTCTAGGGAGAAAGTTAGAGGAACTGCAGCAAACAAACATGATATTTCTGTTTGAATAGATGACATTTTATGCACTTGCCTATCGAAAAGACTTTGCTATTCTCCAAAATCATTTTACTGTGATTTTTTCGGTCCATTGCCTATGAATTCGACCCAACTTTGTCCGGATATGACTGGATGAAACCAGAAATATCCGGTGGTGTTTTGGCTAACTCCATCCCAGATATTGCTACAGCCTCTGTGTTTGTGTTTTCAGGATATTATTGATGGACTTTACTGTTTTTAATGTTTTTTATCAGGGAACATTTAATTTTGTCCTTGGAAACACTAATCGGTTCCACATGGAGACACCAGCTCTACACATTCGTATTTTCTAGGGAGAAATCTAGGGGAACTTCGGCAAACAAACATGATATTTCTGTTTGTATACATGACATTTTATGCACTTGCCAAAGGAAAAGACTTTGCTTTTCTCCAAATTCATTATTATTGTGATTTTCTCAGTCAATTGCATATGAATTCCACCCCAGTTTTTCCGATATGACTGGTTGAAACCAGAAATATCCGGTCGTGTTTTGGCTTACTATATCCCAGATATTCCTACAGCCTCTGTGTTTATGTTGTCTGGATATTATCGACTGACTTTATTGTTTTGAATGTTTTTATCAGGGAACATTTAATTTTGTACCTTAGACACACTAATTGGTTCCACATGGAGACACCAGCTCTACACATTCGTATTTTCTAGGGAGAAATCTAGAGAAACTGCGGCAAACAAACATGATATTTCTGTTTGTATAAATGATATTTTATGCACTTGCCTAACAAAAAGACTTTGCTTTTCTCTAAAACCATTTTTACTGTAATTTTCTGGGTCCATTGCATACGAATTCCACTCCACTTTGTCCGGATATGCCTGGATGAAACCAGAAATATCTGGTTCTGTTTTGTTTAACTCAATCCCAGATATTGCTGCAGCCTCTGTGTTTGTATTTTCCGGATTTTATCAACGGACTTTATGGTTTTGAATGTTTTTTATCAGAGAGCCTTTAATTTTGTGCTGGGAAACACTTATTGGTTCCACATGGAGACACCAGCTCTACACATTCTTATTTTCTAGGGAGAAAGCTAGAGGAACTGCGGCAAACAAACATGATATTTCTGTTTGTATCGATGACATTTTATGCACTTGCCTAACGAAAAGACTTTGCTTTTTTCCAAAACCATTTTTACTGCGATTTTCTCGGTCCATTGCATACAAATTCCACCCCACTTTGTCAGAATGTGACTGGATGAAACCAGAAATATCCGGTTTTGTTTTGGCTAACTCCATCCCAGATATTGCTATAGCCCCCGTGTTTGTGTTTTCAGGATATTATCGATGTGCTTTATTGTTTTGAATGTTTTTTATCAGAGAACATTTAATTTTATACCGTAGAAACACTAATTGGTTCAACATGGAGACACCAGCTCTACACATGCGTATATTCTAGGGAGAAATCTAGTGGAACTGAGACAAACAAACATGATATTTCTGTTTGTATTAATGATATTTTATGCTCTTGCCTAACGAAAAGACTTTGCTTTTCTCTAAAATCATTTTTACTGTGATTTTCTCGGTCCATTACATACGAATCCCACAGCATTTTGTCCAGATATAACTGGATGAAACCAGAAATAAATGGTTGTGTTTTGGGTTGCTATATCCGAGACATTGCTACAGCCTCAGTGTCTGTTTTCTGGATATTATCGATGGAATTTATTGTATTGAATGTTTTTATCGGGGAACATTTAATTTTGTGCTGGGAAACACTAATTGGTTCCACATGGAGACACCAGCTCTACATATTCGTGTTTTCTAGGGAAAAAGCTAGAGGAACTGTGGCAAACAAACATGATATTTCTGTTTGTATAGATGACATTTTATGCTCTTGCCTAATGAAAAGACTTTGCTTTTCTCCAAAACCAATTTTAATGTGATTTTCTCGGTCCATTGCATACGAATTCCACCCCACTTTGTCCGGATATGACTGGATGAAACCAAAAATATCCGGTTGTGTTTTGGCTAACTGAATCCCAGATATTGCTGCAGCCTCTGTGTTTGTGTTTTCTGGATATTTTCCATGTACTTTATTGTTTTGAATGTTTTTATCATGGAACATTTAATTTTGTACCGTAGAAACACAAATAGGTTCAACATGGGGACATCAGCTCTACACATTCCTGTATTCCAGAGAGAAATCTAAAGGAACTGCGGCAAATAAACATGATATTTCTGTTTGTATAGATGACATTTTCTGCACTTGCCTAAAGAAAAGACTTTTCTTTTCTCAAAACCATTTTTACTGTGATTTTCTCGGTCCATTACATACGAATTCCACACCACTTTGTCCGGATATAGATGGATGAACCAGAAATATCTGGTTGTATTTTTTCTTACTATATCCCAGATAATTCTACAGCCTTAGTGTCTAACGAAAAGACTTTGCTTTTCTCCAAAAGGTATTTTACCGCGATTTTCTGGGTCCATTGCATAAAAATTCCACACCACTTTGTCCGGATATGCCTGGATGAAACCAGAAATATCCGGTTGTGTTTTGGCTAACTCAATCCGAAATATTGTGAAATCCTCTGTGTTTGTTTTTTCTGCATATTATGAACGGACTTTGTAGTTTTGAGGGTTTTTATCAGGGAACATTTAATTTTGTACCGTAGAAACACTAATTTGTTCCACATGGAGACACCAGCTCTACACGTTCGTAATTTGTAGGGAGAAAGCTAGAGGAACTGTGGCAAACAAACATGATATTTCTGTTTCTATAGATGACATTTTATGCACTTGCCTAACGAAAAGACTTTGCTTCTCTCCAATACCATTTTTACTGTGATTTTCTCGGTCCATTGCCTACGAATTCTACCCAACTTTGTCCGGATATGGATGGATGAAACGAGTTATATCCAGTTGTGTTTTGGCTAACTCCATCCCAGATATTGCTACAGCCTCTGTGTTTGTGTTTTCTGGATATTATCGATGTGCTTTATTGTTTTGAATGTTTTTATCAGGGAGCATTTAATTTTGTACCATAGAAACACTAATTGGTTCCACATGGAGACACCAGCTCTACACATTCATATTTTCTAGGCAGAAATCTAGAGGAACTGAGGCAAACAAACATGATATTTCTGTTTCTATAGTTGACATTTTATGCACTTACTTAAAGAAAAGACTTTGCTTTTCTCGAAAACCATTCTTACTGCGATTTTCTCGGTCTATTGCATACGCATTCCACCTCACATTGTCTGGATATTACTGGATGAAACCAGAAATATCCGGTTGTGTTTTGGCTAACTCAATCCCAGATATTGCTACAGCCTCTGTGTGTTTTCCGGAAATTATCGACAGAATTTATGCTTTTGAATGTTTTTCATCAGTGAACATTTAATTTTGTACAGTAGATACACTAAGTGGTTCCACATGGAGACACCAGGTCTACACATTCGTATTTTCTAGTGAGAAAGCTAGAGGAACTGAGGAAAACAAACATGATATTTCTGTTTGTATAGATGACATTTTATACAATGCCCGAAGGAAAAAACCTTGCTTTTCTCCCAAACCATTTTTACTGTGATTATCTCGGTCATTACATACGAATTTCACCCCAAATTTTCAGGATATGACTGGATGAAACCAGAAATATCCGGTTGTGTTCTGGCTAACTCCATCCCAGATATTGCTACAGCCTCTGTGTTTGTGTTTTCTGGATATTATCGACCTGCTTTATTGTTTTGAATGTGTTTATCAGGGAACATTTAATTTTGTGCTGGGAAACACTAATTGGTTCCTCATGTAGACAACACCTCTACACATTCGTTTTTTTCTAGGGAGAAATCTAGAGGAACTGAGGCAAACAAACATGATATTTCTGTTTGTATCGATGACATTTTATGCCCTGGATGAAGGAAAAGACTTTGCTTTTCTCCAAAACCATTTTTACTGTGATTTTCTCGGTCCAAGGCATATGAACTCCGCACAACTTTGTCCGGATATGCCTGGATAAAACCAGAAATATCCGGTTGTGTTTTGGCTAACTCCATCCCAGATATTGCTATAGCCCCCGTGTTTGTGTTTTCAGGATATTATCGATGTGCTTTATTGTTTTGAATGTTTTTTATCAGAGAACATTTAATTTTATACCGTAGAAACACTAATTGGTTCAACATGGAGACACCAGCTCTACACATGCGTATATTCTAGGGAGAAATCTAGTGGAACTGAGACAAACAAACATGATATTTCTGTTTGTATTAATGATATTTTATGCTCTTGCCTAACGAAAAGACTTTGCTTTTCTCTAAAATCATTTTTACTGTGATTTTCTCGGTCCATTACATACGAATCCCACAGCATTTTGTCCAGATATAACTGGATGAAACCAGAAATAAATGGTTGTGATTTGGGTTGCTATATCCGAGACATTGCTACAGCCTCAGTGTCTGTTTTCTGGATATTATCGATGGAATTTATTGTATTGAATGTTTTTATCGGGGAACATTTAATTTTGTGCTGGGAAACACTAATTGGTTCCACATGGAGACACCAGCTCTACATATTCGTATTTTCTAGGGAGAAAGCTAGAGGAACTACGACAAACAAACATGATATTTCTGTTTGCATAGATGACATTTTATGCTCTTGCCTAATGAAAAGACTTTGCTTTTCTCCAAAACCATTTTTACTGTGATTTTCTCGGTCCATTGCATACGAACTCCACACCAGTCTGTCCGGATATGACTGGATGAAACTAGAAATATCTGGTTGTGTTGTGGCTTACTATATCCCAGATATTGCTATAGCCTCAGTGTCAGAGTTTTCTGCATATTATCAATGGACTTTATTGTTTTGAATATTTTTATCAGGGAACATTTAATTTTTTGCTGGGAAACACTAATTATTTCCACATGGAGACACCAGTTCTACATATTCATATTTTCTAGGGAATAAGCGAGAGGAACTGTGGCAAACAAACTTGATATTTCTGTTTGTATAGATGATATTTTATGCACTTACCTAATGAAAAGACTTTGCTTTTCTCTAAAACCATTTTTACTGCGATTTTCTGCTTCCATTGCATACGAATTCCACACAATTTTGTCCGGATATGACTGGATGAAACCAGAAATATCCGGTTGTGTTTTGGCATACTATATCCGAGATATTGCTACAACCTCAGTGTTTGCGTTTTCTGGATATTATCAATGGATTTTATTGTTTTGAATGTTTTTATCAGGGAACATTTAATTTTGTACCGTAGAAACACTAATTGGTCCACATGGAGACACCAGTCTACACATTCGTATTTTCTAGGGAGAAAGTTAGAGGAACTGCAGCAAACAAACATGATATTTCTGTTTGAATAGATGACATTTTATGCACTTGCCTATCGAAAAGACTTTGCTATTCTCCAAAATCATTTTACTGTGATTTTTTCGGTCCATTGCCTATGAATTCGACCCAACTTTGTCCGGATATGACTGGATGAAACCAGAAATATCCGGTGGTGTTTTGGCTAACTCCATCCCAGATATTGCTACAGCCTCTGTGTTTGTGTTTTCAGGATATTATTGATGGACTTTACTGTTTTTAATGTTTTTTATCAGGGAACATTTAATTTTGTCCTTGGAAACACTAATCGGTTCCACATGGAGACACCAGCTCTACACATTCGTATTTTCTAGGGAGAAATCTAGGGGAACTTCGGCAAACAAACATGATATTTCTGTTTGTATACATGACATTTTATGCACTTGCCAAAGGAAAAGACTTTGCTTTTCTCCAAATTCATTATTATTGTGATTTTCTCAGTCAATTGCATATGAATTCCACCCCAGTTTTTCCGATATGACTGGTTGAAACCAGAAATATCCGGTCGTGTTTTGGCTTACTATATCCCAGATATTCCTACAGCCTCTGTGTTTATGTTGTCTGGATATTATCGACTGACTTTATTGTTTTGAATGTTTTTATCAGGGAACATTTAATTTTGTACCTTAGACACACTAATTGGTTCCACATGGAGACACCAGCTCTACACATTCGTATTTTCTAGGGAGAAATCTAGAGAAACTGCGGCAAACAAACATGATATTTCTGTTTGTATAAATGATATTTTATGCACTTGCCTAACAAAAAGACTTTGCTTTTCTCTAAAACCATTTTTACTGTAATTTTCTGGGTCCATTGCATACGAATTCCACTCCACTTTGTCCGGATATGCCTGGATGAAACCAGAAATATCTGGTTCTGTTTTGTTTAACTCAATCCCAGATATTGCTGCAGCCTCTGTGTTTGTATTTTCCGGATTTTATCAACGGACTTTATGGTTTTGAATGTTTTTTATCAGAGAGCCTTTAATTTTGTGCTGGGAAACACTTATTGGTTCCACATGGAGACACCAGCTCTACACATTCTTATTTTCTAGGGAGAAAGCTAGAGGAACTGCGGCAAACAAACATGATATTTCTGTTTGTATCGATGACATTTTATGCACTTGCCTAACGAAAAGACTTTGCTTTTTTCCAAAACCATTTTTACTGCGATTTTCTCGGTCCATTGCATACAAATTCCACCCCACTTTGTCAGAATGTGACTGGATGAAACCAGAAATATCCGGTTTTGTTTTGGCTAACTCCATCCCAGATATTGCTATAGCCCCCGTGTTTGTGTTTTCAGGATATTATCGATGTGCTTTATTGTTTTGAATGTTTTTTATCAGAGAACATTTAATTTTATACCGTAGAAACACTAATTGGTTCAACATGGAGACACCAGCTCTACACATGCGTATATTCTAGGGAGAAATCTAGTGGAACTGAGACAAACAAACATGATATTTCTGTTTGTATTAATGATATTTTATGCTCTTGCCTAACGAAAAGACTTTGCTTTTCTCTAAAATCATTTTTACTGTGATTTTCTCGGTCCATTACATACGAATCCCACAGCATTTTGTCCAGATATAACTGGATGAAACCAGAAATAAATGGTTGTGTTTTGGGTTGCTATATCCGAGACATTGCTACAGCCTCAGTGTCTGTTTTCTGGATATTATCGATGGAATTTATTGTATTGAATGTTTTTATCGGGGAACATTTAATTTTGTGCTGGGAAACACTAATTGGTTCCACATGGAGACACCAGCTCTACATATTCGTGTTTTCTAGGGAAAAAGCTAGAGGAACTGTGGCAAACAAACATGATATTTCTGTTTGTATAGATGACATTTTATGCTCTTGCCTAATGAAAAGACTTTGCTTTTCTCCAAAACCAATTTTAATGTGATTTTCTCGGTCCATTGCATACGAATTCCACCCCACTTTGTCCGGATATGACTGGATGAAACCAAAAATATCCGGTTGTGTTTTGGCTAACTGAATCCCAGATATTGCTGCAGCCTCTGTGTTTGTGTTTTCTGGATATTTTCCATGTACTTTATTGTTTTGAATGTTTTTATCATGGAACATTTAATTTTGTACCGTAGAAACACAAATAGGTTCAACATGGGGACATCAGCTCTACACATTCCTGTATTCCAGAGAGAAATCTAAAGGAACTGCGGCAAATAAACATGATATTTCTGTTTGTATAGATGACATTTTCTGCACTTGCCTAAAGAAAAGACTTTTCTTTTCTCAAAACCATTTTTACTGTGATTTTCTCGGTCCATTACATACGAATTCCACACCACTTTGTCCGGATATAGATGGATGAACCAGAAATATCTGGTTGTATTTTTTCTTACTATATCCCAGATAATTCTACAGCCTTAGTGTCTAACGAAAAGACTTTGCTTTTCTCCAAAAGGTATTTTACCGCGATTTTCTGGGTCCATTGCATAAAAATTCCACACCACTTTGTCCGGATATGCCTGGATGAAACCAGAAATATCCGGTTGTGTTTTGGCTAACTCAATCCGAAATATTGTGAAATCCTCTGTGTTTGTTTTTTCTGCATATTATGAACGGACTTTGTAGTTTTGAGGGTTTTTATCAGGGAACATTTAATTTTGTACCGTAGAAACACTAATTTGTTCCACATGGAGACACCAGCTCTACACGTTCGTAATTTGTAGGGAGAAAGCTAGAGGAACTGTGGCAAACAAACATGATATTTCTGTTTCTATAGATGACATTTTATGCACTTGCCTAACGAAAAGACTTTGCTTCTCTCCAATACCATTTTTACTGTGATTTTCTCGGTCCATTGCCTACGAATTCTACCCAACTTTGTCCGGATATGGATGGATGAAACGAGTTATATCCAGTTGTGTTTTGGCTAACTCCATCCCAGATATTGCTACAGCCTCTGTGTTTGTGTTTTCTGGATATTATCGATGTGCTTTATTGTTTTGAATGTTTTTATCAGGGAGCATTTAATTTTGTACCATAGAAACACTAATTGGTTCCACATGGAGACACCAGCTCTACACATTCATATTTTCTAGGCAGAAATCTAGAGGAACTGAGGCAAACAAACATGATATTTCTGTTTCTATAGTTGACATTTTATGCACTTACTTAAAGAAAAGACTTTGCTTTTCTCGAAAACCATTCTTACTGCGATTTTCTCGGTCTATTGCATACGCATTCCACCTCACATTGTCTGGATATTACTGGATGAAACCAGAAATATCCGGTTGTGTTTTGGCTAACTCAATCCCAGATATTGCTACAGCCTCTGTGTGTTTTCCGGAAATTATCGACAGAATTTATGCTTTTGAATGTTTTTCATCAGTGAACATTTAATTTTGTACAGTAGATACACTAAGTGGTTCCACATGGAGACACCAGGTCTACACATTCGTATTTTCTAGTGAGAAAGCTAGAGGAACTGAGGAAAACAAACATGATATTTCTGTTTGTATAGATGACATTTTATACAATGCCCGAAGGAAAAAACCTTGCTTTTCTCCCAAACCATTTTTACTGTGATTATCTCGGTCATTACATACGAATTTCACCCCAAATTTTCAGGATATGACTGGATGAAACCAGAAATATCCGGTTGTGTTCTGGCTAACTCCATCCCAGATATTGCTACAGCCTCTGTGTTTGTGTTTTCTGGATATTATCGACCTGCTTTATTGTTTTGAATGTGTTTATCAGGGAACATTTAATTTTGTGCTGGGAAACACTAATTGGTTCCTCATGTAGACAACACCTCTACACATTCGTTTTTTTCTAGGGAGAAATCTAGAGGAACTGAGGCAAACAAACATGATATTTCTGTTTGTATCGATGACATTTTATGCCCTGGATGAAGGAAAAGACTTTGCTTTTCTCCAAAACCATTTTTACTGTGATTTTCTCGGTCCAAGGCATATGAACTCCGCACAACTTTGTCCGGATATGCCTGGATAAAACCAGAAATATCCGGTTGTGTTTTGGCTAACTCCATCCCAGATATTGCTATAGCCCCCGTGTTTGTGTTTTCAGGATATTATCGATGTGCTTTATTGTTTTGAATGTTTTTTATCAGAGAACATTTAATTTTATACCGTAGAAACACTAATTGGTTCAACATGGAGACACCAGCTCTACACATGCGTATATTCTAGGGAGAAATCTAGTGGAACTGAGACAAACAAACATGATATTTCTGTTTGTATTAATGATATTTTATGCTCTTGCCTAACGAAAAGACTTTGCTTTTCTCTAAAATCATTTTTACTGTGATTTTCTCGGTCCATTACATACGAATCCCACAGCATTTTGTCCAGATATAACTGGATGAAACCAGAAATAAATGGTTGTGATTTGGGTTGCTATATCCGAGACATTGCTACAGCCTCAGTGTCTGTTTTCTGGATATTATCGATGGAATTTATTGTATTGAATGTTTTTATCGGGGAACATTTAATTTTGTGCTGGGAAACACTAATTGGTTCCACATGGAGACACCAGCTCTACATATTCGTGTTTTCTAGGGAAAAAGCTAGAGGAACTGTGGCAAACAAACATGATATTTCTGTTTGTATAGATGACATTTTATGCTCTTGCCTAATGAAAAGACTTTGCTTTTCTCCAAAACCAATTTTAATGTGATTTTCTCGGTCCATTGCATACGAATTCCACCCCACTTTGTCCGGATATGACTGGATGAAACCAAAAATATCCGGTTGTGTTTTGGCTAACTGAATCCCAGATATTGCTGCAGCCTCTGTGTTTGTGTTTTCTGGATATTTTCCATGTACTTTATTGTTTTGAATGTTTTTATCATGGAACATTTAATTTTGTACCGTAGAAACACAAATAGGTTCAACATGGGGACATCAGCTCTACACATTCCTGTATTCCAGAGAGAAATCTAAAGGAACTGCGGCAAATAAACATGATATTTCTGTTTGTATAGATGACATTTTCTGCACTTGCCTAAAGAAAAGACTTTTCTTTTCTCAAAACCATTTTTACTGTGATTTTCTCGGTCCATTACATACGAATTCCACACCACTTTGTCCGGATATAGATGGATGAACCAGAAATATCTGGTTGTATTTTTTCTTACTATATCCCAGATAATTCTACAGCCTTAGTGTCTAACGAAAAGACTTTGCTTTTCTCCAAAAGGTATTTTACCGCGATTTTCTGGGTCCATTGCATAAAAATTCCACACCACTTTGTCCGGATATGCCTGGATGAAACCAGAAATATCCGGTTGTGTTTTGGCTAACTCAATCCGAAATATTGTGAAATCCTCTGTGTTTGTTTTTTCTGCATATTATGAACGGACTTTGTAGTTTTGAGGGTTTTTATCAGGGAACATTTAATTTTGTACCGTAGAAACACTAATTTGTTCCACATG
The DNA here is from genome assembly GCA_036325905.1 of Lepus oiostolus. Classification (NCBI taxonomy): domain Eukaryota; kingdom Metazoa; phylum Chordata; class Mammalia; order Lagomorpha; family Leporidae; genus Lepus; species Lepus oiostolus. The sequence continues at coordinate 2,217,869 of CM070804.1, forward strand.
GAGACACCAGCTCTACACGTTCGTAATTTGTAGGGAGAAAGCTAGAGGAACTGTGGCAAACAAACATGATATTTCTGTTTCTATAGATGACATTTTATGCACTTGCCTAACGAAAAGACTTTGCTTCTCTCCAATACCATTTTTACTGTGATTTTCTCGGTCCATTGCCTACGAATTCTACCCAACTTTGTCCGGATATGGATGGATGAAACGAGTTATATCCAGTTGTGTTTTGGCTAACTCCATCCCAGATATTGCTACAGCCTCTGTGTTTGTGTTTTCTGGATATTATCGATGTGCTTTATTGTTTTGAATGTTTTTATCAGGGAGCATTTAATTTTGTACCATAGAAACACTAATTGGTTCCACATGGAGACACAAGCTCTACACATTCATATTTTCTAGGCAGAAATCTAGAGGAACTGAGGCAAACAAACATGATATTTCTGTTTCTATAGTTGACATTTTATGCACTTACTTAAAGAAAAGACTTTGCTTTTCTCGAAAACCATTCTTACTGCGATTTTCTCGGTCTATTGCATACGCATTCCACCTCACATTGTCTGGATATTACTGGATGAAACCAGAAATATCCGGTTGTGTTTTGGCTAACTCAATCCCAGATATTGCTACAGCCTCTGTGTGTTTTCCGGAAATTATCGACAGAATTTATGCTTTTGAATGTTTTTCATCAGTGAACATTTAATTTTGTACAGTAGATACACTAAGTGGTTCCACATGGAGACACCAGGTCTACACATTCGTATTTTCTAGTGAGAAAGCTAGAGGAACTGAGGAAAACAAACATGATATTTCTGTTTGTATAGATGACATTTTATACAATGCCCGAAGGAAAAAACCTTGCTTTTCTCCCAAACCATTTTTACTGTGATTATCTCGGTCATTACATACGAATTTCACCCCAAATTTTCAGGATATGACTGGATGAAACCAGAAATATCCGGTTGTGTTCTGGCTAACTCCATCCCAGATATTGCTACAGCCTCTGTGTTTGTGTTTTCTGGATATTATCGACCTGCTTTATTGTTTTGAATGTGTTTATCAGGGAACATTTAATTTTGTGCTGGGAAACACTAATTGGTTCCTCATGTAGACAACACCTCTACACATTCGTTTTTTTCTAGGGAGAAATCTAGAGGAACTGAGGCAAACAAACATGATATTTCTGTTTGTATCGATGACATTTTATGCCCTGGATGAAGGAAAAGACTTTGCTTTTCTCCAAAACCATTTTTACTGTGATTTTCTCGGTCCAAGGCATATGAACTCCGCACAACTTTGTCCGGATATGCCTGGGTAAAACCAGAAATATCCGGTTGTGTTTTGGCTAACTCAATCTGAAATATTGTGAAACCATCTGTGTTTGTTTTTTCTGCATATTATGAACGGACTTTATAGTTTTGAGGGTTTTTATCAGGGAACATTTGATTTTGTACCGTAGAAACACTAATCTGTTCCACAAGGAGACACCAGCTCTATACATTCGTATATTCTAGGGAGAAATCTAGGGGAACTTCGGCAAACAAACATGATATTTCTGTTTGTACACATGACAATTTATGCAATTGCCTAAGGAAAAGACTTTGCTTTTCTCCAAAATCATTTTTGCTGTGATTTTCTCGGTCCATTGCATACGAATTCCACCCCACTTTGTCTGGATATGACTGGATGAAACAGGAAATATCCAGTTCTGTTTTGTCTAACTCAATCCCAGATATTGTTGCAGCCTCTGTGTTTGTATTTTCCGGATTTTATCAATGGACTATATGGTTTTTAAAGTGTTTTTATCAGGGAGCATTTAATTTTGTGCTGGGAAACACTTATTGGTTCCACAGGGAGAAACCACCTCTACACATTCATATTTTATAGGGAGAAAGCTAGAGAAACTGCGGCAAACAAACATGATATTTCTGTTTGTATAGATGATATTTTATGCACTTGCGTATTGAAAAGACTTTGCTTTTCTCCAAAACCATTTTTACTGCGATTTTCTTGGTCCATTTCACACGAATTCCACCCCACTTTGTCCGGATGTGACTGGATGAAACCAGAAATATCCAGTTTTATTTGGGCTAACTCCATCCCAGATATTGCTAAAGCCTCCATGTTTGTGTTTTCAAGATATTATCTATGGACTTTATTGTTTTGACTGTTTTTTTTATCAGGGAACATTTAATTTTGTACCGTAGAAACACTAATTTGTTCCACATGGATACACCAGCTCTACATATGCGTATATTCTAGGGAGAAATCTAGAGGAACTGACGCAAAAAAAACATGATATTTCTGTTTGTATAAATGATATTTTATGCTGTTGCCTAAGGAAAAGACTTTGTTTTTCTCCAAAATCATTTTTGCTGTGATTTTCTCGGTCCATTACATACGAATTCCACACCATTTTTCCGGATATGCCTGGATGAAACAAGAAATAAATGGTTGTGTTTTGGGTTGCTATATCCGAGATATTGCTACAGCCTCAGTGTCTGTGTTTTCTTGATATTATCGATGGATTTTATTCTTTTGAATGTTTTTATCGGGGAACATTTAATTTTGTGCTGGGGAACACTAATTGGTTCCACATGGAGACACCAGTCTATAAATTTGTATTTTCTAGGGAGAAAGCTAGAGGAACTTTTGCAAACAAACATGATATTTCTGTTTGTATAGATGACATTTTAAGCCCTGGCTGAAGGAAAAGACTATGCTTTTCTCCAAAACCATTTTTACTGTGATTTTCTCGGTCCATTGCATACGAATTCCACCACATTTGTCCGGATATGACTGGATGAAGCCAGAAATATCCGGTTGTATTTGCCTAACTCAGTCCCAGTTATTGCTACAGCCTCTGTGTTTGTGTTTTCTGGATATTATCGATGGACTTTATAGATTTGAATGTTTTTATCAGGGAACATTTAATTTTGTACCGTGGAAACACAAATTGGTTCCACATGGAGACACCAGCTCTACATATTCGTATTTTCTAGGGAGAAATCTAGAGGAACTGAGGCAAACAAACATGATATTTCTGTTTGTATAGATGACATTTTGTGCACTTGCCTAAAAAAAGACATTGCTTTTTCTCCAAAACCATTTTTCCTGTGATTTTCTTGGTCCATTGCATAAGACTTCCACACCACTTTGTCCGGATATGACTGCATGAAACCAGAAATATCCGGTTCTGTTTTGTCTAACTCAATACCAGATATTGCTGCAGCCTGTGTGTTTGTGTTTTCCGGATATTATCGATGGACTGTATTGTTTTGAATGTTTTTTATCAGGGAACATTTGATTTTCTCTTGGGAAACAATAATTGGTTCAACATAGAGACACCAGCTCTATACATTCGTATTTTCTAGGGAGAAATCTAGAGGACCTGAGGCAAACAAACATTATATTTCTGTTTGTATAAATGACATTTTATGCTCTTGCCTAATGAAAAGACTTTGCTTTTCTCCAAAACCATTTTTACTGTGATTTTCTCAGTCCATTACATACGAATTCCACACAATTTTGTGCGGATATGCCTGGATGAAACCAGAAATATCCGGTTGTGTTTTGGCTTGCTATATCCCAGATATTGGTACAGCCTCAGGTTTTGAGTTTTCTGGATATTACCGACGGACTTTATTGTTTTGAATGTTTTTATCAGGGAATATTTAATTTTGTACCGTAGAAACACTAATTTCATCCACAGGGAGACACCAGCTCTACACATTCGTATTTTGTATGTTGAAAGCTAGAGGAACTGCGGCAAAAAACATGATATTTCTGTTTGTATAGATGACATTTTATGCACTTGCCTAATGAAAAGACTTTGCTTTTCTCCAAAACCATTTTTACTGTGATTTTCTCGGTCCATTGCATACGAATTCCACACCAGTTTGTCCAGATATGACTGGATGAAACCAGAAATATCCGGTAATGTTTTAGCTAACTCAATGCCAAATATTGTGAAAGTTTCTGTGTTTGTGTTTCCTGGATATTATCGATGGACTTTATTGTTTTGAATGTTTTTATCAGGGAACAATTAATTTGGTACCGTAGAAACACTAATTGGTTCATCATGGGGGCACCAGCTCTACACATTCTTATTTTCTAGGGAGAAAGCTAGAGGAACTGTGGCAAACAAACATGATATTTCTGTTTGTATAAATGACATTTTATGCACTTGCCTAACGAAAAGACTTTGCTTTTCTCCAAAACCATTTTTACTGCGATTTCTCGTTCCATTGCATACGAATTCCATACCAGTTTGTCCAGATATGACTGGATGAAACCGGAAATATCCGGTTTTCTTTTGGCTAACTCAATCCCAAATATTGCTACAGCTTCTGTGTTTGTGTTTTCAGGATATTATCGATGGACTTTATTATTTTGAATGCTTTCATCAGGGAACATTTAATTTTGTGCTGGTAATCAAAAAATTGTTCCACATGGAGACCCCAGCTCTACACATTCACATTCGTACTTTCTAGGGAGAAAGCTAGAGGAAATGCGGAAAAGTAACATAATATTTCTGTTTGTATAGATGACATTTTATGCACTTCTCTAACAAAAAAGATTTGCTTTTCTACAAAACCATTTTTACTGTGATTTTCTTGGTCTAAGGCATATGAACTCGAAAATACTATGTCTGGATATGCCTGGATGAAACCAGAAATATCAGGTTTTTTTTTTTGCTAACACAATCCGAAATATTGTGAAAGCCTCTGTGTTTGTGTTTTCTGCATATTATGAAAGGACTTTATTGTTTTGAGTGTTTTTATGAGGGAACATTTAATTTTGTACCAGCTCTACACACTCGAATTTTCTAGGGAGAAAGCTAGAGGAATTGTGGCACAAACACATGATATTTCTGTTCGTATAGATGACATTTTATCAATTGCCTTACGAAAAGACTTTGCTTTTCTCTAAACCATTTTTACTGTGATTTTCTCAGGCCATTGCATACGAATTGCACCCCACTTTCTCTGGATATGACTGGATGAAACTGCAAATATCGGGTTTTGTTTTGGCTAACTCAATCCCAGATATTGCTACAGCCTCTGTGTTTGTGTATTCCTGATATTATCCACGGACTTCATTGTTTTGAATGTTTTTATCAGGGAAAATTTAATTTTGTGCCATAGAAACAGTAACTGATTCTACATGGTGACACCAGCTCTGCACATTCGTATTTTCTAGGGAGAAAGCTAGAGGAACTGCAGCAAACAAACATGATATTTCTGTTTTTATAGATGACATTTTATGCACTTGCCTAACGAAATACTTTGCTTTTCTCCAAAACCATTTGTACTGTTATTTTCTCGGTCCATTGCATACGAATTCCACTCCGGTTTGTCCAGATATGACTGGATGAAACTGGAAATATTCGGTTATGTTTTAGCTAACTATATCCCAGATATTGCTACAGCCTCAGTGTTTGTTTTTTCTGGATATTATCCACGGACTTTATTGTTTTGAATGTTTTTATTAGGGAACATTTAATTTTGTGCTGGGAATCACAAATTCGTTCCACATGGAGACCCCAGCTCTACACATTCGTATTTTCTAGGGAGAAAGCTATAAGAAGGGCGACAAACAAACATGATATATCTTTTTGTATAAATGACATTTTAAGCACTTCCATAAAAAAAAAGACTTTGCTTTTCTCCAAAACCATTTGTACTGTGATTTTCTCAGTCCATTGCATACGAATTACACACCACTTTCTCCGGAAATGACTGTATGAAATAAGAAATACCCGGTTGTGTTTTGGCCAACTCAATCTCAGATATTGCTACAGCCTCTGTGTTTGTGTTTTCTGGATATTATCGATGGCCTTTACTGTTTTGAATGTTTTTATCAGGGAACATTTAATTTTGTACCGTAGAAACATTAATTATCCACATGGAGACACCAGCTCTACACATTCGTATTTTCTAGGGAGAATGCTAGAGGAACTGCGGCAAACAAACGTGATATTTCTGTTTGTATAGATGATATTTTTTGCACTTGCCTAATGAAAAGACTTTGCATTTCTCCAAAAGCATTTTTACTGTGATTTTCTCGTTCCATTTCAAACAAATTCCACACCACTTTGTCCGGATATGACTGGATGAAACAAGAAATATCCAGTTGCGTTTTGGCCAACTCAATCCGAAATATGTTGAAAGTCTCTGTTTTTGTGTTTTCTGGATATTATCGATGGACTTTATTCTTTGAATGTTTTTATCAGGGAACATTTAATTTGTTACCGGAGAAACACTAATTGGTTCAGCATGGGAACAACAGCTCTACACATTCGTATTTTATAGGGAGAAAGCTAGAGGAACTGTGGCAAACAAACATGATATTTCTGTTTGTATAGATGACATTTTATGCACCTACCTACTTAAATGACTTTGCTTTTCTCCAAAACCATTTGTACTCAGATTTTCTCGTTCCATTGCATATGAATTCAACAGCAGTTTGTCCGGATATGACTGGATGAAACCGGAAATATACGGTTGTGTTTTGGCTAACTCAATCCAAGATATTCCTACAGCCTCTGTGTTTGTGTTTTCTGGATATTATCAATGGACTTTATTGTTTTGAATGTTTTTTATCGGGGAACATTTAATTTTGTGCTTGGAAACTCTAATTGGCTCTACATGGAGACACAAGCTCTACATATTTGTCTTTTCTGTGGAGAATGCTAGAGGAACTGCGGCAAAAAAACATGATATTTCTGTTTGTATAGATGACAGTTTATGCGCTTGCCTAACGAAAAGACATTGCTTTTCTCCAAAACGATTTTTACTGTGATTTTCTCGGTCCATTGCATACGAATTCCAAAGCACTTTGTTCGGATATGACTGGATGAAACCGGAAATATCCGGTTGAGTTTTGCCTAACTCAGTCCGAAATGTGGTGAAAGTTTCTGTGTTTGTGTTTCTGGATATTATTAATGGACTTTATTTTTTTGAATGTTTTTATCAGGGAACATTTAATTTTTTACCGGAGAAACATAAATTGCTTCAGCATGGGAACAACAGCTATACAGATTCATATTTTCTTGGGAGAAAGCCAGAGGAACTGCGGCAAACATACATGATATTTCTGTTGGTGTCGATGACATTTTATGTAATTACCTAACAAAAAGGCATTGCTTTTCTCCAAAACCATTTTCACTGTGATTTTTTCGGTCCATTGCATACGAATTCCACACCACTTTGTCCGGGTATGACTGGATGAAAGCGGAAAATTCCGGTTTTGTTTTGGCTAACTCAATCTCAAATATTCCTACAGCCTCTATGTTTGTCTATTCCTGATATTATCCATGGAATTTATTGTTTTATGTTTTTTATCGTGGGACATTTAATTCTGTACTTGGATACAGTAATTGCTTCCACATGGAGACACCAGCTCTACACATTCGTATTTTCTAGGGAGAAAGCTAGAGGAACTGTGGCAAAGAAACATGATATTTCTGTTTGTATAGATGACATTTTATGCACTTGCCTAACGAAAATACTTTGCTTTTCTCCAAAACCATTTTTACTGTGATTTTCTCGGTCCATTGCATACGAAATCCACACCACTTTGTCCGGGTATGACTGGATGAAAACCAGAAATATCCGGTTGTGTTTTGGCTAACTCAATCCGAAATATTGTGAAAGCCTCTGTGTTTGTTGTTTCTTGATATTATAGATGGACTTTATTGTTTTGAATGGTTTTATCAGGGAACATTTAATTTTGTACAATTGAAACACTAATTGGTTCATCATGGGAACACTAGCTCTACACATTCGTATTTTCTAGGGAGAAAGCTAGAGGAACTGTGGCAAACAAACATGATATTTCTGTTTGTATAGATGACATTTTATGCACCTACCTACTTAAATGACTTTGCTTTTCTCCAAAACCATTTGTACTCAGATTTTCTCGTTCCATTGCATATGAATTCAACAGCAGTTTGTCCGGATATGACTGGATGAAACCGGAAATATACGGTTGTGTTTTGGCTAACTCAATCCAAGATATTCCTACAGCCTCTGTGTTTGTGTTTTCTGGATATTATCAACGGACTTTATTGTTTTGAATGTTTGTTATGGGGGAACATTTAATTTTGGGCTTGGATACAGTAATTGGTTCCACATGGAGACACAAGCTCTACGTATTGGTATTTTCTAGGGAGAAAGCTAGAGGAACTGCTACAAACATGATATTTCTGTTTGTATAGATGACATTTTATGCACTTTCCTAATGAAAAGACTTTGCTTTTCTCCAATACCATTTTTACTGTGATTTTCTTGGTCCATCACATACAAATTCCCCACCATTTTGTCCGGATATGACTGGATGAAACCGGAAATAACCAGTTTTGTTTTGGCTAATTCAATCCAAAATATTGTGAAAACATCTGTGTTTATGTTTTCTGGATTTTATCGATGGACTTTATTGTTTTTAATATTTTTATCAGGGAACATTTAATTTTGTACCGTAGATACACTCATTGGTTCATCATGGGAACACCAGCTCTACACATTCATATTTTCTAGGGAGAATGCTAGAGGAACTGCGGCAAACAAACATGATATTTCTGTTGGTGTCGATGACATTTTATGTAATTACCTAACAAAAAGGCATTGCTTTTCTCCAAAACCATTTTCACTGTGATTTTTTCGGTCCATTGCATACGAATTCCACACCACTTTGTCCGGGTATGACTGGATGAAAGCGGAAAATTCCGGTTTTGTTTTGGCTAACTCAATCTCAAATATTCCTACAGCCTCTATGTTTGTCTATTCCTGATATTATCCATGGAATTTATTGTTTTATGTTTTTTATCGTGGGACATTTAATTCTGTACTTGGATACAGTAATTGCTTCCACATGGAGACACCAGCTCTACACATTCGTATTTTCTAGGGAGAAAGCTAGAGGAACTGTGGCAAAGAAACATGATATTTCTGTTTGTATAGATAACATTTTATGCACTTGCCTAACGAAAAGACTTTGCTTTTCTCCAAAACCATTTTTACTGTGATTTTCTCGGTCCATTGCATACGAAATCCACACCACTTTGTCCGGGTATGACTGGATGAAAACCAGAAATATCCGGTTGTGTTTTGGCTAACTCAATCCGAAATATTGTGAAAGCCTCTGTGTTTGTTGTTTCTTGATATTATCGATGGACTTTATTGTTTTGAATGGTTTTATCAGGGAACATTAATTTTGTACAATTGAAACACTAATTGGTTCATCATGGGAACACTAGCTCTACACATTCGTATTTTCTAGGGAGAAAGCTAGAGGAACTGTGGCAAACAAACATGATATTTCTGTTTGTATAGATGACATTTTATGCACCTACCTACTTAAATGACTTTGCTTTTCTCCAAAACCATTTGTACTCAGATTTTCTCGTTCCATTGCATATGAATTCAACAGCAGTTTGTCCGGATATGACTGGATGAAACCGGAAATATACGGTTGTGTTTTGGCTAACTCAATCCAAGATATTCCTACAGCCTCTGTGTTTGTGTTTTCTGGATATTATCAACGGACTTTATTGTTTTGAATGTTTGTTATGGGGGAACATTTAATTTTGTGCTTGGAAACACTAAGTGCATCCACATGGAGACACCTGCTCTACACATTCGTATTTTCTAGGGAGAAAACTAGAGGAACTGCGACAAACAAACCTGATATTTCTGTTTGTGTGGATGACATTTTATGCACTTGCCTAACGAAAGACTTTGCTTTTCTCCAAAACGATTTTTACTGTGATTTTCTCAGTTCCTTGCATACAAATTCCACACCATGTTGTCCCGATATGACTGGATGAAGCTGGAAATATCCAGTTGTGTTTTGGCTAACTCAATCCATAATATTGTGAAAGCCTCTGTGTTCGTGTTTTCTGGATATTATCTATGGACTTTATTGTTTTGAATGTTTTTATCAGGGAACATTTAATTTTATAGCTAGAAACACTAATTGGTCATCATTTGGACACCAGCTCTACATATTCGTATTTTCTAGGGAGAAAGCTAGAGGAACTGTGACAAACAAACATGGTATTTCTGTTTGTATAGATGACAGTTTATGCACTTGCCTAACGAAAAGACTTTGCTGTTCTCCAAAAACTTTTGTAATGTGATTTTGTCGATCCATTGCATATGAATTCAACTCCAGTTTGACCGGATATGCCTGGAAGAAACCGGAAATATCCGGTTTTATTTTGGCTAACTGAATCCCAGATACTGCTACAGCCTCTGTGTTTGTGTTTCCGGATATTATCGATCTACTTTATTGTTTTGAATGTTTTTATAAGAGAACATTTAATTTTGTGCGGCGAAAATCTAGTTGATTCCTCATGGAGACACCAGTTCTACACATTCATATTTTCTAGGGAGGATGCTAGAGGAACTGCGACACACAAACATGATATTTCTCTTTGTATCGATGACATTTTGTGCACTTGCCTAACGAAGAGACTTTGCTTTTCTCCAAAACCATTTTTACTGTGATTTTCTTGGTACATTGCATATGAATTCCAAACCAGTTTCTCCGGATATGACTGGATGAAAACGGAAGTATCCTGTTTTGTTTTGGCTAATTCAATCCCAGATATTGCTACAGCCTCTGTTTTTGTGTTTTCCTGATATTATCAACGGTCATTATTTATTTGAATGTTTTCTATCGGGGAACAATTAATTTTGAGCTTGGATACAGTAATTTGTTCCAGATAGAGATACCTTCTCTACATATTTGTATTTTCTAGGGAGAAAGCTAGAGGAACTGCGACAAACAAACATGACATTTCTGTTTGTACCGATGACATTTTATTCACTTTCCTAACGAAAAGACTTTGCTTTTCTCCAAAACCATTTTTACTGTGATTTTCTTGGTCCATTGCATACGAATTCCACACCATGTTGTCCCGATATCACCTGATGAAACTGGAAATATCCATTTGTGTTTTGGCTAACTCAATCCATAATATTGTGAAAGCCTCTGTGTTTGTGTTTTCTGGATATTATCTATGGACTTTATTGTTTTGAATGATTTTATCAGGGAACATTTAATTTTGTACCATTGAAACACTAATTGGTTCATCATGTGGACACCAGCTCTACAAATTCGTATTTTCTAGGGAGAAAGCTAGAGGAATGGCGACAAACATAATATTTCTGTTTGTGTGGATCACATTTTATGCACTTGCCTAACGAAAAGACTTTGCTTTTCTCCAAAACGAGTTTTACTGTGGTTTTCTCGGTCCATTGCATACGAATTCCACACGAGTTTGTCCGGATATGACTGGATGAAACCGGAAATATCCGGTTTTCTTTTGGCTAATTCAATCCCAGATATTGCTACAAGTCTCTGTTTGTGTTTTCCGGATATAATCCACAGACTTTATTGTTTTGAATCTTTTTTATCTGGGAACATTTCATTTTGTGCTTTGAAACACCAATTGGTTCAACATGGAGACACCAGCTCTACACATTCGTATTTTCTAGGGAGAAAGCTAGAGGAACTGCGGCAAACAAACATGATATTTCTGTTTGTATTGATGACATTTTATGCACTTGCCTAACGAAAAGACTATTTTTTCTCCAAAACCATTTGTACTGTGATTTTCTCGGTCCATTGCATACGAATTCCACACCACTTTGTCCGGAAATGACTGGATGAAACTAGAAATATCCGGTTGTGTTTTGGCTAACTCAACCCGAAATATTGTGAAAGCCTCTGTGTATGTGTTTTCTGCATATTATCGATGGACTTTATTGTTTTGAATGTTTTTTTATCTGGGAACATTTAATTTTGTGCTGGGAAACACTAATTGGTTCCACATGGAGACACCAGCTCTACATATTCATATTTTCTAGGCAGAAAGCTAGAGGAACTGTGGCAAACAAACATGATTTTTCTGTTTGTACACATGATATTTTATGCACTTGCCTAATGAAAAGATTTGGCTTTTCTCCAAAGCATTTTTACTAATATTTTCTCGGTCCATTGCATACGAATTCCAAACCAGTTTGTGCGGATATGACTGGATGAAACCTGAAATATTGGTTTTGTTTTGGCTAATTCAATCCCAGATATTGCTACATCACTGTATTTGTGTATTTCTGATATTATCCACGGACTGTATTGTTTTGAATGTTTTTATCAGGGACCATTTAATTTTGTGCTTGGAAACACTAATTGGTTCCACATGGAGACACCAGCTCTACACATTTATATTTTCTAGGAAGAAAGCTAGAGGAACTGCGACAAACAAACATGATATTTCTGTTTGTATCGATGACATTTTATGCACTTGCCTAACGAAAAGGCATTGCTTTCCTCCAAAGCCTTTTTTACTGTGATTTTCTCAGTCCGTTGCATAGGAATTCCATACCAGTTTGTCCGGATATGGCTGAATGAAACCGGAAATATCCAGTTTTGTTTTGGCTACCTCAATCCCAGATATTGCTGCGGCCTCTGTGTTTGTATATTCCTGATATTATCCATCGACTTTATTGTTTTGGAAGTTGTTTTATCAGGGAACATTTCATTTTGTGCTTGGAAACACTAATTGGTTCCACATGGAGACACCAGCTCTACACATTCATACTTTCTAGGGAGAAAGCTAGAAGAATGGCGACAAACAAACATAATATTTTTGTTTGTGTGGATCACATTTTGTGCACTTGCCTAATGAAAAGACTTTGCTGTTCTCCAAAACCATTTTTACTGTGGTTTTCTCGTTCCATTGCATACGAATTCCACACCAGTTTGTCTGGATATGACTGGATGAAACCGGAAATAACCCATTTTCTTTTGGCTAATTCAATCCCAGATATTGCTACAAGTCTCTGATTGTGTTTCCCGGATATAATCCACAGACTTTATTGTTTTGAATCTTTTTTATCTGGGAACATTTCATTTTGTGCTTGGAAACACTAATTGGTTCAACATGGAGACACCAGCTCTACACATTCGTATTTTCTAGGGAGAAAGCTAGAGGAACTGCGGCAAACAAACATGATATTTCTGTTTGTACTGATGACATTTTGTGCACTTGCCTAACGAAATGACTTTGCTTTCCTCCAAAACGATTTTTACTGTGAATTTCTTGGTCCATTGCATACGAATTCCACACCATGTTGTCCCGATATGACCTGATGAAACTGGAAATATCCGGTTATGTTTTGGCTAACTCAATCCATAATATTGTGAAAGCCTCTGTGTTTGTGTTTTCTGGATATTATCTCTGGACTTTATTGTTTTGAATGATTTTATCAGGGAACATTTAATTTTGTACAGTTGAAACACTAATTGGTTCATCATGTGGACACCAGCTCCACACATTCGTATTTTCTAGGGAGAAAGCTAGAGGAACTGCGGCAAACAAACATGATATTTCTGTTGGTATCTATGACATTTTATGCACTTGCCTAACGAAAAGACTTTGCTTTTCTCCAAAACGATTTTTTCTGTGATTTTCTTGGTCCATTGCATACGAATTCCACACCATGTTGTCCCGATATGACTGATGAAACTGGAAATATCCAGTTATGTTTTGGCTAACTCAATCCATAATATTGTGAAAGCCTCTGTGTTTGTGTTTTCTGGATATTTTCTATGGACTTTATTGTTTTGAATGATTTTATCAGGGAACATTTAATTTTGTACGGTAGAAACACTAATTGGTTCATCATGTGGACACCAGCTCCACACATTCGTATTTTCTAGGGAGAAAGCTAGAGGAACTACGGCAAACAAAAATGATATTTCTGTTTGTATAGAAGACATTTTATGTACTTGCCTAAGGAAAAGATTTGCTTTTCTCCAAAACCATTTGTACTGTGATTTTCTCGGTCCATTGCATACGAATTCACACCACTTTGTCCGGATATGACTGGATGAAACTGAAAAACTATCCGGATTTGTTTTGGCTAACTCAATCCCACCAATTGCTACAGCATCTGTGTTTGCGTTTTCTGGATATTATCAATGGTCTTTATTGTTTTGAATGTTTTTTATCGGGTAACATTTTATTTTGAGCTTGGATACAGTAATTGGTTCAACATGGAGACACCAGCTCTACACATTCGTATTTTCTAGGGAGAAAGCTAGAGAAACTGCGGCAAACAAACATGATATTTCTGTTGGTATCGATGACATTTTATGCACTTGCCTAACGAAAAGACTGCTTTTCTCCAAAACTATTTTTACTCTGATTTTCTCAGTCCATTGCATAAGAATTCCACACCAGTTTCTCCGGATATGACTGGATGAAACCGGAAATATCCGGTTGTGTTTTTGCTAACTCAATCTGAAACATTGTGAAAGCCTCTGTGTTTGTGATTTCTGTATATTATCGATGGACTGTATTGTTTTGAACGTTTTTATCAAGGAACATTTCATTTTGTACCGTTGAAACACTAATTGGTTCATCATGGGGACACCAGCTCCACACATTCGTATTTTCTAGGGAGAAAGCTATAGGAACTGCTGCAAACAAACATGATATTTCTGTTTTTATAGATGATATTTTATGCACTTACCTAACGAAAAGAATTTGCTTTTCTCAAAAACCATTTGTACTGTGGTTTTCTCGGTCCATTGCATACGAATTCCACACCAGTTTGTCCGGATATGACTGGATGAAAATAGAAATATACTGTTGTGTTTTGGTTAACTCAATCTCAAAAATCTTTAAGTTTCTGTGTTTGTGTTTTCTGGATATTATTGATGGACTTTATTGTATTCAATATTTTTATCAGGGAACATTTAATTTTGTACCGTAGAAAGACTTTTTGTTTCATCATGGGGACACCAGCTCTACGCATTCGTTCTTTCTAGGGAGAATGCTAGAGGAACTGCGGCAAACAAACATGATATTTCTGTTTGTATCGATGACATTTTATGCACTTGCCTAACGAAAAGACTTTGCTTTTCTCCAAAACCATTTTTACTGTGATTTTCTCAGTCCATTGCATACGAATTCCACACCAATTTCTCCGGATATGACTGGATGAAACTGAAAAACTATCCGTATTTGTTTTGGCTAACTCAATCCCAGCAATTGCTACAGCCTCTGTGTTTGCGTTTTCTGGATATTATCAACGGACTTTATTTTTTTGAATGTTTTTTATCGGGTAACATTTTTTTACTTTCTTTTTTTTATTAAACTTTTATTTAATGAATATAAATTTCCAAAGTATAGCCTATGGGTTACAATGACTTCCCCCCTCCCATAACCTCCCTCCCGCCCGCAACCCTCCCCCCTCCCGCTCCCTTTCCCCTTCCATTCATGTAAAGATTCATTTTCAATTCTCTTTATATACAGAAGATCAGTTTAGTATATAATAGGTAAGGATTTCAACATTTTGCCCATATAGCAACATAAAGTGAAAAAACTACCATTGGATTAATAATTATAGCATTAAATAGCAATGTACAGCACATTAAAGACAGAGATCCTACATATTTTTTTTTCAAATTAATTAATTTTCTATGCCATTTCCATTTTAACACCAGGTTGTTTTTTTTTTTAATTTCCAATTATCTTTATATACAGAAGATCACTTCAGTATATAATTAGTAAAGACCTCATCAGTTTGTGCCCACACAGAAATGCAAAGTATAAAAATACTGTTTCAGTACTAGTTATAGCATCACTTGGCTTTAGACGACACATTAGGGACAGATCCTACATGGGGTGTAAGTACACAGTGACTCCTGTTGCTGATTTAGCAATTTGACACTCCTGTTCATGGCGTCAGTAATCTCCCTAGGCTCTAGTCATGAGTTGCCAGGGCTATGGAAGCCTTTAGAGTTCACTGAGTTTGATCTTATTCCGATAGGGTCACAGTCAAAGTGGAAGTTCTCTCCTCCCTTCGGAGAAGGGTACCTCCTTCTTTGATGGCCCCGTTCTTTCCACTGGGATCTCACTCATAGAGATCATTCATTTAGGTCTTTTTTTTTCCATGATATCTTGGCTTTCCATGCCTGCTATACTCTCATGGGCTCTTCCGCCAGATCCAAATGCCTTGAGGGCTGATTCTGAGGCCAGAGTGTTGTTTAGGACATCTGCCATCCTATGAGTCTGCTGTGTATCCCACTTCCCATGTTGGATCTTTCTCTCCCTTTTTGATTCTATCAGTTAGTATTAGCAGATACTTGTCTTGTTTGTGTGATCTCTTTGACTCTTAGACCTATCAGAGCCATCGAATGTGAGCTGACCAATGGAACAGAATAGAAACACCAGAAATCAATCCAAACATCTACAGCCAACTTATATTTGACCAAAGATCCAAATCTAATCCCTGGAATAAGGACAGTCTATTCAATAAATGGTGCTGGAAAAATTGGATTTCCACGTGCAGAAGCTTGAAGCAAGACCCATACCTATCACCTTACACAAAAATTCACTCAACATGGATTAAAGACTTAAATCTACGACCCAAAACCATCAAATTATTAGAGAGCATTGGAGAAACCCTGCAAGATATAGGCACAGGCAAAGACTTCCTGGAAAATACTCCAATAGCACAGGCAGTCAAAACAAAAATTAACATTTGGGATTGCATCAAATTGAGAAGTTTCTGTACTTCAAAAGAAACAGTCAGAAAAGTGAAGAGGCAACCAACAGAATGGGAAAAAATATTTGCAAACTATACTACAGATAAAGGATTGATAACCAGAATCTACAAAGAAATCAAGAAAATCCACAACAACAAAACAAACAACCCACTGAAGAGATGGGCCAAGGACCTCAATAGACATTTTTCGAAAGAGGAAATCCAAATGGCCAACAGACACATGAAAAAATGTTCAAGATCACTAGCAATCAGAGAAATGCAAATCAAAACCACAATGAGGTTCCATCTCACCCCAGTGAGAATGGCTCACATTCAGAAATCTACCAACAACAGATGCTGGAGAGGATGTGGGGAAAAAGGGACACTAACCCACTGTTGGTGGGAATGCAAACTGGTTAAGCCACTATGGAAGTCTGTCTGGAGATTCCTCAGAAACCTGAACATAACCCTACCATACAACCCAGCCATCCCACTCCTTGGAATTTACCCAAAGGAAATTAATTTGGCAAATAAAAAAGCCATCTGCACATTAATGTTTATTGCAGCTCAATTCACAATAGCTAAGACCTGGATCCAACCCAAATGCCCATCAACAGTAGACTGGATAAAGAAATTATGGGACATGGACTCCATAGAATACTATACAGCAGTAAGAAACAACGAAACCCAGTCATTTGCAACAAGATGGAGCGATCTGGAAAACATCATGCTGAGTGAATTAAGCCAGTCCCAAAGAGACAAATATCATTTGTTTTCCCTGATCGGTGACAACTGAGCGCCAAAGGGGAAACCTGTTAAGTGAAATGGACACTATAAGCAACAATGAACTGATCAGCTCCTGTCCTGACTTTAGATGTACAATGTAATACTTTATCCTTTTTAGTATTTGTTGTTGTTGTTGTTGTTCTAGTACTATTGGTTGAACTCAGTAATTAACACACAATTATTCTTAGGTGTTTAAATTTTAACTGAAAAGTGATCCCTGTTAAATCTAAGAGTGGAAAAAGAGAGAGAGGAGATGAACAATTTGGAACATGCTCAATCGGACTGGCCGCAAATGGTGGAGTTAGAAATCTGCCAGGGGATTCCAACACAATCCCAACAAGGTGGCATGTACCAATGCCATCTCACTGGTCCAAGTGATCAATATCGGGTAACATTTTATTTTCAGCTTGGATACAGTAATAGGTTCCACATGGAGACATCAGCTCTACACATTTGTATTTTCTAGGGAGAAAGCTAGAGGAACTGCGGCAAACAAACATGATATTTCTCTTTGGTTAGATGACATTTTATGCACTTGCCTAACGAAAAGACTGCTTTTCTCCAAAACCATATGTACTGTGATTTTCTCAGTCCATTGCATACGAATTCCACACCAGTTTGTCCAGATATGACTGGATAAAACCGCAAATATCCAGTTGTGTTTTGGCTAACTCAATCCGAAACATTGTGAAAGCCTCTGTGTTTGTATTTTCTGGATATTATCGATGGATTGTATTGTTTTGAATGTTTTTATCAGGGAACATTTCATATTGTATTGTAGAAAGACTAATTGGTTCATCATGGGGACACCGGCTCTACACATTCGTGTTTTCTAGGGAGAAAGCTAGAGGAATTGCGGCAATCAAACATGATATTTCTGTTTGTACAGATGACATTTTATGCACTTGCCTAACAAAAATACTTTGCTTTTCTCAAAAACCATTTGTACTGTGATTTTCTCAGTCCATTGCATATGAATTCCACAACACTTCGTCCTAAAATGACTGGATGAATCCAGAAATATCCGGTTGTGTTTTGGCTAACTCAATCCGAAATATTTTGAAAGCCTCTGTGTTTGTGTTTTCTGGATATTATCGATGGACTGTATTGTTTTGAATGTTTTTATCAGGGAACATTTAATTTTGTACCGTTGAAACACTAATTGGTTCATCATGGGGACACCAGCTCCACACATTCTTATTTTCGTGGGAGAAAGCTAGAGGAACTGTGGCAAACAAACATGATATTTCTGTTTGTATAGATGACATTTTATGCACTTGCCTAATGAAAAGACTTTGCTTTTCTCCAAAACCATTTTTACTGTGATTTTCTCGGTCCATTGCATACGAATTCCACACCAGTTTGTCCGGAAATGACTGGATGAAAACAGTAATATCCGGTTTTGTTTTGGCTAACTCAATCCCAGATATTGATACAGCCTCTATGTTTGTCTATTCCTGATATTATCCATGGACTTTATTGTATTGGATGTTTTTTATCAGGGAACATTTAATTTTGTGCTTGGAATCACTAATTGGTTGCACATGGAGACACCAGCTCTAAACATTCGTATTTTCTAGGGAGAAAGCTAGAGGAACTGCGGCAAACAAACATGATATTTCTGTTTGTATAGATGACATTTTATGCACTTGCCTAACCAAAAGACTTTGCTTTTCTCTAAAACCATCTTTACTGTGATTTTCTCGGTCCATTGCATAAGAATTCCACACCAGTGTGTCCGGATACTTGATGAAACCGGAAATATCCGGTTGTGTTTTGGCTAACTGAATCCCAGATATTGCTACAGACTCTGTGTTTTTATATTCCTGATATTATCCAAGGACTTTATTGTTTTGAATATTTTTTATTGGGGAACATTTAATTTTGTGGTTGGAATCACTAATTGGTTCCAAATGGAGACACCAGCTCTACACATTTGTATTTTCTAGGGCAAAATCTAGAGGAACTGTGGCAAACACACATGATATTTCTGTTTGTATAGATGACATTTTATGCAATTGCCTAACGAAAAGACTTTGCTTTTCTCCAAAACCATCTTTACTGTGATTTTTTCGGTCCATTGCATACGAATTCCACACCAGTGTGTCCGGATACTTGATGAAACCTGAAATATCCGGTTGTGTTTTGGCTAACTCAATCCCAGATATTGCTACAGACTCTGTGTTTTTGTATTCCTGATATTATCCAAGGACTTTATTGTTTTGAATGTTTTTTATTGGGGAACATTTAATTTTGTGGTTGGAATCACTAATTGGTTCCAAATGGAGACACCAGCTCTACACATTCGTATTATCTAGGGCAAAATCTAGAGGAACTGCGGCAAACAAACATGATATTTCTGTTTGTATAGATGACATTTTATGCACTTACCTAACAAAAAGATTTTGCTTTTCTCAAAAAACATTTTTACTGTGATTTTCTCTGTCCATTGCATATGAATTCCACACCAGTGTGTCCGGATATGACTGGATGAAACCAGAAATATCCGGTTGTGTTTTGGCTAACTCAATCCGAAAAATTGTGAAAGCCTCTGTGTTTGTGTTTTCTGGATATTATCGATGGATTGTATTGTTTTGAATGTTTTTATCAGGGAACATTTCATATTGTATTGTAGAAAGACTAATTGGTTCATCATGCGGACACCAGCTCTACACATTCGAATTTTCTAGGGAGAAAGCTAGAGGAACTGCGGCAATCAAACATGATATTTCTGTTTGTATAGATGACATTTTATGCACTTGCCTAACGAAAAGATTTTGCTTTTCTCCAAAACCGTTTTTACTATAATTTTCACAGCAATGCATAAAAATTACACACCACTTTGTCCGGATATGACTGGATGAAACTGGAAATATCCAGTTTTGTTTTGGCTAACTCAATCCCAGCAATTGCTACATCATCTTTGTTTGTTTTTTCTGGATATTATCAACGGACTTTATTGTTTTGAATGTTTATTATCGGAGAACATTTTATTTTGAGCTTGGATACTGTAATTGTTTCCACATGGAAACACCAGCTCTACACATTTGTGTTTTCTAGGGAGAAAGCTAGAGGAAGTGCGACAAACAAACATGATATTTCTGTTTGTATAGATGACATTTTATGCACTTGCCTAACCAAAAGACTTTGCTTTTCTCCAAAACTATTTTTACTGTGATTTTCTCGGTCCATTGCATACGAATTCCACACCAGTGTGTCCGGATATGACTGGGTGAAACCAGAAATATCCGGTTGTGTTTTGGCTAACTCAGTCAGAAACACTGTGAATGCCTCTGTGTTTGTGTTTTCTGGATATTATCGATGGACTGTATTGTTTTGAATGTTTTTATCAGGGAACATTTCATATTGTATTGTAGAAACACTAATTGGTTCATCATGGGGACACCAGCTCTACACATTTGTATTTTCTAGGGAGAAAACTAGAGGAACTGCGGCAAACAAACCTGATAATTCTGTTTGTATCGATGACATTTTATGCACTTGCCTAATGAAAAGACTTTGCTTTTCTCCAAAACCAGTTGTACTGTGAATTTTTTCGGTCCATTGCATACAAATTCCACACCAGTTTGTCCGGATATGACTGGATGAAATGGGAAATATCCAGTTTTGTTTTGGCTAACTCAATCCCAGATATTGCTACAGCCTCTATGTTATTCTATTCCTGATATTATCCGTGGACTTTACTGTTTTGAATTTTTTTCATCAGGGAATATTTAATTTTTCTTGGAAACACTAATTGGTTTATCATGGGGGCACCAGCTCTACACATTCCTATTTTCTAGGGAGAAAGCGAAAGGAACTGCGGCAAACAAACATGATATTTCTGTTTGTATAGATGACATTTTATGCAGTTGCATAACGAAAAGACATTGCTTTTCTCCAAAACCGTTTTTACTGTAATTTTCTCGGTGCATTGCATACGAATTCCACACCAGTTCACCGGATATGACTGGATGAAAGCGGAAATATCCGGTTTTGTTGTGGCTCACTCAATCCCAGATATTGTGAAAGCCTCTGTGTTTCTACATTCCTGATATTATCCACGGACTTTATTGTTTTGAATGTTTTTTATCAGGGAACATTTAATTTTGTGCTTGGAACCACTAATTGGTTCCACATGGAGAAACCAGCTCTACACATTCGTATTTTCTAGCGAGAAAGCTAGAGGAACTGGGACAAACAAACATGATATTTCTGTTTGTATCGATGACATTTTATGCACTTGCCTAACGAAAACACTTTGCTTTTCTCCAAAACAAATTTAACTGTGATTTTCTCGATTCATTGCACACGAATTTGACACCAGTTTGTCGAGATATGACAGGATGGAAACAGAAATATCCGGTTGAGTTTTGGCTAACTCAATCCGAAATATTGTGAAATCCTCTGTGTTTGTGCACTTGCTTAACGAAAAGACTTTGCCTTTCTCCAAAACCATTTTTACTCTGGTTTTCTCAGCCCGTTGCATACGCATTCCACACCAGTTTTTCCGGATATGACTGGATGAAACCAGAAATATCCGGTTGTGTTTTGGCTAACTCAATCAGAAATATTGTGATAGCTTCTGTGTTTGTGTTTTCTGGATATTATCGATGGACTTTATTGTTTTGAATGTTTTTATCAGGGAATATTTCATTTTGTACCGTAGAAACACTAATTGGTTCATCATGGGGACAACCAGCTCTATACATTCGTATTTTCAAGGTAGAAAGCTAGAGGAACTTCGGCCAACAAACATGATATTTCTGTTTGTATAGATGAAATTTTATGCAGTTGCCTAACTAAAATACGTTGCTTTTCTCCAGAACCATTTGTACTCTGATTTTCTCGGTCCATTGCATACGAATTCCAAACCAGTTCACCGGATATGAGTGGATGAAACCGGAAATATCCGGATTTGTTTTGGCTAACTCAATCCCAGATATTGCTACAGCCTCTGTGTTTGTGTTTTCTAGATATTATCAACGGACTTTATTGTTTTGAATGTTTTTTATCGGGGAATATTTTATTTTGAGCTTGGATACAGTAATTGGTTCCAAATGGAGACACCAGCTCTACATATTCGGATTTTCTAAGTAGAAAGCTTGAGGAAATGCAAAAAACAAACATGATATTTCTGTTTGTATAGATGACATTTTATGCACTTGCCTAACCAAAAGACTTTGCTTTTCTCCAAAACCAATTTTACTGTGATTTTCTCGGTCCATTGCATACGAATTCTGCACCAGCTTGTACGGATATGAGTGGATGAAACCGGAAATATCGGGCTATGTTTTGGCTAACTCAATCCCAGATATTGCTACAGAATCTCTGTTCGTGTTTTCTGGATATTATCCACGGACTTTATTGTTTTGAATGTTTTTTATCAGGGAACATTTAATTTTGTGGTTGGAAACACTAATTGGTTCCAAATGGAGAAACAAGCTCTACACATTAGTATTTTCTAGGGAGAAAGCTAGAGGAACTGCAACAAACAAACATGATATTTCTGTTTCTATCGATGACATTTTATGCACTTGCCTAACGAAAAGACTTTGCTTTTCTCCAAAACCATTTGTACTGTGATTTCCTCGGTCCATTGCATACGAATTCCACACCAGTTTGTCCAGATATGACTGGATGAAACTAGAAATATCCGGTTTTGTTTTGGCTAACTCAATTCCAAATATTGTGAAAGCCTCTGTGTTTGTGTTTTTTCGATATTATCCACGGACTTTATTGTTTTGAATGTTTTTATCAGGGAACATTTAATTTTGTACCGTTGAAACACTAATTGGTTCATCATGGGGACACCAGCTCCACACATTCATATTTTCTAGTGAAAAAGCTAGAGGAACTGAAGAAACAAACATGATAGTTCTGTTGGCATAGATGACCTTTTATGCACTTACCTAACGAAAAGTCTTTGCTTTTCCCCAAAACCATTTTTACTGTGATTTTCTCGGTCCATTGCATATGAATTCCACACCAGTTTTCCGGATGTGACTGGATGAACCCGGAAATATCCGGTTGTGTTTTGGCTTAGTATATCCTAGATATTGCTACAGCCTCTGTGTTTGTGTATTCCTGATATTATCCATGGACTTTATTGTTTTGAAATTGTTTTTATCAGGGAACATTTAATTTTGTGCTTGGAAATACTAATTGGTTCCACATGGAGACACCGGCTCTGCACATTCGTATTTTCTAGGGAGAAAGCTAGAGGAACTGTGGCAAACAAACATGATATTTCTGTTTGTGTAGATGACATTTTATGCACTTGCCTAACGAAAAGAATTTGCTTTTCTCTAAAACCATCTTTGCTCTGATTTTCTCGGTGCATTGCACATGAATTCCAAAGCGCTTTGTCTGGATATGACTGGATTAAACCAGAAATATCTGGGTTTTTTTGGCTAACTCAATCCGAAATATTGTGAAATTTTCTGTGTTTGTGTTTTCTGGATATTATCGATGGACTTTATTGTTTTGAAAGTTTTTTGTCTGGGAACATTTAATTTTGTGCTTGGATACAGTAATTGGTTCCACATGGAGACACCAGCTCTACACATTCGTATTTTCTAGGGAGAAACCTAGAGGAACTGCGGCAAACAAACATGATATTTCTGGTTGTATAGACGACATTTTATGCACTTGCCTAAGGAATAGACTATATTTTTCCCAAAACCATTTGTACTGTGATTTTCTCGGTCCATTGCATACGAATGCCACTCTACTTTTTCTGTATTTGAGTGAATGAAACCAGAAATATCCGGTTCTCTTTTGGCTTACTATAACCCACATATTGCTACAGACTCAGTGTTTGTTTTTTCTGGATATCATCAACGGACTTTATTGTTTTGAATGTTTTTATAAGGGAACATTTAATTTTCTGCTGGGAATCACAAATTCGTTCCACATGGAGACCCCAGCTCTACACATTCGTATTTTCTAGGGAGAAAGCTAGAGGAACTGAGGCAAACAAACATGATATTTCTGTTTGTATAGATGACATTTTGTGCACTTGCCTAAAGAAAAGACTTTGCTTTTCTCCAAAACCATTTTTACTGTGATTTTCTCGGTCCATAGCATATGAATTCCACCCCACTTTGTCTGGCTATGCCTGGATGTAAACAGAAATATCCGGTTGTGTTTTGGCTAACTGAAATACAGATATTGCTACAGACTCTGTGTGTGTGTTTTCCGGATATTATCGATGGACTTTACTGTTTTGAATGTTTTTATCAGGCAACATTTAAGTCTGTACCATAGAAACACTAATTGGTTCAACATGGAGACACCAGCTCTACACATTCTTATTTTCTAGGCAGAAAGCTAGAGGAACTGCGGCAAACAAAGATGATATTTCTGTTTGTATAGATGACATTTTATGCACTTGCCTAACAAAAAGACTTTGCTTTTCTACAAAATCATTTTTACTGTGATTTTCTCGGTCCATTTCACACGAATTCCACACCACTTTGTCCGGATATGCCTGGATGAAACAAGAAATATCTGGTTGTGTTTTGGCTAACTCAATCTGAAATATTGTGAAAGCCTCTGTCTTTGTTTTTTCTGCATATTATGAACGGACTTTATTGTTTTGAGTGTTATTATCAGGGAACATTTAATTTTGTACCGTAGAAACACTAATTGGTTCCTCATGGAGTCACCAGCTCTACACATTCTTATTTTTAGGGAAAAAGCTAGAGGAACTGTGGCACAAAAACATGATATTTCTTTTTGTATAGATGACATTTTATGCACTTGCCTAACGCAAAGACTTTGCTTTTCTCTAAAACCCTTTTTATTGTGATTTTTTCCGTCCATTGCATATGAATTCTACCCCCTTTGTCCGGAAATGACTGGATGAAACCGGAAATATCCGGTTTTGTTTTGGCTAACTCAATCCCAGATATTGCTACAGCCTCTGTGTTTGTGTATTCCTGATATTATCCACGGACTTTATTGTTTTGAATGTTTTTTATCAGGGAACATTCAATTTTGTGCTTGGAAACACTAATTGGTTCCCCATGGAGGCACCAGTCTACACCTTCGTATTTTCTAGGGAGAAAGCTAGAGGAACTGCGGCCAACAAACATGATATTTGTGTTTCAATAGATGACATTTTATGCACTTGCCTAAGGAAAAGACTTTGCTTTTCTCCAAAACCATTTTTTACTGTGATTTTCTGGGTCCATTGCATACGAATTCCACACCACTTTGTCCGGATATGACTGGATGAAAACAGAAACATCCTATTGTGTTTTGACTAACTATATCCCAGATATTGCTACAGCCTCAGAGTTTTTTTTTTTTTTCTGGCTATTATCCACGGACTTTTTTTTTTTGACAGGCAGAGTGGACAGTGAGAGAGAGAGACAGAGAGAAAGGTCTTCCTTTTGCCGTTGGTTCACCCTCCAATGGCCACCACGGTAGTGCGCTGTGGCCGGCGCACCGCGCTGTTCCGATTGCAGGAGCCAGGTGCTTATCCTGGTCTCCC
This sequence comes from Lepus oiostolus, assembly GCA_036325905.1. Classification (NCBI taxonomy): domain Eukaryota; kingdom Metazoa; phylum Chordata; class Mammalia; order Lagomorpha; family Leporidae; genus Lepus; species Lepus oiostolus. Next base: position 2,243,723 of record CM070804.1, read on the forward strand.
ATGGGGTGCAGAGCCCAAGCACTTGGGCCATCCTTCACTGCACTCCCTGGCCACAGCAGAGAGCTGGCCTGGAAGAGGGGCAACAGGGACAGGATCGCTGCCCCGACCGGGACTAGAACCCGGTGTGCCGGTGCCGCAAGGCGGAGGATTAGCCTGTTGAGCCACGGCGCCGGCCTATCCACGGACTTTATAGTTTTGAATGTTTTTATTAGGGAACATTTAATTTTGTACCGTAGATACACTAATTGGTTCCACATGGAGACACCAGCTCTACATATTTGTATTTTCTAGGGAGAAAGCTAGAGGAACTGCGACAAACAAACATGATATTTCTGTTTGTTTAGATGACATTTTATCTACTTGCCTAATGAAGAGACTTTCCTTTTCTCCAAAACCATTTTTACTCTCATTTTCACGGTCCATTGCATACGAATTCCACACCACTTTGTCCGGAAATGACTGGATGAAAAAAGAAATATCCGGTGTTGTTTTTTTGGCTAACTCAATCCCAGATATTGCTACAGCCTCTGTGTTTGTGTATTCCTGATATGATCCATGGACTTTATTGTTTTGAAAGTTTTTTATCAGGGAACATTTAATTTTATGCTTGAAACACTAATTGCTTCCACATGGAGACACCAGCTCCACACATTCGCATTTTCTAGGGAGAAAGCTAGAGGAACTGCGGCAAACAAACATGATATTTCTGTTTGTATAGAGGACATTTTATGCAGTTGCCTAACAAAAAGAGTTTGCTTTTCTCCAAAACCATTTTTACTGTGATTTTCTCGGTCCATTGCATACGAATTCCACACCACTTTGTGCGGATATGACTGGATCATACTAGAAATATCCGGTTTTGTTTGGCTAACTCAATTCCAGATATTGCTACAGCCTCTGTGTTTCTGTATTCCTGATATTATCCACGGACTTTATTGTTTTGAAAGTTTTTTATTGGGGAACATTTTATTTTGAGCTTGGATACAGTAACTGGTTCCACATGGAGACACCAGTCTACACATTCGTATTTTCTAGGGAGAAATTTAGAGTCACTGCGGCAAACAAACCTGATATTACTGTTTGTATAGATGACATTTTATGCCCTTGCTAACGAAAAGACTTTGCTTTTCTCCAAAACCATTTTTACTGTGATTTTCTCGGTCTATTACATACGAATTCCAAACCACTATGTCAGGATATGACTGGATGAAACCAGAAATATCCGGCTGTGTTTTGGTTAACTCATTCCGAATTATTGCTACAGCCTTTGGATTTATGTTTTTGGATATTATCCATGGACATTATTGTTTTGAATGTTTTTATCAGGGAACATTTAATTTTGTACCGTTGAAACATTAATTGGTTCATCATGCAGACACCAGCTGTACACATTCGTATTTTCTAGGGAGATAGCTAGAGGAACTGCGGCAAACAAACATGATATTTCTGTTTGTATAGATGACAGTTTAGGCACTTGCTTAATGAAAAGACTTTTCTTTTCTCCAAAACCATTTTTACTGTGATTTTCTCGGTCCATTGCATAGGAATTCCACACCACTATATCTGGATATGACTGGATGAAACCGGAAATATCCGTTTTTTTTTGGCTAACTCAATCCGAAATATTGTGAAAGCCTCTGTGTTTGTGTTTTCTGGATATTATCGATGGACTTTATTGTTTTGAATGTTTTTTTTTTTAATCAGGGAACATTTAATTTTGTACCGTAGAAACACTAAGTGGTTCATCATGGGAACACCAGCTCTACACAATCAAATTTTCTAGGGAGAATGCTAGAGGAACTGCGACAAACAAACATGATATTTCTGTTTGTTTAGATGACATTTTATGCACTTGCCTAACGAAAAGACGTTGCTTTTCTCCAAAACCATTTGAACTGTGATTTTCTCGGTCAATTGCATACTTATTCCACACCAGTATGTCTGGATATGACTGGATGAAACCGGAAATATCCGGTTGTGTTTTGGCTAACTCAATGCGAAATACTGCAGAAGTCTCTGTGTTTGTGTTTTTTGGATATTATCGATGGACTTCATTGTTTTGAGTATTTTTATCAGGGAACATTAAATTTTGTACCGTAGAAAAACTAATTGGTACCACATGTGGACACCAGCTCTACACATTCCTATTTTCCAGGGAGAAAGTTAGAGGAACTGCGGCAAACATACATGAGATTTCTGTTTGTATAGATGACATTTCATGCACTTACCTAACGAAAAGACCTTGCTTTTCTCCAAATCCATTTTTACTGCGATTTTCTCAGACGATTGCATATGATTTCCACAAAATTTTGTCCGGATTTGCCTGGATGAAACCGGAAATATCCGGTTTTGTTTTGGCTAACTCAATTGGAAATACTGTGAAAGCCTTTGTGTTTGTGTATTCCTGATATTATTCAAGGACTTTATTGTTTTTCAATGTTTTTTATCAGGGAAAATTTAATTTTGTGCTTGGAAACACTAATTGGTTCATCATGGGGACACCAGCTCTACACATTTGTATTTTCTAGGGAAAAAGCTAGAGGAACTGAGGCAAACAAACATGATATTTCTGTTTGTATAGATGACATTTTATACACTGCCCTAACGAAAAGACTTTGCTTTTCTCCAAAACTATTTTTACTGTGATTTTCTCGGTCCATTGCATAGGAATTAAACACAGGTTTGTCCGGATAAAACTGGATGATACCGGAAAAATCTGGTTGTTTTTTGGCTAACTCAATCACAGATATTGCTAAAGCCTCTGTGTTTGTGTTTTTCGGATATTATCAACGGACTTTATTATTTTTTTCAAAGTTTTTTATCTGGGAACATTTAATTTTTTGCTAGATACAGTAATTGGATTCACATGGAGACACCAGCTCTACATATTCGTATTTTCTAGGGAAAAGCTAGAGGAACTGCGGCAAACACACATGATATTTCGGTTTATTTCGATGAAATTTTATGCACTTGCCTAACGAAAAGACTTTGCTTTTCTCCAAAACCATTTTTACTGTGATTTTCTCAGTCCATTGCATACGAATTCCACACCACTTTTCCCGGATATGACTGGATGAAACCAGAAATATCAAGTTGTGTTTTGGCTAACTCATTCCGAAATATTTTGAAACACTCTGTGTTTATTTATTCTGTATATTATCCTCGGAATTTATTGTTTTGAATGTTTTTTTCTGGAAATATTTAATTTTGTACCGTTGAAACACTAATTGGTTCATTATGGGGACACCAGGTCTACACATTCGTATTTTCTAGGGAGAAAGCTAGAGGAACTGTGACAAACAAACATGATATTTCTGTTAGTTTCAATGACATTATATGCACTTTCCTGTCAAAAAGACTTTGCTTTTCTCCAAAACAATTTTTATTGTGATTTTCTCGGTCCATTGCATATGAATTCCACTCCAGTTTGTCCGGATATTACTGGATAAAACCGGAAATATTCGGTTGTGTGTTGGCTAACTCAATCCCAGATATTGCTACAGCCTCTGTGTTTGTGTTTTCCAGATATTATCAATGAGTTTATTGTTTTGAATTTTTTTTATCGGGGAACATTGAATTTTGAGCTTAGATACTCTGGTTCCACAGGGAGACACATGCTCTACATACTTGTATTTTCTCTAAAGTAAGGTAGAGGAACAGTGGCAAACAAACATGATATTTCTTTTAGTTTCGATGACATTTTATGCACTTGCCTAACAAAAAGATTTTGCTTTTCTCCAAAGCCATTTTTACTGTGATTTTCTCTGTCCATTGCATAGGAACTCCACACCACTTTGTCTGGATATGACTGGATGAAACCAGAAATATCCGGTTGGTTTTTGGCTAACTCAATCCGAAATATTTTGAAAGCCTTTGTGTTTCTGTTTTCCGGATATTATCATTGTACTTTATTGTTTTGAATGTTTTTTTCAGGGAACATTTAATTTTGTGCTTGGAAACACTAATTGGTTCCACATGGAGACACCAGCTCTACACATTTGTATTTTCTAGGGAGAAAGCTATAGGAACTTTGGCAAACAAACATGATATTTCTGTTTGTATAGATGACATTTTATGCACTTGCCTAATGAAAAGACTTTGCTTTTCTCCAAAACCATTTTTACTGTGATTTTTTCGGTCCATTGCATACGAATTCCACACCAGTTTGTCCGGATATGACTGGATTAAGGCAGAAATATGCTGTTCTGTTTTGGCTAACTCAATCCAAAATATTGTGAAAGCTGCTGTGTTTGTGTTTTCTGGATATTATCGATGGAGTTTATTGTTTTGAATGTTTTTATCAGGGAACATTTAATTTCATACCGTTGAAACACTAATTGGTTCATCATGGGAACAACAGCTCTACACATTTGTATATTCTAGGGAGAAAGCAAGAGGAACTGCGGCAAACAAGCATGATATTTCTGTTTGTATAGATGACATTTTATGCACTGGCCTAACGAAAAGACTAAGGTTTTCTCCAAAACCATTTTTACTGTGATTTTCTCGGTCCATTGCATACGAATTCCACACCAGTTTTCCGGATGTGACTGGATGAACTCAGGAATATCCGGTTGTGTTTTGGCTAACTCAATCCAAAATATTGCTACAGCCTCTGTGTTTGTGTATTCCTGATATTATCCATGGACTTTATCGTTTTGATTGTTTTTTATCAGGGAACATTTAATTTTGTGCTGGGAAACACTAATTGGTTCCACATGGAGACACCAGCTCTACACATTCGTATTTTCTAGGTAGAAAGCTAGAGGAACTGTGGCAAACAAACATGATATTTGCTATTCTCCAAAACCATCTTTACTCTTATTTTCTCATGCATTGCATATGAATTCCAAAGCGCTTTGTCCAGAAATGACTGGATTAAACCAGAAATATCCAGGTTTTTTTTGGCTAACTCAATCCGAAATATTGTGAAAATTTCTGTGTTTGTGTTTTCTGGATATTATCGATGGACTTTATTGCTTTGAATGTTTTTATCAGGGAACATTTAATTTTGTACCATAGAAACACTAATTGGTTCATCATGGGTACACCAGCTCCACACATTCGTATTTTCTAGGGAGAAAGCTACAGGAACTGCGACAAACAAACATGATATTTCTGTTTGTATAGATGAACTTTTATGCACTTGCCTAAAGAAAAGACTTTGCTTTTCTCCAAAACCATTTTTACTGTAATTTTCTCGGTCCATTGCATACGAATTCCATACCAGTTTTCCTGATATGACTGGATGAATCCGGAAATTCCGGTTTTGTTTTGGCAAACTCAATCCCAGATATTGCTACAGCCTCTGTGTTTGTGTTTTCCGGATATTATCAATGGACTTTATTGTTTTGGATATTGTTTATCAGGGAACATTTAATTTTGTGCTGGGAATCACTAATTGCTTCCACATGGAGACACAAGCTCTACATATTTGTATTTTCTAGGTAGAAAGCTAGAGGAACTGTGCAAACAAACATGATATTTCTGTTTGTATAGATGATATTTTATGCACTTGCCTAATGAAAAGACTTTGCTTTTCTCCAAAACCATTTTTACTGTTATTTTGTCGGTCCATTGCTTACGAATTCCACACCATTTTGTCAAGATATGTCTGGATGAAACCACAAATATGCGGTTGTGTTTTGGCTAACTCAAACCGAAAAATTGCTACAGCCTCTGTGTTTGTGTATTCCTGATATTATCCACGGACTTTATTGTTTTGAATTTTTTTATCAGGGAACATTTAATTTTGTGCTTCGAAACACTAATTGGTTCCACATGGAGAAACCAGTTCTACACATCCGTATTTTCTAGGGAGAAAGCTAGAGGAATTGTGGGAAACAAACATGATATTTCTGTTTGTATAGATGATATTTTATGCACTTGCTGAAAGAAAAGATGTTGCTTTTCTCCAAAACCATTTTTACTGTGATTTTCTCGGTCCATTGCATACAAATTCGAAACCACTTTGTCCGGATATGACTGGATGAAACAAGAAATATCCGGTTGTGTTTTGGTTAACTCAATCCAAAATATTGTGAAAGCCTCTGTGTTTTTATTTTCTGGATAGTATCAATGGACTTTATTGTTGTGAATGTTTGTTATCGGGGAACATTTAATTTTGTGCTTGGAAACACTAATTGGTTCATCATGAGGGATCCAGCTCTACACATTCGTATATTTTAGGGACAATTCTAGAGGAACTGCGGTAAACAAGCATGATATTTCTGTTTGTAAAGATGAACTTTTATGCACTTACCTAACGAAAAGACTGCTTTTCTCCAAAACCATTTTTACTCTGATTTTCTCAGCCCAGTGCTTACGAATTCCACACCAGTTTGTCCTGATTTGACTGGATGAAACCAGGAATATCCAGTTGTGTTTTGGTTAACTCAATCCCAGATATTGCTACAGCCTCTGTGTTTTCTGGATGTTATCAACGGACTTTATTGTTTTGAATGTTTTTTATCGGGGAACATTTTATTTTGAGGTTGGATACTGTAATTGGTTCCACACGGAGACACCAGCTCCACACATTCGTAATTTCTAGGGAGAAAGCTAGAGGAACTGCGACAAACAAACATGATATTTCTGTTTGGATCAATGACATTTTATGCACTTGCCTAATGAAAAGACTTTGCTTTTCTCCAAAACCATTTTTACTGTGATTTTCTCGGTCCATTGCATACGAATTCCACACCAGTTTGTCCGGATATGACTGGATTAAAATTGAAATATCCGGTTGTGCTTTCTAACTCAGTCGGAAATATTGTGAAAGCCTCTGTGTTTGTGCACTTGACTAACAAAAAGACTTTGCCTTTCTCCAAAACCATTTTACTCTGATTTTCTCAGCCCGTTGCATACGAATTCCACACCACTTTGTCCGGATATGACTTGATGAAACCAGAAATATCCAGTTTTGTTTTGGCTAACTCAATCGCAGATATTGCTACAGCCTCTGTGTTTTCTGGATGTTATCAACAGACTTTATTGTTTTGAATGTTTTTTATCGGGGAACATTTTATTTTGAGGTTGGATACTGTAATTGGTTCCACACGGAGACACCAGCTCCACACATTCGTAATTTCTAGGGAGAAAGCTAGAGGAACTGCGACAAACAAACATGATATTTCTGTTTGTATCAATGACATTTTATGCACTTGCCTAATGAAAAGACTTTGCTTTTCTCCAAAACCATTTTTACTGTGATTTTCTCGGTCCATTGCATACGAATTCCACACCACTTTGTCCGGATATGACTGGATGAAACCAGAAATATCCGGTTGTGTTTTGGTTAACTCAATCTGAAATTTTGTGAAAGCCTCTGTGTTTGTGTTTTCTGGATATTATCGATGGACTTTATTGTTTTGAATCTTTTTATCAGGGAACATTTAATTTTGTCCCATTGAAACACTAATTGGTTCATCATGAGGGCTCCAGATCTACACATTCGTATTTTCTAGGGACAATGCTAGAGGAACTGCGGTAAACAAACATGATATTTCTGTTTGTATAGATGAACTTTTATGCACTTGCCTAACGAAAAGACTGCTTTTCTCCAAAACTATTTTTACTCTGATTTTCTCAGCCCAGTGCATACAAATTCCACACCAGTTTGTCCTGATTTGACTGGATGAAACCAGAAATTTCCAGTTTTGTTTTGGTTAACTCAATCCCAGATATTGCTACAACCTCTGTGTTTGTGTTTTGTGGATATTATTGATGGACTTTATATTTTGAATATTTTTTGTCGGGAATATTTTATTTTGAGCTTGGAAACAATAATTGGTTCCACATGGAGACACCAGCTCTACATATTCATATTTTCTAAGTAGAAAGGTAGAGGAACTGTGACAAACAAACATGATATTTCTGTTTGTGTCGATGACATTTTATGCACTTGCCTAACGAAAAGACTTGGCTTTTCTCCAAAACCATTTTTACTGAAATTTCTAGGTCCTTTTCTTACGAATTCCACACCAGTTTGTCCGGATATGACTGAATGAAAACAGAAATATACGGTTGTGTTTTGGCTAACTCAGTCCTAAATATTGCTACAGTCTCTGGGTTTATGTTTCTGGATATTATCCGTGGTCTTTATTTTTTTTGAATGTTTTTTATCAGGGAACATTTTATTTTGTACCGTTGAAGAACTAATAGGTTCATCATGGGAACACCAGCTCTACACTTTCGTATTTTCTAGGGAGAAGCTAGAGGAACCGCAGCAAACAAACATGATATTTCTGTTTGCATCGATGACGTTTTATGCACTTGCCTAACAAAAAGACTTTGTTTTGCTGCAAAACCATTTGTACTGTGATTTTCTCGGTCCATATCATACGAATTCCACACCACTTTGTCCGTATATGACTGGATGAAACCCAAAATATCCGGGTTTTTTTTGGCTAACTGAATCCGAAATATTGTGAAAGCCTCTGTGTTTGTGTTTTGCGGATATTATGGATGGACTTTATTGTTTTGAATGCTTTTATCAGGGAACATTTAATTTCATACCGTTGAAACACAGATTGGTTCATCATGGGGACACCAGCTCCACACATTCGTATTTTCTAGGGAGAAAGCTAGAGGAACTGTGGCAAACAAACATGATATTTCTGTTTGTATAGATGACATTTTATGCACTTGCCTAATGAAAAGACTTTGCTTTTCCCCAAAACCATTTTCACTGTGATTTTCTCCGTCCTTTGCACACGAATTCCACACAAGTTTACCGGATATGACTGGATGAAACCGGAAATATCCGGTTTTGTTTTGGCTAACTCATTCCGAAATATTTTGAAAGCCTCTGTTATTGGGTTTTTTGGATATTATCAATGGACTTTATTGTTTTGAATGTTTTTATCAGGGAACATTTAAATTTGTACCATTGATACACTGATTGGTTCATCATGGGTACACCAGCTCTACACATTCGTAATTTCTAGGGAGAAAGCTAGAGGAACTGCGGCAAACAAACATGATATTTCTGTTTGTATAGATGACATTTTATGCACTTGCCTAACGAAAAGATTTTGCTTTTCACCAAAACCATTCTTACTGTGATTTTCTCGGTCCATTGCATACAAATTCCACAGCAGTTTGTCCGGATATGCCTGGATGAAACAGGAAATATCCGGTTTTGTTTTGGCTAACTCAATCCCAGATATTGCTACAACCTCTGTGTTTGTGTTTTGTGGATATTATTGATAGACTTTATTGTTTTGAATGTTTTTTGTCGGGAATAATTTATTTTGAGCTTGGAAAAAATAATTGGTTGCACATGGAGACACCAGCTCTACATATGCATATTTACTAAGTAGAAAGCTAGAGGAACTGCGGCAAACAAACATGATATTTCTGTTTGTGTCGATGACATTTTATGCACTTGCCTAACGAAAAGACTTTGCTTTTCTCCAAAACCATTTTTACTGAAATTTCTCGGTCCATTTCATACGAATTCCACACGAGTTTGTCCGGATATGACAGAATGAAAACAGAAATATACGGTTGTGTTTTGGCTTACTCAGTCCTAAATATTGCTACAGCCTCTGGGTTTATGTTTCTGCATATTATCCGTGGTCTTTATTTTTTTTGAATGTTTTTTATCAGGGAACATTTTATTTTGTACCGTTGAAGAACTAATAGGTTCATCATGGGAACACCAGCTCTACACTTTCGTATTTTCTAGGGAGAAGCTAGAGGAACCGCAGCAAACAAACATGATATTTCTGTTTGCATCGATGACGTTTTATGCATTTGCCTAACAAAAAGACTTTGTTTTGCTGCAAAACCATTTGTACTGTGATTTTCTCGGTCCATAGCATACGAATTCCACACCACTTTGTCCGGATATGACTGGATGAAACCAGAAATATCCGGTTTTTTTTTGGCTAACTGAATCTGAAATATTGTGAAAGCCTCTGTGATTGTGTTTTCTGGATATTATCGATGGACTTTATTGTTTTGAATGCTTTTATCAGGGAACATTTAATTTCATACCGTTGAAACACAGATTGGTTCATCATGGGGACACCAGCTCCACACATTCGTATTTTCTAGGGAGAAAGCTAGAGGAACTTTGGCAAACAAACATGATATTTCTGTTTGTATAGATGACATTTTATGCACTTGTATAATGAAAAGACTTTGCTTTTCCCCAAAACCATTTTCACTGTGATTTTCTCCGTCCTTTGCACACGAATTCCACACAAGTTTACTGGATATGACTGGATGAAACCGGAAATATCCGGTTTTGTTTTGGCTAACTCATTCCGAAATATTTTGAAAGCCTCTGTTATTGGGTTTTTTGGATATTATCAATGGACTTTATTGTTTTGAATGTTTTTATCAGGGAACATTTAAATTTGTACCATTGATACACTGATTGGTTCATCATGGGTACACCAGCTCTACACATTCGTAATTTCTAGGGAGAAAGCTAGAGGAACTGCGGCAAACAAACATGATATTTCTGTTTGTATAGATGACAATTTATGCACTTGCCTAACGAAAAGATTTTGCTTTTCACCAAAACCATTCTTACTGTGATTTTCTCGGTCCATTGCATACGAATTCCACACGAGTTTACTGGATATGACTGAATGAAACCGGAAATATCCGGTTTTGTTGTGGCTAACTCAATCCTAGATATTGCTACAGACTCTGTGTTTGTGTTTTCTGGATATTATCAACAGACTTTATTGTTTTGAATGTTTTTATCAGGGAACATTTAATTTTGTGCTTGGAAACACTAGTTGGGTCCACATGGAGACACCAGCTCTACACATTTGTATTTTCCAGGGAGAAAGCTAGAGCAACTGCAGCAAACAAACATAATATTTCTGTTTGTATTGATGACGTTTTATGCACTTGCCTATGGAAAAGACTTTGCTTTTCTTCAAAACCATTTTTAATGTGATTCTCTCAGTCCATTGCATACGAATTCCACAAAACTTTTTCCGGATATGTCTGGATGAAACCGGAAATATCCCTTTTTGTTGTGGCTAACTCAATCCCAGGTATTGCTACTGCCTCTGTGTTTGTGTATTCCTGATATTATCAACAGACTTAATTGTTTTGAATGTTTTTTCTTGGGGGACATTTAATTTTGTGCTTGGAAACACTAATTGGTTCCACATGGAGACAGCAGCTATGCACATTCATGTATTTAATAGGGAGAAAGCTAGAGGAACTGCGGCAAACAAACATGATATTTCTGTTTGTATAGATGACATTTTATGCACTTGCCTAACGAAAAGACTTTTCTTTTCTCCAAAACCATTATTACTGTGATTTTCCCTGTCCATTGCATACGAATTCCACAGCAGTTTCTCCGGATATGACTGGATGAAACCGGAAATATCCGGTTTTGTTTTGTCTAACTCAATCAGGATATTGCTACAGCCTCTGTGTTTATGTTTCTTGATATTATCCATGGACTTTATTGTTTTCAATGTTTTTTTATCGGGGAACATTTAATTGTGAGCTTAGATACACTAATTGGTTCCACATGGAGACACCAGCTCTACACATTCATATTTTCTAGGCAGAAAGCTAGAGTAACTGTGACAAACAAATATGATATTTCTGTTTTTATAGATGACATTTTGTCTACCTGCCTAATGAAAAGACTTTGCTTTTCTCCAAAAGCATTTGTACTATGATTTTCTCGGTCCATTGCATACGAATTCCACACCAGTTTATCAAGATATGACTGGATGGAACCAGAAATATCCGGTTGTATTTTGGCTAACTCACTCCAAAATATTGTGAAAGCCTCTGTGTTTGTGTTTTTCGAATACTATCGATGGAGTTTATTGTTTTGAATGTTTTTATCAGGGAACATTTAATTTCATACCATTGAAATACTAATTGGTTCTTCATGGGAACACCAGCTCTACACATTTGTATTTAATAGGGAGAAAGCCAGAGGAACTGCGGCAAACAAACATGATATTTCTGTTTGTATTGATGATTTTGTATGCACTGGCCTAACGAAAAGCCTTTGGTTTTCTCCAAAACCATTTTTACTGTGATTTTCACGGTCCATTGCATACGATTTACATACCAGTTTGTCCTGATATGACTGGATGAAACGAGAAATATCCGGTTGTGTTTTAGCTAACTCAATCCCAGATATTGCTACAGCCTCTGTGTTTGTGTTTCCCAGATATTATCAACAGACTTTATTGTTTGAATGTTTTTTATCGGGGAACATTTAATTTTGAGCTTAGATACACTAATTGGTTCCACATGGAGACACCAGCTCTACACATTCGTATTTTCTAGGGAGAAAGCTAGAGGAACTGCGGCAAACAAACATGATATTTCTGTTTGTATAGATGACATTATATGCACTGTCCTAACAAAAAGACTTTGCTTTTCTCCCAATCCATTTTTACTGTGATTTTCTCAGTCCATTGCATACGAATTCCACACCACTTTCTCCGGATATGACTGGATGAAACCGGAAATATCCGGTTTTGTTTCGGCAAATCAATACCAGATATTGCTACAGCCTCTCTGTTTGTTTTTGTGGATATTATCAATGGACTTTATTGTTTTGAATGTTTTATCAGGGAACATTTAATGCTTTACCCTAGAAACACTAATTCTACAAAATGGAGACACCAGCTCAACACTTTCGTATTTTCTAGGGAGAAATCAAAGGAAGTGCGGTAAACAAAAATGATATTTCTGTTTGTATAGATGACATTTTATGCACTTGCTGAAGGAAAAGACTTTGCTTTTCTCCAAATGCATTTTTACTGTGATTTCCTCAGTAAATTGCATACGAATTACACACCACTTTGTCCGGATATGCCTGGATGAAACAGATATATCCGGTTGTGTTTTGGCTAAGTCAATCTGAAATATTGTGAAAGACTCTGTGTTTGTGATTCCTGGATATTATCGATGGACTGTATTGTTTTGAATTTTTTTATCAGGGAACATTTAATTCTGTGCTGGGAAACACTAGCTCACTCCACATGGAGACACCAGGTATACACATTGTTATTTTCTACGGAGAATGCTCTAGGAACTGTGGCAAACAAACATGATATTTCTGTTTGTATACCATACCCCTAACCCTAACCCTAACCCTAACCCTAACCCTAACCCTAACCTATACATGACATATTATGCATTTGCCTAACGAAAAGACTTTGCTTTTCTCCAGAACCATTTTTACTCTGATTTTCTCGCTCCGTTGCAAACGAATTCCATAACACTTTGTCCGGATATGCCTGGATGAAACCAGAAATATCCGGTTGTGTTTTGGCTAACTCAATCCTAAATATTGTGAAAGTCTCTGTGTTTGTGATTCCTGGATATTATCGATGGACTTTATTGTTTTGAATGTTTTCATCAGGGAACATTTAATTTTGCACCGTAGAAGCACTAATTAATTCACCATGGAGAAACCAGCTCTACACATTCTTATTTTCTAAGGAGAAAGCTAGAGGAACTGCGGCAAACAAACATTATATTTCTGTTTGTATAGGTGATATTTTATGCACTTGCCTAACGAAAAGACTTTGCTTTTCTCCAAAACCATTTTTACTGTGATTTTCTCGGTCCATTGCAATAGAATTCCACACCAGTTTGTCCGGATATGACTGGATGAAACCAGAAATACACGGTTGTGTTTTGGCTAACTCAATCCCAGATATTGATACAGCCTCTGTGTTTGTGTTTTCCGGATATTATCGACTGACTTTATGGTTTTGAAAGTTTTTTATCAGGGAATATTTAATTTTGTGCTGGGAAACACTAATTGGTTCCACATGGAGACACCAGCTCTACACATTCGTATTTTCTAGGGAGAAATCTAGAGGAACTGCAGCAAACAAACTTGATATTTCTATTTGTATAGATGACATTTTATGCACTTACCTAACGAAAAGACTGCTTTTCTCCAAAACCATTTTTACTCTGATTTTCTCGGTCCAAGGCATATGAACTCCACACCAGTTTGTCCGGATATGCCTGGATGGAACCAGATATATCCGGTTGTGTTTTGGCTAACTCAATCCGAAATATTGTGAAACTCTCTGTGTTTTTTTTTTCTGCATATTATGAACAGACTTTATAGTTTTGAGGGTTTTTATCAGGGAACATTTAATTTTGTACCGTAGAAACACTAATTGGTTCGACATGGAAAAACAGCTCTACACATTTGTATTTTCTAGGGAGAAAGCTAGAGGAACTGTGGCAAACAAACATGATATTTCTGTTTGTATAGATGAAATTTTAAGCACTTGCCTAACGAAAATACTTTGCTTTTCTCCAAATCCATTTTTAGTGTGATTTTCTCCATCCATTGCATACGAATTCGACACCACTTTGTCCGGATATGACTGGATGAAACCAGAAATATCTGGTTGTTTTGGCTTACTATATCCCAGATATTGCTACAGCCTCAGTGTCTGCGTTTTCAGGATATTATCAACGTATTTTATTGTTTTCAATGTTTTTATCAGGGTGCATTTAATTTTGTACCGTACAAACACTAATTGGATCCATATGGAGACACCAGTCTACACATTCGTATGTTCTAGGGAAAAAGCTAGAGGAGCTTTGGCAGACAAACATGATATGTCTGTTTGCATAGATGACATTTTATTCACTTGCCTAACGAAAAGACTTTGCTTTTCTTCAAATCCATTTTCACTATGATTTTCTCAGTCCATTGCATATGAATTACACACTGCTTTGTCCAGATATGACTGGAGGAAACCAGAAATATCCGTTCTGTTTTGGGTAACTCAATCTCAGATATTACTACTGCCTCTGTGTTTGTGTTTTCCGGATATTATCAACGGACTTTATGGGTTTGAATGTTTTTTATCAGGAAAAATTTAATTTTCTTCTGGGAAACACTAGTTGACTCCACATGGAGACACCAGCTCTACACATTCGTATTTTCTAGGGAGAAAGCTAGAGGAATTGTGGCAAACAAACATGATATTTCTGTTTGTACACATGACATTTTATGCACTTGCCTAACGAAAAGACTTTGCTCTTCTCCAGAAGCATTTTTAATCAGATTTTCTCGTCCATTGAATACGAATTCCACCCCACTTTGTCCGGATAGGCCTAGATGAAACCAGATATATCCAGTTACGTTTTGGTTAACTCAAACCCAGATATTGCTACAGCCTCAGTGTTTTTGTTTTCTGGATATTATTGATGGACTTTATCGTTTTGAAAGTTTTTATTAGGCAACATTTAATTTTGTACCATAGAAATACCAATTGGTTCCACATGGAGACAGCAGCTCTACACATTCATATTTTCCAGTGAGAAAGCTAGAGGAACTGCCGCAAACAAACAGGATATATCGGTTTGTGTACATGACATTTTATGCACTGTCCGAAGGAAAAGACTTTGCTTTTCTCCCAAACCATTTTTACTGTGAATTTCTCCGTTCATTGCTCACGAATTCCACCCCACTTTGTCCGGATATGACTGGATGAATCCAGAAATATCCGGTTGTGTTTTCGCTAACTCAATCCCAGATATCGCTACAGACTCTGTATTTCTGTTTACTGGATATTATCAACGGACTGTATTGTTTTGAATGTTTTTTATCAGGGAACATTTAATTTTGTGCTGTGAAACACTAGTTGACTCCACATGGAGACACCAGCTCTACACATTCTTATTTTCTAGGATGAAATCTAGAGAAACTATGGCAAACAAACATGATATTTCTGTTTCTATAGGTGACATTTTATGCACTTGTCTAACGAAAAGACTTTGCTTTTCTCAAAACTATTTTTACTGTGGTTTTCTTGGTCCTTGCATACGAATTTCACACCACTTTGTCCGGATATGACTGGATGAAACCAGAAATATCCTGTTTTCTTTTGGCTAACTCAATCCCAGATATTGCTCCTGCCACTGTGTTTGTGTTTTCGGATATTATCAATAGACTTTATTGTTTTGAATGTTTTCTTTCAGGGAACATTTAATTTTGTGCTTGGAAACACTAATTGGTTCCATATGTAGACACCAGCTCTACACATTCGTATGTTCTAGGGAGAAAGCTAGAGGAACTGTGCCAAACAAACATGATATTTCTGTTTGTATAGATAACATTTTATGCACTTGCCTAAGGAAAAGACTTTGCTTTTCTCCAAAACCATTTTCACTGTGATTTTCTCGGTCCAGTGCATATGCATTCCACCAAACTTTGTCCGGATATGACTTTATGAAATCAGAAATATCCAGTTGTGTTTTGGCTAACTCAATCCCAGATATTGCTACAGCCTCTGTGTTTCCATTTACTGGATATTATCAACGGACTTTATTGTTTTGAATGTTTTTTATCAGGGAACATTTAATTTTGTGCTGGGAAACACTAGTTGGTTCCACATGGAGACAACAGCTCTACACATTCGTATTTTCTAGGGAGAAAGCTAGATGAACTGCGGCAAACAAAGATGATATATCTGTTTGCATGAATGACATTTTATGCACTTGCCTAAAGAAAAGACTTTGCTTTTCTCCGAAACCATTTTTACTGTGATTTTCTCATTCCATTGCATATGAATTCCACCCCACTTTGTCCGGATATGCCTGGATGAAACCAGAAATATCCGGTTCTGTTTTGGCTAACTCAATCCGAAATATTGTGAAACCTGTGTGTTTGTGTTTTCTGAATATTATCAACGGACTGTATTGTTTTGAATGTTTATTATCAGGGAACATTTAATTTTGTGCTGGGAAACAGTAATTGGTTCCACATGGAGATACCAGCTGTACATATTTGTATATTCTAGGGAGCAAGCTAGAGGAACTTCGGCAGACAAACATGATATGTCTGTTTGCATAGATGACATTTTATGCACTTGCCAAACGAAACGATTTGCTTTCCTCCAAAACCATTTTTACTGTGAATTTCTCTTTCCATTACATATGAATTCCACACCACTTTGAGGGGATACGCCTGGATGAAACCAGAAGTATCCGGTTGTGTTTTGGCTAATTCAATCCCAGATATTGCTAGAGCCTCTGTGTTTGTTTTTTCAGATATTATCAACGGAGCTTATTGTTTTCAATTTTTTATCAGTGAACATTTAATTTTGTTCTGGGGAACACTAATTGGTTCCACATGGAGACACCAGCTCTACACATTTGGATTTTCTAGGGGGAAAGCTAGAGGTGCTGAGGCAAACAAACATGATATTTCTGTTTGTATAGATGACATTTTATGCACCTACCCTATGAAACGCCTTTGCTTTTCTCCAAAACCATTTTTACTGTGATTTTCTCATTGCATTGCCTACGAATTCCACCCCACTTTGTCCGGATATGCCTGGATGAAACCAGAAATATCCAGTTCTGTTTTGGCTAACTCAATCCGAAATATTGTGAAACCTGTGTGTTTGTGTTTTCTGGATATTGTGAATGGACTTTATTGTTTTGAATGTTTATTATCAGGGAACATTTAATTTTGTGTTGGGAAACAGTAATTGGTTCCACATGGAGACACCAGCTGTACATATTTGTATTTTCTAGGGAGCAAGCTAGAGGAACTTCGGCAGACAAACATGATATGTCTGTTTGCATAGATGACATTTTATGCACTTGCCAAACGAAACGATTTGCTTTCCTCCAAAACCATTTTTACTGTGAATTTCTCTTTCCATTACATATGAATTCCACACCACTTTGAGGGGATACGCCTGGATGAAACCAGAAGTATCCGGTTGTGTTTTGGCTAATTCAATCCCAGATATTGCTAGAGCCTCTGTGTTTGTCTTTTTCGGATACTATCAACAGAGCTTATTGTTTTCAATTTTTTATCAGTGAACATTTAATTTTGTTCTGGGAAACACTAATTGGTTCCACATGGAGACACCAGCTCTACACATTTGTATTTTCTAGGGAGAAAGCTAGAGGAACTGCAGCAAAGAAACATGATATTTTTCTTTCTATAGATGACATTTTATGCACCTTCCTAAAGAAAAGACTTTGCTTTTTCCAAAACCATTCTTACTGTGATTTTCTCGGTTCATTGCTTACGAATTCCACACCAATTTTAGGGATATGACTGTATGAAACCAAAAATATCCACTTTTGTTTTGGCTAACTCAATCCCAGATATTGCTAGAGCCTCTGTGTATGTGTTTTCCAGATATTATCACTGGACTTTATTGTGTTGAATGTTTTTTATCAGGGAACATTTAATTTTGTGCTGGGAAACAATAGTTGGTTCCACTTGGAGAAATCAGCTCTACACATTCTTATATTCTAGCAAGAATGCTAGAGGAACTGCGGCAAACAAACATGATATTTCTTTTTGTATAGATGACCTTTTAAGCATTTGCCTAAGAGAAAAACTTGCTTTATAGCAAAACCATTTTTACTGTGATTTTCTCGGTCCATTGCATGCGAATTCCACACCACTTTGTCCGGATATGACTGGATGAAACCAGAAAAACCTACTTGTGTTTTGGCTAATTCAATCCCAGATATTGATACCGCCTCTGTGTTTGTTTTTTCTGGATATTATAAATGGGCATTATTGTTTTGAATTTTTATCAGGGAACATTTAATTTTGTACCATAGAAACACTAATTGGTTCCACAAGGAGACAGCAGCTATACATATTCATATTTTCTAGGGAGAAACCTAGAGTCACTGCGGCAAACAAACATGATATTTCTGTTTGTATAGATGACATTTTATGCACTTGCCTAAGGAAAAGACTTTGCTTTTCTCCAAAATCATTTTGACTGTGATTTTCTCGTTCCATTGCATATGAATTCCAACAAGCTATGTCTGGATATGACTAGATGAAACAGAAATATCCGGTTGTGTTTTGGCTAAATAAATTGAACAATTGTGAAAGCATTTGTGTTTGTGTTTTCAGGATATTATCAACGGACTTTATTGTTTTGAATGATTTTTCAGGGAACATTTAATTTAGTGCTGGGAAACACTAATTGGTTCCACATGGAGACACCAGCTCTACACATTCGTATTTTCTAGTTAGAAAGCTTGAGGAACTGCGGCAAACAAACATGATATTTTTGTTTGTATAGCTGATATTTAATGCACTTTCCTAATGAAAAGACTTTGCTTTTCTCCAAAATCATTTTTACTCTTATGTTCTCAGTCTATTGCATACGAATTCCAGACCACTTCGTCTGCATATGGCTGGATGAAACCAGAAATATCCGGTTCTGTTTTGCCTAACGCAATCCCATATATTGCTACAGCCTCTGTGTTTGTGTTTTCCGGATATTATCAATGGAGTATATTGTTTTGAATTTTTTTATCAGGGAACATTTAATTTTGTGCTGGGAAACACTAATTGGATCCACATGGAGAAACCAGCTCTACACATTTGTTTTTTCCAAGCAGAAAGCTAGAGGAACTTCGGCAAACAAATATGATATTTCTGTTTGTACTATGACATTTTTGCAATTGCCTAACAAAAAGTCTTTTCTTTTCTCCAAAACCATTTTTACTGTGATTTTCTCAGTTCATTGCATATGAATTCCACCAAACTTTGTCCGGATATGAGTGGATGAAACCAGAAATATCCGGTTGTGTTTTGGCTAACTCAATCCAAAATATTGTGAAAGCCTCTGTGCTTGTGTTTTCTGGATATTATCGATGGACTGTATTGTTTTGAATGTTTTTTATCAGGGAACATTTAATTTTGTACCGTTGAAACACTAATTGACTCATCAAGGGGACTCCAACTATAAACATTCGTATTTTCTAGGGAGAATACTATAGGAACTGCGGCAAACAAACATGATATTTCTGTTTGTATAGGTGACATTTTATGCACTTGCCTAACGAAAAGACTTTGCTTTTCTCCAAAACCATTTTTACTGTGATTTTCCCCATCCATTACATACGAATTCCACACCACTTTGTCCGGATATGACTGGAAGAAACCAGAAATATCCGGCTGTGTTTTGGCTAACTCAATCCCAGATATTGCTACAGCCTCTGTGTTTGTGTTTTCTGGATTTTATCAATGTGCATTATTGTTTTGAATGTTGTTATCAGGGAACATTTAATTTCGTACCGTTGAAACACTAATTGCTTCCATAGGGAGACACCAGTCTACACATTCGTATTTTCTAGGGAGAAAGCTAGTGGAACTGCGGCAAACAAACATGATATTTCTGTTTGTATAGATTACATTTTATGCACCTACCCTATGAAACGCCTTTGCTTTTCTCCAAAACCGTTTTTACTGTGACTTTCTCGCTCCATTACATCCGTATTCCACCAAACTTAGTCTGGATATACAAGAATGAAACCAGAAATATCCGGTTTTGTTGTGGCTTACTATATCCCAGATATTGCTACAGCCTCAGTGTCTGAGTTTTCTGCATATTATCAATTGACTTTATTGTTTTGAATATTTTTATCAGAGAACATTTAATTTTGGGCTGGGAAACACTGATTGGTTCCACATGGAGACACCAGCTCTACACATTCGTATTTTCTAGGGATAAAGCGTGAGGAACTGCGGCAAACAAACATGATATTTCTGTTTGTATAGATGGCATTTTATGCACTTGCCTAACGAAAAGACTTTGCTTTTCTCCAAAACCAATTTTACCGTGATTTTCTCGGCCTATTGCACACGAATTCCACCCCACTTTCTCCGGATATGACTGGATGAAACCAGAAATATCTGGTTGTGTTTTGCTTACTATATACTGAGTATTGCTACAGCCTCAGTGTCTGTGTTTTCTGGATATTATCGATGGATTTCACTGTTCTGAATGTTTTTATCGGGGAATATTTAATTTTGTGCTGGGAAACACTATTTGGTTCCACATGGAGACACCAGCTCTACACATTCGTATTTTCTAGGGAGAAAGCTAGAGGAACTGCGACAAACAAACATGATATTTCTGTTTGTATAGATGACATTTTATGCACCTGCCTAAAGAAAAGACTTTGGTTTTCTCCAATACCATTTTTACTGTGATTTTCTCGGTACAATACAAACGATTTCCACACCACTTTGTCAGGATATGCCTGGATGAAACCAGAAATATCCAGTTGTGTTTTGGCTAACTGAATCCCAGATATTGCTACAGCCTCTGTGTTTGTGTTTTCTGGATTTTATCAATGTGCTTTATTGTTTGGAATGTTTTTATCTGAGAATATTTAATTTTGTACCGTAGAAACACTAATTGGTTCCATAGGGAGACACCAGTCTACACATTCGTATTTTACAGGGAGAAAGCTATAGGAACTGCGGCAAACAAACATGATATCTCTGTGTGTATAAATGACATTTTATGCACTGGCCGAAGGAAAAATCTTTGCTTTTCACCAAAACCGTTTTTACTGTGATTTTCTTGGTCCATTACCTATGAATTCCACACCACTTTGTCCGGATATGACTGGATGAAACCAGAAATATCTGGTTGTGTTGTGGCTTACTATATCCCAGATATTGCTACAGCCTCAATGTCTGAGTTTTCTGGATATTATCAATGGACTTTATTGTTTTGAATGTTTTTATCAGGGAACATTTAATTTTGTTCTGGGAATCACAAATTCATTCCACATGGAGACCCCAGCTCTACACATTCGTATTTTCTATGGAGAAAGCTAGAGGCAATGCGGGAAAGAAACATGATATTTCTGTTTCTATAGATGACATTTTATGTACTTTCCGAACGAAAAGACTTTGCTTTTCTCGAAAAGCATTTCTAGTATGATTTTCTTGGTCCTTTGCCTACAATTCCACACAAGTTTTTTCTGGATATGACTGGATGAAACCAGAAATATCCGGTTGTGTTTTGGCTAACTCAATCAAAAATATTGTGAAAGCCTCTGTATTTGTGTATTCCTGATACTATCCATGGACTTCATTCTTTTGAATGTTTTTTATTTGGGAACATTTAATTTTGTGCTTGGAAACACTAATTGGTTCCACATGGAAACACCAGCTCTACACATTCGTATTTTCTAGGGAGAAAGCTAGAGGAACTGCGGCAAACAAACATGATATTTCCATTTGTATACATGACATTTTTTGCACTTCTCTAACGAAAAGACTTTGCTTTTCTCTAAAACCATTTTTACTGTGATTTTCTGGGTCCATTGCATACGAATTCCACCCCACTTTGTCTGGATATTACTGGATGAAACCAGAAATATCCGGTTGTGTTTTAGCTAACTCAATCCCAGATATTGCTACAGCCCCTGTGTTTGTGTTTCAGGATAATATCGAAGGACTTTATTGTTTTGAATGTTTTTATCAGGAAACATTTAATTTTGAATAGTAGATACACTAATTGGTTCCACATGGAGACACCAGCTCTACACATTCATATTTTCTAGGGAGAAAGCTAGAGGAACTGCGGCAAACAAACATTATATTTCTGTTTGTATAGATGACATTTTATGCACCTGCCAAAAGAAAAGACTTTGGTTTTCTCCAATACCATTTTTACTGTGATTTTCTCGGTACATTACAAACGATGTCCACACCACTTTGTCCGGATATGACTGGATGAAACCACAAATATACGGTTGTGTTTTGGCTAACTGAATCCCAGATATTGCTACAACCTCTGTGTTTGTGTTTTCTGCATATTTTCGATATGCTTTATTGTTTTGAATGTTTTTATCAGGGAACATTTAATTTTGTATTGTAGAAACACTGATTGGTTCCATAGGGAGACACCAGCTCTATATATTCATATTTTCTAGGGAGAAAGCTAGAGGAACTGTGGCAAACAAACATGATATTTCTGTTTGTATAGATGACATTTTTTGCACCTACCTACCGAAACGACTTTGCTTTTCTCCAAAACCAATTTTACTGTGATTTTCTCGGTCCATTACATCCGAATTCCAGCAAACTTTGTCTGGATATGACAGGATGAAACCAGAAATATCCGGTTTTGTTTTGGCGAACTCAATCCCAGATATTGCTACAGCCTCTGTGTTTGTGTTTCCTGGATATTATCGATGGATTTTACTGTTTTGAATGTTTTTTTCAGGGAACATTTAATTTTGTACCATAGAAACACTAATTGGTTCCACATGGGGAAAGCAGCTCTACACACTCCTGTACTCTAGGGAGAAATCTAGAAGAACTGTGGCATACAAACATGATATTTCTGTTTGTATAGATGACATTTTTTGCACTTGCCAAAAGAAAAGACTTTGGTTTTCTCCAAAAGCATTTTTACTGTGATTTTCTCGGTACATTACAAATGATTTCCACACCACTTTGTCCGGATATGACTGGATGAAACCAGAAATATCCGGTTGTGTTTTGGCTAACTCAATCAAAAATATTGTGAAAACCTCTGTGTTTGTGTATTCCTGATATTATCCATGGACTTTATTCTTTTGAATGTTTTTTATTTGGGAACATTTAATTTTGTGCTTGGAAACACTAATTGGTTCCACATGGAGACACCAGCTCTACACATTCGTATTTTCTACGGAGAAAGCTAGAGGAACTGCGGCAAACAAACATGATATTTCCGTTTGTATACATGACATTTTTTGCACTCGTCTAATGAAAAGGCTTTGCTTTTCTCTAAAACCGTTTTTAATGTGATTTTCTGGGTCATTGCATATGAATTCCACCCCACTTTGTCTGGATATGACTGGATGAAACCAGAAATATCCGGTTGTGTTTTGGCTAACTCAATCCCAGATATTGCTACAGCCTCTGTGTTAGTGTTTTCTGTATATTATCAATGGACTTCATGGTTTTGAATGTATTTTATCAGGGAACATTTAATTTTGTACCGTAGATTCACTAATTCGTTCCACATGGAGACACCAGCTCTACACATTTGAATTTTCTAGGGAGAAACCTAGAGTAACTGCGGCACACAAACATGATATTTCTGTTCGTATAGATGACATTTTTTGCACCTACCTACGTAAACGACATTGCTTTTCTCCAAAACCATTTTTACTGTGATTTTCTCGGTCCATTACATCTGAATTCCAGCAAACTTTGTCTGGATATGACTGGATGAAACCAGAAATATCCGGTTTTGTTTTGGCTAACTCAATCCCAGATATTGCTACAGCCTCTGTGTTTGTTATTTCTGGATATTGAAAATGGACTTTATTTTTTTGAATGTTTTTATCAGGGAACATTTAATTTTCTGCTTGGAAACACTAATTGTTTCCACATGGAGACACCTGCTCTACACATTCATATTTTCTAGGGAGAGAACTAGAGGAACTGCGATGAACAAACATGATAATTCTGTTTGTAGAGATGATATTTTATGCACTTGCCTAACGAAAGTCTTTGCTTTTCTCCAAAATCATTTTTACTGTGATTTTCTCGGTCCATTTCACACGAATTGCACACCACTTTCTCCGGATATGAGTAGATGAAACCAGAAATATCCGCTTGTGTTTTGGCTAACTCAATCCGAAATATTGTGAAAGCCTCTGTGTTTGTGTTTTCTGGATATTATTGATGGACTGTATTGTTTTGAATGTTTTTATCAGGGAACATTTCATTTTGTACCGTTGAAACACTAATTGGTTCATCATGGGAACACCAGCTCTACATATTTGTATTTTCTAGGGAGAAAGATGAGGAACTACGACAAACAAACATGATATTTCTGTTTGTATAGATGACATTTTATGCACTTGCCTAACGAAAAGACTTTGCTTTTCTCCAAAACCATTTTTACTGTGATTTTCTCGGTCCATTGCATGCGAATTCCACACCACTTTTTCCGGATATGACTGGATGAAACCGGAAATATCCGGTTTTGTTTTGGCTAACTCAATCCCAGATATTGCTACAGACTCTGTGTTTGTGTATTCCTGATATTATCCATTCACTTTATTGTTTTGAATGTTTTTTATCAGGGAACATTTCATTTTGTGCTTGGAAACACTAATTTCTTCCACATGGAGACACCAGTTCTACACTTTCATATTTTCTAGGGAGAAAGCTAGAGGAACTGTGAAAAGAAACGTGATATTTCTGTTTGTATACATGAAATTTTATGCACTTGCCTTACAAAAAGACTTTGCTTTTCTCCAAAACCATTTGTACTGTGATTTTCTCGGCCCATTGCATATGAATTCCACACCACTTTGTCCGGATATGACTGGATGAAACCAGAAATATCCGGTTGTGTTTTGGCTAACTCAATCCGAAATATTTTAAAAGCCTCTGGGTTTGTGTTTTCTAGATATTATAAATGGACTTTATTGCTTTGAATGTTTTTAATAGGAAACATTTAATTTTGTACCGTTGAAACAGTAATTGGTTCATCAAGGGGACTCCAGCTCTACACATTCTTATTTTCTAGGGAGAAAGCTAGAGGAACTGCGCCGAACAAACATGATATTTCTGTTTGTATCGATGACATTTTATGCACTTGCCTAATGAAAAGACTTTGCTTTTCTCCAAAAACTTTTTTACTGTGATTTTCTCGGACCATTGCATAGGAAATCCACACCAGATTGTCCGGATATGACTGGATGAAACCAGAAATATCCGGTTTTGTTATGGCTAACTCAATCCCAGATATTGCTACAGCCTCTGTGTTTTTGTTTTCTGGATATTATCAACATACTTTAGAGTTTTGAATGTTTTTTATCTGGGAACATTTTATTTTGAACTTGAATACAGTAATTGGTTCCCCATGGAGACAGCAGCTCTACATATTTGTATTTTATAGGGAGAAACGACAGGAAATGCGTCAAACAAACATGATATTTATGTTTGTATAGATCACATTTTATGCACTTGCCTAACGAAAAGACTTTGCTTTTCTCGAAAACCATTTTAACTGTGATTTTCTTGGTCCATTGCATATGAATTCCCCACCAGTTTGTCCGGATATGCCTGGATGAAACCGGAAATATCCGGTTTTGTTGTGGCCAACTCAATCCCAGATATGGCTACAGTCTCTGAGTTTGTGTATTCCTGATATTATCCAAGGACTTTATTGTTTTGAATTTTTTTATCGGGTTACATTTTATTTTGATCTTGGATACAGTAATTGTTTCCACATGAAGCAACCACTTCTACATATTCGTATTTTCTAGGGAGAAAGCTAGAGGAACTGCGACAAACAAACATGTTATTTCTGTTTGTATAGATGACATTTTATGCAGTTGCCTAACGAAAAGACTTTGCTTTTCTCCAAAACCCTTTGTACTTTGATTTCTCGGTCCATTGCATACGAATTCCACACCACTTTGTCCAGATATGACTGGATGAAACCGGAAATATCCGGTTTTCTTTTGACTAACTTAATGCGAAATATTGTGAAAGCCTCTGTGTTTGTGTTTTCTGGATATTATCGATGGACTTTATTGTTTTGAATGTTTTTTATCAGGGAACATTTAATTTTGTGGTTGGAAACACTAATTGGTACCAAATGGAGAAACAAGCTCTACACATTCCTATTTTCTAGGGAGAAAGCTAGAGGAACTGCGACAAACAAACATGATATTTCTGTTTCTATCGATGACATTTTATGCACTTGCCTAACGAAAAGACTTTGCTTTTCTCCAAAACCATTTGTACTCTGATTTTGTCGGTCCATGGCATATGAATTCCACACCAGTTTGTTCGGATATGACTGGATGAAACCAGAAATATCCGGTTGTGTTTTGTCTACCTCACTCCTAAATATTGTGAAAGCCTCTGTGTTTGTGTTTTCTGGATATTATTGATGGACTTTATTGTTTTGAATGTTTTTATCAGGGAACATTTAATTTTGTACCATTGATACACTAATTGGTTCATCATGGGAACACCAGCTCTACACATTCGAATTTTCTAGCGACAATGATAGCGGAACTGCAGCAAACAATCATGATATTTCTGTTTGTATAGATGACATTTTATGCACTTCCCTAACGGAAAGACTTTGCTTTTCTCGAAAACCATTTTTACTGTGATTTTCTCGGTCCATTGCATACAAATGCCACACCACTTTTTCTGGATATGACTGGATGAAACCAGAAATATCCTGTTTTCTTTTGGCTAACTCAATCCCAGATATTGCTACAGCCTGTCTGTTTATGTTTTCCGGATATTATCCACGGACTTTATTGTTTTGAATGTTTTTTATCTGGGAACATTTAATTTTGTGCTTGGAAACACTAATTGGTTCCACATGGAGACACCAGCTCTACACATTCGCATTTTCTAGGGAGAAAGCTAGACGAACTGCGACAAACATGATATTTCTGTTTGTATAGATTACTTTTTATGCACTTGCCTAAAGAAAAGACTTTGCTTTTCTCCAAAACCATTTGTACTGTGATTTTGTCAGTCCATGGCATATGAATTCCACACCTGTTTCTCCGGATATGACTGGATGTAAAAAGAAATATCCGTTTTTTTTTTTTTTTTGGGCTAACTCAATTCAAAATATTGTGAAAGCCTCTGTGTTTGTCTTTTCTGGATATTATCGATGGACTTTATTGTTTTGAATATTTTTTATCAGGAAACATTTAATTTTGAGCTTAGATACACTAAATGGTTCCACATGGAGACACCAGCTCTAAATATTTGTATTTTCTAGTAAGAAAGCTAGAGGAACTGCAGCAAACACACATGATATTTCTGTTTGTATAGATGACATTTTTTGCACTTGCCTAACAAAATGACTTTGCTTTTCTCCAAAACCATTTTTACTGTGATTTTCTCGGTCCATTGCATATGAATTCCACACCAGTTTGTCCGCATGTGACTGGATGAACCCGGAAATATCCGGTTGTGTTTTGGCTAATTCAATCCGAAATATTGCTACAGCCTCTGTGTTTGTGTATTCCTGATATTATACATAGACTTTATTGTTTTTAATGATTTTATCAGGGAACATTTAATTTTGTACCCTAGAAACACTAATTGGTTCCACATGGGGACACCAGCTCTACACATTCGTATTTTCTAAGGAGAAAGCTAGAGGAACTGCGGCAAACAAACATGATATTTCTGTTTGTATAGATGACATTTTATGCACTTGCCTAACCAAAAGACTTTGCTTTTCTCCAAAACCATTTTTACTGTGATTTTTCTCAGTCCATTGCATACGCATTCCACAGCAGTTTGTCCGGATATGACTGGATGAAAATGGAAACATCCGGTTTTCTTTAGGTTAACTCAATCCGAAATATTGTGAAAGCCTCTGTGTTTTTGTTTTCTGGATATTATCGATGGACTTTATTGTTTTGAATGTTTTTATCAGGGAACATTTAATTTTGTACCATTGATACTCTAATTGGTTCATCATGGAGACACCAGCTCTACACATTCGTATTTTCTAGGGAGAATGCTACAGAAACTGCGGCAAAAAATCATGATATTTCTATTTGTATAGATGACATTTTATGCACTTGCCTAACGAAAAGACTTTGCTTTTCTCCAAAACCATTTTTAATGTGATTTTCTCGGTCCATTGCATACGAATTCCACAGCAGTTTGTCCGGATATGACTGGATGAAACAACAAATATCTGGTTGTGTTTTGGCTAACTCAATCCGAAATATTGTGAAAGCCTCTGTGTTTGTGTTTTCTAGAAATTATCAATGGACTTTATTGTTTGAATGTCTTTATTAGGGAACATTTAATTTTGTTCTTGGAAACACTAATTGGTTCCAGATGGAGACACCAGCTCTACACATTAGCATATTCTAGGGACAATTTTAGAGGAACTGCCGGAAACAAACATGATATTTCTGTTTGTGTAGATGACATTTTATGCACTTGCCTAACGAAAAGACTTTGCTTTTCTCCAAAACCATTTGTACTGTGATTTTCTCAGTCCATTGCATACGAATTCCACACCAGTTTGTCCGGATATGACTGGAAGAAACCGGTAATATCCGGTTGTGTTTTGGCTAACTCAATCCCAGATATTGCTACAGCCTCTGTGTTGGTGTTTTGTGGATATTATTGATGGACTTTACTGTTTTGAATGTTTTTATCAGGGATCATTTAATTTTATGCTGGGAAGCCCTAATTGGTTCCACATGGAGACACCAGCTCTACACATTCGTATTTTCGAGGGAGAAACTACAGGAACTGCGACAAACAAACATGATATTTCTGTTTGTATAGATGACATTTTATGCACTTGCCTAACGAAAAGACTTTGCTTCTCTCCAAAACCATTTTTACTGTGATTTTCTCGGTCCATTGCATACGAATTCCACACCACTTTGTCCGGATATGACTGGATGAAACCAGAAATATCCGGTTTTGTTTTGGCTAACTCAATCCCAGATATTGCTATAGCCTCTGTGTTTGTGTTTTCTGGATATTATCCATGGACTTTATTGTTTTGAATGGTTTTTATCAGGGAACTTTTAATTTTGTACCTTAGAAGCACTAATTCCTTCTAAATGGAGACAATAGCTCTACACATTCGTATTTTTTAGGTAGAAATGTAGAGGGACTCTGACAAACAAACCTGGTATTTCTGTTTGTATAGATGACATTTTATGCACTTGCCTAAGCAAAAGACTTTGCTTTTCTCCAAAACCATTTTTACTGTGATTTTCTCATTCCATTGCATACGAATTCCCCACCACTTTGCCCGGATATGACTGGATGAAACCGGACATATGCGGTATTGTATTTGATTATTCAATCCCAGAAATTGCTACAGCCTCTGTGCTTGTGTTTTCTAGATATTATTAATGGACTTTATTGTTTTGAATGTTTTTTATCGGGGAACATTTTTTTGAGATTGGATAGAGTAATTGGTTCCACATGGAGACACCAGCTCTACACATTCGTATTTTCTAGGGAGATAGCTAGAGGAACTGCGACAAACAAACATGATATTTCTGTTTGTATCGATGATATTTTATGCACTTGCCTAACGAAAAGACTTTGCTTTTCTCCAAACCATTTTTACTCTGATTTTCTAGGTCCATTGCATACAAATTCCAAACCAGTTTGACAGGATATGACTGGATGAAACCGGAAATATCCGGTTTTGTTTTGGCTAACTCAATCCCAGATATTGCCTCTGTGTTGTGTATTCCTGATATTATCCACGGATATATTGTTTTGAATGTTTTTATCAGGAAACATTTAATTTTGTGCTTGGAAACACTAATTGGTTCTACATGGAGACACCAGCTCTACACATTCGTATTTTCTAGGGAGAAAGCTAGAGGAACTGCGACAAATAATCATGATATTTCTGTTTGTATAGATGACATTTTATGCACTTGCCTAACCAAAAGACTTTGCTTTTCTCCAAAACCATTTTTACTGTCATTCTCTCAGTCCATTGCATTCGAATTCCACACCACTTTGTCAGGATATGACTGGATGAAACCAGAAATATCCGGTTCTGTTTTGGCTAACTCAATCCGAAATATTGTGAAAGCCTCTGTGTTTGTTTATTCTGGATATTATCAATGGACTTGATTGTTGAATGTTTTTATCAGGGAACATTTAATTTTGTACCGTTGAAACACTAATTGGTTCATCAAGGGGACACCAGCTCTACACATTCGTATTTTCTAATGAGAAAGCTAGAGGAACTTCGGCAAACATGATATTTCTGTTTGTATAGATGACATTTTATACACTTTCCTAACGAAAAGACTTAGCTTTTCTCCAACACCCTTTGTACTGTGATTTCTTGGTCCATTGCATAGGAATTCCACAACACTTTGTCCAGATATGACTGGATGAAACCAGATATATCCAGTTGTGTTTTGTCTAACTCAATCCGAAATACTGTGAAAGCCTCTGTCTTTGTGTTTTCTGGATATTATCGATGGACTTTATTGTTTTGAATGTTTTTATCAGGGAACATTTACTTTTGTACCATTGAAACACTAATTGGTTGATCATGAGAACACCAGCTCTACTCGTTTGAATTTTCTAGGGAGTAAGCTAGAGGTACTGAGGTAAACAAACATGATATTTCGGTTTGTATAGATGACATTTTATGCACTTGCCTAATGAAAAGACTTTGCTTTTCTCCAAAACCTTTTTTACTGTGATTTTCTCGGTCCATTGCGTATGAATTCCACACCACTTTTTCCGGATATGACTGGATGTACCTGGAAATATGCAGTTTTGTTTTGGATAACTCAATCCCAGATATTGCTACAGCCTCTGTGTTTGTGTTTTCTGGATATTATCCATGGACTTTATTGTTTTGAATGTTTTTATCAGGGAACATTTAATTTTGTACCGTTGAAACAATAATTGTTTCATCAAGGGGACACCAGCTCTACACATTCGTATTTTCTAAGGAGAAAGCTAGAGGAACTTTGGCAAACAAACATGATATTTCTGTTTGTATAGATGACAATTTATGCACTTGCCTAAAGAAAAGACTTTACTTTTCTCCAACACCCTTTGTACTGTGATTTCTTGGTCCATTGCATACGAATTCCACAACACTTTGTCCGGTTATGACTGGATGAAACCAGATATATCCGGTTGTGTTTTGTCTAACTCAACCTGAAATATTGTTAAAATCTCTGTGTTTGTGTTTTCTGGATATTATCCATGGACTTTATTGTTTTGAATGTTTTTATCAGGGAACATTTAATTTTGTACCGTTGAAACACTTATTGGTTTTTCATGGGAACACCAGCTCTACACGTTTGAATATTCTAGGGAGAATACTATACGAACTCAGGCGAACAAACATGATATTTCTGTTTGTATAAATGACATTTTATGCACTTGCCTAATGAAAAGAATTTGCTTTTCTCCAAAACCTTTTTACTGTGATTTTCTCGGTCCATTGCATACGAATTCCACACCACTTTGTCCGGATATGACTGGATGTAACTGGAAATATCCGGTTTTGTTTTGGATAACTCAATCCCAGATATTGCTACAGCCTCTGTGTTTGAATTTTCCAGATATTATGAATGGACTTTATTGTTTTGAATGTTTGTTATCAGGGAACATTTAATTTTGGGTTTGGCTACAGTAATGGGTTCCATATGGAGACACAAGCTCCACATATTCGTATTTTCTAGGGAGAAAGCTAGAGGAACTGTGGCAAACAAAGTTGATATTTCTGTTTGTATCGATGACATTTTATGCACTTGCCTAACGAAAAGACTTTGCTTTTCTCCAAAACCATTTTTACTGTGATTCTATCAGTCCAGATATGAACGTTTGAAACCAGAAATAGCCGGTTGTGTTTTGGCTAACTCAATCCGAAATATTGTGAAAGCCTCTGTGTTTGTGTTTTCTGGATATTATCCATGGACTTTATTGTTTGAATGTTTTTATCAGGGAACATTTAATTTTCTACCATTGAAACACTAATTGGTTCATCAAGGGGACTCCAACTCTACACATTTGTATTTTCTAGGGAGAATACTATACGAACTCAGGCGAACAAACATGATATTTCTGTTTGTATAGATGACATTTTATGCACTTGCAAAATGAAAACACGTTGCTTTTCTCCAAAACCATTTTTCCTGTGATTCTCTCAGTCCATTGCATACGAATTCCATACCAATTTGTGCGGATATGACTGGATGAAACCAGAAATATCCGGTTTTGTTTTGGTTAACTGTATCCCAGATATTGCTACAGCCTCTGTGTTTGTGTTTTCTGGATATTATCAACGGACTTTTTTGATTTGAATGTTTTTTATCAGGGAACATTTTATTTTCAGCCTTGATACAGTAATTGGTTCCACAGGGAGACACCAGCTCTACACATTCGTATTTTCTAGGTAGAAAGCAAGAGGAACTGCGACAAACAAACATTATATTTCTGTTTGTATCGATGATATTTTATGCACTTGCCTAACGAGAAGACTTTGCTGTTCTCCAAAACCATTTTTAATGTGATTTTCTCGGTTCCTTGCATACGAATTCCAAACCAGTTTCTTCGGATATGACTGGATGAAAACCGAAATATCTAGTTGTGTTTTGGCTAACTTTATCCGAAATATTGTGAAATCCTTGTGTTTGTGTTTTCTGGATATTATCGATGGACTTTATTGTTTTGAATATTTTTTATCAGGGAGCATTTAATTTTGTGCTTGGAATCACTGATTGGTTCCACATGGAGACACCAGCTCTACACATTCGTATTCTCTAGGGAGAAAGCTAGAGGAACTGTGGCAAACAAACATGATATTTCTGTTTGTGTCGAAGACATTTTATGCACTTGCCGAACGAAAAGACTTTGCTGTTCTCCAAAACCACTTTTACTGTGATTTTCTCGGTCCATTGCATACGAATTCCACACCAGTTTGTCCGGATATGACAGGATGAAACCGGAAATATCCGGTTTTCTTTTGACTAACTTAATCCGAAATATTGTGAAAGCCTCTTTGTTTGTGTTTTCTGGATATTATCGATGGACTTTATTGTTTGAATGTTTTCATCAGGGAACATTTACTTTTGTAGCATTGAAACACTAATTGGTTGATCATCGGAACACCAGCTCTACACGTTCGAATTTTCTAGGGAGAAAGCTAGAGGAACTGAGGCAAACAAACATGATATTTCTGTTTGTATTGATCACATTTTATGTTCTTGCCTAAAGAAAAGACTTTGCTTTTCTCCAAAACCATTTGTACTGTGATTTTCTCGGTCCATTGCATACGAATTCTACCCAACTTTGTCCGGATATGACTCAAGAAACCGGAAATATCCGGTTTTCTTTTGGTGAACTCAATCCGAAATATTGTGAAAGCCTCTGTGTTTGTGTTTTCTTGATATTATGGATGGACTTTATTGTTTTGAATGTTTTTATCAGGGAGCATTTAATTTTTTGCTTGGAAACACTAATTGTTTCCACATGGAGACACCAGCTCTACACATTCGTATTTTCTAGGGAGAAAGCTAGAGGAACTGCGGCAAACAAACATGATATTTCTGTTTGTATAGATGACATTTTATGCACTTGCCTAACCAAAAAACTTTGCTTTTCTCCAAAACCATTTTTACTGTGATTTTCTCGGTCCATTGCATGCGAATTCCACACCAGTTTGTCCGGATATGACGGGATGAAACCAGAAATATCCGGTGGTGTTTTGGCTATCAATCCGAAAATTTGTGAAAGACTTTGTGTTTGTGTTTTCTGGATATTATTGATGGATTTTATTGTTTTGAATTTTTTATCAGGGAACATTTAATTTTGTACCGTTGAAACACTAATTGGTACATCATGGGGACGCCAGTCCACACTTTCTTATTTTTTAGGGAGAATACTAAACGAACTGCAGCAAACAAAATGATATATCTGTTTGTATAGATGACATTTTAAGCACTTGCCTAATGAAAAGACTTTGCTTTTCTCCAAAACCATTTGTACTGTGATTTTCTCGGTCCATTGCATATGAATGCCACACCAGTTAGTCCGGATATGACTGGATGAAACCAGAAATATCCGGTTTTGTTTTGGCTAACTCAATCCCAGATATTGCTACATACTCTGTGTTTGTGTATTCTGGATATTATCCACGGACTTTATTGTTTTGAATGTTTTTTTGTCAGGGAACATTTAATGTTGTGCTTGGAAACACTAATTGGTTCCACATGGAGACACCAGCTCTATACATTCGTATTTCCTAGGGAGAAAGCTAGAGGAACTGCGACAAACAAACATGATATTTCTGTTTGTATCAATGACGTTTTATGCACTTGCCTAACGAAAAGACTGCTTTTCTCCAAAACCATTTTTACTCTTATTTTCTCTTCACATTGCATAGGAATTCCACACCATTTTGTCCGGATATGACTGGATGAACCCCAAATATCCGGTTTTGTTTTGGTTAACTCAATCCGAAACATTGTGAAAGACTCTGTGTTTGTGTTTTCAGGATATTATCGATGGACTTTATTTTTTTGAATGTTTTTATATGGCAACATTTATTTTTTTACCGTTGAAACACTAATTGGTTCATCATGGGGACACCAGATCTACACATTCGTATATTCTAGGGAGAAAACTAGAGGAACTGCGGGAAACAAACATGATATTTCTGTTTGTATAGATGACATTTTATGCACTTGCCTAACGAAAAGACTTTGCTTTTCCCCAAAAAAAATTTTACTGTGATTTTCTCGATCCATTGCATACTAATTCCACACCAGTTTGTCCGGATATTACTGGATGAAACCAGAAATATCCGGTTGTGTTTTGGCTAACTCAATCCCAGATATTTCTACAGCCTCTGTGTTTGTGATTTCTGGATATTATCAATGGACTTGATGGTTTGAATGTTTTTTTATCAGGGAACATTTAATTTTGTGCTGGGAAACACTAATTGGTTACACATGGAGACACCAGCTCTACATATTCGTATTTCCTAGGGAGAAAGCTAGAGGAACTGTGGCAAACAAACATGATATTTCTGTTTGTATAGATGACATTTTATGCACTGGCCAAAGGAAAAGTCTTTGCTTTTCACCAAAACCATTTTTACTGCGATTTTCTCGGTCCATTGCATACGAATTCCACCCCACTTTGTTCGGATATGACTGGATGAAACCGGAAATATCCGGTTGTGTTGGGCTTACTATATCCCAGATATTGCTACAGCCTCAGTGTCTGAGTTTTCTGGATATTATCAATGGACTTTATTGTTTTGAATATTTTTATCAGGGAACATTAAATTTTTTGCTGGGAATCACTAATTGGTTCCACATGGAGACAACAGCTCTACACATTCGTATTTTCTAGGGAGAAAGCTAGAGGAACTGCAGCAAACAAACATGATATTTTTGTTTGTATAGATGACATTTTATGCACTTGCCTAACGAAAAGACTTTGCTTTTATCCAGAACCATTTTTACTGTGATTTTCTCGGCCTATTGCACACGAATTCCACCCCACTTTGTCCGGATATGACTGGATGAAACCAGAAATATCCGGTTGTGTTTTTGCTTACTATATCCTGGGTATTGCTACAGCCTCAGTGTCTGTGTTTTCTGGATATTATCGATGGATTTTACTGTTCTGAATGTTTTTATCGGGGAATATTTAATTTTGTGCTGGGAAACACTAATTGGTTCCACATGGAGACACAATCTCTACACATTCGTGTTTTCTAGGGAGAAAGCTAGAGGAACTGCAGCAAACAAACATGATATTTTTGTTTGTATAGATGACATTTTATGCACCTACCCTCCGAAACGCCTTTGCTTTTCTCCAAAACCATTTTTACTGTGATTTTCTCGGTCCATTACATCTGAATTTCACGAAACTTTATCTGGATATGACAGGATGTAACCAGAAATATCTGGTTGTGTTGTGGCTTACTATATCCCAGATATTGTTACAGCCTCAGTGTCTGTGTTTTCTGGATATTATCAATTGATTTATTGTTTTGAATATTTTTATCAGAGAACATTTAATTTTGGGCTGGGAAACACTGATTGGTTCCACATGGAGACACCAGCTCTACACATTCGTATTTTCTAGGGATTAAGTGAGAGGAACAGGGGCAAACAAACATGATATTTCTGTTTGTACAGATGACATTTTATGCACTTGCCTAACGAAAAGACTTTGCTTTTATCCAGAACCATTTATACTGTGATTTTCTCGGCCTATTGCACACGAATTCCACCCCACTTTGTCCGGATATGACTGGATGAAACCAGAAATATTCGGTTGTGTTTTGGCTAACTCCATCCCGGATATTGCTACAGCCTCTGTGTTTGTGTTTTCTGCATATTATCGATGGACTTTAGTGTTTTGAATGTTTTTATCAGGGAACATTTAATTCTGTGCTGGGAAACACTAATTGGTTCCACATGGAGACACCAGCTCTACACATTGATATTTTCTAGGGAGAAAGCTAGAGGAACTGTTGCAAACAAACATTATATTTCTGTTTGTATAAATGACATTTTATGCACTTGCCTAACGAAAAGACTTTGCTTTTCTCCAAAACCATTTTTACTGTGATTTTCTCGGTCTATTGTACACGAATTCCACACCACTTTGTCCGGATATGCCTGGATGTAACCAGAAATATGCGGTTGTGTTTTGGCTGTCAATCCGAAAAATTGTGAAAGCCTCTCTGTTTGTGTTTTCTGGATATTATCGATGGACTTTATTGTTTTGAATGCTTTTATGAGGGAACATTTAATTTTGCACCGTAGAAACACAATAGGTTCAACATGGGGACACCAGCTCTACACATTACTGTATTCCAGGGAGAAATCTAGAGAAACTTCGGCAAACAAACATGATATTGCTGTTTGTATAGATGACATTTTAGGCACTTCCCTAAAGAAAAGACATTGCTTTTTTTCCAAAACCATTTTACTGTGATTTTCTCCGTCCATTACATACGAATTCCACACCACATTGTCCGGATATGACTCGATGAAACCAGAAATTTCTGGTTGTGTTTTTGCTTACTATATCCCGGGTATTGCTACAGCCTCAGTGTCTGTGTTTTCTAGATATTATCGATGGATTTTACTGTTTTGAATGTTTTTGTCGGGGAATATTTAATATTGTTCTGCGAAACACTAATTGGTTCCAAATGGAGACGCCAGCTCTACACATTCGTATTTTCTAAGCAGAAAGCGAGAGGAAATGCGGCAAACAAACATTATATTTCTGTTTGTATAGATGACATTTTATGCATTGGCCGAAGGAAACGTCTTTGCTTTGAACCAAAACCATTTTTACTGTGATTTTCTCGGTCCATTGCATACGAATTCCACACCACTCTGTCCGGATATGACTGGATGAAACCAGAAATATCCGGTTGTGTTGTGGCTTACTATATCCCAGATATTGCTACAGCCTCAGTGTCTGAGTTTTCTGGATATTATAAATGGACTTTATTGTTTTGTATATTTTTATCAGGGAACATTTAGTTTTGTGCTGGGAAACACTAATTGGTTCCACATGGAGACAAAAGCTCTACATATTCGTATTTTCTAGGGATTAAGCGAGAGGAACTGCGGTAAACAAACATGATATTTTTGTTTGTATAGATGACATTTTATGCACTTGCCTAACGAAAAGACTTTGCTTTCCTCCAAAACCATTTTACTGTGATTTTCTCGGTCTATTGTACATGAATTCCACACCACTTAACCGGATATGACTGGATGAAACCAGAAATATCCGGTTGTGTTTTGGATAACTCAATCCCACTTATTGCTACAGCCTCTGTGTTTGTGTTTTCTGGAAATTTTCGATGAACTTCATTGTTTTGAATGTGTTTATCATGGAACATTTAATTTTGTGCTGGGAAACACTAATTGGTTCCACATGGAGACACCAGTCTACAAATTCATATTTTCTAGGGAGAAAGTTAGAGGAACTTTTGTAAACAAACATGATATTTCTGTGTGTATAGATGACATTTTATGCACTGGCTTAAGGAAAAGAATTTGCTTTTCTCCAAAACCATTTTGACTGTGATTAACTCGTTCCATTGCATATGAATTCCACCACACTTTTTCCAGATATGTCTGGATGAAACCAGAAATATCCGGTTGTATTTTTGCTAACTCAATCCCACTTATTGCTACAGCCTCTGTGTTTGTGTTTTCTGGATATTATCGATGGACTTTATTGATTTGAATATTTTTATCAGGGAACATTTAATTTTGTAGCGTAGAAACACTAAGTGGTTCCACATGGAGACAAAAGCTCTTCACATTCGTATTTTCTAGGGAGAAAGCTAGAGGAACTGAGGCAAACAAACATGATATTTCTGTTTGTATAGATGACATTTTGTGCACTTGCCTAACGAAAAGACTTTGCTTTTCTCCAAAACCATTTTTACTGTGATTTTCTCTTTCCATTACATACGAATTCCTCACCACTTTGACCGGATATGCCTGGATGAAACCAGAAATATCCGGTTCTGTTTTGTCTAACTCAATCGCAGATATTGCTGCAGCCTCTGTGTTTGTATTTTCCGGATTTTATCCAAGGACTTTATGGTTTTGAATGTTTTTTATCAGGGAGCATTTAATTTTGTGCTGGGAAACACTAACTGGTTCCACATGGAGACACCAGCTCTACACATTCGTATTTTCTAGGGAGAAAGCTAGAGGAGCTGCGGTAAACAAACATGACATTTCTGTTTGTATAGATGACATTTTATGCACTTGCCTAACTAAAAGACTGCTTTTCTCCAAATCCATTTTTACTGTGATTTTCTCGGTCCATTGCATAGGAATTCCAAACTACTTTGTCTGTATATGACTGAATGAAACCAGAAATATCCGGTTCTCTTTTGGCTAACTATATCCCAGATATTGCTATAGCTTCTGTGTCTGTGTTTTCAGGAAGTATCGATTGACTTTAT
Organism: Lepus oiostolus; assembly: GCA_036325905.1. Lineage (NCBI taxonomy): Eukaryota > Metazoa > Chordata > Mammalia > Lagomorpha > Leporidae > Lepus > Lepus oiostolus. The sequence goes on from CM070804.1 coordinate 2,282,992, forward strand.
TGTTTTGAATGAATTTATCAGGGAACATTTAATTTTGTACCATAGAAACACTAATTGGTTCCACATGAAGACACCAGCTCTACACATTCATATTTTCTAGGAAGAAAGCTAGAGTTACTGCGGCAAACAAACAAGATATTTCTGTTTGTATAGATGACATTTTATGCACTGGCCGAAGGAAAAGACTTTGCTTTTCTCCAAAACCATTTTACTGTGATTTTCTGGGTCCATTGCATAGGAATTCCATCACATTTTCTGCGGATATGACTGGATGATACCAGAAATTTCCGGTTCTCTTTTGGGTAACTATATCCCAGATATTGCTACAGACTCAGTGTTTGTTTTTTCTTGATATTATCAACGGACTTTATTGTTTTGAAAGTTCTTTATCAGGGAACCTTTAATTTTGTGCTTGGAATCACTAATTGGTTCCACGTGGAGACACCAGCTCTACACAATCATATTTTCTAGGGAAAAAGCTAGAGGAAATGCGGCAAACAAACATTATATTTCTGTTTGTATAGATGATATTTTATGCACTTGCCAACAAAAAGACATTGCTTTTCCATAAAACCATTTTACTGTGATTTTCTCTGTCCATTGCATACGAATTCCACACCAATTTGTCCGGATATGACTGGATGAAACCAGAATTATCCAGTTGTGTTTAGGCTAACTCAATCCCAGATATTGAGAAAGCCTCTGTGTTTGTATTTTCTGGATATTATCAACGTGCTTTATTGTTTTGAATATTTTTATCAGGGAACATTTAATTTTGTACCATAGAAACACTAATAGGATCCACATGGAGACACCAGCTCTACACATTAGTATTTTCTAGGGAGAAAGCTAGAGGAACTGCAGCAAACAAATATGATATTTCTGTTTGTATAGGTGACTTTTTCTGCACTTGCCTAGTGAAAAGACTTTGCTTTTCTCCAAAACCATTTTTACTGTGATTTTCTCGGTCCAAGGCATTTGAACTCCACACCATTTTTTCCGGATATGACTGGATGAAACAAGAAATATCCTGTTGTGTTTTGGCTTACTAAATACCAGATATTGCTACAGCTTCTGTGTTTGTGTTTTCTGGATATTATCGATGGACTTTTTTGTTTTTAATGCTTTTATCAGCGAACATTTAATTTTGTACCATAGAAACACTAATTGGTTCCACATGGAGACACTAATCTACACATTCATATTTTCTAAGGAGAAAGCTAGAGGAAATGTGGCAAACAAATATCATATTTCTGTTTGTTTGGATGACATTTTATGCACTTGCCTAACGAAAAGACTTTGCTTTTCTCCAAAATCATTTTTACTGTGATTCTCTCAGTCCATTGCATACAAATTCAACACCACTTTGTCCAGATATGACTGGATGAAAACAGAAATATCCCGTTGTGTTTTGGCTAACTCAATCCCAGATATTGCTACAGTCTCTGTGTTTGTGTTTTCCAGATATTATCAACGGACTATATTGTTTTGAATGTTTTCATCAGGGAACATTTAAATTTGTACCATAGAAACAATAATTGGTTCCACATGAGACACCAGCTCTCCACATTCGTATTTTCTAGGGAGAAAGCTAGAGGAACTTCGGCAAACAAACATGATATTTCTTTTTGTATAAATGACATTTTAAGCACTTGCCTAAAAAAAAGACTTTGCTTTTCTACAAAACCATTTTTATGGTGATAGTCTCGGTAGATTACATATGAACTCCAGACCCTTATTCCGGATATGACTGGATGAAACCAGTAATATCTGATTGTGTTTTGGCTAACTCAATCCCAGATATTGCTACAGCCTCTGTGTTTGTGTATTCCTGATATTATCCACGGACTTTATTGTTTTGAATGTTTTATATCAGGGGACATTCAATTTTGTACTTGGAAACAATAATTGGTTCCACATGGAGGCACCAGTCTACAAATTCGTATTTTCTATGGAGAAATCTAGAGGAATTGCGGCAAACAAACATGATATTTCTGTTTGAATAGATGACATTTTATGCACTTGCCTAAGGAAAAGACTTTGCTTTTCTCCAAAACCATTTTTACTGTGATTTTCTGGGTCCATTGCATACGAATTCCACACCACTTTGTCCGGATATGACTGGATGAAAACAGAAACATCCTATTGTGTTTTGGCTAACTATATACCAGATATTGCTACAGCCTCAGAGTTTTTTTTTATTTATTTTCTGGATATTATCTATGGGCTTTATAGTTTTGAATGTTTTTATCAGGGAACATTTAATTTTGTACCGTAGAAACACTAATTGTCCACATGGAGACACCAGCTCTACACATTCATATTTTCTAGGGAGAAAGCTAGAGAAACTGTTGCAAACAAACATGATATTTCTGGTTGTATAGACGACATTTTATGCACTTGCCTAAGGAATAGACTATATTTTTCCCAAAACAATTTTTATTGTGATTTTCTCGGTCCATTGCATACGAATTCCACTCTACTTAGTCTGTATTTGACTGAATGAAACTAGAAATATCCGGTTCTCTATTGGCTAACTATATCCCAGATATTGCTACAGCCTCAGTGTATGTTTTTTCTGGATATTATCAATGGTCTTTATTGTTTTGAATGTTTTTCAGGGAACATTTAATTTTGTGGTGGGAATCACAAATTCGTTCCACATGGAGAACCCAGCTCTACACATTCATATTTTCTAGGGAGAAAGCTAGAGGAACTGCGGCAAACAAACATGATATTTCTGTTTGTATCGATGACATTTTATGCACTGGCCTAACGAAAAGACTTTGCTTTTCTGCAAAACCATTTTTACTCTGATTTTCTTGGTCCATTGCATTCGAATTCCATACCAGTTTGTCCTGATATGATTGATTGAAACCGGAAATATCCAGTGTTTTCTGGCTAACTCAATCCGAGATATAACTACAGCATTTGTGTTTGTGATTTCCGGATATTATCAACGGACTATATTTTTTCGAATGTTTTATATCGAGGAACATTGTTTTTTGAGCTTGGATACAGTAATTGGTTCCACATGGAGACACCAGCTCTACACATTCATATTTTCTAGGGAGAAAGCTAGAGGAGCTGCGGCAAGCAAACATGATATTTCTGTTTGTATAGGTGACATTTTATGCAGTTGCCTAACAAAAAGACTTTGCTTTTCTCCAAAACCATTTTTACTGTGTTTTTCTCGGTCCATTGCATACGATTTCCACACCAGTTTGTCCGGATATGACTGGATGAAACCAGAAATATCCGGTTTTGTTTTGGCTAACTCAATCCCCGAATTTTCTGCAGCCTCTGTGTTTGTGTTTTCCAATATTATCTATGGATTTCATTGTTTTGAATGTTTTTTATCGGGAAACTTTTTATTTTGAGCTTGGATACAGTAATAGCTTCGACATGGAGCCACCAGCTCTACATATTTGTATTTTCTAGGGAGAAAGCTAGAGGAGCTGTGGAAAGCAAACATGATATTTTTGTTTGTATTGATGAAATTTTATGCACTTGCCTAACAAAAAGACATTGCTCTTCTCCAAAATAATTTTTAATGTGATTTTCTCGGTCCATTGCATACGAATTCCACTACACTTTGTCCAGATATGACTGGATTAAACCAGAAATATCGGGTTGTGTTATGGCTAACTCAATGCGAAATAATGTGAAAGCCTCTCTGTTTGTGTATTCCTGATATTATCAATGGACTTTATTGTTTTGGATGTTTAATCTCAGGGAACATTTAATTTCATGCTTGGAAACACTAATTTTTTTCCACATGGAGACACCAGCTCTACACATTCATATTTTCTAGGGAGAAAGCTAGAGGAACTGCGGCAAACAAAAATATTTTTGTTTGTATAGATGACATTTTATGCACTTGCATAACGAAAAGAATTTGCTTTTCTCCAAAACCCTTTGTACTGTGATTTTCTCGGTTCATTGCATATGAATTCCACACCAGTTTTTCCAGATATGACAGGAAGAAATCGGTAATATCCGGTTTTATTTTGGCTAACTCAATCCCAGATTCTGCTACAGCCTCTGTGTTTTTGTTTTCTGGATGTTATCAATGGACTTTATTGTTTTGAATGTTTTTTTGTCAGGGAACATTTAATGTTGTGCTTGGAAACACTAATTGGTTCCACATGGAGACACCAGCTCTACACATTCATATTTTCTAGGGAGAAAGCTAGAGGACCTGCGGCAAGCAAACATGATATTTCTGTTTGTATAGATGACATTTTATGCACTTGCCTAACGAAAAGACTTTGCTTTTCTCCAAAACCATTCTTATTGTCATTTTCTCGGTCCATTGCATATGAATTACACACGAGTTTCTCAAGATATGATGGGATGAAACCGGAGATATCTGGTTTTGTTTTGGCTAACTGAATCCCAGTTGTGCTACATACTCTGTGTTTGTGTATCCCTGATATTATCCCCGGACTTTATTGTTTTGAATGTTTTTTATCAGGGAAAATTTAATTTTGTGCTTGGAATCACTCATAGGTTCATCATGGGAACCTCAGCTCTACACTTTCGTATTTTCTAGGGAGAAAGCTAGAGGAACTGCGGCAAACGAACATGATATTTCTGTTTGTATAGATGACATTTTATGCACTTGCCTAAAGAAAAGACTTTGGTTTTCCCCAAAACCATTTGTACTGTGATTTTCTCGGTCCATTGCATATGAATTCCACACCAGTTTGTCTGGATATGACTGGATGAAACCGGAAATATCCGGTTTCTTTTTGGCTAACTCAATCCCAGATATTGCTACAGCCTCTGTGTTTCTGTTTTCTGGATATTATCAATGGACTTTATTGTTTTGAACGTTTTATATCGGGGAACATTTTATTTTGAGCTTGGATACAGTAATTGGTTCCACATGGAGACACCAGCTCTACACATTCATATTTTCTAGGGGGAAAGCTAGAGGAACTGCGACAAACAAACATGATATTTCTGTATAGATGACATTTTATGCACTTACCTAACGAAATGACTTTTCTTTTCTCAAAAACCATTTGTACTGTGATTTTCCCGGTCCATTGCATAAGAATTCCACACCAGCTTGTCCGGATATGACTCGATGAAACCGGAAATATCCTGTTTTCTTTTGGCCAACTCAATCCGTGATATTACTACAGCCTCTGTGTTTCAGTTTTCCCTCTATTATCAACGGACTTGATTGTTTTGATTGTTTTTTTATCGGGGAACATTTAATTTCGATCTCAGACACACTATTTGGTTCCACATGGAGACACCAGCTCTATATATTCATATTTTCTAGGGAGAAAGCTAGAGGAACTGTGGCAAACAAACATGATATTTCTGTTTGTATAGATCACATTTTATGCACTTGCCTAACGAAAAGACTTTGCTTTTCTCCAAAACCATTTTTACTGTTATTCACTCAGTCCATTGCATATGAATTCCACACCACTTTGTCCGGATATGACTGGATGAAACCAGAAATATCCAGTCGTGTTTTGGCTAACTCAATCCGAAATATTGTGAAAGTTCCTGTGTTTGTGTTTTCTGGATATTATCGATGGAGTTCATTGTTTTGAATGTTTTTATCAGGGAACATTTAACTTTGTACCATTGAAACACTAATTAGTTCATCATGGGAACAACAGCTCTACACATTCGCATTTTCCAGGGAGAAAGCTTGAGGAACTGCGACAAACAAACATGATATTTCTGTTTGTATAGATGACATTTTATGCACTTGCCTAAATAAAAGACTTTGCTTTTTTCAAAACCATTTGTACTGTGATTTTCTCGGTCCATTGCATACGAATTCCACACCACTTTGTCCGGATATGACTGGATGCAACCGGAAATATCCTGTTTTGTTTTGACTAACTCAATCACAGATATGGCTACAGTCTCTGTGTTTGTGATTTCTGGATATTATCGACGGGCTTTATTGTTTTGAATGTTTTTTCAGGGAACATTTAATTTTGTACCGTTGAAACACTCATTGGTTCATCATGGGAACACCAGCTCTACACATTCGTATTTTGTATGGAGAAAGCTAGAGGAACTGCGGCAAACATACATGATATTTCTGTTTGTATCGATGGCATTTTATGCACTTGCCTAAGGAAAAGACTTTGCTTTTTCTCCAAAACCATTTTTACTCTGATTTTCTCTGTCCATTGCATAATGATTCCTTACCAGTTTGTCCAGATGTGACTGGATTTAACGGGAAATATCCGGTTTTGTTTTGGGTAACTCAATCCCAGATATTGCTACAGCCTCTGTGTTTGTGATTTCTGGATATTATCAACGGACTTTATTATTTTGAATGTTTTTTATCAGGGAACATTTAATTTTGTGCTTCTAATCATTAATTGGTTCCGCTTGGAGACACAAGCTCCAAACATTAGCATTTTCTGGGGAGAAAGCTAGAGGAAATGCGGCAAACAATCATGATATTTCCGTTTGTATCGATGACATTTTATGCACTTGCCTAAGAAAAGACTGCTTTTCTCCAAAACCACACTTACTGTGATTTTCTCGGTCCATTGCATACGAATTCCACACCAGTTTGTCCAGATATGACTGGATGAAACTGGAAATATCCGGTTTTGTTTTGGCCAACTAAATCCCAGATATTCCTACAGCCTCTGTGTTTGTGTTTTCTGGATGTTATCAACGGACTTTATTGTTTTGAATGTTTTTTATCGGGGAACATTTTATTTTGAACTTGGATACAGTAATTGGTTCCACATGGAGACACGAGCTCTACACATTTGTATTTTCTGGGGAGAAAGCTAGAGGAACAGTGGCAAACAAAGATGATATTTCTGTTTGTATAGATGACATTTTATGCACTTGCCTAAAGAAAAGAATTGGTTTTCTCCAAAACCATTTTTACTGTGATTTTCTCGGTCCATTGCATACGAATTCCAGAGCAGTTTGTTAGGATATGACTGGATGAAACCGGAAATATCCGGTTTCTTTTTGGCTAACTCAATCCGAAATATTTTGAAAGCCTCTCTGTTTGTGTTTTCTGGATATTATCCATGGACTTTATTGTTTTGAATGTTTCTTATCGGGGAACATTTAATTTTGTACCTTTGAAACACTAATTGGTTCCACATGGGGACACCAGCTCTACACATTCTTATATTCTAGGGAGAAAGCTAGAGGAACTGCGGAAAACAAACATGATATTTCTGTTTGTATAGATGATATTTTATGCACTTGCCTAACGAAAAGACTCTGCTTTTCTCCAAAACCATTTTTACTCTGATTTTCTAGGTCCATTGATTACAAATTTCACACCACTTTGTCCGGATATGACTGGATGAAACCAGAACTATCCGGTCGTGTTTTGTCTAACTCAATCCCAGATATTGCTACAGCCTCTGTGTTTGTGTTTTCTGGATGTTATCCACGGACTTTATTGTTTTGAATGTTTTTATCAGGGAACATTTAATTTTGTACCGTTGAAACACTAATTGGTTCCACATGGAGACACCAGCTCTACACATTCGTATTTCTAGGGAGGAAGCTAGAGGAACTGCGGCAAACAAACATGATATTTCTGTTTGTATTGATGACCTTTTATGCACTTGACTAACAAAAAGACTTTTCTCTTCTCCAAAACCATTTTTACTGTGATTTTCTCGGTCCGTTGCATACGAATTCCACACCACATTGTCCGGATATGCCTGGAGGAAAACAGAAATATCCCGTTGTGTTTTGGCAAACTCAATTACAGATATTGCTACAGCCTCTGTGTTTGTGATTCCTGGACATTATCGATGGACTTTATTGTTTTCAATTTTTTTATCAGGGAACATTTAATTTTGTGCTGGGTGAAACTAATTGGTTTCACATGGAGACACCAGCTCTAAATATTTTTATTTTCTAGGGAGAAAGCTAGAGGAACTTTAGCAAAGAAACATGATATTTTTCATTCTATAGATGACATTTTATTCACCGGCCTGAAGAAAAGACTTTGCTTTTTCCAAAGCCATTCTTACTGTGATTTTCTCTGTCCATTTCATATGAATTTCACACAAATTTGTAGGGATATTACAGTATGAAACCTAAAATATCCAGTTGTGTTTTGGCTAACTCAATCCCAGACATTGCTAGAGCCTCTGTGTATGTGTTTTCCGGATATTACCAATGGACTTTATTGTGTTGAATGTTTTTTTTTATCAAGGAACATTTAATTTTGTGCTGGGAAACACTAGTTGGTGCCACTTGGAGAAACCTGCTCTACACATTCGTATATTCTAGGGAGAAAGCTAGAGGAACTGCAGTTAACAAACATGATATTTCTGTTTGTACAGATGACATTTTAAGCATTTGCCTAAGATACAAATTTGCTTTACAGCAAAACAATTATTACTGTGATTTTCTCGGTCCATTGCATCCGAATTCCACACCAGTTTGTCCGGATATGACTGGATGAAACCAGAAATATCCGGTTGTGTTTTGGCTAACTCAATCCAGATATTGCTAGAACCTCTGTGTTTCTGTTTTCTATATTATCGATGGACTATATTGTTTTGAATTTTTTTATCAGGGAACATTTAATTTTGTACCATAGAAACACTAATTGGTTCCACATGAAGACACCAGGTATACATATTCATATTTTCTAGGGAGAAACCTAGAGGCACGGTGGCAAACAAACATGATATTTCTGTTTGTATAGATGATATTTTATGCATTTGCCAAAGACAAATACTTGCTTTCCTCCAAAACAATTTTTACTTTGATTTTCTCAGCCCATTGCTTATGAAGTCCACAGCAGTTTGTCTGGATATCACTGGATGAAACCAGAAATATCCAGTTGTGTTTTGGCTAACTCAATCCGAAATATTGTGAAAGACTCTGTGTTTGTGTTTTCTGGATATTATCGATGGACTTTATTGTTTTGAATGCTTTTATATGGGAACATTTAATTTTTACTGTAGGAACACAAATTGGGTCCACATGGAGACACAATCTCTACACATTCGTATTTTCTAGGGAGCAATCTAGAGGAACTGCGGCAAAGAAACATGATATTTCTGTTTGTATAGATGACATTTTATGCACTTGCCTAACGAAAAGAGTTTGCTTTTGTCCAAAACCGTTTTTACTGTGATTTTCTCGGTCCATTGCATACGCATTCCAGAGAAGTTTGTCCGGATATGACTGGATGAAACCAGAAATATCCGGTTGTATTTTCGCTAACTCAATCGGTAATTTTGTGAAAGCCTTTGTGTTTGTGTTTTCAGGATACTATCGATGGACTTTATTGTTTTGAATGTTTTTTATCAGGGAACATTTAATTTTGTGCTGAGAAACTCTAATTCGTTCCACAGGGAGACACCAGCTCTAGACATTCGTATTTTCTAGGGAGAAAACTTGAGGAATTGTGACAAATAAACATGTTATTTTTGTTTGTATAGCTGATATTTAATGCACTTACCTAATGAAAAGACTTTTTTTCTCCAAAACCATTTTTACTCTTATGTTCTCAGACTATTGCATATGAATTCCACACCACTTCGTCTGGATATGACTGGATGAAACCAGAAATATCCGATTGTGTTTTGGCTAACTCTATCCCAGATATTGCTATAGCTTCTGTGTTTGTTTTTTCTGGATATTATCAATGGACTTTAGGTTCTGAATTTTTTTATCAGTGAATATTTAATTTTATACCGTTGAAATACTAATTGCTTCAACATGGAGAAACCAGCTCTACACATTCGTATTTTCAAGGAAGAAATCAAGGGGAACTGAGGCTAACAAACCTGATATTTCTGTCTGTATAGATGACATTTTATGCACTTGCCTAAGGAAAAGACTTTGCTTTTCTGCAAAACCATTTTTACTGTGATTCTCTCAGTCCGTTGCATACAAATTCCACACAACTTTGTCCAGATATGACTGGATGAAACCGGAAATATGCGGTATTTTTTTAGATTATTCAATCCCAGATATGGCTACAGCCTCTGTGTATGTGTTTTCCCAATATTATCAACAGACTTTATTGTTTTGAATGTTTTTATCAGGGAACATTTAATTTTGTACCATTGAAACAATACTTGGTTCATCATGGGAATACCAGCTCTACAAGTTCGAATTTTCTAGGTAGAAAGCTAGAGGAACTGAGGCAAACAAACATGATATTTCTGTTTGTATAGATGACATTTTATACACTTGCCTAAGGAAAAGACTTTGCTTTTCTCCAAAACCATTTTTACTGTGATTTTCTTGGTCCATTGCATACGAATTCCACACCAGTTTGTCCTGATATGACTGGATGAAACCAGAAATATCCTGTTGTTTTTTGCCTAACTCAATCCGAAATATTGTGAAAGCTTCTGTGTTTGTGTTTTCTGGATATTATCGATGGACTTTATTGTTTTGAATGTTTTTATCAGGGAACATTTAATTTTGTACCATTGAAACATTAATTGGTTCATCATGGGGACACCAGCTCCACACATTCATATTTTCTAGGGAGAAAGCTAGAGGAACTGTGACAAACAAACATGATATTTCTGTTTGTATAGATGACATTTTATGCACGTGCCTAGTGAAAAGACTTGGCTTTTCTCCCAAACCTTATGTACTGTGATTTTCTCGTTCCATTGCATACGAATTCCACACCAGTTAGTCCGGGTATTACTGGATGAAACCGGAAATATCCAGTTTTGTTTTGGCTAACTCAATCCCAGATATTGCTACCGTGTCAGTGTTTATTTTTTCTCAATATTATCAACGGACTTTATTGTTTTGAATGTTTTTATCAGGCAATATTTAATTTTGTGCTGGGAATCACTAATTCGTTCCACATGGAGACACCAGCTCTACACATTCTTATTTTCTAGGGAGAAAGCTAGAGTAACTGCGACAAACAAACATGATATTTCTGTTTGTATAGATAACATTTTATGCACTTGCCTAACGAAAAGACTTTGCTTTTCTCCAAAACCATTTGTACTCTGATTTACTCAGTCCATTGCATACGAATTCCACACCACTTTGTCCGGATATGACTGGATGAAACCAGAAATATCCGGTTGTGTTTTGGCTAACTCAATCAAAAATATTGTGATAGCTTCTGTCTTTGTGTTTTCTGGATATTATCGATGCTCTGTATAGTTTTGAATGTTTTTGTCAGGGAACATTTCATTTTGTACCGTAGAAACACTAATTGGTTCAACATGTAGACACCAGCTGTACACATTCGTATTATCTAGGGAGAAAGCTTGAAGAATGACGGCAAATAAACATGATATTTCTTTTTGTATAGATGACATTTTATGCACTTGCGTAATGAAAAGAATTGCTTTTCTCCAAAACCATTTTTATTGTCATTTTCTCGGTCCATTGCATACGAATTCCACACCAGTTTGTCCGGATATGACTGGATGAACCCGGAAAAATCAGGTTTATTTTGGCAAACTCAATCCCAGATATTGCTACAGCCTCTGTGTTTGTGTTTATTGGATATTATGGACGTGCTTTATAGTTTTGAATATTTTTATCAGGGAACATTTAATTTTGTACCGTAGATACACTAATGGGTTCCACATGGAGACACCAGCTCTACACATTCGTATTTTCTAGGGAGAAAGCTAGAGGAACTGCGGCAAACAAACATGATATTTCTTTTGTATAGATGACATTTTATGCAATTGCCTAACGAAATGACTTTCTTTTCTCTAAATCCATTTTTACTGTGATTTTCTCGGTCCATTGCATACGAATTCCACCCCATTTTTTCGGATATGGCTGGATGAAACCAGAAATTTCCGGTTGTGTTTTGGCTAACTCAATCCCAGATATTGCTAAAGCCTCTGTGTTTGTGCTTCTGGATATTATCGACCGACTTTATTGTTTTTAATATTTTTATCAGGGAACATTTAATTTTCTACCGTAGATACAGTAATTGCTTCCACATGGAGACACCAGCTCTACACATTCGTATTTTTGCTTTTCTCCAAAACCTTTATTACTGTGATTTTCTCGATCCGTTGCATACGAATTCCACACCAGTTTGTCCGGATATGACTGGATGAAACCGGAAATATCCAGTTGTGTTTTTGCTAACTCCATCCCAGATATTGCTACATCCTCTGTGTTTGTGTTTTGTGGATATTATGGACGTGCTTTATAGTTTTGAATATTTTTATCAGGGAACATTTAATTTTGGACCGTAGATACATTAATTGGTTCCACATGGAGACACCAGCTCTACACATTCGTATTTTCTAGGAAGAAATCTAGAGGAACTGAGGCAAACATACATGATATTTCTATTTGTATAGATGACATTTTTTCACTTGCCAAAAGAAAATACTTTGCTTTTCTCAAAAACCATTTTTACTGTGATTTTCTCGGTCCAAGGCATATGAACTCCACACCATTTTGTCCGGATATGACTGGATGAAACAAGAAATATCCGGTTGTGTTTTGGCTTGCTAAATTCCAGATATTGCTACAGCTTCTGTGTTTGTGTTTTCTGGATATTATCGAAGGACTTTATTGTTTTGAATGCTTTTATCAGGTATCATTTAATTTTGTACCGTAGAAACACTAATTGGTTCCACATGGAGACACCAGCTCTACACATTCTTATTTTCTAAGTAGAAAGCTAGAGGAACTGTGGCAAACAAACATCATATTTCTGTTTGTACAGATGACATTTTATGCACTTGCCTAAAGAAAAGACTTTGCTTTTCCCCAAAATCATTTCTACTGTGGTTTTCTCGTTCCATTGCATAAGAATACCACACTAGTTTCTCCGGATATGACGGGATTAAACCAGAAATATCCGGTTGTGTTTTGGCTAACTCAATCCCAGATATTGCTACAGCCTCTGTGTTTGTGTATTGCTGATATTATCGATGGACTTTATTGTTTTGAATGTTTTTATCAGGAAACATTTACTTTTGGACTGTTGAAACACTAATTGGTTCCACATGGAGAAACAAATTCCACACATTTGTATTTTCTGGGAGAAAGCTAGAGGAACTGCGGCAAAGAAACATCATATTTCTGTTTGTATAGATGACATTTTATGCACTTTCCTAACAAAAAGACATTGCTTTTCTTCAAAACCACTTTTACTGTGATTTTCTCGGTCCGTTGCATACGAACTCCACACAACTTTGTCTGGATATGACTGGATGAAACCGGAAATATCCAGTTGTTTTTTGGCTTACTCAATCCCAGATATTGCTACAGCTTCTGTTTTTGTGTTTTCCAGATGTTGTCGATGGACTTTATTGTTTTGAATGTTTTTTTTGTTGGGGAACATTTTATTTTGAGCTTGGATACAGTAATTGGTTCCAAATGGAGACACCAGCTCTACATATTCGTATTGTCTAGGTAGAAAGCTAGAGGAACTGCGACAAATAAAATGATATTTCTGTTTGTATAGATGACATTTTATGCACTTGCCCAACGAAAAGACTTTGCTTTTCTCCAAAACCACTTTTCCTGTGATTTTCTCGGTCCGTTGCATACGAATTCCACACCAGTTTGTCCGGAAATGACTGGATGAAACCGGAAATATCCAGTTGTGTTTTGGCTAACTCAATTCCAGATATTACTACAGACTCTGTGTTTGTGTTTTCTGGATATTATCGATGGAATTTATTGTTTTGAATGTTTTAGTCAAGGAACATTTAATTCTGTACCATTGATACACTAATTGGTTCATCATGGGAACACCAGCTCTACACATTCGTATTTTCTAGGGAGAAAGCTAGAGGAACTGTGACAAACGTGATATTTCTGTTTGTATAGATGACATTAAATGCACTTGCCTAACGAAAAGACTTTGCTTTTCTCCATAACCATTTTTATTCTGATTTTCACATCCCATTGCATACTAATTCCACACCACTTTGTCCGGATTTGACTGGATGAAACCAGAAATATCCGGTTGTGTTTTGGCTAACTCAATCAGAAATATTGCTACAGCCTCTGTGTTTGTGTTTTCTGGATATTATCAATGGCCTTTATTGTTTTGAATGTTTTTATCAGGGAACATTTCATTTTGTACCGTAGAAACACTACTTGGTTCCACATGGAGACACCAGCTCTACACATTCGTATTTTCTAGGGAAGAATTACAGCAAACAAACATGATATTTCTTTTTTTATAGATGACATTTTATGCACTTGCCTAACGAAAAGACTTTGCTTTTCTCCAAAACCATTTTTACTGTGATTTTCTTGGTCCATTGCATATGAATTCCACAACTGTTTGTCGGGATATGACTGGATGAAACCAGAAATATCCTGTTGTTTTTTGCCTAACTCAATCAGAAATACTGCGAAAGATTCTGTGTTTGTTTTTTCTGGATATTATGAACGGACTTTATTGTTTTGAATGTTTTTATCAGGGAACATTTAATTTTGTACCGTTGAAACAGTAATTGGTTCATCATGGGGACACCAGCTCTACACATTCGTATTTTCTAGGGAGAATCTAGAGGAACTGCGGCAAACAAACATGATATTTCTGTTTGCATAGATGACATTTTATGCACTTGCCTAACGAAAAGACTTTGCTTTTCTCCAAAACCATTTGTACTGTGATTTTCTCGGTCCATTGCATACGAATTCCACACCAGTTTGTCCGGATATGACTGGATCAACCCGGAAATATCGAGTTGTGCTTTGGCTAACTCAATCCCAGATATTGCTACAGCCTCTGTGTTTGTGTATTCCAGATATTATCCACAGACGTTATTGTTTTCAATGTTTTTTATCAGGAAACATTTAATTTTGTGCTTGGAAACACTAATTGGTTCCACATGGAGACACCAGCTCTACACACTCATATTTTCTAAGGAGAAAGCTAGAGGAACTGCGACAAACAAACATAATACTTCTGTTTCTATAGATGACATTTTATGCACTTGCCTATCGAAAAGACTTTGCTTTTCTTCAAAACCATTTTTACTGTGATTTTCTCTGTCCATTGCATACAAATTCCACACCAGTTTGTCCGGATATGAATGGATGAAAACGGAAATATCCGGATGTGTTTTGGCTAACTCAATCGCAGATATTGCTACAGCCTCTGTGTTTGTGTATTCCTGATATTATCCATGGACTTTATTGTTTTCAAAATTTTTGATCGGGGAACAATTATTTTTGTGCTTGGAATCACTAATTGGTTCCACATGGAGACACCAGCTCTACACATTCGTATTTCCAAGGGAGAAAGCTAGAGGAACTGCGGCAAACAAACATGATATTTCTGTTTGTATAGATGACATTTTATGCACTTGCCTAACGAAAAGACTTTGCTTTTCTCCAAAACCGTTTTTACTGTGAATTTCTCGGTCCATTGCATAAGAATTCCACTCCTGTTTGTCCAGATATGACTGGATGAACCCGGAAATATCCGGTTTTGTTTTGGCTAATTCAATTCCAGATATTGCTACAGCCTCTGTGTTTGTGTATTCCTGATATTATCCACTGACTTTATTGTTTTGAATGCTTTTATCAGGGAACATTTAATTTTGTACCATTGATACACCAATTTATTCATCATGGGGACACCAGCTCTAAACATTTTTATTTTCTATGGAAAAAGCTAGAGGAACTGCGGCAAACAAACATGATATTTCTGTTTGTATAGATGACATTTTATGCACTTGCCTAACGAAAAGAGTTTGCTTTTCTCCAAAACCATTTTACTGTGATTTTCCCGATCCATTGCATACGAATTCCACACCAGTTTGTGCAGATATGACTGGATGAAATAGGAAATATCCGGTTGTGTTGTGGCTAACTCAATCCCAGATGTTGCTACAGCTTCTGTGTTTGTGTATTCCTGATATTATCAACGGACTTTATTGTTTTTAATGTTTTTTACCGGGGAACATTTTATTTTGAGCTTTGGTACCATAATTGGTTCCACATGGAGACACCAGCTCTAGATATTCTATTTTCTAGGTAGAGGCAAGAGGAACTACGGCAAACAAACATGATATTTCTGTTTGTATAGATGACATTTTATGCAGTTGCCTAATGAAAAGACTTTGCTTTTCTCCAAATCCAATTTTACTGTGATTTTCTCAGTGCATTACATATGAATTCCACACCATTTTGTCCAGATATGAATGGATGTAACCAGAAATATCCGGTTGTGTTTTGGCTAACTCTATCCGAAATATTGTGAAAGCCTCTGTGTTTTTGTTTCCTGGATATTATTGATGGAGTTTATTTTTTTGAATGTTTTTAGCAGGGAACATTTAATTTCTTGCCGTTGAAACACTAATTGGTTCATCATGGGAACACCTGCTGTACACATTCGTATTTTCAAGGGGAAAGCTAGAGGAACTGCGGCAAACAAACATGATATTTCTGTTTGTATAGATGACATTTTATGCACTGGCCTAACAAAAAGTCTTTGCTTTTCTTCAAAACCAATTTTACTGTGATTTCTCGGTTCATTGCATATTAATTCCACACCAGTTTGTCCGGGTATGACTGGATGAAACCAGAAATATCCAGTTGTGTTTTGGCTAACTCAATCCCGCATATTGCTACAGTCTCTGTGTTTGTGTATTCTGGATATTATCGATGGGCTGTATTGTTTTGAATGTTTTATCAGGGAACATTTAATTTTGTGCTTGGAAACACTAATTGTTTCCACATGAAGACACCAGCTCTACATATTCGTATTTTCTAGGTAGAAAGCTAGAGGAACTGCGGCAAACAAAATGATATTTCTGTTTGTATAGATGACATTTTATGCACTTGCCTAATGAAAAGACTGCATTTCTCCAAAACCATTTTTGGTGTGATTTTCTCAGTCCATTGCATACAATTTCCACACCAGTTTGTCCATATATGACTGGATGAAACCAGAAATATCCGGTTGTGTTTTGGCTATCTCAATCCGAGTTATTGCTACATACTTTGTGTTTGTGTTTTCTGGATATTATGGATGGACTTTATTGTTTTGAATGTTTTTATCAGGGAACATTACATTTTGTATCACTGAAACACTAATTGGTTCATCATGGGGACACCAGCTCTACACATTCATATTTTCTAGGGAGACAGCTAGAGGAACTGTACCAAACAAACATGATATTTCTGTTTGTATAGATGACAATTTATGCACTTGCCTAACGAAAAGACTTTGCTTTTCTCCAAAACCTTTTTTACTGTGATTTTCTCGGTCCATTGCATACGAATTCCACAGCAGTTTTTCCGCATATGACTGGATGAAACCGGAAATATGCGGTTTTGTTTTGGCTAACTCAATCCCAGATATTGCTACAGTCTCTGTGTTTGTGTTTTCCGGATATTATCAACGGACTTTATTGTTTTGAATGTTTTTTTATCGGGAAAATTTAATTTTAAGCTTAGATACACTTATTGGTTCCACATGCAGACACCAGCTCTATATATTTTTATTTTCTATGGAGAAATCTAGAGGAACTGCGGCAAACAAACATCATATTTCTGTTTGTATAGATGACATTTTATGCACTTGCCTAACGAAAAGACTTTGCTTTTCTCCAAAACCACTTTTCCTGTGATTTTCTCGGTCCGTTGCATACGAATTCCACACCAGTTTCACCGGATATGACTGGATGAAACCGGAAATATCCGGTTGTGTTTTGGCTAACTCAATCCCAGATATTGCTACCACCTCTGTGTTTGTGCATTCCTGATATTATACTATGGACGTTATTGTTTTGAAAATTTTTTATCGCGAACATTTAATTTTGTGCTTGATACAGTAATTGGTTCCACATGGAGAAATTAGCTCTACACATTCGTATTTTCTATGTAGAAAGCTAGAGGAACTGCGGTAAACAAACATGATATTTCTGTTTGTATAGATGACATTTTATGCACTTGCCTAACGAAAAGACTTTGCTTTTCTCCAAAACCATTTGTACTGTGATTTTCTCAGTCCATTGCATACGAATTCCACACCACTTTCTCCGGATATGACTGGATTTAACTGGAAATATCCGGTTTTGTTTTGGGTAACTCAATCCCAGATATTGCTACAGCCTCTGTGTTTTTTATTCCTGATATTATCCAGGGACTTTATTGTTTTGAATGTTTTTTATCAGGGAACATTAAATTTTGTGCTTGGAAACACTAATTGGTTCCACATGGAGACACCAGCTCTACACATTTATATTTTCTAGGGAGAAAGCTAGAGGAACTGCGGCAAACAAACATGATATTTCTGTTTGTATAGATGACATTTTATGCACTTGCCTAACGAAAAGTCTTTGCTTTTCGACAAAACCTTTTTTACTGTGATTTTCTCGGACCATTGCATACGAATTCTACTCGAGTTTGTCCAAATATGACTGGATGAAACCAGAAATATCCGGTTGTGTTTTGGCTAACTCAATTCGAAATATTGTGAAAGCCTCTGTGTTTGTGTTTTCTGGATATTATCGATGGAATTTATTGTTTTGAATTTTTTTGTCAGGGAACATTGCATTTTGTACCGTTGAAACACTAATTGGTTCATCATGGGCAAATCAGCTCCAAACAGTCGTATTTTCTAGGGAGAAATCTAGAGGAACTGTGGCAAACAAACGTGATATTTCTATTTTTATAGATGATATTTTATGCACTTACCTAACGAAAAGAATTTGCTTTTCTCCAAAACCATTTTTACTGTGAATTTTGCAGTCCATTGCATATGAATTCCACACCACTTTTTCCAGATATGACTGGATGAAACCAGAAATATCCGGTTTTGTTTTGGGTAACTCAATCCCAGATATTGCTACAGCCTCTGTGTTTTTGTATTCCTGATATTATCCAGGGACTTTATTGTTTTGAATGTTTTTTATCAGGGAACATTTAATTTTGTACCGTAGAAAGACTAATTGGTTCATCATGGGGACACCAGCTCTACACATTCATATTTTCTAAAGAGAATGCTAGAAGAACTGTGACAAACAAACATGATATTTCTGTTTGTATAGATGACATTTTATGCACTTGCCTAACGAAAAGACTGCTTTTCTCCTAAACCATTTGTACTGTGATTTTCTCGGTCCATTGCATACGAATTCCACACAACTTTGTCCGGATATGACTGGATGAAACCGGAAATATCCGGTTTTACTTTGGCTAACTCAATCCCAGATATTGCTACAGCCTCTGTGTTTGTGTACTCCTGACATTATCCACGGACTTTATTGTTTTGAATGTTTTTTATCAGGGAACATTTAATTTTGTGCTTGGAAACACTAATTGTGTCCACATGGAGACACCAGCACTACACATTCGTATTTTCTAGGGAGAAAGCTAGAGGAACTGCGGCAAACAAACATGATATTTCTGTTTGTATAGATGACATTTTATGTACTTGCCTAACGAAAAGACTTTGCGTTACTCCGAAACCATTTTTACTGTCATTTTCTCGGTCCATTGCATAGGAATTCCACACCAATTTGTCAGGAAATGACTGGATAAAAACAGAAATATCCGGTTGTGTTTTTGCTAACTGAATTTGAAATATTGTGAAAGCCTCTGTGTTTGTGTTTCTGGATATTATCTATGGACTTTATTGTTTTGAATATTTTTAGCAAGGAACATTTAATTTTGTACCGTTGAAACACTAATTGGTTCATCATGGGGACCAGATCCACACATTCATATTTTCTAGGGAGAAATCTAGAGGAACTGCGGCAAACAAACATGATATTTCTGTTTTTATAGATGATATTTTATGCACTTGCCATTCGAAAAGACTTTGCTTTTCTCCAAAACCATTTGTACTGTGATTTTCTCTGTCCATTGCATACGAATTCCACACCAGTTTGTCCAGATATGACTGGATGATACCGCAAATATCCGGTTGTGTTTTGGCTAACTCAATGCCAAAAATGTGAAAGTTTCTGTGTTTGTGTTTTCTGGATATTATCAATGGACTTTATTGTATTGAATGTTTTTATCAGGGAACATTTAATTTTGTACCATAGAAACACTAATTGGTTCATCATGGGGACACCAGCTCTACACATCCGTATTTTCTAGGGAAAATGCTAGAAGAACTGCGGAAAAGAAGCATTATATTTATGTTTCTATAGATGACATTTTATGCACTTGCCTAAGGAAAAGACTTTGCTTTTCTCCAAAACCATTTTTACTGTCATTTTCTCAGTCCATTGCATACGAATTCCACACCACTTTTTCCGGATATGACTGGATGAAACTGAAAAACTATCCAGATTTGTTTTGGCTAACTCAATCCCAGCTATTGCTACAGCATCTGTGTTTGCGTTTTCTGGATATTATCAACAGACTTTATTGTTTTGAATGTTTTTTTATTGTGGAACATTTTATTTTGAGCTTGGATACAGTAATTGGTTCCACATGGAGACACCAGTTCTACACATTCATATTTTCTAGAGGAACTGTGGCAAACAAAAATGATATTTCTGTTTGTATCGATGACATTTTATGCACTTGCCTAACGAAAAGACTTTGCTTTTCTCCAAAACCATTTTTACTGTGATTTTCTCTCAGTCCTTTGCATACGAATTCCACACCGGTTTGTTCGGATATGAATGATGAAACCGGAAATATCCGCTTGTGTTTTGGCTAACTCAATCTGAAACATTGTGAAAAACCCTGTGTTTGTGTTTTCTAGATATTATCGATGGATTTTATTGTTTTGAATGTTTTATCAGGGAACATTTCATTTTGTACCTTAAAAAGACTAATTGGTTCATCATGGGGACACCAGCTCTACATATTCTTATATTCTAGCGAGAAAGCTAGAGGAACTGTGGCGAACAAACATGATATTTCTGTTTGTATAGATGACATTTTATGCACTTGCCTAACGAAAAGAATTTGCTTTTCTCCAAAACCATTTGTACTGTGATTTTCTCGGTCCATTGCATATGAATTGCACACCAGTTTGTCCGGATATTACTGGATGAAACCGGAAATATCCGGTTTTACTTTGGCTAACTCAATCCAGATATTGCTACAGCCTCTGTGTTAGTGTATTCCTGACATTATCCATGGACTTTATTGTTTTGAATGTTTTTTATCAGGGAACATTTAATTTTGTGCTTGGAAACACTAATTGTGTCCACATGGAGACAGCAGCTCCACACATTCGTATTTCTAGGGAGAAAGCTAGAGGAACTGCGGCAAACAAACATGATATTTCTGTTTGTATAGATGACATTTTATGCACTTGCCTAACAAAAAGACTTTGCTTTTCTCCAAAACCATTTTTGCTGTCATTTTCTCGGTCCACTGCATACGAATTCCACACCAGTTTGTCCAGATATGACTGGATGGAAACAGAAATATCCGGTTGTGTTTTGGCTAACTCAATCCGAAATATTGTGAAAGCCTCTTTGTTTGTTTTTTCTGGATATTATCGATGTACTTTATTGTTTTGAATGTTTTTTATCAGGGAACATTTAATTTTGTACCGTTGAAACACTAATTGGTTCATCATGGGGACACCAGCTCCACACATTCGTATTTTCTAGGGAGAAAGCTAGAGGAACTTCGACAAACAAACATGATATTTTTGTTTCTATAGATGACATTTTATGCACTTTCCTAACGAAAAGACTTTTCTTTTCTCCAAAACCATTTTTACTGTGATTTTCTCGGTCCATTGCATACAAATTCCACACCAGTTTGTCCAGATATGACTGGATGGAAACAGAAATATCCGGTTGTGTTTTGGTTAACTCAATCTGAAATATTGTGAAAGAGTCTGTGTTTGTGTTTTCTAGATATTATCGATGGACTGTATTGTTCTGAATGTTTTTATCAGGGAACATTACATTTTGTACCTTAGAAAGACTAATTGGTTCATCATGGGGACACCAGCTCTACATATTCTTATATTCTAGCGAGAAAGCTAGAGGAACTGTGGCAAACAAACATGATATTTCTGTTTGTATAGATGACATTTTATGCACTTGCGTAACGAAAAGACTTTGCTTTTCTCCAAAACCATTTGTACTGTGATTTTCTCGGTCCATTGCATACGAATTCCACACAACTTTGTCTGGATATGACTGGACGATACTGGAAATATCCGGTTTTACTTTGGCTAATTCAATCCCAGATATTGCTACAGCCTCTGTGTTTGTGATTTCTGGATATTATCAATGGACTTTATTGTTTTGAATGTTCTTTATCGGGGAACATTTAGTTTTGTTCTTGGAATCACTAATTGGTTGCACATGGAGACACTAGCTCTACACATTCGTATTTTCTAGGGAGAAAGCTAGAGGAACTGCGGCAAACAAACATGATATATCTGTTTGTATAGATGACATTTTATGCACTTCCCTAACGAAAAGAATTTGCTTTTCTCAAAAACCATTTGTACTGTGATTTTCTCGGTCCATTGCATACGAATTCCACACAACTTTGTCTGAATATGACTGGATAAAACCGGAAATATCCGGTTTTACTTTGGCTAACTCAATCCCAGATATTGCTACAGCCTTTTTGTTTGTGTATTCCTGATATTATCCACGGACTTTATTGTTTTGAAAGTTTTTTATCGGGAACATTTAATTTTGTGCTTGGAATCACTAATTGGTTCCACATGGAGACACCAGCTCTACACATTCGCATTTTCTAGGGGGAAAGCTAGAGAAACTGCGGCAAACAAACATGATATTTCTGTATGTATAGATGCCATTTTATGCACTTGCCTAACGAAAAGACCTTGCTTTTCTCCAAAACCATTTGTACTGTGATTTTCTCGGTCCATTGCATACGAATTCCACACAAATTTGTCCGGATATGACTGGATGAAACTGAAAAACTATCCGGATTTGTTTTGGCTAACTCAATCCCAGCTATTGCTACAGCCTCTGTGTTTGTTTTCTGGATATTATCAACGGACTTTATTGTTTTGAAAGATTTTTATCGGGGAACATTTTATTTTGAGCTTGGATACAGTAATTGGTTCCACATGGAGACACCAGCTCTACACATACCAATTTTCTAGGGAGAAAGCTAGAGGGACTGCGGCAAACAAACATGATATTTCTGTTTGTATAGATGACATTTTATGCACTTGCCTAACGAAAAGAATTTGCTTTTCTCCAAAACCATTTTTACTGTCATTTTCTCGGTCCATTGCATAGGAATTCCACAGCAATTTGTGAGGATATGACTGGAAAAAAACAGAAATATCCGGTTGTGTTTTTGCTAACTGAATTCGAAATATTGTGAAAGCCTCTGTGTTTGTGTTTTCTGGATATTATCAATGGACTTTATTGTTTTGAATGTTTTTAGCAAGGAACATTTATTTTTGTACCGTTGAAACACTAATTGGTTCATCATGGGGACCAGATCCACACATTCATATTTTCTAGGGAGAAATCTAGAGGAACTGCGGCAAACAAACATGATATTTCTCTTTTTATAGATGATATTTTATTCACTTGCCTAGCGAAAAGACTGCTTTTCTCCAAAACCATTTGTACTGTGATTTTCTCTGTCCATTGCATACGAATTCCACACCAGTTTGACGAGATATGACGGGATGAAACCGCAAGTATCCGGTTGTGTTTTGGCTAACTCACTGCCAAAAATGTGAAAGTTTCTGTGTTTGTGTTTTCTGGATATTATCGATGGACTTTAATGTATTGAATGTTTTTATCAGGGAACATTTAATTTTGACCTTAGAAAGACTAATTGGTTCATCATGGGGACACCAGCTCTACACATTCGTATTTTCTAGGGAAAATGCTAGAAGAACTGCGGAAAAGAAGCATGATATTTATGTTTCTATAGATGACATTTTATGCACTTGCCTAACGAAAAGACTTTGCTTTTCTCCAAAACCATTTTTACTGTGATTTTCTCTCGGTCCACTGCATACGAATTCCACACCACTTTGTCCGGATATGAATGATGAAACCGGAAATATCCGCTTGTGTTTGGCTAACTCAATCTGAAACCTTGTGAAAGACTCTGTGTTTGTGTTTTCTAGATATTATCGATGGACTTTATTGTATTGAATGTTTTTATCAGGGAACATTTCATTTTGTACCTTAGAAAGACTAATTGGTTCATCATGGGGACACCAGCTCCACATATTCTTATATTCTAGCGAGCAAGCTAGAGGAACTGTGGCAAACAAACATGATATTTCTGTTTGTATAGATGACATTTTATGCACTTGCCTAACGAAAAGAATTTGCTTTTCTCCAAAACCATTTGTACTGTGATTTTCTCGGTCCATTGCATATGAATTGCACACCAGTTTGTCCGGATATTACTGGATGAAACCGGAAATATCCGGTTTTACTTTGGCTAACTCAATCCCAGATATTGCTACAGCCTTTCTGTTTGTGTATTCCTGACATTATCCACGGACTTTATTGTTTTGAAAGTTTTTTTATCAGGGAACATTTAATTTTGTGCTTGGAAACACTAATTGTGTCCACATGGAGACACCAGCTCTACACATTCGTATTTTCTAGGGAAAATGCTAGAAGAACTGTGGAAAAGAAGCATGATATTTCTGTTTGTATAGATGACATTTTATGCACTTGCCTAAGGAAAAGACTTTGCTTTTCTCCAAAACCATTTTTACTGTCATTTTCTCGGTCCATTGCATACGAATTCCACACCACTTTTTCCGTATATGACTGGATGAAACTTAAAAGCTATCCGTATTTGTTTTGGCTAACTCAATCCCAGCAATTGCTACAGCATCTGTGTTTGCGTTTTCTGGATATTATCAACAGACTTTATTGTTTTGAATGTGTTTTATCAGGGAACATTTTATTTTGAGCTTGGAAACACTAATTGGTTCCACATGGAGACACCAGTTCTACACATTCGTATTTTCTAGGGAGAAAGCTAGATGAACTGTGGCAAACAAACATGATATTTCTGTTTGTATCGATGACATTTTATGCACTTGCCTAACGAAAAGACTTTGCTTTTCTCCAAAACCATTTTTACTGTGATTTTCTCTCGGTCCATTTCATACGAATTCCACACCGGTTTGTCTGGATATGAATGATGAAACCGGAAATATCCGCTTGTGTTTTGGCTAACTCAATCTGAAACCTTGTGAAAGACTCTGTGTTTGTGTTTTCTAGATATTATTGATGGACTTTATTGTTCTGAATGTTTTTATCAGGGAACATTTCATTTTGTACCTTAGAAAGACTAATTGGTTCATCATGGGGACACCAGTTCTACATATTCTTATATTCTTGCGAGAAAGTTAGAGGAACTGTGGCAAACAAAAATGATATTTCTGTTTGTATAGATGACATTTTATGCACTTGCCTAACGAAAAGACTTTGCTTTTCTCCAAAACCATTTGTACTGTGATTTTCTCGGTCCATTACATACGAATTCCACACAACTTTGTCTGGATATGACTGGATGAAACCGGAAATATCTGGTTTTACTTTGGCTTACTCAATCCCAGATATTGCTACATCTTCTGTGTTTGTGTTTTCCTGACATTATCCACGGACTTTATTGTTTTGAATGTTTTTTATCAGGGAACATTTAATTTTGTGCTTGGAAACACTAATTGTGTCCACATGGAGACACCAGCTCTACACATTCGTATTTTCTAGGGAGAAAGCTAGAGGAACTGCGGCAAACAAACATGATATTTCTGTTTGTATAGATGACATTTTATGCACTTGCCTAACGAAAAGACTTTGCTTTTCTCCAAAAACTTTTTTACTGTGATTTTCTCGGTCCATTGCATACCAATTCCACACCAGTTTGTCCGGATATGACTGCATGAAACCAGAAATATCCGGTTGGTTTTGGCTAACTCAATCCGAAATATTGTGAAAGCCTCTGTGTTTGTGTTTTCTGTATAATATCGATGGAATTTAATGTTTTGAATATTTTTATCAGGGAATATTTAATTTTGTACCTTTGACACACTAATTGCTTCATCATGGGGACACCAGCTCCACACATTCGTATTTTCTAGGGAGAAAGCTAGATTATCTGCGGCAAACAAACATGATATTTCTGTTTGTATAGATGACATTTTATGCACTTGCCTAACGAAAAGACTTTGCTTTTCTCCAAAACCATTTTTACTGTAATTTTCTCGGTCCATTGCATAGGAATTCCACACCAGTTTGTCTGGATATGACTGGATGAAACCGGAAATATCCGGTTGTGTTTTGGCTAACACAATCCCAGTTATTGCTACAGCCTCTGTGTTTGTGTTTTCCGGATATTATCAATAGACTTTATTGTTTTCAATGTTTTTTATCGGGGAACATTTTATTTTGAACTTGGATGCAGTAATTGGTTCCACATGGAGACACCAGCTCTACACATTCATATTTTTAGGGAGAAATCTAGAGGAACTTCGGCAAACAAACATTATATTTCTGTTTGTATAGATGACATTTTATGCACTTGCCTAACGAAAAGACTTTGCTTTTCTCCAAAACCATTTGTACTGTGATATTCTTGGTCCATTGCATACGAATTCCACACCAGTTTGTCCAGATATGACTTGATGGGAACAGAAATATCCGGTTGTGTTTTGGCTAACTCAATTCGAAATATTGTGAAAGCCTCTGTGTTTGTGTTTTCTGGATATTATCAATGGACTTTATTGTTTTGAAAGTTTTTATCAGGGAACATTTAATTTTGTACCGTTGAAACACTAATTGGTTCATCATGGGGACACCAGCTCCACACATTCGTATTTTCTAGGGAGAAAGCTAGAGGAACTGCGGCAAAGAAACATGATATTTCTGTTTGTATAGATGATATTTTATGCACTTGCCTAACGAACAGAATTTGCTTTTCTCCAAAACCGTGTTTACTGTGATTTTCTCGGTCCATTGCATACGAATTCCACACCAGTTTGTCCGGATATGACTAGATGAAACCGGAAATACCGGGTTGTGTTTTGGCTAACTCAATCCCAGATATTGCTACAATCTCTGTGTTTTTGTATTCCTGATATTATCCACGGACTTTATTGTTTTGAATGTTTTTTTCAGGGAACATTTAATTTTGTGCTTGGAATCACTAATTGGTTCCACATGGAGACACCAGCTCTACATATTCGTATTTTCCAGGGAGAAAGCTAGAGGAACTGCGGCAAACAAACATCATATATCTGTTTGTGTAGATGACATTTTATGCACTTGCCTAACGAATAGAATTTGCTTTTCTCCAAAACCATTTGTACTGTGATTTTCTCGGTCCATTGCATACGAATTCCACACAACTTTGTCTGAATATGACTGGATAAAACCGGAAATATCCGGTTTTGTTTTGGCTAACTCAATCCCAGATATTGCTACAGCCTCTTTGTTTTTGTATGCCTGATATTATCCACGGACTTTATTGTTTTGAAATTTTTTATCGGGGAACATTTAATTTTGTGCTTGGAATCACTAATTGGTTCCAAATGGAGACACCAGCTCTACACATTCGTATTTTCTAGGGGGAAAGCTAGAGAAACTGTGGCAAACAAACATGATATTTCTGTTTGTATAGATGCCATTTTATGCACTTTCCTAACGAAAAGAGTTTGCTTTTCTCCAAAACCATTTGTACTGTGATTTTCTCGGTCCATTGCATACGAATTCCACACCAATTTGTCCGGATATGACTGGATGAAACTGAAAAACTATCCGGATTTGTTTTGGCTAACTCAATCCCAGCAATTGCTACAGCTTCTGTATTTGCGTTTTCTGGATATTATCAACGGTCTGTATTGTTTTGAATGTTTTTTATCGGGTAACATTTTTTTCAGCTTAGATACAGTAATTGGTTCCAGATGGAGACACCAGCTCTACACATTTGTATTTTCTATGGAGAAAGCTAGAGGAACTGCAGCAAACAAACATGATATTTCTGTTTGTATAGATGACATTTTATGCACTTGCCTAACGAAAAGACTGCTTTTCTCCAAAACCATTTTTACTCTGATTTTCTCAGTCCATTGCATACGAATTACACACCAGTTTCTCCGGATATGACTGGAGGAATCCGGAAATATCCGGTTGTGTTTTGGCTAACTCAATCCGAAACATTGTGAAAGCCTCTGTGATTGTGATTTCAGGATATTATCGATGGACTGTATTGTTTTGAATGTTTTTATCAGGGAACATTTCATTTTTTACCGTTCAAACACTAATTGGTTCATTTTGGGGACACCAGCTCCACACATTCATATTTTCTAGGGAGAAAGCTAGAGGAACTACGGCAAACAAACATGATATTTCTGTTTTTATAGATGATATTTTATGCACTTGCCTAGCGAAAAGACTGCTTTTCTCCAAAACCATTTTTACTGAGATTTTCTCTGTCCATTGCATACGAATTCCACACCAGTTTGACGAGATATGACGGGATGAAACCGCAAGTATCCGGTTGTGTTTTGGCTAACTCACTGCCAAAAATGTGAAAGTTTCTGTGTTTGTGTTTTCTGGATATTATCGATGGACTTTATTGTATTGAATGTTTTTATCAGTGAACATTTAATTTTGTACCATAGAAAGACTAATTGGTTCATCATGGGGAAACCAGCTCTACACATTCGTATATTCTAGGGAGAATGCTAAAGGAACTGCGGCAAAGAAACATGCTGTTTCTGTTTGTATAGATGACATTTTATGCACTTGCCTAACGAAAAGACTTTGCTTTTCTCCAAAACCATTTTTACTGTCATTTTCTCGGTCCATTGCATACGAATTCCACACCACTTTTTCCGTATATGACTGGATGAAACTTAAAAGCTATCCGTATTTGTTTTGGCTAACTCAATCCCAGCAATTGCTACAGCATCTGTGTTTGCGTTTTCTGGATATTATCAACAGACTTTATTGTTTTGAATGTGTTTTATCAGGGAACATTTTATTTTGAGCTTGGAAACACTAATTGGTTCCACATGGAGACACCAGTTCTACACATTCGTATTTTCTAGGGAGAAAGCTAGATGAACTGTGGCAAACAAACATGATATTTCTGTTTGTATCGATGACATTTTATGCACTTGCCTAACGAAAAGACTTTGCTTTTCTCCAAAACCATTTTTACTGTGATTTTCTCTCGGTCCATTTCATACGAATTCCACACCGGTTTGTCTGGATATGAATGATGAAACTGGAAATATCCACTTGTGTTTTGGCTAACTCAATCTGAAACCTTGTGAAAGACTCTGTGTTTGTGTTTTCTAGATATTATTGATGGACTTTATTGTTCTGAATATTTTTATCAGGGAACATTTCATTTTGTACCTTAGAAAGACTAATTGGTTCATCATGGGGACACCAGTTCTACATATTCTTATATTCTTGCGAGAAAGTTAGAGGAACTGTGGCAAACAAAAATGATATTTCTGTTTGTATAGATGACATTTTATGCACTTGCCTAACGAAAAGACTTTGCTTTTCTCCAAAACCATTTGTACTGTGATTTTCTCGGTCCATTACATACGAATTCCACACAACTTTGTCTGGATATGACTGGATGAAACCGGAAATATCTGGTTTTACTTTGGCTTACTCAATCCCAGATATTGCTACATCTTCTGTGTTTGTGTTTTCCTGACATTATCCACGGACTTTATTGTTTTGAATGTTTTTTATCAGGGAACATTTAATTTTGTGCTTGGAAACACTAATTGTGTCCACATGGAGACACCAGCTCTACACATTCGTATTTTCTAGGGAGAAAGCTAGAGGAACTGCGGCAAACAAACATGATATTTCTGTTTGTATAGATGACATTTTATGCACTTGCCTAACGAAAAGACTTTGCTTTTCTCCAAAAACTTTTTTACTGTGATTTTCTCGGTCCATTGCATACCAATTCCACACCAGTTTGTCCGGATATGACTGCATGAAACCAGAAATATCCGGTTGGTTTTGGCTAACTCAATCCGAAATATTGTGAAAGCCTCTGTGTTTGTGTTTTCTGTATAATATCGATGGAATTTAATGTTTTGAATATTTTTATCAGGGAATATTTAATTTTGTACCTTTGACACACTAATTGCTTCATCATGGGGACACCAGCTCCACACATTCGTATTTTCTAGGGAGAAAGCTAGATTATCTGCGGCAAACAAACATGATATTTCTGTTTGTATAGATGACATTTTATGCACTTGCCTAACGAAAAGACTTTGCTTTTCTCCAAAACCATTTTTACTGTAATTTTCTCGGTCCATTGCATAGGAATTCCACACCAGTTTGTCTGGATATGACTGGATGAAACCGGAAATATCCGGTTGTGTTTTGGCTAACACAATCCCAGTTATTGCTACAGCCTCTGTGTTTGTGTTTTCCGGATATTATCAATAGACTTTATTGTTTTCAATGTTTTTTATCGGGGAACATTTTATTTTGAACTTGGATGCAGTAATTGGTTCCACATGGAGACACCAGCTCTACACATTCATATTTTTAGGGAGAAATCTAGAGGAACTTCGGCAAACAAACATTATATTTCTGTTTGTATAGATGACATTTTATGCACTTGCCTAACGAAAAGACTTTGCTTTTCTCCAAAACCATTTGTACTGTGATATTCTTGGTCCATTGCATACGAATTCCACACCAGTTTGTCCAGATATGACTTGATGGGAACAGAAATATCCGGTTGTGTTTTGGCTAACTCAATTCGAAATATTGTGAAAGCCTCTGTGTTTGTGTTTTCTGGATATTATCAATGGACTTTATTGTTTTGAAAGTTTTTATCAGGGAACATTTAATTTTGTACCGTTGAAACACTAATTGGTTCATCATGGGGACACCAGCTCCACACATTCGTATTTTCTAGGGAGAAAGCTAGAGGAACTGCGGCAAAGAAACATGATATTTCTGTTTGTATAGATGATATTTTATGCACTTGCCTAACGAACAGAATTTGCTTTTCTCCAAAACCGTGTTTACTGTGATTTTCTCGGTCCATTGCATACGAATTCCACACCAGTTTGTCCGGATATGACTAGATGAAACCGGAAATACCGGGTTGTGTTTTGGCTAACTCAATCCCAGATATTGCTACAATCTCTGTGTTTTTGTATTCCTGATATTATCCACGGACTTTATTGTTTTGAATGTTTTTTTCAGGGAACATTTAATTTTGTGCTTGGAATCACTAATTGGTTCCACATGGAGACACCAGCTCTACATATTCGTATTTTCCAGGGAGAAAGCTAGAGGAACTGCGGCAAACAAACATCATATATCTGTTTGTGTAGATGACATTTTATGCACTTGCCTAACGAATAGAATTTGCTTTTCTCCAAAACCATTTGTACTGTGATTTTCTCGGTCCATTGCATACGAATTCCACACAACTTTGTCTGAATATGACTGGATAAAACCGGAAATATCCGGTTTTGTTTTGGCTAACTCAATCCCAGATATTGCTACAGCCTCTTTGTTTTTGTATGCCTGATATTATCCACGGACTTTATTGTTTTGAAATTTTTTATCGGGGAACATTTAATTTTGTGCTTGGAATCACTAATTGGTTCCAAATGGAGACACCAGCTCTACACATTCGTATTTTCTAGGGGGAAAGCTAGAGAAACTGTGGCAAACAAACATGATATTTCTGTTTGTATAGATGCCATTTTATGCACTTTCCTAACGAAAAGAGTTTGCTTTTCTCCAAAACCATTTGTACTGTGATTTTCTCGGTCCATTGCATACGAATTCCACACCAATTTGTCCGGATATGACTGGATGAAACTGAAAAACTATCCGGATTTGTTTTGGCTAACTCAATCCCAGCAATTGCTACAGCTTCTGTATTTGCGTTTTCTGGATATTATCAACGGTCTGTATTGTTTTGAATGTTTTTTATCGGGTAACATTTTTTTCAGCTTAGATACAGTAATTGGTTCCAGATGGAGACACCAGCTCTACACATTTGTATTTTCTATGGAGAAAGCTAGAGGAACTGCAGCAAACAAACATGATATTTCTGTTTGTATAGATGACATTTTATGCACTTGCCTAACGAAAAGACTGCTTTTCTCCAAAACCATTTTTACTCTGATTTTCTCAGTCCATTGCATACGAATTACACACCAGTTTCTCTGGATATGACTGGAGGAATCCGGAAATATCCGGTTGTGTTTTGGCTAACTCAATCCGAAACATTGTGAAAGCCTCTGTGATTGTGATTTCAGGATATTATCGATGGACTGTATTGTTTTGAATGTTTTTATCAGGGAACATTTCATTTTTTACCGTTCAAACACTAATTGGTTCATTTTGGGGACACCAGCTCCACACATTCATATTTTCTAGGGAGAAAGCTAGAGGAACTACGGCAAACAAACATGATATTTCTGTTTTTATAGATGATATTTTATGCACTTGCCTAGCGAAAAGACTGCTTTTCTCCAAAACCATTTTTACTGAGATTTTCTCTGTCCATTGCATACGAATTCCACACCAGTTTGACGAGATATGACGGGATGAAACCGCAAGTATCCGGTTGTGTTTTGGCTAACTCACTGCCAAAAATGTGAAAGTTTCTGTGTTTGTGTTTTCTGGATATTATCGATGGACTTTATTGTATTGAATGTTTTTATCAGGGAACATTTAATTTTGTACCATAGAAAGACTAATTGGTTCATCATGGGGAAACCAGCTCTACACATTCGTATATTCTAGGGAGAATGCTAAAGGAACTGCGGCAAAGAAACATGCTGTTTCTGTTTGTATAGATGACATTTTATGCACTTGCCTAACGAAAAGACTTTGCTTTTCTCCAAAACCATTTTTACTGTCATTTTCTCGGTCCATTGCATACGAATTCCACACCACTTTTTCCGTATATGACTGGATGAAACTTAAAAGCTATCCGTATTTGTTTTGGCTAACTCAATCCCAGCAATTGCTACAGCATCTGTGTTTGCGTTTTCTGGATATTATCAACAGACTTTATTGTTTTGAATGTGTTTTATCAGGGAACATTTTATTTTGAGCTTGGAAACACTAATTGGTTCCACATGGAGACACCAGTTCTACACATTCGTATTTTCTAGGGAGAAAGCTAGATGAACTGTGGCAAACAAACATGATATTTCTGTTTGTATCGATGACATTTTATGCACTTGCCTAACGAAAAGACTTTGCTTTTCTCCAAAACCATTTTTACTGTGATTTTCTCTCGGTCCATTTCATACGAATTCCACACCGGTTTGTCTGGATATGAATGATGAAACCGGAAATATCCACTTGTGTTTTGGCTAACTCAATCTGAAACCTTGTGAAAGACTCTGTGTTTGTGTTTTCTAGATATTATTGATGGACTTTATTGTTCTGAATATTTTTATCAGGGAACATTTCATTTTGTACCTTAGAAAGACTAATTGGTTCATCATGGGGACACCAGTTCTACATATTCTTATATTCTTGCGAGAAAGTTAGAGGAACTGTGGCAAACAAAAATGATATTTCTGTTTGTATAGATGACATTTTATGCACTTGCCTAACGAAAAGACTTTGCTTTTCTCCAAAACCATTTGTACTGTGATTTTCTCGGTCCATTACATACGAATTCCACACAACTTTGTCTGGATATGACTGGATGAAACCGGAAATATCTGGTTTTACTTTGGCTTACTCAATCCCAGATATTGCTACATCTTCTGTGTTTGTGTTTTCCTGACATTATCCACGGACTTTATTGTTTTGAATGTTTTTTATCAGGGAACATTTAATTTTGTGCTTGGAAACACTAATTGTGTCCACATGGAGACACCAGCTCTACACATTCGTATTTTCTAGGGAGAAAGCTAGAGGAACTGCGGCAAACAAACATGATATTTCTGTTTGTTTAGATGACATTTTATGCACTTGCCTAACGAAAAGACTTTGCTTTTCTCCAAAAACTTTTTTACTGTGATTTTCTCGGTCCATTGCATACCAATTCCACACCAGTTTGTCCGGATATGACTGCATGAAACCAGAAATATCCGGTTGGTTTTGGCTAACTCAATCCGAAATATTGTGAAAGCCTCTGTGTTTGTGTTTTCTGTATAATATCGATGGAATTTAATGTTTTGAATATTTTTATCAGGGAATATTTAATTTTGTACCTTTGACACACTAATTGCTTCATCATGGGGACACCAGCTCCACACATTCGTATTTTCTAGGGAGAAAGCTAGATTATCTGCGGCAAACAAACATGATATTTCTGTTTGTATAGATGACATTTTATGCACTTGCCTAACGAAAAGACTTTGCTTTTCTCCAAAACCATTTTTACTGTAATTTTCTCGGTCCATTGCATAGGAATTCCACACCAGTTTGTCTGGATATGACTGGATGAAACCGGAAATATCCGGTTGTGTTTTGGCTAACACAATCCCAGTTATTGCTACAGCCTCTGTGTTTGTGTTTTCCGGATATTATCAATAGACTTTATTGTTTTCAATGTTTTTTATCGGGGAACATTTTATTTTGAACTTGGATGCAGTAATTGGTTCCACATGGAGACACCAGCTCTACACATTCATATTTTTAGGGAGAAATCTAGAGGAACTTCGGCAAACAAACATTATATTTCTGTTTGTATAGATGACATTTTATGCACTTGCCTAACGAAAAGACTTTGCTTTTCTCCAAAACCATTTGTACTGTGATATTCTTGGTCCATTGCATACGAATTCCACACCAGTTTGTCCAGATATGACTTGATGGGAACAGAAATATCCGGTTGTGTTTTGGCTAACTCAATTCGAAATATTGTGAAAGCCTCTGTGTTTGTGTTTTCTGGATATTATCAATGGACTTTATTGTTTTGAAAGTTTTTATCAGGGAACATTTAATTTTGTACCGTTGAAACACTAATTGGTTCATCATGGGGACACCAGCTCCACACATTCGTATTTTCTAGGGAGAAAGCTAGAGGAACTGCGGCAAAGAAACATGATATTTCTGTTTGTATAGATGATATTTTATGCACTTGCCTAACGAACAGAATTTGCTTTTCTCCAAAACCGTGTTTACTGTGATTTTCTCGGTCCATTGCATACGAATTCCACACCAGTTTGTCCGGATATGACTAGATGAAACCGGAAATACCGGGTTGTGTTTTGGCTAACTCAATCCCAGATATTGCTACAATCTCTGTGTTTTTGTATTCCTGATATTATCCACGGACTTTATTGTTTTGAATGTTTTTTTCAGGGAACATTTAATTTTGTGCTTGGAATCACTAATTGGTTCCACATGGAGACACCAGCTCTACATATTCGTATTTTCCAGGGAGAAAGCTAGAGGAACTGCGGCAAACAAACATCATATATCTGTTTGTGTAGATGACATTTTATGCACTTGCCTAACGAATAGAATTTGCTTTTCTCCAAAACCATTTGTACTGTGATTTTCTTGGTCCATTGCATACGAATTCCACACAACTTTGTCTGAATATGACTGGATAAAACCGGAAATATCCGGTTTTGTTTTGGCTAACTCAATCCCAGATATTGCTACAGCCTCTTTGTTTTTGTATGCCTGATATTATCCACGGACTTTATTGTTTTGAAATTTTTTATCGGGGAACATTTAATTTTGTGCTTGGAATCACTAATTGGTTCCAAATGGAGACACCAGCTCTACACATTCGTATTTTCTAGGGGGAAAGCTAGAGAAACTGTGGCAAACAAACATGATATTTCTGTTTGTATAGATGCCATTTTATGCACTTTCCTAACGAAAAGAGTTTGCTTTTCTCCAAAACCATTTGTACTGTGATTTTCTCGGTCCATTGCATACGAATTCCACACCAATTTGTCCGGATATGACTGGATGAAACTGAAAAACTATCCGGATTTGTTTTGGCTAACTCAATCCCAGCAATTGCTACAGCTTCTGTATTTGCGTTTTCTGGATATTATCAACGGTCTGTATTGTTTTGAATGTTTTTTATCGGGTAACATTTTTTTCAGCTTAGATACAGTAATTGGTTCCAGATGGAGACACCAGCTCTACACATTTGTATTTTCTATGGAGAAAGCTAGAGGAACTGCAGCAAACAAACATGATATTTCTGTTTGTATAGATGACATTTTATGCACTTGCCTAACGAAAAGACTGCTTTTCTCCAAAACCATTTTTACTCTGATTTTCTCAGTCCATTGCATACGAATTACACACCAGTTTCTCCGGATATGACTGGAGGAATCCGGAAATATCCGGTTGTGTTTTGGCTAACTCAATCCGAAACATTGTGAAAGCCTCTGTGATTGTGATTTCAGGATATTATCGATGGACTGTATTGTTTTGAATGTTTTTATCAGGGAACATTTCATTTTTTACCGTTCAAACACTAATTGGTTCATTTTGGGGACACCAGCTCCACACATTCATATTTTCTAGGGAGAAAGCTAGAGGAACTACGGCAAACATGATATTTCTGTTTTTATAGATGATATTTTATGCACTTGCCTAGCGAAAAGACTGCTTTTCTCCAAAACCATTTTTACTGAGATTTTCTCTGTCCATTGCATACGAATTCCACACCAGTTTGACGAGATATGACGGGATGAAACCGCAAGTATCCGGTTGTGTTTTGGCTAACTCACTGCCAAAAATGTGAAAGTTTCTGTGTTTGTGTTTTCTGGATATTATCGATGGACTTTATTGTATTGAATGTTTTTATCAGGGAACATTTAATTTTGTACCATAGAAAGACTAATTGGTTCATCATGGGGAAACCAGCTCTACACATTCGTATATTCTAGGGAGAATGCTAAAGGAACTGCGGCAAAGAAACATGCTGTTTCTGTTTGTATAGATGACATTTTATGCACTTGCCTAACGAAAAGACTTTGCTTTTCTCCAAAACCATTTTTACTGTGATTTTCTTGGTCCATTGCATACGAATTCCACACCACTTTGTCTGCATATGACTGGATGAAACTGAAAAACTACCCGGATTTGTTTTGGCTAACTCAATCCCAGGAATTGCTACAGCATCTGTGTTTGTGTTTTCTGGATATTATCAACAGACTTTATTGTTTTGAATGTTTTGTATTGGGGAACATTTTATTTTGAGCTTGGATACAGTAATTGGTTCCACATGGAGACACCAGCTCTACACATTCATATTTTCTAGGGAGAAGGCTAGAGGAACTGTGGCAAACAAATATGATATTTCCGTTTGTATAGATGACATTTTATGCACTTGCCTAACAAAAAGACTTTGCTTTTCTCCAAAACCATTTTACTCTGATTTTCTCAGTCCATTGCATACGAATTCCACACCAGTTTGTCCGGATATGACTGATGAAACCGGAAATATCCGGTTGTCTTTTGGCTAACTCAATCCGAAACATTGTGAAAGCCTCTGTGTTTGTGTTTCCTGGATATTATCGATGGACTGTATTGTTTTGAATGTTTTTATCAAGTAACATTTCATTTTGTACCGTAGAAAGACTAATTGGTTCATCATGGGGACACCAGCTCTACATATTCTTATATTCTAGCGAGAAAGCTAGAGGAACTGCGGCAAACAAACATGATATTTCTGTTTGTATCGATGAAATTTTATGCACTTGCCTAACGAAAAGACTTTGCTTTTCTCCAAAACCATTTGTACTGTGATTTTCTCGGTGCATTGCATACGAATTCCACACAACTTTGTCCGGATATGACTGGATGAAACCGGAAATATCCGGTTTTACTTTGGCTAACTCAATCCCAGATATTGCTACAGCCTCTGTGTTAGTGTATTCCTGACATTATCCATGGACTTTATTGTTTTGAAAGTTTTTATCAGGGAACATTTAATTTTGTGCTTGGAAACACTAATTGGTTCCACATGGAGAAACCAGCTCTACACATTCGTATTTGCTAGCAAGAAAGATAGAGGAACTGGGACAAACAAACATGGTATTTCTGTTTGTATCGATGACATCTTATGCACTTGCCTAACGAAAACACTTTGATTTTCTGTAAAAAAAATTTAACTGTGATTTTCTCGATTCATTGCATACGAATTCCGCACCAGTTTGTCGAGATATGACAGGATGGAAACAGAAATATACGGTTGTGTTTTGGCTAACTCAAACCGAAATATTGTGAAATCCTCTGTGTTTGTGCACTTGCGTCACGAAAAGACTTTGCCTTTCTCCAAAACCATTTTTACTCTGGTTTTCTCAGCCCATTGCATACGCATTCCACACTAGTTTTTCCGGATCTGACTGGATGAAACCAGAAATATCCGGTTGTGTTTTGGCTAACTCAATCAGAAATATTGTGATTGCTTCTGTGTTTGTGTTTTCTGGATATTATCGATGGACTTCATTGTTTTGAATGTTTTTATGAGGGAATATTTCATTTTGTACCGTAGAAACACTAATTGATTCATCATGGGGACACCAGCTCTATACATTCGTATTTTCTAGGGACAAAGCTAGAGGAACTTCGGCCAACACACTTCATATTTCTGTTTGTATAGATGACATTTCATGCAGTTGCCTAACGAAAATACGTTGCTTTTCTCCAAAACCATTTGTACTCTGATTTTCTCCGTCCACTGCATATGAATTCCAAACCAGTTCACCGGATATGACTGGATGAAACCGGAAATATCCGGATTTGTTTTGGCTAACTCAATCCCAGATATTGCTACAGCCTCTGTGTTTGTGTTTTCTAGATATTATCAACGGACTTTATTGTTTTGAATGTTTTTTATCGGGGAATATTTTATTTTGAGCTTGGATACAGTAATTGGTTCCAAACGGAGACACCATCTCTACATATTCGTATTTTCTAAGTAGAAAGCTTGAGGAAATGCAAAAAACAAACATGATATTTCTGTTTGTATAGATGACATTTTATGCACTTGCCTAACAAAAAGTCTTTGCTTTTCTCCAAAACCAATTTTACTGTGATTTTCTGGGTCCATTGCATACGAATTCCACACCAGCTTGTCCGGATATGAGTGGGTGAAACCGGAAATATCCGGTTTTCTTTTGGCTAACTCAATCCTAGATATTGCTACAGCCTCTCTGTTTTATTTTCCGGATATTATCCACGGACTTTATTGTTTTGAATGTTTTTTATCAGGGAACATTTAATTTTGTGCTTGGAAACACTAATTGTGTCCACATGGAGACAACAACTCTACACATTCACATTTTCTAGGGAGAAAGCTAGAGGAACTGCAGCAAACAAACATGATATTTCTGTTTGTATAGATGAATTTTATGCACTTGCCTAAAGAAAAGACTTTGCTTTTCCCTAAAACCATATTTACTGTGATTTCCTCGGTCCATTGCATACGAATTCCATACCAGTTTGTCCGGGTATGACTGGATGAAACCAGAAATATCCGGTTTTGTTTTGGCTAACTCAATTCGAAATATTGTGAAATCCTCTGTGTTTGTGTTTTTCGATATTATGCACGGACATTATTGTTTTGAATGTTTTTATCAGGGAACATTTAATTTTGTACCGTTGAAACACTAATTGGTTCATCATGGGGACACCAGCTCCACACATTCATATTTTCTAGGGAGAAAGCTAGAGGAACTGAACAAACAAACATGATATTTCTGTTTGTTTAGATGACATTTTATGCACTTACCTAACGAAAAGACTTTGCTTTTCCCCTAAACCTTTTTTACTGTGATTTACTTGGTCCATTGCATACGAATTCCACACCAGTTTTCCGGATGTGACTGGATGAACCCGGAAATATCCGGTTTTGTTTTGGCTAACTCAATCCCAGATATTGCTACAGCCTCTGTGTTTGTGTATTCCTGATATTATCCATGGACTTTATTGTTTTGAATGTTTTTTATCAGGGAACATTTAATTTTGTGCTTGGAAGCACTAACTGGTTCCACATGGAGACACCAGCTCTACACATTCGTATTTTCTAGGGAGAAAGCTAGAGGAACTGTGGCAAACAAACATGATATTTCTGTTTGTGCAGATGACATTTTGTGCACTTGCCTAACTAAAAGACTTTGCTTTTCTCCAAAACCATCTTTACTCTTATTTTCTCGGTGCATTGCACATGAATTCCAAAGCGCTTTGTCCGGATATGACTGGATTAAACCAGAAATATCCAGGTTTTTTTTGGCTAACTCAATCCGAAATATTTGGAAAGTTTCTGTGTTTGTGTTTTCTGGATATTATCGATGGACTTTATTGTTTTGAATGTTTTTATCAGGGAACATTTAATTTTGTACCCTAGAAAAACTAATTGGTTCATCATGGGGGCACCAGCTCTACATATTCGTATTTTCTTTGGAGAAAGCTCGAGGAACTGCGGCAAACAAACATGATATTTCTGTTTGTATAGATGAATTTTTATGCACTTGCCTAAGGAAAAGACTTTGCTTTTCTCCAAAACCATTTTTACTGTGATTTTCTCGGTCCATTGCATACGAATTGCACACCAGTTTGTCCAGATATGACTGGATGAAACCAGAAATATACGGTTGTGTTTTGGCTAACTCACTCCGAAATATTGTGAAAGACTCTGTGTTTGTGTTTTCTGGATATTATCAATGGAGTTTATTGTTTTGAATATTTTTAGCAAGGAACATTTAATTTTGTACTGTTGAAACACTAATTGGTTCATCATGGGGACACCAGCTCTACACATTCGCATTTTCTAGGGAGGTAGCTAGCGCAACTGCGGCAAACGAACATGATATTTCTGTTTGTATAGATGACATTTTATGCACTTGCCTAACGAAAAGACTTTGCTTTTCTCCAAAACCATTTTTACTGTGATTTTCTCGGTCCATTGCATACGAATTCCACACCACTTTGTCCGGATATGACTGGATGATACCAGAAATATCCGGTTGTGTTTTTGGCCTTCTTCCTGTGAGTGCCCTTTCATACAAAGAAATACATCTCCTACCTCTTTGTCTGCTGTTCTGTTCACATCTCACAGCACAGTCCCAATAAGGTGACTCAGACCTGCATAAGCACTGCAACCAATAAACAAGTAAATAGTGCAGATTATGTCAGTTATAAGGAAAAGAAATATGAAAGACCAAAATTGCCATATTTATTTTCCTTACATTTTTACCACTAATAAATAATACAAAGTTATGAATATTCTATACTTTAGGTATCATATAGTACATGAGGAATTCCCATTATCTATTGTTCTTATATATCCAGTATGCACATATGGATCATTTCCTGAGCGTGCCACTCTGTTTCTTTCATCCAAACTGTCTTATCCTATCCAAAGCTCACTGGAATCTGTTGCTCACCTATAGCCTAGATAAGACCCAGCATCTCATTCAAGGCCTCTTACTCCCACATGCACCCTAAATATCCCCAATCTGTCATCTTAATACAATAATCCTGGTGCAGCAGCAAAGATGTCACTTGGTATGCCTGCATCTGATGATAGAATGCCTGGGTTCAAATCCTGACTCAAATTCTGATACATATGGGAGGTTGGTCAACCATGTGGGATATCCCAATTAGTTCTTGGACCCTGGCTTTGGCCTGGCCCACCCCCAGCTCATCTTTGCATTTAGAAATTAAACCAAAAACTGGAGGACTTCTGTTTATCTGTTTCTCTGCTTTTCAGATAAATTTTAAAAAATGCATTTTAAAAGATAATGACTCCATTGCCATGGTAAAGTTTTGAGTATAATGACTATTTCATAATTTCTTTAAAAAAGCCTTTAAATTAACTGGTATATACTGAAAAACTGTATTTGTATGTGGTTAAAAATATCACCCACCTTATACCTCTGACTCCCTTCCTTGGCGGTAGATGAGCACTAATAATTTCTTGAATGTCTTTCCAGAAATATTCCATAAACTTATATGCATAAATGTGAATTCATCTTTTCTGGAAATTTTCAAATGAGAATATATTTTAGCCATGGTCATGATTTGCTCACTGATTCACCAGAAGGATTCACACAAGTCAACAAGTTGTACTCAAACCCAAGATTTATTACTACCAAGAGTACTGTGCAGGAACTGAGATAAAAGTATGTATAGTTAAAGACTGGAGAGGTCAGGCACAGGGCTCCAAGCCTTCCCTTGCTGTGAGAATGGCACAGACACATTCCCTAAGCCACAAAAAGCAGAGACACATCAGCAGCAACCTGAAGGAATCCACTCACACGTTAATAGTATAGAGTTCTTAATGGTGCTAATCACACATATTCACTTGCCCAACGAGGCTACAGACCAGAAAAAGGCACTAGGTACACATAACACACATTCATGTTGACTTTATATTGTTAAATTTTTATCTATTTGTTTTAATTTTATTTGAGAAAGAGAGATCTTCTATCAGCTGGCTAATTCCCCAAATGCCAGCAATAACAGAGCTTGGCCAGACTGAATCCAGGAGCCTGGAATTGGATCTGGGTGTCCCACAACAGTGTCACAGTCCCAAGTACTCAAGCTATCATTGGCTGCCTCTGAGGGTGCACATTAACAGGAAGCTGAATAGGAAGTAGAGTAAATAGGATTCAAATCAGGCTCTTTGGTATGGGATGTGGGCCTCCCAAGCAGCTACATAACTGCTGCACCAAATGTTTAGCCCATGTTGACTTTAAATAAAATAGCCTAGTTTACCTTGCCTTACTGCCTGGGCCATCCATAAGAACATCCTTTATCACTATCTGAGTGAACCTTCCAGGACTTTGGTTCTCACCACTTTGTCTGTGGGACTTCCCAAAAAAATAAGAAAGAACTGAGTAAAGCAAACTTTCCTCAAGTTCATAATATGCATCCTATAGTGTATTTATCTTTTAACAATGTATCTTCAGGTCATCACTAAATATTTAGCTCATTTTTTTCATGGCTGCATGCTGTTCTTTGACATGGAAACACCACTATTTAATCAACTTCTTATTGATGGAAGATTAAACCCATGCTATGTTCCTGCTATAAACATTAATAATAGTCAATATCCTCATTTGGATGTGAGTAAAGTCATAGGCATTACCCCTTAGGAAAGAGTGACTAGAATGTGTACCTAGAAAATCACTCCAGCCTTGTTGGAGACTGTCTCATTCCACTCTTAAAAGTTGTAATGTATTTAGCATGTTTGTATGGGTTTTTGCCAACTGCCCTTCTTGCATAATTTTGTTTTATTCCCACAACCAGTGTAAGTGACTGTTACCTCCTCCCAATACTGTAAGCTGGCAATTCCTGATTTGGAATTATTAGAATTCACAATTTCATCTACTAACCTGCAATAGCATCTGCTTACACTGGTGTGGTTATGAATATGCTCTTGCCATCAGATTTTCATTATTATTATTTGAGAAGCAATGATAGAGATAGAGGGCAAGAGTGAGAGCACACACATGACAGAGAGTTCACATCCATTGGTTCACTCCCCAGATGCCC
This sequence comes from Lepus oiostolus, assembly GCA_036325905.1. NCBI lineage: Eukaryota > Metazoa > Chordata > Mammalia > Lagomorpha > Leporidae > Lepus > Lepus oiostolus. Next base: position 2,326,341 of record CM070804.1, read on the forward strand.
ACAAGGCCAGGGCTGGGCTGGGGCCAAACACAGGAGTCAGGAATGCAATCCAGGAACCCCATGAGGGTGGCATAACCCTCATGAGACATATGTCATGAGACATAACCACTGCCTCCCAGGGTCTGCAATAGGAGGCTGCTGGAATCAAGAGCTAGAGCCTGGAATCATATGCAGGTACCCAAATGTGAGATGAGGTGATGTAACCAATAGACTAAATACTCATTTCCCTTGGTGTCATCTTTATTAGCAATGTCACATTGTGTAACATCTTCTATGTGACTCAGTTTCCTTAACTGTAAATCATGCATAACAATAGCTTAATAATGATGACATAAACTCTTCAAAAGTTTTTTCTGTGTATTAATCAAATATTAATATGCCATAACTAAATGTTAGTTTTACTGGTTTGCTTAGTATTTTATTTTAAATTTATAGAATAATTTTATTTTTGCTCAGGTTAAACAATGATATATCTGATTGATATGTGATTTATATATTATTTCTTTTTAAAATTTTTTTATTTATTTGAGAGGTAGAGTTACAGACAGCAAGAGGGAGAAACAGAGAGAAAGGTCTTCCGTCCATTGGTTCGCTCCCCAGTGGCCACAATGGTCGGAGCTGCACCTATGTAAAGCCAGGAGCCGGGAGCTTCCTCCCAGTCTCCCACATGTGTGCAGAGGCCCAACGACTTAGGCCATCTTCTAATGCTTTCTCAGGCCACAACAGAGAGCTGGGTTGGAAGAGGAGCAAGCGGGACTAGAGCTAGTGCCCATATGGGATGCTGGCACCGCAGGCAGAGGATTAACCTACTGCACAACAGTGCCAGCCTGTTTTATGTATTATTTCAAAACAAATAATTATAAAAATAAAATACTATCCATAGTACAAAAAGCATTATCCTAAATAGTGGAATACTATCAAATGTTTGGACAGTACCAATCTGATTAGTTAAGAAAAGATATCTTTCAATGATCTGCCCTTATTTTACGATACCTTCTTTAGGAAAAAACTGAATATCAATAAGATGAAATGTTGTTTTATTCTAAATATTAAAGTTGCTTTAAATGACTCATTTTTTATTTTATTTTATTCTAGGAATATATATATATATATATATATATGTATATATGCATATATATTCTGGGAATATTCTGGGAACCCTGGTTTTAGCAAAAACAGAATCCTTATTCTGTGAAGAACTTGTGCAGTAGAAAATTATTTGAAATTTTAAGTTGTTAGTGAATTTTGAGTAATAATCCCCAACCTGAAATCATTAGAGATATTGAAATTCTGATGAGCCTCTTTTAACATAAGCAGTAAATCCCTAATTATTGTAACAGAAAGCACAGATCTGGGGAAAATTTATGATCCTCAAGGACATGACTAAATCTTAATTCTTAGGTACCTGGAAATTATCGATGATAGTAATTAGATGACAAAACTGGAACTTCACTACAGTAGAATGGTGGCTGCAGGGGAAAGGCTTCACAGACACTGGGGTACAACTGTCAGGAGCTGGACTTGCAAGGCCCATTCAACATCAGGGAGAGGTGGCAGCTCAGTGTGGCTCAAAGACAGTGAAGCAGTTCTGTACAATTCCAGAGAACTGAAAGACAATTAAAAGGTCAAAACTACACATGCCTATTCCACAGAAGGAATCGCCTTGTTGCTATCAGGAGGGCATCCAGAAATATAAGATTGAGAATGATTCACTCGATTAGCTTTATTCTGTTCTAAGTACCTAAGGGTGCAAGGAATTACACTATTCTGCCTTTATTTTGTATCAGGAAGACAGGAAATAGAGAAAAAAGACATGAGGAGAGAGAGGAAGAGGAATGCAGAGAGTCACTAACAGGAATGGCAGAGAAAACAGGAGATTTGGTGGTAGTTTGCCCAGCTCTCCCTGGTGTTCATAGACCTGTGCCTCCCTCCCTGCTCCCAACCTTGTGACCACAGTGGGAATTACTTTGATTTTACCTGACTCCATGCACTGGTCAGAGTTGCGTGGTCAGTAGTATCTTTGTTAAACTGAGCCACACATCTCCTGTCTGCTCTCTACATCCCCTCTTTCTACACAGTCACAGGTTCTGAAGGGAGCACTTGAATGAGGATAGACAACTCAGAATTTTTTTATTCCACCAGAAAGTAAAAGTATCAAAGCTTTTGGTAGTAGAAATTATAAGACAAGTTTCAGATAATTGCAGTGAGCTTTGTGTTTGGTGAATCTCCTCTTGTCTTACCTTTTTATATATTCCAAAGTAGTCATATGAAGACTATTTTTCTCAATCTCTCTTACCAGTTGAGCTCAAGTCAGACTTGTCCAGGAAGATCTAAAGCACTACTGACCAGAAGAACTTTAAGAATGGAGCCTCATATCATGAGATACCTTCAGAAGAAGAGCCTGGCTCTCTCATTGTCAAATTGTAGTCCTTACTTTGTTCCCCACCAGGCAGATGTGGCGAGTAACCAGGAATGGATTCAAGTGTGGTGAACACCCTGAGCAGGCTAACACAGTGAGCCCTGGAAGAGTTTCAGAATATAATGAGGAAAAGGCATCAATCAAGTTGTATAGGGCTTTCATACAAATTGCTTCCTCAAAAATGCCCTTAGACCAAGACCCAGAGTGTTCCATATCCTGTGACTGAGAATGACTTGCTTCTCACCAACATCAGAGACCTGAGTCACGCAGCTTCTCCTCTACCTGGTACAGAGGCCTCTAAACAGGAGGCCTGGCTCAAGGCTGTGATCCCTGACTAGTGAGTGACAGCAGTACAGAGTTTGGGTCAAAATTGGATTCTACTAAGCAGCAGCTTCAAGAAGATTCTGCAGCAATTCATTTTATTTATTTTATTTTAAAATAAATTACTGATTCTTCATTTTCAACAAAACAAGAGAAAATAAACACAAGGAGAGAGTGTCAATTTCTAACAGCCACATCAGTACTTTTCAATCTCTTTAGGACAATAGAATGTCATTGTATCAGCAACAGGATTCAGCATTGTTCTAATACCACAGGTCCACACTTCCAACCTCATCTCCAAATTCTCTCATACCATCTAGACTTAATATTTCAGGAAGTTTCATAGGGCTACTCATAGAAAAATCACTATTTTATGAAATTAATCATTAATCTGATTATTGTTTTGATTTTAAACAATGCTCTCTTTTCCCAACTGTGTTTCCCCAAAGGAAAATTGCTAAGTGTACCAAATGTTTTCTTTCATATGAAATAATTATGTCACCTGAAATATATAAATCTAAGTCCTTTTTTAAAGAAAGCTTGTGTGTGTGTGTGTGTGTGTGTGTGAGAGAGAGAGAGAGAGAGAGAGAGAGAGAGAGAGAGGAGATGAAGAGAACTCCCATTGACTGGTTCACTCCCAAATACCCATGCCAGCCTTTTCCAGCTCTATTTTTCAGAAAATCATCACATTCTTTCATTTAGGAAAAACTATTTTCTTATATATCTTATGTTTTATACAAATAAATCAAGTACAGTTTTGTAAACAGTCACTCATCAAAAATAAATATTGGAGCAGAGTCAAGATGATTGCTGAATAAGAAGCTCTGATTACAACCTTCCTGAAGAGACATCAATTCAACAATTATAAATATACCAAGTCACTTTCTCAAGTGCTACAGAAGCCAGGTGAGATATCATAGTGTCTCACCTTAACATAATCATAAGAAATGTCACATTGAAGAAAGCAAGAAGGAAAGAGTTGCCTACATTACCCTTCCCTACACTCCAATGAGCACAATGAGAAGAGATACCTTCTACTTGGGAGAATGACAATGAACTGAATCCCAGTACTAGGCACTCTGTGAAAAGGGTTGGTTGGGATGAGCTCATCAGTCCCTGCCACCAGGTCTCACCTGCAGAGTGATTATTTGGTGCTTCCACATCAAAGCAGCCTTCACCATTCCTCCCCGAACCACCAACAAAAACAAAACTCTAGCCCTATGGAGAGGCAAGGAGAGAGCTTTGGACCATGCCTTGGAGCTCAAAGCAAAACAGACTATATGCCAAGATGATATAGCTGAAAGAACTCTGCTCACAAACTGAGCCTCCAGGCCTACCAGACATCAAGCTCTGGTGGATTGGACTCACATTGTTATGTGTGTGTTCCGAAGAGGGAGCTCCTTGGGATTTTATGAGGCCCAGGGATGGTGGAACTCATGTGTGACCAGGTTGGAGTCATCAGGGTGGTTAGCAGGCTGCCTCCCTCCTTCAACCTTGAGCACACAGACAAGGGACTAAGTCTTAGAAGTCTGTGCTGGGCTGGTAAAGCCGAATGTTGGACAGATCTTAATGGTTTCCATCACAAGAAAAGTGCCTGTGTATGGAGTCTCTGGACTTGCCTCAATATCAGGCAGAGATCTGTACTCTGAGGAAAGGTTGCATTGATATATAGCCCCACCAGCCTCTCACAGGCCCAGTGCATACCCCTAAGATTGTACAGGGCCTGGTGACTAAAGCCTAGGTGTGATGCACCTAGCATCTCTGCCTAAGTAGCTGAAGGGCTAACTCTATCACACCTCTTACAATCATAGGCAGACAGCAAAGAATCACAAAGCTATTTGGGGACTTGGTGCCAGGCTGATAAAACCCACCATTAAGCAGATTTTAATGTCCCTTGTCCCTAGTCCAGTGCCTACAGACAGTCTTTGTACCTGCTTCAGTGCCCTGTTGTGGGGGAGGCTGAATCCGGAGAGGTCTAGAGGAAACTTCCTGAGCCTGCTTCAAATTTGAAAACCTGTCTTTAAGTTTCAAATCCCTGGTGGCAAACACCCCAGCCACAGGGCGCTTTTGTCTAAGGATCATTAAGGTGGTATAATAGTGGCTAAGACCTTTTTGCATCACATCACCCCACCCCTTGCCCGCATCCACTCATCCACTCTGTACCATCCCCTCTGTACCTCAGATACATATACACCTCCCTTTTACAATAAAGTGAGACCCTGCTTCTACTGGACTCCACACCACGCCTGATTGTCCCCTGGGTTTGGGGAAGGCTGAGTGGCGGGTGGTGCACTTCCCCTCCTCGGTCAAGGCAAGCTGCGGGCAGCCTGCCTAATTCTCTGGCGGTGGCAAGGAACAGTCACCGCACCCTGTGGAGTTCCTTGAGCCAGGTTGAGCAGTCTTAGACTCCAGCCAGTATCACCAATGGCAATGAGCCCACTAAACAACAGATAGACCACAGTCCACCTCAGTAAAAGAACAGACTGCTTAGAATTTCTAGGACAGCCATAAATGAAGACAGATTACTAAAACGAATTCTTCAGTATGCAGATTATATCATATTCCAACAAATTTCAGGAACTTCCAGGAGCTATGGCTTCACCTAAAAAGCAAAATAAGGTGCCATGAGCCAATAATGCATAAATTGAAATTTCTAAATGCTCACATTAAGATTTCAAAATAGCTGTTTTTATGAAACTTAATGAAATTCAAGAGAATACAGAGGCTGGCGCCACGGTTCAATAGGTTAATCCTCTGCCTGCAGTGCCAGCACACCAGGTTCTGGTCCCGGTCGGGTGCCGGATTCTGTCCCGGTTGCCCCTCTTCCAGGCCAGCTCTCTGCTATGGCCTGGGAGTGCAGTGGAGGATGGCCCAGGTCCTTGGGCCCTGCACCCACATGGGAAACCAGGAGGAAGCACCTGGCTCCTGGTTTCGGATCAGCACAGTGCGCCAGCCTCAACACACAGGCCACGGCGGCCATTTGGTGGTGAACCAATGGAAAAAAGGAAGACCTTTCTGTCTGTCTCTCTCTCTCTCACTGTCCACTCTGCCTGTCAAAAATTCTTTTAAAATTTTAAAAAAATGGAGAGCGGCAAGATGGCAGAATAGGAAGGGAGCACACTGATAGTCTGGGGAGAGACAGTTTAATAAAAGTGGAGATACTGCAGGTTCAAGGAAGAGTAGAGGAAGAAACAGCAGAGGAACATCTTCTGGAACTAGAGATTCACAGTGGACCTGCGTGGAGAGCGTGGGAGCCCGCAGTTCAGGACACCAGCGGCAGACTCAACACACCAGTGCTGGAACGCGAGCTGAGCCAAACCTCAATAGCCCGAATAGCAGGGAAGAGGAAAGAGGAGACTAGAGGGAATGAGGCTTGAAACTCCGTGGGGAAAAGTTCACCAGGCTAACTAGAAGAGAGAGAGAGAGAAAAAGAAAAAAATAATGACCGATATGGACACGAGTTTCTCTCTCTCTGCTCACCTCTCAAAGGCGAGCAAGACAAAGAGTAGGCGCCATTTTGGACATACGTCATAAGCAGGGCGACCTCAGGTCTGCACCGGCCCTGAGCCTAGCAGAAAAACCTGGCTCGGGGAGGGGGGTTTGAAATAACAGGAGATTAGGATCTAATGAATGTGTGTGGCTAATGAACTGAGACTGTGAAAAAAGAGACGGTGGGGGAGAGAACTCACGGAAGTCACGTGAGTGCTCTTCAGAGACGCTACAATTCGGTAACCTTGGCAACCCAGTGGGAGACTGCAGGAAAATTTGAGCCCACACTGAGGGCAGCACAGATTCCCTGTGTGGTCCTTGGGAAAGAGCTTCCGATCTCTGGCTCCTGTGGGTATATCATTCGCCTGCTAACGACCTCCAATTCCATTCAGCTGTGCAGAATTACTTCCCTTTTGAATCAAAAGAAAAAGAAAAAGAAAAAGAAAAAGAAAAAGAAAAAGAAAAAGAAAAGAAAAAGAAAGAAAGAAAGAAAGAAAGAAAGAAAGAAAGAAAGAAAGAAAGAAAGAGATTTACCACGCCTAACCTGGGAGTGTCACCTTTGGCACACCCTCAACACTGAGGAACCAAACAGAGCTCTCAGGCCACACCTATCTCAATTCTCTAAGGCTCCATTGAAAGCAGACAGTCCACTTAATCTAGAGTCAATAGCATAAAAATAAAAAACACCACAGTGAAGAAACCAAAGAATATCTCCAATATGTCAAACCATCTGGGTAGTGGACCAGCAGATGGAAGACTCTCTCTCTCTCTCTCTCTCTCTCTCTCTCTCTCTCTCTCTCTCTGCCCCTGCCTCTGCCTCTCTGTAACTCTGCCATTCAAATAAATATATATTTTTAAAAAGAAAAGAAAAATGCCTGTTCAAGTCCTTTGACCATTTCTTAACTGGATTGTTTGGTATGCTGTTGAGATTCTTGAGCTATTTATAGATTCTGGATATTAATTGTTTATTAGCTGCATAATTTGCAAATATTTTCTCCTAACAGTTGCCTCTTCACTTTGCTGCACTTCTTTTGAAGTGCAGAAGCTTCTCAACTTCATATATTCCCATTTGTCAATTTTGTCTTTGATTGCCTGTGCTTCTGGGGTCTTTTCCAAGAAGTCTTTTCCTATGTCAATGTCTTACAGAGTTTCCCCAATGTTCTCCTCTAGTAATTTGATGGTATCATGTCATAGCTTTAGATCCTTGATCCATTTTGAGTTGATTTTTGTATAAGGTGTAATGTCACGTTTCATACTTCCTGAAGAGACTGTCCTTTCTCCAGGGCTTTATTTTACCTCTTTGTGAAAGTTGGTTGTAGATGCGTGAATTAATTTCTGGACTTTCTATTCTGTTCCATTGTTCTACATGTTCATTTTAGCGCCAATATAAGGCTGTTTTGATTATAACTGCCCTGTAGTATGTGTTGAAATCTGGTATTGTGATGCCTCCAGCTTCGTTTTTGTTGTATAAGATTGTGTTAGCTATTCGAGGTCTCTTGTATTTCCATATGAATTTTAGCATCATTTTTTCTAGATCTGAGAAGTAATTTACAAATTCAATGTGATTGCAACATCAGTGGTTCTGCTTTGAAGGGTTCAGATTCTGAAAATATTTCGAAGGTACAATGAATAGTAAAAAAGTGCTTAGTTCCCCATAGACTTGTAAATAATGTGTGCTGTGAATCATTTTGGATTTTCTGACATTGTGACAAATAAAAAGGATATATTAATTCCAGTTTCCTCAGAATCCTCATATCATAAATGATAAGACTTCAACTTCATAATATTTAACGATCTTCTGTCATTTAAAAGACTCATGTAACAAATTTGTTAATTGAGGAACAAAACATTCATGTAGTCTCAGAACAATAGAAAAATATATTTGGGTTATCAGGCTATTTTTATCTTTTCTTCTTCTTTTTCTCAAGTTTACAAATTATACTGAGACTTTTTCTAGAAAAAAAAAACTCTTACTAATTAAATTAGTCATCCTGCACCCTGTTACGGTGGAAAGAGAACCAAAATAATTAGCAGAAAACAGACATTCTGGTTTCAGCTTTGCAACTACCTAATTGTGTGTGACCTTGGGTAGGTGACTTCACCTTTTTGCCCTAGAAAGTAGGCATTTTCTTGCTCTATAAATAGACAATAAGTTTTGACCTTCCCTAAAATGTAGAGAATAATTTTTCTGTAGGTCAAGATGGATTCAGAAGGATCAAACTTACCTTCCCATGGTATACAGTTATAACATTAGACAAAATCTGGGAAATGTGTTTTAGGCTAAAGACTGTGATCTCTAAGAAAAGAGAAACAAGCAAGGCGAGCCCTACCCTGATTCATGCTTTCTGCCTCAAGGCAGTTTCCAAACTACTGCACAGCTTCTCTTTGTCATGACAGGATACACGTACTTTTTTCATAAAGAATGCTGAGATAATGTCCTAAAAATAATGCCATTCTAAATAAAACTTCCTTTAAGCTTGTATCTAAAGATTGGGAATCATGGTCATCATCCTGAGGAAGATCAGAGCTGAGGACAGAGTGGACAATGATTGTAGAAGTCAAAGACTTAGCAGTGAATCAGAATGAGCTAGTTCAGGAGGTGCAGGTGAGTCTGGCAGATATTGGCTCACTGCATGTTGGGAATGTTCTCTGCCTTCCCCTTGTATTGAGACAGAGACCCCAGGCTCAGTATCAGGAAGGAAGGCCATGTTCAATTGGGTTTGGGCCTGCTGCTGTGTGATAGGCACTCCTGAGCAAGGTCTGCTCCACCAAGCACTTCACCTGCTCTCTGCTCCTCCCAAATACCATTTGTCTTCTTCATCCCTTTTGTCTCATTCTCTCCAATTTCCCTGCTTACTCCTCCCCACCACACACACACACCAACATACGCTCTTTCTCACACACTCACTCATACACACACATGCATATGCACTTACACACTCATACATGCTCACACTCCCACTCTCATGGTCTCATACCTAATTCACTCATACACACTCTCACACACAACCCTCTCTTACTCTCACACATTCACACTCAAATACATATACTAACACACTCACTTACCATCACATAATCACACACACAATTTCACACACTCATACTCTTGCACACACTTATTCAAATTCCCAACATTTTAAAGGGATGGGGTCCTACAGGTGGTTGTGGGAGGGGTGTGAGCAGGAACTTCCAACTCGTCCCCTCTCCTCAGCATCTGATTTTAAAATATATAAAGTCAGGCAGAGGGAAGGCAAAGGTGAGAACAAATGTGGCTCTGTTTAGTCAGTATAGGCAGTTAAGAGCATATGCAGAACAGCTGAAAACATGTGTCTTCTTTGCCCCACCTGACAACCCCCTCACATGATTCAGTTAACTTTGAGATCTGATCCTGGCTAGGACTTTGTTTCTAGATGATTCAGTGTTGGACTATTGAATGTAGGGGCCAAGTCTCTTTTATCATATAAGAGAGTATTTAAAAAAACCCACACAAAATGGAATTAAAAGATGAGTTTATTCTGGTACAAACATTTGGAAATCCATATATCATGATCTTCATAACACATATTTTCATGAACTTGTTAAAGACTCCTTCATATGCAAAGATTTCAAACTTTTTTCAACCAAAAAATATTGATCTTTTATTTCCATGTCCAAGAGCTTTTTGAAGCACCCATACTGAGTAACTCAGAATGGTATTCCAAAGAGCTATTTTCACAAAACTTATAAATACTAGCCATTCAGTGAATTTGCAGTGGGATATTCATTCCTGTTTGGTCTCTTTAGTACTATTGTTCTCTGATTGCCCCATCTTGGTCTAGTTGACTTTGGAGAAATGGATATGTTCATGTATTAAGGTAACTTCTTGATTTCAACAAGAAATAGTTACTCAATAAAGAAAAGAAGCACACATCACTTTGTATGCCTCATTAGTGAGGTTTGCTTGAAAATCTAGCTTAGACAAAAGAAAAGATTATTTCTTGCCTGACTTGCTGTAGGAATTTCAGAGCTAAATCAAAGGAACAGGGGCTGGCACTGTGGCGTAGTGGGTAAAGTGCCTGCAGTGCCCACATCCCATATGGTCCCAACTGCTCCACTTCCGATCCAGATCTCTGCTATGGCCTGGGAAAGCAGTAGAAGATGACCCAAGTCCTTGGGCCCCTGCGCCCATGCAGGAGACCTGGAAGAAGCCCCTGGCTCCTTGCTTCGGATTGGCGCAGCTCCAGGCCATTGCAGCAAACTGGATAGTGAACCAGCAGATAGAAGACCTCTCTCTCTCTCTCTCTCTCTCTCTCTCTCTCTCTCTCTCTCTCTTTCTCTGCCTCTCCTCTCTCTGTGTAACTCTGACTTTCAACTTTCAAATAAATAAATACAATCTTTAAAAAAATAATTCAAAGGAACATTTGTACAGGCCTGAGTTGTCTGTGCTTGATATTTGTAATCTTCAGATGATACAAAATCTTCCCACAGATCTGAATTTTCTTGCCATTCTTCGCATGGTATCCTCATTGACAGCCTTTGAGTCTTAGTTTACAAGACCCCACTACTACCTCAAGAATTTCTGGCCTTTTCTTTTGTTGTTTTTCCTTAAATTCCTTATCTCCATCTCTATGAAGTAGGCAGGCATAAAGATTAAAATTGATTAGGTTTGTAAGCTGGAAGACCATGCCTTCACCATGTCCCTGTGTGACCTCATGCCCCTACCTGGCCATACCTGGGTGCCCACCAGCCAACCAGGTTAATTAACCACTCCCCTTTGAAAGTGGGTTAAAAGCCTGGGACACAGTGAGTCTGGTCCTTCTCTTCCCTGGCCTCTTGCCAGGAGGGGGCTTGCTGTAGCCCTGCGCCCCCAGGGCACGTGGCCTTCAGGCCACCCACCTTAGGCTTCCTGGCCTAGATGCTCCTCCACGTGGCTGGTTCCTGGTGCTCAATATGAACCCATATTTAACTCTCTCTCTCTCGCTTAAATAAAGCTCTCACTTTCCTATGCACTTTTTGCACTAAGTAAAAGCCTAAAATGTACCATGCTGCCTCGTTTATCTGTGCCAGTATTTAGAATTCTACTCTAAATATTAGGCAAGAACCATGTCAGGCTTATTAATATTGAGGATTTATTAATAAGCATATGATGGTATCATATGGCACCTCAAATTCTGGTAGCATATGTGGCACCTCAGATGGCGCTTCTGGAAAACCTTAAAGGGCCACATTTTGGTGTAGATTTTAGAGGGTCTTTCCCGATATCATCTAGAAGTTATACTATAGGAAAGCATGCAACATCTTAATCACCAGAAATCCACCTCATGGTAATATCTAGAAAGTGTGAGTATTTTTCTAACTCAAGAAAAGTATGAGCATATTGAAACAGGGGTAAAGTCGCTATCCTCTAGATCTGGGGCAGACACACTTCAGAAACTTTGTATAGTATAAAGAACTATGAGAAAGTAGATAACAGCAACAAAGGAGTATAATGCTACTAAGGATGGTCACTGACTGAATTACTTTAAATTCAAAGCTTATATATTTTCTGAAATAAATAAGCCTGTCGTAAGATATATAAATGTACTATATAGGGTACTACAAAATGTACATGAAAAATGTAATAAAAAGAAAAGTGGGGTGCTTGGCACAGCAATTAAGGCTGACTTAGGATGCCTGCACCGCATATTGGAATACCTGGTTGAGTTCCTATTTTAGCTTCCTGAGAGGCATCAAGTAATGGTTTAAATATTTGGTCCCTGCCACTGATATGGGAAACCTGAATCAAGTTTCTAGATCCCTGCTTCAGCCTGGGCCAGTCCTGGCTGTTGTGGACATTTGCATGAAAAAACAATAAATGAGAGTTCTCTGTATCTTTGTCCCTATTTCACTGTTTTTCAAATAAATAAATAAACAGTTTTAAAACTATTTCAATTAGGGGCCAGTGCTGTGGCATAGTAGGTTAAGCCTCCAACTGTGGCACCATCATCTCCTGTGGTCGCCCATTCAAGTCCTTGTTGCTCCACTTCTGATCTGGCTTTCTGCTGATGGCTTGCAGGAACAGTGGAGGATAGCCCAAGTGTTTGGGCCTCTGGACCTCTGTGGGAGACCCAGAGGAAGCTCCTGGCTCCTGCCCAGCTCCAGCTGTTGAGGCTATTTGAGGAGTGAACCAGTGAATGGAAAACATTTCTCTCTCTCTCTCTTCTCTCTCTCTCTCTCTCTCTCTCTCTCTCTCTCTCTCTCTGTTATTCTGCCTCTCAAATAAATAGACATCTTTCAAAAAAATAACCTATTTTATTTAAAGGTTTATTCATTTATTTATTTGAAAGGCAGACATGGGGGGATTAAAAAAAGAGCAAAAGACAGATCTTCCATTTGTTGGTTCATTCCTCAAATGACCACATCAGCCAAGTCTGGGCCAGACCAAATGCATGAACCAGGAACATCATCATTATTACCCATGTGAGTAGCAGGGGTTCAAGTATTGGGCCATCTTCTGCTGCCTTTCCAGGCACATTAGCAGGAAGCTGTATCAGAAGCAGAGCAGCTAAGACTCAAACCAGCACTCTGATATGGAATGCCAGTGTCAGAAACTGTGGCTTAACCCACTGCACCACAAATGCCAGTCCCTAAAGAATACTTAAGAAAGATAAGTATATTTTGGTGCAAAAGATTTTTTAAATCCACATGTAATTTTCATAATATTCATTTTCCATCAACTTTCTGAAGACCACTTGCATGTGGGGAATATGTCATGTTAAGTCTGGACTTTGACAAAATGGAATTATTTGGGACAAATAGAAACAATAATGTCACAGTTTTGTTGTGGCATAGCAGGTAAAGCCACTGCCTGCAATGCCAGCATCCAATAAGAACACTGGTTAATACCCCAACTGCTCCACTTCCAATACAGTTCCTTAGTGGAAAATGGCCCAACTCCTTGGGCTCTTGCACCCAAGTAGGTGATCCAAAAGAAGCTCCTGACTCCTAGAAGCAGAATAGCCCAGCTCTGGCCATTGCAGCCATTTGGGGACTGAACCAGCAGATGGAAGATACCTCTCTCTCTCTCTCTCTCTCTCTGCTTTTCAGATAAATAATTGTCTTTTTAAAGAATTTTTTTAACATTTATTTAATGAATATAAATTTCCAGTGTACAGCTTATGGGTTACAATGGCTTCCCCCTCCCATAACTTCCCTCCCACCCGCAACCCTCCCCTCTCCCGCTCCCTCTCCCCTTCCATTTGCATCAAGATTCATTTTCAATTCTCCTTATATACAGAAGATCAATTTAGTATAAAGATTTCAACAGTTTGCACCCACATAGAAACACAAAGTGAAACATACTGTTTGAGTACTAGTTATAGCATTAAATCAAAATGTACAGCACATTAAGGACAGAGATCCCACATGAGGAGCAAGTGCACAGTGGCTCCTGTTGTTGACCCAACAAATTGACACTCTAGTTTATGGCGCCATTAACCACCCTAGGCTGTCGTCATGAGTTGCCAAGGCTATGGAAGCCTTCCAAGTTTGCCGACTCTGATCATATTTAGACAAGGTCATAAAAGACAGGGTGAGGATAGTAACTAATGATCCTAAGAGTGGCATTTACCAGGTTTGAACAATTATACAGCATTAAGTGGGGAAGAGGACCATCAGTACCCACAGGTTGGGAGTAGAGCCATTGGTGGTAGAGTAGAGGTTATGATTACAAAGGAATGAGGCCCAAGTACGCTAGACAGGGTCTAGAACAAAGGGCAGAGTCATTATTAGAGGAGCTAAGAAAGGTGCTGTCTAAGCTACAATTAAGTTTTCTGATTGAGAGGCAAATAGAACCTGATAGAAGGGGCTTGATAATAATCTGGTGGGCTTTAGGCCTTGTAAGTTAAGAGGCCCAGGCCTATCTATCTCTTCACATGGGGTATATCCTAAGGGAGGTGTGAACCTCCTAGGGGAAGGCACTCTGTTGACTTTCATTACTTGGCTGGCCTGGGAGGAGAGCTGGCCAGGTAAAGGCAGGGGGCATCTCTAACAAGAAATTTACAGTTCTGCCTGCAATGTTGCTGACCCTACTTGACCATACCCTCAGTTGCAGTGGTCACTTTGGAAGTTGGGCTGAGTGAAGGGCTTTTCAGCTTAGAGCCAATAAGATCTGTGGCTCTGACCTGGGCATCCTTCGACTCCAGGGCAGGTCCATTTCCAGTGATCCAACTTTTGGCAGAGCTGCCAGCGCTCTTCACAAGCTGACTTCTGCTGAAGCCCAGGCTTACCACATTGAAAGTCACTGCAGTGGACCGGCCTGTTGGGTCTCCTTGAAGGCAGATCACTGTACAGATCAGCCATTAATAGGCCTGCCACCCATTGCTTCTGATGCCTAGCTTTCTTTTCTTCCTGGTTTGTGTTAAAGCAGACCAGAGGATGGAAGTCAAGGGAGTGCCCGTGTCCCATCTCTAATCTTCTGTGGCCTGAACTACAAGTCTATAGTCACAGGCACGTTCTGTAGTAGTTTTTCTAAGGTAGACAATGCCCATGAGGAAAATTGTATGCTCACTTTAAAACTTTGTTTCCCTTTGGTCTGAAAGGGAGGTTTTTTCTACTTACTGTATACTTCGCTGATGGCGAAGTGAATCTAGCTATGAGATTATTAGTTAAGTTCTTATTTTGGCTATGCTATTACAGAAAAATGTTAGCCATCTCTTTTATAAGGTCTAAAGATTAAATTGGGCATCCTACAGATTCCTTCATAATGGAATTAGTTTCCTACCTTGAGAAGAATAGAGAAATGAAAGAACAAGTTGGGCTTAGAATAGAGAAAAGAGGGAGCAAGTCCTAGATCGCTTGCTGACAATAGCAATGTCACATGAATACTTAGCAAACAGTTTCAACCATTAGATAACAACTTAAGAAAACATTTACCAGAAGGTCCAATGCCTTCTATAAATTTTAAGAATCATGTATTTCAAAACACCTCTTAAATATCTAACATGGTGTAGTTTGTTTAGCCAGTAAACTTAAGCACAACCATATAAAATGTTTTTAGTTTCTTTCTACCAACAAGTATAAAACATATGATACATAGATTCAGGTCACACAAATTAAAATGTATCTTTGATTGATTTTAGCAGCTTAAATTTATGGACAATCTTATCTATAAGCCATTTAAAATAAAACTCTTAATAAAATTTCCCCATGTGGACATACAATATGTACACACATATAACATAGCATAATAGACCAATATAACAATTTTAATAATAGCTTTTAAAATCTTTAACTCTTTTTGTAGATTGCCAATTGATTTGAATTGCTTTTTGTTTTTAGTAACCTCAGTTAACCATACTTTCTCTCAGTTGGTACTGTTAATACATTATTGGCTTCATCTGTTTACAGAGCCATCCCAAAGTACTGAATACAATAGAAGTGGCTGGAAAAAGTCCATAGGAACCTATAGGAGGGCATCTAAACACAGAACCAACAATGCTTTAGTTTTATGAGCAGCAAATCATATATAACTGTGGATGACAAAAGACTTTAAGTCACCAGGTTTAAAATTATAAACTCATCAACCAACAAGAGGCACTTGCTTACTTCACAGTATCTTTGAAAGCACTTGTAGGATTTCACAAGTATTTAACCCTTTAGGCCTCTGGGGCTTTCTCATTAAGATAACTATCATGTCTAGTAACACAAGATCATTAGACTTTTTAATTCTCAATCATTTGTATTAATAGCATTTTCCATTATAGAAACTTAAAGTTTGGTACCACATCACATCTTGACAGTACTTCTAAAATAATCCAAATAGCCTGATTAGTTGGTGAGAGACATAGGTCCTTCGATTTTTTCAGTTGGGCCCAAACTGGAAAAACCAAAGTCCAAGATTTACTGGAAATTTTAGAGTCCAGATTGTTTGGAACTTTCATTTTTTGAATGCCTGTCAAGAATGCCAAGAAGGCTCAAAATCCAAAATATCTGGTTGAAATAAGATTCCTTAAAATCATGACATAACATAGACCAAATTTGATCATTGTTACAAGGTGATTATTCAAATCTTTGAAAATAAGCACATATTTAAATAACCCATAGCTCTTAATAAAAATGCTGCTGTTTTTGAACAATTAGAATTTAACAGACATCAAGAGAACATAATAGATTACTTTAACACATTGCTGTAACAGAGCATCAGAGTTTAATTCTATGTCAAAGAGAAATTGAGCTTCCTGTGATCTTTTGCTGTGAGGTTTCCTTCCTTTACCTTCTTTCATATTGGTGACCGTGTTTCTGTGTTTCTGTGTGTAACACATCTTTAAGCATCTTTTGCAGGGCAGGACGAGTGGCGACAAATTCTTTCAGTTTCTGTTTGCTATGAAAAGTCTTAATTTCACCTTCATTCACAAATGAGAGCTTTGCAGGATATAATATTCTGGGCTGGCAGTTTTTCTCTCTTAGTATCTGGGCTATGCCTGGCCATTCCCTTCTAGCTTGTAGGGTTTCTGATGAGAAGTCAGCTGTGAGTCTAATTGGAGATCCTCTAAGAGTAATCTGGAGTTTCTCTCTTGCACATTTTAGGATCTTTTCTTTATGTTTCACTGTGGTGAGTTTGATTACGATGTGTCGTGGTGAGGATCTCTTTTGGTCATGTTTATTAGGGGTTCTATGAGCTTCCTGTACTAATATGCCTCTGTCTTTCTCCAAACCTCGGAAATTTTCTGCTAGTATCTCACTGAAAATGCCTTCTAATCCTTTCTCCTTCTCCATGCCTTCAGGAACTCCTAGAACCCGGATGTTAGGTTTTTTAATAGTATCCTGTAGATTCCCGACAATATTTTTTAGATTTCTAATTTCTTCTTCTTTTCTTTGGTTTGACTGTTTCCTTTCCTGTTCTCTGTCTTCTAAGTCTGATATTCTCTCTTCTGCTTTGCCCATTCTGTTTTTAAGGCTCTCTAATGTGTTTGTCATTTGATCTATTGAATTCTTCATTTCATTATGATTTCTCATCACTATCACAGTTTCTTGTTCCACTAGTTGTTTCATTTCATTTTGATTCCTCCTTAATATTTCATTTTCATGAGAGAGATTTTCTATCTTGTCCTTTAAGGATTTCTGTAGTTCAGGAATTTGTTTTTGAGAACTTCTTAATGTTCTTATCAATTTTTTGAGATCCGCTTCTTGCATTTCTTCTTTCTCATCATCTTCATAATCTTGAATTGGGGTGTCTTTTTCATTTGGGGGCGTCATAGTGTCTTCCTTGTTCTTGTTTCCTCAGTTTTTGCATTTGTTGTTTGGCATGTTGGAGATATTTGGTTTCTTCACTGTGGTGTTTTTTCTTGTTACACTATGGCTCTATATTAAGTGGACTGTCTGCTTTTGGTGGAGCCTTAGAGGCTTGAGATGAGTGTGGACTGAGAGCTGTGTTTGGTTCCTCAGGGTTGAGGGTGTGTCAAAGATGACACTCCCAGGTTAGGTGTGGTAAATCTCACTTTTTTTGATTCAAAAGGGAAGTAATTCCACACAGCTGAACGTAATTGGAGGTAGTTAGCAGGCAAATGATATACCCACAGGAGCCAGAGATCGGAAGCTCTTTCCCAAGGACCACAAAGGGAATCTGTGCTGCCCTCAGTGTGGGCTCCAATTCTCCTGCAGTCTCCCACTGGGTTGTCAAGTTAGATGCTAATCTCCTGTCATTTCACCCCTCCCCCCAGAGTCAGGTTTTTCTGTTAGGCTCAGGGCCGGTGCAGACCTGAGGTCGCCCTGCTTATGACGTATGTCCAAAATGGCGCCTGCTCTTTGTCTTGCTCACCTTTGAGAGCTGAGCGGAGAGAGAGAAACTTGTGTCCGTATTGGTCACTTTTTTTTTTCCTCTCTCTCTCTTCTAGTTAGCCTGGTGAACTTTTCCCCACGGAGTTTCAAGCCTCGTTCCCTCTAGTCTCCTCTTTCTGCTTGCCTGATGGTGTCTCGGGCTATTGATGTTCGGCTCACCTCGCGTTCCAGTGCTGGTGTGTTGAGTCTGCCGCTGGTGTCCCGAACTTGGGCTCCCACGCTCTCCACGCAGGTCCACTGTCAATCACTGGTTCTGGAAGAGTTTCCTCTGCTGTTTCTTCCCCTACTCTTCCTTGACCCTGCAGTATCTCCACTTTTATTAAAGTGTCTCTCCCCCGGACTAATAGTGTGCTACCTTCCTATTCCGGCATCTTGCCGCTCTCCTTTTTAAAGAAATTTTTAAAAAATTTATCTATGGCCATGTAATTCTAATGAGAATCCATATAATTCATAGTAGCAAAGATTATGAGTCTGTCATGGGTATCTATACATTCAACTACCTACCAATATTTTAGATCTAAAAGTACTATAAATCAACAAATCTGAGCCAGAAGATTTTGTTCTCTAGGAATACAGAGGGCCAGAAATCTACTGCAGTAAAAAGAAATAATATTTGAGGGAGATAATTCCTCCCTCACAATTGTCAAGACAAGTATAAGGTTTAGTACTCAATTTACTACAGTTTTAAGAGCAAGTATTGTAATAACAGGTTTTAATAAAACTTAATCAGCTAACATATATAGAACAGAAATATTTATTTTATGAGTTAGAAATTTTAGTGTCCAAAAATTGATTTTCTTTTACATTTAATATTTGTTATTAGTTATGCAAATTGTGATACAGCTTAGATACACTTTTTTTTTACTTTTGTGTCTGTGTATGTTCAAATATCAGTTAAACTATTAGTCAAGGGTAGGAATTTGGTGTTGTGATTAAGATATGCTAGGGATGATGGCATTCTGTATTGCAGTGCCTGGATTTGAGTGGTAGCTCCACTTCCAGCGCACAGACTTGGAGGCAGCACACACTTGGAAGCAGCAGGTGATGGCTCAACTACTTGGATTCCTGCCAACCATGTTGAAGACATGGACTGAGTTCCATGCCCCTGGCTTTAGCTTGGACCACTCCTCTGATTGCTGTGGGCCTTCCAATGGATGGAAGATTCTCTCTCTCTCTCTCTCTCTCTTTCTCTCTCTCTCTCTCTCTCTCTCTCTCTTTCTCTCTCTTTGTGTGTGTGTGTGTGTGTGTTTCAAATAAATTTGGAAAAAGAAATAAATGTGAATATATACCTGTAAATGTATGTAAAAGTATTGCACTTGCAAACTGGTCCTACAGAAAGAATCTACATGGAATGATACTAAGACACATTGGAGTCATTTCTTGACTCTTATATCCCTTCAGCCATCTTTTTTAAAACTTTGTTTAAAATTACCTAAAGTAAATAGAATAGACAGTATTTCCACCTCGCTTCATATTTTAGATTATCTTGGAAGGCAAATTCTTTAATTTTGCTTTGTTCTTTTCTGCAGTGATATATTTGTTTGCTAGTTCTAGGATGTCATTCTAATTCTAAAGAACTATCATTAATATGAAAGAATGAGAAAATATCTGATCACTTCTTCCCTAATCACAATCCCAATGTGAGTACTTCCCTACTCACAATCCTGATGTCCTATTGAAAATAGGACAATTTTGCCTTTTTTTCTATAAAAAGTTAAAAACACATCACCTAGCATTATAGATAACCTAAATTAAATAGTCTGCCTGAGATAACTATTAAAGTACAACATTAAAAATTTTCCTTATTAAAATTTCCCTGCTCATAGAATATATTTCAGACAAAACATCATCTTCCTCTGGAATTTCACTACCTTATACATTATGTGAAAAAAAATTATTAACATCAAAAATGCTATGTTTAAAAAACAACTTTTCTACATTTTTATTGATAACTTTCGAAAAGTCTCATGATACTCTTTCAAGGGCATAATAGACCAGTTCATTTGGTTAAAAAATTCTACATCATCAATTTGAAATAACACTGATATTGCTATAAAATCAAAAGACTGAAACTATGTTGGAATGATAAAACGCTTAAGCTGTATCTATATGAAGTTCCAAAAGTTAAATGCCATGAGGTAAAATATTGTTTTCAAGATGGATTAGAATATCCAAGGACCACTGGAATAATTGCAAAAGAAATATACATAATGGAAATATCAAAAAGAGAAAAAAAGAATGAGCATAAAAAGTATTTGAAGTAATAATAGTTGGGTTTTTTTTCAAAATTAATAATAAACACCAATCTATAGAAACAGAAAACTAAAAGAACATTTAATGAAATAGATACCAGAGATATAATGTCTAAACTGGGAAAAAAAATTCAAAAAAGACAAAGTCTTGTAGAAAACCAGGGGAGGGAGTGCCTACATGTGGAAAAATAGAATAAGAATTACATAATACCTCTATTCAGAAACTATTCAGGCAAGAAGAGGGTGAACTGAAATATTTTAAATGCTGAAAGAAAAAACCAACCAACCCAGAATTCTGCATCCAATGAACAACTCTTTATCTACAAATTTGACAAAAAAGATGAAAAAATTCCTTAGAAGGCACAGTATATCAAAACTGACATAAGGAAGAAACAGACTGGGTAGACCTATAGTTATTAAATCATTTTGAAGGCTAATAATCTTGCTTTTAAAAGTTCTAAGCATAAGGTAGATATTGTGGCAACAGCAGGTTAAGCTGCTTGGAATGCCCACAACTTTTATTGAAGTGCCAGTTCATGTCTTGACTACTCAGCTTCTAATCTACCTTCCTCATATTGTGTTTGGGAGGCAGCAAACGATGGATGAAGCATTTGGGTCCCTGCCACCCAGGTGTGTGACCCACTTGAGTTACCAGATCCTGTCTGTGACCTGACCCACCTCCACTCATTGTGACGATTTGGAGAGTGAACCAGCAGATGGGAGATATTTCACTTTGTCTCTCTCTGCTATTCTGCCTCTCAAATACATACATACATACATGCATACATATTTTTAAAGAAAAGCTCTAAGCCCATTAGTTTCACTGATGAATTCTACCAAACATTTAATATAGAAATAATACCAATTTTCTACTCTCTGTTATATAGAATAGAGTGAAGGAAATATTTTTAACTCATTCCATAAGACAAAAATAAAAGACATTAAAAAACAGGAAAATTATACATCAATGTTTCTACTATTTAATATGGATGCAAAACCCTAATAAAATATTATCAAATAAAATCCAACAATACACACATAAGAGGAATTATATCTAACCATGTGAGATTTATCCCAGTATGCAATCTGTTTAAGCATTGAAATTAATTAATGTAGTTCACCCTTTTAATAAAGAAAAAAATCACATAATCATATCAACCGATGTGAAGAATGACTCTGACAAAATCCAAAACCCGCCAGCGCCACGGCTCAATAAGCTAATCCTCCACCTGTGGCACTGGCACCCGGGTTCTAGTCCTGGTTGGGGCACCGGATTCTGTCCCGGTTGCTCCTCTTCCAGTCCAGCTCTCTGCTGTGGCCCGGGAGTGCAGTGGAGGATGGCCCAAGTCCTTGGGCGCTGCACCTGTATGGGAGACCAGGAAAAGCACCTGGCTCCTGGCTTCAGATCAGCACGGTGTGCCAGTCGCAGTGCACCAGCCGCAGCGGCCATTAGGGGGTGAACCAATGGCAAAGGAAGACCTTCTCTGTCTAGCTCTCTCTCACTGTCTAACTCTGCCTGTCCAAAAAAAAAAAAAAATCCAAAACCCATTTATGATAAAACTCCCAGGAAACAGTAATAGAGGGAACTTTCTCAACTGCATAAAGAACAATTATAGAAAACTAACAGCTGACAGCATACTTAATGCATAGTAACTAGAAGCTTTTTCCCTAAAATAGAGACTAAGGGAAGAATGTTCTGTCTCACTACTCCCATTCTACATTATACTGAAAAGCCTAACTAATGGAAAACACACAAGACAATGAAATACAAAACACACAGGTTGGAAAGAACAAAAATATAAACAATTTTTGATCCTCACAATTGTTTATATAGAAAATCCTAAAGAACTGACAAAAATACTAGAACTCATAAATGATTACCATTACGGTTGTGAAATGCAAGGTTATCACACAAATGCCCATTGCATTCCCCAAAACCAGCAATGAACAATTGTAATTTGATTTTTTTTCTTGACAGGCAGAGTTAGACAGTGAGAGAGAAAGACAGAGAGAAAGGTCTTCCTTCCGTTGGTTCACCCCCCAAATGATCGCTATGGCCAGTGTGCTGTGCCAATCCAAAGCCAGGAGCCAGGGTGCTTCCTCCTGGTCTCCCATGCGGGAGGAGGGCCCAAGGACTTGGACCATCCTCCACTGCCTTCTCGGGCCACAGCAGAGAGTTGGACTGGAAGAGGAGCAACTGGGACTAGAACCCAGCGCCCATATGGGATACGGGTGCTGCAGGTGGAGGATTAGCCAAGTGAGCCACAGTGCCAGCCCCAGAAATATTTCATGTTAATAAAAGGAAGATTCAGTTAAGATGTCAGTTCCTACCAGTTTGATCAATATATTTCACACAATCCAAAAGAAAATCTCAGCAACTTATATTGCAGACATTGAAAAAAATTGTTCTGAAGTTTATACAGAAATGCATTAGATCCAGATTAGTCAACTCAATGATGAACAAGAACCAGGTCAGAGGATTCACACTAATTGACTTTAAGACTTGCTGTACAGCTACAATGATGAAGACAGCATGGCATTTTAGCAATAATTGAGAAACAGATCAATGGAACTAAACAACCCAGAAACAGAAACATGCCCACACAAATACCATCCACTGACCTTTGACAAAAGATCAAGTCAATAAGATATAGAAAAAAAAGCCTTTTTCACAAATGCTAGAGCAATGAAATATCCACAAAAAATCAAAAACATAAACAATGTTCTTATAAGTGTAAACCATAAATCTATAAAGTTCTATACAAATAGAAAATAATTTTAGACATCCTTGATTTTGGCAAGGAGCTTTTCGACAACACTGGAAGCATGATCCATGAAAGAACAAATTAGTCAGCGTGGCTTCATTAAAATGTAAAATTTCTGCTTTGTAAAAGATCCTAAAGAAAATAAAATGACAATAAACAGATTGAGAGAAAATACTTGGAAAAGATACATCTAGGGGCCTGTATTTCAACATTCCATATCTGGGTGCTGGCTGTTCACCTTCTCATCTAGGTCCTTGGAAAAGCAGTGGATGATGGCCAAGGTACTTGGGCTCTTGCTACCCACATGGGTGACCTGGATGGAAATCCAGGTTCCTGTTTGACCTGGCCCAACCCCACTCTTTAGGGTGATTTGGGAAATGAAACAGTGGGTGGAAGAGTTTCTTCTCTGCCTCTCCTTCTCTGTGACTCTGCTTTTCAAATGATAAGTAAATCTTTAAAAAAAAAGGTTAAAATATATATGCAAAAAAGGAACTTTATTCAAAACACAGAAAGATATCTTAAAATTCAACAATAAGAAGATTAATAACACATTAAACATGCGGGTGAAAAAATTGACATCTTGCCAAAGAAGATACATTTATGGCAAATAAAAATATGAAAAGCCGCATGCTATTGTGTGTTCTTACATAATTGCAAATTGTGAGACTTAGAGAGTGATCCCATCAGGTACCTATCAAAATGACCAAGATCCAAAACATGGGCAACATGAAATGCTGGTAAGGACGTGGAACAAGAGAGACGTTTATTGCTGGTGAGAATGAAAGTGATACACTTTGGAAAAAGACTTCATTGTAAATGTGTATGCATATTTTTAAAATAAGAATAATTCCCTACATCGTCTAAATATTATCACACTAGGGAAAAGACTAGTCTTAAAGCTCGTCATATTTCCTTAATTTTTAATGTCTGCTGCAGCTGCTTTTTCTCCACCAAGGATCCGATCGAGAACCACGCACTGCAGTTTCTTCTTGCGCCCATAACCTCTACAAATTCAAGAGAAACCTAAGTTCTAAATTTAAGAAAATTGTCGTTTTCGTCTTTTCAATCCGCTGGTCTTTCGAGCGCAGAGGTGCATGGGAATTGTAGTTTTCGATGTAACGGCCCGGCGCTCAGTACAGAGGACAACGCCGGCCCTCACTCTGCGCATGTGCAGACCGCGTACCTGCCCTTGAAAGGGACGTCTCCGCGTTTTGGGGTCCATGTGGGAGCGGAAGCTACACACTTTGGGTGAGGGCCCGGATTCCGGTTACGTGTGGCATGGGTAGCCGCGACAAATGGGTTTACGTGCTGGGGGCGGGAGCGGGAAGTCCGGAGAATCAGGCTTGCTCTTTCCTCCCCGAGTCGGGTTGAATCCTGGGCTGCGGCCGGGGTAGCAGGACTTCGGGAACAGGTGAGCAATGCAAGTACATACGTGGGTGGTGCACAGGGTATTACTAGTACTCGTGCTGTTATTCTGTGGGATAATAGTCCTCCGAAAACAGTTTGGGACCCGCATTGTGTAGATGGAAGCTGCTGTCGTGAGACCCTTGAGCCCCTCGTGTGTTTTCCTTTACCCTTCACAATGACACTACTGGTCATAAACGTGCCATTTAAAAATAAAATGAAAATGTTGTGAGAGTGGATAACTCAGGATACAAACAAGGAGGTGAGAGAGATAGGGTGCAAGTAGGTAGGTTTTCCTGCTTGTCTCTTGCTGTTCCTAATGGTGTAGCTGCCTAAAACCTTTACAGCACTTAGAGTGACCTGGCCTTACACCTCAGCTGATTGTGGACAGCCTCTCATCATGTGATAAATAAATAGTGGAATTGTTTGGGTCTCTACAGAGTCTCAGATTGAGCCTGTTGAACTCTCCTTGACTCTTCAGGCTGTGATTGGACGCCAGAGGACTGACAGTCTAGTTCTGTGCCGTCCAATAAAAAGTGCAAAAATCAAATGCAGTTTAGAGCATTTTAGTATCCACGGTAAAAAGGAGAAAAAAACCCAAAACTTATTTTACTTATGTATTTTATTTAACCAAGTACCTCCAAAATATTATCTTGTGGCACACGGTGTTTCTATGTGGCTAATGGTTACAGTACTGGATAGCACCTCTTTAGTGAGTTCAAGAAGACTCAGATTTAGAGTGTTAGGTGGTTTCAAGGAATGCGAATTTATTTCTTGGCTTCAGGTTTCAGCCCCTCTAGAGTAAAGCAGCTCTTATAAGGCGGGAAAGAGAGAGTCCTGCAAGAACAGCCCTTCTGACAGAGACCTCTTCCAGGATCCAGAGCAGGAGGAGCAGGTCCTGATTTGCTCCAAGCAGAGGCAGTTCTTGATTCCCTGTGTAGTAGGAGTCAAACCTTGTTAGGTTGTCACATCCAGAAGCCATCACAGAGGGACTGTGGGTGCTGCGGAGTAACCTGCAGAGGCATGTAACCAAAGGTTGAGAGGACTGGGTGGCCGTCAAGCTACATAGACACTTCACTTGAGGACTAATGAGGGCATGATTTCCAGGGAAGACAAAACAGCTGATAAAATCTTAAACAGCATCCAGTTTCTTTCATTCTCTCCACACAAGAATCTGAACTGCTCTCACACCATATCCATTAACACATGTGGCATTAGAGCTCTGCTAATGCTTTTTCCTGAACACAGAGTAACAAAATAATAGTAAACAACTTTCTATCCTGGAAACCAATACTGGGCCTAAAATGAATGATTTTTGTAGTGTCATCCAGGGCAGAACCAGGGGCTAAGCACAGTGCTGGTCACCTACAAAGGTCTTTTGTTAGAAGTGACAACCAGTTTAGAACAAAAAGTTAAAAAATATATCCCTTACATAAAACATCCCATCTGTATTTCAGAGCTTTCTGTAGAAGTCCTAACTCAGTGTGTAAAAATGGGTAAGACCTTGATTAACAAGCCAGCTTGCATAATTTTCTATTAGTTTCATTGAAGACAAAGGATCATCTCTTGTGTACCTAAACTTGTTCAGCCAGTTCTCTATTTTGTTTTTATGTGTTTGTCAGAAGAGAACAAACTGTTAGTGTATCACCAAAAAAACCAATATACTTAGTGTAAATGAAAGCTTAACCCCAAACAATCTTATCAGAGATGCTCATGTTCAAGCACTATTCCTTCTGCATGGTCCTCCCTGTCCCTTTTCAAGAGTCAAAGGAACATGCCCTCCTTTGAAAGTTGTTTTTGTATCTGCAGTGATGAGAGTTTTAGGCAGGTAAATATAGGATTATAAGGACCAGTTATCTCATGATCCCTTTTCTCTTTCCTCCCTCCAGGTGAATCTTCACACTTATGTATATTCTTCTAGGGGAAAAAAAATGAGCACATACCAGGTGAGTTCACCTTTTAATAACCAGTGTGTTTTACAGTAAATTTCATAAGAGTTTCTATGTCAGTATATTTACATGGACAAGTAGAATAGAAATGGACCAGACACATACATAGAAGATACTCTTATAGAAACACACAGGTGACTAGAAGAGCAAGGGTGGCATGCAAGTAGATGCAGGGTTTTATATCTGCATTACAAATTTTACCAAATCAAACTCCAAATTATTTCTGACATTTTTGATAGTCTTAGCAGAATGGCAGACTGGAAATGATATGGGAAAAAGTTAAAAGGTTTACATTGATGAGAAAGATAAAGCAAACCTCTTCCTCATGAGATATAATCATGAACACAAACATGTTTGTTGTTCTTCAAGTGGTTGTTTAAATTAACTTGCTGAAATAACAGAATGTAACATCTACTTGTTCTTCATAGAAATAGAAAATGTAATGTTAAATGCAAACTTGCTCAGTACTGTTTTTCAAGAACTGAAACACAGTAATTAAATTAGATTTGTTTCCTACGAATCAACTGACTGTCCTGAAAATTACTCTCCATAAACATTTTTCTTTTTGACAGGCAGAGTGGACAGTGAGAGAGAGAGAGACAGAGAGAAAGGTCTCCCTTTGCCGTTGGTTCACCCTCCAATGGCCGCCGCGGCTGGCGCACTGCGGCCGGCGCAGCACGCCGATCCGAAGCCAGGAGCCAGGTGCTTCTCCTGGTCTCCCATGGGGTGCAGGGCCAAAGGACTTGGGCCATCCTCCACTGCACTCCCTGGCCATAGCAGAGAGCTGGCCTGGAAGAAGGGCAACCGGGACAGAATCCAGCGCCCCGACCGGGACTAGAACCTGGTGTGCTGGCGCCGCTAGGCCGAGGATTAGCCTAGTGAGCCACGGTGCCGGCCATAAACATTTTGAGTACCCATGATACTCAGACTGTTCAGCAGATGATCTATAATTCTGGCTTTTTCAAATGTTCCCACAATTTTCATTCAACTTCAAATATCTCTGATGCCTTGGTGTCTTTTCACACTTGCCTAGAATCTCCAGTGACCCAAACTAGATTACAATCAAATCAAGGGAATGTTGTCTTGTTCTTTCTTTACTTGACTTTACCATAACACTAGCCTGTACTTCTCACTCTGCCCTTCTGGAAAGTTCTCTGAGAGTGACACTATCAGCCCTTATCTTCTTTTATTATTTCACTTAAATCATCCTGTTTTCATCCTTGGCCCTTTGTCTTCTTTACTTTGACTGATTTCATCCTCTCACTATTTTTCTACAGCTTTATTGGGTTTCAATTCACCCATTTAAAGTATAAAGTTCAGTGATATTTTTTAGTATATTCACAAATATGGGCAAAAATCACCAGAGTCAAATCTAGAACATTTTTATTTCCTTAAAATGAAACTATATACTTTAACTAACATTCCATTGTGTTGTAGCTCCAAGAAGTCAATAAACTCCTTTCTTTAGATTTGCTGAACCATTTCATTAGTTCTTGTAGGACAGTTTTCTTCTGATTAATTGTCTATATTTTTCTTCATCTGAGAAGGTATTAATTTCTCTGTTCTTGCTGAATATAGAGGATTGTGGGCTAATAATCCTTTTCTTTCAGCACTTTGAATATGTCATCCCGCTGCCTTCTACTTTCTATGCTTTTTCATTCGAAACCATTTTTTAATTTTTATTTTTTTTAACTTTTATTTAATGAATATAAATTTCCAGTGTACAGCTTATGGATTACAATGGCTTCCCCCTCCCATAACTTCCCTCCCACCCGCAACCCTCCCCTCTCCCTCTCCTTCTCCCCTTCCATTCACATCAAGATTCATTTTCAATTCTCTTTATATACAGAAGATCAATTTAGTATAAAGATTTCAACAGTTTGCACCCACATAGAAACACAAAGTGAAACATACTGTTTGAGTACTAGTTATAGCATTAAATCACAATGTACAGCACATTAAGGACAGAAATCCCACATGAGGAGCAAGTGCACAGTGGCTCTTGTTGTTGACCCAACAAATTGACACTCTAGTTTATGGCGCCAGTAACCACCCTAGGCTGTCGTCATGAGTTGCCAAGGCTATGGAAGCCTTCCAAGTTTGCCGACTCTGATCATATTTAGACAAGGTCATAAAAGACAGGGTGAGGATAGTAACCAATGATCCTAAGAGTGGCCTTAACCAGGTCTGAACAATTATACAGCATTAAGTGGGGAAGAGGACCATCAGTACACACAGGTTGGGAGTAGAGCCATTGGTGGTAGAGTAGAGGTTATGATTACAAAGGAATGAGGCCCAAGTGTGCTAGACAGGGTCTAGAACAAAGGACAGAGTCATTATTAGAGGAGCTAAGAAAGGTGCTGTCTAAGCTACAATTAAGTTTTCTGATTGAGAGGCAAATAGAACCTGATAGAAGGGGCTTGATAATAATCTGGTGGGCTTTAGGCCTTGTAAGTTAAGAGGCCCAGGCCTATCTATCTCTTCACATGGGGTATATCCTAAGGGAGGTGTGAACCTCCTAGGGGAAGGCACTCTGTTGACTTTCATTGCTTGGCTGGCCTGGGAGGAGAGCTGGCCAGGTAAAGGCAGGTGGCATCTCTAGCAAGAAATTTACAGTTCTGCCTGCAATGTTGCTGACCCTACTTGACCATCCCCTCAGCTGCAGTGGTCACTTTGGAAGTTGGGCTGAGTGAAGGGCTTTTCAGCTTAGAGCCAATAAGATCTGTGGCTCTGACCTGGGCATTCTTCGACTCCAGGGCAGGTCCATTTCCAGTGATCCAACTCTTGGCAGAGCTGCCAGCGCTCTTCACAAGCTGACTTCTGCTGAAGCCCAGGCTTACCACATTGAAAGCACTGCAGTGGACTGGCCTGTTGGGTCTCCTTGAAGGCAGATCACTGTACAGATCAGCCATTAATAGGCCTGCCACCCATTGCTTCTGATGCCTAGCTTTCTTTTCCTCCTGGTTTCTGTTAAAGCAGACCAGAGGATGCAAGTCAAGGGAGTGCCCAAGTCCCATCTCTAATCTTCGGTGGCCTGAACTACAAGTCTATAGTCACAGGCATGTTCTGTAGTAGTTTTTCTAAGGCAGACAATGCCCATGAGGAAAATTATATTCTCACTTTAAAACTTTCTTTCCCTTTGGTCTGAAAGGGAGGTTTTTTCTACTTACTGTATACTTCGCTGATGGCGAAGTGAATCTAGCTATGAGATTATTAGTTAAGTTCTTATTTTGGCTATGCTATTACAGAAAAATGTTAGCCATCTCTTTTATAAGGTCTAAAGATTAAATTGGGCATCCTACAGATTCCTTCATAATAGAATTAGTTTCCTACCTTGAAGAGAATAGAGAAATGAAAGCACAAGTTGGGCTTAGAATAGAGAAAAGAGGGAGCAAGTCCTAGATCGCTTGCTGAAAATAGCAATATGACATGAATACTTAGCAAACAGTTAGAAAC
This sequence comes from Lepus oiostolus, assembly GCA_036325905.1. Taxonomy (NCBI): domain Eukaryota; kingdom Metazoa; phylum Chordata; class Mammalia; order Lagomorpha; family Leporidae; genus Lepus; species Lepus oiostolus. The sequence goes on from CM070804.1 coordinate 2,356,192, forward strand.
TATTTTTTAAAAATATGATGTCATTTCTCTCTTGCTGCTTTTAAGAGTATCTGTTTGCCTTTGACTTTTTAACACTTTATCATGTGCCTAATTGTAGTTATCTTAACTCCAAGATTATCCCACTAGAGATTTATTGAGCTTTGTGAGTATATAATCATGTTCATCAAATTTAGGAACTTCTTTTTTTTAATCTAAAGATTTTTTTAAAACTTTTATTTAGTACATATAAATTTCCAAAGTACAGTTTATGGATTACAATGGCTTTCCCCCCTCCCCATAACTTCCCTCCCACTTGTACCCCTTCCATCTCCCGCTCCCTCTCCCATTCCATTTACATCAAGATTCATTTTCAATTATCTTTATATACAGAAGATCGATTTAGTATATATTAAGTAAAGATTTCATCAGTTTGCACCCACACAGAACATAAAGTGTAAAATACTATTTCAGTACTAGTTATAGCATTAATTCACATTGGACAAATCATTAAGGACAGAGATCCCACATGAGGAGTAAGTGCACAGTGACTCCTGTTGTTGACTTAACAATTTGACACTCTTGTTTATGGCGTCTATAATCTCCCTAGGCTCTAGTCATGAGTTGCCAAAGCTATGGAAGCCTTTAGGGTTCACCGACTTCAATCATATTCAGACAAGGTCACAGTCAAAGTGGAAGTTCTCTCCTCCCTTCAGAGAATGGTACCTCCTTCTTTCATGGCCCCGTTCTTTCTACTGGGATCTCACTCACAGAGATCTTTCATTTATGTCCTCTTTCTTTTTTTTTTTTTGCCAGAGTTTCTTGACTTTCCATGCCTAAAATACTCTCATGGGCTGTTCAGCCAGATCCAAATGCCTTAAGGGCTGATTCTAAGGCCAGAGTGCTGTTTAGGACATCTGCCATTCTATGAGTCTGCTGTGTATCCTGCTTCCCATGTTGGATCATTCTCTCCCTTTTTAATTCTATCAGTTAGTATTAGCAGACACTAGTCATGTTTGTGTGATTCCTTTGACTCGTAGACCTATCAGTGTGATCAATTCTTAACCATTATTTGCCCGCTGCCAGACCTTTTCTCACTCCCTCTCCGATGTGCTCATTATGCTATCCACAGTTCTTTTTTTTTTTTGACCTTTTTTTCCCAATCTGTTTCTCAGGCTGCATAATCTCACTGACTGTTTTATCTAGTTATTCATCCTATTAGTACTCAAACCTGTTGACAGATTTTTTTGTTGTATGAGATTTTTTTTTGTTTCAGTTATTATCCTTTTCAACTCTAAATTTTCTGTTTAGTTCCTTTTTATAATTTCTGTCTGCTAATTGATACCTTTTATTGAATGAAATACTGATCTCATACTGTGCTTTAGCCCTGACATATCATTTCCTCTAAGTCTTTGAGCAATATAAAAGAGCTGAATTAAAGTCCTTGTATAGTTAAGTCTATTGTCTGCTTCTTCAGAATCAGTGTCTATTGATTACCCTTTCTTTTCCTGCATGTAGGTTATAATTACTTATTTACTTTTAAAATAATTTTTGTTGCAAACTAGATATTTTAAATAAAGTCATGTGGCTATAGTCACCATACTGTGCAACAGAATATCAGAACTTATTTATTCTTTTTAATTTTCTTAGATTTATTTTATTTATTTGAAAGACAGCAAGACAGAGAGAAGGAGAGACAGAGAGAAGAGATCTTCCTTCTGCTGGTTCACTCTCCAAATGGCTGCAATGCCCAGGTGGGCTAGATCAAGGCCAGGAGCCAAGAATTCTATCCAGGTCTCCCATGTGGGTGGCAGGGGCCCAAGTGCTTAGGCTATCCTCTTTCCCAGCTGTATTAGCAGGGAGCTGGATTGAAAATGAAGCAACCAGGACTCAAACTGTTACTCTTATATGGGATGCTGGCATCGCAGGTTGCGATGTAACCTGTTGTGCCACAATGCCTGACTTTATTTCCCTTTTCCAACTGTAACAGTATCCTCATTGACCAGAAAGGTTGTTGTTGAATAATTTTTAAAACTAACTCTGTAGAACCTATATTTCTTGTTATTTTTAGTAGCTGAAGTCTCTATAGAAATTTCCTGAAATGCTTGAACCAGTAAGTCTCCTAGTCTATGCTAGGGGGCTTTCTGCAAGTTGGGCATTCCTTCAGCAGTCATCCAGGCAATTTACTACTTTGCTGGCCTTGATTTCCTGCTTACTTCAAACCTTGAGGTCACCCAGAGGTGACAGCTTCAAGCTTTCTCACATCTTTCCTGAGCAAGCTGACAGCTCTGGGCGTTATGTTCAGTGCTGTTCATTTAGGTGGCCATCTACAGTCTCAGGAGTGTATCAGAACTATTCAGAACCTTTATGAATATCTCACTCCTCAGATTTTCCTTTTAGTTTTTTTTTTTTTTTTGGACAGGCAGAGTGGATAGAGAGACAGAGAGAAAGGTCTTCCTTTTCGCCATTGGTTCACCCTCCAATGGCCGCTGCAGCCGGCGCATCGTGCTGATCCGAAGCCAGGAGCCAGGTGCTTTTCCTGGTCTCTCATGCAGATGCAGGGCCCAAGGACTTGGGCCATCCTCCACTGCCTTCCCGGGCCATAGCAGAGAACTGGCCTGGAAGAGGGGCAACTGGGATAGAATCCAGTGCCCCAACCGGGACTAGAACCCTGTGTGCCGGCGCTGCAAGGTGGAGGATTAGCCTGTTAAGCCACGGCACCAGCCCCTTTTAGTTTTTGATGAGCTGTTTTTTGTTATCCACCACCTCAGGTTGCTGGTTGCTCAGTTAAACAATTACCTTTAAATGTTTTGAACAAATGCCTCTAAGGAATGGGCCTCTTCATACCAAGTGAGCTCTGATTAGTTCAAATAGTCTTATAGGTAAAGTCCTCCAAAAAACCATCATCCACGTCAGATAATGACAGTGTTCTGGGGCTAAAGCTTTGACAGAACCATAACCCAGTTGACTTATTTCACAGTGTGGTTTTTCAAAGCTACCATGCAGTTGGAGAGAGAGGGATGGGTATAGGACAAGTTAAAATGCCATTGAGGCACTTTGACCATTTTGAGTAGCTATTTTTCTGGTGTATATATGTTCCATAGATTGTACAGGCCTTTAGTTAGCTTCATGTGTTCTGAAAAAGTTGATTCTATAATTATTGTAAATTTTTCACTGATATGTGGGACAGAGAATTTTCTCAGAGACCTGAGCTTCTGCTTGCAAATTGCTGTGAAGCCTTAGGGTACAGCCCAGTTTGACCCCATGCTGGGTTTTGAGGCCAACCCAAGGGCTGGCTGTCTGCCCTCCTTTATGCTGCTGGTGCTTCTGGTAGTGATTGTTTTCCTGGCCTTTACTACTAGAGCACTTCTTCCTGACACATCTTGCTTCCAGAGAAGGAGACGGAGCCGCAGGGCCAGGTTCAGTGCACAGAGATGGCCCGCAGGCATCTGAAGAAGTATATCTGAATATCTCTTGCTCTTGGTGGGCAGGCATAAGAAACAGATGTACCAGAGGGGCCAAATTATGGTCACCTCACCAGCAACCTACTGGCTGGGAGGGTCTGGGGAAGAGATGCGAAGATGACAAGGTTAAACTACAGAACAGCATTTCATATCAGGTAGCAGACCTACATCATTTAAAGGGGTAACTTGTTGAGCTTAATCAGGAGTTTCTTCCACAAGAAGATCAGCTTCAGCACTACAGACAGAAAAGTACTTTCCTTGTGCAGTGGTTAGCATATGAGAATTTTCAGTGTGGACAGCAGGTCAAGGAATTAAGAGCATGATATGAAGAAAAATTAGCAGACCAATTTTTTCAACAAAATCAAGAGACTCACAAAGTTCAAGCAAATGATGGAGAATAATCAGGTGTGAATGATCATGTAGTAGCTAAAAATATTCCAAAAGTAGCTGAGAATGAAGAACCCCCAAGTTATACTACATATGGGAAAGAACAAATCAAAGAGGTGGTGATGTGGGATGGCTGGAATAGAAGAGAATGACCTAGTGATGATCTTCCCACTGTTTTAAAGAGGACTTCTATTTCAGTTTCTGAACATGGAACTCATCAAACAATTTCCCATCTTCCAAGTAGACAACCTCTGTCCACAAATTTGGCTGAAGATGCACAGGTGAACCACAATGCAAACCTTGGTACTCAAAACAGAACCCTTCTAACATTCTTCAGCATTTAACTAGAGGCCCAAACTTGGAGAGTGAACCCAGAATTCTAACAGCTGTACTAAACAGACTTCCAAGGATAAATTTGGTGTCTTCCATAAATTGAAGCAAAACGATGAAGAATGAGAGCTTCAGGTGGACTTTGCAAACTGTGAAAAGCAGCATTTCAATGATGTCCTTTAAATCCTAAGGAAAAGCTTAAAAAAACATAAAGTACTGTAAAATGAAATTTCTGCTCCATCAATTTTACTTTTTTTAAATAAAGATCAGTTCTATGGGTTGTAAAGATACATTGAGATAGATTTAAGGAATATTTTAATGAATCAATATATCCATGTATATATGTGAACCTTTTCCTATTATATTCTCTAAGTAGACACTTTATTTGTTATGTTACGGTTGAGCCAAAACAGTTAATCTTTGCATTTAAAGCAAACTACTGTGTTTTTCACATTTTATTGAGCCCAATAATTCTTTCCACAAGTAGACAAGCAAGGAAAAATTGTTGTACATTTTATGTTTCACATAGTTTAATCAGAGTGAGAACAGTTACTCAGTTGAAAACTTTTTATGTAGTAATGTATTGTTAGCCCAACAGATGTTCTATATCTATCCCTTATTTCATGATCTTCAAGGAGTTATACCTATAATAATTACATAAAAAGGGGAAATGGAAAATAAACACTGGACAACATGTGTACAAAATTCCCTCCCTACTCCTGTTATTTTACATGAGTGCTAATGTGTTTTGGCAAATAAGTTTTCAGTTGGGGCCTGGTAAGACATGACAGTATTTATGAGTTATATCTTATATCTTACTTGGTTCTTGAACTTGTGGAATGCAGGATTCATATGTATTTTCAGTTTTTATTTTTTCCTCAAGTAACACCAGTACTGCTTCACTATGGCCATCACTAGCTAATTTTTTTATATTTTCATAGTTCAGACTGGTGAAGATATTTGTGATTGAAATGCCAGATCCTGAAAGGGGCTAAATCTACTTTGAAATGAATCTGCAATCAGGATTTCAAAGCTTTTCTGATCATTTTAGTGATCTTTTATGACTAGACATTTTCAGAAGTACTACATAAAGAATTTTAGCATGTTTTTATAAATGCACAAATAAATGTAAGTACAGTGAGGTCCCCTACTATTTTATTAAAATAGCTTAAAATTTATAACAAAAATGAATCATTGTCATTAATATGTTAGTTAAGAACACATAAAGCTCATATTTGTTAGACTTACAAAATTATTTAAATGTATTTGCCTTTTATTTAACTCTATTTAATAAAATGTATAAGCTAGCTAATCCCTGTTCTCTGATTTAAATCATTTAAAAAATCTTATCCCACCTCCTAAAACAAAAAGTTTTAATCATAAATAGAAATTTAAGATTGTCAACCCTGTTTTTCAGAAGGATGACTGTTAATTGCACACAAACAACATGAAATGCATTTCCCCCTAGTACTAATATTTCAGTCAAAATTCAGACTAACAGTGGCTAAGAGATAAGTCATTCACTTGCTGAGGTGCTCCAATTCTTAAACTTCAGCTTCAAATTAATTAATGACCATGAAAAGATGCAATAATCTACTGTTTTTCCCACATTGTCAAACAATCCATGACTTTATCATAATTAGAATCAGGCCATATTTAAGAAGTATTATGGTTCACAGAATTTTTTAAATGTAATTAAAGGGAAGTGACATACATCTTTTGGGCCTTAGTGTGAGGAGATGAATCTAAAAATACTCCTAGTTGTACTTCTTTCTATTTAATTTTGTAAAATCTGTACAAAAGAAAATCATGAAATTACCTTAGTTGCTTTGTCATAAAAACCATTTGGTTGTATGGTAGCTATTACATAGCAAAATTTCTTCAATTAACAACTAAGAATTTTTTTAAGTTTTATTTATTTATTTGAAAGGCAGAGTTACAGAGAGAATGGAAGAGACAGAGAGAGAGAGAGAGGTCTTCCACTTACTGGTTCACTCCCCAAATGGCCACAATGGCCAGAGCAAGGCTGAGCCAGGCTAAAGCTAGGAGCCAGGAGCTTCATCCTGCACTACCATTTGGCTGTCAAGGGCCCAAGTACGTGAGCCATCTTATGTTGCATTTCACAGACCATTAGCAAGGAGTTAGATTGGAGCTAGAGCTGCTGCCAGGGGGTTGAATTGGTGGCCATGTGGGTGCTGGTGTCACAGGTGGCAGCTTTACTACACTACAACACCAGCACCAGCAGCCTAGACATTTCATAACTGGAGAAATCCCAGACTAATTGATAATATTTTTGACCGTATTAACTATGTGAATCTTTTAAAAAAATATTTGTTTATTTGAAAAGCAGAGTTAGAGATGGAGGAGGCAGAGAAAGATCTTCCATCTGTTCACTCCCCATTTGGCCACAACCACTGGGGCTGGGCCAGGCCAAAGCCAAGAGCTTCTTCTAGGTCTCCCATATGGGTGTCAGGGGCCTGGATCAGAAGTAGAGCAGCTGGGACACTTACTGGCACCCATATGGGATGCCAGTGTCACAGAGGATTGCTTAATCTCCTATGCGACAACAACTACCCTATGTGAATCAACATTCTACAATCTGTTTTAGACATACTGTTTTTATGTTTTACTTCTGCCTTAAGCTTTCAGGTTTTCTTGATGTATTTTTTGCCCTAATTTAGTGTTAAGTTGATGGAAATCATCTCTTGCTGGGTTCTGATAAATTAAAAATTGAAAAAAAAAGAGGCTATTTATCTCTTTATGAAAGACAGAATCTTCCATCCACTGGTTCATTCCTCAAATGGTTGCAACAGCCAGGAGCCAGGAACTCCATCCTGGTTGCCCACATGGATGGCAGGGACCCAAGTGCTTGAGCCATTGTCTTCTCTCTTCTAGGTGCATTAGCAGGAAGCTGGATCAGAAGCAGAATACCCAGCACTCAAACCTGAACTCTAGTATGGAGTGTAGGCATCCTAAGTAGCGGCTTAACCTGATGGACCACAACATCCACCCCTGAAGTCATCTGGAATCTTTTCCTTTTATCAGTTTCCAAGTCTACTAGTTTTCATAGAATTTTTCTTTAATTTGTGGCTTGTAATTATTTCTTCCAGCGTCTTTAATATTCATGATTCCTTGAATGGTGTTTTGCTACTTTTCTTTTCTCAATCCCCTTGTGTTCAAGGAAGTTTCTGTCTCTAATAACTTCAATTTCCACCCAGATGGGCAATGATTCTCAAATTCTGTCCTCATCCTAGAGCTTCCTTCTGCATTCTGAAATAATGTTTCCTGGCAATTCTGCCTTATTTTCCAGAGAATCTTAATGTTTCCACATGAACAGATCTGTCTCACTAAAACTTTTTAAAAAAAATGTAAAATGTCATCCTACTTTAAAACATATTTTATTTACTTAAAAGGCAGGGTGACAAAGAGAAAGGGAGAGACAAAGAGAGAAAGAGATCTTCCGTTCACTGGTTCACTCTCTCAAATGGCCGCTACAGCCAGGGATAGGCCAGGCTGAAGCCAGGAGCCTCAGACTGAGTCTCCCGTGTCGATGGCAAGAGTCCAACCAAGTATGTGGGCCATCATCTAGTGCTTTTCCAGGCACATTAGTAGGGAGCTGGATTAGAAGCAGAACTAGGCCGGCACTGTGGCTTAACAGGCTAATCCTCCACCTTGCGGCACCAGCACACCAGGTTCTAGTCCTGGTTGGGGCGCCGGATTCTATCCCGGTTGCCCCTCTTCCAGGCCAGCTCTCTGCTATGGCCCGGGAAGGCCTTGGAGGATGGCCCAAGTCCTTGGACCCTGCACCCGCATGGGAGACCAGGAGAAGAACCTGGCTCCTGGCTTCGGATAAGCGAGATGCGCCGACCTCAGCAGCCATTGGAGGGTGAACCAACGGTAAAGGAAGACCTTTCTCCCTCCCTCTCTCTCTCTCTCACTGTCTAACTCTGCCTGTCAAAAAAAAAAAAGAGTACACAGGAAAAGTAGTGATTTTTCAAAGATTTCTAATTCTAAATGTTTGAAATAAATTTGTTGTCACAGGGATTGGTGTCATTTGAGGATGTGAGTGTGGACTTCAGTCAGGAAGAATGGCATAAAATGAACCCTGCTCAGAAGACCCCGTACAGAGATTTCATGCTGGAGAGCTACAGCCATCTCGTCTCAGTAGGTAAGCAGACCTTATTACGTGTCTCCTTGTAGAATATATATCCTTTCTTTTTCTGTTAACTTTTTAAAAAAAATATTATTTATTTATTCGAAAGGTAAAATTAGAAAGAGGGAGAGGCAGAGGCAGAGAGCAAGAAGTCTTCCATCTGCTGATTCACTCCTAAAATGCCACAAAGGCCAGGGCTGGGCCAGTGCAAAGCCAGGAGTCAAGATCTTTGTCCTAGCATCTCACATGGGTGCAGGGGCCCAAGCACTTTTCCAGGCACATTAGCTGGATCAGAATTGGAGCAGCCAGGACTAGTTCTAGTACCCATATGGGATGCCAGCACTTTAAGCGACAGCTTAACCTGCTATGCCACAATGTTGGCCCCAATGTACATCCTTTTTAAAAATTATCATGACATATGGGCCCTTATAGAGATTAATATTGTACTGGCTTTGAATTAAGAGGTCTAAGGTTAAGAGACAAAAATGATGGTTTTATCCCATTGAAAACTTTGCCATGTTTTTGAATCTTCAGAATCCCAAAAGCCCATGAATCTCATCTATATATATTCTCAATTATTCTGTTTATAGGATATTGTGTTACCAAACCTGATGTGATATTCAAATTGGAACAAGGTGAAAAGCTGTGGTCCTTGGAGGACAAATTGCTAAACCAGCAGGAACCAGGTGAGTGAACACTGACAGAAAGAGATCTGGGGTTGTTTGACCTTAGAAGAACACTTTTGTTAGTTTATTTTTTTAATTATTGAAATAGTTATTGAAATATAATGCATGTATCATATAATTCCTTATTTAAAGTACAAAGTTCAGTGACTTGGCATATGCACAAATTTATACAAACATCACCACAGTCAATTTTCATCACTTCAGAAAGAAACCTGTATCTTTCAGTTATCACCCTTCTAACCCCTAGCCTCTCTGGTCCTAAGCAATTACTAATGTCCTTCTGTCTCTACATTTGCCTATTCTGGACATTTCATATAAATGGAATTATATAACATTTGATCATTTATTACTGGTTTCTTTGGCTTAGTTTACAAGATTGATATGTATCAGTACTTCATCCTTTTGTGGCCAGATAATATAACACTGTATGGACATACCACATTTTGTTTGCCTATTCATTAGTGATTTGCCTTTTGGCTGTTGTGAATAAAGCTGATATAAACATTCATTTACTTGTTTCTATATGGATATATGTTTTTATTTTTCTTAAGTATATACTTAGGATGAAACTGCTGGGTGATACAGCACCTCTTTGTTTATATCTTAGAGGACCTAATTTTTCTGATTTATACACATCCTCACCATAGTAGGAGATTTTATTCTAACCATTCTTACGGATATGAAGTGGTCCCCTTGTGGTTTTGATTTATATTTCTGTTAGTCTGCTGGAGCTTTCATAATAAAATACCATAAGCTGAGTGACTTAAACAACAGAAATGTATTTCTTACAGTTGTATAGGCTGAAATTCCAAGATTAAGGTGCCAGTAGGTTGATTTTCTTGGTCCATTGCATACGAATTCCACACCAGTTCACCGGATATGACTGGATGAAACCGGAAATATCCGGATTTGTTTTGTCTAACTCAATCCCAAATATTGCTACAGCCTCTGTGTTTGTGTTTTCCAGATATTATCCACGGACTTTATTGTTTTGAATGTTTTTAGCAAAGAACATTTAATTTTGTACCATTGAAACACTAATTGGTTCATCATGGAGACACCAGCTCCAAACATTCCTATTTTCTAGTGAGAAAGCTAGAGGAACTGCGATAAACAATCATGATATTTCTGTTTGTATAGATGACATTTTATGCACTTGCCTAACGAAAAGACTTTGCTTTTCTCGAAAACCATTTTTACTGTGATTTTCCCGGTCCATTGCATACAAATTCCACACCACTTTGTCCAGGTATGACTGGATGAAACCGGAAATATCCGGTTTTGTTTTGGCTAACTGAATCAAAGATATTGCTACAGCCTCTGTGTTTGTGTTTTCTAGATATTATTAATGGACTCTATTGTTTTGAATGTTTTTTATCGGGGAATATTTTATTTTGAGCTTGGATACAGTAATTGGTTCCACATGGAGACACCAGCTCTGCATATTCGTATTTTCTAGGGAGAAAGCTTGAGGAAGTGCAACAAACAAACATATTTCTGTTTGTATAGATGACATTTTATGCACTTGCCTAACAAAAAGCCTTTGCTTTTCTCCGAAACCATTTTTACTGTGATTTTCTCGGTCCACTGCATAGGAATTCCACACCAGCTTGTCCGGATATGAGTGGATGAAACCGGAAATATCGGGCTATGTTTTGGCTAACTCAATCCCAGATATTGCTACAGACTCTCTGTTTGTGTTTTCCGGATATTATCCACGGACTTTATTGTTTTGAATGTTTTTTATCAGGGAACATTTAATTTTGTGGTTGGAAACACTAATTGGTTCCAAATGGAGAAACAAGCTCTACACATTCCTATTTTCTAGGGAGAAAGCTAGAGGAACTGCGACAAACAAACATGATATTTCTGTTTCTATCGATGACATTTTATGCACTTGCCTAACGAAAAGACTTTGCTTTTCTCCAAAACCATTTGTACTCTGATTTTGTCGGTCCATGGCATATGAATTCCACACCAGTTTGTTCGGATATGACTGGATGAAACCAGAAATATCCGGTTGTGTTTTGTCTACCTCACTCCTAAATATTGTGAAAGCCTCTGTGTTTGTGTTTTCTGGATATTATTGATGGACTTTATTGTTTTGAATGTTTTTATCAGGGAACATTTAATTTTGTACCATTGATACACTAACTGGTTCATCATGGGAAAACCAGCTCTACACATTCGTATTTTCTAGCGACAAATATAGAGGAACTACGGCAAACAATCATGATATTTCTGTTTGTATAGATGACATTTTATGCACTTGCCTAACGGAAAGACTATGCTTTTCTACAAAACCATTTTTACTGTGATTTTCTCGGTCCATTGCATACAAATGCCACACCACTTTGTCTGGATATGACTGGATGAAACCAGAAATATCCGGTTTTCTTTTCGCTAACTCAATCCCAGATATTGCTACAGCCTGTCTGTTTTTGTTTTCCAGATATTATCCACGGACTTTATTGTTTTGAATGTTTTTTATCTGGGAACATTTAATTTTGTGGTTGGAAACACTAATTGGTTCCACATGGAGACACCAGCTCTACACATTCGCATTTTCTAGGGAGAAAGCTAGAGGAACTGCGACAAACAAACATGATATTTCTGTTTGTATAGATGACTTTTTATGCACTTGCCTAAAGAAAAGACTTTGCTTTTCTCCAAAACCATTTGTACTGTGATTTTGTCGGTCCATGGCATATGAATTCCACACCAGTTTCTCCGGATATGACTGGATGAAACAAGAAATAACCGGGTTTTTTTTGGCTAACTCAATTCAAAATATTGTGAAAGGCTCTGTGTTTGTCTTTTCTGGATATTATCGATGGACTTTATTGTTTTGAATGTTTTTATCAGGGAATATTTAATTTTGTACCATTGATAAACTAGTTGGTTCATCATGGGGACACCAGCTCCACACATTCATATTTTCTAGGGAGTAAGCTAGAGGAACTGAACAAACAAACATGATAGTTCTGTTGGTATAGATGACATTTTATGCACTTGCCTAACGAAAAGACTTTGCTTTTCTCCAAAATCATTTTTACTGTGATTTTCTCAGTCCATTGCATACGAATTCCACACCACTTTGTCCGGATATGACTGGATGAAACCAGAAATATCCGGTTGTGTTTTGGCTAACTCATCCCTGATATTGCTACAGCCTCTGTGTTTGTGTCTTCCAGATAGTATCCATGGACGTTATTGTTTTGACTGTTTTTTATCCGGGAACATTTAATTTTGTGCTTGGAAACTCTAATTGGTTCCACTTGGAGACACCAGCTCTACACATTTGTATTTTCTAGGGAGAAAGCTAGAGGAACTCCGACAAAGAAACATGATATTTCTGTTTGTATAGATGACATTTTATGCACTTGCCTAATGAAAAGACTTTGCTTTTCTCCAAAACCATTTTTACTGTGATTTTTCGCTCTATTGCATATGAAATCCAGACCAGTTTGTCCGGATATCACTGGATTAAACCAGAAATATCCGGGTTTTTTTGGCTAACTCAATCTGAAATATTGTGCAAGACTCTGTGTTTGTGTTTTCTGGAAATTATCGATGGAGTTTATTGTTTTGAATGTTTTTATCAGGGAACATTTAATTTCGTACCGTTGAAACTAAATGGTTCATCATGGGAACAGCAGCTCTACACATTCGTAATTTCTAGGAAGAAAGATAGAGGAACTGCGAAAAACAAACATGATATTTCTGTTTGTATAGATGACATTTTATGCACTTGCCTAACGAAAAGACTTTGCTTTTCTCCAGAACCATTTTTACTGTGATTTTCTCGGTCCATTGCATATGAATTCCATATCAGTTTGTCCAGGTATGACTGCATGAAACCGGAAATATCCGGTTTTGTTTTGGCTCACTCAATCCGAAATATTGCTACAGCCTCTGTGTTTGTGTTTTCAGGTATTATCAAAGAACTTTATTGATTTGAATGTTTTTTATCGAGGAACATTTAATTTTATTTTGTGCTTGGAATCACTAATTGGTTCCACATGGAGACACCAGCTCTACACATTCGTATTTTCTAGGGAGAAAGCTAGAGGAACTGCGGGAAACAAACATGATATTTCTGGTTGTATAGATGACATTTTATGCACTTGCCTAACGAAAAGACTTTGCTTTTCTCCAAAACCATTTTTAATGTGATTTTCTTGGTCCATTGAAAAGGAAATGCACACCAGTTTGTCCGCATATGACTGGATGAAACCGGGAATATTCGGTTATGTTTTGGGTAACTCAATCCGAAATATTGCTACAGCCTCTGTGTTTGTGTTTTCTGGATATTATCGATGGACTTTATCGTTTTGAATGTTTTTATCAGAGAACATTTAATTTTGTACCGTTGAAATACTATTTGGTTCATCATGGGGACACCAGCTCTACACATTCGTATTTTCTAGGGAGAAAGCTAGAGGAACTGCAACAAACAAACATGATATTTTTGTTTCTATAGATGACATTTTATGCACTTACCTAAGGAAATGATTTTGCTTTTCTCCAAAACCATTTTTACTGTGATTTTCTCGGTCCATTGCATACGAATTCCACACCACTTTGTACGAATATGACTGGATGAAACCAGAAATATCCGGTTTACTTTTGGCTTACTCAATCCCAGATATTGCTACAGCCTCTGTGTTAGTGTTTTCTGAATATTATCAATGGACTTTATTGTTTTGAATGTTTTTATCAGGGAACACTTAATTTTGTGCTGGTAATCAAAAAATTGTTCCACATGGAGACCCCAGCTCTACATATTTGTATTTTCTAGGGAGAAAGCTTGAGGAAGTGCAACAAACAAACATATTTCTGTTTGTATAGATGACATTTTATGCACTTGCCTAAAGAAAATACTTTGCTTTTCTCCAAAACCATTTTTACTGTGATTTTCTCGGTCCACTGCATAGGAATTCCACACCAGCTTGTCCAGATATGAGTGGATGAAACCGGAAATATCGGGCTATGTTTTGGCTAACTCAATCCCAGATATTGCTACAGACTCTCTGTTTGTGTTTTCCGGATATTATCCACGGACTTTATTGTTTTGAATGTTTTTTATCAGGGAACATTTAATTTTGTGGTTGGAAACACTAATTGGTACCAAATTGAGAAACAAGCTCTACACATTCCTATTTTCTAGGGAGAAAGCTAGAGGAACTGCGACAAACAAACATGATATTTCTGTTTCTATCGATGACATTTTATGCACTTGCCTAACGAAAAGACTTTGCTTTTCTCCAAAACCATTTGTACTCTGATTTGGTCGGTCCATGGCATATGAATTCCACACCAGTTTGTTCGGATATGACTGGATGAAACCAGAAATATCCGGTTGTGTTTTGTCTACCTCACTCCTAAATATTGTGAAAGCCTCTGTGTTTGTGTTTTCTGGATATTATTGATGGACTTTATTGTTTTGAATGTTTTTATCAGGGAACATTTAATTTTGTACCATTGATACACTAATTGGTTCATAATGGGAACACCAGCTCTACACATTCGTATTTTCTAGCGACAATGATAGAGGAACTGCGGCAAACAATCATGATATTTCTGTTTGTATAGATGACATTTTATGCACTTCCCTAACGGAAAGACTTTGCTTTTCTCGAAAACCATTTTTACTGTGATTTTCTCGGTCCATTGCATACAAATGCCACACCACTTTGTCTGGATATCACTGGATGAAACCAGAAATATCCGGTTTTCTTTTGGCTAACTCAATTCCAGATATTGCTACAGCCTGTCTGTTTATGTTTTCCGGATATTATCCACGGACTTTATTGTTTTGAATGTTTTTTATCTGGGAACATTTAATTTTGTGCTTGGAAACACTAATTGGTTCCACATGGAGACACCAGCTCTACACATTCGCATTTTCTAGGGAGAAAGCTAGAGGAACTGCGACAAACAAACATGATATTTCTGTTTGTATAGATGACTTTTTATGCACTTGCCTAAAGAAAAGACTTTGCTTTTCTCCAAAACCATTTGTACTGTGATTTTGTCAGTCCATGGCATATGAATTCCACACCAGTTTCTCCTGATATGACTGGATGAAACAAGAAATATCCGTTTTTTTTTTTGGGCTAACTGAATTCAAAATATTGTGAAAGCCTCTGTGTTTGTGTTTTTTAGATATTATCGATGGACTTTATTGTTTTGAATGTTTTTATCAGGGAATATTTAATTTTGTACCATTGATAAACTAATTGGTTCATCATGGGGACACCAGCTCCACACATTCATATTTTCTAGGGAGAAAGCTAGAGGAACTGAACAAACAAACATGATAGTTCTGTTGGTATAGATGACATTTTATGCAGTTGCCTAACGTAAAGACTTTGCTTTTCTCCAAAACCATTTTTACTGTGATTTTCTCTCTCCATTGCATACGAATTCCACAGCAGTTTTTCCGGATATGACCGGATGAAACCGGAAATATCCGGTTTTGTTTTGGCTAACTGTATCCCAGATATTGCTGCAGCCTTTGTGTTTATGTTTACCGGATATTATCAATGGACTTTATTGTTTTGAATATTTTTTATCAGGAAACATTTAATTTTGAGCTTAGATACACTAAATGGTTCCACATGGAGACACCAGCTCTAAATATTTGTATTTTCTAGGAAGAAAGCTAGAGGAACTGCAGCAAACACACATGATATTTCTTTTTGTATAGATGACATTTTTTGCACTTGCCTAACAAAATGACTTTGCTTTTCTCCAAAACCATTTTTACTGTGATTTTCTCGGTCCATTGCATATGAATTCCACACCAGTTTGTCCGCATGTGACTGGATGAACCCGGAAATATCCGGTTGTATTTTGGCTAACTCAATCCGAAATATTGCTACAGCCTCTTTGTTTGTGTATTCCTGATATTATACATAGACTTTATTGTTTTTAATGATTTTATCAGGGAACATTTAATTTTGTACCCTAGAAACACTAATTGGTTCCACATGGGGACACCAGCTCTACACATTCGTATTTTCTAAGGAGAAAGCTACAGGAACTGTGGCAAACAAACATGATATTTATGTTTGTTTAGATTACATTTTATGCAGTTGCCTAACATAAAGACTTTGCTTTTCTCCAAAACCATTTTTACTGTGATTTCCTCGTTCCATTGCATACGAATTCCACAGCAATTTTTCCGGATATGACCGGATGAAACCGGAAATATCTGGTTTTGTTTTGGCTAACTGAATCCCAGATATTAATCCAGCCTCTGTGTTTAGGTTTACCGGATATTATCAACGGACTTTATTGTTTTGAATATTTTTTATCAGGAAACATTTAATTTTGAGCTTAGATACACTAAATGGTTCCACATGGAGACACCAGCTCTACATATTTGTATTTTCTAGGGAGAAAGCCAGAGGAACTGCAGCAAACACACATGATATTTCTGTTTGTATAGATGACATTTTTTGCACTTGCCTAACGAAAAGACTTTGCTTTTCTCCAAAACCATTTTTTACTGTGATTTTCTCATTCCATTGCATACGAATTCCACACCAGTTTGTCCGGATATGACTGGATGAAAACAGAAGTATACTGTGTGTTTTGTCTAACTCACTCCAAAATATTGTGAAGGCCTCTGTGTTTGTGTTTCCTGGATATTATCGATGGAGTTTATAGTTTTGAATGTTTTTTATCGGGGAACATTTAATTTTGTGCCATTGAAACACTAATTGGTTCATCATGGAGACACCAGCTCTACACATTCGTATTTTCTAGGGAGATAGCTAGCGCAACTGCGGCAAGCAAACATGATATTTCTGTTTGTATAGATGACATTTTATGCACTTGCCTAACGATAAGACTTTGCTTTTCCCAAAACAATTTGTACTGTGATTTTCTCGGTCCATTGCATACGAATTCTATACCACTTTGTCCGGATGTGACTGGAAGAAACCAGAAATATCCGGTTGTGTTTTGGCTAACTCAATCCCAGATATTGCCACAGCCTCTGTGTTTGTGTTTTCCAGATATTATCAATGGACTTTATTGTTTTGAAAGTTTATCAGGGAATATTTAATGTAATTTTATGCTTGGAAACACTAATTGGTTCCACATGGAGACACAAGCTCTACACATTCGTATTTTCTAGCGAGAAAGTTAGAGAAGCTGCAGCAAACAAACATGATATTTCTGTTTGTTTATATTACATTTTATGCACTTTCCTAACGTAAAGACTTTGCTTTTCTCCAAAACCATTTTTACTGTGATTTCCTCGTTCCCTTGCATACGAATTCCACAGCAGTTTTTCCGGATATGACCGGATGAAACCGGAAATATCTGGTTTTGTTTTGGCTAACTGAATCCCAGATATTGCTACAGCCTCTGTGTTTATGTTTACCGGATATTATCGATGGACTTCATTGTTTTGAATGTTTTTATCAAGACACATTTATTTTTGTACCGTTGAAACACTAATTGGTTCATCATGGGGACACCAGCTCTACACAATCATATTTTCTAATGAGAAAGCTAGAGTAACTGCGGCAAACAAACATGATATTTCTGTTTGTATAGATGACATTTTATGCACTTGCCTAATGAAAAGACTTTGCTTTTCTCCAAAACCATTTTTACTGTGATTTTCTCGGTCCATTGCATATGAATTCCACACCACTTTGTCCGGATATGACTGGATGAAATCCGAAATATCCGGTTGTGTTTTGGCTAACTCAATCCAAAATATTGCTACAGCCTCTCTGTTTGTGTTTTCCGGATATTATCGATGGACTTTATTGTTTTGAATGTTTTTTATCTGGGAACATTTAATTTTGAGATTAGATACACTAATTGGTTCCACATGGAGACACCAGCTCTACATATTTGTATTTTCTAGGGAGCAAGCTAGAGGAACTGTGACAAACAAACATGATATTTCTGTTCATATAGATGACATTTTATGCACTTGCCTAATGAAAAGACTCTGCTTTTCTCCAAAACCATTTTTCCTGTGATTTTCTCGGTCCATTGCATACGAATTCCACACCACTTTGTTCGGCTATGACTCTATGAAACCCGAAATACCCGGTTGTGTTTTGGCTAACTCAATCCGAAATATTGTGAAAGCCTATGTGTTTGTTTTTTTCATATATTATCAGTGGACTTTATTGTTTTGAATATTTTTATCAGGGAACAAATTTTTTTGTACCATAGAAACACTAATTGGCTCCACATGGGGACACCAGCTCTACATATTTGTATTTTCTAGGGAGAAAGCTAGAGGAACTGTGACAAACAAAGATGATATTTCTGTTTGTATAGATGACATTTTATGCACTTGCCTAATGAAAAGACTTTGCTTTTCTCCAAAACCATTTGTACTGTGATTTTCTCGGTCCATTGCATATGAATTCCACAGCAGTTAGTCCGGATATGACTGGATGACACCGGAAATATCCGGTTTTGTTATGGCTAACTCAATCCCAGATATTACTACAGCCTCTGTGTTTGTGTTTTCCGGAGATTATGAACGGACTTTATTGTTTTGAATGTTTTTTATCGGGGAACATTTAATTTTGAGCTTACATACACTAATTGGTTCCACATGGAGACACCAGCTCTACATATTTGTATTTTCTAGGGAGAAATCTAGGGGAACTGCAACAAACAAATATGATATTTCTGATTGTATAGATGACTTTTTATGCACTTGCCTAAAGAAAAGATTTGCTTTTCTACAAAACCATTTTTACTGTGATTTTCTCGGTCCATTGCATACATATTCCAAAGCACTTTGTCCGGATATGACTGGATGAAACCGAAATACCCGGTTGTGTTTTGGCTAACTCAATCTGAAATATTGTGAAAGCCTATGTGTTTGTTTGTTTCTTATATTATCGATGGACTTCATTGCTTGAATGTTTTTATCAGGGAACATTTAATTTTGTACCGTAGAAACACTAATTGGTTCATCATGGGGACCCCAGCTCTACACATTTGTATTTTCTAGGGAGAAAGCTATAGGAAATGTGGGAAACAAACATGATATTTCTGTTTGTATAGATGACATTTTATACAATGGCCTAACGAAAAGACTTTGCTTTTCTCCAAAACTATTTTTACTGTAATTTTCTCGGTCCATTGCATACGAATTCCACACCATTTGTCTGCATATGACTGGATGAAACTGAAAAACTACCCGGATTTGTTTTGGCTAACTCAATCCCAGGAATTGCTACAGCATCTGTGTTTGTGTTTTCTGGATATTATCAACAGACTTTATTGTTTTGAATGTTTTGTATTGGGGAACATTTTATTTTGAGCTTGGATACAGTAATTGGTTCCACATGGAGACACCAGCTCTACACATTCATATTTTCTAGGGAGAAGGCTAGAGGAACTGTGGCAAACAAATATGATATTTCTGTTTGTATAGATGACATTTTATGCACTTGCCTAAGGAAAAGACTTTGCTTTTCTCCAAAACCATTTTTACTCTGATTTTCTCAGTCCATTGCATACGAATTCCACACCAGTTTGTCCGGATATGACTGATGAAACCGGAAATATCCGGTTGTCTTTTGGCTAACTCAATCCGAAACATTGTGAAAGCCTCTGTGTTTGTGTTTCCTGGATATTATCGATGGACTGTATTGTTTTGAATGTTTTTATCAAGTAACATTTCATTTTGTACCGTAGAAAGACTAATTGGTTCATCATGGGGACACCAGCTCTACATATTCTTATATTCTAGCGAGAAAGCTAGAGGAACTGCGGCAAACAAACATGATATTTCTGTTTGTATCGATGAAATTTTATGCACTTGCCTAACGAAAAGACTTTGCTTTTCTCCAAAACCATTTGTACTGTGATTTTCTCGGTGCATTGCATACGAATTCCACACAACTTTGTCCGGATATGACTGGATGAAACCGGAAATATCCGGTTTTACTTTGGCTAACTCAATCCCAGATATTGCTACAGCCTCTGTGTTAGTGTATTCCTGACATTATCAATGGACTTTATTGTTTTTTTCAAGGTTTTTTTCGGGGAACATTTAGTTTAGAGCTAGACACACTAATTGGTTTCACATGGAAACACCAGCTCTGCATATTTGAATTTTCTAAGGAGAAAGCTAGAGGAAATGCGGCAACACACATGACATTTCTGTTTCTTTCAGTGAAATTTTATGCACTTACCTAACGAAAAGACTTTGCTTTTCTCCAAAATCATTTTTACTGTGATTTTCTCGGTCCATTGCATACGAATTCCACACCACTTTGTCCGGATATGACTGGATGAAACCAGAAATATCCGGTTGTGTTTTGGCTAACTCAATCCCTCATATTGCTACAGCCTCTGTGTTTGTATATTCCAGATAGTATCCATGGACGTTATTGTTTTCACTGTTTTTTATCCAGGAACATTTAATTTTGTGCTTGGAAACTCTAATTGGTTCCACATGGAGACACCAGCTCTACACATTCGTATTTTCTAGGGAGAAATCTAGAGGAACTGTGGCAAACGAACATGATATTTCTGTTTGTATAGATGACATTTTATGCACTTGCCTAATGAAAAGACTTTTCTTTTCTCCAAAACCATTTTTACTGTGATTTTCTCGGTCCATTGCATACGAATACCACACAAGTTTGTCCTGATATGACTGGATGAAACCGGAAATATCCGGTTTTGTTTTGGCAAACTCAATCCCAGGTATTGCTACAGCCTCTGTGTTTGTGTTTTTCGGATTTTATCAATGGACTTTCTTGTTTTGAATGTTTTTCATCAGGAAACATTTAATTTTGAGATTAGATACACTAATTGGTTCCACATGGAGACACCAGCTCTACATATTCGTGTTTTCTAGGGAGAAAGTAGAGGAACTGCGACAAACAAACATGATATTTTTGTTTGTATAGATGACATTTTATGCACTTGCCTAACGAAAAGACTTTGCTTTTCTCCAAAACCATTTTTACTGTGATTTTCTAGGTCCATTGCATATGAATTCCACACAGCTTTGTTCAGATGTGACTGGATGAAACCGGAAATATCGGGTTGTGTTTTGGCTAACTCAATCCGAAATATTTTGAAAACCTCTGTTTTTGTGTTTTCTGGATATTTTCAATGGACTTTATTGTTTTGAATTTTTTTTATCAGGGAACATTTATTTTTATACCGTAGGAACACTAATTGGTTCATCATGGGGACACCAGCTCTACACATTCATATTTTCTAGGGAGAAAGCTAGAGGAACTGTGACAAACAAACATGATATTTCTGTTAGTTTTGATGACATTATATGCACTTTCCTATCAAAAAGACTTTGCTTTTCTCCAAAACCATTTTTATTCTGATTTTCTCGGTCCATTGCATATGAATTCCACTCCAGTTTGTCCGGATATGACTGGATAAAACCGGAAATATCCGGTTGTGTTTTGGCTCACTCAATCCCAGATATTGCCACAGCCTCTGTGTTTGTGTTTTCCGGATATTATCAATGGAGTTTATTGTTTTGAATCTTTTTTATCGGGGAACAAATAATTTTGAGCTTAGATACTCTGATTGGTTCCACAGGGAGACACATGCTCTACATACTTGGATTTTTTATAAAGAAAGGTAGAGGAACGGTGCCAAACAAAAATGATATTTCTGTTAGTTTCGATGACATTTTATGCACTTGCCTAACAAAATGACTTTGCTTTTCTCCAAAACCATTTTTACTGTGATTTTCTCGGTCCATTGCATAGGAACTCCACACCACTTTGTCTGGATATGACTGGACGAAACCAGAAATATCCGGTTGTGTTTTGGCTAACTCAATCCCAGATATTGCTACAGCCTCTGTGTTTGTGTTTTCCGGATATTATCAATGGAGTTTATTGTTTTGAATGTTTTTATCTGGGAACATTTAATTTTGTGCTTGGAAACACTAATTGGTTCATCATGGGGACACCAGCTCTACACATTCGTATTTTCTAGGGAGAAAGCTAGAGGAACTGAACAAAGAAACATGATATTTATGTTTGTATAGATGACATTTTATGCACTTGCCTAACGAAAAGTCTTTGCTTTTCTCCAAAACCATTTTTACTGTGATTTTCTCGGTCCATTGCATAGGAACTCCACACCACTTTGTCTGGATATGACTGGATGAAACCAGAAATATCCAGTTGGTTTTTGGCTAACTCAATCCGAAATATTGTGAAAGCCTCTGTGTTTGTGTTTTCCGGATTTTATCGTTGTACTTTATTGTTTTGAATGTTTTTACTCAGGGAACATTTAATTTTGTGCTTGGAAACACCAATTGGTTCCACATGGAGACACCAGCTCTACACATTCGTATTTTCTAGTGAGAAAGCTAGAGGAACTGTGGCAAACAAACATGATATTTCTGTTTGTATAGATGAATTTTTATGCACTTGCCTAAGGAAAAGACTTTGCTTTTCTCCAAAACCATTTTTACTGTGATTTTCTCGGTCCATTGCATATGAATTCCACACCAGTTTGTCCGGATATGACTGGATTAAGGCAGAAATATGCTGTTGTGTTTTGGCAAACTAAATCCGAAATATTGTGAAAGCCTCTGTGTTTGTGTTTTCTGGATATTATCGATGGAATTTATTGTTTTGAATGTGTTTATCAGGGATCATTTAATTTCGTACCGTTGAAATACAAATTGGTTCATCACGGGAACAACAGCTCTACACATTTGTATTTTCTAGGGAGAAAGCAAGAGCAACTGCAGCAAAGAAGCATGATATTTCTGTTTGTATAGATGACATTTTATGCACTGGCCTAACGAAAAGACTAAGGTTTTCTCCAAAACCACTTTTACTGTGATTTTCTAGGTCCATTGCAT
Source organism: Lepus oiostolus (assembly GCA_036325905.1). Taxonomy (NCBI): domain Eukaryota; kingdom Metazoa; phylum Chordata; class Mammalia; order Lagomorpha; family Leporidae; genus Lepus; species Lepus oiostolus. Next base: position 2,379,049 of record CM070804.1, read on the forward strand.
ATGAAGTCCATACCAGTTTGTCCTGATATGATTGGATGAAACCGAAAATATCCGGTTTTGTTTTGGCTAACTCAATCCCAGCTATTGCTACAGCCTCTGTGTTTGTGTATTCCTCATAATATCCACCGACTTAATTGTTTTGAATGTTTTTTATCGGGGAATATTTATTTTTCTGATGGGCAACACTAATTGGATCCACATGGAGACACCAGCTCTACATATTTGTATTTTCTAGGGAGAAAGCTACAGTAACTGCGACAAACAAACATGATATTTCTGTTTGTATAGATGACATTTTATGCACTTGCCTAACGAAAAGACTTTGATTTTCTCCAAAACCATTCTTATTGTGAATTTCTCGGTCCATTGCATACGAATTCCACACCACTTTGTCCGGATATGACTGCTTGAAACCAGAAATATCCGGTTTAGCTTTGCCTAACTCAATCCGAAATATTGTGAAAGCCTCTGTGTTTGTGTTTTCTGGATATTATCGATGCACTGTATTGTTTTGAATGTTTTATCAGGGAACATTTAATTTTGTACCGTTGAAACACTAATTGGTTCATCATGGGGACTTCAGCTCCACACAATCATATTTTCTAGGGAGAAAGCTAGAGGAACTGCGTCAAACAAACATGATATTTCCGTTTGTATAGATGATATTTTATGCACTTGCCTAACGAAAAGACTTTGCTTTTCTCTAAAACCATTTTTACTCTGATTTTCTCGGTCCATTGCATACGAATTCCACCCCACTTTGTCCGGATTAACTGGATGAAACTGGAAATATCCGGTTGTGTTTTGGCTAACGCAATCCCAGATATTGCTACAGCCTCTGTGTTTGTGTTTTCCGGATATTATCAACGGACTTTATTGTTTTGAATGTTTATTATTGAGGAACATTTAATTTTTAGCTTAGATACACTAATTGGTTCCACATGGAGACACCAGCTCTACACATTCGTATTTTCTAGGGAGAAAGCTAGAGGAACTGCAGCAAAGAAAAATGATATTTCTGTTTGTATAGATGACATTTTATACACTTGCCTAAAAAAAGACTTTGCTTTTCTCCAAAACCATTTTTACTCTGATTTTCTCGGTCCATTGCATACTAATTCCACACCAGTTTGTCTGGATATGACTGGATGAAACCAGAAATATCCGGTTGTGTTTTGGCTAACTCAATCCCAGATATTGCTACAGCCTCTGTGTTTGTGTTTTCTACATATTATCGATGGACTTTATTGTTTTGAAAGTTTTTATCTGGGAACATTTAATTTTGTGCTTGGAAACACTAACTGGTTCCACATGGGGACACCAGCTCTACACATTCGTATTTTCTAGGGAGAAAGCTAGATGAACTGCACAAACAAACATGATATTTCTGTTTGTATAGATGACATTTTATGCACTTGCCTAATGAAAAGACTTTTCTTTTCTCTAACACCACTTGTACTGTCATTTTCTCCGTCCATTACATACGTATTCCAAACCACTTTGTCCGGATATGACTGAATGCAACCAGAAATATCCGGTTGTGTTTTGGCCAACTCAGTCCGAAATATTGCTACAGCCTCTGCTTTTATATTTCTGGATATTATCCATTGACTTTATTGTTTTGAATGTTTTTTTATCTGGGAACATTTAATTTTGTGCTAGGAAACACTAATTGGTTATTCATGATAACAACAGCTCTACAGCTTCATATTTTCTAGGGAGAAAGCTAGAGGAACTGCGGCAAACAAACATGATATTTCTGTTCGTATCAATGACATTTTATGCACTTGCCTAACGAAAAGACTTTGCTTTTCTCTAAAACCATTTGCACTGTGATTTTCTCGGTACATTGCATATGAAATCTACACCAGTTTGTCTGGATATAACTGGATGAAACTGGAAATATCCAGTATTGTTTTGGCTAACTCAATCCCAGATATTGCTACAGCCTCTGTGTTTGTGTTTTCCTGATATTATCAACGTACTTTATTGTTTTGAATGTTTTTTATCAGGGAACATTTAATTTTGTGCTTGGGAACATTAATTGGTTCCACATGGAGACACAAGATCTACACATTCGTATTTTCTAGGGAGAAAGCTAGAGGAACTGCGGCAAACAAACATGATATTTCTGTTTGTATAGATGACATTTTATGCACTTGCCTAACGATAAGACTTTGCTTTTCCCAAAACAATTTGTACTGTGATTTTCTCGGTCCATTGCATACGAATTCTATACCACTTTGTCCGGATGTGACTGGAAGAAACCGGAAATATCCGGTTGTGTTTTGGCTAACTGAATCCCAGATATTGCCACAGCCTCTGTGTTTGTGTTTTCCGGATATTATCAATGGACTTTATTGTTTTGAATGTTTTTTATCAGGGAATATTTAATTTAATTTTATGCTTGGAAACACTAATTGGTTTCACATGGAGACACCAGCTCTACACATTCGTATTTTCTAGGGAGAAAGCTAGAGGAGCTGCAGCAAACAAACATGATATTTCTGTTTGTTTAGATGACATTTTATGCACTTTCCTAACGTAAAGACTTTGCTTTTCTCCAAAACCATTTTTACTGTGATTTCCTCGTTCCATTGCATACGAATTCCACAGCAGTTTTTCCGGATATGACCGGATTAAACCGGAAATATCTGGTTTTGTATTGGCTAACTGAATCCCAGATATTGCTATAGCCTCTGTGTTTATGTTTACCGGATATTATCAACGGACTTTATTGTTTTGAATATTTTTTATCAGGAAACATTTAATTTTGAGCTTAGATACACTAAATGGTTCCACATGGAGACACCAGCTCTACACATTCGTATTTTCTAGGGAGAAAGCTAGAGGAACTGCGGCAAACAAACATGATATTTCTTTTGTATTGATGACATTTTATGCACTTGCCTGACGAAGACTTTGCTTTTCTCCAAAACTATTTTTACTGAGATTTTCTCCGTCCATTGCATACGAATTTCACCCCATTTTGTCCGGATATGACTGGATGACACCAGAAATATCCGGTTGTGTTATGGCTAACTCAATCCCAGATATTGCTACAGCCTCTGTGTTTGTGTTTTCCAGATATTATCAACGGACTTTATGGTTTTGAATGTTTTTATCAAGGAACATTCAATTTTGTACCGTTGAAACACTAATTGGTTCCTCATGGAGACACAACCTCTACACATTCTTATTTTCTAGGGAGAAAGCTAGAGGAACTGTGGCAAACAATCATGATATTTCTGTTTGTTTAGATGACATTTTATGCACTTGCCTAACAAAATGACTTTGCTTTTCTCGAAAACCATTTTTACTGTGATTTTCTCGGTCCATTGCATACAAATGCCACACCACTTTGTCTGGATATGACTGGATGAAACCAGAAATATCCGGTTTTCTTTTGGCTAACTCAATCCCAGATATTGCTACAGCCTCTGTGTTTGTGTTTCCTGGATATTATCCACGGACTCTATTGTTTTGAATGTTTTTTATCTGGGAACATTTAATTTTGTGCTTGGAAACACTAATTGGTTCCACATGGAGACACCAGCTCTACACATTCGCATTTTCTAGGGAGAAAGCTAGATGAACTGCGACAAACAAACATGATATTTCTGTTTGTATAGATGACTTTTTATGCACTTGCCTAAAGAAAAGACTTTGCTTTTCTCCAAAACCATTTGTACTGTGATTTTGTCAGTCCATGGCATATGAATTCCACACCAGTTTCTCCGGATATGACTGGATGAAACAAGAAATATCCGTGTTTTTTTTGGCTAACTCAATTCAAAATATTGTGAAAGCCTCTGTGTTTGTGTTTTCTGGATATTATCGATGGACTTTATTGTTTTGAATGTTTTTATCAGGGAATATTTAATTTTGTACCGTTGATAAACTAATTGGTTCATCATGGGGACACCAGCTCCACACATTCTTATTTTCTAGGGAGAAATCTAGAGGAACTGAACAAACAAACATGATAGTTCTGTTGGTATTGATGACATTTTATGCACTTGCCTAACGTAAAGACTTTGCTTTTCTCCAAAACCAGTTTTACTGTGATTTTTTCTCTCCATTGCATACGAATTCCACAGCAGTTTTTCTGGATATGACCAGTTTCAACCGGAAATATCTGGTTTTGTTTTGGCTAACTGAATCCCAGATATTGCTACATCCTCTGTGTTTATGTTTACCAGATATTATCAATGGACTTTATTGTTTTGAATATTTTTATCAGGAAACATTTCATTTTGAGCTTAGATACACTAAATGGTTCCACATGGAGACACCAGCTCTAAATATTTGTATTTTCTAGGAAGAAAGCTAGAGGAGCTGGAGCAAACACACATGATATTTCTGTTTGTATAGATGACATTTTTTGCACTTGCCAAACAAAATGACTTTGCTTTTCTCCAAAACCATTTTTACTGTGATTTTCTCGGTCCATTGCATATGAATTCCACACCAGTTTGTCCGCATGTGACTGGATGAACCCGGAAATATCCGGTTGTGTTTTGGCAAACTCAATCCGAAATATTGCTACAGCCTCTGTGTTTGTGTATTCCTGATATTATCCATAGACTTTATTGTTTTGAATGATTTTATCAGGGAACATTTAATTTTGTACCCTAGAAACACTAATTGGTTCCACATGGGGACACCAGCTCTACACATTTGTATTTTCTAGGGAGAAAGCTAGAGGAACTGCGGCAAACAAACATGATATTTCTGTTTGTATAGATGACATTTTATGCACTTGCCTAAAGAAAAGACTTTGCTTTTCTCCTAAACCATTTTTACTCTGATTTTATCGGTACATTGCATACGAATTCCACACCACTTTGTCCGGATATGACTGGATGAAAACAGAAATATCCGGTTGTGTTTTGGCGAACTCAATCTGAAACATTGTGAATGCCTCTGTGTTTGTGTTTTCTGGATATTATCGATGGAGTTTATTGTTTTGAATGTTTTTATCAGGGAACATTTAATTTCTTACCGGTGAAGAAGTAATTGGTTCATCATGGGAACACCAGCTCTACATATTTGTATTTTCTAGGGAGAAAGCTACAGGAACTGTGGCAAACAAACATGATATTTATGTTTGTTTAGATGACATTTTATGCAGTTGCCTAACGTAAAGACTTTGCTTTTCTCCAAAACCATTTTTACTGTGATTTCCTCGTTCCATTGCATACGAATTCCACACCAGTTTGTCCTGATATGACCGGATGAAACCGGAAATACCTGGTTTTGTTTTGGCTAACTGAATCCCAGATATTAATACAGCTCTGTGTTTATGTTTACCGGATATTATCAACGGATTTATTGTTTTGAATATTTTTTATCAGGAAACATTTCATTTTGAGCTTAGATACACTAAATGGTTCCACATGGAGACACCAGCTCTACATATTTGTATTTTCTAGGGAGAAAGCCAGAGGAACTGCAGCAAACACACATGATATTTCTGTTTGTATAAATGACATTTTTTGCACTTGCCTAACGAAAAGACTTTGCTTTTCTCCAAAACCATTTTTTACTGTGATTTTCTCATTCCATTGCATACGAATTCCACACCAGTTTGTCCGGATATGACTGGATGAAAACAGAAGTATACTGTTGTGTTTTGGCTAACTCACTCCAAAATATTGTGAAAGCCTCTGTGTTTGTGTTTCCTGGATATTATCGATGGAGTTTATTGTTTTGAATGTTTTTTATCGGGGAACATTTAATTTTGTGCCGTTGAAACACTAATTGGTTCATCATGGAGACACCAGCTCTACACATTGGTATTTTCTAGGGAGATAGCTAGCGCAATTGCGGCAAGCAAACATGATATTTCTGTTTGTATAGATGACATTTTATGCACTTGCCTAATGATAAGACTTTGCTTTTCCCAAAACAATTTGTACTGTGATTTTCTCGGTCCATTGCATACGAATTCTATACCACTTTGTCCGGATGTGACTGGAAGAAACCGGAAATATCCTGTTGTGTTTTGGCTAACTGAATCCCAGATATTGCCACAGCCTCTGTGTTTGTGTTTTCCGGATATTATCAATGGACTTTATTGTTTTGAATGTTTTTTATCAGGGAATATTTAATTTAATTTTATGCTTGGAAACACTAATTGGTTCCACATGGAGACACCAGCTCTACACATTCGTATTTTCTAGGGAGAAAGCTAGAGGAGCTGCAGCAAACAAATATGATATTTCTGTTTGTTTAGATGACATTTTATGCACTTTCCTAACGTAAAGACTTTGCTTTTCTCCAAAACCATTTTTACTGTGATTTCCTCGTTCCATTGCACACGAATTCCACAGCAGTTTTTCCGGATATGACCGGATGAAACCGGAAACATCTGGTTTTGTTTTGGCTAACTGAATCCCAGATATTAATACAGCCTCTGTGTTTATGTTTACCGGATATTATCAACGGACTTTATTGTTTTGAATATTTTTTATCAGGAAACATTTCATTTTGAGCTTAGATACACTAAATGGTTCCACATGGAGACACCAGCTCTACATATTTGTATTTTCTAGGGAGAAAGCCAGAGGAACTGCAGCAAACACACATGATATTTCTGTTTGTATAGATGACATTTTTTGCACTTGCCTAACGAAAAGACTTTGCTTTTCTCCAAAACCATTTTTTTACTGTGATTTTCTCGTTCCATTGCATACGGATTCCACACCAGTTTGTCCGGATATGACTGAATGAAAACAGAAGTATACTGTTGTGTTTTGGCTAACTCACTCCGAAATATTGTGAAAGCCTCTGTGTTTGTGTTTCCTGGATATTATCGATGGAGTTTATTGTTTTGAATGTTTTTTATCGGGGAACATTTAATTTTGTGCCGTTGAAACACTAATTGGTTCATCATGGAGACACCAGCTCTACACATTCGTATTTTCTAGGGAGATAGCTAGCGCAACTGCGGCAAGCAAACATGATATTTCTGTTTGTATAGATGACATTTTATGCACTTGCCTAACGATAAGACTTTGCTTTTCCCAAAACAATTTGTACTGTGATTTTCTCGGTCCATTGCATACGAATTCTATACCACTTTGTCCGGATGTGACTGGAAGAAACCGGAAATATCCGGTTGTGTTTTGGCTAACTGAATCCCAGATATTGCCACAGCCTCTGTGTTTGTGTTTTCCGGATATTATCAATGGACTTTATTGTTTTGAATGTTTTTTATCAGGGAATATTTAATTTAATTTTATGCTTGGAAACACTAATTGGTTTCACATGGAGACACCAGCTCTACACATTCGTATTTTCTAGGGAGAAAGCTAGAGGAGCTGCAGCAAACAAACATGATATTTCTGTTTGTTTAGATGACATTTTATGCACTTTCCTAACGTAAAGACTTTGCTTTTCTCCAAAACCATTTTTACTGTGATTTCCTCTTTCCATTGCATACGAATTCCACAGCAGTTTTTCCGGATATGACCGGATGAAACCGGAAATATCTGGTTTTGTTTTGGCTAACTGAAACCCAGATATTGCTATAGCCTCTGTGTTTATGTTTACCGGATATTATCAACGGACTTTATTGTTTTGAATATTTTTTATCAGGAAACATTTCATTTTGAGCTTAGATACACTAAATGGTTCCACATGGAGACACCAGCTCTACATATTTGTATTTTCTAGGGAGAAAGCCAGAGGAACTGCAGCAAACACACATGATATTTCTGTTTGTATAGATGACATTTTTTGCACTTGCCTAACGAAAAGACTTTGCTTTTCTCCAAAACCATTTTTTTTACTGTGATTTTCTCGTTCCATTGCATACGAATTCCACACCAGTTTGTCCGGATATGACTGAATGAAAACAGAAGTATACTGTTGTGTTTTGGCTAACTCACTCCGAAATATTGTGAAAGCCTCTGTGTTTGTGTTTCCTGGATATTATCGATGGAGTTTATTGTTTTGAATGTTTTTTATCGGGGAACATTTAATTTTGTGCCGTTGAAACACTAATTGGTTCATCATGGAGACACCAGCTCTACACATTCGTATTTTCTAGGGAGATAGCTAGCGCAACTGCGGCAAGCAAACATGATATTTCTGTTTGTATAGATGACATTTTATGCACTTGCCTAACGATAAGACTTTGCTTTTCCCAAAACAATTTGTACTGTGATTTTCTCGGTCCATTGCATACGAATTCTATACCACTTTGTCCGGATGTGACTGGAAGAAACCGGAAATATCCGGTTGTGTTTTGGCTAACTGAATCCCAGATATTGCCACAGCCTCTGTGTTTGTGTTTTCCGGATATTATCAATGGACTTTATTGTTTTGAATGTTTTTTATCAGGGAATATTTAATTTAATTTTATGCTTGGAAACACTAATTGGTTTCACATGGAGACACCAGCTCTACACATTCGTATTTTCTAGGGAGAAAGCTAGAGGAGCTGCAGCAAACAAACATGATATTTCTGTTTGTTTAGATGACATTTTATGCACTTTCCTAACGTAAAGACTTTGCTTTTCTCCAAAACCATTTTTACTGTGATTTCCTCGTTCCATTGCATACGAATTCCACAGCAGTTTTTCCGGATATGACCGGATGAAACCGGAAATATCTGGTTTTGTTTTGGCTAACTGAAACCCAGATATTGCTATAGCCTCTGTGTTTATGTTTACCGGATATTATCAACGGACTTTATTGTTTTGAATATTTTTTATCAGGAAACATTTCATTTTGAGCTTAGATACACTAAATGGTTCCACATGGAGACACCAGCTCTACATATTTGTATTTTCTAGGGAGAAAGCCAGAGGAACTGCAGCAAACACACATGATATTTCTGTTTGTATAGATGACATTTTTTGCACTTGCCTAACGAAAAGACTTTGCTTTTCTCCAAAACCATTTTTTTTACTGTGATTTTCTCGTTCCATTGCATACGAATTCCACACCAGTTTGTCCGGATATGACTGAATGAAAACAGAAGTATACTGTTGTGTTTTGGCTAACTCACTCCGAAATATTGTGAAAGCCTCTGTGTTTGTGTTTCCTGGATATTATCGATGGAGTTTATTGTTTTGAATGTTTTTTATCGGGGAACATTTAATTTTGTGCCGTTGAAACACTAATTGGTTCATCATGGAGACACCAGCTCTACACATTCGTATTTTCTAGGGAGATAGCTAGCGCAACTGCGGCAAGCAAACATGATATTTCTGTTTGTATAGATGACATTTTATGCACTTGCCTAACGATAAGACTTTGCTTTTCCCAAAACAATTTGTACTGTGATTTTCTCGGTCCATTGCATACGAATTCTATACCACTTTGTCCGGATGTGACTGGAAGAAACCGGAAATATCCGGTTGTGTTTTGGCTAACTGAATCCCAGATATTGCCACAGCCTCTGTGTTTGTGTTTTCCGGATATTATCAATGGACTTTATTGTTTTGAATGTTTTTTATCAGGGAATATTTAATTTAATTTTATGCTTGGAAACACTAATTGGTTTCACATGGAGACACCAGCTCTACACATTCGTATTTTCTAGGGAGAAAGCTAGAGGAGCTGCAGCAAACAAACATGATATTTCTGTTTGTTTAGATGACATTTTATGCACTTTCCTAACGTAAAGACTTTGCTTTTCTCCAAAACCATTTTTACTGTGATTTCCTCGTTCCATTGCATACGAATTCCACAGCAGTTTTTCCGGATATGACCGGATGAAACCGGAAATATCTGGTTTTGTTTTGGCTAACTGAAACCCAGATATTGCTATAGCCTCTGTGTTTATGTTTACCGGATATTATCAACGGACTTTATTGTTTTGAATATTTTTTATCAGGAAACATTTCATTTTGAGCTTAGATACACTAAATGGTTCCACATGGAGACACCAGCTCTACATATTTGTATTTTCTAGGGAGAAAGCCAGAGGAACTGCAGCAAACACACATGATATTTCTGTTTGTATAGATGACATTTTTTGCACTTGCCTAACGAAAAGACTTTGCTTTTCTCCAAAACCATTTTTTTACTGTGATTTTCTCGTTCCATTGCATACGAATTCCACACCAGTTTGTCCGGATATGACTGAATGAAAACAGAAGTATACTGTTGTGTTTTGGCTAACTCACTCCGAAATATTGTGAAAGCCTCTGTGTTTGTGTTTCCTGGATATTATCGATGGAGTTTATTGTTTTGAATGTTTTTTATCGGGGAACATTTAATTTTGTGCCGTTGAAACACTAATTGGTTCATCATGGAGACACCAGCTCTACACATTCGTATTTTCTAGGGAGATAGCTAGCGCAACTGCGGCAAGCAAACATGATATTTCTGTTTGTATAGATGACATTTTATGCACTTGCCTAACGATAAGACTTTGCTTTTCCCAAAACAATTTGTACTGTGATTTTCTCGGTCCATTGCATACGAATTCTATACCACTTTGTCCGGATGTGACTGGAAGAAACCGGAAATATCCGGTTGTGTTTTGGCTAACTGAATCCCAGATATTGCCACAGCCTCTGTGTTTGTGTTTTCCGGATATTATCAATGGACTTTATTGTTTTGAATGTTTTTTATCAGGGAATATTTAATTTAATTTTATGCTTGGAAACACTAATTGGTTTCACATGGAGACACCAGCTCTACACATTCGTATTTTCTAGGGAGAAAGCTAGAGGAGCTGCAGCAAACAAACATGATATTTCTGTTTGTTTAGATGACATTTTATGCACTTTCCTAACGTAAAGACTTTGCTTTTCTCCAAAACCATTTTTACTGTGATTTCCTCGTTCCATTGCATACGAATTCCACAGCAGTTTTTCCGGATATGACCGGATGAAACCGGAAATATCTGGTTTTGTATTGGCTAACTGAATCCCAGATATTGCTATAGCCTCTGTGTTTATGTTTACCGGATATTATCAACGGACTTTATTGTTTTGAATATTTTTTATCAGGAAACATTTAATTTTGAGCTTAGATACACTAAATGGTTCCACATGGAGACACCAGCTCTACATATTTGTATTTTCTAGGGAGAAATCTAGAGGAACTGCAGCAAACACACATGATATTTCTGTTTGTATAGATGACATTTTTTGCACTTGCCTAACCAAAAGACTTTGCTTTTCTCCAAAACTATTTTTACTGTGATTGTCTCGGTCCATTGCATATGAATTCCACACCAGCTTGTCCGGATACGATTGGATGAAACAAGAAATATCTGGTTGTGTTTTGGTTAACTCAATCCGAAATATTGTGAAAGCCTCTGTGTTTCTGTTTCTTGGATATTATCGATGTACTTTATTGTTTTGTATGTTTTTATCAAGACACATTTATTTTTGTACCGTTGAAAGACTAATTGGTTCATCATGGGGACACCAGCTCTACACAATCATATTTTCTAAGGAGAAAGCTAGAGTAACTGCGGCAAACAAACATGATATTTCTGTTTGTATAGATGACATTTTATGCACTTGCCTAACGAAAAGACTTTGCTTTTACCCAAAACCATTTTCACTGTGATTTGCTCCATACATTGCATGCGAATTCCACATCAGTTTCTCCGGATATGACTGGATGTAACCGGAAATATCCGGTTTTGTTTTGGCTAACTCAATCCCAGATATTGCTACAGCCTCTGTGTTTGTGTTTTCTGGATATTATCAACTTACTTTATTGTTTTGAATGTTTTTTTATCGGGAACATTTAATTTTGTACCGTAGAAACACTAATTGGTTCCACATGGAGACACCAGCTCTACATATTTGTATTTTCTAGGGAGAAAGCTAGAGGAACTGTGACAAACAAACATGATATTTCTGTTTGTTTAGATGACATTTTATCTACTTGCCTAATGAAAAGACTTTCCTTTTCTCCAAAACCATTTTTACTGTGATTTTCTCATTCCATTGCATACGAATTCCACTCCACTTTGTCCGGAAATGACTGGATGAAAAAAGAAATATCCGGTGTTGTTTTTTGGCTAACTCAATCCCAGATATTGCTACAGCCACTGTGTTTGTGTATTCCTGATATGATCCATGGACTTTATTGTTTTGAAAGTTTTTTATCAGGGAACATTAATTTTATGCTTGAAACACTAATTGCTTCCACATGGAAGCAAAAGTCTCTGTGTTTGTGTTTTTTGGATATTATCGATGGACTTTATTGTTTTGAGTATTTTTATCAGGGAACATTTAATTTTGTACCGTAGAAAAACTTATTGGTACCACATGTGGACACCAGCTCTACACATTCCTATTTTCCAGGGAGAAAGTTAGAGGAACTGCGGCAAACATACATGAGATTTCTGTTTGTATAGATGACATTTCATGCACTTACCTAACGAAAAGACCTTGCTTTTCTCCAAATCCATTTTTACTGTGATTTTCTCAGACGATTGCTTATGATTTCCACACAATTTTTTCCGGATTTGCCTGGATGAAACCGGAAATATCCGGTTTTGTTTTGGCTAACTCAATTGGAAATATTGTGAAAGCCTTTGTGTTTGTGTATTCCTGATATTATTCACGGACTTTATTGTTTTTGAATGTTTTTTATCAGGGAAAATTTAATTTTGTGCTTGGAAACACTAATTGGTTCATCATGGGGACACCAGCTCTACACATTTGTATTTTCTAGGGAAAAAGCTATAGGAAATGTGGGAAACAAACATGATATTTCTGTTTGTATAGATGACATTTTATACAGTGCCCTAACGAAAAGACTTTGGTTTTCTCCAAAACTATTTTTACTGTGATTTTCTCGGTCCATTGCATACGAATTAAACAAAGGTTTGTCCGGATATAACTGGATGAAACCGGAAAAATCTGGTTGTTTTTTGGCTAACTCAATCACAGATATTGCTAAAGCCTCTGTGTTTGTGTTTTTCGGATATTATGGATGGACTTTATTGTTTTTTCAAAGTTTTTTATCTGGGAACATTAAATTTTTTCCTAGATACACTAATTGGATTCACATGGAGACACCAGCTCTACATATTCGTATTTTCTAGGGAGAAAGCTAGAGGAACTGCGGCAAACACACATGATATTTCTGTTTATTTCGATGAAATTTTATGCACTTGCCTAACGAAAAGACTTTGCTTTTCTCAAAAACCATTTTTACTGTGATTTTCTCAGTCCATTGCATACGAATTCCACACCACTTTTACCGGATATGACTGGATGAAACCAGAAATATCCGGTTGTGTTTTGGCTAACTCATTCCGAAATATTTTGAAACACTCTGTGTTTGTTTATTCTGTATATTATCCTCGGAATTTATTGTTTTGAATGTTTTTTTCTGGAAATATTTAATTTCGTACCGTTGAAACACTAATTGGTTCATCATGGGGACACCAGGTCTACACAATCGTATTTTCTAGGGAGAAAGCTAGAGGAACTGCAGTAAGCAAACATGATATTTCTGTTTGTATAGATGACATTTTATGCACTTGCCTAACGAAAAGACTTTGCTTTTCTCCAAAACCATTTTTACCGTGATTTTCTAAGTCCATTGCATACGAATTGCACACCAGTTTGTCCGGATATGACTGGATGAAACCGGAAATAGCCGGTTTTGTTTTGGCTAACCTAATCCGAAATATTGTGAAAGCTTCTGTGTTTGTGTTTTCTGGATATTATCTATGGAATTTTTTGTTTTGAATGTTTTTTTAATCAGGGAACATTTAATTTTGTAATGGGAAACACTAATTTGTTCCATAAGGAGACACCAGTTCAATAAGACGGCCTGGGTTTAGAAAATAAGACGGCCTGGGTTTAAAATGGAGTCGCTTGGCTAACTGCATATTGTTCTGCTTTTGTACAAAATAGCTGGGCTTGCAAAATGCTTTCATGAGCTAATTGAACTTTAGTTAAACTTGTAGCATGTGATGATTGTGTTAATGCTTTTATGAGATAATGGAGCATGTGATAATTATTTTAGGAGCTATGTTAAGTTTTTGGTCATGATGACCCCGTGTTTATGCTTGCTCAAGGTTTTTTGTCCCCTTACCCTGGATCTTATGATAATTCGTCATGTTGCGGTTTATCTTGTGATCCTCTGTGTAATGCTGTGGAGATATGCTAATGTTGTGGTTTTAAACCATAAATACTGTGGGCAATTGAAGGTCGGGGTCGTTCTCTCTGCACTGCTTTGTAGTGTTGCTGAGACGGCCCATCTGCGCAGATGTAATAAACTTCCTCATGCTTTTTGCAGCGATTGGACTGGAATTCGTGTTTCTGGGGTCGGTAGAAGTGTGAGGCACCTTTCGGGGGTCTTACATCTTGGGGGCCCGTCCGGGATACGAGACCCCAGACCCACGCTCCATTTTTCCAATCGGAGGTAAGTCTTTTGTTGTTTTAAGTATTTTTGTGTGTTTTGTTGATTTTTTTATTTTTTCCCGGAGCGCTTGACGTACCGGAGGTTTATGTTTTACTGAAATTGTGCCTGCAGGACCTGTATCTGTATTGAGCCGATAGTGGGTAGGGGCAGACGTGCCCGGCGCCCCTGGCTCAGCCCTGGAGGACGCTCCAGAGGCGGTATTCTGGGGGGGCCTGGCGGGTGGCAGCCGCTTCGCTCCCATCACTAAGCTTACCTGGGGAGCGTGGCGGGTGGCAGCCGCTTCGCTCTCATCAGAAGTTCTGGTTAGGATTCAGTAGGGTTTCTTCCCCGGGAGAAGAGCTGGTGGCAGCAGCCACTCCCATTTTGGTTTCAGTTTTGTTGCGCGCAGGTCTCGTCTCATTAGGGCGCGCAGGTCTCGTTCCAGTGTTGTGCGCAGTGTCTTTGTGAAGTCTTGTGATTGTTTCTGTGTTTTGAAATTATGATTGTGTATTTTGTGTGTTTTGGTGTTATGGTTATGACTTACTTTTTCTTCCCCAATGTAAAACAGGTATTAATTACATCTATAAGCCTCACTTTAGATTATTGGAGGGATGGGGTGAAACCTTCTTTTTCCCCCAACAGGGCGATGGCGGAGCTCGATCCTGTTGCCCCCGCCACCGCCTTAAAAATGGGGCCCAGCTCTGCGTCACCAACAATCACCCCGGCGGCGGAGTCGGGCCCTAAACCCAATCCGTCCCTATCCGCGATAATCTCAAAATTGTATAACTGGAACCCAACTTCTTTTCCAGACCCACAGGTACTAACAGAGTTAACTAAATCCATAAACCACCAACTAACTGGGGATGATTATTGGCAGCTTTTCCAGGTCTTCCTAACCATGGAAGAAAAGCTTCTACAGGTCCTCCTAGCCAGGGAAAAACAACAGCAAGATCTCATAAAAGCTCAAAGGAAACCGCGACTAGATCGAGACCAATGTGCGTTCTGCAAGAAAAGAGGACACTGGGTTAAAGACTGTCCAAATAAAAACGACTCCGTCTCTATCGCCAGATTCTCTTGACAGGTTTTAAAGGGGCAGAGAGACGCCCTACCAATTTGGCTAAGATATGTAAAACTGATATATAAATTTAACAAAAATTTTGGTCACCGCAGTATGCCAATGTTTTCCTGATTTAAATACAAATACAAAATGTGTGGACAAAATGATCTTCAGTGTTAGTTTAGTTAGGGTCTCTTTAATTGCTTTATTTATGCGGCTGGAAAGGCTTTAACTGAGAAAACAACAGAGAACTGGCACTAGAGACCGGGTCAAAGCTTCTCCAGGCGAGCAGGAAGATATTCCACCACCTTATTCCCCTCGCCTCCTTAGGAGGGCACCTTATATCCCCCGTTTTCCAAAGAGGCCTGCGGTGCCCTTTTTGGAAACCAGAAGAGAAACGGAGGAGGAACATTAATTTTACTACACTTAAAAGGAACTTTGTAAAAGGCTCAGTCTCTACTGCCAGACTCCCCTGAGGAGATTAGCTGAAGGGATTAAAGTTATTTAGTTAAAAAAAGGGAAGTTTAAAATGGGCTAAGAAAGAGGAACTAACTAAGACCCTGGCCACCACAGTTAACAGGAAGCAGAGTAAGGGAGAATCAGGGTAAGGCAGGGACCCCAGGAGACAGACAAAAGCACAGAGAAGTGCCCAAAAAGGACAAGTCTGCTTAAGATCCGACTAACAACGGGAATCCAGTAGTACACGTCTGCCACACGGGACTGAAACTCACCGAAAACGGCCTCTGCAAGCCAGCGAGAGGAAAGACGGCAGCAGCGGAGTGGTGAGGCTGGGCGACAGCGGCCCCTCCCTCGCTGGGATACGTGTGGTCCGTCACACGGCTGGGATAGTGTTGGGGATGCAGGCCCTGCCCAGGTTCCCGTGGATAATGCTCCATCACCTCCTGCGGTATCCGGGACGGGCCCACGTGAGCCGACATATCCCCCTAGCTTCCGGAGTACAACGGGGACAACAGTGGGAGGCGGCCGAACGAGGTCAGTGGTCTGGGTTTCTACCTCCAACCCCCCCCCCCGAGAGCTTTGCTCGGCGAGCAGAGCTGATTGCTATGGACCATGCACTCCGTGCAGCTAAGAAACAGGAGCGGGTGGCAATGCACAAGAACAGCAGGTACGCTCTCGCCACTACCCACGGGGAACTCAAAATGGACAGAGGCTTCGTCGACCAGGAAGAAGAATTGCGCCAATGTTTCCCTGATTCGGACTATCAAAGGTACTGGGGTCAGACACCGGGCCGGCTTTCGTCTCCAGGGTAAGTCAGATGGTGGCACAGGTGTTGGAAATATAAAGTTACATTGTGTTTATAGGGTAAGTCAGATGGTGGTAGCGGTGGCCAGGGTACTGGGGATATAGTTAGGTAAAACGTATAATTAATGGTGGAGACTGGCACTGGAGACTGGGTCAAATTGCTGCTACACATTTTTATAACGCTACATATTTTTTATATGCTGCTACACTTTTGCAACTTCCCTATTTTGCCAGGCTTTGCTTAAATGTCTGCCTTTTAGGGCTTTCTTTAAAGGCTTCCTGAAGAAGCAGTCCTTGGCTCTGCTCTCCGAGCAGCGGAAGATGAGTGACTGCGAGTTTGCCTATGTACATATGCTGGCTTAGGACTATTTGCTGTATATCCTGAAGACGCCGCAGCCTGGACAGGGATTGAGCAAGACGTCCAGAGTGCTGCAGAACGTCACCTTTTCCATCCAGCAAGAAGTGGAAGAGGCTCTGCTTTATACATAATTCTGGTTAAAAGACTTTTCTGGAAGTTACCAAACAGATCTGTGTGATATTGTCATTGCTAAAAAAGAAATATTGCTGACCCTTAGTAACAAAAGTAAAATTGTTTATCACACACGCCTTGGTCCTGACCCAGCAGTGCCAAAGTTTAAAAATGAAGGACATAAAAGAAAAGAGTATTGTTGGTGAAAAGGGTTTAAAAGAGAGAGAGCTTTTTATATAAGGAAAGGACATGGTTTGTCAGAATGACAATCCCAACAAGGTGGCATCTACCAATGCCATTGCACTAGTCCAAGTGATCAATTTCAGCTCACAATTGATAGCTCTGATAGGTCTAAGAGTCAAAGAGATCACACAAACAAGACAAGTATCTGCTAATACTAACTGATAGAATCAAAAAGGGAGAGAAAGATCCAACATGGGAAGCGGGATACACAGCAGACTCATAGAATGGCAGATGTCCTAAACAACACTCTGGCCTCAGAATCAGCCCTCAAGTCATTCAGATCTGGTGGAAGAGCCCATGAGAGTATAGCAGGCATGGAAAGCCAAGAAATCATGGAAAAAATAAGTCCTAAATGAATGATCTCTGGGAGTGAGATCCCAGTGGAAAGAACGGGGCCATCAAAGAAGGAGGTACCCTTCTCCGAAGGGAGGAGAGAACTTCCACTTTGACTATGACCCTATTGGAATAAGATCAAACTCAGCGAACTGTAAAGGCTTCCATAGCCCTGGCAACTCATGACTAGAGCCTAGGGAGATTACTGATGCCATGAACAGGAGTGTCAAATTGTTAAATCAGCAACAGGAGTCACTGTGTACTTACACCCCATGTGGGATCTGTCCCTAATGTGTCGTCTAAAGCGAAGTGATGCTATAACTAGTACTGAAACAGTATTTTTATACTTTGCATTTCTGTGTGGTCACAAACTGATGAGGTCTTTACTAATTATATACTGAAGTGATCTTCTGTATATAAAGATAATTGGAAATGAAAAAAACAACCTGGTGTTAAAATGGAAATGGCATAGAAAATTAATTGATTTCAAAAAAAATTATGTAGGATCTCTGTCTTTAATGTGCTGTACATTGCTATTTAATGCTATAATTAGTAATCCAATGGTAGTTTTTTCACTTTATGTTGCTATATGGGCAAAATGTTGAAATCTTTATCTAATATATACTAAACTGATCTTCTGTATATAAAGAGAATTGAAAATGAATCTTTACATGAATGGAAGGGGAAAGGGAGCAGGAAAGGGGAGGGTTGCGGGCGGGAGGGAAGTTATGGGAGGGGGGAAGCCATTGTAACCCATAAGCTATACTTTGGAAATTTATATTCATTAAATAAAAGTTTAATAACAGGCTGGCACCGTGGCTCAACAGGCTAATCCTCCGCCTTGTGCTGCCGGCACTCCGGGTTCTAGTCCCGGTCGGGGCACCAATCCTGTCCCGGTTGCCCCACTTCCAGGCCAGCTCTCTGCTGTGGCCAGGGAGTGCAGTGGAGGATGGCCCAAGTGCTTGGGCCCTGCACCCCATGGGAGACCAGGATAAGCACCTGGCTCCTGCCACTGGAACAGCGCGGTGTGCCAGCCGCAGCGCGCTACCGCGGTGGCCATTGGAGGGGGGACCAACGGCAAAAGGAAGACCTTTCTCTCTGTCTCTCTCTCTCAATGTCCACTCTGCCTGTCAAAAAAAAAAGTTTAATAACAAAAAACAGAAACCGGAAATATACGGTTTTGTTTTGGCTACCTCAATCCCAGATATTGCTACAGCCTCTGTGTTTTTGTTTTCCGGATATTATCAATGGACTTTATTGTTTTGAATGTTTTTCTCAGGCAACATTTAACTTTGTGCCGTTGAAACACTAATTGGTTCATCATGGGGACACCAGCTCTACAACATTCGTATTTTCTAGGGCGAAAGCTAGAGGAAATGTGGCAAACAAACATGATATTTATGTTTGCATAGACGACATTTTATGCACTTGCAAAACAAAAATACATTGCTTTTCTCCAAAACTATTTTTACTGTGATATTCTCGGTCCATTGCATACGAATTCCACAGCAGTTTGTCCGGATATGACTGGATGAAACTGGAAATATCCGGTTGTGTTTGGCTAACTCAATCCGAAATATTGCGAAAGCCACTCTGTTTGTGTTTTCTGGATATTATCGATGGACTTTATCGTTTTGAATGTTTTTCTCAGGGAACATTTAATTTTATACTCTTGAAACACTAATAGGTTCATCATGGGGACACCAGCTCTACACATTCATATTTTCTAGGAAGAAAGCGAGAGGTACTGCTGCAAACAACCATGATATTTATGTTTGTATAGATGACATTTTATGCACTTGCCTAACAAAAAGACTTTGCTTTTCTCCAAAACCATTCCTACTGTGATTCTCTCTGTCCATTGCATACGAATTCCACACAACTTTGTCCGGATATGACTGGATGAAACCGGAAATATCCGGTTTTGTTTTTGCTAACTCAATCCCAGATATTGCTACAGACCCTTTGTTTGTGTTCCGGATATTATCAATGGACTTTATGGGTTTGAATGTTTTTTTCGGGGAACATTTTCTTTTCAGCTTGATTCCCTAATGGTTCCACATAGAGACACCAGCTCTACATATTTGTAGTTTCTAGGGAGATAGCTAGAGAAACTGTGGCAAACAAACATGATATTTCTGTTTGTATCGATGACATTTTGTGCGCTTGGCTAACGAAAAGTCTTTGCTTTTCTCCAAAACCATTTTTACTCTGATTTTCTCACCCCATTGCATACGAATTCCACACCACTTTTTCCTTATATGATTCCATGAACCCAGAAATATCCGGTTGTGTTTTGGCTAACTCAATCCGAAATATTGTGAAAGATTCTGTGTTTGAGTTTTCTGGATATTATCGATGGACTTCATTGTTTTGAATGTTTTTATCAGGGAACTTTTAATTTTGTACCATTGAAACACTAATTGGTTCATCATGGGGACACCAGCTCTACACATTCGTATTCTCTAGGGAGAAAGCTAGAGGTACTGCGGCAAACAAACATGATATTTCTGTTTGTATCGATGACATTTTATGCACTTGCCTAACGAAATGACTTTGCTTTACTCCAAAACCATTTTTACTGATATTTTCTCGGTCCATTGCATATGAATTCCACACCAGTTTGTCCAGATATGACTGAATGAAACCGGACATATCCGGTTTTGTTTTGGCTAATTCAATCCCAGATATTGCTACAGACTCTGCGTTTGTGTTTTCCGGATATTATCAACGAACTTTTATTGTTTTGAATGTTTTTAAGGGGAACAATTATTTTTGAGCTTAGATACACTAATTGGTTTCACATGGAGACACCAGCTCTACATATTTGTATTTTCTAGGGAGAAAGCTAGAGGAATTGCGGCAAAAAAACATGATATTTTTGTTTGTATAGATGACATTTTATGCACTTGCCTAATGAAAAGACTTTCCTTTTCTCCAAAACCATTTTTACTCTGATTTTATAGTTCCATTGCATACAAATTCCAAACCACTTTGTGCGCATATGACTGGATGAATCCGGAAATATCTGTTTTTTTTTTTGCTAACTCAATCCGAAATATTGTGAAAACCTCTGTGTTTGTGTTTTCTGGATATTATCGATGGACTTTATTGTTTTGAATGTTTTTATCAGGGAACTTTTAATTTTGTACCATTGAAACACTAATTGGTTCATCATGGGGGCACCAGCTCTACACATTCGTATTTTCTAGGGAGAAAGCTAGAGGAACTGCGGCAAAGAAACATGATATTTCTGTTTGTATAGATGACATTTTATGCACTTGCCTAACGAAAAGACTTTGCTTTTCTCCAAAACCATTTGTACTGTGATTTTCTCGGTCCATTGCATACGAATTCCACACCACTTTGTCCGGATATGAGTGGATGAAACTGAAAAACTATACGGATTTGTTTTGGCTAACTCAATCCCAGCTATTGCTACAGCCTCTTTGTTTGTGTTTTCTGGATATTATCAACGGACTTTATTGTTTTGAAAGTTTTATCAGGGAACATTTTATTTTGAGCTTGGATACAGTAATTGATTCCACATGCAGACACCAGCTCTACACATTCGTATTGTCTAGAGAGAATGCTAGAGGAACTGCGACAAACAAACATGATATTTCTGTTTGTTTGGATGACATTTTATGCACTTGCCTAATGAAAAGACTTTGCTTTTCTCCAAAACCATTTTTAATGCGATTTTCTCATTCCATTGCTTACGAATTTCAGAACATTTTGTCCGGATATGACTGGATGAAACCAGAAATATCCCGTTGTGTTTTGGCTAACTCAATCCCAGATATTGCTACAGCCTCTGTGTTTGTTTATTCCTGATATTATCCATGGACTTTATTGTTTTGAAAGTTTTTTGTCGGGGAACATTTAATTTTGTGCTTCGAAACACTAATTGGTTCCACATGGAGACACCAGCTCTACACATCCGTATTTTCTAGGGAGAAAGCTGGAGGAACTGCTGCAAACAAACATGATATTTCTGTTTGCATTGATGACATTTTATGCATTTGCAAAACGAAAATACGATGCTTTTCTCCAAAACCATTTTTACTGTGATATTCTCAGTCCATTGCATATAAATTCCACAGCAGTTTGTCCCTATATGACTGGATGAAACCGGAAATATCCTGTTGTGTTTTGGCTAACTCAATCCAAAATATTGCGAAAGCCACTCTGTTTGTGTTTTTTGGATATTATCGATGGACTTTATTGTTTTGAGTATTTTTATCAGGGAACATTATTTTTGTACCCTTGAAACACTAATAGGTTCATCATGGGGACACCAGCCCAAAATACTCGTTTTTTCCTGGTAGAAATCTAGAGGAACTGCGGCAAACAAACATGATATTTCTGTTTGTATAGATGACATTTTATGCACTTTCCTAACGAAAAGACTTTGCTTTTCTCCAAAACCATTTTTACTCTGATTTTCTCGGTCCATTGCATACGAATTCCACACCACTTTGTCCGGATATGAGTGGATGAAACTGAAAAACTATACGGATTTGTTTTGGCTAACTCAATCCCAGCTATTGCTACAGCCTCTTTGTTTGTGTTTTCTGGATATTATCAACGGACTTTATTGTTTTGAAAGTTTTATCAGGGAACATTTTATTTTGAGCTTGGATACAGTAATTGATTCCACATGCAGACACCAGCTCTACACATTCGTATTGTCTAGAGAGAATGCTAGAGGAACTGCAACAAACAAACATGATATTTCTGTTTGTTTGGATGACATTTTATGCACTTGCCTAATGAAAAGACTTTGCTTTTCTCCAAAACCATTTTTAATGCGATTTTCTCATTCCATTGCTTACGAATTTCACAACACTTTGTCCGGATATGACTGGATGAAACCAGAAATATCCCGTTGTGTTTTGGCTAACTCAATCCCAGATATTGCTACAGCCTCTGTGTTTGTGTATTCCTGATATTATCCATGGACTTTATTGTTTTGAAAGTTTTTTGTCGGGGAACATTTAATTTTGTGCTTGGATACAGTAATTGGTTCCACATGGAGACACCAGCTCTACACATTCGTATTTTCTAGGGAGAAAGCTAGAGGAACTGCGGCAAACAAACATGATATTTCTGTTTGTATAGATGACATTTTATGCACTTGCCTAATGAAAAGACTGCTTTTCTCCAAAACCATTTTTACTCTGATTTTCTCACTCCATTGCATACGAATTCCACACCAGTTTGTCCGGTTATGACTGATCAAACCGGAAATATCCGGTTGTGTTTTGGCTAACTAAATCCGAAAAATTGTGAAAGACTCTGTGCTTGTATTTTCTGGATATTATCGATGGACTTTATTGTTTTGAATGTTTTTATCAGGGAACATTTCATTTTGTATCGTAGAAAGACTAATTGGTTCATCATGGGGACACCAGCTCTACATATTCTTATATTCTAGCGAGAAAGCTAGAGGAACTGCAACAAATAACATGATATTTCTGTTTGTATAGATAACATTTTATGCACTTTCCTAACGAAAAGACTTTGGTTTTCTCCAAAACCATTTGTACTGTGATTTTCTCGGTCCATTGCATAGGAATTACACACCACTTTGTCCGGATATGACTGGATGAAACCGGAAATATCCGGTTTTTCTTTGGCTAACTCAATCCCAGATATTGCTACAGCCTCTGTGTTTGTGTATTCCTGACATTATCCACGGACTTTATTGTTTTGAATGTTTTTATCAGGGAACATTTAATTTTTTTTTATTAAACTGTTATTTAATGAATATAAATTTCCAAAGTATAGCTTGTGGGTTACAATGGCTTCCCCCCTCCCATAACTTCCCTCCCGCCCGCAACCCTCCCCCCTCCCGCTCCCTTTCCCCTTCCATTCATGTAAAGATTCATTTTCAATTCTCTTTGTATACAGAAGATCAATTTAGTATATATTAGGTAAAGGTTTCAACATTTTGCCCATATAGCAACATCGAGTGAAAAAACTACCATTGGATTACTAATTATAGCATTAAATAGCAATGTACAGCACATTAAAGACAGAGATCCTACATAATTTTTTTTTCAAAATAATTAATTTTCTATGCCATTTCCATTTTAACACCAGGTTGTTTTTTTTTTCATTTCCAATTCTCTTTATATACAGAAGATCACTTCAGTATATAATTAGCAAAGACCTCATCAGTCTGCGCCCACACAGAAACGCAAAGTATAAAAATACTGTTTCAGTACCAGTCATAGCATCACTTGGCTTTAGACGACACATTAGGGACAGATCCCGCATGGGGTGTAAGTACACAGTGACTCCTGTTGCTGACTTAACAATTTGACACTCCTGTTCATGGTGTCGAAGGAGATACCCTTCTCCGAAGGGAGGAGAGAACCTCCACTTTGACTATGACCCTATCGGAATAAGACCAAAGTCAGCGAACTCTAAAGGCTTCCATAGCCCTGGCAACTCATGACAAGAGCCTAGGGAGATTACTGACGATATGAACAGGGAACATTTAATTTTGTGCTTGGAAACACTAATTGTGTCCACATGGAGACACCAGCTCTACATATTTGTATTTTCTAGGGAGAAAGCTAGAGGAACTGCGGCAAACAAACATGATATTTCTGTTTGTATAGATGACATTTTATGCACTTGCCTAATGAAAAGGCATTGCTTTTCTCCAAAACCATTTTTACTGTGATTTACTCAGTCCATTGCATACGAATTCCACACCACTTTGTCCGGATATGACTGGATGAAACTGAAAAACTATACGGATTTGTTTTGGCTAACTCAATCCCAGCAATTGCTACAGCATCTGTGTTTGCGTTTTCTGGATATTATCAATGGTCTTTTTTTTTTTTTTGAATGTTTTTTATCGGGTAACATTTTATTTTGAGCTTGGATACAGTAATTGGTTCCACATGGAGACACCAGCTCTACACATTCCTATTTTCTTGGGAGAAAGCTAGAGGAACTGCGGCAAACAAACATGATATTTCTGTTTGTATAGATGACATTTTATGCACTTGCCTAACGAAAAGACTGCTTTTCTCCAAAACCATTTTTACTCTGATTTTCTCAGTCCATTGCACACGAATTCCACACCAGTTTGTCGAGATATGACAGGATGGAAACAGAAATATCCGGTTGTGTTTTGGCTAACTCAATCCGAAACATTGTGAAATCCTCTGTGTTTGTGTTTTCTGGATATTATCAATGGACTTTATGGTTTTGAATGTTTTTATCAGCGAATATTTCATTTTATACCGTAGAAACACTAATTGGTTCATCATGGGGACACCAGCTCTACACATTCGTATTTTCTAGGTAGAAAGCTATAGGAACTGCGGGAAACAAACATGATATTTCTGTTTGTATATATGACATTTTGTGCACTTGCCTAATGAAAAGACTTTGCTTTTCTCCAAAACCATTTTTACTGTGATTTTCTCAGCCCAGTGCATACGAATTCCACACCAGTTTGTCCTGATTTGACTGGATGAAACCAGAAATATCCAGTTGTGTTTTGGTTAACTCAATCCCAGATATTGCTACAGCCTCTGTGTTTTCTCTATATTATCAACGGACTTATTGTTTTGATTGTTTTTTATCAGGGAACATTTTATTTTGAGGTTGGATACAGTAATTGGTTCCACACGGAGACACCAGCTCCACACATTCGTAATTTCTAGGGAGAAAGCTAGAGGAACTGTGACAAACAAACATGATATTTCTGTTTGTATAGATGACATTTTATGCACTTGGCTAATGAAAAGACTTTGCTTTTCTCCAAAACCATTTTTACTGTGATTTTCTCGGTCCATTGCATACGAATTCCACACCAGTTTTCCGGATATGACTGGATGAAACCACAAATATCCGGTTGTGTTTTGGCAAACTGAATCCAAAATATTGCTACAGCCTCTGTGTTTGTGTTTTCCGGATATTATGGATGGACTTTATTGTTTTGAATGTTTTTTATCGGGGAACATTTAATTTTGAGAGTAGATACACTAATTGGTTCCACATGGAGACACCAGCTCTACATATTTGTATTTTCTTGGGAGAAAGCTAGAGGAACTGTGACAAAAAAACATGATATTTCTGTTTGTATAGATGACATTTTTTGCACTTGCCTAATGAAAAGACTTTGCTTTTCTCCAAAACCATTTTTACTGTGATTCTCTCAGTCCATTGCATACGAATTCCACACCACTTTGTTCGGATATGACTGGATGAAACGAGAAACATCCCGTTGTGTTTTGGCTAACTCACTCCGAAATATTTTGAAAGACTCTGTGTTTTTGTTTTCTGGATATTATCGATGGACTTTATTGTATTGAATATTTTTATCAGGGAACATTTATTTTTCTACTGTAGAAACACTAATTGGTTCCACTGTATTGTTTTGAATGTTTTTAACAGGGAACATTAATTTTTGTACCGTAGAAAAACTAATTGGTTCATCATGGGGACACCAGCTCTACACATTCGTATTTTCTAGAGAGTAAGCTAGAGGAACTGTGGCAAACAAACATGATTTTCTGTTTGTATAGATGACAGTTTATGCACTTCTCTAATGAAAAGATTTTGCTTTTCTCCAAAACCATTTTTACTGTGATTTTCTCGGTCCATTGCATACGAATTCCACACAAGTTTTCCGGATGTGACTGGATGAACTCAGGAATACCGGTTGTGTTTTGGCTAACTCAATCCAAAATATTGCTACAGCCTCTGTGTTTGTGTATTCCTGATATTATCCATGGACTTTATCGTTTTGATTTTTTTTTATCAGGGAACATTTAATTTTGTGCTGGGAAACACTAGTTGGTTCCACATGGAGACACCAGCTCTACACATTCGTATTTTCTAGGTAGACAGCTAGAGGAACTGTGGCAAACAAACATGATATTTGCTATTCTCCAAAACCATCTTTACTCTTATTTTCTCGTGCATTGCATATGAATTCCAAAGTGCTTTGTCCAGAAATGACTGGATTAAACCAGATATATCCAGGATTAAACCAGAAATATTGTGAAAATTTCTTTGTTTGTGTTTTCTGGATATTATCGATGGACTTTATTGCTTTGAATGTTTTTATCAGGGAACATTTAATTTTGTACCATAGAAACACTAATTGGTTCATCATGGGTACACCAGCTCCACACATTCATATTTTCTAGGGAGAAAGCTACAGGAACTGCGACAAACAAACATGATATTTCTGTTTGTATAGATGACATTTTATGCACTTGCCTAACGAAAAGACTTTGCTTTTCTCCAAAACCATTTTTACTGAAATTTCTCGGTCCATTTCATACGAATTCCACACGAGTTTGTCCGGCTATGACTGAATGAAAACAGAAATATACGGTTGTGTTTTGGCTAACTCAGTCCTAAATATTGCTACATCCTCTGGGTTTATGTTTCTGGATATTATCCGTGGTCTTTATTTTTTTTGAATGTTTTTTATCAGGGAACATTTAATTTTGTACCGTTGAAGAACCAATAGGTTCATCATGGGAACACCAACTCTACACATTCGTATTTTCTAGGGAGAAGCTAGAGGAACCGCAGCAAACAAACATGATATTTCTGTTTGCATCGATGATATTTTATGCACTTGCCTAACAAAAAGACTTTGTTTTGCTGCAAAACCATTTGTACTGTGATTTTCTCGGTCCATAGCATATGAATTCCACACCACTTTGTCCGGATATGACTGGATGAAACCAGAAATATCCGGTTTTTTTTTGCTAACTGAATCCGAAATATTGTGAAAGCCTCTGTGATTGTGTTTTCTGGATATTATCGATGAACTTTATTGTTTTGAATGCTTTTATCAGGGAACATTTAATTTCATACCGTTGAAACACAGATTGGTTCATCATGGGGACACCAGCTCCACACATTCGTATTTTCTAGGGAGAAAGCAAGAGTTACTGTGGCAAACAAACATGATATTTCTGTTTGTATAGATGACATTTTATGCACTTGACTAATGAAAAGACTTTGCTTTTCCCCAAAACCATTTTCACTGTGATTTTCTCCGTCCATTGCACACGAATTCCACACAAGTTTACCGGATATGACTGGATGAAACCGGAAATACCCGGTTTTGTTTTGGCTAACTCATTCTGAAATATTTTGAAATCCTCTGTTATTGGGTTTTTTGGATATTATCAATGGACTTTATTGTTTTGAATGTTTTTATCAGGGAACATTTAATTTTGTACCATTGATACACTAATTGGTTCATCATGGGAACACCAGCTCTACACATTCGTAATTTCTAGGGAGAAAGCTAGAGGAACTGCGGCAAACAAACATGATATCTCTGTTTGTATAGATGACATTTTATGCACTTGCCTAACGAAAAGATTTTGCTTTTCACCAAAACCATTCTTACTGTGATTTTCTCGGTCCATTGCATACGAATTCCACAGCAGTTTGTCCGGATATGCCTGGATGAAGCAGGAAATATCCGGTTTTGTTTTGGCTAACTCAATCCCAGATATTGCTACAACCTCTGTGTTTGTGTTTTGTGGATATTATTGATAGACTTTATTGTTTTGAATGTTTTTTGTTGGGAATAATTTATTTTGAGCTTGGAAAAAATAATTGCTTCCACAGAGACACCAGCTCTACATATTCATATTTTCTAAGTAGAAAGCTAGAGGAACTGCGGCAAACAAACATGATATTTCTGTTTGTGTCGATGACATTTTATGCACTTGCCTAAGGAAAAGACTTTGCTTTTCTCCAAAACCATTGTTACTGAAATTTCTCGGTCCATTTCATACGAATTCCACACGAGTTTGTCCGGATATGACTGAATGAAAACAGAAATATACGGTTGTGTTTTGGCTTACTCAATCCTAAATATTGCTACAGCCTCTGGGTTTATGTTTCTTCATATTATCCGTGGTCTTTTTGTTTTGAATATTTTTATCAGGGAACATTTTATTTTGTACCGTTGAAGAACTAATAGGTTCATCATGGGAACACCAGCTCTACACATTCGTATTTTCTAGGGAGAAGCTAGAGGAACCGCAGCAAACAAACATGATATTTCTGTTTGCATCGATGACGTTTAATGCACTTGCCTAACAAAAAGACTTTGTTTTTTGCAAAACCATTTGTACTGTGATTTTCTCCGTCCATAGCATACGAATTCCACACCACTTTGTCCAGATATGACTGGATGAAACCAGAAATATCCAGTTTTTTTTTTGGCTAACTCAATCCGAAATATTGTGAAACCTCTGTGTTTGTGTTTTCAGGATATTATCGATGGACTGTATTGTTTTGAATGCTTTTGTCAGGGAACATTTAATTTCATATCGTTGAAACACAAATTGGTTCATCATGGGGACACCAGCTCCACACATTCGTATTTTCTAGGGAGAAAGCTAGAGTTACTGTGGCAAACAAACATGATATTTCTGTTTGTATAGATGACATTTTATGCACTTGCCTAATGAAAAGACTTTGCTTTTCCCCAAAACCATTTTCACTGTGATTTTCTCGGTCCATTGCATACGAATTCCACACGAGTTTACTGGATATGACTGAATGAAACCGGAAATATCCGGTTTTGTTGTGGCTAACTCATTCCCAGATATTGCTACAGCCTCTGTGTTTGTGTTTTCTGGATATTATCAACAGACTTTATTGTTTTGAATGTTTTTATCAGGGAACATTTAATTTTGTGCTTGGAAACTCTAGTTGGGTCCACATGGAGACACCAGCTCTGCACATTCGTATTTTCCAGGGAGAAAGCCAGAGGAACTGCGGCAAACAAACATAATATTTCTGTTTGTATTGATGACGTTAAATGCACTTGCCTATGGAAAAGACTTTGCTTTTCTTCAAAACCATTTTTAATGTGATTCTGTCAGTCCATTGCATACAAATTCCACAAAACTTTTTCTGGATATGACTGGATGAAACCGGAAATATCCCTTTTTGTTGTGGCTCACTCAATCCCAGGTATTGCTACTGCCTCTGTGTTTGTGTATTCCTGATATTATCCACAGACTTAATTGTTTTGAATGTTTTTTCTTGGGGGACATTTAATTTTGTGCTTGGAAACACTAATTGGTTCCACATGGAGACAGTAGCTATGCACATTCGTATTTAATAGAGAGAAAGCTAGAGGAACTGCGGCAAACAAACATGATATTTCTGTTTGTATCGATGACATTTTATGCACTTGCCTAATGAAAAGGCATTGCTTTTCTCCAAAACCATTATTACTGTGATTTTCTCTGTCCATTGCATACGAATTCCACAGCAGTTTCTCCGGATATGACTGGATGAAACCGGAAATATCCGGTTTTGTTTTGTCTAATTCAATCAGGATATTGCTACAGCCTCTGTGTTTATGTTTCTTGATATTATCCATGGACTTTATTGATTTCAATGTTTTTTATCAAGGAACATTTATTTGTGAGCTTAGATACACTAATTGGTTCCACATGGAGGCACCAGCTCTACACATTCGTATTTTCTAGGCAGAAAGCTAGAGTAACTGTGACAAACAAACATGATATTTCTGTTTTTATAGATGACATTTTGTCTACCTGCCTAATGAAAAGACTTTGCTTTTCTCCAAATGCATTTGTACTATGATTTTCTCAGTCCATTGCATATGAATTCCACACCAGTTTATCAAGATATGACTGGATGGAACCAGAAATATCCGGTTGTATTTTGGCTAACTCACTCCAAAATATTGTGAAAGCCTCTGTGTTTGTGTTTTTCGAATACTATCGATGGAGTTTATTGTTTTGAATGTTTTTATCAGGGAACATTTAATTTCGTACCATTGAAACACTAATTGGTTCTTCATGGGAACACCAGCTCTACACATTTGTATTTTATAGGGAGAAAGCTAGAGGAACTGCGGCAAACAAACATAATATTTCTGTTTGTATTGATGATTTTGTATGCACTGGCCTAACGAAAAGCCTTTGGTTTTCTCCAAAACCATTATTACTGTGATTTTCACGGTCCATTGCATATGATTTACATACCAGTTTGTCCTGATATGACTGGATGAAAGTAGAAATATCCGGTTGTGTTTTGGCTAACTCAATCCCAGATATTGCTACAGCCTCTGTGTTTGTGTTTTCCAGATATTATCAACAGACTTTATTGTTTGAATGTTTTTTATCGGGGAACATTTAATTTTGAGCTTAGATACACTAATTGGTTCCACATGGAGACACCAGCTCTACACATTCGTATTTTCTAGGGAGAAAGCTAGAGGAATTGCGGCAAACAAACATGATATTTCTGTTTGTATAGATGACATTATATGCACTGGCCTAACAAAAAGACTTTGCTTTTCTCCAAATCCATTTTTACTGTGATTTTCTCAGTGCATTGCATCCGAATTCCACAACACTTTGTCCGGATATGACTGGATGAAACCGGAAATATCCAGTTTTGTTTTGGCAAATCAATACCAGATATTGCTACAGCCTCTCCTTTTGTGTTTTGTGGATATTATCAATGGACTTTATTGTTTTGAATGTTTTATCAGGGAACATTTAATGCTTTACCCTAGAAACACTAATTCTACAAAATGGAGACACCAGCTCAACACTTTCGTATTTTCTAGGGAGAAATCAAAGGAAGTGCGGTAAACAAACATGATATTTCTGTTTGTATAGATGACATTTTAATGAAAAAACTTTACTATTCTCCAAACCATTTTTACTGTGATTTTCTGGGTCCATTGCACACGAATTCCACCCCACTTTGCCCGGATATTACTGGATGAAACCAGAAATATCCAGTTGTGTGTTGGCTAACTCAGTCTGAAATATTGTGAAAGCCTGTGTTTTTGTGTTTTCAGGATATTATCAGCAGACTTTATTGATTTGAATTTTTTTTCAGGGAACATTTATTTTTGTGCTGGGAAACACTAGTTGACTCCACATTGTGACACCAGCTCTGCACATTCGTATTTTCTAGGGAGAAAGCTAGAGGAACTGCTGCAAACAAACATGATATTTCTGTTTGTATAGATGACATTTTATGCACTTGCCTAATGAAAAGACTTTGCTTTTCTCCCAATCCATTTTTACTGTGATTTTCTCAGTCAATTTCATACGAATTCCACATCAGTTTGTCCAGATATGACTCGATGTAACCAGAAATATCCGGTTGTGTTTTGGCTAACTCAATCCTAGATATTGCTACAGCCTGTGTGTTTGTGTTTTCTGGATATTATCAATGGACTTTATTGTTTTGAATTTTTTTATCAGGGAACATTTAATTCTGTGCTGGGAAACACTAGCTCACTCCACATGGAGACATCAGGTATACACATTGTTATTTTCTACGGAGAATGCTCTAGGAACTGTGGCAAACAAACATGATATTTCTGTTTGTATACCATACCCCTAACCCTAACCCTAACCCTAAACCTAACCCTAACCCAAACCCTAACCTATACATGACATATTATGCATTTGCCTAACGAAAAGACTTTGCTTTTCTCCAGAACCATTTTTACTCTGATTTTCTCGCTCCGTTGCAAACGAATTTCATAACAATTTGTCCGGATATGCCTGGATGAAACCAGAAATATCCGGTTGTGTTTTGGCTAACTCAATCCTAAATATTGTGAAAGCCTCTGTGTTTGTGATTCCTGGATATTATCGATGGACTTTATTGTTTTGAATGTTTTCATCAGGGAACATTTAATTTTGCACCGTAGAAGCACTAATTAATTCACCATGGAGAAACTAGCTCTACACATTCTTATTTTCTAAGGAGAAAGCTAGAGGAACTGCGGCAAACAAACATTATATTTCTGTTTGTATAGGTGATATTTTATGCACTTGCCTAACGAAAAGACTTTGGTTTTCTCCAAAACCATTTTTACTGTCATTTTCTCGGTCCATTGCAATAGAATTCCACACCAGTTTATCCGGATATGACTGGATGAAACCAGAAATACACGGTTGTGTTTTGGCTAACTCAATCCCAGATATTGATACAGCCTCTGTGTTTGTGTTTCCGGATATTATCGACTGACTTTATGGTTTTGAAAGTTTTTTATCAGGGAATATTTAATTTTGTGCTGGGAAACACTAATTGGTTCCACATGGAGACACCAGCTCTACACATTCGTATTTTCTAGGGAGAAAGCTAGAGGAACTGCAGCAAACAAACTTGATATTTCTGTTTGTATAGATGACATTTTATGCACTTACCTAACGAAAAGACTGCTTTTCTCCAAAACCATTTTTACTCTGATTTTCTGGGTCCAAGGCATATGAACTCAACACCAGTTTGTCCGGATATGCCTGGATGGAACCAGATATATCCGGTTGTGTTTTTGCTAACTCAATCCGAAATATTGTGAAACTCTCTGTGTTTGTTTTTTTCTGCATATTATGAACAGACTTTATAGTTTTGAGGGTTTTTATCAGGGAACATTTAATTTTGTACCGTAGAAACACTAATTGGTTCGACATGGAGACAGCAGCTCTACACATTTGTATTTTCTAGGGAGAAAGCTAGAGGAACTGTGGCAAACAAACATGATATTTCTGTTTGTATAGATGAAATTTTAAGCACTTGCCTAACGAAAATACTTTGCTTTTCTCCAAATCCATTTTTAATGTGATTTTCTCCATCCATTGCATACGAATTCCACACCACTTTGACCGGATATGACTGGATGAAACCAGAAATATCTGGTTGTATTGGCTTACTATATCCCAGATATTGCTACAGCCTCAGTGTCTGTGTTTTCTGGATATTATCAACGTATTTTATTGTTTTCAATTGTGAAATTAAATGTGAAATTAAGATAGGATGAGGTTAAATTGAAATGTAAAATTAAGATAGGAAGAGTTAAAATGGAGCTGCTGAGCTGACTGCATATTGTTTTGCTTCTGTACAAAATGCTTTGGCTTGCGAAATGCATTTTTTTTAAGATAACTAGACTTTAGCTGACCTTGTAACATGTGATGATTGTGCTAATGCGGTTCATGAGATAATTGAGCATATGACAAGTTTTTGGTTATGATGACCCCGTGTTTATGCTTGCTCAAGGTCTTCTGTCCCCTCACCCTGGAAAAACCCTGGAAAAACCCTGTGTCTTATGATGAATTTGTCATGCTGCGGTTTATCTTGTGATTCTCGGTAATGCTGTGGAGATATGCTAATGTTGTGGTTTTTAGTCTTAAATACCCTGGGCAGTTGATGATCAGTGCCTCTCTTCTCGCACTGCACCAGAGTGTGTTGTTGTGCTTAAGAGTTGGCCCATCTGCGCAGATGAAATAAACTTCCTCATGATTTTTTCAGCGATTGGAATGGAATTCGTGTTTCTGGGGTCGGTAACAGTGTGAGGTACCTTTCGGGGGTCTTACATTCTTGGGGGCTCGTCCGGGATTCGAGACCCCAGACCCATGCTCCATTTTCCAATCGGAGGTAAGTTCTTTCTTTTTTTGATTCTGTAAAATTTTCTGTTGTTCTGTGGGCGCCCTTTTGAAATTGTGTCTATCTGTTCTTGTTTATATATGTCATATTGTCTAGGCGCCGATACCTGTATATTGTGCCTGCAGGACCTGTATCTGTATCGAGCCAGTAGTAGGAAAGGACAGACGTGTCCGCGACCCCTGGCTCGAACCACTGGAGGACGCTCTGGTGGTGGAGGGGACGTGGAATCCCCCTCCTGGAGGGGACGTGGAATCCCCCTCCGTCTGTAAGAGAAGCGAGGGGACGTGGAATCCCCCTCCTTCTTTAATTTTTCCGTGGGAGGTGGCAGCTCCCCTCGGAAGGTTTTCTTCCCCGGGAGAGGGCTGGTGGCAGCAGCCGCTCCCGTGGTGGTTTCAGTTTTGTGGGGAAGTTTTGGTTTCTTCTTCCCCGGGAGAGGGCTGGTGGCAGCAGCCGCTCCCGTCGGTGGTTTCAGTTTTGTGGGGAAGCTTTGGTTTTGGTGTAAGTTTTTCTTTCCCGGGAGAGGGCTGGTGGCAGCAGCTGCTCCCGTCAGAAGTCTTGGTTTTGTTGCGCGCAGGTCTCGTCTTATTAGGGCGCGCAGGTCTTGTTCCGTTGTTGTGTGCAGTGTTTTTGTGAGTTTTGTAATTGTTATTTGTGTTTTAATATACTTTCCTTATTTGCCTTTCCCCTTCAA
The DNA here is from genome assembly GCA_036325905.1 of Lepus oiostolus. Taxonomy (NCBI): domain Eukaryota; kingdom Metazoa; phylum Chordata; class Mammalia; order Lagomorpha; family Leporidae; genus Lepus; species Lepus oiostolus. The sequence continues at coordinate 2,413,912 of CM070804.1, forward strand.
TATGGGACAGGAATTAAAACTGCAACGCAAAGTTATGTATGTTGTTTATCTGTCCAACTGATCAGAAGTGTACTAATTGTTGGCCAAACCGCTTGACTCTGACAGCTTAAATTCTAAACTGAGTCTTCCAACTTTGGGCTTCCAGTCGGATCCCTGGAACTCTCAAAGGATGAGACTCTAAAATTTGTTAAAGTAACCGCTGCTTGAGTCAATTCAGATTATGTAAAATATATTAAAATGTTATAAATGGTGTCAGACCTATGCTGTCTTTTCAAAGTTGTGCCCATGTTTGCTGTCCAGGAGGAGTTATTCTTATGTTACTTAACAGCATGAAAATGTAATTTTGACTTTTAATTCAGATAATGGTGTGGTATTCAGTAATAACTCAGTGTCTTAAGCCATCTAGGCATCAATGCTAAGCAAAATGTAAAAAAAATGTATTGTATTTTTCACATCTTAAATTCAATAGGAGAGACTGTTTGAGTTTGTTAACATGTATTCTCATAGATTGTCTATACATAACAATTCAAGACTATGTAAAAGTAACTACAGGTATAAAGTTTCAGAAAATGTGAGCAAGTCATAAAAAGTTTTAAAAAAAGGTTTGCAACTTTGAAATTGTTTACAGAGTTTTCTTTAAGTTAAGTGCTAATGCCAAAATTACATTGACCTAAAGTTAAAGTCTGATCTTCTGTTACAACAATAAGGTTCTTTTAAAAAAAAATGTACACTAATGTTAGTAAATACCTAAAAATGGTCTAAGTTTTAAAATCTGTTTTTGCAAAAATTGTAATGTTTATTTTAACAGTAAAAATCACCCTGACTGATAAATGGCTATCATTTCAGGATGTTAAGGAATTCTATTTTGACCAGATACTTTAAGTTCTCTCGGCACCTTTTAACAGACTTTCTAAAAATCCAAGTTCTAAATTATCCGAACTTTTGACACCCCCAGAGGGCCCCTGGAGATGTCAAAAAGAGATCTCTCATCTTGCAGAGATAATAACCAATCGGCTGTTTAAATTAAAAGTGGTGCCAAGATGTAAAATGATGCTAAACTTCAGCTATAAACATGTTTTTTTTTCTAGCTGCTCCAGTCTCTGGCTCAGAAGCCAGATCCTTTAAAGAGGGACCGATGAAGTCTCCGTCCAGCTAACGCTAAACAACCAGGCGTTGCTAGTTCAAATGTATTGCTAGTTCAGATGTGGATCAAACGGGAGGTCTAGCCAAAAGGGAAACAAATAGTTAAGATTGTACAAACTTAGGCTACTATCATTATGGCTAAAAGTAATGCAAAATGTTAGCGCATTTGTTAATTGGACTGTGTGCGCCTCAACGTGACTGTTTATTAAAATGGTACTGTTTTTTATGCTCCTGACATTGGTGCCCTTTTTGAAAATCAGAAGAGAAATGGAGAAGGAAAAATCTGATAAAACAGAGGAGGATGAAGCAGAGGAGGGAGGACCCCCGGCCCGTTCTAACTGGCCGTCCTCCTCCTCCACATAACTGGGAAGGCAAGCCCTGACAGGACTTGCAGGGCCTGTTTTACTAACATTAATTTTACTACACTTAAATGGAACTTTGTAAAAGACTCAGTCTCTACTGCCAGACTCCCCTGAGGAGTTTAGCTGAAGGGGTTAAAGTTATTTAGTTAAAAAAGGGGAAGTTTAAGATGGGCTGAGAAAGAGGAACTAACTAGGATCTTGGCCACCACAGTTAACAGGAAGCAGAGTAAGGGAGAATCAGGGTAAGCAGGGACCCCCGGAGACTGGCAAAAGCACAGAGAAGTGCCCAAAAGGACAAGTCTGCCTAAGGTCCGACTAACAACGAGAGTCAAGTGGTGTACGACTGCCACACGAGACTGAACTAACCAAAAACGACCCCTGCAAGACGACAAGAGAGAAGACGACAGCAGCGGAGTGGTGAGACTGGGCGACAGCGGCCCCTCGGCCCCTCCCTCATTGGGACACGTCTGGGTTTCCACCTTCAACCCCCCGAGGACTCTGCTCGACAGGCAGGGCTGATCGCTATGGACCATGCACTCCGTGCAGCTAAGAAAAAGGAGCGGTGGCAATGCACAAGAACAGCAGGTACGCTCTCGCCACTACCCACGGGGAACTCAAAATGGACAGAGGCTTTATCGACCAGGAAGAAGAATTGCGCCAATGTTTCCCTGATTTGGACTATCAAAGGTACTGGGGTCAGACACCGGGCCGGCCTTCGTCTCCAGGGTAAGTCAGACGGTGGCACAGGTGTTGAAAATAGAAAGTTATATTGTGTTTATAGGGTAAGTTAGATGGTGGTAGCGGTGGCCAGGGCACTGGGGATATAGTTAGGTAAAACGTATAATTAATGGTGGGGACTGGCACTGGAGACTGGGTCAAATTGCTGCTACACCTTTTTATATTGCTACATATTTTTTATATGCTGCTGCACTTTTGCAACTTCCCTATTTTGCCAGGCTTTGCTTAAATGTCTGCCTTTTAGGGCTTTCTTTAAAGGCTTCCTGAAGAAGCAGTCCTTGGCTCTGCTCTCCGAGCAGCGGAAGATGAGTGACTGCGAGTTTGCCTATGTACATATGCTGGCTTAGGACTATTTGCTGTATATCCTGAAGACGCCGCAGCCTGGACAGGGATTGAGCAAGACGTCCAGAGTGCTGCAGAATGTCACCTTTTCCATCCAGCAAGAAGTGGAAGAGGCTCTGCTTTATACATAATTCTGGTTAAAAGATTTTTTGAAAGTTACCAAACAGATCTGTGTGAAATTGTCATTGCTAAAAAAGAATATTACTTTTAATTATTACCCTGTATAATAAATAGGCTTCTTTAGTTTATTAAAAGTAAAATTGTTTTATCACTCACGCCTTGGTCCTGACCCAGCAGTGCCAAAGTTTAAAAATGAAGGACATAAAAGAAAAGAGTATTGCTGGTGAAAAGGGTTAAAAAGAGAGAGAGCTTTTTATATAAGGAAAGGACATGGTTTGTCAGAATGACTTTATCCGGATGGCTAGTTTATTCTAGACTGAAATGGAATTGGTAAAATGTTTACAGTAAGTCGAAGAGGGTGTGTGAAAGTCACAAAGAGTATTCGGGTCAATTCAGCTGAACAGGCACCAGGTATTAACCCAAATTTGTATGACTTCTTCAGGGATGTGTTTTTTTGTCTTTGTCTCTGTTGTATTTTAAACTCTGATGCCTTTTTGTAACTTTTTATTTTGCGGGGCGGGGCATACTTCCCCTACCCCGCAGACTTGCTTCTGTGCTCATAGGATTGGCTGTAAGGCACAGAGATGTGCTTGCAATACTTTTATTTTGTTTTACCCTGGTGATGGGCAGCCCACATATCCCAATGAAGATCACGTGGGAGGTAAGATCTGGTACCGCTGAGGTTGTGTGGTCCGTTACCCGCGTGGCCCCTTCTGGGATATGGTGGCCCTCCTTGCACCCCAATGTCTGTTAATTGGTTGTAAAAAAAAGACACCTGGGATATCTCCGGCCTGTTTTATGATCAGACTCCCCTATGAAACAAAGGACCGGGCGGAAGCGTATTTTAAACACCCTGCTTCCTTATTTTTATTTCAGGCCTTTACAAAATTTAAAAAGTAATTCCTAAAATTTTAAGATTAAAATTTGACCAAAAGAAAAGGGGGGGATGAAAGAAATTAAAGAAAGAAATTAGACAGGTTTAAAGAGAGAAAATAAGACAGCCTGGGTTTAAAATGGAGTTGCTGGCTAACTGCATATTGTTCTGCTTTTGTACAAAATAGCTGGGCTTGCAAAATGCTTTCATGTGCTAGTTGAACTTTAGTTAAACTTGTAGCATGTGATGATTGTGCTAATGCTTTTATGAGATAACTGAGCATATGACAAGTTTATGGTCATGATGACCCCGTGTTTATGCTTGCTCAAGGTCTTCTGTCCCCTCACCCTGGAAAAACCCTGCATCTTATGAGAATTTGTCATGCATCTTATGAGAATTTGTCATGCTGCGGTTTATCTTGTGATTCTTTGTGTCATGCTGTGGAGATATGCTAATGTTGTGGTTTTTAGTCTTAAATACTTTGAGCAGTTGATGATCCGGTGCCTCTCTTCTCGCACTGTTGTGCTTAAGAGTTGGCCCATCTGCGCAGATGAAATAAACTTCCTCATGTTCTTTGCAGCGGTTGGAATGGAATTCGTGTTTCTGGGGTCGGTAGAAGAGTGAGGAACCTTTCGGGGGCCTTACAGTTTTTATCAGGGAATATTTAATTTTGTTTTGTAGAAACACTGATTGGTTCCATAGGGAGACACCAGCTCTATATATTCATATTTTCTAGGGATAAAGCTAGAGGAACTGCGGCAAACAAACATGATATTTCTGTTTGTATAGATGACATTTTTTGCACCTACCTACCGAAACGACTTTGCTTTTCTCCAAAACCAATTTTACTGTGATTTTCTCGGTCCATTACATCCGAATTCCAGCAAACTTTGTCTGGATATGACAGGATGAAACCAGAAATATCCGGTTTTGTTTTGGCTAACTCAATCCCAGATATTGCTACAGCCTCTGTGTTTGTGTTTCCTGGATATTATCGATGGACTGTATTGTTTTGAATGTTTTTATCAGGGAACATTTAATTTTGTACCGTAGAAACACTAATTGGTTCCACATGGGGAAAGCAGCTCTACACACTCCTGTACTCTAGGGAGAAATCTAGAAGAACTGCGGCAAACAAACATGATATTTCTGTTTGTATAGATGACATTTTTTGCACTTGCCTAAAGAAAAGACTTTGGTTTTCTCCAAAAGCATTTTTACTGCGATTTTCTGCGTCGATTGCATACGAATTCCTCCACACCAGTTTGTCCGGATATGACTGGATGAAACCAGAAATATCCGGTTGTGTTTTGGCTAACTCAATCCCAGATATTGCTACAGCCTCTGTGTTAGTGTTTTCTGTATATTATCAATGGACTTCATGGTTTTGAATGTATTTTATCAGGGAACATTTAATTTTGTACCGTAGATTCACTAATTCGTTCCATATGGAGACACCAGCTCTACACATTCGTATTTTCTAGGGAGAAAGCTAGAGGAACTGCGGCAAACAAACATGATATTTCCGTTTATATACATGACATTTTTTGCACTCGTCTAACGAAAAGACTTTGCTTTTCTCTAAAACCGTTTTTAATGTGATTTTCTGGGTCATTGCATACGAATTCCACCCCAATTTGTCTGGATATTACTGGATGAAACCAGAAGTATCCGGTTGTGTTTTAGCTAACTCAATCCCAGATATTGCTACAGCTCCTGTGTTTGTGTTTTCAGAATATTATTGATGGACTTTATTGTTTTGAATATTTTTATCAGGGAACATTTAATTTTATACTGTAGAAACAATAATTGGTTCCATAGGGAGACACCAGCTCTACATATTCATATTTTCTAGGGAGAAAGCTAGAGGAACTGCGGCAAACAAACATGATATTTCTGTTTGTATAGATGACATTTTTTGCTCCTACCTACCTAAGCGACATTGCTTTTCTACAAAACCATTTTTACTGTGATTTTCTCGCTCCATTACATCCGAATTCCAGCAAACTTTGTCTGGATATGACTGGATGAAACCAGAAATATACGGTTGTGTTTTGGCTAACTCAATCCCAGATATTGCTACAGCCTCTGTGTTTGTTATTTCTGGTTATTAAAAATGGACTTTATTGTTTTGAATGTTTTTATCAGGGAACATTTAATTTTCTGCTTGGAAACACTAATTGTTTCCTCATGGAGACACCTGCTCTACACATTCATATTTTCTAGTGTGAGAACTAGAGGAACTGCGACTAACAAACATTATATTTCTGTTTGTATAGATGATATTTTATGCACTTGCCTAACGAAAGTCTTTGCTTTTCTCCAAAATCATTTTTACTGTGATATTCTCTGTACATTGCATACGAAATCCACACCATGTTGTCCCATATGACAGGATGAAACCGGAAAAATCCGGTTGTGTTTTGGCTAATTCAATCCGAAATATTGTGAAAGTCTCTGTGTTTGTTTATTCTGGATATTATCGATGGACTTGATTGTTTTGAATGTTTTTATCAGGGAACATTTAATTTTGTAGCGTTGAAACACTAATTGGTTCATCAAGGGGACACCAGCTCTACACATTCGTATTTTCTAATGAGAAAGCTAGAGGAACTTCGGCAAACATGATATTTCTGTTAGTATAGATGACATTTTATGCACTTTCCTAACGAAAAGACTTAGCTTTTCTCCAACACCCTTTGTACTGTGATTTCTTGGTCCATTGCATACGAATTCCACAACACTTTGTCCAGATATGACTGGATGAAACCAGATATATCCGGTTGTGTTTTGTCTAACTCAATCCGAAATACTGTGAAAGCCTCTCTGTTTGTGTTTTCTGGATATTATCCATGGACTTTATTGTTTTGAATGTTTTTATCAGGGAACATTTAATTTTGTACCGTTGAAACAATAATTGGTTCATCAAGGGGACACCAGCTCTACACATTCGTATTTTCTAAGGAGAAAGCTAGAGGAACTTTGGCAAACAAACATGATATTTCTGTTTGTATAGATGACAATTTATGCACTTGCCTAAAGAAAAGACTTTGCTTTTCTCCAACACCCTTTGTACTGTGATTTCTTGGTCCATTGCATACGAATTCCACAACACTTTGTCCAGTTATGACTGGATGAAACCACATATATCCGGTTGTGTTTTGTCTAACTCAACCTGAAATATTGTTAAAGTCTCTGTGTTTGTGTTTTCTGGATATTATCCATGGACTTTATTGTTTTGAATGTTTTTATCAGGGAACATTTAATTTTGTACCGTTGAAAAACTTATTGGTTTATCATGGGAACACCAGCTCTACACGTTTGAATATTCTAGGGAGAATGCTAGAGCTACTGAGGCAAACAAACATGATATTTCGGTTTGTATAGATGACATTTTATGCACTTGCCTAATGAAAAGACTTTGCTTTTCTCCAAAACCTTTTTTACTGTGATTTTCTCGGTCCATTGCATACGAATTCCACACCACTTTGTCCGGATATGACTGGATGTAACTGGAAATATCCGGTTTTGTTTTGGCTAACTCAATCCCAGATATTGCTACAGCCTCTGTGTTTGAGTTTTCCAGATATTATGAATGGACTTTATTGTTTTGAATGTTTGTTATCAGGGAACATTTAATTTTGGGTTTGGCTACAGTAATGGGTTCCATATGGAGACACAAGCTCTACATATTCGTATTTTCTAGGGAGAAAGCTACAGGAACTGTGGCAAACAAAGATGATATTTCTGTTTGTATCGATGACATTTTATGCACTTGCCTAACGAAAAGACTTTGCTTTTCTCCAAAACCATTTTTACTGTGATTCTATCAGTCCACTCTATACGAATTCCACACCACTTTGTCCAGATATGAACGTTTGAAACCAGAAATAGCCGGTTGTGTTTTGGCTAACTCAATCCGAAATATTGTGAAAGCCTCTGTGTTTGTGTTTTCTGGATATTATCGATGGACTTTATTGTTTTGAATGTTTTTATCAGGGAACATTTAATTTTCTACCATTGAAACACTAATTGGTTCATCAAGGGGACTCCAACTCTACACATTTGTATTTTCTAGGGAGAATACTATACGAACTCTGGCGAACAAACATGATATTTCTGTTGTATAGATGACATTTTATGCACTTGCAAAATGAAAACACGTTGCTTTTCTCCAAAACCATTTTTCCTGTGATTCTCTCAGTCCATTGCATACGAATTCCATACCACTTTGTGCGGATATGACTGGATGAAACCAGAAATATCCGGTTTTGTTTTGGTTAACTGAATCCCAGATATTGCTACAGCCTCTGTGTTTGTATTTTCTAGATATTATCAACGGACTTTATTGTTTTGAAGTTTTGTTATCGGGGAACATTTAATTTTGTGCTGGAAACACTAATTGGTTCTACATGGAGACACCAGCTCTACACATTCGTATTTTCTAGGCAGAAAGCTAGAGGAACTGCGGCAAACAAACATGATATTTCTGTTTGTATAGATGATATTTTATGCACTTGCAAAACGAAAATACGTTGCTTTTCTCCAAAATCGTTTTTACTGTGATTTTCTCGGAACATTGCATACGAATTCCACAGCATTTTGTCCGCATATGACTGGAAGTAACCGGAAATATCCGGTTTTGTTTTGGCTAACTCAATCCCAGATATTGCTACAGCCTCTGTGTTGTGTATTCCTGATATTATCCACGGATATATTGTTTTGAATGTTTTTTATCAGGAAACATTTAATTTTATGCTTGGAAACACTAATTGGTTCTACATGGAGACACCAGCTCTACACATTCGTATTTTCTAGGGAGAAAGCTAGAGGAACTGCGACAAATAATCATGATATTTCTGTTTGTATAGATGATATTTTATGCACTTGCAAAACGAAAATACGTTGCTTTTCTCCAAAATCGTTTTTACTGTGATTTTCTCGGAACATTGCATACGAATTCCACAGCAGTTTGTCCGCATATGCCTGGAAGTAACCGGAAATATCCGGTTTTGTTTTGGCTAACTCAATCCCAGATATTACTACAGACTCTGGGTTTGTTTCCTCTGGATATTATCAATGGACTTTATTGTTTTGAATGTTTTTTATCGGGAACATTTTATTTTGAGCTTGGATACAGAAATAGGTTCCACATGGAAACACCAGCTCTACATATTTCTAATTTCTAGTGAGACAGCTAGAGGTACTGAAGCAAACAAACATGATATTTCTGTTTGTATAGATGACATTTTATGCACTTGCCTGACGAAAATATATTGCTTTTCTCCAAAACCATTTTTACTTTGATTATCGATCCATTGCATACGAATTCCACAACAGTTTTTCAGGATTTGACTGGATGAAACCAGAAATATCCGGTTGTGTTTTGGCTAACTCAATCCGAAATATTGGGAAAGCCTCTGTGTTTGTGTTTTCTGGATATTATCAATGGACTTTATTTTTTTGAATCTTTTTATCTGGGAACATTTAATTTTGTACCATTGAAACAATGATTGGTTCATCATGGGGACACCAGCTCTACACATTCGTATTTTCTAGGGAGAAAGCTAGAGGAACTGCGACAAACAAACATGATATTTCTGTTTGTATAGATGACATTTTATGCACTTGCCTAACGAAAAGACTTTGCTTTTCTACAAAACCATTTTTACTGTTATTTTCTTGGTCCATTGCATACGAATTCCACACCAGTTTGTCCAGATATGACTGGATGAAACCGGAAATATCCGGTTTTGTTTTGGCTAACCAAATCCGAGATAGTGCTACAGCCTCTGTGTTTGTGTATTCCTCATATTATCCACAGACTTTATTTTCTTGAAATTTGTTATTGCGGAACATTTTATTTTGAGCTTGGATACAGTAATTGGTTCCACATGGAGAAACCAGCTCTACACATTTGTATTTTCAAGGGAGAAAGCTAGAGGAACTTCGGCAAACAAACATGATATTTCTGTTTTTATCAAGAAAATTTTATGCACTTGCCTGACGAAAAGACTTTGCTTTTCTCCAAAACCATTTGTACTGTGATTTTCTCCATCCATTGCATATGAATTCCAAAATACTTTGTGCATATATGACTGGAAGAAACCGGAAATATCCGGTTGTGTTTTTGCTAACTCTATCCAAAATATTGCTACAGCCTCTGGGTTTATGTTTCTGGATATTATCCATAGACTTTATTGTTTTGAAAGTTTTTTATCGGGGAATATTTAATTTTGAGCTTGGAAACACTAATTGGTTCCACATGGAGACACCAGCTCTACACTTTGATATTTTCAAGGAAGAAAGCTAGAGGAACTGCGGCAAACAAACATGCTATTTCTGTTTGTATAGATGACAATTTATGAACTTGCCTAATGAAAAGACTTTGCTTTTTTACAAAACCACTTTTACTGTGATTTTCTCGGTCCATTGCATACGAATTCCACACCACTTTGTCCGGATATGACTGGATGAAACCGGAAATATCCGGTTTTGTATTGGCTAACTCAATCCCAGATACTGTTGTAGCCTCTGCGTTTGTGTATACCTGATATTATGCAAGGATTTTATTGTTTTGGATGTTTTTTATCAGGGAATATTTAATTTTGTGCTTGCAAACACTAATTGGTTCATCATGGGTCCATTATCAATGGACTTTATGGTTTTGAATGTTTTTTATCATGGAACATTTAATTTTGTGCTGCAAACACTAGTTGACTCCACATGGCGAAACAATCTCTACACATTCGTATTTTCTAGGGAGAAAGCTAGAGGAACTGCTTTCAACAAATATGATATACCTGTTTGTATAGATGACATTTTATGCACTTGCCTAACGAAAAGACTTTGCTTTTCTCCAAAACCATTTTGACTGGGATTTTCTCGGTCCATTGCATATGAATTCCACCAAACTTTGTCCAGATATGACTGGATGAAATTAGAAATATCCGGTTGTGTTTTGGCTAACTCAATCCCAGATATTGCTACAGACTCTGTGTTTCCGTTTACCGGATATTATCGATGAATTTTACTGTTTTGAATGTTTTTATCAGGGAATATTTAATTTTGTGCTGGGAAACACTAATTGGTTCCACATGGAGACACCAACTCTACACATTCGTATTTTCTAGGGAGAAAGCGAGAGGAACTACGGCAAAAAAACATGATATTTCTGTTTGTATAAATGACATTTTATGCACTTGCCTAACGAAAAGACTTTGCTTTTGTCCAAAACCGTATTTACTGTGATTTTCTCGGTCCATTGCATATGAATTCCACACCAGTTTACCGGATATGACTGGATGAAACCAGAAATATCCGGTTGTGTTTTGGCTAACTCAATCCCAGATATTGCTACAGCCTCTGTGTTTGTGTTTTCTAAATATTATCGACGGACTTTATTGTTTTGAATCTTTTTATCAGGGAACATTTAATTTTGTACTGTAGGAATAATTGGTTCCACATGGAGACACCAGCTCTACACATTCGTATTTTCTAGGGAGAAAGCTTGAGGAACTGCGGCAAACAAACATGATATTTCTGTTTGCATAGATGACATTTTATCCACTTGCCTAATGAAAAGACTTTGCTTTTCTCCAAAACCATTTTTACTGTGAATTTCTCTTTCCAATACATATGAATTCCACACCACTTTGACTTGGTACGCTTGGACGAAACCAGAAGTATCCGGTTGCTTTTTTGCTAATTCAGTCCCAGATATTGCTAGAGCCTCTGTGTTTGTGTTTTTCGGATATTATCAACGGACCTTATTGTTTTCAATTTTTTTATCAGTGAACATTTAATTTTGTGCTGGGAAACACTAATGGGTTCCACATGGAGACACCAGCTCTACACATTTGTATTTTCTAGGGAGAAAGCTAGAGGAACTGCAGCAAAGAAACATGATATTTTTCTTTCTATAGATGACATTTTATGCACCTGCCTAAAGAAAAGACTTTGCTTTTTCCAAAACCATTCTTACTGTGATTTTCTCAGTCCATTGCATATGAATTCCACACCAATTTTAGGCATATGACTGTATGAAACCAAAAATATCCAGTTGTATTTTGGCTAACTCAATCCCAGATATTGCTAGAGCCTCTGTGTTTGTGTTTTCTGGATATTATCAATGGACTTTATTATGTTGAATATTTTTTATCAGGGAACACTTAATTTTGTGCTGGGAAACAATAGTTGGTTCCACTTGGAGAAATCAGCTCTACACATTCTTATATTCTAGCGAGAAAGCTAGAGGAACTGCGGCAAACAAACATGATATTTCTGTTTGTATAGATGACCTTTTTAGCATTTGCCTAAGAGAAAAACTTGCTTTACAGCAAAACCAATTTTACTGTGATTTTCTCGGTCCATTGCATGCGAATTCCACACCACTTTGTCCGGATATGACTGGATGAAACCAGGAATATCTACTTGTGTTTTGGCTAATTCAATCCCAGATATTGCTACCGCCTCTGTGTTTGTTTTTTCTAGATATTATAAACGGGCTTTATTGTTTTGAATTTTTTATCAGGGAACATTTAATTTTGTACCATAGAAACACTAATTGGTTCCACAAGGAGACAGCAGCTATACATATTCATATTTTCTAGGTAGAAACCTAGAGACACTGCGGCAAACAAACATGATATTTCTGTTTGTATAGATGTCATTTTATGCACTTGCCTAAGAGAAATACTTGCTTTCCTCCAAAACCATTTGTACTGTGATTTTCTCCGTCCATTGCATACGAATTCCACACCAGTTTGTCCGGATATCACTGGATGAAACCAGAAATATCCGGTTGTGTTTTGGCTAACTCAATCCTAAATATTGTGAAAGCCTCTGTATTTGTGTTTTCTGGATATTATCGATGGACTTTATTGTTTTGAATGCTTTTATCAGGGAACATTTAATTTTGTACTGCAGGAACACTAATTGGTTCCACATGGAGACACAATCTCTACACATTCATATTTTCTAGGGAGAAAGCTAGAGGAAGTGCGGCAAACAAACATGATATTTCTGTTTGCATAGATGACATTTTATGCACTTGCCTAACGAAAAGACTTTGCTTTTGTCCAAAACCGTATTTATTGTGATTTTCTCGGTCCATTGCATAGGTATTCCAGAGCAGTTTGTCCGGATATGACTGGATGAAACCAGAAATATCCGGTTGTGTTTTGGATAACTCAATCGAAATATTGTGAAATCCTTTGTGTTTGTGTTTTCAGGATATTATCAATGGACTTTATTGTTTTGAATGTTTTTTTCAGGGAACATTTAATTTTGTGCTGGGAAACACTAATTGGTTCCACAGGGAGACACCTGCTCTACACATTCGTATTTTCTAGGGAGAAAGCTTGAGGAACTGTGGCAAAAAACATGATATTTTTGTTTGTATAGCTGATATTTAATGCAATTTCCTAATGAAAAGACTTTGCTTTTCTCCAAAACCATTTTTACTCTTATGTTCTCAGACTATGGCATATGAATTCCACACCAATTCGTCTGGATATGAGTGGATGAAACCACAAATATCCGGTTTTGTTTTGGCTAACTCCATCCCAGATATTGCTACAGCCTCTGTGTTTTGTTTTCTGGATATTATCAATGGACTTTATTGTTTTGAATGTTTTTTATCAGGGAACATTTAATTTTGTGCTGCAAACACTAGTTGACTCCACATGGAGAAACAAGCTCTACACATTCGTATTTTCTAGGGAGAAAGCTAGAGGAACTGCTGCAAACAAATATGATATACTGTTTGTATAGATGACATTTTATGCACTTGCCTAACGAAAAGACTTTGCTTTTCTCCAAAACCATTTTGACTGGGATTTTCTCGGTCCATTGCATATGAATTCCACCAAACTTTGTCCTGATATGACTGGATGAAATTAGAAATATCCGGTTGTGTTTTGGCTAACTCAATCCCAGATATTGCTACAGCCTCTGTGTTTCCGTTTACCGGATATTATCGATGAATTTTACTGTTTTGAATGTTTTTATCAGGGAATATTTAATTTTGTGCTGGGAAACACTAATTGGTTCCACATGGAGAAACAAGCTCTACACATTCGTATTTTCTAGGGAGAAAGCGAGAGGAACTACGGCAAAAAAACATGATATTTCTGTTTGTATAGATGACATTTTATGCACTTGCCTAACGAAAAGACTTTGCTTTTCTCCAAAACCATTTTGACTGTGATTTTCTCTGTCTATTGCACACGAATTCCACCCCACTTTGTTCGGATATGACTGGATGAAACCAGAAATATCCGGTTGTGTTTTGGCTAACTCAATCCCAGATATTGCTACAGCCTCTGTGTTTGTGTTTTCTAAATATTATCGACGGACTTTATTGTTTTGAATATTTTTATCAGGGAACATTTAATTTTGGACTGTAGGAATACTAATTGGTTCCACATGGAGACACAATCTCTACACATTCATATTTTCTAGGGAGAAAGCTAGAGGAAGTGCGGCAAACAAACATGATATTTCTGTTTGCATAGATGACATTTTATGCACTTGCCTAACGAAAAGACTTTGCTTTTGTCCAAAACCGTATTTATTGTGATTTTCTCGGTCCATTGCATAGGTATTCCAGAGCAGTTTGTCCGGATATGACTGGATGAAACCAGAAATATCCGGTTGTGTTTTGGATAACTCAATCGAAATATTGTGAAATCCTTTGTGTTTGTGTTTTCAGGATATTATCAACGGACTTTATTGTTTTGAATGTTTTTTGTCAGGGAACATTTAATTTTGTGCTGGGAAACACTAATTGGTTCCACAGGGAGACACCAGCTCTACACATTCGTATTTTCTAGGGAGAAAGCTTGAGGAACTGTGGCAAAAAACATGATATTTTTGTTTGTATAGCTGATATTTAATGCAATTTCCTAATGAAAAGACTTTGCTTTTCTCCAAAACCATTTTTACTCTTATGTTCTCAGACTATTGCATATGAATTCCACACCAATTCGTCTGGATATGAGTGGATGAAACCACAAATATCCGGTTTTGTTTTGGCTAACTCCATCCCAGATATTGCTACAGCCTCTGTGTTTTGTTTTCTGGATATTATCAATGGACTTTATTGTTTTGAATGTTTTTTATCAGGGAACATTTAATTTTGTGCTGCAAACACTAGTTGACTCCACATGGAGAAACAAGCTCTACACATTCGTATTTTCTAGGGAGAAAGCTAGAGGAACTGCTGCAAACAAATATGATATACTGTTTGTATAGATGACATTTTATGCACTTGCCTAACGAAAAGACTTTGCTTTTCTCCAAAACCATTTTGACTGGGATTTTCTCGGTCCATTGCATATGAATTCCACCAAACTTTGTCCTGATATGACTGGATGAAATTAGAAATATCCGGTTGTGTTTTGGCTAACTCAATCCCAGATATTGCTACAGCCTCTGTGTTTCCGTTTACCAGATATTATCGATGAATTTTACTGTTTTGAATGTTTTTATCAGGGAATATTTAATTTTGTGCTGGGAAACACTAATTGGTTCCACATGGAGAAACAAGCTCTACACATTCGAATTTTCTAGGGAGAAAGCGAGAGGAACTACGGCAAAAAAACATGATATTTCTGTTTGTATAGATGACATTTTATGCACTTGCCTAACGAAAAGATTTTGCTTTTCTCCAAAACCATTTTGACTGTGATTTTCTCTGTCTATTGCACATGAATTCCACCCATTTGTTCGGATATGACTGGATGAAACCAGAAATATCCGGTTGTGTTTTGGCTAACTCAATCCCAGATATTGCTACAGCCTCTGTGTTTGTGTTTTCTAAATATTATCGACGGACTTTATTGTTTTGAATATTTTTATCAGGGAACATTTAATTTTGGACTGTAGGAATACTAATTGGTTCCACATGGAGACACAATCTCTACACATTCATGTTTTCTAAGGAGAATGCTAGAGGAACTGCGGCAAACAAACATGATATTTCTGTTTGCATAGATGACATTTTATGCACTTGCCTAACGAAAAGACTTTGCTTTTGTCCAAAACCGTATTTACTGTGATTTTCTCAGTCCATTGCTTTCGCATTCCAGAGCAGTTTGTCCGGATATGACTGGATGAAACCAGAAATATCCGGTTGTGTTTTGGCTAACTCAATCCGTTATATAGTGAAAGCCTATGTGTTTGTGTTTTCAGGATATTATCAACGGACTTTATTGTTTTGAATGTTTTTTGTCAGGGAACATTTAATTTTGTGCTGGGAAACACTAATTGGTTCCACAGGGAGACACCAGCTCTACACATTCGTATTTTCTAGGGAGAAAGCTTGAGGAACTGTGGCAAAAAACATGATATTTTTGTTTGTATAGCTGATATTTAATGCAATTTCCTAATGAAAAGACTTTGCTTTTCTCCAAAACCATTTTTACTCTTATGTTCTCAGACTATGGCATATGAATTCCACACCAATTCGTCTGGATATGAGTGGATGAAACCACAAATATCCGGTTTTGTTTTGGCTAACTCCATCCCAGATATTGCTACAGCCTCTGTATTTGTGTTTTCTGGATATTATCAATGGAATTTATGGTTTTGAATGTTTTTTATCAGGGAACATTTAATTTTGTGCTGCAAACACTAGTTGACTCCACATGGAGAAACAAGCTCTACACATTCGTATTTTCTAGGGAGAAAGCTAGAGGAACTGCTGCAAACAAATATGATATACTGTTTGTATAGATGACATTTTATGCACTTGCCTAACGAAAAGACTTTGCTTTTCTCCAAAACCATTTTGACTGGGATTTTCTCGGTCCATTGCATATGAATTCCACCAAACTTTGTCCAGATATGACTGGATGAAATTAGAAATATCCGGTTGTGTTTTGGCTAACTCAATCCCAGATATTGCTACAGCCTCTGTGTTTCCGTTTACCGGATATTATCGATGAATTTTACTCTTTTGCATGAACTGCGGCAAACATGTTATATCTGTTTCTATAGATGACATTTTATGCCCTTGCCTAAAGGAAAAACTTTGCTTTTCTCCAAAACCATTTTTATTGTGATTTTCTCGGTGTGTTGCATACAAATTCCACATCAATTTGTCAGGATTGGCCTGCATGAAACCAGAAGTATCCGGTTGTGTTTTGGCTAATTCAATCTGAAATATTGTGAAAGCCTCTGCGTTTGTGTTTTATGGATACTATCGATGGACTTTATTGTTTGAAATTTTTTAGCAGAGAAAATTTAATTTTTACCGTAGAAACACTAATTAGTTCAACAGGGTGACACCAGCTTTACACATTCGTATTTTTTTTAGTTTTTCTTATTTTTTTAAACTTTTATTCAATGAATATAAATTTCCAGTGTACAGCTTATGGATTACAATGGCTTCACTCTCCCATAACTTCCCTCCCACCCGCAACCCACCCCTCTCCCGCTCCCTCTCCCCTTCCATTTGCATCAAGATTCATTTTCAATTCTCTTTATATACAGAAGATCAATTTAGTATAAAGATTTCAACAGTTTGCACCCACATAGAAACACAAAGTGAAACATACTGTTTGAGTACTAGTTATAGCATTAAATCAAAATGTACAGCACATTAAGGACAGAGATCCCAGATGAGGAGCAAGTGCACAGTGGCTCCTGTTGTTGACCCAACATATTGACACTCTAGTTTATGGCGCCAGTAACCATCCTAGGCTGTCGTCATGAGTTGCCAAGGCTATGGAAGCCTTCCAAGTTTGCCGACTCTGATCATATTTAGACAAGGTCATAAAAGACAGAGTGAGGATAGTAACCAATGATCCTAAGAGTGGCATTTACCAGGTTTGAACAATTATACAGCATTAAGTGGGGAAGAGGACCATCAGTACACACAGGTTGGGAGTAGAGCCATTGGTGGTAGAGTAGAGGTTATGATTACAAAGGAATGAGGCCCAAGTGCACTAGACAGGGCCTAGAACAAAGGACAGAGTCATTATTAGAGGAGCTAAGAAAGGTGCTGTCTAAGCTACAATTAAGTTTTCTGATTGAGAGGCAAATAGAACCTGATAGAAGGGGCTTGATAATAATCTGGTGGGCTTTAGGCCTTGTAAATTCAGAGGCCCAGACCTATCTATCTCTTCACATGGGGTACATACTAAGGGAGGTGTGAACCTCCTTGGGGAAGGCACTCTGTTGACTTTTATTACTTGGCTGGCCTGGGAGGAGAGCTGGCCAGGTAAAGGCAGGGGGCATCTCTAACAAGAAATTTACAGTTCTGCCTGCAATGTTGCTGACCCTACTTGACCATCCCCTCAGCTGCAGTGGTCACTTTGGAAGTTGGGCTGAGTGAAGGGCTTTTCAGCTTAGAGCCAATAAGATCTGTGGCTCTGACCTGGGCATCCTTCGACTCCAGGGCAGGTCCATTTCCAGTGATCCAACTCTTGGCAGAGCTGCCAGGGCTCTTCACAAGCTGACTTCTGCTGAAGCCCATGCTTACCACATTGAAAGCCACTGCAGTGGACTGGCCTGTTGGGTCTCCTTGAAGGCAGATCACTGTACAGATCAGCCATTAATAGGCCTGCCACCCATTGCTTCTGATGCCTAGCTTTCTTTTCCTCCTGGTTTGTGTTAAAGCAGACCAGAGGATGCAAGTCAAGGGCGTGCCCAAGTCCCATCTCTAATCTTCAGTGGCCTGAACTACAAGTCTATAGTCACAGGCATGTTCTGTAGTAGTTTTTCTAAGGTAGACAATGCCCTTGAGAAAATTATATTCTCACTTTAAAACTATCTTTCCCTTTGGTCTGAAAGGGAGGTTTTTTTCTACTTACTGTATACTTCGCTGATGGCGAAGTGAATCTAGCTATGAGATTATTATTTAAGTTCTTATTTGGCTATGCTATTACAGAAAAATGTTAGCCATCTCTTTTATAAGGACTAAAGATTAAATTGTGTGTCCTACAGATTCCTTTATAATAGAATTAGTTTCCTACCTTGAAGAGAATAGAGAAATGAAAGAACAAGTTGGGCTTAGAATAGAGAAATGAGGGAGCAAGTCCTAGATCGCTTGCTGACAATAGCAATATTACATGAATACTTAGCAAACCATTTCAACCATTAGATAACAACTTAAGAAAACATTTACCAGAAGGTCCAATGCCTTCTATAAATTTTAAGTATCATGTATTTGAAAACACCTCTTAAATATCTAACATGGTGTGGTTTGTTTAGCCAGTAAACTTAAGCACAACCATCTAAAATGTTTTTAGTTTCTTTCTACCAACACGTTTAAAACATGATACACAGATTCAGGTCACACAAATTAAAATATATCTTTGATTGATTTTAGCAGCTTAAATTTATGGACAATCTTATCTATAAGCCATTTAAAATAAAACTCTTAATAAAATTTCCCCATGTGGACATACAATATGTACACACATATAACATAGCATAATAGACCAATATAGCAATTTTAATAATAGCTTTTAAAATCTTTAACTCTTTTTGTAGATTGCCAATTGATTTGAATTGCTTTTTGTTTTTAGTAACCTCAGTTAACCATACTTTCTCTCAGTTGGTACTGTTAATACATTATTGGCTTCATCTGTTTACAGAGCCATCCCAAAGTACTGAATACAATAAAAGTGGCTGGAAAAAGTCCATAGGAACCTATAGGAGGACAGCTAAACACAGAACCAACAACACTTTAGTTTTATGAGCAGCACATCATATATAACTATGGATGACAAAAGACTTTAAGTCACCAGGTTTAAAATTATAAACTCATCAACCAACAAGAGGCACTTGCTTACTTCACAGTATTTTTGAAAGCACCTGTAGGATTTTACAAGTATTTAACCCTTTAGGCCTCTGGGGCTTTCTCATTAAGATAACTATCATGTCTAGTAACACAAGATCATTAGACTTTTTAATTCTCAAACATTTGTATTAATAGCATTTTCCATTATAGAAACTTAAAGTCTGGTACCACATCACATCTTGACAGTCCTTCTAATATAATCCAAATAGACTGATTAGTTGGTGTCTCTATAAGATGAGAGACATAGATCCTTCGATTTTTTCAGTTGGGCCCAAACTGGAAAAACCAAAGTCCAGGATTTACTGGAAATTTTGGAGACCAGATTGTTTGAAACTTTGATTTTTTGAATGCCTGTCAAGAATGCCAAGAAGGCTCAAAATCCAAAATATCTGGTTGAAATAAGATTCCTTAAAATCATGACATAACATAGAACAAATTTGATCATTGTTACAAGGTGATTATTCAAATCTTTGAAAATAAGCACATATTTAAATAACCCATAGCTCTTAATAAAAATTCAGCTGTTTTTGAACAAGTAGAATTTAACAGACATCAAGAGAACATAATAGATTACTTTAACACATTGCTTTAACAGAGCATCAGAGTTTAATTCTATGTCAAAGAGAAATTGCTAGAGGAACTGCAGTAAAGAAACATGGCATTTCTGTTTATATAGATGACACTTTATGCACTTGCCGAAGGAAAAGACTTTGCTTTTCTCCAAAACCATTTTTACTGTGATTTTCTCAGTCCATTGCATACGAATTCCACCCAACTTTGTCCGGATATCCCTGGATGAAACCAGAAATATCCGGTTGTGTTTGGCTAACTCAATCCGAAATATTGTGAAACCTCTGTGTTTGTGTATTCTGGATATTATCAACGGACTTTATTGTTTTGAATGTTTATTATCAGGGAACATTTAATTTTGTGCTGGGAAACAGTAATTGGTTCCACATGGAGACACCAGCTGTACATAAATTTATTTTCTAGGGAGCATGCTATAGGAACTTCGGCAGACAAACATGATATGTCTGTTTGCATAGAGGACATTTTATGCACTTGCCTAATGAAAAGATTTGCTTTCTTCCAATACCATTTTTACTGTGATTTTCTCTTTCCATTGCATATGAATTCCACACCACTTTGACCAGATACGCCTGGACGAAACCAGAAGTATCCGGTTGTGTTTTGGCTAATTTAATCCCAGATATTGCTACAGCCTCTGTGTTTGTGTTTTTCGCATATTATCAATGGACTTTATTGTGTTGAATGTTTTTTATCAGGGAACATTTAATTTTGTGCTGGGAAACAATAGTTGGTTCCACTTAGAGAAATCAGCTCTACACTTTCTTATATTCTAGCGAGAAAACTAGAGGAACTGCGGCAAAAAAAGATGATATTTCTGTTTGTACAGATGACCTGTTAAGCATTTGCCTAAGAGAAAAACTTGCTTTTCTCCAAAACCATTTTTACTCTGATTTTCTCGGTCCATTGCATGCGAATTCCACACCACTTTGTCCGGATATGAATGGATAAAACCAGGAATATCCGGTTGTGTTTTCGCTAACTCAATCTGTTATATTGTGAAAGCCTTTGTATTTGTGTTTTCAGGATATTATCAACGGACTTTATTGTTTTGAATGTTTTTTATCAGGGAACATTTAATTTTGTGCTGGGAAACACTAGTTGGTTCCACATGGAGACACCAGCTCTACACATTCATATTTTCTAGGGAGAAAGCTAGAGGAACTGCGGGAAACAAACATGATATTTCTGTTTGCATAAATGACATTTTATGAGTTTGCCTAAGAGAAATACTTGCTTTAATCCAAAACCATTTTGACTGTGATTTTCTCGTTCTATTGCATATGAATTCCACACCAATTTGTCCGGATATGACTGGATGAAACCAGAAGTATACGGTTGTGTTTTGGATAACTCAATTCCAGATATTGTGACAGACTCTGTGTTTGTGTTTTCCGGATATTATCAATGGACCTTATTGTTTTCAATTTTTTATCACTGAACATTAAATTTTGTGCTGGAAAACAAAAATTGGTTCAACATGGAGACACCAGCTCTACACATTCGTATTTTCTAGTGAGAAAGCTAGAGGAACTGCCACAAACAAACAGGATATATCTGTTTTTGTAGATGTCATTTTATCCACTTGTCTAACGCAAAGACTTTGTTTGTCTCCAAAACCATTTGTACTGTGATTTTCTCGGTCCATTGCATATGAATGCCACACCACTTTGTCCAGATATGACTGGATGAAACCAGAAATATCCAGTTGAGTTTTGGCTAAATCAATCCGAAATATTGTGAAAGCCTCTGTGTTTGTCTTTTCTGGATATTATAGATGGATTTTACTGTTTTGAATGTTTTTTCTCAGGGAACATTTAATTTTGTACCGTAGAAACACTAATTGGTTCCACATGGAGACATCAGCTCTACACATTTGTCTTTTCAAGGGAGAATGCTAGAAGAACTGCTGCAAACAAACATGATATTTCTGTTTGTATAGATGACATTTTGTGCACTTGCCTAACGAAAAGACTTTGTTTTTCTCCAAAACCATTTGTACTGTGATTTTCTCGGTGCATTGCATACGAATTCCACACCACTTTTTCCAGATAAGACTGGATGAAACCAGAAATATCCACTTGTGTTTTGGGTCACTCAATCCCAGATATTGCGACAGCCTCTGTGTTTGTGTTTTCCGGACATTATCGATGGATTTTATTGTTTTGAATCTTTTTATCAGGGAACATTTAATTTTGTGCGTAGGAACACTAGTTGACTCCAGATTGAGACACCATCTCTACACATTCGTGTTTTCTAGCGAGAAAGCTAGAGGAACTGTGGCAAACAAACATGATATTTCTGTTTGTACAGATGACATTTTATGCACTTGCCTTACGAAAAGACTTTGCTTTTCTCCAAAACCATTTTTACTCTGATTTTCTCGGTCCATTGCATATGAATTCCACCCCACTTTGTCCGGATACGACTGGATGAAACCAGAAATATCCGCTTCTGTTTTGACTAACTCAATCTCAGATATTGCTACAGCCTCTGTGTTTGTGTTTTCTGGATATTATCGATGGACATTTTTTTATCAGGGAGCATTTAATTTTGTACTGGGAAACACTAATTGGTTCCACATGGAGACACCACCTCTACACATTTGTGTTTTCAAGGGAAAAGCTAGAGGAACTGAGGCAATAAAACGTGTTATTTCTGTTTGTACACATGACATTTTATGCACTTGTCTAGTGAAAATACTTTGATTTAAACCAAAACCATTTTTACTGTGATTTTCTGGGTCCATTACATACGAATTTCACACCACTTTGTCTGGATATGACTGAATGAAACGAGAAATATCCGTTTGTGTTTTGGCTAACTCAATCCCAGATATTGCTACAGCCTCTGTGTTTGTGTTTTCTGGATATTATCGATGGACTTTATGGTTTTGAATGTTTTTATCAGGGAATATTTAATTTTCTACTGTGGAAACACAAATTGGTTCAACATGGAGACACCAGCTCTACACATTCCTGTATTCTAGGGAGAAAGCTAGAGGAACTGCAGCAAACAAACATGATATTTCTGTTTGTATATAGGACATTTTATGCACTTGCCTAACAAAAAGACTTTGCTTTTCTCCAAAACCATTTTTACTGTGATTTTCTCGGTCCATTACCTATGAATTCCACAGCAATTTGTCCGGATATAGATGGATGAAACCAGAAATATCCGGTTGTGTTTTGGCTAACTCAATCCCAGATATTGCTACAGCCTCAGTGTCTGAGTTTTCTGGATACTATCAATGGACTTTATTGTTTTGAATATTTTTATCAGGGAACATTTAATTTTGTGCTGGGAAACAGTAATTGGTTCCACATGGAGACACCAGCTCTACACATTCGTATTTTGTAGGGAGAAATCGAGAGGATCTGCGGCAAAAAAATACGATATTTCTGTTTGTACAGATAACATTTTATGCACTTGCCTAACGAAAAGCCTTTGCTTTTCTCCAAAACCATTTTTACTCTGATTTTCTCGGTCCATTGCATACGAATTCCACCCCACTTTGTCCGGATAAGACTGGATGAAATCAGAAATATCTGGTTGTGTTTTGGCTTACTATATCCCAGATATTGCTACAGCCTCAGTGTCTGTGTTTTCTGGATATTATCAATGGACTTTATGTTTTTGCACGTTTTTTATTGGGGAACATTTAATTTTGTGCTGGGAAACACTAATTGGTTCCACATGGAGACACCAGTTCTACACATTCATATTTTCTAGGGAGAAAGCTAGAGGAACTGCGGCAAACAAACATGATATTTCTGTTTGTATACATGACATTTTATGCTCTGGCCGAAGGAAAAAGACTTTGCTTTTCTCCAAAACAATTTTTCCTGTGATTTTCTCGGTCCATTACATATGAATTCCACCCCACTTTGTCTGGATATGGATGGATGACACCAGAAATATCCGGTTGTGTTTTGGCTAACTCAATCCCAGATATTGCTACAGCCTGTGTGTTTGCGTTTTCTGGATTTTATCGATGGACTTTATTGTTTTGAATGTTTTTATCAGGGAACATTTAATTTTGTACCGTAGAAACACAAATAGTTTCAACATGGGGACACCAGCTCTACACATTTCTGTATTCTAGGGAGAAAGCTAGAGGAACAGCGACAAACAAACCGAATATTTCTGTTTGTATCGATGACATTTTATATACGTGCCTAAAGAAAAGTCTTTGCTTTTCTCAAAAACCATTTTTACTGTGATTTTCTTGGTCCATTACATACGAATTCAACACCACTTTGTCTGGATATGACTGGATGAAACCAGAAATATCTGGTTGTGTTGTGGCTTACTATATCCCAGATATTGCTGCAGCCTCTGTGTTTGTGTTTTCTGGATATTATCGATGGATTTTACTGTTTTGAATGTTTTTATTGGGGAATATTTAATTTTGTGCTGGGAAACACTAATTGGTTCCACATGGAGCCACCAGCTGTACACATTCGTATTTTCTAGGGAGAAAGCTAGAGGAACTGCGGCAAACAAACATGATATATCTGTTTGTAAAGATGACATCTCATGCACTTGCCTAACGAAAACACTTTGTTTTTCTCCAAAAAAAATTTTACTGTGATTTTCTCGGTCCATTGCACACGAATTCCACCCCACTTTGTCCAGATATGACTGGATGAAACCAGAAATATCCGGCTGTGTTTTGGCTAACTCAATCCCAGATATTGCTGCAGCCTCTGTGTTTGTGTTTCCTGGATATTATCGATGGAGTTTATTGTTTTGAATGTTTTTATCAGGGAACATTTAGTTTTATACCATAGAAACACTAATTGGTTCAACATGGGGACACCAGCTCTACACATTCCTGTATTCTAGGGAGAAATCTAGAGGAACTGCGGCAAACAAACATGATATTTCTGTTTGTAAAGATGACATTTTATGCACTTGCCTAAAGAAAAGACTTTGCTTTTCTCCAAAACCATTTTTACTGTGATTTTCTCGGTCCATTGCATATAAATTCCACCCCAGTTTGTCTGGATATGATTGGATGAAACCAGAAATATCCAGTTTTGTTTTGGCTAACTCAATCCTAGATATTGCTACAGCCCCTGTGTTTGTGTTTTCCGGATATTATCAACGGACTTTATGGTTTTGCATGATTTTTACCAGGGAGCGTTTAATTTTGCGCTGGGAAACACTAATTGGTTCCACATGGAGACACCAGCTCTACACATGCGTATATTCTAGGGAGAAATCTAGAGGAACTGAGGCAAACAAACATGATATTTCTGTTTGTATAGATGAAATTTTATGCACTTACCAAAGAAAAGACTTGCTTTTCTCCGAAATCATTTTTACTGTGATTTTCTCGGTCCATTGCATAGGAATTCCACCCCATTTTGTGCGGATATGACTGGATGAAACCAGAAAATCCGGTTTTGTTTGGCTAACTCAATCACAGATATTGCTACAGCCTCTGTGTTTGTGTTTATTGGATATTATGGACGTGCTTTATAGTTTGAATGTTTTTATCAGGGAACATTTAATTTTGTACTGTAGATACACTAATTGGTTCCACATGGAGACAGCAGCGCTACACATTCGTATTTTCTAGTGCGAAACCTAGAGGAACTGTGGCAAACAAACATGACATTTCCGTTTGTATACATGACATTTTTGCACTTGTCTAAGGAAAAGACTTTGCTTTTCTCTAAAACCATTTTTGCTGTGATTTTCTGGGTCCATTACATACGAATTCCACACCACTTTGTCCGGATATGACTGGATGAAACCAGAAATATCTAGTTTTCTTTTGGATAACTCAATCCCAGATATTGCTACTGCCTTAGTGTCTGTGTTTTCTGGATATTAACGATAGATTTTATTGTTTTGAATGTTTTTTATCTGGGAACATTTAATTTTGTGCTTGCAAACACTAACTGGTTCCACAAGGAGACAGCAGCTCTACACATTCCTATTTTCTAGGGAGAAAGCTAGAGGAACAGCGGCAAAAAAACATGATATTTCTGTTTGTATAGATGACATTTTAAGCACTTACCTAAAGAAAAGACTTTGCTTTTCTCCAAAACCATTTTTACTGCGATTTTCTTTTTGCTTTACATACGAATTCCACCCCAATTTTTCCAGATATGACTGGATGAAACCAGAAATATCTGGTTGTGTTTTGGCTTACTATATCCCAGAAATTGCTACAGCCTTAATGTCTGTGTTTTCTGGATATTATCGAGGGACTTTATTGCTTTGAATGTTTTTTATCAGGGAACATTTAATTTTCTGTTGGAAAACACTAATTGGTTCCACATGGAGGCACCAGCTCTACACATTTGTATTTTCTAGGAAGAATGCTAGAGGAACTGCGGGAAACAAACAAGATATTTCTGTTTGTATAGATGATATTTTATGCACTGGCCGAAGGAAAAGACTTTGCTTTTCTCCAATACCATTTTTACTGTGATTTTCTCGGTTCATTGCCTACGAATTCTACCCCACTTTGTCCGGATATGGATGGATGAAACGAGTTATATCCAGTTGTGTTTTGGCTAACTCCATCCCAGATATTGCTACAGACTCTGTGTTTGTGTTTTCTGGATATTATCGACGTGCTTTATTGTTTTGAATGTTTTTATCAGGGAACATTAAATTTTGTGCTGGCAAACTAAATTGGTTCCTCATGGAGACAACACCTCTACACATTCTTTTTTTTCTAGGGAGAAATCTGGAGGAACTGAGGCAAACAAACATCATATTTCTGTTTGTATAGATGATACTTTATGCACTTGCCTAAAGAAAAGACTTTGCTTTTATCCAAAACCATTTTTACTGTGATTTTCTCGGTCCAAGGCATATGAACTCTGCACAACTTTGTCCGGTTATGACTGGATGAAACCAGAAATAAATGGTTGTGTTTTGGCTAACTCAATCCCAGATTTGCTGCAGCCTCTGTGTCTGTGTTTTTGGGTATTATCGATGGATTTTATTGTTTTGAATGTTTTTATCAGGGAACATTTAATTTTGTACCGTAGAAACACCAAGAGGTTCCACATGGAGACACCAGCTCTACACATTCGTATTTTCTAGGGAGAAAGCTAGAGGAACAGCAGCAAACAAACATGATATATCTGTTTGTATAGATGAGATTTTAAGCACTTACCTAAAGAAAAGACTTTGCTTTTCTCCAAATCCATTTTTAGTGTGATTTTCTCCATCCATTGCATACGAATTCCACACCACTTTGTCCGGATATGACTGGATGAAACCAGAAATATCTGGTTGTGTTGTGGCTTACTATATCCCAGATATTGCTACAGCCTCAGTGTCTGTGTTTTCTGGATATTATCAATGGATTTTATTGTTTTGAATGTTTTTATCACGGAACATTTAATTTTGTACCGTAGAAACATTAATTGGATCCATATGGAAACACCAGTCTACACATTCGTATGTTCTAGGGAGAAAGCTAGAGGAACTGCGGCAAACAAACATGATATTTCTGTTTGTATAGATGACATTTTATGCACTTGCCTAAAGAAAAGACTTTGCTTTTCTCCAAAACCATTTTTACTGTGATTTTCTCGGTCCATTGCATACGAATTCCACACCAGTTCACTGGATATGACTGGAGGAAACCAGAAATATCCGGTTTTGTTTTGGCTAACTCATCCCAGATATTGCAACAGCCTCTGTGTTTGTGTTTTCAGGATATTATCGATGGACTTTATTGTTTTGAATGTTTTTATCAAGGAATATTTAATTTTGTACCATAGAAACAGTAATTGGTTCCACATGGAGACACCAGCTCTACACATGTGTATATTCTAGGGAGAAATCTAGAGGAACTGAGGCAAACAAACATGATATTTCTGTTTGAATAAATGACATTTTATGCACTGGCCGAACGGAAAGACTTTGCTTTTTCTCCAAAACCATTTTTACTGTGATTTTCTCAGTCCATTGCATAGGAATTCCAACACATTTTGTGCGGATATGACTGGATGAAACCCGAAATATCCGTTTGTGTTTGGCTAACTCAATCCTAGATATTGCTGCAGCCTCTGTGTTTGTGTTTTCTCGATATTATCTATGGACTTTATTGTTTTGAATGTTTTTATCAGGGAACATTTAATTTTGTGCTGGGAAACACTAATTGGTTCCACATGGAGACACCAGCTCTACACATTCGTATTTTCTAGGGAATAAGCTAGAGGAACTGCGGCAAACAAACATGATATTTCTGTTTGTATACATGATATTTTATGCACTTGCCTAACGAAAAGACTTTGCTTTTCTCCAAAACCATTTTTACTGTGATGTTCTCATTTATTGCATACAAATTCCACACCACTTTGTCTGGATATGACTGAATGAAACCAGAAATATCTGGTTGTGTTTTGGCTAACTCAATCCTAGATATTGCTACAGACTCTGTGTTTGTGTTTTCTGGATATTATCAATGGACTTTTTTGTTTTGAATGTTTTTATCAGGAAACATTTAATTTTGTACCATAGAAACACTAATTGGTTCAACATGGAGACACCAGCTCTACACATTCGTATTTTCTAGGGAGAAAGCTAGAGGAACTGCGACAAACAAACATGATATTTCTGTTTGTATAGATGACATTTTATGCACTTGCCTAACAAAAAGACTTTGCTTTTCTCCAAAACCATTTTTACTGTGATTTTCTCCATCCATTGCATACGAATTCCGCACCACTTTTTCCCGATATGACTGGATGAAATCAGAAATATCCGGCTGTGTTTTGGCTAACTCAATCTGAAATATTGTGAAACACTCTTTGTTTGTTTTTTTCTGCATATTATGAACGGACTTTATTGTTTTGAGGGTTTTTATCAGCGAACATTTAATTTTGTACCGTAGACACACTATTTGGTTTCACATTCAGACACCAGCTCTACACATTCGCATATTTAGGGAGAAATCTAAAGGAACTGAGGCAAACAAACATAATATTTCTGTTTGTATAGATGACTTTTTATGCACTTGCCTAAAGAAAAGATTTTGCTTTTCTCCAAAACCATTTTTACTGTGATTTTCTTGGTCCATTGCATACGAATTCCACACCAGTTTTTCCGGTTATGACTGGATGAAACCAGAAATAAATGGTTGTGTTTTGGCTTACTATATCCGAGATATTGCTGCAGCCTCTGTGTCTGTGTTTTCTGGATATTATCGATGGATTTTATTGTTTTGAATGTTTTTATCAGGGAACATATAATTTTGTACCGTAGAAACACTAATTGGTTCCACATGGAGACACCAGCTCTACACATTCGTATTTTCTAGGGAGAAAGCTAGCGGAACAGCAGCAAACAAACATGATATATCTGTTTGTATAGATGACATTTTAAGCACTTGCCTAAAGAAAAGACTTTGCTTTTCTCTAAATCCATTTTTAGTGTGATTTTCTCCGTCCATTGCATACAAATTCCACACCACTTTGTCCGGATATGACTGGATGAAACCAGAAATAAATGGTTGTGTTTTGGCTTACTATATCCCAGATATTGCTACAGCCTCAGTGTCTGTGTTTTCTGGATATTATCAATGGATTTTATTGTTTTGAATGTTTTTATCACGGAACATTTAATTTTGTACCATAGAAACACTAATTGGATCCATATGGAAACACCAGTCTACACATTCGTATGTTCTAGGGAGAAAGCTAGAGGAACTGCGGCAAACAAACATGATATTTCTGTTTGTATAGATGACATTTTATGCACTTGCCTAAAGAAAAGACTTTGCTTTTCTCCAAAACCATTTTTACTGTCATTTTCTCGGTCCATTGCATACGAATTCCACACCAGTTCACTGGATATGACTGGAGGAAACCGGAAATATCCGGTTTTGTTTTGGCTAACTCAGTCCCAGTTATTGCTACAGCCTCTGGGTTTGTGTTTTCAGGATATTATCGACGGACTTTATTGTTTTGAATGTTTTTATCAAGGAATATTTAATTTTGTACCATAGAAACAGTAATTGGTTCTACATGGAGACACCAGCTCTACACATGGGTATATTCTATGGAGAAATCTAGAGGAACTGAGGCAAACAAACATGATATTTCTGTTTGAATAAATGACATTTTTTGCACTTGCATAAAGAAAAGACTTTGCTTTTCTCCAAAACCATTTTTACTGTGATTTTCTCAGTCTATTGCATAGGAATTCCAACACATTTTGTGCGGATATGACTGGATGAAACCCGAAATATCCAATTGTGTTTGGCTAACTCAATCCTAGATATTGCTGCAGCCTCTGTGTTTGTGTATTCTGGATATTATCTATGGACTTTATTGTTTTGAATGTTTTTATCAGGGAACATTTAATTTTGTGCTGGAAAACACTAATTGGTTCCACATGGAGACACCAGCTCTACACATTTGTATTTTCTAGGGAGAAAGCTCGAGGAACTGCGGCAAACAAACTTGATATTTCTGTTTGTATAGATGAGAGTTTATGCACTTGCCTAACGAAAAGACTTTGCTTTTCTACAAAACCATTTTACTGTGATTTTCTGCGTCCATTGCATACGAATTCCACACCATTTGTCCAGATATGACTGTATGAAACCAGAAATATCCGGTTGTGTTTTGGCTAACTCATCCCAGATATTACAACAGCCTCTGTGATTGTGTTTTCTGGATATTTTTGACGTGCTTTATTGTTTTGAATATTTTTATCAGGGAACATTTAATTTTGTACCGTAGAAACACTATTTGGTTCAACATGCAGACACCAGCTCTACACATTCGTATATTCTAGGGAGAAATCTAGAGGAACTGAGGCAAACAAACATGATATTTCTGTTTGTATAGATGACATTTTATGCACTTGCCTAAAGAAAAGACTTTGCTTTTCTCCATATCCATTTTTAGTGTGATTTTCTCCATCCATTGCATAAGAACTCCACACCAGTTTGTCCGGATATGACTGGATGAAACCAGAAATAAATGGTTGTGTTTTGTCTTACTATATCCCAGATATTGCTTAGCCTCAGTGTCTGTGTTTTCTGGATATTATCAATGGATTTTATTGTTTTGAATGTTTTTATCATGAAACATTTAATTTTGCACCGTATAAACACTAATTGGATCCATATGGAAACACCAGTCTACACATTCGTATGTTCTAGGGAGAAAGCTAGAGGAACTGCGGCAAACAAACATGATATTTCTGTTTGTATAGATGACATTTTATGAACTTTCCTAATGAAAAGACTTTACTTTTCTCCAAAACCATTTTTACTGTGATTTTCTCGGTCCATTGCATACGAATTCAACACCACTTTGTCCAAATATGACTGGATGAAACCAGAAATATCCGGTTTTGCTTTGGCTAACTCAATCTCAGATATAGCTACAGCCTCTGTATTTGTGTTTTCTGGATATTATCAACTGTCTTTATTGTTTTGAATGTTTTTTATCCGGGAACATGTTATTTTGAACTTGGATACAGTAATTGATTCCACATGGAGACACCAGCTCTACACATTCGTATTTTCTAGGGAGAAAGCTAGAGGAACTGCGACAAACAAACATGATATTTCTGTTTGTATAGATGACATTTTATGCACTTGCCTAACGAAAACACTTTGCTTTTCTTCAAAACCTTTTGCATTATTATTTTCTCGGTCCATTGCATGCAAATTACCCACCAGTTTTTCCAGATATGACTGGATGAAAACAGATATATACGGTTGTGTTTTGGTTAACTCATTCCGAAATATTGTGAAAGCCTCTGTGTTTGTGTTTTCTTGATATTATGGATGGACTTTATTGTTTTGAATGTTTTTATCAGGGAGCATTTAATTTTTTTGCTTGGAAACACTAATTGTTTCCACATAAAGAAACCAGCTCTACACATTCGTATTTTCTAGGGAGAAAGCTAGAGGAACTGTGGCAAACAAACATGATATTTCTGTTTGTATAGATGACATTTTATGAACTTGCCTAACGAAAAGACTTTGCTTTTCTCCAAAACCATTTTTACTGTGATTTTCTCGGTCTATTGCATACGAATTCCACACCAGTTGTTCCGGATATGACGGGATGAACCCAGAAATATCCGGTTGTGTTTTGGCTATCAATCCGAAATATTGTGAAAGACTTTGTGTTTGTGTTTTCTGGATATTATCGATGGACTTTATTGTTTTGAATGTTTTTATCAGGCAACATTTAATTTTGTACTGTTGAAACACTAATTGGTACATCATGGGGACACCAGTTCCACACTTTCGTATTTTCTAGGGAGAATACTAAATGAACTGCGGCAAACAAAATGATATTTCTGTTTGTATAGATGATATTTTATGCACTTGCCTAACGAAAAGACTGCTTTTTTCCAAAACCATTTGTACTGTGATTTTTCTCGGTCCATTGCATATGAATGCCACACCAGTTTGTCCGGATATGACTGGAGGAAACCGGAAATATCCGGTTTTGTTTTGGCTAACTCAATCCCAGATATTGCTACAGACTCTGTGTTTGTGTTTTCTGGATATTATCCACGGACTTTATTGTTTTGAATGTTTTTTTGTCAGGGAACATTTAATGTTGTGCTTGGAAACACTAATTGGTTCCACATGGAGACACCAGCTCTATACATTCGTATTTCCTAGGGAGAAAGCTAGAGGAACTGCGACAAACAAACATGATATTTCTGTTTGTATCAATGACGTTTTATGCACTTGCCTAACGAAAAGACTGCTTTTCTCCAAAACCATTTTTACTCTTATTTTCCCTTCACATTGCATAGGAATTCCACACCACTTTGTCCGGATATGACTGGATGAACCCCAAATATCCGGTTTTGTTTTGGTTAACTCAATCTGAAACATTGTGAAAGACTCTGTGTTTGTGTTTTCAGGATATTATCGATGGACTTTATTTTTTTGAATGTTTTTATATGGCAACATTTATTTTTTTACCGTTGAAACACTAATTGGTTCATCATGGGGACACCAGATCTACACATTCGTATATTCTAGGGAGAAAACTAGAGGAACTGCGGCAAACAAACATGATATTTCAGTTTGTATAGATGACATTTTATGCACTTGCCTAACGAAAACACTTTGCTTTTCCCCAAAAACAATTTTACTGTGATTTTCTTGATCCATTGCATACTAATTCCACACCAGTTTGTCCGGATATGACTGGATGAAACCAGAAATATCCGGTTGTGTTTTGTCTAACTCAATCCCAGATATTTCTACAGCCTCTGTGTTTGTGATTTCTGGATATTATCAATGGACTTGATGGTTTGAATGTTTTTTATCAGGGAACATTTAATTTTGGGCTGGGAAACACTGATTGGTTCCACATGGAGACACCAGCTCTACACATTCGTATTTTCTAGGGATTAAGCGAGAGGAACGGGGGCAAACAAACATGATATTTCTGTTTGTACAGATGACATTTTATGCACTTGCCTAACGAAAAGACTTTGCTTTTATCCAGAACCATTTTTACTGTGATTTTCTCGGCCTATTGCACTCGAATTCCACCCCACTTTGTCCAGATATGACTGGATGAAACCAGAAATATTCGGTTGTGTTTTGGCTAACTCCATCCCAGATATTGCTACAGCCTCTGTGTTTGTGTTTTCTGCATATTATCGATGGACTTTATTGTTTTGAATGTTTTTATCAGGGAACATTTAATTTTGTGCTTGGAAACACTAATTCGTTCCACATGGAGACACCAGCTCTACACATTGATATTTTCTAGGGAGAAAGCTAGAGGAACTGTTGTAAACAAACATGATATTTCTGTTTGTATAAATGACATTTTATGCACTTGCCTAACGAAAAGACTTTGCTTTTCTCCAAAACCATTTTTAATGTGATTTTCTCGGTCTATTGTACATGAATTCCACACCACTTTGTCCGGATATGCCTGGATGTAACCAGAAATATGCGGTTGTGTTTTGGCTGTCAATCCGAAAAATTGTGAAAGCCTATGTGTTTGTGTTTTCTGGATATTATCGATGGACTTTATTGTTTTGAATGTTTTTATGAGGGAACATTTAATTTTGTACCGTAGAAACACAATAGGTTCAACATGGTGACACCAGCTCTACACATTACTGTATTCCAGGGAGAAATCTAGAGGAACTTCGGCAAACAAACATGATATTGCTGTTTGTATAGATGATATTTTAGGCACTTCCCTAAAGAAAATACTTTGCTTTTTTTCCAAAACCATTTTTACTGTGATTTTCTCTGTCCATTACATACGAATTCCACACCACATTGTCCGGATATGACTCGATGAAATCAGAAATATCTGGTTGTGTTTTTGCTTACTATATCCCGGGTATTACTACAGCCTCAGTGTCTGTGTTTTCTAGATATTATCAATGGATTTTACTGTTTTGAATGTTTTTATCGGGGAATATTTAATATTCTGCTGCAAAACATTTATTGGTTCCACATGGAGACACCAGCTCTACACATTTGTATTTTCTAGGCATAAAGCGAGAAGAACTGCGGCAAACAAACATGATATTTCTGTTTGTATAGATGACATTTTATACAGTGGCCGAAGAACAAATCTTTGCTTTTCACCAAAACCATTTTTACTGTGATTTTCTGGGTCCATTACATACGAATTCCACACCACTATCTCCGGATATGAATGGATAAAACCAGAAATATCTGGTTGTGTTGTGGCTAACTCATTTCATGACATTTTATGCACTGGCCGAAGGAAAAGTCTTTGCTTTTCACCAAAACCATTTTTACTGTGATTTTCTCGGTCCATTGCATACGAATTCCACACAACTATGTCCGGATATGACTGGATGAAACCAGAAATATCCGGTTGTGTTGTGGCTTACTATATCCCAGATATTGCTACAGCCTCAGTGTCTGAGTTTTCTGGATATTATGAATGCACTTTATTGTTTTGAATATTTTTATCAGGGAACATTTAATTTTGTACCGTTGAAACACTAATTGGTTCCACATGGAGACACCAGCTATACACATGTGTATTTTCTAGGGATTAAGCGTGAGGAACTGCAGCAAACAAACATGATATTTCTGTTTGTATAGATGACATTTTATGCACTTTCCTAACGAAAAGACTTTGCTTTTCTCCAAAACCATTTTTACTGTGATTTTCTCGGTCCATTGCACACGAATTCCACCCCACTTAACCGGATATGACTGGATGAAACCAGAAATATCCGGTTGTGTTTTGGCTAACTCCATCCCAGATATTCCTAGAGCCTCTGTGTTTGTGTTTTTTGGATATTATCGATGGACTTTATTGTTTTGAATGTTTTTATCAGGTCACATGTAATTTTGTGCTGGGAAACACTAATTTTTTCCACATGGGGACACCAGCTCTACATATTCATATTTTCTAGGGAGAAAGCTACAGGAACTGTGGCAAACAAACATGACATTTCTGATTGTATAGATGACATTTTATGCACTTGCCTAACGAAAAGACTTTGCTTTTCTCCAAATCCAATTTTAAGGTTATTTACTCGGTCCGTTACATACGAATTCTACACCACTTTGTCCGGATATGACTCGATGAAACCAGAAATATCCGGTTGTGTTGTGGCTACCTCAATCCCAGATATTGCTACAGCCTCTGTGTTTGTGATTTCTGGATATTATCAATGTACTTGATGGTTTTGAATGTTTTTTATCAGGGAACATTGAATTTTGTGCTCGGAATCACAAATTCATTCCACATGGAGACACCAGCTCTACATATTCGTATTTACTAGGGAGAAAGCTAGAGGAACTGTGGCAAACGAACATGATATTTCTGTTGGTATAGATGACATTTTATGCACTGCCCGAAGGAAAAGTCTTTGCTTTTCACAAAAACCATTTTTACTGTGATTTTCTCGGTCCATTACTTACGAATTCCACCTCACTTTGTCCGGAAATTACTGGATGAAACCAGAAATATCCGGTTGTTTTGTTGCTTACTATATCCCAGATATTGCTACAGCCTCAGTGTCTGAGTTTTCTGGATATTATCAATGGACTTTATTGTTTTGAATATTTTTATCAGGGAACATTTAATTTTGTGCTTGGAAACACTTATTGGTTCCACATGGAGACACCAGCTCTATACATTGGTATTTTCTAGTGTGAAAGCTTGAGGAACTGTGGCAAACAAACATAATATTTCTGTTTGTATAGATGACATTTTATGCACTTGCCTAACGAAAAGACTTTGCTTTTCTCCAAAAGCAATTTTACTGTGATTTTCTCGGTCTATTGTACACGAATTCCACACCACTTTGTCCACATATGCCTGGATGTAACCAGAAATATGCGGTTGTGTTTTGGCTATCAATCCAAAAAATTGTGAAAGCCTCTCTGTTTGTGTTTTCTGAATATTATCGATGGACTTTATTGTTTTCAATGCTTTTATGAGGGAACATTTAATTTTGTACCGTAGAAACACAATAGGTTCAACATGGGGACACCAGCTCTACACATTCCTGTATTCCAGGGAGAAATCTAGAGGAAGTGTGGCAAACAAACATGATATTGCTGTTTGTATAGATGACATTTTAGGCACTTCCCTAAAGAAAAGACTTTGCTTTTTTTCCAAAACCATTTTTACTGTGATTTTCTCCGTC
Organism: Lepus oiostolus; assembly: GCA_036325905.1. Classification (NCBI taxonomy): domain Eukaryota; kingdom Metazoa; phylum Chordata; class Mammalia; order Lagomorpha; family Leporidae; genus Lepus; species Lepus oiostolus. The sequence goes on from CM070804.1 coordinate 2,450,522, forward strand.
CATTACATACGAATTCCACACCACATTGTCCGGATATGACTCGATGAAACCAGAAAAATCTGGTTGTGTTTTTGCTTACTATATCCCGGGTATTGCTACAGCCTCAGTGTCTGTGTTTTCTAGATATTATCGATGGATTTTACTGTTTTGAATGTTTTTATCGGGGAATATTTAATATTGTGCTGCGAAACACTAATTGGTTCCAAATGGAGACGCCAGCTCTACACATTCGTATTTTCTAGGCAGAAAGCGAGAGGAACTGCGGCAAACAAACATTATATTTCTGTTTGTATAGATGACATTTTATGCACTGGCCGAAGGAAACGTCTTTGCTTTGAACCAAAACCATTTTTACTGTGATTTTCTCGGTCCATTGCATACGAATTCCACACCACTCTCTCCGGATATGACTGGATGAAACCAGAAATATCCGGTTGTGTTGTGGCTTACTATATCCCAGATATTGCTACAGCCTCAGTGTCTGAGTTTTCTGGATATTATCAATGGACTTTATTGTTTTGAATATTTTTATCAGGGAACATTTAATTTTGTGCTGGGAAACACTAATTGGTTCCACATGGAGACAAAAGCTCTACACATTCGTATTTTCTAGGGATTAAGCGAGAGGAACTGCGGCAAACAAACATGATATTTTTGTTTGTATAGATGACATTTTATGCACTTGCCTAACGAAAAGAGTTTGCTTTCCTCCAAAACCATTTTTACTGTGATTTTCTTGGTCTATTGTACATGAATTCCACCCCACTTAACCGGATATGACTGGATGAAACCAGAAATATCCGGTTGTATTTTTGCTAACTCAATCCCACTTATTGCTACAGCCTCTGTGTTTGTGTTTTCTGGATATTATCAATGGACTTTATTGTTTTGAATGTTTTTTATCAGGGAACATTTAATTTTGTAGCGTAGAAACACTAAGTGGTTCCACATGGAGACAAAAGCTCTTCAGATTCGTATTTTCTAGGGAGAAAGCTAGAGGAACTTAGGCAAACAAGCATGATATTTCTGTTTGTATAGATGACATTTTGTGCACTTGCCTAACGAAAAGACTTTGCTTTTCTCCAAAACCATTTTTACTGTGATTTTCTCTTTCCACTACATACGAATTCCACACCACTTTGACCGGATATGCGTGGATGAAACCAGAAATATCCGGTTCTGTTTTGTCTAACTCAATCGCAGATATTGATGCAGCCTCTGTGTTTGTATTTTCCGGATTTTATCAACAGACTTTATGGTTTTGAATGTTTTTTATCAGGGAGCATTTAATTTTGTGCTGGGAAACACTTATTGGTTCCACATGGAGACACCAGCTGTACACATTCGTATTTTCTAGGGAGAAAGCTGGAGGAACTGCGGTAAACAAACATGACATTTCTGTTTGTATAGATGACATTTTATGCACTTGCCTAACGAAAAGACTGATTTTCTCCAAATCCATTTTTACTGTGATTTTCTCGGTCCATTACATAGGAATTCCAAACTACTTTGTCTGTATATGACTGAATGAAACCAGAAATATCCGGTTCTCTTTTGGCTAACTATATCCCAGATATTGCTATAGCTTCTGTGTCTGTGTTTTCAGGAAGTATCGATTGACTTTATTGTTTTGAATGAATTTATCAGGGAACATTTAATTTTGTACCATAGAAACACTAATTGTTTCCACATGAAGACACCAGCTCTACACATTCATATTTTCTAGGAAGAAAGCTAGAGTTACTGCGGCAAACAAACAAGATATTTCTGTTTGTATAGATGACATTTTATGCACTGGCCGAAGGAAAAGACTTTGCTTTTCTCCAAAACCATTTTACTGTGATTTTCTGGGTCCATTGCATAGGAATTCCACCACATTTTCTGCGGATATGACTGGATGATACCAAAAATTTCCGGTTCTCTTTTGGGTAACTATATCCCAGATATTGCTACAGATTCAGTGTTTGTTTTTTCTTGATATTATCAATGGACTTTATTGTTTTGAAAGTTCTTTATTGGGGAACCTTTAATTTTGTGCTTGCAATCACTAATTGGTTCCACATGGAGACACCAGCTCTACACAATCATATTTTCTAGGGAAAAAGCTAGAGGAAATGTGGCAAAGAAACATTATATTTCTGTTTGTATAGAAGATATTTTATGCACTTGCCAACAAAAAGACATTGCTTTTCCACAAAACCATTTTTACTGTGATTTTCTCGGTCCATTGCATACGAATTCCACACCAATTTGTCCGGATATGACTGGATGAAACCAGAATTATCCAGTTGTGTTTAGGCTATCTCAATCCCAGATATTGAGAAAGCCTCTGTGTTTGTATTTTCTGGATATTATCGACATGCTTTATTGTTTTGAATATTTTTATCAGGGAACATTTAATTTTGTACCGTAGAAACACTAATAGGATCCACATGGAGACACCAGCTCTACACATTAGTATTTTCTAGGGAGAAAGCTAGAGGAACTGCAGCAAACAAATATGATATTTCTGTTTGTATAGGTGACATTTTTTGCACTTGCCTAGTGAAAAACTTTGCTTTTCTCTAAAACCATTTTTACTCTGATATTTCTCGGTCCGTTGCATAGGAATTCCACACCTCTTTGTCCGGATATGACTGGATGAAACCTGAAATATCCGGTTGTGTTTTGGCTAACTCCATCCCAGATATTGTGAAAACCTCTGTGTTTGTGTTTTCTGGGTATTATCGACGTGCTTTATTGTTTTGAATATTTTTTATTAGGGAACATTTAATTTTGTAACGTAGAAACACTAATTGGATCCACATGGAGACACCAGCTCTACACATTCGTATTTTCTAGGGAGAAAGCTAGAGGAACTGCGGCAAACAAACAAGATATATCTGTTTATATAGATGATATTTTTTGCACTTGTCTTAATAAAGGACTTTGCTTTTCTCCAAAACCATTTTTACTGTGATTTTCTCGGTCCAAGGCATTTGAACTCCACACCATTTTCTCCGGATATGACTGGATGAAACAAGTAATATCCTGTTGTGTTTTGGCTTACTAAATACCAGATATTGCTACAGCTTCTGTGTTTGTGTTTTCTGGATATTATCGATGGACTTTATTGTTTTGAAGGCTTTTATCAGCGAACATTTAATTTTGTACCATAGAAACACTAATTGGTTCCACATGGAGACACTAATCTACACATTCGTATTTTCTAAGGAGAAAGCTAGAGGAACTGTGGCAAACAAATATCATATTTCTGTCTGTTTGGATGACATTTTATGCACTTGCCTAATGAAAAGACTTTGCTTTTACCCAAAACCATTTTTACTCTGATTCTCTCAGTCCATTGCATACAAATTCAACACCACTTTGTCCAGATATAACTGGATGAAAACAGAAATATCCCATTGTGTTTTGGCTAACTCAATCCCAGATATTGCTACATTCTCTGTGTTTGTGTTTTCCGGATATTATCAACGGACTTTATTGTTTTGAATGTTTTCATCAGGGAACATTTAAATTTGTACCATAGAAACAATAATTGGTTCCACATGAGACACCAGCTCTCCACATTCGTATTTTCTAGGGAGAAAGCTAGAGGAACTGCGGCAAACAAACATGATATTTCTTTTTGTATAAATGACATTTTAAGCACTTACCTAAAAGAAGACTTTGCTTTTCTACAAAACCATTTTTATGGTGATTGTCTCGGTCCATTACATATGAACTCCAGACACTTATTCCGGATATGACTGGATGAAACCAGTAATATCTGATTGTGTTTTGGCTAACTCAATCCCAGATATTGCTACAGCCTCTGTGTTTGTGTATTCCTGATATTATGCACGGACTTTATTGTTTTGAATGTTTTATATCAGGGAACATTCAATTTTGTACTTGGAAACAATAATTGGTTCCACATGGAGGCACCAGTCTACAAATTCGTATTTTCTAGGGAGAAAGCTAGAGGAATTGCGGCCAACAAACATGATATTTCTGTTTGAATAGATGACATTTTATGCACTTGCCTAAGGAAAAGACTTTGCTTTTCTCGAAAACCATTTTTACTGTGATTTTCTGGGTCCATTGCATACGAATTCCACACCACTTTGTCCGGATATGACTGGATGAAAACAGAAACATCCTATTGTGTTTTAGCTAACTATATACCAGATATTGCTACAGCCTCAGAGTTTTTTTTTTTTTAATTTTCTGGATATTATCTATGGGCTTTATAGTTTTGAATGTTTTTATCAGGGAACATTTAATTTTGTACCGTAGAAACACTAATTGTCCACATGGAGACACCAGCTCTACACATTCGTATTTTCTAGGGAGAAAGCTAGAGGAACTGTTGCAAACAAACATGATATTTCTGGTTGTGTAGACGACATTTTATGCACTTGCCTAAGGAATAGACTATATTTTTCCCAAAACAATTTTTATTGTGATTTTCTCGGTCCATTGCATACGAATTCCACTCTACTTTGTCTGTATTTGAATGAATGAAACCAGAAATATCCGGTTCTCTATTGGCTAACTATATCCCAGATATAGCTACAGCCTCATTGTATGTTTTTTCAGGATATTATCAATGGTCTTTATTGTTTTGAATGTTTTTCAGGGAACATTTAATTTTGTGCTGGGAATCACAAATTCGTTCCACATGGAGAACCCAGCTCTACACATTCGTATTTTCTAGGGAGAAAGCTAGAGGAACTGCGGCAAACAAACATGATATTTCTGTTTGTATCGGTGACATTTTATGCACTGGCCTAACGAAAAGACTTTGCTTTTCTGCAAAACCATTTTTACTCTGATTTTCTTGGTCCATTGCATACGAATTCCATACCAGTTTGTCCTGATATGATTGATTGAAACCGGAAATATCCAGTGTTTTCTGGCTAACTCAATCCGAGATATAACTACAGCATCTGTGTTTGTGATTTCCGGATATTATCAACGGACTATATTTTTTCGAATGTTTTATATCGAGGAACATTGTATTTTGAGCTTGGATACAGTAATTGGTTCCACATGGAGACACCAGCTCTACACATTCATATTTTCTAGGGAGAAAGCTAGAGGAGCTGCGGCAAGCAAACATGATATTTGTGTTTGTATAGGTGACATTTTATGCAGTTGCCTAACGAAAAGACTTTGCTTTTCTCCAAAACCATTTTTACTGTGTTTTTCTCGGTCCATTGCATACGATTTCCACACCACTTTGTCCGGATATGACTGGATGAAACCAGAAATATCCGGTTTTGTTTTGGCTAACTCAATCCCCGAATTTTCTGCAGCCTCTGTGTTTGTGTTTTCCGATATTATCAATGGATTTCATTGTTTTGAATGTTTTTTATCGGGGAACTTTTTATTTTGAGCTTGGATACAGTAATAGGTTCGACATGGAGCCACCAGCTCTACATATTTGTATTTTTTAGGGAGAAAGCTAGAGGAGCTACGGCAAGCAAACATGATATTTTTGTTTGTATTGATGAAATTTTATGCACTTGCCTAACGAAAAGACATTGCTCTTCTCCAAAATCATTTTTAATGTGATTTTCTCGGTCCATTGCATACGAATTCCACTACACTTTGTCCAGATATGACTGGATTAAACCAGAAATATCGGGTTGTGTTATGCCTTACTCAATGCGAAATAATGTGAAAGCCTCTCTGTTTGTGTATTCCTGATATTATCCCCGGACTTTATTGTGTTGGATGTTTAATCTCGGGGAACATTTAATTTCATGCTTGGAAACACTAATTTTTTTCCACATGGAGACACCAGCTCTACACATTCATATTTTCTAGGGAGAAAGCTAGAGGAACTGCGGCAAACAAAAATATTTTTGTTTGTATAGATGACATTTTATGCACTTGCATAACGAAAAGAATTTGCTTTTCTCCAAAACCCTTTGTACTGTGATTTTCTCGGTTCATTGCATATGAATTCCACACCAGTTTTTCCAGATATGACTGGAAGAAATCGGTAATATCCAGTTTTATTTTGGCTAACTCAATCCCAGATTCTGCTACAACTTCTGTGTTTTTGTTTTCTGGATGTTATCAATGGACTTTATTGTTTTGGATGTTTTTTCTCGGGGAACATTTAATTTTGTGCTTGGAAACACTAATTGGTTCCACATGGAGACACCAGCTCTACACATTCATATTTTCTAGGGAGAAAGCTAGAGGAGCTGTGGCAAGCAAACATGATATTTCTGTTTGTATAGATGACATTTTATGCACTTGCCTAACAAAAAGACTTTGCTTTTCTCCAAAACCATTTTTACTGTGATTTTCTCGTTCCATTGCATACGAATTCCAAACCATATTGTCTGGACTTGACTGAAAAACCAGAAATATCCGGTTGTGTTTTGGCTATCAATCGAAATATTGTGAAAGCCTCTGTGTTTGTGTTTTCTGGATATTATCGATGGACTTTATTGTTTTGAATGTTTTTATCGGGGAACATTTTATTTTGAGCTTGCAGAATGTAATTGGTTCCACATGGAGACACCAGCTCTACACATCGTATTTTCGCGGGAGAAAGCTAGAGGAACTGTGGCAAAGAAACATGATATTTCCGTTTGTATAGATGACATTTTATGCACTTGCCTAACGAAAAGACTTTGCTTTTCTCCAAAACCATTCTTATTGTCATTTTCTCGGTCCATTGCATATGAATTACACACGAGTTTCTCCGGATATGATGGGATGAAACCGGAGATATCCGGTTTTGTTTTGGCTAACTGAATCACAGTTGTGCTACATACTCTGTGTTTGTGTATCCCTGATATTATCCCCGGACTTTATTGTTTTGAATGTTTTTTATCAGGGAAAATTTAATTTTGTGTTTGGAATCACTAATAGGTTCATCATGGGAACCTCAGCTCTACACATTCATATTTTCTAGGGAGAAAGCTAGAGGAACTGCAGCAAACAAACATGATATTTCTGTTTGTATAGATGACATTTTATGCACTTGCCTAAAAAAAGACTTTGGTTTTCCACAAAACCATTTGTACTGTGATTTTCTCGGTCCATTGCATACGAATTCCACACCACTTTGTCCAGATATGACTGGATTAAACTAGAAATATCCGGATTTGTTTTGGTTAACTCAATCCGAGATATTGCTACAGCCTCTGTGTTTGTGAATTCTGGATATTATCAATGAATTTATTGTTTTGAATCTTTTTTATCAGGGAACATTTTATTTTGAGCTTGGATACAGTAATTGGTTCCGCATGGAGACACCAGCTGTACATATTCTTATTTTCTATGGAGAAAGCTAGAGGCAGTGCGACAAACAAACATGACATTTTTGTTTGTATAGATGACATTTTATGCACTTGCCTAAAAAAAGACTTTGGTTTTCCACAAAACCATTGGTACTGTGATTTTCTCGGTCCATTGCATATGAATTCCACACCAGTTTGTCTGGATATGACTGGATGAAACTGGAAATATCCGGTTTCTTTTTGGCTAACTCAATCCTAGATATTGCTACAGCCTCTGTGTTTCTGTTTTCTGGATATTATCAATGGACTTTATTGTTTTGAATGTTTTATATCGGGGAACATTTTATTTTGTGCTTGGATACAGTAATTGGTTCCACATGGAGACACCAGCTCTACACATTCATATTTTCTAGGGGGAAAGCTAGAGGAACTGCGACAAACAAACATGATATTTCTGTATAGATGACATTTTATGCACTTACCTAACGAAATGACTTTTCTTTTCTCAAAAACCATTTGTACTGTGATTTTCCCGGTCCATTGCATACGAATTCCACACCAGCTTGTCCGGATATGACTGGATGAAACCGGAAATATCATGTTTTGTTTTGGCCAACTCAATCCCTGATATTACTACAGCCTCTGTGTTTCAGTTTTCCCTCCATTATCAACGGACTTGATTGTTTTGATTGTTTTTTTATCGGGGAACATTTAATTTCGATCTCAGACACACTATTTGGTTCCACATGGAGACACCAGCTCTATATATTCATATTTTCTAGGGAGAAAGCTAGAGGAACTGTGGCAAACAAACATGATTTCTGTTGTGAAATTAAATGTGAAATTAAGATAGGATGAGGTTAAATTGAAATGTGAAATTAAGATAGGATGGGGTTAAAATGGAGCTGCTGAGCTGACTGCATATTATTTTGCTTCTGTACCAAATGCTTTGGCTTGCGAAATGCATTTTTTTTAAGATAACTAGACTTTAGCTGACCTTGTAGCATGTGATGAATGTGCTAATGCGGTTTATGAGATGATTGAGCATATGACAAGTTTTTGGTCATGATGACCCCGTGTTTATGCTTGCTCAGGGTCTTTCGCCCCCTAACCCTGGAAAAACCCTGCATCTTATGAGAATTTGTCATATTGCGGTTTATCTTGTGATTTTTGGTAATGATGTGGAGATATGCTAATGTTGTGGCTTTTAGCCTTAAATACCTGAGCAGTTGATGATCCGGTGCCTCTCTTCTCGCACTGCACCAGAGTGTGTTGTTGTGTTTAAGAGTTGGCCCATCTGCGCAGATGAAATAAACTTCCTCATGTTTTTTTACAGCGGTTGGACTGGAGTCGTGTTTCTGGGGTCGGTAACAGTGTGAGGCACCTTTCTGGGGTCTTACATTTTTGGAGGTCCCACCGAGATTTGAGACCCCAGACCCACGCTCCATTTTCCAATCGGAGGTAAGTTCTTTCTTTGATTCTGTAAAATTTTCTGTTGTTCTGTTGAAATTGTGTTTATTTGTTTTTGTTTATATACGTTATATTGCCTAGGCGCCGAAACCTGTATATTGTGCCTGCAGGACCTGTATCTGTATCGAGCCAGTAGTAGGAAAGGACAGACGTGTCCGCGACCCCTGGTTCGAACCACTGGGGGACGCTCCGGTGGTGGAGGGGACGTGGAATCCCCCTCCTGGAGGGGACGTGGAATCCCCCTCCGTCTGTAAGAGAAGCGAGGGGACGTGGAATCCCCCTCCTTCTTTTTATTCCGTGGGAGGTGGCAGCTCCCCTCGGAAGGTCTTCTTCCCCGGGAGAAGGGCTGGTGGCAGCGGCCACTCCCGTCGGAAGTTTTTAGTTTCAGTTTTGTCTCGGTCTTCTTCCCCGGGAGAAGGGCTGGTGGCAGCAGCCACTCCCGTTGGAAGTTGTGGTTTTGTCTTGGTTTTGCACGCAGTGTCTTTGTGAGTCTTGTGACTCTTTGTGAAGTCTTGTGATTTGTGAGTCTTGTGGTTGTTTTCTGTGTTTTAATATACCAACCTTACTTGCCTTTCCCCTCCAACATGGGACAGGAATTAACTACACCTTTGAGTTTTACTTTATGAGTCTTAATTGGGAAAACTGCAACGCAAAGTTGTTTATGTTGTTTATCTGTTTTCAGTGTTTGAGTGATTACCCAACTGATCAGAAGTGTACTAATTGTTGGCCAAACCGCTTGACTCTGACAGCTTAAATTTTAAACTGAGTCTTCCAACTTTGGGGCTTCCAGTCGGATCCCTGGAACTCTCAAAGGATGAGACTCTAAAATTTGTTAAGGTAACCGCTGCTTGAGTCAATTCAGATTATGTAAAATATATTAAAATGTTATAAATGGTGTCAGACCTATGCTGTCTTTTCAAAGTTATGCCCATGTTTGCTGTCCAGGAGGAGTTATTCTTATGTTACTTAAAAGCATGGAAATGTAATTTTGACTTTTAATTCATAACTCAGTGTCTTAAGCCATCTAGGCATCAATGCTAAGCAAAATGTGGAAAAATGTATTGTACTTTTTACATCTTAAATTCAATGAGAGAGAGACTGTTTGAGTTTGTTATACATAACAATTCAAGACTATGTAAAAGTAACTACAGGTATAAAGTTTCAGAAAATGTGAGCAAGTCATAAAAAGTTTTAAAAGGTTCACAACTTTAAAATTGTTTACGGAGTTTTCTTTAAGTTAAGTGCTAATGCCAAAATTACATTGATCTAAAGTTAAAGTCTGATCTTCTGTTACAACAATAAGGTTCTTTAAAAAAAAAATGTACACTAATGTTAGTAAATACCTAAAAATGGTCTAAGTTTTAAAATCTGTTTTTGCAAAAATTGTAATGTTTATTTTAACAGTGTCTACTGAATCAGTTATTCTGCCATTTTTAGAGTTAGGTCCTATAAGCTCTTTTTGGCTCTGTTAAGTAGTTCTAAATTATGTAAACCCTTATGTTCAAGGTTTTTATTTCTGGTTTATTCAACAACAGACATAAAATTTATGTTGTACCAAGGTGATCTATTGTGTACTTTACTGTTTCTGTTAAGTTCAAATTAGTAAAAAGCATTGTTAAGTATTATGATCAAATCTGGTTTAAAAGTGTAAAAATCACCCTGACTAATAAATGGCTATCATTTCAGGATGTTAAGGAATTCTATTTTGACCAGATACTTTAAGTTCTCTCGGCACCTTTTAACAGACTTTCTAAAAATCCAAGTTCTAAATTATCCGAACTTTTGACACCCCCAGAGGGCCCCTGGAGATGTCAAAAAGAGATCTCTCATCTTGCAGAGATAATAACCAATCGGCTGTTTAAATTAAAAGTGGTGCCAAGATGTAAAATGATGCTAAACTTTAGCTATAAACATGTTTCTTTCTAGCTGCTCCAGTCTCTGGCTCAGAAGCCAGATCCTTTAAAGAGGGACCGAGGAAGTCTCCGTCCAGCTAACGCTAAACAACCAGGCGTTGCTAGTTCAAATGTAACAATTACAGATAGTAATAGGCTACTATCATTATGGCTAAATGGTTACCCATCAACCAGAAGAGAAATGGAGAAGGAAAAATCCGATAAAACAGAGGAGGATGAAGCAGAGGAGGGAGGACCCCCGGCCCGTTCTAACTGGCCGTCCTCCTCCTCCATATAACTGGGAAGGCAAGCCCTGACAGGACTTGCAGGGCCTGTTTTACTAACATTAACTTTACTACACTTAAATGGAATTCTGTAAAAGATTCAGTCTCTACTGCCAGACTCCCCTGAGGAGTTTAGCTGAAGGGGTTAAAGTTATTTAGTTAAAAAAGGGGAAGTTTAAGATGAGCTGAGAAAGAGGAACTAACTAGAATCTTGGCCACCACAGTTAACAGGAAGCAGAGTAAGGGAGAATCAGGGTAAGCAGGGACCCCCGGAGACTGGCAAAAGCACAGAGAAGTGCCCAAAAGGACAAGTCTGCCTAAGGTCCGACTAACAACGATAATCTAGTGGTGCACATCTGCCACACGAGACTGAACTGACCGAAAACGGCCTCTGCAAGCCAGCAAGAGAAAAGAAGACAGCAGCGGAGTGGTGAGACTGGGCGACAGCGGCCCCTCGGCCCCTCCCTCATTGGGACAATAGTGGGAGACGGCCGAACGAGAACAGTGGTCTGGGTTTCCACCTTCAACCCCCCGAGGACTCTGCTCGGCAGGCAGGGCTGATCGCTATGGACCATGCACTCCGTGCAGCTAAGAAAAAGGAGCTGGTGGCAATGCACAAGAACAGCAGATACGCTCTCGCCACTACCCACGGGGAACTCAAAATGGACAGAGGCTTTATCGACCAGGAAGAAGAATTGCGCCAATGTTTCCCTGATTTGGACTATCAAAGGTACTGGGGTCAGACACTGGGCCGGCTTTCGTCTCCAGGGTAAGTCAGATGGTGGCACAGGTGTTGAAAATAGAAAGTTATAGGGTAAGTCAGATGGTGGTAGCGGTGGCCGGGGTACTGGGGATATAGTTAGGTAAAATGTATGATTAATGGTGGGGGCTGGCACTAGAGACTGGGTCAAATTGCTGCTGCACATTTTTATAATGCTACATGTCCTTTATATGCTGCTACACTTTTGCAACTTCCCTATTTTGCCAGGCTTTGCTTAAATGTCTGCCTTTTAGGGCTTTCTTTAAAGGCTTCCTGAAGAAGCAGTCCTTGGCTCTGCTCTCCGAGCAGCGGAAGATGAGTGACTGCGAGTTTGCCTATGTACATATGCTGGCTTAGGACTATTTGCTGTATATTCTGAAGACGCCGCAGCCTGGACAGGGATTGAGCAAGACGTCCAGAGTGCTGCAGAACGTCACCTTTTCCATCCAGCAAGAAGTGGAAGAGGCTCTGCTTTATACATAATTCTGGTTAAAAGATTTTTTGAAAGTTACCAAACAGATCTGTGTGAAATTGTCATTGCTAAAAAAGAATATTACTTTTAATTATTACCCTGTATAATAAATAGGCTTTTTTAGTTTATTAAAAGTAAAATTGTTTTATCACTCACGCCTTGGTCCTGACCCAGCAGTGCCAAAGTTTAAAAATGAAGGACATAAAAGAAAAGAGTATTGTTGGTGAAAAGGGTTAAAAAGAGAGCTTTTTATATAAGGAAAGGACATGGTTTGTCAGAATGACTTTATCCGGATGGCTAGTTTATTCTAGACTGAAATGGAATTGGTAAAATGTTTACAGTAAGTCGAAGAGGGTGTGTGAAAGTCACAAAGAGTATTCGGGTCAATTCAGCTGAACAGGCACCAGGTATTAACCCAAATTTGTATGACTTCTTCAGGGATGTGTTTTTTTGTCTTTGTCTCTGTTGTATTTTCTGTTCTTAAATTTTGATGCCTTTTTGTAATTTTTTTTTATCCTGCGGGGCATACTTCCCCTACCCTGCAGACTTGCTTCTGTGCTCATAGGATTGGCTGTAAGGCACAGAGATGTGCTTGCAATACTTTTTTTTTGTTTTACCCTGGTGATGGGCAGCCCACATATCCCAATGAAGATCACGTGGGAGGTAAGATCTGGTACCGCTGAGGTTGTGTGGTCCGTTACCCGCGTGACCCCTTCTGGGATGTGGTGGCCCTCCTTGCACCCCAATGTCTGTTAATTGGTTGTAAAAAAGACACCTGTGATATCTCCGGCCTGTTTTATGATCAGACTCCCTTATGAAACAAAGGACCGGGTGGAAGCGTACTTTAAACACCCTGCTTCCTTATTTTTATTTCAGGCCTTTACAAAATTTAAAAAGTAATTCCTAAAATTTTAAGATTAAAATTTAACTAAAAGAAAAGGGGGGAATGTGAAATTAAATGTGAAATTAAGATAGGATGAGGTTAAATTGAAATGTGAAATTAAGATAGGATGGGGTTAAAATGGAGCTGCTGAGCTGACTGCATATTATTTTGCTTCTGTACCAAATGCTTTGGCTTGCGAAATGCATTTTTTTTAAGATAACTAGACTTTAGCTGACCTTGTAGCATGTGATGAATGTGCTAATGCGGTTTATGAGATGATTGAGCATATGACAAGTTTTTGGTCATGATGACCCCGTGTTTATGCTTGCTCAGGGTCTTTCGCCCCCTAACCCTGGAAAAACCCTGCATCTTATGAGAATTTGTCATATTGCGGTTTATCTTGTGATTTTTGGTAATGATGTGGAGATATGTTAATGTTGTGGCTTTTAGCCTTAAATACCTGAGCAGTTGATGATCCGGTGCCTCTCTTCTCGCACTGCACCAGAGTGTGTTGTTGTGTTTAAGAGTTGGCCCATCTGCGCAGATGAAATAAACTTCCTCATGTTTTTTTACAGCGGTTGGACTGGAGTCGTGTTTCTGGGGTCGGTAACAGTGTGAGGCACCTTTCTGGGGTCTTACACTGTTTGTATAGATCACATTTTATGCACTTGCCTAACGAAAAGACTTTGCTTTTCTCCAAAACCATTTTTACTGTTATTCACTCAGTCCATTGCATATGAATTCCACAGCACTTCGTCCGGATATGACTGGATGAAACCAAAAATATCCGGTCGTGTTTTGGCTAACTCAATCTGAAATATTGTGAAAGTTCCTGTGTTTGTGTTTTCTGGATATTATCGATGGAGTTCATTGTTTTGAATGTTTTTATCAGGGAACATTTAATTTTGTACCATTGAAACACTAATTGGTTCATCATTGGAACAACAGCTATACACATTCGCATTTTCTAGGGAGAAAGCTAGAGGAACTGCGACAAACAAACATGATATTTCTGTTTGTATAGATGACATTTTATGCACTTGCCTAAAGAAAAGACTTTGCTTTTTTTCAAAACCATTTCTACTGTGATTTTCTCGGTCCATTGCATACGAATTCCACACCACTTTGTCCGGATATGACTGGATGCAACCGGAAATATCTGGTTTTGTTTTGACTAACTCAATCACAGATATGGCTACAGTCTCTGTGTTTGTGATTTCTGGATATTATCGACGGACTTTATTGTTTTGAAAGTTTTTTATCAGGGAACATTTAATTTTGTGCTTCTAATCATTAATTGGTTCCGCTTGGAGACACAAGCTGCAAACATTAGTATTTTCTGGGGAGAAAGCTAGAGGAACTGCGGCAAACAAACATGATATATCTGTTTATATAGATGATATTTTTTGCACTTGCCTTAATAAAGGACTTTGCTTTTCTCCAAAACCATTTTTACTGTGATTTTCTCGGTCCAAGGCATATGAACTCCACACCATTTTCTCCGGATATGACTGGATGAAACAAGAAATATCCTGTTGTGTTTTGGCTTACTAAATACCAGATATTGCTACAGCTTCTGTGTTTGTGTTTTCTGGATATTATCGATGGACTTTATTGTTTTGAAGGCTTTTATCAGCGAACATTTAATTTTGTACCATAGAAACACTAATTGGTTCCACATGGAGACACTAATCTACACATTCGTATTTTCTAAGGAGAAAGCTAGAGGAACTGTGGCAAACAAATATCATATTTCTGTTTGTTTGGATGACCTTTTATGCACTTGCTAAAGAAAAGACTTTGCTTTTACCCAAAACCATTTTTACTCTGATTCTCTCAGTCCATTGCATACAAATTCAACACCACTTTGTCCAGATATGACTGGATGAAAACAGAAATATCCCGTTGTGTTTTGGCTAACTCAATCCCAGATATTGCTACATTCTCTGTGTTTGTGTTTTCCGGATATTATCAACGGACTTTATTGTTTTGAATGTTTTCATCAGGGAACATTTAAATTTGTACCATATAAACAATAATTGGTTCCACATGAGACACCAGCTCTCCACATTCGTATTTTCTAGGGAGAAAGCTAGAGGAACTGCGGCAAACAAACATGATATTTCTTTTTGTATAAATGACATTTTAAGCACTTGCCTAAAAAAAAGCCTTTGCTTTTCTACAAAACCATTTTTATGGTGATTGTCTCGGTCCATTACATATGAACTCCAGACACTTATTCCGGATATGACTGGATGAAACCAGTAATATCTGATTGTGTTTTGGCTAACTCAATCCCAGATATTGCTACAGCCTCTGTGTTTGTGTATTCCTGATATTATGCACGGACTTTATTGTTTTGAATGTTTTATATCAGGGAACATTCAATTTTGTACTTGGAAACAATAATTGGTTCCACATGGAGGCACCAGTCTACAAATTCGTATTTTCTAGGGAGAAAGCTAGAGGAATTGCGGCCAACAAACATGATATTTCTGTTTGAATAGATGACATTTTATGCACTTGCCTAAGGAAAAGACTTTGCTTTTCTCGAAAACCATTTTTACTGTGATTTTCTGGGTCCATTGCATACGAATTCCACACCACTTTGTCCGGATATGACTGGATGAAAACAGAAACATCCTATTGTGTTTTAGCTAACTATATACCAGATATTGCTACAGCCTCAGAGTTTTTTTTTTTTTAATTTTCTGGATATTATCTATGGGCTTTATAGTTTTGAATGTTTTTATCAGGGAACATTTAATTTTGTACCGTAGAAACACTAATTGTCCACATGGAGACACCAGCTCTACACATTCGTATTTTCTAGGGAGAAAGCTAGAGGAACTGTTGCAAACAAACATGATATTTCTGGTTGTGTAGACGACATTTTATGCACTTGCCTAAGGAATAGACTATATTTTTCCCAAAACAATTTTTATTGTGATTTTCTCGGTCCATTGCATACGAATTCCACTCTACTTTGTCTGTATTTGAATGAATGAAACCAGAAATATCCGGTTCTCTATTGGCTAACTATATCCCAGATATAGCTACAGCCTCATTGTATGTTTTTTCAGGATATTATCAATGGTCTTTATTGTTTTGAATGTTTTTCAGGGAACATTTAATTTTGTGCTGGGAATCACAAATTCGTTCCACATGGAGAACCCAGCTCTACACATTCGTATTTTCTAGGGAGAAAGCTAGAGGAACTGCGGCAAACAAACATGATATTTCTGTTTGTATCGGTGACATTTTATGCACTGGCCTAACGAAAAGACTTTGCTTTTCTGCAAAACCATTTTTACTCTGATTTTCTAGGTCCATTGCATACGAATTCCATACCAGTTTGTCCTGATATGATTGATTGAAACCGGAAATATCCAGTGTTTTCTGGCTAACTCAATCCGAGATATAACTACAGCATCTGTGTTTGTGATTTCCAGATATTATCAACGGACTATATTTTTTCGAATGTTTTATATCGAGGAACATTGTATTTTGAGCTTGGATACAGTAATTGGTTCCACATGGAGACACCAGCTCTACACATTCATATTTTCTAGGGAGAAAGCTAGAGGAGCTGCGGCAAGCAAACATGATATTTGTGTTTGTATAGGTGACATTTTATGCAGTTGCCTAACGAAAAGACTTTGCTTTTCTCCAAAACCATTTTTACTGTGTTTTTCTCGGTCCATTGCATACGATTTCCACACCACTTTGTCCGGATATGACTGGATGAAACCAGAAATATCCGGTTTTGTTTTGGCTAACTCAATCCCCGAATTTTCTGCAGCCTCTGTGTTTGTGTTTTCCGATATTATCAATGGATTTCATTGTTTTGAATGTTTTTTATCGGGGAACTTTTTATTTTGAGCTTGGATACAGTAATAGGTTCGACATGGAGCCACCAGCTCTACATATTTGTATTTTTTAGGGAGAAAGCTAGAGGAGCTACGGCAAGCAAACATGATATTTTTGTTTGTATTGATGAAATTTTATGCACTTGCCTAACGAAAAGACATTGCTCTTCTCCAAAATCATTTTTAATGTGATTTTCTCGGTCCATTGCATACGAATTCCACTACACTTTGTCCAGATATGACTGGATTAAACCAGAAATATCGGGTTGTGTTATGCCTAACTCAATGCGAAATAATGTGAAAGCCTCTCTGTTTGTGTATTCCTGATATTATCCCCGGACTTTATTGTTTTGGATGTTTAATCTCGGGGAACATTTAATTTCATGCTTGGAAACACTAATTTTTTTCCACATGGAGACACCAGCTCTACACATTCATATTTTCTAGGGAGAAAGCTAGAGGAACTGCGGCAAACAAAAATATTTTTGTTTGTATAGATGACATTTTATGCACTTGCATAACGAAAAGAATTTGCTTTTCTCCAAAACCCTTTGTACTGTGATTTTCTCGGTTCATTGCATATGAATTCCACACCAGTTTTTCCAGATATGACTGGAAGAAATCGGTAATATCCGGTTTTATTTTGGCTAACTCAATCCCAGATTCTGCTACAACCTCTGTGTTTTTGTTTTCTGGATGTTATCAACGGACTTTATTGTTTTGGATGTTTTTTCTCGGGGAACATTTAATTTTGTGCTTGGAAACACTAATTGGTTCCACATGGAGACACCAGCTCTACACATTCATATTTTCTAGGGAGAAAGCTAGAGGAGCTGTGGCAAGCAAACATGATATTTCTGTTTGTATAGATGACATTTTATGCACTTGCCTAACAAAAAGACTTTGCTTTTCTGCAAAACCATTTTTACTCTGATTTTCTTGGTCCATTGCATATGAATTCCATACCAGTTTGTCCTGATATGATTGATTGAAACCGGAAATATCCAGTGTTTTCTGGCTAACTCAATCCGAGATATAACTACAGCATCTGTGTTTGTGATTTCCGGATATTATCAACGGACTATATTTTTTCGAATGTTTTATATCGAGGAACATTGTATTTTGAGCTTGGATACAGTAATTGGTTCCACATGGAGACACCAGCTCTACACATTCATATTTTCTAGGGAGAAAGCTAGAGGAGCTGCGGCAAGCAAACATGATATTTGTGTTTGTATAGGTGACATTTTATGCAGTTGCCTAACGAAAAGACTTTGCTTTTCTCCAAAACCATTTTTACTGTGATTTTCTCGGTCCATTGCATACGATTTCCAAACCACTTTGTCCGGATATGACTGGATGAAACCAGAAATATCCGGTTTTGTTTTGGCTAACTCAATCCCCGAATTTTCTGCAGCCTCTGTGTTTGTGTTTTCCGATATTATCAATGGATTTCATTGTTTTGAATGTTTTTTATCGGGGAACTTTTTATTTTGAGCTTGGATACAGTAATAGGTTCGACATGGAGCCACCAGCTCTACATGTTTGTATTTTCTAGGGAGAAAGCTAGAGGAGCTGTGGAAAGCAAACATGATATTTTTGTTTGTATTGATGACATTTTATGCACTTGCCTAACGAAAAGACATTGCTCTTCTCCAAAATCATTTTTAATGTGATTTTCTCGGTCCATTGCATACGAATTCCAAACCATATTGTCTGGACTTGACTGAAAAATCAGAAATATCCGGTTGTGTTTTGGCTATCAATCAAAATATTGTGAAAGCCTCTGTGTTTGTGTTTTCTGGATATTATCGATGGACTTTATTGTTTTGAATGTTTTTATCGGGGAACATTTTATTTTGAGCTTGCAGAATGTAATTGGTTCCACATGGAGACACCAGCTCTACACATCGTATTTTCGCGGGAGAAAGCTAGAGGAACTGTGGCAAAGAAACATGATATTTCCGTTTGTATAGATGACATTTTATGCACTTGCCTAACGAAAAGACTTTGCTTTTCTCCAAAACCATTCTTATTGTCATTTTCTCGGTCCATTGCATATGAATTACACACGAGTTTCTCCGGATATGATGGGATGAAACCGGAGATATCCGGTTTTGTTTTGGCTAACTGAATCACAGTTGTGCTACATACTCTGTGTTTGTGTATCCCTGATATTATCCCCGGACTTTATTGTTTTGAATGTTTTTTATCAGGGAAAATTTAATTTTGTGCTTGGAATCACTAATAGGTTCATCATGGGAACCTCAGCTCTACACATTCGTATTTTCTAGGGAGAAAGCTAGAGGAACTGCAGCAAACAAACATGATATTTCTGTTTGTATAGATGACATTTTATGCACTTGCCTAAAGAAAAGACTTTGCTTTTCTCCAACACCCTTTGTACTGTGATTTTCTCGGTCCATTGCATATGAATTCCACACCAGTTTGTCTGGATATGACTGGATGAAACCGGAAATATCCGGTTTCTTTTTGGCTAACTCAATCCCAGATATTGCTACAGCCTCTGTGTTTCTGTTTTCTGGATATTATCAATGGACTTTATTTTTTTGAACGTTTTATATCGGGGAACATTTTATTTTGAGCTTGGATACAGTAATTGGTTCCACATGGAGACACCAGCTCTACACATTCATATTTTCTAGGGGGAAAGCTAGAGGAACTGCGACAAACAAACATGATATTTCTGTATAGATGGCATTTTATGCACTTACCTAATGAAATGACTTTTCTTTTCTCAAAAACCATTTGTACTGTGATTTTCCCAGTCCATTGCATAAGAATTCCACACGAGCTTGTCCGGATATGACTCGATGAAACCGGAAATATCCTGTTTTGTTTTGGCCAACTCAATCCCTGATATTACTACAGCCTCTGTGTTTCAGTTTTCCCTCTATTATCAACGTACTTGATTGTTTTGATTGTTTTTTTATCGGGGAACATTTAATTTCGATCTCAGACACACTATTTGGTTCCACATGGAGACACCAGCTCTATATATTCATATTTTCTAGGGAGAAAGCTAGAGGAACTGTGGCAAACAAACATGATATTTCTGTTTGTATAGATCACATTTTATGCACTTGCCTAACGAAAAGACTTTGCTTTTCTCCAAAACCATTCTTATTGTCATTTTCTCGGTCCATTGCATATGAATTACACACGAGTTTCTCCGGATATGATGGGATGAAACCGGAGATATCCGGTTTTGTTTTGGCTAACTGAATCACAGTTGTGCTACATACTCTGTGTTTGTGTATCCCTGATATTATCCCCGGACTTTATTGTTTTGAATGTTTTTTATCAGGGAAAATTTAATTTTGTGCTTGGAATCACTAATAGGTTCATCATGGGAACCTCAGCTCTACACATTCGTATTTTCTAGGGAGAAAGCTAGAGGAACTGCGGCAAACAAACATGATATTTCTGTTTGTATAGATGACATTTTATGCACTTGCAAAACGAAAATACGTTGCTTTTCTCCAAAACCATTCTTACTGTGATTTTCTCGGTCCATTGCTTACGAATTTCACACCAGTTTATCCGGATATGACTTTATGAAACCAGAAATATCCGGTTGTGTTTTGGCTAACTCAATCAGAAATATTGTGATAGCTTCTGTGTTTGTGTTTTCTGGATATTATCGATGGACTCTATTGTTTTGAATGTTTTTATCAGGGAACATTAAATATTGTACCGTGGAAACACTAATTGGCTCATCATGGGGAGTTCAGCTCCACACATTCGTATTTTCTATGGAGCAAGCTAGAGGAACTGCGGTAAACAAACATGATATTTCTGTTTGTATAGATGACATTTTATGCACTTGCCTAACAAAAAGACTGCTTTTCTCCAAAACCATTTTCACTGTGATTTTCTCGGTCCATTGCATACGAATTCCACACCACTTTGTCCAGATATGACTGGATTAAACTAGAAATATCCGGATTTGTTTTGGTTAACTCAATCCGAGATATTGCTACAGCCTCTGTGTTTGTGAATTCTGGATATTATCAATGAATTTATTGTTTTGAATCTTTTTTATCAGGGAACATTTTATTTTGAGCTTGGATACACTAATTGGTTCCACATGGAGACACCAGCTGTACATATTCTTATTTTCTAGGGAGAAAGCTAGAGGCAGTGCGACAAACAAACATGACATTTCTGTTTGTATAGATGACATTTTATGCACTTGCCTAACAAAAGACTTTGGTTTTCCCCAAAACCATTTTTACTGTGATTTTCTTGGTCCATTGCATATGAATTCCACACCAGTTTGTCTGGATATGACTGGATGAAACCGGAAATATCCGGTTTCTTTTTGGCTAACTCAATCCCAGATATTGCTACAGCCTCTGTGTTTCTGTTTTCTGGATATTATCAATGGACTTTATTGTTTTGAATGTTTTATATCGGGGAACATTTTATTTTGTGCTTGGATACAGTAATTGGTTCCACATGGAGACACCAGCTCTACACATTCATATTTTCTGCAACTGGAAATATCCGGTTTTGTTTTGACTAACTCAATCACAGATATGGCTACAGTCTCTGTGTTTGTGATTTCTGGATATTATCGACTGACTTTATTGTTTTGAAAGTTTTTTATCAGGGAACATTTAATTTTGTGCTTCTAATCATTAATTGGTTCCGCTTGGAGACACAAGCTGCAAACATTAGTATTTTCTGGGGAGAAAGCTAGAGGAACTGCGGCAAACAAACATGATATTTCTGTTTGTATCGATGACATTTTATGCACTTGCCTAAGAAAAGACTGCTTTTCTCCAAAACCACACTTACTGTGATTTTCTCGGTCCATTGCATACGAATTCCACTCCAGTTTGTCCAGATATGACTGGATGAAACTGGAAATATCCGGTTTTGTTTTGGCCAAATCAATCCCAGATATTCCTACAGCCTCTGTGTTTGTGTTTTCTGGATGTTATCAATGGACTTTATTTTTTTGAATGTTTTTTATCGAGGAACATTTTATTTTGAGCTTGGATACAGTAATTGGTTCCACATGGAGACACGAGCTCTACACATTTGTATTTTCTAGGGAGAAAGCTAGAGGAACTCCAGCAAACAAACATGATATTTCTATTTGTATAGATGACATTTTATGCACTTGCCTAACGAAAAGACTTTGCTTTTCTCCAAAACCATTTTTACTGTGATTTTCTCGGTCCATTGCATACGAATTCCAGAGCAGTTTGTTAGGATATGACTGGATGAAACCAGAAATATCCGGTTGTGTTTTGGCTATCTCAATCCGAAATATTGTGAAAGCCTCTCTGTTTGTGCTTTCTGGATATTATCCATGGATTTTATTGTTTTGAATGTTTCTTATTTGATTACAATCAAATCAAGTGAATGTTGTCTTGTCCTTTCTTTACTTGACTTTACCATAACACTAGCCTGTACTTCTCACTCTGCCCTTCTGGAAAGTTCTCTGAGAGTGACACTATCAGCCCTTATCTTCTTTTATTATTTCACTTAAATCATCCTGTTTTCATCCTTGGTCCTTTGTCTTCTTTACTTTGACTGATTTCATCCTCTCACTTTTTTTCTACAGCTTTATTGGGTTTCAATTCACCCATTTAAAGTATAAAGTTCAGTGATATTTTATAGTATATTCACAAATATGGGCAAAAATCACCAGAGTCAAATCTAGAACATTTTTATTTCCTTAAAATGAAACTATATACTTTAACTAACATTCCATTGTGTTGTAGCTCCAAGAAGTCAATAAACTCCTTTCTTTAGATTTGCTGAACCATTTCATTTTTTCTTGTAGGACAGTTTTTTTGTGATTAATTGTCAATATTTTTCTTCATCTGAGAAGGTATTAATTTCTCTGTTCTTGCTGAATATAGAGGATTGTGGGCTAATAATCCTTTTCTTTCAGCACTTTGAATATGTCATCCCGCTGCCTTCTACTTTCTATGCTTTTTCATTAGAAACCATTTTTTTATTTTTATTCTTTTTAACTTTTATTTAATGAATAAAAATTTCCAGTGTACAGCTTATGGATTACAATGGCTTCCCCCTCCCATAACTTCCCTCCCACCCGCAACCCTCCCCTCTCCCTCTCCTTCTCCCCTTCCATTCACATCAAGATTCATTTTCAATTCTCTTTATATACAGAAGATCAATTTAGTATAAAGATTTCAACAGTTTGCACACACATAGAAACACAAAGTGAAACATACTGTTTGAGTACTAGTTATAGCATTAAATCAAAATGTACAGCACATTAAGGACAGAAATCCCACATGAGGAGCAAGTGCACAGTGGCTCCTGTTGTTGACCTAACAAATTGACACTCTAGTTTATGGCGCCAGTAACCACCCTAGGCTGTCGTCATGAGTTGCCAAGGCTATGGAAGCCTTCCAAGTTTGCCAACTCTGATCATATTTAGACAAGGTCATAAAAGACAGGGTGAGGATAGTAACCAATGATCCTAAGAGTGGCATTTACCAGGTTTGAACAATTATACAGCATTAAGTGGGGAAGAGGACCATCAGTACACACAGGTTGGGAGTAGAGCCATTGGTGGTAGAGTAGAGGTTATGATTACAAAGGAATGAGGCCCAAGTATGCTAGACAGGGTCTAGAACAAAGGGCAGAGTCATTCTTAGAGGAGCTAAGAAAGGTGCTGTCTAAGCTACAATTAAGTTTTCTGACTGAGAGGCAAATAGAACCTGATAGAAGGGGCTTGATAATAATCTGTTGGGCTTTAGGCCTTGTAAGTTAAGAGGCCCAGGCCTATCTATCTCTTCACATAGGGTATATCCTAAGGGAGGTGTGAACCTCCTAGGGGAAGGCACTCTGTTGACTTTCATTACTTGGCTGGGCTAGGAGGAGAGCTGGCCAGGTAAAGGCAGGTGGCATCTCTAGCAAGAAATTTACAGTTCTGCCTGCAATGTTGCTTACCCTACTTGACCATCCCCTCAGCTGCAGTGGTCACTTTGGAAGTTGGGCTGAGTGAAGGGCTTTTCAGCTTAGAGCCAATAAGATCTGTGGCTCTGACCTGGGCATTCTTCGACTCCAGGGCAGGTCCATTTCCAGTGATCCAACTCTTGGCAGAGCTGCCAGCGCTCTTCACAAGCTGACTTCTGCTGAAGCCCAGGCTTACCACATTGAAAGCACTGCAATGGACTGGACTGTTGGATCTCCTTGAAGGCAGATCACTGTACAGAACAGCCATTAATAGGCCTGCCACCCATTGCTTCTGATGCCTAGCTTTCTTTTCCTCTTGGTTTGTGTTAAAGCAGACCAGAGGATGCAAGTCAAGGGAGTGCCCGTGTCCCATCTCTAATCTTCTGTGGCCTGAACTACAAGTCTATAGTCACAGGCATGTTCTGTAGTAGTGTTTCTAAGGCAGACAATGCCCATGAGGAAAATTATATTCTCACTTTAAAATTTTCTTTCCCTTTGGTCTGAAAGGGAGGTTTTTTCTACTTACTGTATACTTCGCTGATGGCGAAGTGAATCTAGCTATGAGATTATTAGTCAAGTTCTTATTTTGGCTATGCTATTACAGAAAAATGTTAGCCATCTCTCTTATAAGGTCTAAAGATTAAATTGTGCATCCTACAGATTCCTTCATAATAGAATTAGTTTCCTACCTTGAAGAGAATAGAGAAATGAAAGCACAAGTTGGGCTTAGAATAGAGAAAAGAGGGAGCAAGTCCTAGATCGCTTGCTGAAAATAGCAATATGACATGAATACTTAGCAAACAGTTAGAAACCATTTTTTAAAAATATGATGTCATTTCTCTCTTGCTGCTTTTAAGAGTATCTGTTTGCCTTTGACTTTTTAACACTTTATCATGTGCCTAATTGTAATTATCTTAACTCCAAGATTATCCCACTAGAGATTTATTGAGCTTTGTGAGTATATAATCATGTTCATCAAATTTAGGAACTTCTTTTTTTTAATCTAAAGATTTTTTTAAAACTTTTATTTAGTACATATAAATTTCCAAAGTACAGTTTATGGATTACAATGACTTTCCCCCCTCCCCATAACTTCCCTCCCACTTGTACCCCTTCCATCTCCCGCTCCCTCTCCCATTCCATTTACATCAAGATTCATTTTCAATTATCTTTATATACAGAAGATCGATTTAGTATATATTAAGTAAAGATTTCATCAGTTTGCACCCACACAGAACATAAAGTGTAAAATACTATTTCAGTACTAGTTATAGCATTAATTCACATTGGACAAATCATTAAGGACAGAGATCCCACATGAGGAGTAAGTGCACAGTGACTCCTGTTGTTGACTTAACAATTTGACACTCTTGTTTATGGCGTCTGTAATCTCCCTAGGCTCTAGTCATGAGTTGCCAAAGCTATGGAAGCCTTTAGGGTTCACCGACTTCGATCATATTCAGACAAGGTCACAGTCAAAGTGGAAGTTCTCTCCTCCCTTCAGAGAAAGGTACCTCCTTCTTTCATGGCCCCGTTCTTTCTACTGGGATCTCACTCACAGAGATCTTTCATTTATGTCCTCTTTCTTTTTTTTTTTTGCCAGAGTTTCTTGACTTTCCATGCCTAAAATACTCTCATGGGCTCTTCAGCCAGATCCAAATGCCTTAAGGGCTGATTCTGAGGCCAGAGTGCTGTTTAGGACATCTGCCATTCTATGAGTCTGCTGTGTATCCCGCTTCCCATGTTGGATCATTCTCTCCCTTTTTAATTCTATCAGTTAGTATTAGCAGACACTAGTCATGTTTGTGTGATTCCTTTGACTCTTAGACCTATCAGTGTGATCAATTCTTAACCATTATTTGCCCGCTGCCAGACCTTTTCTCACTCCCTCTCCGATGTGCTCATTATGCTATCCACAGTTCTTTTTTTTTTTTTGACCTTTTTTTCCCAATCTGTTTCTCAGGCTGCATAATCTCACTGACTGTTTTATCTAGTTATTCATCCTTTTAGTACTCAAACCTGTTGACAGATTTTTTTGTTGTATGAGATTTTTTTGTTTCAGTTATTATCCTTTTCAACTCTAAATTTTCTGTTTAGTTCCTTTTTATAATTTCTGTCTGCTAATTGATACCTTTTATTGAATGAAATACTGATCTCATACTGTGCTTTAGCCCTGACATATCATTTCCTCTAAGTCTTTGAGCAATATAAAAGAGCTGAATTAAAGTCCTTGTATAGTTAAGTCTATTGTCTGCTTCTTCAGAAGCAGTGTCTATTGATTACCCTTTCTTTTACTGCATGTAGGTTATAATTACTTATTTACTTTTAAAATAATTTTTGTTGCAAACTAGATATTTTAAATAAAATCATGTGGCTATAGTCACCATACTGTGCAACAGAATATCAGAACTTATTTATTCTTTTTAATTTTCTTAGATTTATTTTATTTATTTGAAAGACAGCAAGACAGAGAGAAGGAGAGACAGAGAGAAGAGATCTTCCTTCTGCTGGTTCACTCTCCAAATGGCTGCAATGCCCAGGTGGGCTAGATCAAGGCCAGGAGCCAAGAATTCTATCCAGGTCTCCCATGTGGGTGGCAGGGGCCCAAGTGCTTAGGCTATCCTCTTTCCCAGCTGTATTAGCAGGGAGCTGGATTGAAAATGAAGCAACCAGGACTCAAACTGTTACTCTTATATGGGATGCTGGCATCGCAGGTTGCGATGTAACCTGTTGTGCCACAATGCCTGACTTTATTTCCCTTTTCCAACTGTAACAGTATCCTCATTGACCAGAAAGGTTGTTGTTGAATAATTTTTAAAACTCACTCTGTAGAACCTATATTTCTTGTTATTTTTAGTAGCTGAAGTCTCTATAGAAATTTCCTGAAATGCTTGAACCGGTAAGTCTCCTAGTCTATGCTAGGGGGCTTTCTGCAAGTTGGGCATTCCTTCAGCAGTCATCCAGGCAATTTACTACTTTGCTGGCCTTGATTTCCTGCTTACTTCAAACCTTGAGGTCACCCAGAGGTGACAGCTTCAAGCTTTCTCACATCTTTCCTGAGCAAGCTGACAGCTCTGGGCGTTATGTTCAGTGCTGTTCATTTAGGTGGCCATCTACAGTCTCAGGAGTGTATCAGAACTATTCAGAACCTTTATGAATATCTCACTCCTCAGATTTTCCTTTTAGTTTTTTTTTTTTTTTTTGGACAGGCAGAGTGGATAGAGAGACAGAGAGAAAGGTCTTCCTTTTCGCCATTGGTTCACCCTCCAATGGCCGCTGCAGCCGGCGCATCGTGCTGATCCGAAGCCAGGAGCCAGGTGCTTTTCCTGGTCTCTCATGCGGATGCAGGGCCCAAGGACTTGGGCCATCCTCCACTGCCTTCCCGGGCCATAGCAGAGAACTGGCCTGGAAGAGGGGCAACTGGGATAGAATCCAGTGCCCCAACCGGGACTAGAACCCTGTGTGCCGGCGCTGCAAGGCGGAGGATTAGCCTGTTAAGCCACGGCACCGGCCCCTTTTAGTTTTTGATGAGCTGTTTTTTGTTATCCACCACCTCAGGTTGCTGGTTGCTCAGTTAAACAATTACCTTTAAATGTTTTGAACAAATGCCTCTAAGGAATGGGCCTCTTCATACCAAGTGAGCTCTGATTAGTTCAAATAGTCTTATAGGTAAAGTCCTCCAAAAAAACATCATCCACGTCAGATAATGACAGTGTTCTGGGGCTAAAGCTTTGACAGAACCATAACCCGGTTGACTTATTTCACAGTGTGGTTTTTCAAAGCTACCATGCAGTTGGAGAGAGAGGGATGGGTATAGGACAAGTTAAAATGCCATTGAGGCACTTTGACCATTTTGAGTAGCTATTTTTCTGGTGTATATATGTTCCATAGATTGTACAGGCCTTTAGTTAGCTTCATGTGTTCTGAAAAAGTTGATTCTATAATTATTGTAAATTTTTCACTGATATGTGGGACAGAGAATTTTCTCAGAGACCTGAGCTTCTGCTTGCAAATTGCTGTGAAGCCTTAGGGTACAGCCCAGTTTGACCCCATGCTGGGTTTTGAGGCCAACCCAAGGGCTGGCTGTCTGCCCTCCTTTATGCTGCTGGTGCTTCTGGTAGTGATTGTTTTCCTGGCCTTTACTACTAGAGCACTTCTTCCTGACACATCTTGCTTCCAGAGAAGGAGACGGAGCCGCAGGGCCAGGTTCAGTGCACAGAGATGGCCCGCAGGCATCTGAAGAAGTATATCTGAATATCTCTTGCTCTTGGTGGGCAGGCATAAGAAACAGATGTACCAGAGGGGCCAAATTATGGTCACCTCACCAGCAACCTACTGGCTGGGAGGGTCTGGGGAAGAGATGTGAAGATGACAAGGTTAAACTACAGAACAGCATTTCATATCAGGTAGCAGACCTACATCATTTAAAGGGGTAACTTGTTGAGCTTAATCAGGAGTTTCTTCCACAAGAAGATCAGCTTCAGCACTACAGACAGAAAAGTACTTTCCTTGTGCAGTGGTTAGCATATGAGAATTTTCAGTGTGGACCACAGGTCAAGGAATTAAGAGCATGATATGAAGAAAAATTAGCAGACCAATTTTTTCAACAAAATCAAGAGACTCACAAAGTTCAAGCAAATGATGGAGAATAATCAGGTGTGAATGATCATGTAGTAGCTAAAAATATTCCAAAAGTAGCTGAGAATGAAGAACCCCCAAGTTATACTACATATGGGAAAGAACAAATCAAAGAGGTGGTGATGTGGGATGGCTGGAATAGAAGAGAATGACCTAGTGATGATCTTCCCACTGCTTTAAAGAGGACTTCTATTTCAGTTTCTGAACATGGAACTCATCAAACAATTTCCCATCTTCCAAGTAGACAACCTCTGTCCACAAATTTGGCTGAAGATGCACAGGTGAACCACAATGCAAACCTTGGTACTCAAAACAGAACCCTTCTAACATTCTTCAGCATTTAACTAGAGGCCCAAACTTGGAGAGTGAACCCAGAATTCTAACAGCTGTACTAAACAGACTTCCAAGGATAAATTTGGTGTCTTCCATAAATTGAAGCAAAACGATGAAGAATGAGAGCTTCAGGTGGACTTTGCAAACTGTGAAAAGCAGCATTTCAATGATGTCCTTTAAATCCTAAGGAAAAGCTTAAAAAAACATAAAGTACTGTAAAATGAAATTTCTACTCCATCATTTTTACTTTTTTTAAATAAAGATCAGTTCTATGGGTTGTAAAGATACATTGAGATAATGAATCAATATATCCATGTATATATGTGAACCTTTTCCTATTACATTCTCTAAGTAGACACTTTATTTGTTATGTTACGGTTGAGCCAAAACAGTTAATCTTTGCATTTAAAGCAAACTACTGTGTTTTTCACATTTTATTGAGCCCAATAATTCTTTCCACAAGTAGACAAGCAAGGAAAAATTGTTGTACATTTTATGTTTCACATAGTTTAATCAGAGTGAGAACAGTTACTCAGTTGAAAACTTTTTATGTAGTAATGTATTGTTAGCCCAACAGATGTTCTATATCTATCCCTTATTTCATGATCTTCAAGGAGTTATACCTATAATAATTACATAAAAAAGGGGAAATGGAAAATAAACACTGGACAACATGTGTACAAAATTCCCTCCCTACTCCTGTTATTTTACATGAGTGCTAATGTGTTTTGGCAAATAAGTTTTCAGTTGGGGCCTGGTAAGACATGACAGTATTTATGAGTTATATCTTATATCTTACTTGGTTCTTGAACTTGTGGAATGCAGGATTCATATGTATTTTCAGTTTTTGTTTTTTCCTCAAGTAACACCAGTACTGCTTCACTATGGCCATCACTAGCTAATTTTTTTATATTTTCATAGTTCAGACTGGTGAAGATATTTGTGATTGAAATGCCAGATCCTGAAAGGGGCTAAATCTACTTTGAAATGAATCTGCAATCAGGATTTCAAAGCTTTTCTGATCATTTTAGTGATCTTTTATGACTAGACTTTTTCAGAAGTACTACATAAAGAATTTTAGCATGTTTTTATAAATGCACAAATAAATGTAAGTACAGTGAGGTCCCCTACTATTTTATTAAAATAGCTTAAAATTTATAACAAAAATGAATCATTGTCATTAATATGTTAGTTAAGAACACATAAAGCTCATATTTGTTAGACTTACAAAATTATTTAAATGTATTTGCCTTTTATTTAACTCTATTTAATAAAATGTATAAGCTAGCTAATCCCTGTTCTCTGATTTAAATCATTTAAAAAATCTTATCCCACCTCCTAAAACAAAAAGTTTTAATCATAAATAGAAATTTAAGATTGTCAACCCTGTTTTTCAGAAGGATGACTGTTAATTGCACACAAACAACATGAAATGCATTTCCCCCTAGTACTAATATTTCAGTCAAAATTCAGACTAACAGTGGCTAAGAGATAAGTCATTCACTTGCTGAGGTGCTCCAATTCTTAAACTTCAGCTTCAAATTAATTAATGACCATGAAAAGATGCAATAATCTACTGTTTTTCCCACATTGTCAAACAATCCATGACTTTATCGTAATTAGAATCAGGCCATATTTAAGAAGTATTATGGTTCACAGAATTTTTTAAATGTAATTAAAGGGAAGTGACATACATCTTTTGGGCCTTAGTGTGAGGAGATGAATCTAAAAATACTCCTAGTTGTACTTCTTTCTATTTAATTTTGTAAAATCTGTACAAAAGAAAATCATGAAATTACCTTAGTTGCTTTGTCATAAAAACCATTTGGTTGTATGGTAGCTATTACATAGCAAAATTTCTTCAATTAACAACTAAGAATTTTTTTAAGTTTTATTTATTTATTTGAAAGGCAGAGTTACAGAGAGAATGGAAGAGACAGAGAGAGAGAGAGGTCTTCCTTTTACTGGTTCACTCCCCAAATGGCCACAATGGCCAGAGCAAGGCTGAGCCAGGCTAAAGCTAGGAGCCAGGAGCTTCATCCTGCACTACCATTTGGCTGTCAAGGGCCCAAGTACGTGAGCCATCTTATGTTGCATTTCATAGACCATTAGCAAGGAGTTAGATTGGAGCTAGAGCTGCTGCCAGGGGGTTGAATTGGTGGCCATGTGGGTGCTGGTGTCACAGGTGGCAGCTTTACTACACTACAACACCAGCACCAGCAGCCTAGACATTTCATAACTGGAGAAATCCCAGACTAATTGATAATATTTTTGACCGTATTAACTATGTGAATCTTTTAAAAAAATATTTGTTTATTTGAAAAGCAGAGTTAGAGATGGAGGAGGCAGAGAAAGATCTTCCATCTGTTCACTCCCCATTTGGCCACAACCACTGGGGCTGGGCCAGGCCAAAGCCAAGAGCTTCTTCTAGGTCTCCCATATGGGTGTCAGGGGCCTGGATCAGAAGTAGAGCAGCTGGGACACTTACTGGCACCCATATGGGATGCCAGTGTCACAGAGGATTGCTTAATCTCCTATGCAACAACAACTACCCTATGTGAATCAACATTCTACAATCTGTTTTAGACATACTGTTTTTATGTTTTACTTCTGCCTTAAGCTTTCAGGTTTTCTTGATGTATTTTTTGCCCTAATTTAGTGTTAAGTTGATGGAAATCATCTCTTGCTGGGTTCTGATAAATTAAAAATTGAAAAAAAGAGGCTATTTATCTCTTTATGAAAGACAGAATCTTCCATCCACTGGTTCATTCCTCAAATGGTTGCAACAGCCAGGAGCCAGGAACTCCATCCTGGTTGCCCACATGGATGGCAGGGACCCAAGTGCTTGAGCCATTGTCTTCTCTCTTCTAGGTGCATTAGCAGGAAGCTGGATCAGAAGCAGAATACCCAGCACTCAAACCTGAACTCTAGTATGGAGTGTAGGCATCCTAAGTAGTGGCTTAACCTGATGGACCACAACATCCACCCCTGAAGTCATCTGGAATCTTTTCCTTTTATCAGTTTCCAAGTCTACTAGTTTTCATAGAATTTTTCTTTAATTTGTGGCTTGTAATTTTTTCTTCCAGCGTCTTTAATATTCATGATTCCTTGAATGGTGTTTTGCTACTTTTCTTTTCTCAATCCCCTTGTGTTCAAGGAAGTTTCTGTCTCTAATAACTTCAATTTCCACCCAGATGGGCAATGATTCTCAAATTCTGTCCTCATCCTAGAGCTTCCTTCTGCATTCTGAAATAATGTTTCCTGGCAATTCTGCCTTATTTTCCAGAGAATCTTAATGTTTCCACATGAACAGATCTGTCTCACTAAAACTTTTTAAAAAAAAATGTAAAATGTCATCCTACTTTAAAACATATTTTATTTACTTAAAAGGCAGGGTGACAAAGAGAAAGGGAGAGACAAAGAGAGAAAGAGATCTTCCGTTCACTGGTTCACTCTCTCAAATGGCCGCTACAGCCAGGGATAGGCCAGGCTGAAGCCAGGAGCCTCAGACTGAGTCTCCCGTGTCGATGGCAAGAGTCCAACCAAGTATGTGGGCCATCATCTAGTGCTTTTCCAGGCACATTAGTAGGGAGCTGGATTAGAAGCAGAACTAGGCCGGCACTGTGGCTTAACAGGCTAATCCTCCACCTTGCGGCACCGGCACACCAGGTTCTAGTCCTGGTTGGGGCGCCGGATTCTATCCCGGTTGCCCCTCTTCCAGGCCAGCTCTCTGCTATGGCCCTGGAAGGCCTTGGAGGATGGCCCAAGTCCTTGGACCCTGCACCCGCATGGGAGACCAGGAGAAGAACCTGGCTCCTGGCTTCGGATAAGCGAGATGCGCCGACCTCAGCAGCCATTGGAGGGTGAACCAACGGTAAAGGAAGACCTTTCTCCCTCCCTCTCTCTCTCTCTCACTGTCTAACTCTGCCTGTCAAAAAAAAAAGAGTACACAGGAAAAGTAGTGATTTTTCAAAGATTTCTAATTCTAAATGTTTGAAATAAATTTGTTGTCACAGGGATTGGTGTCATTTGAGGATGTGAGTGTGGACTTCAGTCAGGAAGAATGGCATAAAATGAACCCTGCTCAGAAGACCCCGTACAGAGATTTCATGCTGGAGAGCTACAGCCATCTCGTCTCAGTAGGTAAGCAGACCTTATTACGTGTCTCCTTGTAGAATATATATCCTTTCTTTTTCTGTTAACTTTTTTAAAAAAATATTATTTATTTATTCGAAAGGTAAAATTAGAAAGAGGGAGAGGCAGAGGCAGAGAGCAAGAAGTCTTCCATCTGCTGATTCACTCCTAAAATGCCACAAAGGCCAGGGCTGGGCCAGTGCAAAGCCAGGAGTCAAGATCTTTGTCCTAGCATCACACATGGGTGCAGGGGCCCAAGCACTTTTCCAGGCACATTAGCTGGATCAGAATTGGAGCAGCCAGGACTAGTTCTAGTACCCATATGGGATGCCAGCACTTTAAGCGACAGCTTAACCTGCTATGCCACAATGTTGGCCCCAATGTACATCCTTTTTAAAAATTATCATGACATATGGGCCCTTATAGAGATTAATATTGTACTGGCTTTGAATTAAGAGGTCTAAGGTTAAGAGACAAAAATGATGGTTTTATCCCATTGAAAACTTTGCCATGTTTTTGAATCTTCAGAATCCCAAAAGCCCATGAATCTCATCCATATATATTCTCAATTATTCTGTTTATAGGATATTGTGTTACCAAACCTGATGTGATATTCAAATTGGAACAAGGTGAAAAGCTGTGGTCCTTGGAGGACAAATTGCTTAACCAGCAGGAACCAGGTGAGTGAACACTGACAGAAAGAGATCTGGGGTTGTTTGACCTTAGAAGAACACTTTTGTTAGTTTATTTTTTTAATTATTGAAATAGTTATTGAAATATAATGCATGTATCATATAATTCCTTATTTAAAGTACAAAGTTCAGTGACTTGGCATATGCGCAAATTTATACAAACATCACCACAGTCAATTTTCATCACTTCAGAAAGAAACCTGTATCTTTCAGTTATCACCCTTCTAACCCCTAGCCTCTCTGGTCCTAAGCAATTACTAATGTCCTTCTGTCTCTACATTTGCCTATTCTGGACATTTCATATAAATGGAATTATATAACATTTGATCATTTATTACTGGTTCCTTTGGCTTAGTTTACAAGATTGATATGTATCAGTACTTCATCCTTTTGTGGCCAGATAATATAACACTGTATGGACATACCACATTTTGTTTGCCTATTCATTAGTGATTTGCCTTTTGGCTGTTGTGAATAAAGCTGATATAAACATTCATTTACTTGTTTCTATATGGATATATGTTTTTATTTTTCTTAAGTATATACTTAGGATGAAACTGCTGGGTGATACAGCACCTCTTTGTTTATATCTTTGAGGACCTAATTTTTCTGATTTATACACATCCTCACCATAGTAGGAGATTTTATTCTAACCATTCTTACGGATATGAAGTGGTCCCCTTGTGGTTTTGATTTATATTTCTGTTAGTCTGCTGGAGCTTTCATAATAAAATACCATAAGCTGAGTGACTTAAACAACAGAAATGTATTTCTTACAGTTGTATAGGCTGAAATTCCAAGATTAAGGTGCCAGTAGGTTGATTTTCTTGGTCCATTGCATACGAATTCCACACCAGTTCACCGGATATGACTGGATGAAACCGGAAATATCCGGATTTGTTTTGTCTAACTCAATCCCAAATATTGCTACAGCCTCTGTGTTTGTGTTTTCCAGATATTATCCACGGACTTTATTGTTTTGAATGTTTTTAGCAAAGAATATTTAATTTTGTACCATTGAAACACTAATTGGTTCATCATGGAGACACCAGCTCCAAACATTCCTATTTTCTAGTGAGAAAGCTAGAGGAACTGCGGTAAACAAACATGATATTTCTGTTTGTATAGATGACATTTTATGCACTTGCCTAACGAAAAGACTTTGCTTTTCTCGAAAACCATTTTTACTGTGATTTTCCCGGTCCATTGCATACAAATTCCACACCACTTTGTCCAGGTATGACTGGATGAAACCGGAAATATCCGGTTTTGTTTTGGCTAACTGAATCAAAGATATTGCTACAGCCTCTGTGTTTGTGTTTTCTAGATATTATTAATGGACTCTATTGTTTTGAATGTTTTTTATCGGGGAATATTTTATTTTGAGCTTGGATACAGTAATTGGTTCCACATGGAGACACCAGCTCTGCATATTCGTATTTTCTAGGGAGAAAGCTTGAGGAAGTGCGACAAACAAACATGATATTTCTGTTTCTATCGATGACATTTTATGCACTTGCCTAACGAAAAGACTTTGCTTTTCTCCAAAACCATTTGTACTCTGATTTTGTCGGTCCATGGCATATGAATTCCACACCAGTTTGTTC
Source organism: Lepus oiostolus (assembly GCA_036325905.1). Lineage (NCBI taxonomy): Eukaryota > Metazoa > Chordata > Mammalia > Lagomorpha > Leporidae > Lepus > Lepus oiostolus. The sequence continues at coordinate 2,485,769 of CM070804.1, forward strand.
GGTTATGACTGGATGAAACCAGAAATATCCGGTTGTGTTTTGTCTACCTCACTCCTAAATATTGTGAAAGCCTCTGTGTTTGTGTTTTCTGGATATTATTGATGGACTTTATTGTTTTGAATGTTTTTATCAGGGAACATTTAATTTTGTACCATTGATACACTAACTGGTTCATCATGGGAAAACCAGCTCTACACTTTCGTATTTTCTAGTGACAATGATAGAGGAACTGCGGCAAACAATCATGATATTTCTGTTTGTATAGATGACATTTTATGCACTTGCCTAACGGAAAGACTATGCTTTTCTACAAAACCATTTTTACTGTGATTTTCTCGGTCCATTGCATACAAATGCCACACCACTTTGTCTGGATATGACTGGATGAAACCAGAAATATCCGGTTTTCTTTTCGCTAACTCAATCCCAGATATTGCTACAGCCTGTCTGATTTTGTTTTCCGGATATTATCCACGGACTTTATTGTTGTGAATGTTTTTTTATCTGGGAACATTTAATTTTGTGCTTGGAAACACTAATTGGTTCCACATGGAGACACCAGCTCTACACATTCGCATTTTCTAGGGAGAAAGCTAGAGGAACTGCGACAAACAAACATGATATTTTTGTTTGTATAGATGACTTTTTATGCACTTGCCTAAAGAAAAGACTTTGCTTTTCTCCAAAACCATTTGTACTGTGATTTTGTCGGTCCATGGCATATGAATTCCACACCAGTTTCTCCAGATATGACTGGATGAAACAAGAAATAACCGGTTTTTTTTTGGCTAACTCAATTCAAAATATTGTGAAAGGCTCTGTGTTTGTCTTTTCTGGATATTATCGATGGACTTTATTGTTTTGAATGTTTTTATCAGGGAATATTTAATTTTGTACCGTTGATAAACTAGTTGGTTCATCATGGGGACACCAGCTCCACACATTCATATTTTCTAGGGAGTAAGCTAGAGGAACTGAACAAACAAACATGATAGTTCTGTTGGTATAGATGACATTTTATGCACTTGCCTAACGAAAAGACTTTGCTTTTCTCCAAAATCATTTTTACTGTGATTTTCTCGGTCCATTGCATACGAATTCCACGCCACTTTGTCCGGATATGACTGGATGAAACCAGAAATATCCGGTTGTGTTTTGGCTAACTCATCCCTGATATTGCTACAGCCTCTGTGTTTATGTCTTCCAGATAGTATCCATGGACGTTATTGTTTTGACTGTTTTTTATCCGGGAACATTTAATTTTGTGCTTGGAAACTCTAATTGGTTCCACATGGAGACACCAGCTCTACACATTTGTATTTTCTAGGGAGAAAGCTAGAGGAACTCCGACAAAGAAACATGATATTTCTGTTTGTATAGATGACATTTTATGCACTTGCCTAATGAAAAGACTTTGCTTTTCTCCAAAACCATTTTTACTGTGATTTTCTCGCTCTATTGCATATGAAATCCAGACCAGTTTGTCCGGATATCACTGGATTAAACCAGAAATATCCGGGTTTTTTTGGCTAACTCAATCTGAAATATTGTGCAAGACTCTGTGTTTGTGTTTTCTGGATATTATCGATGGAGTTTATTGTTTTGAATGTTTTTATCAGGGAACATTTAATTTCGTACCGTTGAAACTAAATGGTTCATCATGGGAACAGCAGCTCTACACATTCGTAATTTCTAGGAAGAAAGATAGAGGAACTGCGAAAAACAAACATGATATTTCTGTTTGTATAGATGACATTTTATGCACTTGCCTAACGAAAAGACTTTGCTTTTCTCCAGAACCATTTTTACTGTGATTTTCTCGGTCCATTGCATATGAATTCCATATCAGTTTGTCCAGGTATGACTGCATGAAACCGGAAATATCCGGTTTTGTTTTGGCTCACTCAATCCGAAATATTGCTACAGCCTCTGTGTTTGTGTTTTCAGGTATTATCAAAGAACTTTATTGTTTTGAATGTTTTTTATCGAGGAACATTTAATTTTATTTTGTGCTTGGAATCACTAATAGGTTCCACATGGAGACACCAGCTCTACACATTCATATTTTCTAGGGAGAAAGCTAGAGGAACTGCGGGACACAAACATGATATTTCTGGTTGTATAGATGACATTTTATGCACTTGCCTAACGAAAAGACTTTGCTTTTCTCCAAAACCATTTTTAATGTGATTTTCTTGGTCCATTGAAAAGGAAATCCACACCAGTTTGTCCGCATATGACCGGATGAAACCGGGAATATTCGGTTATGTTTTGGGTAACTCAATCCGAAATATTGTGAAAGCCTCTGTGTTTGTGTTTTCTGGATATTATCGATGGACTTTATCGTTTTGAATGTTTTTATCAGAGAACATTTAATTTTGTACCGTTGAAATACTATTTGGTTCATCATGGGGACACCAGCTCTACACATTCGTATTTTCTAAGGAGAAAGCTAGAGGAACTGCAACAAACAAACATGATATTTTTGTTTGTATAGATGACATTTTATGCACTTGCCTAATGAAATGATTTTGCTTTTCTCCAAAACCATTTTTACTGTGATTTTCTCGGTCCATTGCATACGAATTCCACACCACTTTGTACGAATACGACTGGATGAAACCAGAAATATCCGGTTTACTTTTGGCTTACTCAATCCCAGATATTGCTACAGCCTCTGTGTTAGTGTTTTGTGAATATTATCAACGGACTTTATTGTTTTGAATGTTTTTATCAGGTTACATTTAATTTTGTGCTGGTAATCAAAAAATTGTTCCACATGGAGACCCCATCTCTACATATTTGTATTTTCTGGGGAGAAAGCTAGAGGAAGTGCGACAAACAAACATGATATTTCTGTTTGTATAGATGACATTTTATGCACTTGCCTAACGAAAAGACTTTGCTTTTCTCCAAAACCATTTTTACCGTGATTTTCTAAGTCCATCGCATACAAATTTCACACCAGTTTACCGCATATGACTGGATGACACCGGAAGTATCCGGTTTTGTTGTGGATTACTCAATCCCAGATATTGCTACAGCCTCTCTGTTTGTGTTTTCTGGATATTATCAATGGGCTCTATTGTTTTCAATGTTTTTATTGGGAAATATTTAGTTTTCTGCTTGGAAGCACTAATTCCTTCCACATGGAGACACCAGCTCGACATATTTGTATTTTCTAGGGAGGAAGCTAGAGGAACTGCGACAAAGAAACATATTTCTGTTTGAATAGATGACATTTTATGCACTTGCCTAACGAAAGGCTTTGTTTTTCTCTAAAACCATTTTTACTGTGATTTTCTCGGTCCATTGCATATGAATTCCACACCATTTTGTCCGGATATGACTGGATGAACCCGGAAATATGCGGTTTTCTTTTGGCTAACTCAATCCCAGATAGTGCTACAGCCTCTGTGTTGTGTATTCCTGATATTATCCACGGATATATTGTTTTGAATGTTTTTTATCAGGAAACATTTAATTTTGTGCTTGGAAACACTAATTGGTTCTACATGGAGACACCAGCTCTACACATTCGTATTTTCTAGGGAGAAAGCTAGAGGAATTGCGACAAACAAACATGATATTTCTGTTTGTATAGATGACATTTTATGCACTTGCCTAACGAAAAGACTTTGCTTTTCTCCAAAACCATTCTTACTGTGATTTTCTCAGTCCATTGCTTACGAATTCCACACCAGTTTGTCTGGATATGACTGGATGAAACCAGAAATATCCGGTTGTGTATTGGCTAACTCAATCTGAAATATTGTGAAAGCCTCTGTGTTTTGTTTTCTGGATATTATCGATGGACTGTATTGTCTTGAATGTTTTTATCAGGGAACATTAAATATTGTACCGTGGAAACACTAATTGGTTCATCATGCGGAGTTCAGCTCCACACATTCGTATTTTCTAGGGAGAAAGCTAGAGGAACTGCGGCAAACAAATATGACATTTCTGTTTGTATAGATGACATTTTATGCAGTTGCCTAACGAAATGACTTTGCTTTTCTCCAAAACCATTCTTACTATGATTTTCTCGGTCCATTCATATGCATTGCACACCAGTTGGTCTGCATATGACTGGATGAAACCAGAAATACCCGGTTTTGTTTTGGCTAACTCAATCCCAGATATTGCTACAGCCTCTGTGTTTGTGATTTCTGGATATTATCCACAGACTTTATTGTATTGAATGTTTTTATCAGGGAACATTTAATTTTGTACCGTTTGAAACACATATTGATTCATCATGGGAACACCAGCTCTACACATTCGTATTTTCTAGGGAGAAAGCTAGAGGAACTGTGGCAAACAAACATGATATTTCTGTTTGTATCGATGACATTTTATGCACTTGCCTAACGAAATGACTTTGCTTTTCTCCAAAACAATTTTTCTTGTGATTTTCTCGGTCCATTGCATCCGAATCCCACACCAGCTTGTCCGGATATGACTGGATGAAACCGAAATTATCCAGTTTTGTTTTGGCTAACTAAATCCCAGATATTATTACAGCCTCTGTGTTTGTTTTTTCCGACTATTATCAATGGACTTTATTGTTTTGAATGTTTGTTATCAGGGAACATTTAATTTTGGGCTTGGATACACTAATTGGTTCCACATGGAGACACCAGCTCTACACATTCGTATTTTCCAGGGAGAAAGCTAGAGGAACTGCGACAAACATGATATTTCTGTTTGTATAGATGACATTTTATGCACTTGCCTAATGAAAAGACTTTGCTTTTCTCCAAAACCATTCTTATTGTGATTTCCTCGGTCCATTGCATAAGAATTCCACACCAGTTTGTCCAGATATGACTGCTTGAAACCAGAAATATCCGGTTGTGCTTTGCGTAACTCAATCCGAAATATTGTGAAAGCCTCTGTGTTTGTGTTTTCTGGATATTATCGATGCACTGTATTGTTTTGAATGTTTTATCAGGGAACATTTAATTTTGTACCATTGAAACACTAATTGGTTCATCATGGGGACTTCAGCTCCACACAATCATATTTTCTAGGGAGAAAGCTACAGGAACTGCGGCAAACAAACATGATATTTCTGTTTGTATAGATGACATTATATGCACTTGCCTAACGAAAAGACTTTGCTTTTCTCTAAAACCATTTTTACTCTGATTTTCTCGGTCCATTGCATACGAATTCCACCCCACTTTGTCCGGATTAACTGGATGAAACTGGAAATATCCGGTTGTGTTTTGGCTATCGCAATCCCAGATACTGCTACAGCCTCTGTGTTTGTGTTTTCCGGACATTATCAACGGACTTTATTGTTTTGAATGTTTGTTATCAGGGAACATTTAATTTTGGGCTTGGATACAGTAATTGTTTCCATATGAAGACACCACTTCTACATATTCGTATTTTCTAGGGAAAAAGCTAGAGGAACTGCGGGAAACAAACAGGATATTTCTGGTTGTATCGATGACATTTTATGCACTTGCCTAACGAAAAGACTTTGCTTTTCTCCAAAACCATTTTTAATGTGATTTTCTTGGTCCATTGAAAAGGAAATCCACACCAGTTTGTCCGCATATGACTGGATGAAACCGGGAATATTCGGTTATGTTTTGGGTAACTCAATCCGAAATATTGTGAAAGCCTCTGTGTTTGTGTTTTCTGGATATTATCGATGGACTTTATCGTTTTGAATGTTTTTATCAGAGAACATTTAATTTTGTACCGTTGAAATACTATTTGGTTCATCATGGGGACACCAGCTCTACACATTCGTATTTTCTAAGGAGAAAGCTAGAGGAACTGCGGCAAACAAAGATGATATTTCTGTTTGTATAGATGACATTTTATGCACTTGCCTAAGAAAAAGACTTTGCTTTTCTACAAAATCATTTTTACTGTGATTTTCTCGGTCCATTTCACACGAATTCCACACCACTTTGTCCGGATATGCCTGGATTAAACCAGAAATATCTGGTTGTGTTTTGGCTAACTCAATCCGAAATATTGTGAAAGCCTCTGTGTTTGTGTTTTCTGCATATTATGAATGGACTTTATTGTTTTGAGTGTTTTTATCAGGGAACATTTAATTTTGTACCGTAGAAACACTAATTGGTTCCTCATGGATTCACCAGCTCTACACATTCTTATTTACTAGGGAAAAAGCTAGAGGAACTGTGGCACACAAACATGATATTTCCATTTGTATAGATGACATTTTATGCACTTGCCTAACGCAAAGACTTTGCTTTTCTCTAAAACCCTTTTATTGTGATTTTCTCCGTCCATTGCATATGAATTCTACCCCACTTTGTCCGGAAATGACAGGATGAAACCGGAAATATCCGGTTTTGTTTTGGCTAACTCAATCCCAGATATTGCTACAGCCTCTGTGTTTGTGTATTCCTTATATTATCCACGGACTTTATTGTTTTGAATGTTTTTGATCAGGGAACATTCAATTTTGTGCTTGGAAACACTAATTGGTTCCCCATGGAGGCACCAGTCTACACCTTCGTATTTTCTAGGGAGAAAGCTAGAGGAACTGCGGCCAACAAACATGATATTTGTGTTTCAATAGATGACATTTTATGCACTTGCCTAACGAAAAGACTTTGCTTTTCTCCAAAACCATTTTTACTGTGATTTTCTGGGTCCATTGCATATGAATTCCACACCACTTTGTCCGGATATGACTGGATGAAAACAGAAACATCCTATTGTGTTTTGACTAACTATATCCCAGATATTGCTACAGCCTCAGAGTTTTTTTTTTTTTTCTGGATATTATCCACGGACTTTATAGTTTTGAATGTTTTTATTAGGGAACATTTAATTTTATACCGTAGAAACACTAATTTTCCACATGGAAACACCAGCTCTACATATTCGTATTTTCTAGGGAGAAAGCTAGAGGAACTGTGGCAAACAAACATGATATTTCTGGTTGTATAGACGACATTTTATGCACTTGCCTAAGAATAGACTATATTTTTCCCAAAACAATTTTTATTGTGATTTTCTCGGTCCATTGCATACGAATTCCACTCTACTTTGTCTGTATTTGAGTGAATGAAACCAGAAATATCCGGTTCTCTTTTGGCTAACTATAAACCACATATTGCTACAGCCTCAGTGTTTGTTTTTTCTGGATATTATCAATGGACTTTATTGTTTTGAATGTTTTCATCAGGGAACATTTAATTTTGTGCTGGGAATCACAAATTTGTTCCACATGGAGACGCCAGCTCTACACATTCATCTTTTCTAGGGAGAAAGCTAGAGGAAATGCGGGAAAGTAACATGATATTTCTGTTTGTATAGATGACATTTTATGTACTTTCCTAATGAAAAGACTTTGCTTTTCTCCAAAACCATTTTTACTGTGATTTTCTCGGTCCATTACATACGAATTCCACACCACTTTGTCCGAATATGACTGGATGAAAACAGAAATGTCCGGTTGTGTTTTGGCTAACTGAATCCCAGATATTGCTATAGCCTCTGTGTTTGTGTTTTCTGGATATTATCGATGGACTTTATTGTTTTGAATGTTTTTATCAGGCAACTTTTAATTTTGTACCCTAGAAACTCTAATTGGTTCAACATGGAGACCCCAGCTCTAAACATTCTTATTTTCTAGGGAGAAATCTAGAGGAACTGCGGCAATCACACATGATATTTCTGTTTGCATAGATGACATTTTATGTACTTGTCTAACAAAAAGATTTGCTTTTCTACAAAACCATTTTTACTGTGTTTTTCTCGGTCTAAGGCATATGAACTCGAAACCACTTTGTCCGGATATGCCTGGATCAAATCAGAAAGATCCGGTTGTTTTTTTTTGCTAACACAATCCGAAATATTGTGAAAGCCTCTGTGTTTGTGTTTTCTGCATATTATGAAAGGACTTTATGGTTTTGAGTGTTTTTATCAGGGAACATTTAATTTTGTACCATAGAAACACTAACTGGTTCCACATGGTGACAGCAGCTCTGCGCATTCGTATTTTCTATGGAGAAACCTAGAGGAACAGCGGCAAACAAACATGATATTTCTGTTTGTATAGATGACATTTTATGCACTTGCCTAACGAAAAGACTTTGCTTTTCTCCAAAACCATTTGTACTGTGATTTTCTCGGTCCATTGCATACGAATTCCACACCAGTTTGTCCAGATATGACTGGATGAAACTGAAAAACTATCCGGATTTGTTTTGGCTAACTCACTCCGAAATATTGTGAAAACCTATGTGTTTGTTTTTTTCTTATATTATCGATGGACTTTATTGTTTTGAATGTTTTTATCAGGGAATATTTATTTTTGTACCCTAGAAACACTAATTGGTTCATCATGGGGACTCCAGCTCTGCACAATCGTATTTTCTAGGGAGAAAGCTAGAGGAACTACGACAAACAAACATGATATTTCTGTTTGCATAGATGACATTTTATGCACTTGCCTAGCGAAAAGACTTTGCTTTTCTCCAAAACCATTTTTTGTGATTTTCTCGGTCCATTGCACATGAATTCCACACCAGTTTACCAGATATGACTGGATGAAACCGGAAATATCCGGTTTTGTTTTGGCTGGCTCAAACCCAGATATTGCTACAGCCTCTGTGTTTGTGTTTTCCGGATATTATCAACGGACATTATTATTTTGAATGTTTTTTATCAGGGAACATTTATTTCTGTGCTTGGAAACACTAATTGCTTCCACATTGATACACCAGCTCTGCATATTTGTATTTTCTATGGAGAAAGCTAGAGGAACTGCGGCAAACAGACATGATATTTCTGTTTGTATAGATGACATTTTAAGCACTTTCCTAACGAAAACACTTTGCTTTTCTCCAAAACCATTTTTACTGTGATTTTCTAAGTCCATTGCATACCAGTTCCACACCAGTTTACCAGAAATGACTGGATGAAACCAGAAATATCCGGTTGTGTTTCGCTAACTCAATCCCAGATTGCTACAGCCTCTGTGTTTGTGTTTTCTTATACTATCGATGGACTTTATTGTTTTGAATATTTTTATCAGGGAACAAATTTTTTTTGTACCGTAGAAACACTAATTGGCTCCACATGGGGACACCAGCTCTACACATTCGTATTTTCTAGGGAGAAAGCTGGAGGATTGCAACAAACAAACATGATATTTCTGTTTGTATAGATGACTTTTTATGCATTTGCCTAAAGAAAAGACTTTGCTTTTCTCCAAAACCATTTGTACTGTGATTTTCTCAGTCCACTGCATACGAATTCCACACCAGTTTGTCCGGATATGACTGGATGAAACCGGAAATATCTGGTTTTGTTTTGGCTAACTCAATCCCAGATATTACTACAGCCTCTGTGTTTGTGTTTTCCGGAGATTATGAACGGACTTTATTGTTTTGAAATTTTTTTATCGGGGAACATAAAATTTTGAGCTTACATATACTAATTGGTTCAACATGGAGACACCAGCTCTACATATTTGTATTTTCTAGGGAGAATGCTAGAGGAACTGCGACAAACAAACATGATATTTCTGTTTGTTTGCATGACATTTTATGCACTTGCCTAACGAAAAGACTTTGCTTTTCTCCAAAACCATTTTTACTGTGATTTTCTCGGTCCATTGCATACGAATTCCACACCACTTTGTCCGGAAATGACTGGATGAAACCAGAAATATCCGGTTGTGTTTTGGCTAACTCAATCCTAGATGTTGCTACAGCCTCTCTGTTTGTGTTTTCCGGATAATCAATGGAGTTTATTATTTTGAATCTTTTTTATCGGGGAACATTTAATTTTGAGCTTAGATACACTAATTGTGTCCACATGGAGACACCAGCTTTACATATTTGTATTTTCTAGGGAGAAAGCTAGAGGAACTGGGACAAACAAACATGATATTTCTGCCTGTATAGATGACATTTTATGCACTGCCCGAAGGAAAAGACTTTGCTTTTCTCCAAAACCTTTTTTACTGTGATTTTCTCGGTGCATTGCATACGAATTCCACAACACTTTGTCCGGATATGACTGGATGAAACCGAAATATCCGGTTGTGTTTTGGCTAACTCAATCCGAAATATTGTGAAAGCCTATGTGTTTTTTTTTGTTTCTTATATTATCGATGGACTTCATTGCTTTGAATGTTTTTATTAGGGAACATTTATTTTTGTACCGTAGAAACATTAATTGGTTCATCATAGGGACACCAGCTCTACATATTCGTATTTTCTAGGGAGAATGCTAGAGGAACTGCGGCAAACAAATATGATATTTCTGTTTGTATCGATTACATTTTATGCACTTACCTGAAGAAAAGACTTTGCTTTTCTCCATAACTATTTTTACTGTGATTATCTCGGTCCATTGCATACGAATTCCACACCAGCTTGTCCGGATATGACTGGATGAAACCGGAAATATCCGGTTTTTTTTGGCTAACTCAATCCCGATATTGCTACAGCCTCTGTGTTTGTGTTTTCCGGATATTATCAACGGACTTTATTGTTTTGGATGTTTATTATCAGGGAACATTTATTTTTGTGTTTGGAATCACTAATTGGTTCCACATGGAGACACCAGCTCTACATATTTGTATCTACTAGGGCGAAAGCTAGAAAAACTGTGGCAAACAAACATGATATTTCTGCTTGTATAGATGACATTTTGTGCACTTGCCTAATGAAATGACTTTGCTTTTCTCCAAAACCATTTTTACTGTGATTTTCTCGGTCCATTGCGTACAAATTCTACACCACCTTGTCCGCATATGACTGGATGAAACCAGAAATATAGGTTGTGTCTTGACTAACTCAATCCCAAATATTGCTACAGCCTCTGTGTTTGTGTTTTCTGGATATTATCGATGGAGTTTATTGTTTTGAATGTTTTTATCAAGACACATTTATTTTTGTACCATAGAAACACTATTTGGTTCATCATGGGGAAACCAGCTCTACACATTCGTATTTTCTAGGGAGAAAGCTAGAGGAACTGCGACAAACAAACATGATATTTCTGTTTTATCGATGACATTTTCTGCACTTCCTTAACGAAATGACTTGGCTTTTCTCCAAAAAAATTCTTACTGTGATTTTCTCAGTCCATTGCATACTAATTCCACACCAGTTTACCGGATATGACTGGATGAAATAAAAAATATTCGGTTCTGTTTTGGCTAACTAAATCCCTGATATTGCTACAGCCTCTGTGTTTGTGTTTTCTGGATATTATCCACGGACTTTATTGTTTTGGATGTTTTTATCAGGGAACATTAATTTTGGGCTTGGAAAAACTAATTGGTTCCACATGGAGACACCAGCTCTACATATTTGTATTTACTAGGAAGAAAGCTAGAGGAACTGCTTCAAACAAACATGATATTTCTGTTTGTATAGATGACATTTTATCACTTGCCAAATTAAAAGACTTTGCTTTTCTCCAAAACCATTTTTACTGTGATGATCTCGGTCCATTGCATACGAATTCCACACCACTTTGTCCAGATATGACTGGATGAAACCAGAAATATCCGGTTCTGTTTTGGCTAACTCAATCCGAAATATTGAGAAAGACTCTTTGTTTGTGTTTTGTGGATATTTTCGATGGACTATATTGTTTTGAATGTTTATTATCGGGGAACATTTATTTTTGTACCGTTGAAACACTAATTGATTCCATATGGGGACACCAGCTCTACACATTCGTATTTTCTAGGGAGAAAGCTAGAGGAACTGCGGCAACATACATGATATTTCTGTTTGTATAGATGACATTTTATGCACATGCCTAAGGAAAAGACTGCTTTTCTCCAAAACCATTTTTACTGTGATTTTCTCGGTCCATTGCATACGAATTCCACACCACTTTGTCCGAAAATGATTGGATGAAAGAAGAAATATCTGGTTGTGTTTTGGTTAACTCAATCCGAAATATTGTGAAAGCCTCTGTGTTTCTGTTTCTTGGATATTATCGATGGACTTCATTGTTTTGAATGTTTTTATCAAGACACATTTATTTTTGTACCGTTGAAACACTAATTGGTTCATCATGGGGACACCAGCTCTACACAATCATATTTTCTAATGAGAAAGCTAGAGTAACTGCGGCAAACAAACATGATATTTCTGTTTGTATAGATGACATTTTATGCAATTGCCTAACGAAAAGACTGCTTTTACCCAAAACCATTTTCACTGTGATTTGCTCGGTACATTGCATGCGAATTCCACATCAGTTTCTCCGGATAAGACTGGATGCAACCGGAAATATCCGGTTTTATTTTGGCTAACTCAATCCCAGATATTGCTACAGCCTCTTTGTTTTTGTTTTCTGGATATTATCAACTTACTTTATTGTTTTGAATGTTTTTTTATCGGGGAACATTTAATTATGTACCTTAGAAACACTAATTGCTTCCACATTGAGACACCAGCTCTACATATTTTTATTTTCTAGGGAGAAAGCTAGAGGACCTGCGACAAACAAACATGATATTTCTGTTTGTTAGATGACATTTTATCTACTTGCCTAATGAAAAGACTTTCCTTTTCTCCAAAACCATTTTTACTCTCATTTTCACCGTCCATTGCATACGAATTCCTCACCACTTTGTCCGGAAATGACTGGATGAAACCAGAAATATCCGGTGTTGTTTTTTGGCTAACTCAATCCCAGATATTGCTACAGCCTCTGTGTTTGTGTATTCCTGATATGATCCAGGGACTTTATTGTTTTGAAAGTTTTTTATCAGGGAATATTTAATTTTATGCTTGAAACACTAATTAGTTCCACATGGAGACACCAGCTCCACACATTCGTATTTTCTAGGGAGAAAGCTAGAGGAACAGCGGCAAACAAACATGATATTTTTGTTTGTATAGAGGACATTTTATGCAGTTGCCTAACGAAAAGAGTTTGCTTTTCTCGAAAACCATTTGTACTGTGATTTTCTCGGTCCACTGCATACGAATTCCACACCCCTTTG